>JAPDVU010000008.1:64794487-66044487 GCA_026230045.1 Corynorhinus townsendii | reverse complement strand
AACACATTCAGAGTGCTAGATAAATGGCAACTCTGTCTTACTTACTAGATGTTAGTTTACAAATACTATATAGAGAATAGAATACGTGAAGAGGGATGGATGATTGGTGACACAGTGTCTTTTCAGAAGCCCAAGAGTAATAGCTAATAATTATTGAGTTCTTTTCATGTACAGTTACTATTCTACATACTTTAGAAGTATTGCTATTTATTTAATCTGGTAATAAACCCAAAGGACAGTACTGTGATTTTTCAGACTTTACCTGGGAAGAAACTGTGGTATAAAATGTTGCGTAACTGGCCTCTGTAGTCAGTACGCACAGAGAGAAAGGGGTCCAGCTGTGTGCTTTCAGAGTAAGCACTGCTTACTGGGCTGCCTCAGCAGACACTTGCAGGAGCACTGCTGTCCAAATAATGAACTTTCATAATCCATTCAGTGTTTCTGGATATTTTAACTGCCTTCTTCACTGCAAACATCTTTGTTACTGTCAGTCTCTCTCTTTCAGTTTAGTTCATGTTGATTTTGTCAGCGAATGAAAGAACCTTTCAGAAAAGACAATTCAGAACTTTGATACTGCAAAAATAAACCAGTCTTTTTAGTTTGCTCTTATATAGCCATCTCCTTAGATGTAGCATTATCTAGAGGGAGTTTGAACTGCCATAGAATCTGGAGTTCTGACAACTTCATGTAATAAAAAAACAACAACATAACATTTTGTGAATCTAGCACTGCTATGTTCTCCTCACGGATTTATCTTCTGATGCTGTTAAGCGCAATTAGGGACCCTTAATTCTATAATTTCCAGTCTATTTGTCTATAAAGATTGATCTTCTCCTGTAATAATGACAGATACCCTCTTATTTATTCCATAGCACAATGCCACTGGCCATTTGTCAAGAAACCTTTCTCCAATACCAATGCGGAATAGGTAGTGAATTTGCATTAATTAACCTGAAACCTCTGACGTATAAAAATGTATGTTCTAATGATAATAGTGAAACAATCTGGGATAGATGCCACCAATTTCAGTTAATTCAGGAGCCTCTCTATGTGGTATTCCAGTAGTACCTTTTCATTTCTCCACACGATTAAAATAAGGTATTTAGATGTACATTGAAAAGAAAAATTGGGAGAATCCAAGATGGCAGCGTAGGTAAACATCTAAACTGCTGCCTCCCACAACAATTTAAACTGCAACTAAAAGACAAAACGTCTATCACCCAGAACCACGGGAAAGCTGGCTGAGTGCAAGTTCTACAACTAGAAGGAAAGAGAAAAGAGCTTTGAGACGTGCACGAGCGCTGAAAAGCTGAGGTACGGAGGCGCGTGATCCGGGCTGGCTGCGGGCGACTGGGTGCGTTACTTTTTTCAACCCGAACGGAGACAAGCCCCGATTACTCTGAAATCCAGTATCTGGGGAGACGCGGGGGACCCAAACTCCTACGGGGAGAAGCTGGACTGTCTGCCAGCGAGGGTGGCTTGCTTGCAGAGCTGCGCGCAGGAATAATTGTTTACTGCACTGGGGCACGGGACTCGCACATGCCCTTGGGGACACAGAGCCGGCAAACTAGCAGCCATTGCTGTTTGCCACGCCCTAACCTAGTGACGCCCTGAGGCCCCGCCCTGCACAACCTACAAACCCACCCAAGCTCCAAGCAACTGAGTTAGCATAAGAAAAGCCTGCCCTATGGCAGCCTAACTTAGCAAACTTGCAGCCCGGGTCAGACAGTTCCAAAACCTCCAAACCCCAAGCAAAGAGGAGAAAACTGCAGCTCTCACTGTAGCTCCTGCTGAGTGGTCTCAGACAGTAGCTGACCTGCACCCCATTGGAGATCCAGAAGCCAGTGTACCTAGTGGTCAGTGTGAGACACCAGATTTCAACTCCTCACATCCATAAGTGACACATTCAAGAGGCAGACTCAGTGAGCACCAAAGCCTCACTGAAACAAGTCCTGCTCCATAAGCATGTCTTCAGCGCAGCAGTTCTTCCATTATAGATACAGGGAGTGCTCACAGCTAATTGGCCTGGAGGTCAATTCCTCCCAACGTACCAACAGCAATTCAGGCTTAACTACACCAAGACTTTGCACTCAGCCCACAAAGGGGTGTACCAAGAGCATCCACATCAGGTGATTGGGGAGGTTGAGCTACTGCCCCCTATAGGTCACCTACCACACAAAGCCACTCCATCAACACAGGGAAGCAGCCAAAATGCAGAAACAAAGAAACATGTCACGAATGAAAGAAACGGAGGAAAGCAAACTACTGGACGACATAGAGTTCAGAACCACATGTATAAGGTTACTCAAGAATCTTCTAAAAACCGCTGAGAAACTTGATGACACTTCTGAGGAGCTTATTAAGACCTTCAAGGACCTTAATGAGAATGCCAAAAAAATGGAAAAGGATCAGTCAGAAATGAAGCATACACTGTCTGAAATAAAAAATATACAGAAACTCAACTGTAGATCAAAGTACCCCAAGAATCAAACCAAAGATCTGAAATATGTGGAAACAAAAAACATCCAACCAGAAAAACAAAAAGAAAAAAGAATCCAAAAATATGAAGATAGTGTAAGGAGCCTCTGGGCCATCAAAGGCATGCTTTATTTCTTATTACTGTTTTTTGCTTTTCTTGTATTTCTTTTTGGTTCTTTCTTATGATTTCTGCTTAAATTGCCCATCTGTTTTTATATGCTGTCTACTTTATCCATTACAATCCTAATGGAAAAACTTATTAGTAATAGTTATTTTAAATTCCCAGTCTGATAATCCCAATATCTCTGAGCCGTCTGTCTGTTCAAACTTTTGTTTTGTTTTGTTTTTTGATATGAGTTGTAATTTTTTTTGAAAGCTGGACATAATATACTTGGTAAAAAAAACAACAACCATACAACTAACAGCTGTGAATAGGCCTTTAATAATGTGGTGTGAGGTTGGGGTGGCTAAGCATTTTATCAGCCTATGATTAAGTTTCAGCATTTTAATGAGCCTGTACATCTTGACTTTGAACTTCACATGTGTTTTTCAGTTACTTTCTCTCTCCTTAGAGGAGCTTGCAGTTGGGTATTTCCCTTCCCTGGTGTCAGGCTCTGATAATGCCAGCATTATGCTCTGGTTAACTAGTTTCTCCTGATGGCAGACCCTGTTAAGAAGAACAGATTGCTATGGTGTATTTCAAAACGGTTCCTTTTGCATCCCTGTGCCAGAGACCTGAGGAGATACTTCTCTGTTCTTTACTTGGGACCCATTAGAGCTCCTAGTTGTAAGTTTCAAATATTTTTTGGGCCCTCTTATGGTGACCTGTAGAATTTTTAACTCTGAAAGTTGTCCACATTGACCCCTCAGTATTCCTCAACCACAGTTCAGATTTTTCTGCCTTGGCACCGGTTCCCATGGCAGTTTATGCTGGTGAGTCTCTGTTTTGGTAAACTGTGATTTCTTGTATTCCCCTATAAGTGTCTCCCATCTTGGGAACCATTGATTTACTTATGCCCTTCCTTCTCTTAAGGAGCCAAGAAGAGTTGTTGATTTTTCAATTTGTTCAGCTTTTTATTTGTTGTTAGGACAATAAATTAGTACTAAGCACCTTACATGTGGAATCAGAATTTGAGAATCCAGAAGTTCTTATATCTATAAAATGGATAAGGAGGTTATAAGAGAAATACGTCTCCCAATCCAGCTTCTTTTATTATTCTTTCTTATTCTCTAACCAGAGGCCTGATGCACAAAATTCATGCACTCGGGTGTGTGTGTGGGGGGGGGGGGGCGTCCCTCAGCCCAGCCTGTGCCCTCTCACAGTCTGGGAGCCCTCAAGGGATGTCCGACTGACGGCTTAGGTCCACTCCCCACAGGGGGTGGGCCTAAGCCGTCAGCTGGACATCCTTAGCGCTGCTGCAGAGCCTGGCTTCTGGCTGAGTGGCACTCCCCTGTGGGAGCACACTGACCACCAGGGGGCAGCTTCTGTGTTGAGTGTCTGCCCCCTGGTGGTTAGTGCACGTCATAGCAACTGGTCATTCCACTGTTCAGTTGATTTCCATATTAGCCTTTTATTATATAGGATAGTAAAGGTTCTCGGCAAAGCAGTTTTATAGCTTTTCTTTAACCAGTATATTTATTTTATGGCTTTCAGACCACATGTTACACATCATTTCATTTTCCCCTGAGTATGTGTGCCATTTCTCCACCAGAGTTGAAATCTGTTTCTTCTTTCCCTTAAATCTGGGTTGGACTTAGTGATCAATAGAATGTACTGAAAGGGACATTTTGGCATTTCCAGAGCTAGTTTACAAGAACTTTTCAGCCTATGCCTAGATCTCTTGGAACAGTGGTCGGCAAACTGTGGCTCGCGAGTTGCGGTTGCTGCTCTGTTGACTAATGAGTTTGCTGACCACTGTCTTAGAATATTCCTTTTGGGGAAGGTAGCTATCATGTATGAAGACAGCCCACCCTTAGACCTCCATGCTGTGAGAAGCCAGGCTGCTAAAAGAGTCCCTATATAATGAGACCCTATGTGGAGAGGGAAAAAGAGGTCTGAGGCGGCAGACGTGAGTGAGGGAGCCCACTGGAGGTATATCCTTCAGTTCCATTTGCCTTACGTGAATAAGATGCAAAATGGCTAGAGAAGCCCTCCTCAAATCCTAACTCATAAAAATTTTTCCTAAGTGTTTTAAGTGATTTATTTAATCATCTTTGACTAAATTGATTTACATACAAATCCAAACTTACCTCTATTCAAAACTGCATTTAAGTGGAACCAAATAACCATAAAAAGCTTGTTATTTTAACCTTACAGTGAATGATAAGAAGGCTCGACCATAGTGGCTCAATTGAGCATTCTCCCATTCATAGAAAGGTTGCCAGTTGGATTCTCAGTCAGGGCACATACCTGAGTTGCAGATTTGATCCCCATTCAGGGAGCTTACGGAAGGCAACTGATAGATGTTACTCTTGCACATAATTTTCTCTCTCTTTCCCTCCCTCCCTTCTTCCCTCTAAGCATGTCATCGGGTGAAGATCTAAAAAAAAATTAAGTCAAGGTCACCAGGAAGTTCTTTGATCTCACACAGTTGGAAAAAAATAAGGCAACAATTACAAATAATATCTGATTAGGAGAGTATGAGCTATTCAAAGTAAAATGTTATCAGATATAGACTCAAAACAGTGAACCGAAGCCTGATAGGTACAAACTTAGAAGAAACCAAATGAAATAGGCAAAATGTGTGTAAACACTCTGGAATCAAGTCATCTCCAAGAATTGTGGAAGCATGTGGAGGGCATCAATGAGAATAAAACACCTGTAACCAAGGCCAGGGATTTTTTTAGATCATTTGCTTTTTGGGAAGGCAAATGGTCAATATCCAGGAATAACATGACTGAAGTTTATAGCTGGAGATAATTAAGAACACCTGGCTGAAACAAACAGCGAGAGGACAGAGAGGGAAAGTACTTCCAGACACCTGCATAGTTTTGTGGACAAGTATCCATTTCAGAATTTTATAAACTATCAAGGGTGTGAAGCACAAAGCGAATATTTATGTTTTAGCAGACTGTCTCAGTTTTACCTTTAAAATAAATAATTTTCAGATTAAGTCAACTTCTTTGTTATACAGTATTTTCAAAACTTTATGACTGTTTTGAAACTGAGTATACTGACAATTTTACTCAAATTTTTCTCTGTGGTTTAAGAATATTTTGAGATTTCTCTTCATAGGAAACACCTGGAGTTGTAAATTGTTAGCCTGTTATAAAACTGGCTTGTTTTATCATAGCTCCCATCTTCTTAATTGTTCACCAAAGACTGGTAGAAGCTTTTGGTAACTTTTCTGCAAGTCAGCAGTTAAGGCAAGATTTCCCATAACCTAGTCCCTTGCCTTCCACACCAAAATCCATACTGACAACTTGCCATGGGCCTGAGGGCTAAACCTAATTAGCAGAGCTTCATTTCCCAAAATAAATTAATTCAGTCTAAACTTGACTTAAAAGGACTGTACTTTTACAACACTTTAAACTTATTATTATTATGAATGAGTGACTTTAATTATATACTCTTGTCAGGTTTTCCTGTATTGAGGGGTTATCCAAGAAGTGAGGCAGTATTTTAAAAGCCTTCTAAACTGATTTCCCTTTACATGGCATATAGTGTCTTTCATATTCTGACCCTTGCCTTACTGTCTGGGTTGATCTTCCATAGTAAAAAATTGAACTACCTATATGCTTTCAGAGTGTGCCTGTGTATATATTTGTATGCCTAATTACATACTGTCCTCTCTTAATGAAATGCTTTCTCCTCACTGGTATTTGGAAATCTAATTATTGTCACTTGAACCTATTTTCTGAATAGACATCTTCTAAAAATAGTACTTCAAAGAGTTTGAAGTTTCTCCCCTTGGATATAAACTTCTGATATAGCAATTATCTTACATCAATATTGTTTTATGGTTGTCTATTTATTGGAATTCAAGTTCCTAGAAGTCAAGAATATTGTTATTGTTCCCTTCATTTACAGAGAGAATACTTACTAAATAAATGATCACTAATTATTTGCAGAATGAATGAGCGAATTAAATGAGGCCACTTTTAGGTCATTGTTGAAATGAGACCTACCCTAGTACAGGTAGTGTGCTTCAAGGCATATATAATGTAACCCTTAGGGTAGATAAAGATAAAATCTAGCAGACAACAGTGGATTAAGTCCCAATTATAATGTGAAATTATATCTATAGGGATTTAAATTTACCAAATTAATTTAGCGTCAGTATTACTCATTTGGATAATCTTCCCAAATAGATGCTCACCTATATAAAAGTGATTTCAGGTTACAAAGGGATATTTTTCAAATATGATATAGCTGTAGAGAGTATAATGTTCAAGATAGGTGGTCTCTCCAAAGTCTGGCTTCCTTCCCTATCCCCACCAAGAAGACCACTGAGAAGTGGGAACAACATTATATTTCCGTTATTCTAAATGAAATACAAAGAAATAACTTTTTATAAGACTTTATGTTAAGATTTACTCTGACACCTTCATGTATCCTCTATATCAGATTCAACATCTGTTAAACATAGTGCCCAGCACAGAGTATGTGTTCAATAATGTTACTCAGTGTAAATTCATTAAGATGCAATAAATTATAGCTTTTACTTTCATTGTTGGAAATATGTATTTTGCTTATTATTATCTTTGGAATAATATTTTACAGTATTTTTTCTTACAATAGTGAATGCATACTTTTGCTAATTTAAAATAGAATAAACAAACAAACAAACAAATAGACATTGTTTTGGACTGAATGTTCGTGCCCCCATCTCCCATATTTGTTGCAATCCTATCCTGCACTCTGATGATTCTAGGGGAGTAATTAGTGCCTTTATAAAAGAGACCCCAAAGAGTTTTCTCTGTTAATAGCCATTGAGGATATAAGGAAAAATCAGCCGTCTGCAGCCTGGGAAGGGAACCCTCAACAGGAACCTGACCATGTCTCCCCCCACCCCCTTATATCAAACATCCAGCCCCTCCAAAATCATAAGAAGTAAACGTGTTTTTAAATAAACAGCTCAGTTTATGTTTCTTTACTTTGTTATAGCAGCCTGAATTGGCTTGCAGCAATAATCCTGTTCCACACGTTTTACCTATTTCATTAAAAAAACTCAGGCACTTCCAAACAAAACAACCAAGACCTCTTTCTTTAAGGAAGTTACATTCTAGCAGGGAAGAATAAACAATAAACATTTTAGTAAGTTGTCTGACATATAACAAAGGTAATGAAAAGTAACATATGGGAATGAAGAGAAAGGTAGGAGCCCTCTCTGGGAGTAGAGCAGGTTATCATATTAAATTTGGTGGCATTATCTTGCTGCTTTGTTTGACACTAATAATGTTCAACGGTAAGGCTACTATTGTTATTTTTTAATTAAAAATGAATAACAACTTAGTTCTGTATTTTTATAAGTCTATAGAGAAGAAAACGGCTACTTTTATTAAGATCCTTATTTGAGATATATGTTTGTTGAATTGACCAAATCAACCAGTCCTATTGAATTGGTGCAGAAACCTTATATTCCACAATCTACTTTGTGAGGGGGTATATAATCAGGGACAGTTTAGGTTATGTAAGGAAAGGAAATGCCATAATCTTAATATTTTTACAATAACAAGCAGAAAAGAAATGATCTAGGGACCACTTATTACATGTGAAGATTGTTAGGACTGTAGGGCAATACAATCCTTAATGACCATTTGTAAGCTTTTTGCCACAGGAGAACAAAAGACCAGGAAAAACTTGATGGACACCAGGAGTCAGACCATACAAGGAATTGAAACTGCCCTGAAGGCACCTGTCTGCACACCTGCATTCCATCTGCATTACAAGCCCCCAGCTCAGCCCTCAAACCCACTGAGGACAAGTTTCTTCCCTGGGTGCTGCCATCATGGAGCTGATGAGCCCTTGGCTCGGTGCTAGGCAGCCCTTCCCTTTGGATCCCCCATCCCCCATCCCTAAATAAATTCAATTTTTCTTTAACCACAGTCTGAGATAGCTATTTAGCCTCCCCATGCACACCATCCATCCACCATGTTCACCTTTCAAAGAGGTCATTCACTTTAAATAGTTTATCATCTAATTCTTCCAAACCAGCATAAGGTAATTATAACTAGAGGCCCGGTGCACGAAATTCATGCATGAGCGTTGGGGGGGGGGTGTCCTTCAGCCCAGCCTGCACCCTCTCCAATCTGGGATCCTTCTCACAATCTGGGGCCGCTGGCTCCTAACCACTCACCTGCCTGCCTTCCTGATTGCCCCTAAATGCTCTGCTTGCCTGCCTGATCGCCCCCTAACTGCTCCCCTGCTGGTCTGATCGCCCCCAACTGCCCTCCCCTGCTGGCCTGATCGCCCCCGAACTGCTTGCTTCCCCACGCTGGCCTGATCCTGCCCCAAACTGCTTGCTCCCCTGCCAGCCTGATCGCTCCTAACCACCTCTGCCTCGGTCCCCGCCACCGTGGCTTTGTCTGGAAGGAAGTTGGACATCCGGAAGAAGTCCAGTCGACCCAGTTTAATTAGCATATTACCCTTTAATTAGTATAGATTCACTTACAGTTGAGGAAATGGGGGTGCAGGGGAGTTAAAGAACTATCCAGAAGTCTACTTAGATCAAGGAACAGAACTAGAACATGAATCCAGCCAAACTTCAAAGTTAATGGCCTTTTCACGATAGCTTCAAATATTCTCTATCTTTTCCTGCAATCTTCTTTTAATGCTAATAGCAACTGAAATAGGTCTATACAGAATGGAAGCCCAATCTTGATATATCTATTCTATTCTCATTTTCACACTTTAGAATCTTATATAGGACAAAGATAAAAATGCAATTTTCCTTGAGTTCTTACAACAGTTGAATCCTTTTTTATATCTGAAGAACTTTCCTGAAATAAAATAAGAAACAAATGTCCATTTCTTTTATTATTCTTCTGTGGTGTCATACATGTTAATTAGCTTGACCAACTCCCGTAGCATTTTACTCTGACTTGATCACAGTGACTCACACATGAAAGTCAATTATTGAAATGATGCACAAAAAGAATGGGGCAGTGATGGAATGCAATCATATTCTTATTTTCAAAACAGTTGAATACTGTAATCCTAACTGCATTAATTCTCCAGTGCTATTATCTCTAGAATGAATCACCTGTCATGGCCCATATGTTAAAATTGGCTCTTTTACTGAAAGCTACATTCATCTATAATTGATCTTACTAAATGTGGAATAGAAGGATAAAAAATTACATAATGCCATTAATCATATGCCTTGTTGGAAACAACAGAAATAATAGAAACTCCTATTTATCAGGCATTTTCTGTATGCCAGCTTTTGTGTGTATATTAGTGCATTTGTGTGTGGTCTCATTTTAGTTTTATACTGTCCCTAAAAAAATTATTTTAGTGATGAGGCAACAAACAACAAACAGGATTTCATAATTTGCCTAAAGATGTAGAACTACTAGGCCACGTAAGGAGAATTCAAACCTAGTTTGTCTATAACTATAAATATCTGGTCGATTACAGTCTTCTTTCTGGAAGTAGTATAAGCTTCTTCTCAGCATTAGTCAAAGTGCAGATTTCTTCTCTGTTTATTATCAAAGAAGGACATTTAATATGATTACAGTAGACCAGTGTCTTTCAAAGTATGGTCACAGACCTCTAGCAGATCTTAGAGAAAATTCTAGGGGACTGCAGTGACAACGAATTTTATTATGATGCTAAGACATTATTGCCTTTGCCATGTGCTGGCTATTGCATTGATGGGGCAAAAATTGTGGAAAAACTATTTGGTCTTAGCATGAATCAAGGAACTGTACGAAAGCTATATTATCATTGTATTCCTTACTCCACTCAGAAACAATCGGTAAACAATATACAACTACATCAAAATAAACAAATTGTATCAAATATACAATTTAATTAACATTCTTTTTTGAAGATATCAGTAGATATTTTTTATTTGTAATGAAATAAAAACTTGATCCCTAACTGACTTTGTTCCCCAGTCCTGTACAAATTTTGGATTTTTCTAACAATTTTTGTTGTTGACACTTAACAGATGTCCCCCAATCCTTCCCCATTTACCCATGTCCATCCAGCCCCCATTGCCCCTGACTCTGTCCTTCACCACACTCCTGTCTCTGTCCATGGGCCGTGCATACATGTTCTTTGGCTAATTTCTCCACCTTCTGTTATCTAGTCACTCCCATTATCCTCTCTTTTGAACTCTGTCAGCCAATTCCATGTATCCATGCCTCTGATTGTATTTTGTTTGTCAGTTTATTTTGTTCATTAGATTCCACATATAACTGTGATCATATGTGATTTGTCTTTCTCCAACTGGTTTATTTCATTTATCATAATAATGTCCATAGTCACTCATCTGCTCATGGACACTTGGGCTGTTTCCAGACCTTGGCTATTTAAATGACGCTACTGTAAACATCGGAGTGCATATATTCCTTCTGTTCGGTGTTTCAGGATTCTAAGGATATAGTTCCAGTAGTGGGCATGCTAGGTCAAATGGGAGTTACATTTTTAATTTTTTGAGGAAAACCCATACTGTTTTCCACAGTGGCTGTTCCAGTCTGTATTGTCACCAACAGTGCATGAGGGTTACCTTTTCTCCACTTTCTCTCCTGCACCTGTTGTTTGTTGATTACTTAGTCTTATCCATTTTGGCAGGTATGAGCTGATATCTCATTGTGGTTTTAATTTGCATCTCTCTGATGATTAGTGATGTTGAGCATTTTTTCATATGTTTACTGGCCATCTGTATGTCCTCTTTGGAGAAGTATCTATTCAGGTCCTTTGTCACTTTTTTAATTGGATTGTTTGTCTTCCTGGTGTTGAGTTGTTTAAGTTCTCTATATATTTTGGAAATTAACCCCTTATCAGATGTATCATTGACAAATATCTTCTTCTATGCAGTGGGTTCCCTTTTCATTTTGTTGATGGTTTTCTTTGCTGTGTAGAAGCTTCTTAGATTGATATAGTTTCATTTATTATTTCCTTTGTTTCCCTTGACAGTGGTCGGCAAACTGCGGCGTGCGAGCCACATGCGGCGTGCAAGCCACATGCGGCTCGCGAGCTGTGGTTTGCCGCTCTGTTGACTAATGAGTTTGCTGACCACTGACCTGGACTCTCGATTCCAATAATTACAGGCTGTTGTTGTTCCTTGTGATTAAGCCCCTATCCCAGTGGTTGGCAAACTCATTAGACAACAGAGCCGCAGTTTGCCGACCACTGCCCTAGGAGATATATCTGCAGATATATTGCTATGAGAAATGTCTGAGATTTAACTGCCTGTGTTATCGTCTAGGAATTTTATGGTTTTGAGACTGACATTTAAGTGCTTTATCCATTTTGAGTTTATTCTTGTGTATGGTGTAACTTGGTAGTCTAGTTTCATACTTTTGCATAAAACTGCCCGATTTTCCCAACACCATTTATTGAAGAGACTGTTGTGGTTTTGTGTTTTTTTTTTTATCCATTAAATTCTTTTACCTCTTTTTCAAATAATTGACCATAGGGATGTGGGGTGGTTTCTGGGCTCTCTGTTCTATTTCATTGATTTATATGTCTGTTCTTTTGCCTTTATCAAGCTGTTTTGATTAAAATGTCCTTGTAATATAATATGATATCTGGTATTGTGATAACTCTAACTTTGTTCTTCTTTCTCAAGATTGCTGAGGCTATTCAGAAACCATTTATTGGGAGGGGGACCCTGAGTAGCCTCAGCTATCTTGAGAAAGAAGCACAAAGTTAGAGGTATCGCAATAAATTGGTATTTTAATAGGGATTGTGTTGAATCTATAGATTACTTTGAATAATAATGGACATTTTAACTACATTAATTCTTTCAGTCCATGAATATGGTATATACTTCCACTTATTTGTATCTTTTTCAATTTCTTCAGTGTCCTGTAGTTTTTAAGTACAGGTTTTTTATCTCCTTGGTACCTTAATTTTTTTACTTTTATTTCTTGATACCTTATTTTTTTTCTTGCAATAGTAAATGGGATTGTTTTCTTAATTTCTCTTTCTTTAGTTCATTATTGGTGTATGAAAATGCTACCGATTTCTGAATATTAATATTGTGTCCTGCTGCTTTGCCAAATTTATTTACTAGATCTAGAAGTTTTTGGTAGAGTCTTTAGGATTTTCTGTGCACAATATCATGTCATCTGCAAATAATGACACTTTTACTTCTGTCTTTCCAATTTGGGTGCCTTTTATTTCTTCTTTTCTTATCACTGGGGCTAGGACTGCCAGTACTTCATTGGATAAGAGTGGTGAAAGTGGATATTGCTGTCTTGTTCCTAATCTTAAGGGAAATACTTTAATTTTTTGCCCAAAGGGTATGATGTTGGCTGTAGGTTTGTTATCTATTACCTTTATTATGTTGAGGTATGGTCTCTCTTTTCCCACTTTGCTGAGAGTTTTTATCATAAACTAGTGACCCGGTGCACGAAATTCGTGCATGGGGGTGAGGGTTGTCCCTCAGCCAGGCCTTCACCCTCTCTAATCAAATGTTTTTGAGTTTTTTTTAATTGTAGTTTATTTCTAGTATCATGTCATTGTGATCTGAGATGTTTGATATGATTTAAATTTCCTTGAATTTGTTAAGACTCATTTTGTGTTCTAACACGTGGTCTAACTTTATGAATATTCCAGGTGCACTTGAGAAAAATGTATATTCTGCTGCTTTGGAATGAATTGTTCTGTAAATATCAGTTAAATCCATCTGATCTAGTTGTATAAGGTTTGTGTTTTGTTGTGGATTTTTTGTCTGCAAGGTCTATTTAGTGATGACAGTGGGTTGTTAAAATACCCTAGTATGACTGTATTGCTATCAATCTCTTCCTTAAAATTCACTATGAGTTTTTTAAAATATATTTGGGTTCACCTCTATTTGGTATCTATATGTTTACAAGGGTTATTTCCCCTTGTTAGATCTATCCCTTTAGTATTATGTTGTGACGTTCTTTGTCTCTTTTGTGGCTTTTGGTTTGAAGTCTATTTTAGCAGATGTAAGTATTGTTACCTTTTTTTTGTGTGTTTCAACTTGCATGGAATATTAATTTCCATCCCTTCAGTTTTAGCCTATGTGAATCTTTTGTTCTAAGGTAGCATCTCTTGTAGATAGTATATATATGGGCTATGATTTCATATCTATTCATATAACCTATATCTTTTTATTAGAACATTTAAACTATTTACATTTAAGGTTATTATTGATAGGTCCTTATTTATAGCCCTTTTTTTCTTTATACCCATGTATCTTTCTCTCTCTCTCCCTCTCTCTTTCTTCTTCTCCTTCTGCTTCTGCTTCTGCTTCTGCCTCTTGAAGCAGGTTTGGTGGTAACAAACTTCGTTAGCCTTCTTTTGTCTAGGAAGCTCTTTATTTTGCCTTCAATTTTATTTTTATTTATTTTATTTTAAATCTATTTTTATTGATTTAAGAGAGGAAGTGAAAGGGAGAGAGAGATAGAAACATCAATGATGAAAGGGAATCATTGATTAGTTGTCTCCTGCATGCCTCACATTGGGGATTGGGCCTGCAACCTGGGCATGTGCCCTGGCTGGGAATTGAACTGTGACCTCCAGGTTTGCAGATTGATGCTCAACCACTGAGCCACGCCAGCTAATCTGCCTTCAATTTTAAATGATAACCTTGGTGGACAGAGTAATCTTGGATACATGTCCTTGCTTTTCATTTCTTTGAATATTTCATGCCAATCCCTTCTGCCCTGAAGCGTTCCTGGAGAAATCAGCTGACAACCTTATGGAAACACCTGTATATGTAGGTAATTAACTATCTCTCTCTTGCTGCCTTTAAGATTCTCTCTTTGTCTTTAAGCTTTGCCAGTTTCTTCATGATGTGTGTTGGTGTGGGTGTCTTTGCATTTATCTTGATTAGAATTCTCTGTGCTTCCTGAACTTACTAGTATATGACTTTTTCCTTCACCAGGTTAAGGAAGCACTATTTTTTTCAAGCATTTCTCTATTCCTTGCTCACTTTCTTCTCCTTCTTGTACCCTTATAATGAAGATGATGTTACATTTCATGCTTTTTAATTGTTTTCTCTTTGCTGCTCTGGTTGTCTTCCAAATCACTGCATTGATCCTCTGCTTTATCCCTGGCTTTTTATTCCTTTCTATGTATTCTTGATGTCATGCTTCATTTCTGCCTGGTTATTTTTCATGGCTTTTATGTCCTTTTCCATTTTATTTAGTTATTTTATGGAGATTCCTCCTTTTCCCCCCATTTGTGGCCTGTTTCTTTGTCTCCCCACTTTGTCTCTTTGTGTTTGTTTCTATGTATTTGATAGAACTGCTATCATTCCCAGTCTTCAAGGGGTGGCCTTATGTAGCAGGTGCTCTCTGATGCAGTCTTCTTGATCTACTGAGCTGTGTCCTCTATGGAATATCCCTTGTGTGGATTATGTGGCCCTCCTGTGTAATTAGGTTGTGATTGCTATTGGTCTGTTCATGGCTGGGATTGACCCTCATGCTGGCTGACTGTGAGTCTCAACCCTAACCATGGTTTGCAAACTGCTGTACAGGTGCAATCTCAAGGTCTCTTGGGATAAGTCATGCAGTCTCCCAGGTAATCTGAGTTCTGTGCTTTAGCAATGCCTCCTGTGGGTTAGTGCACCCCCTGTTGCAGTGGAGGCTTGGTTGCTATTGACTCATTTGTGGCTAAAATTAACCCTTCAGCCTGGGTGACTATAAGATATACCTCGATCACAGTGTATGACACACTATGCGGGCTGCCCCCCGAGGTGGGGTTCTTTACAGGAGGATCTAGTGCCTGTCTGGATCCCCTTTTGGGTGTGCCACTTGTATTGCTAGTTGGGACTTGCTCTGGTGTGTGTCCCCTGGTTGTGTTGGTTCTGGGTCCACTAGTGTAGGTTTCAGGTGCAGGTGGCTGTCAGTCACTGTGTCTGCGTCTACTAGACCTTCGTATGCATGGGTGGCACCAATCTGTGTAAAAGGTTTGGCTTCTTCCAGAGTAGAACTTGGGGCAGATCTGTGATAGGTTTGATGCTTTCTGCTGCCTTTAGTTGTTAGCTGCTCCACTTTCCCCCAAGTTTGCATTCAATGAGGGGGAATTAGTCCCTGCTTCACAGCCAAAACCCTCAGTCTCTGCCAGAGTCTCCAACTCTCATTCTTCCTAGCAGAACTTGCTGCAGGTTTAGGTTGGGTACAACCAGCCATCTCTGCAGGAGCAAGTTCAGCTGCCCTGGGTTTAGAGTGATAGCTCAGAAGAGTCTCCTCGTGAAGACGATGCCAGCCCAGCCTGCAAGGGGTGGCAGGGAACTAAATACTTCCTCCCAGTTCCAGGCAATAAATAGCCTTGGATGTTTTCACACTTTGAATGTCCCTGCTGTGAGATGCTCTA
The DNA here is from genome assembly GCA_026230045.1 of Corynorhinus townsendii. Classification (NCBI taxonomy): domain Eukaryota; kingdom Metazoa; phylum Chordata; class Mammalia; order Chiroptera; family Vespertilionidae; genus Corynorhinus; species Corynorhinus townsendii. The sequence continues at coordinate 66,028,544 of JAPDVU010000008.1, read as the reverse complement.
CCTTCCCCCAGGAAATGTGCCCAGTGGGGTTATCTTGGATTTGGCAGGGCTCATCCAAACAGTCTTCAGTTGGGGGTGGTGCCCACAACCTGTGTGTGTGGGGGGGTGGGGAGGGGAGATGGTCACTTCCTCTTCTTTTTGGGACAGCATGAGCTGAACTCACCGAAGAGATCATATCTACCTTCCTGCAATACAGCCACAGAACCCAGCACTTTCCAGCTTGGATCCTGAACAGAAGTCTCCCTAGGAGATGTAGTCTGAAAAACCCAGCTCTACACAGCTCCTCAGTACTCCTGATCTGCCAAACCAAGCAAGAAGGGGCCAAAAAACAGCCCTGCACAATATTCCCATCTCTGCACATGGCTGGTCTCCACAGGGCAGGGCTGAAATCCCCTGCTCCACTCAGGCTCCTAACCGAGCAAGACTGGCCACAATTCTGATTCCCCATGCTTTCAAACCAGCAGTAAGGGTGGAAAAATCTGTCCTGTGCCATTCCCAGGTGCTGCCAAACCCAACAGGACAGGTAGGCCAAGCAGCTCAACAGGTTGGGGGGGGAGTGCTGACCATGCACTGGAGGTGGGGAGACTGTTCCTCCCCACCAAGCCACACAGTTTAGTCACTGACTGGGTCTCTGCCCAAAGCCTTTCCAGAGAACAGAGGGTCCCTCAGTCACTTCTGGGTGTAGCCAGCAGATCCCACCATGACTGAGTACAGCACTGTGCTCTCTCCAGCAGTTGGAGTTGGAGCAAACTCTCCAGGCTGGTGCTACAACAATGGGAGTGCTCCTTCCCCAGAATGGTGAGGACTTAGTCTCCCAGGCAGACAGAATCTCCGCTGACTTTCACCACCTGGTGCTACATGGGCTCCTCTTCCTGTCTCTGTTGCTCTAGGTTGGGGATCCCTGGGTGGGATTGAGACCCTTCTCTCCTCTGGGGAGGGAGTTTTGCAGCCATGAGATCCCTCCAGCTTCTCAGCTGCCTCTACCTGTGTGGGGGTGCTATCCCTTTCCAAGTCACCACCTCTCTTACCAGTCTCTATGTGGTTTCTTCTGTGCTCCTTGGTTATAATATTTCAGACCAGCTATATTTCAATTTGGTTTTGAAGTTAATTGCTCTGTAATAATTTAGCTGTAAATCTAGTTTGAAGCTGGGAGAAAGTGGATGCATTTTCCAGTTACTCTGCAACCATCTTGGAATGATGTTCTTAATTAACTTTCTATACATTAAAGTACAAAGTTATGTCCAGGTATGATTGATTTGTGTTACAAACTGAATTAGCTGCATTTCTTTGTATGTTTTTAGTAACAACATTTTTATATTTATTTCTTTTAAATACGTTTTTATTGATTTTTAGAGAGAGGGGAGGGAGAGAGGGAGAGAGAAAGAGGGAGGGAGGAAAAACATCGATGTGAGAGAGAAACATCAACCGGCTGTCTCCTGCACACCACCTACTGGGAATCGAAACCTGGGCATGTGCTCTGAGCAGGGATTGAACCAGCATGGGATGACGCTCAACCAACTGAGCCATATTGGTCAGTGCAACATTTTTATTTTTAAAAAGGTGATGACAGATAAACCATAGTTATTCACACCGATATTTAGCTAAAATATTTTTTTAAAAAGTGAAGTGAACCTGTTATTTCAAGAAAAACAACTGGCAGTGATAATGGCCAATGATAAAAATTCAAGCTCTTGAGAGAAAATGAGAATTTTGGAAAATTACTTTTGTCATTATGAATTTGACAGGAGTGTTAAAAAAAATATCTATATGTATAAAAGCCTAAGCGACCGTTTGACCAGTCAACTGTTCAACCAGTCAACTGGTCGCTATGATGTGCACTGACCACCAGGGGCAGACGCTCAACACAGGAACTGTCCCCTGGTGTTCAGTGCACTCCCGCAGTGGGAGTGCCACTAGCTGACTGACGGGCGGGTGCCAGAAGCAGGGCTCACGGCTGGCCACTACAGCATGGAGACCACAGCGGAGCAGCAGTGAGCCTACTGAGCCACGGTGACAGAGGCAGGCTTAGTGGGGCCGGGATGAGCAGGAGTGGCAGGCAGGAGCAGCAGGCGGTATTGGACTACCAGTTCCGGCCCGATCCCCGCAGGCCTCGCCAAGGGACCCTACCAGTGCATGAATCCATGCACTGGCCTCTAGTTACTGTATAAGCTTTCAGAATTCATATTTTAAGAAACCACTGTTTTAAAAGTTGCTGAATTTTGTGTAGTATCAAAAAATATACCCATCATACCTTTGACATTTTATCAGAATATTTCTCCTTTTTCTAGCATATCTGTGTGGCTATATTTTCTTCATATAGTTAAACTAAAACAATGAAGTCCAGCTGTACCATATTAAACATTTGGCAAAAATGTAAAAATTGATGCTACTTTTCTTACATTTTTATTTTGAAAAAATCATTTTTTTAATATAGATGTCATGTAAGTTAGTATGTAAGGCTTTTATTTTTAAAAGTTTCTCATTTTTTTAGTAATTTATTTTTTATTCTCTAAAGTTTTACATAGTTCTCCTTTTCCCCCAATTGACCCCTCCCCCCAGTCATTCCCACCCTGGGCAAGCCCCCACCACCCCAGGGTCTGTGTTCATTGGTTATGCTAATATGCATGCATAAGTTTCTCATCTTTGATATTTTAACAAATATTGATATTTTATGTTTTTCAGTTTTAATAGGTATTTTTTAAGTTTTTATGTTTTAATTTCTAATATAAATATTGATAGTTATAATCCACATAAAAGGCCTTTAGATTCTCAGTAATTTTTAATAGTGTAAAGAGATTTTGAGATCCAAAAGTGTAAAAACCTTATAATAGACATGAAATCCTTTAGAGATGGTCTCTTTTATTCATTTTTTAAAACTTGATACATCTATCTTGGTATTGGAAAATTGCAAAATTCATAAACAATAGAGAGAAAAAGAAATATTATACTATTTTAAATGTGTTTTCAATGGTTCACATTGTTTTTCTGCATATGATTAATTAGTCCATTTCTTTACTGAGTCTAGTTCCTGGGCAAAGTGTTTCTGCAGATGTGTTCCAAGGATAGTAAATATAGATCTAATGGAGGAATATGTGTGTGCAACTAACTCTATGTGCGTGTATGTGCAGACATAGGTAAGAGTCTGAGAAGAGTGAAAACAGACAAGACAGCTAATAAAACCATGTATATTATTCTAATTTAATGATATACCTAATATATTAAGAGGAGATTATGTCACTAACTTTATAGTGCTTATAAGACTTCATAGAGAAAAAATGCTTCCTGCATATATGACAATATGGATGAACCAAGAGGACATTATAAATAAGCTAATCATAGAAGACCAAATACTGAATGGTTCCACTTATATGAAGTATTTAAGTACTCAAACGCAGAAACAGCAGAACAGTGATTGCCACAGGCAGGGGGAGGCAGAAATAAGAATTGTTCTTCAGTGGGTATAAAGTTTTATAACCAACTAATGCAAGAGAAGCATTTTCTCCCACTTTGTAACTCAGCATATTAGGGTTTTGGCAGCTTGAGGATTCCAGTGTGTCAAAGCTTCTCGAGTAGAACATAGAAGCAGTGTCAAAAAAAACCAACAACCCTCTTAATACCTAGTAAATGCAGTTGGGAACCTATAGGGAGGTATGCAAAGAGGGCACAAGTGGCAGATGCCACACAAATCTGGCAAGGGTTGTTCATTATCATACATTAAACACATATGATGCCTCCCCAAATTAGTCATGAGGGACTTTACAGTCCCTAAGTTCCTACAGCTGGGAACAACAGCAGTCAGAAATAGTTTATATGTAAACTAGAGACCTGGTGCACGAAATTCGGCGAACAGGGCTGATTGAGGCCTTCTGGCTACCAGCCGGGGCCTTCCTTCATTCCACGTGCTGCCTCCTGGTGGTCAGTGCACGTCATAGCGAGCAATCGAACTCCCGGTCTCTCGGTCAACTTCCTGAGAGGACACTTTGCATATTAGTCTTTTATATATCTTATGTGCTTTATCAGTTTTGTTTATCTTTTTATTAAATGAAAAGTTTCAAACATACATAAAGTTATAAATAGTAAAAATGACACTCTCCACTCATCACCTAGATTTCACGATTAACATGCTGCCCAATTTGTTTCAACGATATTTTCTGAAATATTTTAATTGCAGACAACATGACATTTCCACTTTATTATAATTATTTTATTTTAGGCTTGGGAAAGTTTCTTTTGATTTATTTTTATTGTTTAAAGTATTACAAATAGTAGTACATATGTGTCCTTTTTTCCCCATTGACCTCCCCCTGGCCTCCTCCACCCCCCCAGCACATGCCCTCATCTCCCTAGTGTCTGTGTCCATTGGTTAGGCTTATATGCATACATACAAGTCCTTTGGTTGATCTCTTAGCCCCCCCCCCAATCCTCCCCTACCTTCTCACTGAAGTTTGACAGTCTGTTCAGTGCTTCTTTCTCTTTGTATCTATTTTTGTTCATCAGTTTATGATGTTCGTTATATTCCACAAATGAATGAGATCATGTGATATTTATCTTTCTCTGACTGGCTTATTTCACTTAGCATAATGCCATTATGTGTTTCTGTTCTATATCTGTTCATCTTTTATTCCCCTTGTATTCTCATTCATTAAAATAGATAAAAGTAGGCATCAATAATCATTTTTAAAGCTCTCAATGTACATCTCCCAGCGAGTAATTCATATATGTTTGACAACTTGTACTGGTTTGAAATGGGCTAGCCAATAAATGGCACATCCTCCTTTTAGTAAAACACTGTTTGTAAAATACTTGAATTTTTTCAAAAGAAAAAATATTGCTACTTTGAGTATGAATTATGATCAGTGAACAAGGTTGAGAAAGTACCCCCCCATCTCAACCCCTCACAATCATGTTGGCAGATTTCTCTTAAATCAAAGTAATTTAAATAAACTGGAACAAAATTGATCCAGAGAAATGGAAGCATGGGACAGACTGACAAATTTCAGAGGAAAGGGGTTAGCGGTGGGGGAGATTACCAAGAAACTTATATGCACCCTAGAGGCCTGGTGCATGAAAAGTCATGCATGGGAGGAGGGTCCCCTCAGCTCAGCCTGCTCCCTCTCATAGTCCAGGAGCCCTCAGGGGTGGGAGGTGACCCATCGATCAGGGGAAGGCGATGTCCCATCACACCTCTGCTGCTGCCATGGCTGGCAGTGCAAGCCTCGGCCGGCCCCGGTTACCTGCACCTCGAGCCTGCCCTAAGCGGCTGGGCAGCCGCCATCTGAGGCTTGCCTGCACCTCAGGCGTTGGCTAGGCAGCTGACATCTGAGGCTTGCCTACACTTTGGGCCAGCCCTGGATGGCTGGGGGGCCGAGGGGACTGGGCACCATCATCTTGTGGCTGTGGGTGCCGCCATCTTTGAGGGCGTGGCAGTCAATTAGCATATTCCCTCCTTATTGGCTGTGGGCACTGCCATATTTGTGAGGGTGTAATGGTCAATTAGCATATTCCCTTTTTATTAGGTAGGATATGCATAACCCATGAATATAAACAATAGTGTAGTGAAGGCTTGGGGAGGGCCTGGGAGTGGGATAGAGGGAACATCTGCAATATTTTCATCAATGAAGATAAATAAAATAAATTTTAAATAAATAAATTGGGCTAAATGCTTTAATTGCCCCAGCCACACACTATCTTATAGTCTTGACACTTACACAATTATTTTTCTCCAACTTATATTTCCTTTCATTACCTCTACATCAGCTGGTGACTTTGCTTTCAGTTTCACAGACACAACAAAAACAATCAAAAGAGAACTTTCCGGCTTCTGTCACATTTCTAATCTTTATATTCTTTTTTCCTTTGAATTACAATGGATAAAATATTTGTTTCTCTGGACTCCTCCCATTCACTCTGCCTTTTCAATAATTTATATCTCTCTCTCTCCTGCATCATCAATTTTCCTCTCTCTCCTTTCCTGCATCATCCATTTTGCCTTTCTGTTACATTATTTCTATCATACTATAGCATGTAGACATGTGGTAATATTTATCATCTTTTAAAAAAATCCCTTTAATTCTCATTAACTTCTAAAAAATGCTTATTTCTCTGCTTCTTTTTCAGTAAAATTTTTCTAATGATTTATAATGAGTACCTGTACTTTGTTTTCTCTCTTTTAAAAATAATCATTTAAATTTTATATATATCATAGAAAATATTTTAACATATGCATATGTGGGTTATAAAGCAAAACAAGCACTCATGGACTTAGCACTCAACTTATCAGATTTTCATTAATAGTGCTGAGTCTACCAGTAGGCTTTTTGTTGCTATGTGTAGCATTGCTTCATTAATATTTACCTATAGTACAGTGTTATATGGTGTCAGTGGATCTTTATATATTCAGTATCCTGTTGATTCAGTTTTGGTTTTCCTTTATATATTTATTGCTATTAAAAACAATCTGCAATGAAAATTCTCATATATGTTTCCTCATTTACATGAGCATGATTTTTCTTAGGATACTTAAAAGTGTAATTGCCAGGACGTAAGATATTTACATATTAACCTCCGTCTATGTACAATTGTTTAAGTTGTACCAAAATATCCTTCCACAAGTAGTAGACAAGAGTTACTGTTGCTTCAATTTTTCCAATATTTGGTTTTATCTGATTTTTTAAATTTAAAAGTAATAAGTGTCAATATATCTCATTTGCCTTAATTTGCATTCCTTTGATCAGCTAGTAGGCTAAAAACTCATGATCTGTATTTTATAGACAATTATCCTTTATTTATGTTTTTCCTCTTATGTGAAACGTCTTATTTATGTGTGTTTTTGCACATTTTCTCTTGGACCATTGGAATTTTACTTATTGAGCTGTAGGTTTTAAAAAATATTTTTTATGTATAAACTTATTAGTAAAGTTTGGTAGGAAGATCTCTTTCAGGTTTTTTTTTTTTTACTTAAGTTATAATTTATATGCCATAAAAACCACCCTTTTAGACTATACAATTCAGTGATTTTCAGTATATTCACAGAGTTGTATGACCATATTTATATTGCCTGCTCAACACCCTATTATTGTTCAGAGAGGGAGTACCACCATAGAGTTATGGATATAGTCAAACACATGACACTTGACACTGGATAGATGAAATTGAAATCTGTTTATTAATCATGTATACTCAAACTCTGAGGGAGGACACAGCATGTTACTCAGGACACATAGGCGTTGTACTCAGGAACAGAGTGAACAAGCGGGGACTTGAGAGGCAGCCTTTGTAGTATCAGGAAGGTGGAGAAATTCTTGCTTCCTACAAGAGGATGTGTTTGGTCTGTTTGATGTATTCCACAACTGGGAGGGAACTTAAACAGCTCCTCAGGGATAAATGGGTAATTTTCCTGATTCTTATGATAAGGAAGGTTGTTTGGCTAGGTGACCCTATCCACAGGCATGTATTGGGGAGGATGGCTTACAGTTAGGCATTTAGAGCCACACCTACCCCATCATTTTGGATGTCAAGGCAGCAAATACTGAACCATAACCATCTCCACACTCTGGTTCTAGAACATTTTATTCATCCCCAAAAGAATCACTATAGAGTCACTCCATTTTAACAAACTTAGGCAACCACAAATCTTCTATCTCTGTCCATTTGTCTATTTTAAACATTTTACGTAAATGGGATTATACAACATGTAGCCTTGTGTCTGGCTTCTCATTTTAGCATTTTCTTTTTAAAAAAAATCTTTTCATATTTATTAAATTGATTCTGGTGAAATTGGTCAACGTGAACATACACAGGAGTCCTCAAACTACTGCCCGCAGGCCACATGTGGTCCACCGAGGACATTTATCTGGCCCGTCGGCTGTTTTTCCCGCCGCTGCCTGTCCTGCTTAGCAGCCAACTGTTTCAGGCCCGCAGTACGCATGTGTGGAATATTTTTTTTTAAACTATAGTCCAGCCCTCCAACGGTCTGAGGGACAGTGAACTGGACCCCTGTTTAAAAAGTTTGAGGACCCCTGACATACAGGTTTCAGGTGAGGATTTTTGTGTTACAAGATCTGTATATTGCACTGTGTGTGCACTACCCAAAGTCAAATCTTTTCCTGTCACCCTACCTTAGGATCCTCTCTTCCCCCAACCCCTTTCCTCTGGCAATCACCACACTGCTATTTATGTTATGAGTTTTAGTTTTATATTCCACCTATGAATGAAATAATATAGTTCTCAACTTTGTCTGACTGACTGATTTCACTTAACATAATGTAATCAAGGTTCATCCATGTTGTTGCAAATTGTGCTATTTCATCCTTTTGGCTGAGTAGCATTCCATTGTATATATGTACCACATATTCTTTATCCAGTCCTCTATTGTGTGACATTTTGGTTGTTTCCATGCTTTGGCCACTGTGAATAATGCTGCAGTGAACATAGGTGTGCATATATCTTTTCAAATACATGATTTCGAGTTTTTCATGTATATACCCAGGAAAGGGATTGCTAAGTCATATGGTAGCTCTATTAATTTTTTGAGGACTCACTGCTTTCCATAGGGGCTGTCCCAGTCTTCTTTCCCACTAGCAGTGAATGGAGGCTCTTTTTTTTCCACAACCTCTCCAACACTTGTTATTGCTTATCTACACTAATCTACACTAATAAAAGAGTAAGATGCAAATTGACTGTACCTTTGTGATGCCCACCAGCCAATCAGGACTGAGTATGCAAATTAACCCAACAAAAATGGTGGATTAATTTGCATACTCAGGTGCTGAATGGCCGGGGGCTTGCGTCATTGCCATGGGGACGATGCAGGTGTTCCACACCGCCCCAGCCACTCCAGGCCTCTGGGCAGTGTGGGAAGGCGAAAAGGTGACTCCAGGCCTGAGCAAACAGACGGCTCCAGCCGGAGCAAAGGCAGTGCCAGCAGCCAGGGGAAGGAAGGCCCATTCTTGCATGAATCTTCATGCATTGGGCCTCTAGTCTTGTTGATAATGGCCACTCTAATAGGTGTAAGGTGGTTCTCATTGTAGTTTTGATTTGAATTTCCCTAATTGCCAGTGAGTTGAACATCTTTATATATGTAGGCTGTTCATATGTCTTCATGGGAGAGGTGTATTTTCAGGTTCTCTGCCCACTTTTTGATTGAGTTGGTTGTTTGTTGGTGTTGATTTTTCATAGTTAATCCATATTGTGGCATGTACCAGTATTTCATTTCTTTTTATGGTTGAATAATATTCTGTTATAAGGATATACATTTTGTTTGGTCATTCATCAGTTGAAAGACAATTGTATTGTTTCCACTATTTGGCTATTATGAATAATACTTCTATAAATATTCATGTACAAGTTTTTATGTGGACTTACTCATTTGGATATATACCTAGGAGTAAAATTGTTGGGTCATATACTAAGTCTATGTTTAAGGAATTTCCAAAATGACTGCACCATTTTACAATTTACTGTGCCAGCAATATATGACTTCTAGTTTCTTCACGTTTTTGCAACACTTGTTATTTTCAATTTTTTATTACAGCCATCTTATCTTATGATCAGAGCTTTTAATCCAATTTAAAAGCTCTCATCAAAATTTTAAAATCCAATTTAGGTTTTGCTTTATACCTTTATGTCTTTGTTCCATGTGAAATTGATTTATTTGCATGGCATGATATAAACATCATTTTTTCAATATTGGTAATTAATTGTCCTAGATACCTTTATATAATAGTCCCCTAGCTTTTGTAATATGGAATCACACCTTTGTTGTAAATTAAATTTAGAAGTTTCTCTAGTTCTATTTTTCATATGTTTATACTTTGTCATAATTTTGAAAAAAATATTGACACCTAATAGGGAAAGATCCTCCACCTTTACTTCTTTGGAGGAGATCTGCCTAATTCTTGACCTTTTGTCTCTCATTTGAACTTTAAAATTAGCTTATCATAGTCCTCAGAGAAATTTCCTAAGATCTTAATTGGAATTGCATTGAATTGACAAATCAGCTTGGAGTCTATTGACATCTTCATGTTTGTGTAAGTGTAAGGCCCATTCATAGGTATCAGCTTCCATTTATATGGTAGCTGTATAACAAGCAAATTGATACTTTTATATTGATTTATTGGAAACTCAGCTTAGGGGAACATGTGTCTGGCTGCCTAAATCTTCCTTTTGTCTTTTTTAAAAATTCAATTTCTTGGGTTGACTTTGGTTAATAAAATTATATAGGTTTCAAGTGTGCAATTCTATGGTACATCATCTATTTATTGTATGGTATGTTTACCACTCAAATAAAATATTTTTCTGTCACCATATATTTTATTCTCAGGTTTGCAACAGGGTTTTTTGAACTCTAATCTTGACATTCCCACACATTAATAGATCTTTCAGACCCCCAAATAAAGGAACTGATATTCTCTTCATTGTTTATAGTCAGGATAAATAAATGCAGCACATGCCCAAACCAGTGCAACATTAAATAGAAAAGAAGGTGAAATTAGTGGATATTACCAAAATGTAAGAGAAACTCACAGAAAAGGACATTACACATTTTTACTGATTTTCAAAAAGAAACTAAACCTAATTAAAATGAAGATACATCTCCAAATGAACACAAGATATAAAAGCTAAATGCTGAAAGCCTCTTAAGTAGGGTTTAATTTATATCACTTCAAGTTGTTTGAAAAGTAAAGGTTTCTAACAGCAATATTTAAATACATAAGCTCAAATCACACACACAAATCAGTGATCTTACCAAGTAGCAACATATCCTATCTAATAAAAGAGTAATATGCAAATTGACCATCACTCCAACACACAAGGTGGCTGCCCCCATGTGGACACAAGATGACTGCCACAAGATGGCCAGCAGGGGAGGACAGTTGGGACGGATCAGGCCAGCAGGGGAGGACAGTTGAGAGGGACCATGCCTGCAAGGGAGGGCAGTTGGGGGTGACCAGGTCTGCAGGGGAGGGCAGTTAGGGGTGACCAGGCCTGCAGGGGAGGGCAGTTAGGGGTGACCAGGCCTGCAGGGGAGGGCAGTTAGGGGTGACCAGGCCTGCAGGGGAGGGCAGTTAGGGGCATTTGGGCTGGCAGGGGAGTGGGTAGGGGGTGATCAGGCTGGAGGCAGAAGTGGTTAGGGGCAATCAGGAATGCAGGCAGGTGAGCAGTTGGGAGCCAGCAGTCCTGGATTGTAAGAGGGCAGTTGGCCATCCCTTGAGGGGTTCCAGGTTGGAGAGGGTGCAGTCTGGGCTGAGGGACACCCCCTCCCCCCATGCACAAATTTCATGCACCGGGCCTCTAGTACTAAATATTTCAGGTATACCCATAATCCCAGAACTATAACTGGGGGACATTAGGGATTGTTGGCTCAATTGTCCTTCTTGCTACTTTAGATGTACTCTTGACCACTTTTAATATAAGGTCCCCTAATCACTGTGTGTAGCTACATTAGTTAGAAAAAGAAATCTGTTTGGGGGAGAGAAAACATCTCCATTTTATATTCAGACTAGAGGCCCAATGCATGAAGATTCGTGTAAGAATGGGCCTTCCTTCCCCTGGCTGCTGGCACCGCCTTCGCTCTGGCCTGGAGCTGCCTTTCTGCTTTCCCACACTGCCCAGAGGCCGGGAGCAGCTGGGATAGTGCAGAACGCCTGCCCCTGGCCACTCGGCACCTGCATATGCAAATCAACCCACTATCTTTGTTGGGTTAATTTGCTTACTCACTCCTGATTGGCTGGTGGGCATTGTGAAAGTATGGTCAATTTGCATCTTTCTCTTTTATTAGTGTAGATAGTTACACAGTTTAAGTGACTTTTTTAAAACCATGCACTAGAAACCCAGATTTTAGATTTGTTTACTCTGAAAATTGCTAGACAGACCTGTTACATCTTTCTAAAGCATTCCATAGGTAAGGAATCTCTCAATAGTAAATACTATTAATTTGTTTTCTAGGAGGTCTATCATTTGCAGTAGCATTACAGATTTGACCATCTCACACTTACTTTCCTGTAGTCTACTCCTGTAATAGGAGAAAATGTTTATAGGCATGCAGCTTAACCATTTGCTTCACAATATTCATAAAATTTGAATTACATTAAACAGAATGTATAGGATAGAGAATATTTAGATATGATTATAGATATATTTTGTGGGTCATTTGTTTAATAAAAATAATTGCCTATATTGTTAAAAGTATTAAGTCAAAAATTAATGTTATTATTGTTAATTAAATACCATTTTAACCTGTCAATATGAAATTAAAATTTTCTTTTGATTTATAAATATGGTGAATTTTAGCAATCTATTACTTAATATAAAATGGAGCTTATTTTCTTTATTAGTCATGTTATGTTGTTTACATGTGCTGCTGAATTATATTTGCTAATATTGTACTTACTTTTTTTTTTCCACCAATACAATATCCAGCCTGGGACTGGTGATTTTCTTATTCTTCCAGTGGTTTGTTATCAGTTTTATTTACACAGAAATTACTTGTTTAAATTTTTCATTTCATTTGCATGGACTTTGGCAAGTTTTTTTGTCTCCAGAAAGGCATTAATTTAGTCCAGCTGTTCAAACTTATTTGTATAAATTTCAGTATTTTAGTAAATATGATTCTTTTAAAATTTCTTATGTCTGTGATTATTTTTCTGTCTTGAAATGACTTGAAATATAAAACATTATTTGCTATGTGTTCTATAATTAATAAGGTTTCCCCAATGTAAACAATTTAATACCTGGTTTCAAAGTGAGTTGATATTTTTTGCTAATCCTCACTCAAGAGTATTTTCCCATTGATTTTTAGAGAAGGTGGAAGGGAGGGAGACAAAGAGAAATATCGATGTGAGAGATATACATTGGTTGGTTGCCTCCCACATGAGCTCTGACCAGAGCAGGGGATAGAGCCTGCAACCCAGGTACATGCCTTTGACTGGAATTGAACCCGGGACCCTTCCGTCCATAGGCTGACACTCTGTCCACTGAGCCAAACCAGTTAGGGCTGAAGTGATTTTTTTTAAAGAAAATGTTAAAAGCTAAAAAGCTAAACATTTTATTTCTGTTTTTCAGATAATTCATAAAACTCTCTAAAGATTCCCTTTTTATAAAATCAAAGGATTCCTGCATTTTCATGATAGTAAATCTATATCCTGTTTATGCTTGGTGAGCAATTATTTAAAAATAAATATTCATTAAATTGACAATAATAGATGAATGTAAGTATAATTGACATATCAGAAATTTTATAGTTACTATAAATATCAGAACTTTTGCAAATAATTATGCTTGACTCTGTACTTCTGATATCTTCTGCATTTCACTGACCAGAATGACCTAGCATGCATTGCTATGTTACAGATTAACAAAACAGTAAAGTATTTGGTTACAAAGCAGTTAAGCAACAAATCAGTTAAGTTTGCAAAACTTACTCACCCTTACCTAGGCATACTGTAGTACTCATAAGAAAGAAGAGTGACTGACAAGGATGTAATTGTGAAATAAGAAAAGCCTCAGAAATTTCCTTCTGCTTATCTTGATCACAAATATGTTCCTCACTGGAGTTCTGTCATGGTGACCCTATTGCATTTTTTTGTTGCTCCTCATCTCAAGTACTTTTCACACAAAAGTTAGAATTAAAAGGAAGATCCCATTGCAAAATGAGTAAAATTATAAAACTTAGAAACTATTCTTTATAACAGAAGTCTCTCAAATAACATACAAGGAATCAGAAGACCATTTTACAACACACTTTTATAAAATCAAAGAAAATTGTGGTATTTCCTACTCAAGAAAGAATGCAAAAAACTAAATTCTAGGCGTCAAAGAGAAGATTATAATACCAAGAAGGAGATGAAATGTAAGCTGGTAGAACTCAGGCAATAAAGTGAAAAGTAAGATATTAAAGAAATTAGAGCATCATCGAAGGTGTTGATTCTCTCCTGATTGCCCCAGTGAGTATTCTGCTTCCAGGCATGTATTTGCACCAACGACTCCAAATTGCTGCAGTAACATGTGTGAAGAATGATAATCCTGCGTTTTGCACATGTTTCTGTTCAGAGACCATGATTATACATTGGCAACTTTCATTTCCCCTTCTTATGGTTTCTTCTCCTGAGGAATTTCAAAAGTATCACCCTATCAGGGTGATGACCCTCTGTGCTTATTAGGGAGGAAAGATGATGAAATGCTGAGATGTACAGCACTGCGGTACACAGATGATACACTGAAAATGTCTCAGCATTAACTCTCAAGGCAGCAGGCTCCCAGACATACTTTTGTTGTTAAAAGTGGAAACCCTAATGAAAACACCTTGATAGATGCACAATAAAAAGAAGCCAAGAAAGGTTAGGAGCAATCAGGACTTCACAATAAAAAGGACTTTGAGGAAATGCCAGGATGCCATCTTCCTTTTAACGAGAATAATTTCTTCAACTATTTGTCTATTTGATATTAGCACAATTTTATTATGCTTCTTAGATTTGCAGAGGCACATATTAGCCAAGATGTTCACAACTTTGTTTTAGAGTGAAATAACATTAGTGGCTTCCCATTTCTCATCAGGTCCAGATAGAGGGTGTAAAAAATGTGTCAAGTAGTTCAATGGGCCTTGGTTATTTGACAACTTCTTTCACTTCCAAATTATCTCCTCTATTCTACAGCTCAGTTAATGATTTTTACTAGACATTCAGATTTATAATTCTGACGACATATTATGACTTATAGGCCTATAGGGTGGAGGTCATGAATATGCATCAGCAAGCTCACTGATGATTATGATGTAAAATGTCATGGAACTCAATTTAAGAAATTCTGTGAAAGGCCCAGTCTGGATAGCTCAGTTGGTTGTTAGAGCACCGTCCCAGTATATCAAGATTGCAGGTTTGATCCCCAGTCAATCAAGGAATTCTATAATAACTTCTCATACATTTTTTTATTTTAGCACTTACCACATTGTTACTATAACTATATAACTGAAAACAGGACTCATGCTTTAATTACCACTTCAATGTTTACAACGTAATAGAAAAATATTAATACATTTTCAATGAATGAAAGAAACAAAGTAGCAGCATACAATGCCATCAAGTAAAATGCCAAAACTATGTCTCCTACTGGTTCTACTTCTTTGATTGAACCCTGAATGAGAGTACTCTACCATAGTAACAGGCTAAAGAAGAAATATCACATGTTCACATCACCTGATGCAAAAAACAAATATTTCACAAAATCGAATGCCCGCTCAGAAATACTGGTTCAAACAATTAAAATTAACTAGTTCAGAATTCTGTTAATTAATTGAAGCCACAGAAACAATAGAAATAATTTACCAAAGTAAACTACTGAATCTGGTTAAGAAAGCAGGGCCCACAGTGTTTTAAATTGGGAATATAGTATTCCTGCCATGCCTTTCTATGGGTCAGTGGTGTGGTGGCCATGAAAATGTGGCAGCCTGGAAACTAACAGCAATGGATGAGTTCCAATTTTCATATTAAAAGCACCATGACCCAAAACAGGTAATATTTACTTTAAACTTGCAAGTCCTGGGGAAATTTCTATATCCTGAGTTTTGTGGTTATTTGATTTGACTCAGGTACAGCACAGTGGGATCAACACACAAACAAAAACTCACCTCTTGGGTGTTAACATGATTTATACAATGTGTAAGCAATACCACAGCTTCCTGTGATCAGTGAGGGCAAACATGTCCCTGACTAAAAATTTAAAATAAAATCCTGAAGAACTAGACAACCATAGGCAATTTGGAAAATATCCAACACACTCCCTGGGATGTAAAAGGCTGTGCACAGGTTCAAGGGAATCTGCATGCCCAAGATAGATACAAGAATGGTGAAGACATCAGTCTCTTGCTTCTGGCTGCTCTTGACGTTCTATGCAGGATAGGCACAGAACGTCAGTCAGTGCAATGGGACATTGCCTGCATTTTAAGTTTGTCTTTACATGACCCATCGGTCCATCAACCAATCTTGGATTGTTTCCTCCTCCTTCAGTAGGTGGTATAGGAACTTCCATACAGCCATTGTGGTGAGTTGAGAAATGGGTGCTTATGTAACTGTAGTGAGTGTCAGGAGGATCTGAGCTACTTGTTTATGCAGCTTGCTTATGCCCTCTGGCCCTGTCTATTGTTTTTGTTTGTTTGTTTGTTTTTGTTTTGTTTTGTTTTGTTAATCCTCACCTGAGGATATTTTTTCCATTCATTTTTAGAGAGAATGGAAGAAAGGGAGAGAGTGTAGGAGAGAAAGAGAAGCATAGATGTAAGAGAGGCATACATCAATTGGTTGCCTCCTGCACATGCCCTGATGGGGCCTGGTATTGAACCTGCAACCCAGGTACATGTCCTTGATGGAACCTGTGAACCTTTGATACATGACTGACACTCCAACCACTGTCCCACACTGGCCAGAGCCAGCCCTATCTATTCTTTATCCTGGATATACTATTTGCATCATACAATGGATTGCTACTGGGTTTATATGATCTTACTAGAGACACGGTGCACAAAATTCGTGCACTCAGGGAGGTCCCTCAGCTCTGCCTTCACCCTATCGCAGTCTGGGAGCCCTCGGGGGATGTCTGACTGATGGTTTAGGACTGCTTTCTGGGGGGCGCTTGCCTAACTTGTCAGTCGGACATTTTTAGTGCTGCCGCAGAGGTGGGAGAAGCTCCCACCACTGCCGCTGTGCTTGCCAGATGTGAGTCCAGCTTCTGGCTGAGCGGTGCTCCCCCTGTAGGAGCACACTGACCACCAAGGGGCAGCTCCTGTGTTGAGCGTCTGCCCCCTGGTGGTCAGTGCACGTCATAGCAATTGGTCTTTCTGCCATTTGGCCAATTTGCATATTAGCCTTTTATCATATAGGATGACAGGGCCCAGCTCATAATGGACAATTCTTGAAGCATATCACTTGGCATCTCATGCTCACATATCCTTTTTAAAAACTAAGTTTATTGAGACTTTTACTTCTTAGGGTGGAGTGACAAGTTCTAAACTGCTTACATATTAGACTGGAAACCTAAAGTTTTCATGTGTTCTTCCCATGGATTCTTCTTCCTGAGGAGCCAGTTTTAGTCAATGGATTCCTGGTTTAAAAGCTGAGTTGACTCATGTCCAGATATATATCGAAGTATCCAAGGATCATGACTGGTTTTTTTGTGTGTGTGTATTGAACTATAACTGACACATAGCACTGCAAGCTGCATGACTTTTTAAAGGAGGGAAATATCCAGTACCTTCTTCCCAGTCCACATACTTGATTTCTTCTTCTAAACAAGTTGGGTAGTACCGCTATTAGATACCTATGCATTTTACCACTAAGGTATTGTGGTCTATGAACTATCTTCATAAGCATGCCTGTCATCCTGATTGTTTCCCCTTGGTTTCTGGCAGTTCATTAGCATCACTTGGCCTCTGTAATTTTGGGATTTTCTCATCTTAATTGCAGTCAGTGACCTGAGTTTTGCAATAGTCTTTCCTAGTTGACACCCCTGGCCAGTAGGTTAGAGCCACATTCCATACTTTGTGATGCTTGTGCCCTCTCACCAGTGCATACAATATAAACTTAATAAATGTGTGTTTGCCAGGCCTCCCATGAAGCATAGTCATCCAACAGGTCTTCTGGTCACACTCCTTAGGTCACTGCCCTCAGCCTTTGAATTATTTCCTCTGTCATCTGCATTACAACTTTGTGTATTAGTGGCATTGCTGTTTCCGTGCTTCTATAAGCCATTCTCCTAATGAGTCATACTATTCTGTGTTGTCCTCAACAGGTGTCAAGTGCTAGATTTTAGGAAAGTGTTCCCAAGTCAACAAATTTCATATTCCAGCTCTCTAATCAAGCACTCTTAAGAATACAATTTCATGTGTACTCCTGTGGTTCCTGTCAGGTAAAGTACAGCTAAGTATTATAATACCTTGGTGGTATAGTTTATTTGTTTCTTCTCAAGCCCAGCTTGTCCTCATTTGGGTTATTCTGTAATTTAACACTATTTATAGGCCAAGTGGACAAAATAGTGGGTGGGAAATTCCTGAAAGGGAGTGCTCTAGGTTTTTGTTTTGGTTTTTTAATAAATTTTAAATGTAAGATTGATTATTTTATTGAAAACTTTAAAAATAAATGACTTTATATTTCTTGTGAAAAAATCAATAGTGGATATTTTCATTTTTAAAGTTAGTGGATTAAATCTATTCCTATTGATTTCTAAGTAATATGATGCCCTGTAATTCTGTTTTCAGTAGTAAAGGCATATAGTTTATAGATTTAAGTTGTTTGGCCAACTAAATTCTAATATCCCCAAGAGATTATTACTTTGTAACAAAACAAAACAAAAACACCCCTCTGCATTGTGTTACAGGTTAGAGAAAGTGCTAGCTCTTACCAAGAATGGATAGACCAAGCACATCTACAGGCTCAGAGGCTCATAAGATTCATGCATCAGGGTCTTATCTTCCCCCACCAGAGCTCTGATCCTGGCATAATATCCTTACTTTGGTTAGGTGCTTAGCTGTTTTGAAGTTTAACCACAGTTCTGATCTTGGTTTTCAGTTTTGTCTGCCCTCCCCTTGCAGGAGGTTAGAGTCTTTATATGCAACCAAAGTGACCCCAGCTTTCCCTCCTGGCTTCAGGTGTCCGTTTCTTTACCTCAGATGCTCATTATCTCTTTAGAAATCATTAATCATGCTTAGAAATGATCATACAATACCGCCTCCTAACGTCCACTATTTCTTTCATGTGTCTCAAACGCCTGACAAGTCAGTTAATGCATTCGCTTCCACACGCACACCATCATTATTTATCTCTGGTTTTAGCAATAGAACGGCCACCGTGTGCCAGGGACTGTCTGTACTCCAACTACCAAGAATGATGAAGTCTTTATTGCCAGCCATGTGGTTAGTGCTTTAGTTGTAAAACCTTATCACCTGCATTTTTTAACTGCTTCTGGTAAAACTGTCACAGATTCGGTGCTCC
The DNA here is from genome assembly GCA_026230045.1 of Corynorhinus townsendii. Lineage (NCBI taxonomy): Eukaryota > Metazoa > Chordata > Mammalia > Chiroptera > Vespertilionidae > Corynorhinus > Corynorhinus townsendii. Next base: position 66,009,570 of record JAPDVU010000008.1, on the reverse strand, counting down.
AGAGCAGATGCTGGGACAGTGTTTGTAAGCAGATGCTGGGACAGAGTTTGTAGTGCCATATATTTACCAGTGATCAACACCCATACAAGGGAGTTGTCCAAGGCAGCACCAGGCAGGGTAGAATTGGCACTACAATGCAGGACCAATAACGTCTTACCCAAGTGTTCTGGAATAAACCCTTCTGAGTACTTGGGGTGGGGGACAAATTACTGGGCTGTTATCCGGTACCTCATTCACTCACTGAATGTGGGCTGACCTGCGAAAGGAAGGACATGGGTAAGATCGCTCTCAGCAGAGCTGAGGCAGAGCCTGAAGGAATGACAGCTGGAGACTCTGTGTTGACCACTCTTCCTCAGGTAGGCATCCTGGAAGGGAGATCTGCATGGCATGCCTCTGTGTCCATCACAAATATTTAGCTACCACCTCTAAGTGCAGCCCAGGGGCTAGGATACAAGCAACAGTCTAGAAAAATCTCAGCATGTACAAACATGCAAACGTAGGAGCCAGGAGTATTGTTTTTTCTAATAGTAGAAATGTGGGGTTTTTTTTTGTTTTTAATTATTTTTGGAAGCAATAGAGTCTGATTATTTTTTAAATATCTAATCTTGAATAAACAACATTGTTATTTTTTACTCATTCTTAAAGATATAGCTGTATCATGTGTTGTTACATGGCAAAAGGAATCTAAATTTCAGAAGTCTTCTTTAACCAGAGGAATTATTTTTCAAGTGAAAATTATATAGATTAGCACTGATGTGGTAGGGAAGTTAAGCAAATACCACAAATTCTTCAAATTGCTGTCTTTTGTAAAATGTTTTGATCATGGACATTCCTTGGTTACAGTGGAGTTGTTTTCTACATTATTTTTCTTTTTTATACATTTAAAAACATTTTTCTTAATTTTTTATATTCTTTTTAAAAGATAGTAACTTCTTAATTGTACGATTGTTGATGGATAACAAATTGGAGTGTGAACTTTAAAATGAAAAGAGAAAACCCATAGCATACCAACAAACTGTTTCAGACATGTTTAGTAGAGGTTAAATTCGTCAACGGAGTTTTTTATTTTATTCTTAGTAAGTGAAAAGGAGGCAGAACAAGTATTACCTTTATTAATGTGATTGTTTAAACTTTTTGTAAGAATACATTTGCAACCTCTTCAATAAAAATTTATTAAGAACTTAGCTTTTACATAATCATAAAGTCATTTTATTTAACATTTTTGGAAATGATAGCATACCTGGCACTGAATTCACTTCTGGGGCCTTGTATCCAGGACTGTCCACAGTGTTCAGAATCCACAGCTACCTTCCATTATTATAGTACATAGGACATAGAAAAAAAATATATATATACACACACACACACACATATATACTATATATAAAATATATATTTTTAAAATCTATCTTTGTTGTTGAAATAATTACAGATGTCATCTTTTTCCCCCCATTAACCCCCTCCACATCACTGCTGCCTACCCCCAGACCTTACCGTACTGTTGTCTGTGTCCATGGGTTATGCATATCCTATTAATAAAAGCCTATGTGGTCGTGACACCCTCACCCTGTAACGAGCAATCAGCAGGAGGCTGTGCGCAGGTGGGCGGGGCTGCATGCGCTCATGGGTGGGCAAGGGCTTGACACTTCATACGCTGCTTTGAGGTGGGTCCCGCGGCTCTGCGGGGTGAGGCTGGGGGTCCCGAGGCTCCGGCCTCCTCTTTGGGGCAATCCATCGAGGAGCCCCAGATGGGTGGGTGGTGCCTACCTCTTTGGGGCGATCGATTGTGGGGCTCCCGCACTGTGAGAAGGCATGGGACAGGCTGAGGTCCTTCCTCCTCCCTCCCCTACCCCCCCCCCCCCCCCACACACACACAGTGCACGAATGTGGGCATGATTGCAGGTGTTCTCCTTTTCCCCTCTTTTTCCACTTCCACCCACCCCATCTCCCCCTCCCTTGGCCTTCAGCAAACTATTGTCCTTGTCCTTGGGGTATGCATATATGTTATTTAATCCCTTTACCTTCTTTATCCAGACACTCCACCAACCTCCTGTTGGGGGCTGGCCATTCTGTTCCATGTATCCATGCTTCCAGAAAATTTTAAAATTATCAACAGCTTAAATCAGATAATCATTTATAAGACCTTTAGATAAACTGCAAAAGAGAGAAGAACTAAATCTTAAATATTTTATAGCTTAACTTGACTCTGCTGATTCACCATCCAGGTTAATGGGTCTTGGCATCTGCCTAAAGATTTTCAGTGGCTGCTGATTCAAGTTATAAAAGGACATGATGTTCCAGCTTTAAGACAAATTAAAATTATAACAAAAACAGGGTCAAGGAATTAAGAACAAAGCACTTCATAGACTTAGGGTGGCATGTAGATTCATCAAGTTTCAGGGCTGCAAAGGAACTTAAAGATCATCATGAGTAATTTTATCTGCTCTAAATGGCTTGTTTTGCTCTTGTGCATAAGCTATTAAATTATAAGAAAGGCTATCCTTTCTTGTTAGGAAAAGTTGTGTATAAAAATCATGCCATAATTTAAATTTATTAAGAAAAAGTATATATTCAAATACTATGCTTAAGGATAATATTTGCTTGCTAATTCAGAACAATAATGCTTGATTGATTAATCTGTCATGATACAGATTCTGAAAGCCTTTGGGCACCCAAAAAAAGGAAAATACTGAAAAATCTGGAGAATAGAGGAATCAAAGTTATATGAGATTTAATTGTTTACTAAATAGATTTTTTTTTTGGAAAGTGTTTTTTTTTTTGTCTGGTAACATTCTAGAACACTGAAGATTTTATGGTGAGCAAAAGCACATGAGTTTTCTCTCACTGAGTGCACTGCATGGTCTATTGGGGGAATAGATAGGTAGATAGATGATAGATAGATAGATAGATAGATAGATAGCTGATAGATAATAGATAGATAATAGATAGATAGATAGATAGATAGATAGATAGATAGATAGATAGATAGGTGATAGAGCCGAACCTTTATTCTTGAACTACTTAATTCATTCCAGAAGTCTGTTCAAGAAGTGATTTGTTCAAGAACTGAATAATGTTTCCTCCATTATAATAATGTAAATTAAGTTAATCCACTCAGACCCCCAAATAATTCCCCTTTTTAACCTTTCTTATATATAGGACATCATGAGGTTTAGCAGTAAATCACTCATACTCTCCTTTGTCACCCGAGAGATGTGTGACTGATCATACGGGTATCAGCATTAAAGGATTATTGGGTCCAAAACTGAATTTTGTTTGACAACTGAGGCATTTTTTTCCATGAACAACTTCGTCAAGGGCTGAACTGTTGGAGATGGGAGACATTCGAGAACAAAGATTTGACCTGTAGAAAGATAGATAGATAGATATAGATAGATGATAAACAGAAATGGTGAGAGATGGTTGGGTAGATAGAAACAGAGATGATAGGTGATAGGTAAGATAAATGGTCACTCATGTGAATGCATAATTTATAACTGAGAGAAGAGCTGGAAAGGAATGAAATATTTAATAAAATAATCTGGCCAAGACTTGGGCTAGAGGGACATTCCAGAATAAGCGGTGCTTAAGTCTGAAGCACAATGATGAAGTTGGACAGATATTAACCAGATCAAGTGGAATGGTCCTACATAGTTGACCTATTACCTATCACTTAAATTCCTCTCAAACCACCTGCTTACTTGCTACTTGAGAAGGAACACTTGACTAACTCTAACAAAGGAAAAGGGGTCAATGGTGTTGAAATGGAACTAATAACATAAAGATGATGAAGGTCTTTTAGGACAGTGTAAGTATTTTGGAAGCCATTGAGTAATTTCTGAATAGTGTGAGTTTAGTGAGAATATATGAAGGTATTAGATTTTTTGAGATGACTCTGCCTGCAAAACAGAGAAGATAAGTCGTGATAAATATACTCAGAGGCTCTCAAAATGTAGTTGCGTGATCAAACATCATTACATCTCATGAATTAATAAGACATGGCTTGTGCTCATGCACAGACACTCACCCACAAAACCCCACATATGCACATACAGCTATTGACATGATGCCCAAATTACAAACTCAGATCTCATGTACAAATGAATTCAGGCAGGAAGAATCAAATTTAAGAATGTCAGATAAGTTTAATTACTGAAAGTTTTCAGAAGTTGTTATTATTGAGTAAGAGAGAGAACAAAAACCAAGAAGGATCCTCATAGACATGTAAGTTCCCAAGACCTCTCAAGTTGAAAACCTCAAGTTTTCAAAATTACAGTTTAACCGTTTTCACATGATTGAGGATCCTACAGTCTATTTCTCTTTTTCCTCACTTTCTCTTTCCATGTGACCCATCTGCTAATTCTCTCTTCTGAGGTGACCATTAGGTCAACTCTCACATTTTTACCTAGGAAATGCTGCACTAGAAAAAGTGTCATTTTCTTTCAAATATTAGGTTAATTGTTGCACAAAATAGAAAATCTACCAGGCGCTTTTTATTCACATGTAAAATTTTAATTTTTAATTTATAGTAACATATAAGAAAGATATTATTATATTCAGTCACAAGTAAAAAAATAATAATTCTGAGGGAGTTCAAATTGCCCAATGCACACCACTAACTTGAAATGTATTTCAAATATATTGTGTTTGCTCATCAGAAACTTAAACAAAATGCCACTTATTCTGAGAACAGATATTCCTTGGTTGATTTCTTGGCACTACATGTATTCATATGCTGAACGTAATATTTTTATTAGAATTCATAGCAACTTAGTATTGAACATATCTGGATTCTGGATTGAAAACAATAGTAACAGAAATAACAACAGCAACAATTGAGCATTATAATAGAATGCTCATTGCATTCAATGTCTTTCAGTCTTGAGTTACAGTTAAAATTGGTTATGTATGTGTTAAGGTACACATTGTTTTTCCTTTATAAATAGCTGAATGCATTTTTTTTTCCACTTTGGCTGCTTACTTTTGCTGGAGCAATAATGTCCCCTGAGTAATTACTGGGATATTGAGTAGAGAACTGTTAATAGTAATTAAGTGGCCACAGATAAAACACACAGTTAGTGAGCTGTCATTTGCGTTGGATAGGAAGAGAGTTTATAGAACTTTTTTCTCCTGATCTGCTAATAAATCAGAAATGTTTAAAAATTTTCATAGTATATTATAAAACTTATAATATGCTTATTTTACATGCATTTGTTTTATTTATTCTACTCAGAGCTTTTGATTCATGAACTTTGAGTCTTACTAATCTTAGTTTTTCATTTAGCATTTATCCCAGTATATCACAAAGGACCAAGAATGTCTTTTGAAGTCAGTTAAATATATCATGAGAAACCACTGATAATTAATTCTAACTGGTTTCAAAATATGTTTTTAATTTTCCACTTATCACATACATGCTTATAAATATAGGTGCGGATAAATGTCTCTTTTCGCCATATATTGCAACCTGAGGGGAAGCATTTAGATGACATGGAAAGCAGATGTCCCTTCTTTTACTCTTCTCTAGCTCAGGGACTTAGGAACCAACATTTTTTTACATGTTATCCTTAGGACCTTCAGAATCTCAATGTGATTCTTTGTTACTAATGTCTGTTCTATTACTTACCATATTTCTACATTTAATTTCTTAAATTGCAATGTAGAAGTTATTAAATTTTTCTTTCATCATTCCATGATTACATGTAACCAATTCACCATATGTCAAACATATATGACTATCACAAATTTGGGTTCAAAGCATGCTCTTTATTCATTATTACCATTACTGTCAGGATATAGCCAGTCTCATATTTCTCAGTTATTAGGTAATAATGTCTTACCAAGACTACTGACCAGTGTGAAATTTAGAACAGTGACCTAAAAGACAAAATCCATTAGGACTTCCCCGCACTTCGTCTGGTCCCTGATGTCTAAGTACTTTAGTCCTTAGCTATTAATCATTTATGTCCACAATTTTTATTGACTATATTGCTGCTGTCAGTGCAAGTATTTTCTTCAGAGAGAACACAAAATAATACCAAAAGCTAAACTGATTCTCTCAAAGCATATTCAAGAAAAACGTTTTTAGTTACAGCTCTTTTATGATTATTCACTAAGGCCTTATTTAAATAAACAATATATTTCAAGATGACAACAGAAACACTAAATATAATTAATAGTTTAAGTTATGCTGAATGTGTTACTTGAAAGAGAGAAAATAATTTGTATATAAATAGGTAACAAACTATATTAACTAGAGAGTGATCAAAGATTATGAAAATATAGCTCATGCCCTTGCATGGTGCTCTTAGTTATAGTTAGAGTATATTTTTCTATATCCTGAGACATAATTTTCTCTGCAGTTTTCATTAGACATTGTGCTCACCTATTTTGATATATTTCAAAGGTTTGTGTTTAATGATATTACCATTATCAGTTTCAAAAAATGAAATTTTATTTGAATTGTGAAATATAGTAATAGAAGACTTTGAGTCAGCCACTTTATGGTAATATAATTATTTAATTAAAATATTGTAGAATATCTAGTTAAGAAAAACAAGTTCTTCAAATTATACTGTTACACTAATGACAGTTTAATAAGATTTTACTGGATAAAGTTTGTTCTTTCTGTTTATTTAAATGTCTCCATTTTTAAAAAAGACTTATCTTATTTCTAGTATTTGTGTTCAACTATTACTTGGCTAATAAATTTATTATGTACTGGAATCTATTGAATATATCTAGCAGTAATTTTTATTAGTATCTTATTCATTGCATGCTTATAATGATTGATACAATATTAGAAAAAGTGTTTTATTCCTTAACTATTCAATTTCTGAAAATAGAGAAAATTTTAAACTAATGTGATTATCTATTAATTGATAATTAGTTGATAATGCATTGTTGTGTTTTGTGCAATCATGCTAATGTATATAATACCAAAACAAAAGGGTCAATTTTCCACAACTCAAAATAAGCATGCTTTCCCTCCCTCCCCTCTCTACCTCCCTCCCTCCTTTCCTTTCTTCCTCCCTCCCTCCTTTCCTTCCTTCTCCCTAATAATATTTTTATTCTTAAACTAAAAACGGTGATTTCCACTTTTTTATATCAGTTTTCCAATGGTCATTAGTGCCAGTTCAATGCCAGAATCCCCAATTTGGGGTGCAGTGAAGAAAGAAACTTTAGTGCAAACAGTGATAAGCATGGCTGTGAGAATAGCACTGCTGTGAAATAGTTCAATAGCGCTACAGCATGGCTGTGAGAGCAGCTGTAAAAACAGCATGGCTGTGAGCCTGCCCTGGGCCATGCCCCTCTTCAGCTAGGCAGCTCTGCTCCTGGTAGAAAATGCACTCTCTGAGTCAGAGGGGGAGTTGGCTTATATGGATAGAAGTCCCTGACCCTGGTTCCTGATTGGCAGTCCTCAAGCAGATGAGGACACCAAATCCTCATTGTTTGATTGCTCCAAAAGGCACTGTCCTGAGTAGTCAGAATCGAGCCTCTCCGATTGGTTGGAGCTGTGCAGCTCCAATTGAATGGGGGAAGTCTCGGTCCTATTGGTTGGCATAGGGTTCCAGGAACTCTTACAAGCACTGGCTCAGATGGCAGAAACACAGAGCAGGCAGGCAGTCTAGCAAAGGGGTAGGCAATTCAGCACAGAGGCAGGCTTTTCAGTGAATGGAAACTCTGCTATTTTTTTATTCTAGTTAGCCGTTAGGAGCACTTCTTAGTGCTTAGGATTCACATTTAAAATCCAAAGTCAAATAAAAAGAAAAGTAAAAGAACTTATGCAGGAGACCCAGACACCATATATCATTGTTACAAAGGTTAGATTTTTTTTCCCTTAACCTTGGTATGTTCAAGTTGTCTAAATAGTAAAATAATTTGGAACCTGAATTCTAAATGTTATTGTTATATCCAATAAATAACATTGATATTTCAAAAGTATTATTCATCTGTAGTCTTTAGATTCAGATAAATCAAACCCCTAGTCACCCAGGATTTGTTTTAAATGCTGATTCTATTACATTCTGGATAAGTTTTTCCTTACACAACTCCTTCAAAGAGTGTCAATAACTGACATGGGGCTCTGGCCCGTGTGGCTCAGTGGGTTGAGTGCCATCCCACGCACGGAGAAGATTCCTGGTTGTGGGCTCATCCCCAGCAGAGGGCATGCAAGATATTTCTCTCTTCCTCTCCCTCTCCCTCTCTCAAAACAATAAAACTTTTTTTTTAATAAATGTAAAATGGGAATAATAATATTTAACTTGTAAGGCTGCTTGTGAAAGTAAGATTTCTTCTTTTAAAATACTTGGAAAATAATAGATGTTTAATACATTTTAGTTTATGAGATTATGATTTATGATTATTAAATGCAGTATAATTAAAAATATTGGTCTCTTTTAATACCTTTTTCTACTTTTAGATTTGATTTTATATTTTTGTTTGTAGATAAATGGCACTAAGAGTTGTTTCCAGTAGCACAAATAAATGAGACTCAAGATAGTAATATTTTGTTTGTTAAACAATATTTCTTTGATCCTTTTATTACTCTCTTTAGCCAAAGCTGCACAATCTTATGAGTTATTATCCAGGGAATAGAGAGTGTATTTATAAAGCCAATTTGAGAAAAATCCTAAGGTAATTAAGTAATGAGAATCATAATTTTTATCTTAGCTTTATTTAATTATGCATAGTACAAATATGTACTTTGTTATCAATTTTAAATGTCCCTCATACAGATGTTCTATTTTCTGACTTTATGTACTCATTATTTGTTTGCATCTTTCCTTGTTTTTTGTTTTTTGGTTTTCTTTGGTAGATTTCTTGGCACTACATGTATTCATATGCTGAAAATAATGTTTTCATTAGAATTCATAGCAACTTAGTATTGAACATATCTGGATTCTGGATTGAAAATAGAAACAAAAATAACAACAATTGAGTGATAATATCTTTGCATGATTGATTCTGAGAGGAAATGGGATACAAGTCATAATTGAAGAGGTTGTTCTTCAGAGGGAAGGGAAGGAGTAAGGATTCTAGTAGAGGGAGATTTGTACAAGTGATTATCAGCAAGGGTGGCACCTGTCTTTCCCTTTTCTCTGGCCTTTGCTGATCTTAACTAGGGGGTTTTCATGGAGTTGGGTTGAAGGTCCTCCCACTTACGCTCTGATAGTCTTTTTTTTCTCTTGTGGTAATTTTCAGGTTAAGTTTTTCAGGCTCTTAAATTTTCTGAATGACGATGAGCAGTGGGACATACCCCAAGGGGTCCCAGATTGGAGAGGGTGCAGTCTGGGCTAGGGACACCCCTTCCCCCCAGTGCACGAATTTCATGCACCGGCCTCTAGTATCTTAAAAAGAGTAGAAAACATATAATTTGCTATAAATTTAGAATGAGAGCATGTTTCCCATATTAGTTTAAGGACATTTTAATGTGTTTCTAACAAGGAATAATTAATTTTGCTGCAGTATTTACAATAAAATATTCATTTGTCTTTTATTTCAGTTTATATTGTAAATCAGGGGATGGGATCCCATTTACTAATTTTAAGCCTAAGCACAGATCCATGAACAGAAGAGCACTATGTATGTTCTTTCCTGTGGTGATTAAGACAGCCTCTGAAAGCCAGTGTGGAGCAGAAAATTGTAAAATACAAGCAGTCATGAGAATGGGAGTCTTGATCTGATCTCTCAGCAGTCATCACACTGCAAGCTGCACCACTTTAGCACCCTTTGTTTTCTTAAGTTTTAAAAGTTTATTCAATCTGGGTACTTTTCCACTTCAGTTTTAGACACCAGTGGTTCTTCTGAGGCATGGAAAGGCCTGTTTACTGCATAGGGGTTTCATGAGCCAGAAGACCAAATCAAAGAAACTTGTTTTTCATTTATTATGAAGGAATGCTTCCTTATATTTAGCCTGATCTTTTTCTCAGTTGTCTAACTTGATAAAACTGATCAAATTAACAGTACAATATTTGATGACATATGTATGAACATATGCCACAGACTGGGAGGCTTACACAACTGAAATTTCCTCTCACAGTTCTGGAGGACAGAATTCCAAATCAAGGTTTGGCAGGCTTAGGTTCGTCTAAGGCCTCTCTCCTTGACTTGCAGATGGCTGCCTTTCTGTGCCTCGTATGGTCTCTTCTCTGCATACCTGCGTCTTGTACCTTTAATTACCTTTTCTTATCTGGACACCAGTCATAATGAGTTAGGGCAAACCCATGTGACTTCATTTTACTTTAAAGGTCCTATCTCCAAATATAGTCACATTCTGAGATCGTGGGGATTAGAACTTGAACATATAAATTTGGGGGGTTGACACTCTTTAGTCCATAACATATGTATAAGGATCATAAGATATATACGTATATGTCCTTGGAAATAGTTTCCATTTCTTTTGACTAAGACAGCAAATCTCAATAGAAAAGACAGTTTCTGAAACCAGGTAGCCTGATATCAAATGCTCTGCCACTCCTTGCTCTGTGGCTCTGAATAAGCTACATAACCTCCCTGTGCCTCCTTTTCTCTATTCTTCAGGTAAGATAACTGTAGTATATAGCTACTAGATTTGGTGTGGGAAGGTAAATGACTTGATGCATATACTGCTCTTTGAAGAACATCTATAATTATTAAATAACTAGAAGCCCTATGCACGAAGATTCATGCAAGAATAGGCCTTCCTTCCCCTGGCAGCCGGCACGCGGCGGGCTCGCTCCAGCAGCCTGGGCAGTGGCGGCAGGGGTGGCAAGCCTTGTGCGCTCCGACGCTGCTTCCTCCTTGCCCTCCTTCTCCAGAGAGTTCCTCTGTGCAGCGCTGGTGCTCCAGGGAAGGCGCGGAGGGGAAGAGATGGGGGAAGTGAGGCAGGCGGGGAGGACTGGAAGAGGTTGGATGTGTTAGTGTGTTTCACTTTCCCATTGTGAAAGTGGGATGCAACTGGCCCCCTTCCTCATCCTCTTCCTCCTCTGCCCTTTGCCTCCTACCCTCCTGCCCTCCCACCACACCCATCACCCCTCCCCTCTTTATTTGGCAAGATAGGGAGGAGGGAGATCTGATAATTTGGGTTACTGTGTAGGTGGCCTCTTTCATCTATTCAAAACAAAGCTGAGCCATCTGCTGCTGCAGTCACAGCCTCCACCATTGCCCCTTGGCTGGCCTGGGGCTGCCGGGCATGCTAACTGTGCACTGAGTGAGCTACTGTGTGCGTCTGCGCCCACAGGGCTGCTCCAATGCTAGGGTTTTGTTTACCAGAACAGCGGGGCAGGGGTGGGGTAGAAGGAGATGCCAGACACCAGGAGCTATGACCTCAGACACCAGAGGGTTGCCTCTGAGGCCGGGGGCTGGGCCACAGGGAGGCTGCAAGGATGGTTGACAGGTGTGGAATGCGGCAGAGAGGCCCTGAGGAGGCGCACTGTCCAGAGGCCCAGAGTGGCTGGGGTGAGGGGCTGCTTCCATCTTTGTCAGGTTAATTTGCATACTCACTCCTGATTTGCTGTGAGTGTTGTGAAATGATGGTCAATTTACATACTTCTCTTTTATTAGTATAATTAGCAGGTAATATGAGCACTTATTTATTTTCTTTAACTAAATAACATATCACAAACAAAACCAATGAATGTCACATAGATATTAAAGAGAAGATATTTATCAGGTTGCCTCTAAAAATATTGAATATTGAAATCATATATATATGTGTATATATATGACTTTCTTCTCTTGTTCTGAGGTGTGTATTTATTAATAAACACCTAGAATTGCTTCAATAATTTATTATCAGGTTGAACTGTCTATGACCTGATTTCTAAGAACCAAGAGAGAAATCCCTGTTAACTTACACTAGAAAAAACTCTGCCCGTTTTTTTTTTTCTTTGTATAGTGATTAATTCAACACAACCTCTTTGAAGTATGTATTATATGAAATTTGACAAAAGTATATTGGCATCCTTTACATACTAGTAAATAATATTTATGTATTATATTCATATTTGTGATAAATAATACAGAATTTGAGGATTTTGTTCTTCATGGGGAGCTGGTTTCAGTGCATGATGGCACTAAATTAACATTCAATATTTAATGAAAAGAATGGGAAGAAAAGAATGATGGTGAAAAGGAATATTTGATAACTATCCTCAGGCAAACATTAAATTATGAGTTTATAATATTCAGAAAAAAATAGTTGAAAATGAATTCTAAAGTAGTTCTTTTAAGATTACATATTAAAAGTTACCATGTGTTTGCAATGTGAAATACAGCATTATACAATAGAGTGCATGATTTATCAGAGAGTTCTGAATCTGACCCTGTGAGTCCATGGAATCTTTGTGGCTACAGCTGCCATAAATACTCATGATGCGTCTTCAGCACACTACATCAAAGGCAATTTATCTCGTTGGCCTTCATCCATATGATACCAGGTGTATAAGGTACTTTTCTCTATTTTTGGTCCTAAATTATGTTGACAACTTCCCATTTTGCATCAAGTGGTTATTCTTATTCTCACTGGAGTTTGCTTGAGAGGTAGTAAACAACCCTGTATTTGTTATTTAGGGAATTTAATTCTTCTAACCCTTTGCGACACTACATTTGAGATAGTTTTCTTTTTTTAAAAAGCCAGTAGCTATCTTAATAATTCATATATAAGTGTGGGGTGAAATATTGCTGATGATCCTGAGAAGGAGCAGAACCATGTTTCCTAGTTCCAGCTTATGGCCCTGATCTGACAAGTGAAAATAAAAGGTAAGATTTACTGGCAGCAAAGAATAGCTATGAAATTCATGGGCTAAGAGAATTTGACTTATTTATTTAACTGAGTTTGAAATGAAATATATAGTATAGTGCAAGTGAGGGTCAGAAGGAAATTAAATAAAAGATTGGGGAATGGAAATATTACCTGAGTGTGACTGAATATCAAATAAACACAATATATATTTACCCAGTTCACATGGGATCACTTTATTAAAACAGCGTTCTTCATCCTTTTTAAAATTAATATTATTATTTTCTTTTGGGAGAAAAAAGATACTGGCAGGACATTTTTATTAAGTTCGAAGACATTCTGAATTTGTGCCATGAAATAGGAATTTTATTGATCTTCCTAATCAATGTGTTTTCCTAATTGATAGCATTGCTAAATAGATAATATTCAGCTAGGATATCCTTTTTCTATTAACTTACTAACAGTACAATACCTATATATACATTGTTTGCTAGTTGAAAGTCAAAAGTCCAAGTTTTATTTATATAAAAGAATACGAAAAAAACTGTAGAAATTATTCACAAGTATCAGAAATATAAACCTATACCAGACTACATAAATGAAAGACATCTTTGGCATAGAAACCAAAATGTTATGCCTAATTTCCTTGTAAAATAATTACCAAATGTGATAAATACATAAGAAGGGTAAATTCATCAAGATAATCCATTGTCTTTGTGAGCAGCATACTCAAGTGCTTGTACTTTAGTTTGGACTTGCCTTACTAAATTTCTAGCATAAGTTTCTGCATGGAAAATAGACCCTAAGAAAATGCTTTCACCTTAAGCAATTACTTTTTAGTGAGTGGGGTTAGATTTTTGGTTGAGAAGATTTACACTTATATGTTCATATCTCTTGCAAATAAATGAATGTCCTTAGGCTTAAAACATTATATACTTCTTTTTCCCCCCATCTATGATTAAATACTATTTATTGAGAAAAGAGTAAAGACCTATCATTTTACTTTATTTAAATTTCCTTAGGTTTTCTGAGAAACATTTCATATATAATTTTGTACCTATGGTCTTACAGAATCTCACACAATTAAAATATGTTCATATTTTGTTTTTTTAAAGATTTAAAGGTGCATATAAAATTTGTATATATATTCAGTTCTGTCACCTTAAGATTTCCAATGTATCTTTAAAAGACCAATAAGAGCTTTAGAATGTTTTCCTTGAAAAAATTCTAGTAACATGATATTTATATAAGCTAAGATCACCTCTACTTATATGTATACTACTTTATATATATACAATTCATGCACTGGAGGGGAGGTCCCTCAGCCCGGCCTGCCCCCTCTCACAATCCGGGAGCCCTCAGGGGCGGGAGGCAACCTGGCAATATGGGGAAGGTGATGCCCCCATCACACTTCTGCTGCTGCCACTGCCAGCAGCGCAAGCCTTGGCTGGCCCTGGTTACCTGAGCCTCAGTGGCCCTGGGCAGCTGGACAGCTGCCATCCAAGGCTTGCCTGTGCCTTGGGTGGTTGAGGGGACTGGGGGACTCTGGAGGCAGGCTCATGGAGGGCTGAACCTGCCTGGGGGCAGGCCCGGTCATGCCATGCAACTGCTGCCCTGGTGGGGCTGAGGGGACTGAGCGCTGCCATCTTGTGGCTGTGGGCACCGTCATCTTTGAGGGCCATGGCAGTCAATTAGCATATTCCCTCCTTATTGGCTATGGGTGCCATCTTTGTGAGGTTATGATGGTCAATTAGCATATTCCCTCTTTATTAGCTAGGATACAGCATGGGTAAAAGTAGGCTTACAGTTGTGAGTATGAAACAGTTTATTCTTATTTATTATTAATTGTATTATTTATTTGTATTACAACAGTAAACCTACTTTGTCCACCCTTGTATATAGGAAATAAAAAATGTGTTTCAAATATCATTTTAAAATGTTTCAACAAGTTTGCACTGTTAAATATCAGAATCTTATGATTATTTCAGTGGGAAAATAATACTGTATTAGGTACGTGTTAGAGCACTGTAAAGTGATCTGTAACTGTTACGGATCTGTAACTATAAATTGCCACATTCTTAGATACAATGGCTATCAACAGCTGAAATGCAAAGTTTAACTACAAGAACATTTTCCTGTGTAGAAATGCAACCAGATGACAAGAAAGTGTAAAATTGGAAAGTTGTGTAAAATCCAGGGAAAGTTTCAGAATATTAGTGATAGAGTATGTACTGGATGCCAGATAACACAAATATTGATGAAAATGTAGGTATTCCCACAGTCACATCTTTCAAAATGAAATGATAGAGTGATGTTCAAACGGAATGGTAGAATATCATCTGCAAATGGCTGAGTAGGAAACTCCAAGCTCTTGCACCCAATGGAAACATGGAAAACACACAGAAACGCACTAAAATAACTTAATAGCAACACCAGAGAATAGTCAAAGGCCTACAGCAGCAAGTGAACAGTAATCATAAAAAGCATACTTTCACAACAATAGGAAATTTTGTGGTGGTTTTGTGTGCTCTGGCCTCCCTCCATACACGGCACAGCGTGGTCTCTGTGTGGCCGCGGTGGCAGCCCAGTTTCCAGAGTCTCCCCTCAAACCAAAGGAGAAGAACAGACCTCCTTGGTAAAGTTCTAATCTGTCTGGTGGCTGCCTGAAGGACTGGTATCTGTCTTGCCTCATTGTGTATCAGACCGAGGGTACTAACAGGAAATGCTGCAGGGGACTGTAGACCCATTGATGTCTGGGACAATTACTGGTGGAGGCTTATAATGGATCATCTAAAGAGCCAAGGAATTCTGGCCTGAGACTCTCTGGAAAAAACAGGCACGGATATGGGGGAGTGGAAAAAGCTACACACAGTACCAGTCAACATGCACATTCATGAACACCCTGAGAAGACCTTAGCTGGTGCCTCAAGCTGATCCCAGGTGCAGCACATGTCAAGCTAATTAGTGAAGGATTACTGCAGTGCAGCACTGCAAAGCCTGGGAAAGGTGGCTGCATTTTTTAAATACCCAGTTTTCAACAACAAAAAAATTATAAGTTATATAAAGACAGTAAATCACGGCTAATTCAAAGAAAGAAAATGTGACAGAAACTCTTGAAGAACCACAGGCATCAGATTTACTATAGACTTTGAAAAAATTTTCTCAAGAGTGCTCAAATAGCTAAATAAAAACATGGACAAAGAGCTAAAATAAATCAGGAAAAAAAGCAGGGAAACTCAGAAAAAAATGTGTCTTGGCAAGTTTTAAAATTGGACTTATTATTTGACTCATATTTTTAAAAGAAAATGCTGGCTGCTACATAGGGAATGATTTTAGAGGAGGCAACAGTGGATTCCAAGTAACTGTCATAGGTTCATTTTTTCCATCCCAGTAAGAACAAGAGTTAGAGTTGACAGGTGTTACAGAACTAGAGTCAGAAGGAAGAGAACATAAATAAGGTATATTTTTACACACGTTAGCTGAGTTCTAAGGGGTACAATTCTTGATAAAGGATAGACATTCAGTTATGTGAGATAACTGAGTATGTACACTGGTTTTTTGGGAGTAGAGAAAATTCAACATGATATATTTGAAATCTTAGTAGAAAAGGACTGCATATATTTAAGAGTTCAGAAAATGATGATGATGAGTTTGATTTCTGTGTGTAGTTCGATTCCAGGATGTCATTTCCATTTTTGACCAATGCAACAGAAATGTTCTAAAAGAAATATGTAAATGCAGAATGTAAAGAATGATCAAGTCGATCATGAAAATAGAGGGATAACTCAAGGGAGGAGCTAAATATTTGGGGACACCGATATGCAAGCAAAATAATATTACACATGAGAAAGCTGTTGTTTGTATATCTGAAGTTACTTGACCAAAACCAGAACATTGTTAGATTAACAAGATAAATCTCTGTCCATAAACCAATCCTGTTCATGGAAACATACTGAACTGTCAATTTAATAGGTAGATAGGTTTTTTTTCAGTCAATAGAAATTATTCTGAAGCAATACACCAACATTTTCCTCCATAGTGCCTATTAGTATTCCCATTTATTTCTCTACTAGTGGCCTGGTGCATGAAATTCATGCACAGGGTGAGTGTCCCTCAGCCTGGCCTGCACCCTCTTCAATCTGGGACCCCTCGGGGGATGTCAGACTGCTGGTTTAAGCCTGATTCCTGTGGGATTGGGCCTAAACCGGCGGTCAGACATCCCTCTCGCAATCCAGGACTGCTGGCTCCTAACCGCTCACCTGCCTGCCTGCTTGATCACCCCTAACCACTCTGCCTGCCGGCCTGCTTGCCCCCAACTCCCCCCCCCCACTGGCCTTCTCGCCCCCAACTGCCCCCCCTTGCCAGCCTGATCACCCCAAACTGCCCCCCCCTTGCAGGCCTGCTCAACCCCAACTGCCCCCTCCTCCCCAGCCTGCTTTCCCCCAACTGCCCCCCCCCCATTGCCGGCCTGCTCACCCCCAGCTGCCCCCTCCCGCTGGCCTGCTCACCCCCAATTGCTCCACCTGCTAGCCTGATCATCCCCAACTGCCCTCCACTCCTGGCCTAATCACCCCTAATCGCCTCTGCCTCAGCTCTGCCACCATGGCTTTGTCCGGAAGGATGTCCAGAAGGTCTTCCAGTCTAATTAGCATATTAACCTTTTATTAGTATAAATAATTTCCCTCTTTACATGAGGTACTGGGGTTTGCATTCATGTGCTGCGAGAACATCCATGAGATGGCATGCGTGCATTTCAGTGTGTGCATATTTATTTAGGGGCTGTTAATTCAGAAGGTAGGTTTTGTTCCATAATTTCCCTGACTTTACTCAAGATTACAAGAGAAAATCTTATGGTTATTTTATTATTCTCAAACTAAATAGTATTCAGTTTTCATATTTATCAAATATATAAAACTGTCTTATACTAATTTGCTTCAAATTAAAGAGCCCAAAGTAAATAGCCTTAGAATTTTTAGAATGCAGTTAACTCCAAAATTTTATTGTATAAAAATTTTAGCAAATTGTAAAGAAAAAATGTAACTTTCTTCTTGAATATTTTGGCATATTTTTTTAGCAAGAACTTATTTTAATATGGTGAGGATTTTGATTCAAATAATAGACTGAATCACAAAAATATTGGTCCATATATATACATAGAATCTGAAAATATATGGTTTAAGCTTTCTGTGCTACAAAGTAATTTGTTACCTTTCTGAAATATGTTTCAAAAGAGTCCCTAAATATCAACTTGGGCTGAGTATCTTGCATTTACTCACTTTCAGGGAGTCTACAGATTTACTGCATACTACTTAAAGGACACCCAGCCTTTACTGTCACATAAAGATGATTGATGAGAAAACAAAAAGAGAAAATTATATGTTTAAAGGCGAATTACTGTCACCTCAGAATGCAATATCATTGGGAAATAACAAATAAGAAAAATTTTTAAGCAGGACACTTTCTACATGGTGTTACATGGAAGAGAGAATTTTCAGAT
Source organism: Corynorhinus townsendii (assembly GCA_026230045.1). NCBI lineage: Eukaryota > Metazoa > Chordata > Mammalia > Chiroptera > Vespertilionidae > Corynorhinus > Corynorhinus townsendii. Next base: position 65,991,352 of record JAPDVU010000008.1, on the reverse strand, counting down.
AGATATTTGTACATACTCTTAGAAATTTTATTGTATTTTATATATATAACTAGAGGCCCAGTGCACAAAATTTGTGCACGGGGGTGTGTGTCTCTCAGCCCAGCCTGCACCCTCTCCAATCTAGGACCCCTTGAGGGATGTCCGACTGCCCTACTAGGATCGGGCCTAAATGGGCAGTCGGACATCCTTCTCACAATCCAGGACTGCTGGCTCCCAACTCCTCATCTGCCTGCCTTCCTGATTGCCCTAACACTTTTGCCTGCCCGCCTGATCACCTACTAACCACTCCCCTGCCAGCCTGATTGTCCCTGACTGCCCTCCCCTGCAGGCCTGGTCACCCTTAACTTCCCTCCCCTGAAGGCCTGGGTCCCCTCCAACTGCCTTTCCTTGCAGGCCTGGTCTCCCCCAACTTCCCTCCTCTGCTGGCTGGGTCATGCCTAACTGCCCTCCCCTGCAGGCTTGATTACCCCCAACTGCCCTCCCTTTCAAGCCTGGTCCCTCCCAACTGCCCTCCCCTGCTGGCCATCTTGTGGTGGCCATCTTGTGCCCACATGGGAGCAGGATCTTTGACCACATGGGGCAGCCATCTTGTGTGTTGGAGTGATGGTCAATCTGCATACTACTCTTTTATTACATAGGATAGACTCAAAAGTGCAAAAATTTAAATTTTTCTTATGAAAAGTAACCATGTTTATTCATAAAATGAAAAATAGAATCTTTCAAGAAGTGACAAAAAGTTATGATGGCACTATCAAAGAGAAAAACACTGTTCATAGAGTGGCCTTTTACTGTTTTATTCTTATCTGGTGGATTTTTCACTCAACATGCAAATTTGTAACTTTTCCACACTTAAAGTAATACTATCTATATATATATATAGATAGATAGATATTTAAATAAATCTTTATTGTTCAGGTTATAGGTGTTCCTCTTGTTGTTTTCCCCCTATAGCACCCCTCCCCCTGATTCCCCACCCCACCCTACCCCATGCCCTTACCCCCTGCCACTGTCTTCATCCATAGGAGTAAGATTTTTGTCCAATCTCTTACCACACCACTCACACCCGCTTCCCCCTGAGAATTGTCAGTCCACTCCCTTTCTATGTCCCTGATTCTATTATATTCACCAGTCCATTCTGTTCTCCAGATTTTTTATTTACTTGATTTTTAGATTCACTTGTTGGTAGGTATGTATTTGATGTCATTTTGTTGTTCATAATTTTTATCTTTACCTTTTTCTTCTTCTTCCTCTTCTTAAAGAATACCCTTCAGCATTTCATGTAATCCTGGTTTAGTGGCAATGAACTCCTTTAGCTTTTTCTTGTCTGTGAAGCTCTTTATCTGACCTTCAACTCTGAATGAGAGCTTTGCTGGGTAGAGTAATCTTGGTTGTAGGTTCTTGCTGTTCATCACTTTGAATATTTCTTGCCACTCCCTTCTGACCTGCATAGTTTCTGTTGAGAAATCAGCTGACAGTCGTATGGGTACTCCCTTGTAGGTAACTAACCGTTTTTCTCTTGCTGCTTTCAAGATTCTCTCTTTGTCTTTTGCCCTTGGCATTTTAATTATGATGTGTCTTGGTGTGGCCCTCTTTGGATTCCTTTTGTTTGGGGTTCTGTGTGCTTCCTGGACTTGTAAGTCTATTTCTTTCACCAGGTGGGGAAAGTTTTCTGTCATTATTTCTTCTAATAGGTTTTCAGTATTTTGCTGTCTCCTTCTGGCACCCCAAAAATCCGGATGTTGGTACACTTGAAGTTGTCCCAGAAGCTCCTTACACTATCTTCATATTTTTGGGTTCTTTTTTCTTTTTGTTTTTCTGGTTGGGTGTTTTTTGTTTCCTCATATTTCAAATCTTTGGTTTGATTCTTGGGGTACATTGATCTACAGTTGAGTTTCTGTATATTCTTTATTTTAGACAGTGTATGCTTCATTTCTGACTGGTCCTTTTCCATATTTTGGGCATTCTCATTAAGGTCCTTGAAGGTCTCACTAAGCTCCTCAGAAGTGTCATCAAGTTTCTCAGCGGTTTTTAGAAGATTCTTGAGTAACCTTATAAATGTGGTTCTGAACTCTATGTCGTCCAGTAGTTTGCTTTCCTCCGTTTATTTCATTCATGACGTGTTTCTTTGTTTCCGTATTTTGGCTGCTTCCCTGTGTTGATGAAGTGGCTTTGTGTGGTAGGTGACCTATAGGGAGCAGTAGCTCAGCCTCCCCAATCACCTGATGTGGACGCTCTTGGTACACCCCTTTGTGGGCTGAGTGCAAAGTCTTGGTGTAGTTAAGCCTTAATTGCTGTTGGTACACTGGGAGGAATTGACCTCCAGGCCAATCGACTGTGAGGACTCACTGTGTCTATAAGAACTGCTGTGCTGAAGACACGCTTATGGGGCATGACTTGTTTCAGTGGGACTTTGGTGCTCACTGAGTCTGCCTCTTGAATGTGTCACTTATGGATGTGAGGAGTTGAAATCTGGTGTCTCACACTGACCACTAGGTACACTGGCTTCTGGATCTCCAATGGGGTGCAGGTCAGCTACTGTCTGAGTCCACCCAGCAGGAGCTACAGCCAGAGCTACAGTTTTCTCCTCTTTGCTTGGGGTTTGGAGGTTTTGGAGCTGTCTGACCCAGGCTGCAAATTTGCTAGGTTAAGCTGCAATAAGGCAGGCCTTTCTTATGCTAACGCTGCTGCTTGGAGCTTGGGTGGGTTTGTAGGTTGTGTGGGGCGGGGTCTCAGGGAGTCACTAGGCTAGGGCGTGGCAAACAGTGATGGCTGCTAGTTAGCCGGCTCTGTATCTCCAACTGCGTCCTGGGCCCCAGCGCAGTAAACAATTCTTGGGCGCAGCTCTGCAAACAGGCCCCCCTCACTTTCCGACCCGGTGGCAGACAATCCAGCTTCTCCCTGTAGGAGTTTGGGTCCCCCGCGTCTCCCCAGAAACTGTATTTCAGAGTAATCAAGGGCTTGTGTCCCTTTGGGTTGAAAAAAGCAACGCCTGCCGCCAGCCCAGATCATGCGCCTCCATACCTCAGCTTTTCAGTGCTTGTGCACATCTCAATGCTCTTTTCTCTTTCCTTCTAGTTGTAGAACTTCCACTCAGCCAGCTTTCCCATGGTTCTGGGTGATAGACGTTTTGTCTTTTAGTTGTAGTTTTGAAATTGTTGTGTGAGGCAGCAGTTTAGGTGTTTACCTATGGCACCATCGTCAATACTATATATTTTGCAGTGTCACCAAATATCTGTGGACATTTAATTCTAAGTAATTTTCATTATTTATTTTATGTGAACTATTCTGAATATTTGATTTAAATTTGGGAGATTACAAAATATGCATTAATGTAATGACTTTATATAATGTTTTTCTGCTGCTCCTGATGCTATTTTATTCATATCCCTAGAAGCAGACCTACTGCATGAATAATTGAAACAAACAGAATGTAAAGGTTTATATTGCCAAAAGATTTATATTGCCAAATTGTTTTTGCAGAAGGTTATACTAATATAAACTCCAAAATAAAGCATGGATGCTTGGGAAAACTTAGAAACTTTTCAAATTTTGTAGAGAAAATAAATCTTTCATTGCTGTTTTATTATAGATTTGCTTTTTTAAAATAGTGCTGTTGAATAGTTTTCATGTGTTATGAAGTGTTTTCATGCTTATAATGGATTATCATGCTTTCAGTCTCCAAAGTTTCCCTACTTCTTTGCTTCTAAATTAATATAATATGTTTGAAGATTCTAATTGCAATAGCACCCTACTTCCAGGTACAAATTTCTGTGTCAATTCCAGTAACTTGAAACAATAGATTTTATTTCTCATTCATTTTACTTGTCCATAGAATGCTAGTAGAATCTCTTTTTGAAATAATTCCTATAAATTGGCTGGTACAGTCATTAACTATAAAATTGCAGGTAAAAACCTGCAGGTAAATAGTGCCAGAGAATCTTCAAGTTCTAGCCTGGAAGAGACAGAGATAATTTTTAATTCCAAAATCGTTGATCAAAACTAACCTCATGTGTTTTTCCTTTTATCAATACCATTCTGTAGTCCTATAGAAAACCTTAACATTATGTATAATGGGTCATCCAACATTTTTTTTTTTATTTAAAGGTAGCTTTGGAGAGGTTCCAGTCAAGATGGCAGAATACACACCCTTTTATTAGTATAAATAATTTGCCTCTTTACATGAGATACTGGGAACATGTAAATTTGTAAGTTATAGAGGAGTCAACCTGGATAACCATCTGATGAAGACTAGCTGAACAGAAGCCCTATACTAAGGATATAAAGAAGAAGCCATTATGAGACTGCTAGGCAGGGCAGAGACATGAAAAGGGGCAGGCGCCACACCCACATGTGGCAGTTGAGAATACGGAGAGACATCTTACCTGCAGAGGACCCCCCTGAGGAGTGAAGGGTCTAAGCTCCTTGCCAGGCTCCCTAGCCTGGAACACAAGTACCAGGAAGATGAGCCACATAACAGCTGGTTGTGGAATCACTTGGGATTTCATTCGCCCAGGTGAGATGGAAGCCTGCTGAAAATCCAGGTACCTTTCTAAAGAGCCCGTGTTTGCAGGCACTCACCTTGGACTCTGGTAGAAGGACAGTGGCTTGGGTAGCACCAGAGATACACAGGAAGAAACTAAGTTGTGTGGCCTTAAGTCTAGGACTGGAGAGAAAGCTGTCATTGTTGAGCCCTCTGCCCACATTGCCATGGGCATCAACATTCCTATGCTGAGACCTCCCACTGTTGATGGAGGAAATGGGTCCTTGCAAAGTCACAAGAAAAGAATTCCAGGGTCACATACATGGGAGAAGTTTAAGCGTAGTGGTAAGATTTATTGGGGTGAAAGAAATGCTACACCCTTGGGGATGTAGAGGGTAGGCAGGCTCTATTAGCAACTGCCCTGATGTTCTTGCTAATCCTCCTGTATATTCTTGGTTTTGGGAACAAGCTGTCTTTCAAACTGGCCAACATATTTCCTGGGGTTTTCCAGGAGTGTGCTAGGCCCTCCCCTTATCCAGTTCCTTTCCTAGATGATCGGGGGTTTGGTGCCCTTATCCTACCCAATCATTTTAACAGATTTTCACAGTCTAGAATCCTCCCATTTATCGTCACCACTTTGTCTTCTGCTGCACATGGCTCAATGTTCTGCTTTGTCGTTTGACTTCTGTGCATGCAGTTAGTAGAAGGACTTCCTCTTGCACCATCATGGCTTCTACTATGCATGTGCCCAGGAAACTGTATCTTCCTCTCCCCGGACCTATCCCCTTCTACTCCCCCACATAATCAGGCTAATGGGCTGGTTGTCCCTAGGGAGATTGGAAAGCCAGTCTTTCCTGCCTGCATAGGGATTAACGACTCTGGCAGAGGATCCAGCTGTCATATGGGGTGTCTGTAAAGCTGCTCCTTCCTAGTCAATCAGGTTTAATTTCTGCTTTCATTTGCTCCCTTTCTTTGTAACTAACTAACTATAATAACACTCCCACAGGGCCAAATCTGAACCTGCGTTAGCCTGGTGAAATCTACTAGTTCCACCCATGTTTATTTATAAAATGGAAAAGAAACATTTTACAGTTTTCTTTTCATCTGGTGGATTATTCAATGATACCCAAAACTGTTTCTGTGAAAAGATAAGCAAGATTGATAAACCTTTAACCAGATTTATCAAGAAAAAAAAAGAGAGGACCCAAATAAATAATATCAGATATGAGAGAGAGAAGTAACAGCTGCCACCATAAAATACAAAGGATAATAAGAAAATACTACAAATAATTATATGCCAACAAATTGGACAATCTGGAAGAAATGGATAAATTCCTAGAAATGTAAAATATTTCAAGACTGAATCAAGAAGAAACAAAATCTGAACAAACCAATTACTACCAACAAAATCAAGTCAGTAATCAAAACATTTCCAGCAAACAAAAGTCCTGTACTGTATGGTTTCACTGGTTAATTTAAAGAAGAATTAACACCTATCTATCTCAAATTTTTACAAAAATGTTAAGAGGAAGGAAAGTCCCTAAGTTTCTTTTACAAGGCCAGCATTGCTTGATTCCAAAATTATACAAAGACTACAAAAAAAAATTTATAGTCTAATATTGCTGATGAATATAGATGCAAAATCCTCAACAAAATATCAGCAAAATGAATTCATCAGTACATTAAAGATCATACACGTGATCAACTGGAATTTATTCATGGGATATAAAATTTGTTCAATATACACAAATCAATTAATGTAACACACCACATAAACTAAATAAAGGGTGAAGATTGTATGATTATATCAATAGATGAAGACAAAATCCAGCATCCATTTATGATAAAAATTCTCAGCAAAGTGGGAATAGAGGGAATATACCTCAATATAATAATGGTCATGTATTACCAAACCACAGCTAGCATACTCAGTGGGGAAAAGTTGAAAGTGTTTTACATAACATTAGGAACAAGACAGGGTTGTCCACTTTCACCACTTTTACTCAACATAGTATTGGAAGTCCTAGCCATTGCAATCAGACAAGAAAAAAAAACACATCCAAATTGGAACACAGGAAGTAAAACTCATTATTTGCAGATGACATGACACCATATGTAGAGAATCCTAAAGATTCCAACAACAAAAAACTACTAAAATTGATAAATGAATTTAATAAACTATCAGGATACAAAATTAGTTTTTCTACATCAATTGCATTTTAATACACCAATAATGAATTATCAGAAAGAAAATTAAGAAAACAATCCCATTTATAATTGCATAAAAAATAAAATAGGAATAAATTTAACTGAAGAGATAAAAAACCTGTACTTGGAAAATTATAAGACACTGAAGAAAGAAATTGAAGAAGATACACATAAGTGGGAACATACACCATTCACATGAATAGGAAAAATTAACATTGCTAAAATGTTCATACTATCCAAAGCAATCTAAAGAGTCAATGCAATCCCTGTTAAAATGCCAAGTGGCATTTTTCACAGAACTAGAATAAATAATTCTAAAATATTTATGAAACCACAAAAGACCCTGAATAGCCACAGCAATCTTGAGAAAGTAGAACAAGTTGGAGGTATCATGCTACCTGATATCAACCTATGCTACAAGACCATAATAATCAGAACAGCATGGTATTTTCATAAAAACAAGCATATGTATCAGTGGAACACAATAGAGAGCCCAGAAATAAACCCAGGCCTGTAGGGTCAATTAATCTATGACAAAGAAGGCAAGATATGCAATGGGCTATGATCAGTCTCTTCAGTAAGTGGTTTTGGGAAAACAGGGCTGATATGTGCAAAATTTTTTTTTAAATGGTTATGTTAAAGATATGTATGCGTTCATTATAATGCCATTGAGAATGAAATTTGGTTATTTTTGTGACATATTTTAAAATTATGACATAATACTAGGGCATATCAGATTTTTAGGAATTTTATGCAAATATAACCTAAAGAAAGTTTAATATGATTTCTCATTTGACAATGCTTCCCATGTAATCTAATATATCAAATAAGACTAATATCCCAAGAAACCAGAAACACCAATCAGAAAAGACATATGCGCTCCTATGTTCATAGCAGCGCGATTTACCATAGCTAAGATTTGGAAACAGCCTAAGTGCCCATCAGCAGATGAGTGGATTAAAAAACTATGGTACATCTACACAATGGAATGCTACACTGCTGTAAAAAGAAGGAATTCTTACCATTTGCAACAGCATGGATGGAACTGAAGAATATTATGCTAAGTGAAATAAGCCAGTCAGAGAAAGATAAATATGACATTCTCTCACTCATTTGTGAAATATAATCCTATCTAATAAGAGAGTAATATACAAATTAACCATCACTCAGTCACGAAGATGGTGGCGCCCATAGCCACAAGATGGCGGTGCCCAGTCCCCTCAGCCCCGCTGCTGGAGTGTTTAGGCCTGTCGGCCTGGCCAGGGGTCGCGGGGACCAAGCGGTGAGGCAGGATCCACCCACTCTGATAGCAGATCCAGCCTCACTGCTCCACAGCCTCTGGAGTGTCCAGGCCTGTCAGCGGGCCAGGGGCCTCGGGGCCTGAGCGGGGAGGCAGGATCCGCCCACTCCAGCGGTGGATCCAGCCTCGCTGCTCCACCACTGCTGGAGTTTTTGGGCCTGTCGGCTGGGCCAAGGGTCGCAGAGACCAAGCGGCAAGGCAGGATCCACACACTCCGGCGGTGGATCCAACCTTGCTGCTCTGCAGCCTCTGGAAGTGTCTGGGCCTGTCAGCCCCTCCATGAAGGTGGATGCTACGTCTAGGGGGCACATACAAGTGGGTGGGGAGTTGACTCTGGGTCTTCTGGTACAGGGACACTTGATGCTGTGTCCCAGTTTGTGCTGGCCCAGACTCTGACAGCAGGGAGGAGGAAGTCCCACCCCTACAGAATCAGCCATTGTTCTTACAACTCTCTGCCACCTGACAGCCAGGACTCTCAATCACCTGACAGCAGGGAGGGGAGACTATGTTTAAACATCTATTGATACAAGGTAGCTCTGCAGCCGAAAGAAGCCCGCATTATTGACAGAAAATGTCTGAAGACCAACATGCGTCTGATCTTGAAAGAAGGTGGCACCTGCGACAGAATGTATCTGAAAAGCAGCTATTGGAAAAAACGTCGCTCCGAAGCCAAAAGAAGCTGGCATCATCGACAGAAGATGTCTAAAGACCAACGTGCCTCTGAACTTGAAAGAAGGCAGCAGTGTCAACAGAATTATGTCTAAAGAACAGTCATCAACAAGTACTACCAATACTGGTAGGAACTGCCTTCTCAGCGAAAATGGAGTACATGAGGATGCAATTCTCGAACGTAGTTGTGGTGGAATGACTGTTAGATGTCAATTTTGCCTATCACTACATTTCTCTGATGAAAAACCATCTGATGGAAAATTTACTCTATGTTGTAGCAAAGGGAAAGTCTGTCCAAATGATACACATTTTCCAGAATACCCGGCATATTTAAAAAGTTTAATGACAAATGAAGATTCTGACAGTAAAAATTTCATGGAAAATATTTGTTCCATAAATAGTTCTTTTGCTTTTGCTTTCATGGGTGCAATATTGCATCGTCATCAGGGTATGGGCCATACTATTTTAGAATATACGGGCAACTTTATCACCGTACGGGAACTTTACATCCTTCGGATGGTGTTTCTCAGAAGTTTGCTCAACTCTATATTTTGGATACAGCCGAAGCTACAAGTAAAAGAACTATATATGAAACGAATATTTTCCATGAAATTTTTACTGTCAGAATCTTCCAGGACACATTCAATCCTATTTTAAATGCAGGAAAGTTAGCAGTTTATTGTGGGTTCATATTCAAAAATGGAGGCCAATAGGATAAATTTCATTAAAGCAAACCAATCTAAGTTGAGAGTTGAAAAATATAGTGCTTTGATGGATTATCTCACATCTATATCTGAAAAAGACTATGTGCCAATTGGTAAAATGATATACTTCCATCATCTTTTGAGGGTAGTCCCAGAAATATGCAGCAGCAATATCAGGATGCTGTGGCAATTATAACGAAGTATGGCAAGCCCGATTTATTCATAACCATGACATGCAACCCCAAATGGGCAGATATTACAAACAATTTATAACGCTGGCAAAAAGTTGAAAACAGACCTGACTTGGTAGCCAGAGTTTTTAATATTAAGCTGAATGCTCTTTTAAATGATATATGTAAATTCCATTTATTTGGCAAAGTAATAGCTAAAATTAATGTCATTGAATTTCAGAACCGCGGACTGCCTCACACTCACATATTATTGATATTAGATAGTGAATCCAAATTACAAATGGAAGATGCCTCTGACCATATAATTAAGGCAGAAATTCCGGATGAAGACCAGTATCTTTGACCTTTTCAAATTGTAAAATCAAATATGATACATGGACCATGTGGAATACAAAATCCAAATAGTCCATGTATGGAAAATGGAAAATGTTCAAAGGGATACCCAAAAGAATTTCAAAATGTGACCATTGGAAATATTGATGGATATCCCAAATACAAACCAAGATCTGGTAGCACCATGTCTATTGGAAATAAAGTTGTCAATAACACTTGGATTGTCCCTTATAACCCATATTGGTGCCTTAAATATAACTGTCATATAAATGTTGAAGTCTGTGCATCAATTAAAAGTGTCAAATATTTATTTAAATACATCTTTAAAGGGCATGATTGTGCAAATACTCAAATTTCTGAAAATAATATTATGATGAAGTACAGGACTTCATTGACTCCAGGTATGTGCGCCCTCCTGAGGCTGTTTGGAGACTTTTTACAATGCGAATGCTTGACCAGTCTCATGCAATCACAACATTAGCTATTCATTTGCCAAATGAACAGAATTTGTATTTTCATACTGATGATTTTGAAGTTTTAGATAGGGCTAAAAGGCATAACTCAACTTTGATGGCTTGGTTCTTATTGAATAGAGAAGATTCTGATGCACATAATTATTATTATTGGTAGATTCCACAACATTATGTGTTTAATAATTCTTTGTGGACAAAACGCCAAAAGGGTGGGAATAAAGTATTAGGTAGACTGTCCACTGTGAGCTTTAGAGAACCAGAACGATATTACCTTAGACTTTTGCTTCTGCATGTAAAAGGTGCGATAAGTTTTGATGATCTGCGAACTGTAAGAGGTGTAATTTATGCTACATTTCATGAAGCTGCTAAACACCGAGGATTATTACTTGGCGACACTATTTGGAAAGATACGATTGATGATGCAATCATCCTTCATATGCCCAAACAACTACAGCAACTTTTTGCATACATATATGTGTTTGGGTGTACTTCTGCTGCAGTCAAATTATGGGATGAGAATAAAACTCGTTTTATTGAAGATTTCTGTTGGAAATTACACCAAAGAAAAGGTGCCTGTGTGAACTGTGAAATGCATGCCCTTAACGAAATTCAGGAGGTATTCATATTTCATGGAATGAAATGTTCACATTTCAAACTTCCGGACTATCCTTTATTAATGAATGCAAATACATGTGATGAATCGTACGAGTGACAACAGGCAGAGGTTTTGATAAATCCTCTGAATGATGAACAGTTGGCAGCCTTTCAGACTATAACTTCAGCCATCGAAGATCAAACTGTACACCCCAAATGCTTTTTCTTGGATGGTCCAGGTGGTAGTGGAAAAACATATCTTTATGAAGTTTTAATACATTATATTAGAGGTAGTGGTGGTACACTTTTACCCACAGCATCTACAGGAATTGCTGCAAATTTACTTCTAAATGGAAGAACCTTTCATTCCCAATATAAATTACCAATTCCATTAAATGAAACTTCAATTTCTAGACTCGATAAAAAGAGTGAAGTTGATAAAACTATTAAAAGGCCAAACTTATTGATGAATGCACCATGGCATACAGTCATGCTATAAACACCATCGACAGATTACTAAGGGAAATTATGAATTTGACTGTTGCATTTGGTGGGAAAGTTCTCCTTCTCAGAGGGGATTTTTTACAATGTCTCAGTATTGTGCCACATGCTATGCGCGATCAGCCATAGTACAAATGAATTTCAAGTACCGTGATGTTTGGAGATGTTTCAGAAAGTTGTCTCTTAAACCAAATATGAGATCAGAGGATTCTGCTTATAGTGAATGGTTAGTAAAACGTGGAGATGGCAAACTTGATAGCAGTTTTCATTTAGGAATGGATATTATTGAAATCTCCTGTGAAATGATTTGTAACAGATCTATTATTGAAGCTACCTTTGGAAATAGTATATCTATAGATAATATTAAAAATATATCTAAAGACGCAATTCTTTGTCCAAAAAATGAGCATGTTCAAAAATTAAATGAAGAAATTTTGGATATACTCAGTGGAGATTTTCACACATACTTGAGTGATGATTCCATTGGCTCAACAGATGATGCTGAAAAGGAAAATTTTCCCATTGAATTTCTTAATAGTATTACTCCTTCGGAAATGCCGTGTCATAAATTAAAATTGAAAGTGGGTGCAATCATCATGCTATTGAGAAATCTTAATAGTAAATGGGGTCTTTCTAATGGTACCAGATTTATTATAAAAAGATTGCAACCTAACATAATTGAAGTATTAACAGGATCTGCAGAGGGAGAGGTAGTTGTGATTCCAAGAATTGATTTGTCCCCTCTGACACTGGCCTCCCATTTAAATCAATTTGAAGACAGTTTCCCGTGATGCCAGCATTTGCGATGACTATTAATAAATCACAAGGACAAACTCTAGACCGAGTAGGAATATTCCTACCTGAACCCATTTTTGCACATGGTCAGTTATATGTTGCTTTCTCTCGAGTTCAAAGAGGGTGTGACGTTAAAGTTAAAGTTGAAAATACTTCATCCCAAGAGAAATTAGTCAAGTACTCTGAAAGTGTTTTCACTCTTAATGTGGTATACAGGGAGATATTAGAATAAGATTAATCACTTTATCAATCATTGTTTGCATCAGTGTTGTTTTTATATCATGTTTTGGTTGTTCTTATATCATTTTGTTATTGTTTATTAATAAACTCATATATTATTTTCATATACATTTTACTCATTTCCTTTCATCTTTTATACTTCTATTATAGAGAAAGGGCAAATAGCAATATTAACATATTTCCTCTAATTAATTCCCTTTTAATGTGCACGAATTTCGTGCACTTGGCCACTAGTGAACAACATACACTGATGAACAAAAACAGATCCAGAGACAGAGAAGCATCGATCAGACTGTCAAACCTCAGAGGAAAGGTAAGGGAGGGCGGGGGTAAGGGAGACAGATCAACCAAAGGACTTACTAGTATATGCATGAATATAAGCCTAACCAATAGACACAGACACCAGGGGGGTGAGGGCATGAGTGGGGAGTTGGAGGGGTAATAGGGGGATAAGAACACATATGTAATACCTTAATCAATAAATTTAAAAAAAGAAAGGCTAATCAGTTAAATATCTCTAATTTATAAGGTGAAAGAAACCTTCTTTTGAGATGTTCAAATTTCAAAGTTCAAGGTCAGCAAGAGTTCATTTATATAGTACCTCTATCACTGTGAAATAATACTTAGTTTTCTATATAACCAGCAACAAAGACATCAAAGATATTATAGAAAGTTAAACAGTTTATAAAAAATCTTAGCTTTTAATAGAGACTGCTCAATTTTCTTAACTAATCAGACCTGATAAAGATAGTATGAGCACAGGAAATCATTTTGATAGAACACAGAATGGTTGTTTTTTAGATAGATTAAAATGTAATGAAATATCTTTCCAGTGTCATTAAGAACATACCAATAGCCCAAGAACACTTTGTGTGGGTTTTTTTTTTTTTTTAGTTAACTAAAGAAAGTTCAGTTTCAGTTTTATATCAGTGCACTCTTGATATTAAAGCTTATTTTTATTTAATCCAGTTAAATAGAGCTTCTTTACACGTTAGTATTCTTCAGAGATTTAAAACACATAGACATAGCATACAGACATTCATATACAGTGACAAAGACTCCATAGCTTTTATTGTAAATCTTTAGTCATGAATCAGACACAATCAAACCTCAGTTCTCTGAAATGTTTCCCATCTCGAACAATTTGTTTCTCACCCTGACAGCCCTTTCATGCTGATACGTGTATGATCAGTCATGTCTCTCCCAGGACAGACAAAGGAGAGAATGTATGAGTATGAGTCAGCTTACTGCTAAATTCACATTGTTTAACACCTCAGGAAACTGGTTATTTCATATGGGCTTTTTCTTTTTTTTTTGCTTTTGCTGCTTATTACAATTACTAAATTTTCATATTTACTATACATTTCATTTCCTTTTTGTTAAATTTTCATTTACATTTCATGTCCTTTTTTTAAAGTGTATTTATAGATTAAGTATATATATATATATATATATATATAGTTAAAATAGGGAATCATTTGATCATTTAGGGGCCTGGATGATCAAATGATTCCCTATTTTAATAGATTAATTCAATTGACATTATTTCTGGTGGGTAAAAATGATTCAGTTTTCATAGGGCCTTCTGGAACGAATTAAGTTTGAGAACCGAGGTTCCACTGTACAACAGTACAAAACTCGCTAATTTATAAATAACAGTTGAATCTGAATTTTATTTCTGGCAGACAGAACAGGTTAAGATTGCCCATTCAACATGGCTAAAGTTTTAGAAAAGATGTTTAAGGTTGGTGTTTGTCCTTAATGAGTAATCCTGTGACAGCTGTGAACTAGATTTGGGGCAAAGGATCTTCTATAGCAATCTGTATTTCAAAAAGCTTTTTTATGCCCCCATTCTCCCCCCCCCCTCCCTTTAGTCTCAGGCAATTAGTTATCTCCTGGGGTGTTTACATTTAGAAGATAGGGCAATATTTGCAATTTTAAAATACAAAGATTGAAAGTGTCTCTCCTAGGGGCTTTGGGCTATATTTCTCAACAGATTACTAGGGTAATTTTGATTTAAAATGTTTCTCTTTCTATTAGGGATTGGGCAGCATGGGTCACTCTGTGCATTTCATTGTCAATTACCACATTTTCCCTTCACTCTCCTCATATTCCAAGGATTATACCTTTTAGCCTCTTAACCAGTGCTCAGATCTTTTTTTAAAAAAATATATATTTTATTGATTTTTTACAGAGAGAAGGGAGAGGGATAGAGAGTTAGAAACATCGATGAGAGAGAAACATTGATCAGCTGCCTCCTGCACACCCCCTACTGGAGATGTGCCCGCAACCAAGGTACATGCCCTTGACCAGAATCGAACCTGGGACCCTTGAGTCCGCAGGTCGACGCTCTATCCACTGAGCCAAACAGGTTAGGGCAGTGCTCAGATCTTAATCTGTCGTCACTTATACCCCCTAGTTTTGCAAAACAGCATGCTAAATTTTCTATTGTGTTACTCTGCTCTCCTACCTTGTCTGCTAGCCCCAAAGCTAGCAGAATAATGAACAACCGCATCTCCTTCTCTAACCTTAGCTCTTCCAACTTTCTTACTTGAGCTATGGCCTCTAGTTGGGTATTGGTGGATAGCTAAATGGCCTACATTCCAGGCCAGCCCACCGTGGCAGCCATTCATTTTTCTTCTTCGGCCCGATGTACTTATATGCAGTTCCTCAAACAAGCACATCAAAGCAGTTGGTGTTTTCTGGGCATCTTTGTACTCAAGAAGCACTTCCACAAGCGTCTGACATGTGGGCCACCCCTCCCCCCGTGGAGGTCAGTGGCCTACTGTGGATTACCCCCATGCTTGCCTCTTTGCAAAGTTGCATTTCTTTAATCATGTGGCTGGTTCGCCATTGTTAGTTTTCAATAGGCAGAGAGCAAGAAGAGGCTGAGGAAAGAGTCAGACCTCTTCAAATTTGTAGATGGCAATTTTAACCAGCAAGGGACTGACTTACTAGACTTTAGCCACTGATCTCCACACCTGCCCACCAGAATCTTAAAGTTTATATGAAGGCCTTCAGTTTCATATTCTAGCTAGATGGTGTGACAACACCTTACTCCCTTAAGGCTATGTCCTTGGAACAGCTCTCCATGTTGAGACAGTGGGTAGATCATATATTTCATGGACAGAAGAGGGGCCAGAGCCTCTGACTGCTCTGGTCCAGCCCAGTGGGTCAATGGGCAGTTACATGCTCTTGCTAAGTTTCTCTGACAATGTATGAAAATAAAGGTAGAAAAGTAACTAAGAATAAAATTTAGTGATTTAATCATCTAAAAGGCAACTTATTTCCCTTTAATATGGAAGACACATTTCATTGCAAGATACGTACTTAAAAAATTAACAAATTAGGAAAACAAAAGTACATTGAACATGAACACAATGACTATTGAAATTCATGAGAAAAATCTCACCATATATTGTTTTCTAAGTCACCATATATTCTAAGAGGTTATAGTTTTTGTATAATATCTACCCTTTGCCCTCATATTTTCATCTTTTTCACATCTGATGTTGGTTTAAAAAAAGCATGTTTTAAAAATTTATTTGTAAAAAAATTGAAACAATTAACACTGTCAGGTTTGCTGATGGATTTTGACTTTACCTAACCTAATTAACAAAATTCCACCATTTTGCAAGAAGTTCTCATGAAATATTTTGGTGTAGAATTTTACTTCTCTTGCCTTTTGGTGACCTCACTTTGATAATTACAGCATATGGCCCCATGAATATGAAAAGTGAATTTGAAATTTAACTGTTTTAAAACATGCCAAAAGCAAGTATAACTAGAACTTTTCTCAGTGTTCTCTAATGAACAAAATGATAATTTACCAGATGTTTCAGTTTTGCGATAATTAGAACTATAAAGTCTTTCCAATAGAATTGAGCAAGAATATACAAAATATATTTTAGATACTTAAGATATGATTTCAAAGCCCAAATTAATCAGACTTTTTGTTAAAAATATATAAAATTACATATCATTGAATTTCATTATGAACATTAAAGTGTCAAAATTTATAATCTATAGCAATAAGAGCCCTCAGAAGTTAAGTAGGGTGTAAGTCTATAATTTTAAGAGAGAATAGCTGCTCTTAGTAAATTATGTAATAGTTTGTGATCCACATCCTCAAAAGTTAATGTAGAAGGCTATAAGAATGTTTAAATGTATTATTCGCATGTATGTTTGTTTAATGTGTGCATAATATTAGTATATATACCATCAGCAATAATAATAAATAATACTGAGTTAATCTTATCAATCCCTACATCTTATACATATTTTGAAACTTAACATATTTTTAATTTAAATTCTTTATTGTTTAATGTATTACATAAGTCTCCTTTTCTCCCCATTGACCTCTGCCCGGACACCCCCAACCCCCAGTACATGCCCTTATTCCCCCATCCCCTGTCTGTGTCCATTGGTTATGCTCATATTCATGCATACAAATCCTTTGGTTGATCTCTTATGTCCTTACTCCTTGCCTTCCCTCAAAGGTTGGACAGTCTATTCAATGCTTCTATGACTCTGGTTCTATTTTTGTTCATTAGTTTATGTTGTTCATTATATTGCACAAATGAGTGATATCATGTGGTATTTATCTTTCTCTGACTGGCTTATTTTGCTTAGCATAATGCTCTTCAGTTCCATCCATGCTGTTGCAAGTGATAAGAATTCCTTCTTTTTTACCTCAACATAATATTCCTTTGTGTAAATGTACCAGAGTTTCCTAATCCACTCATATGCTGATGGGCACTTAGACTGTTTCCAAATCTTAGCTATGTAAATTGTGCTGCTATGAACATTAAAACTGAATCTTCTAGGGGATTACCCCAAGGAAGGTTATAAGGAGGAAAAAACTCTCTTAATATGTCTAAGTTACTATTGCATTGTTTGTTAAAAGTTCATTACACACCTCAAAATTATTTATATTTCTCTTCCTGCAATTAATAACAATTATTATTGAAAAGTATTACTTATTAGAGAAATAAATTACAAAATTAAACTTTTGATACTATCTAAAAGTATATATATTGCTTCTCTTTTATATACTGTGAATATTAAAATAATTGCATTTTATTTCATTGTATACAAATTAAAAATGAAAGAAAATAGCTCTAAGAATATATTTAAAAATTAGCAATGAGAAATGAGTGACACAATGTAATGGAAAAAAGGATATTTCCTATCTCAAACTATAAAGTAAACATTACTCTAATACTAAAACCAGAAAACATTATCAAAAATAAATGAAGGAGAAAAAAAACAAAACTACAGACCAATCATTCTATTGAACACAGATGCAAAAATCTTCAAACAGAAATATTAGCATATCAAATCTAGCAATATATATATATATATATATATATATATATATATCTCCAAATAATAATATGCTACCATGAATGATCATTTATTCCAATAACGCAAGAGTGGTTCAATATTAGAAAAATCAATCAATGTATTTATTTAACCATATTAACAGTCTAAAGATGAAAACTCACAAGATTATATCACTTGTTCAAAAAGAAAAAAAAGCTATTCTTGAAACCTCAGACATTTTTAAGGAATGGTCCACAAATTTGGCACTAATATTTATGGTTCTAATTTCCCTGTTCTTTAGTTATAATTACAAAATATTATTTATTATGTTTTCTTTATGAAATTTATTCTTATAATTTCCCTATTAACACATTTCCTGTTGTTTATTTGGGAGAAACAAACACGTGCAATAAAAATTGGACTCAGAGCTGGACCAGAGGGAAATACTCCTCATTTCTCCCAAGTCTTTTCTTTCCATGGCTATTAACCAGTGTCAAACTGGGTAAAATTGGAAGGATGGGTTAGGAATGTCACTGTGGAATTTCCAGACTTAGCCCATCTTAGGTCTCTTTTCAGATTTGTGTTTCTAACAAAACAGAAACAATAAGAAGGAAATGCCACTGAATAGTATTTTGGCTCAAAAACTTGAGTACAATAATATTTTTTTAAAACACACACACACAATGCAGTCTAGTAGAGACAGAATTCCTTAAAATATTCTTTTTTGTCCTCAATTCTAGAAGACCATTTTAACTGAGCTATGTACTAGTTAATTGATTTTCAATTATAACATCTGCCTAATAGACTTTAGTTACTATATTAGCAGAGTAGAAAAAAGTTAAAATCTGTTATTTCAAAGATGTCCACCTCATTCAATTTAAAGCAAACCATTTTTCAAAATTATGTAGATTGCATTTATAATAGTATCTGCAACCTAGTTGCCTAATGTATTTTATATGCAGATTACCACATTTTTTTATATTTCAGCAGTATTTGATAAGTAATAAATTAGAACTAAACTTTGAGTAAAGATATAAAATCCACTTTTAAAGTACTGTTATTCTTTAACTTAAAGTAAAATGCTGCATAAAAATAGCATTTCCACTTAAAAATAATTTTCAAAGTCTTCACAATTTTACCTTGTTCTTCTTTGAAATGAATCATTTTAAGATGCTTTCTAAAATCTAAATATTTGTGTTTATTTACTTATTTTTTAATCCTCCCTGAAGGATATTTTTTACATTGATTTTTAGAGAGAATGAAAGAAAGGGAAGGAGGGGGGAGAGAGAGAGAAACATCCATGTGATAGAGAGACATTGAATGGTTTCCTCCTGCATGAACCCTGACTGGGGCCTGCAACCCAGGTATGTGCCCTTGACTGGAAATAGAACCTGAGACCCTTCAGAGCACTGACTAACACTCTAACCACTTAGCAACACTGGCAGGGGCTGAATACTTGTTTTTAAAAGAATTATCAAATAACTATTATATATTTACCTGACATTCCATTTGGTTATAGACAGAATGTCAAGATGGAGAAGTATTTTGTTACAAAAGCATGAAAGCAGGGATCTGAATTGTAGATATTGAAAGAGGTAGGCAGTGTATGTATTATTACTTTATAAATATACTCACAGAAATAGAACTCTCAGGATTATGCTGCCATGGTTCTACAATATAAAATTACATTGTATATTCTCATATTTTCGGTCATTCCCCTTCTCTGTGATAGCACTTATCTCACTGTATTAGAATTGACCCTGATTTGCCTTATTTCATTGCTAATTGAGAACTTCTAAAAGTAAGAATCATATCTTTTATTTCTCTTTTCTGCATACTTAGTTCAGTGTCTGGCAAATAATGACTGAATAATACACAAACATTGAATGAATGAAAAACTAATGGGCATTTTTATGATTCTATGGCATTAAAATTCAAAGATAGAAGTCACTCATTAACTACGATGTAAATATCATTTGAATCATGTTAGTAAGGGTAGAATTTTTTTTTAAATCGCAACCCAAAATGCTTTAAACCAAATGATTCTTCTTTCAAACTATCAAATGAGTATCAGTTTATATTAAGTAGGAAAATGAATGCTTCATGCTAGTTAGAAATTGCTTTATCAAATGAATATATTGTTTTTTCCCTGAAGTACATTTATAAAATCAGTTTAGGAAAATATATAAAATAACTTAAAAAATGTGTTACTTAGAGAAAAAAATGAGACTAATCCACAAAACTAAATTCAAGTTAATTTCAAAACCTAACTGAAATGAATAGTTTTCTTGGAAAATAGAGTTCATAAATTTTTATTCTAGTAGAAAAGTAAGAATTTTAGGAAGAGAGATGAGAATACACATGTACACACAGAGAGATTATTATAGAGATAATCAGATAATGCTACACTATTTCCAATTCTAAAAGATATAGGTCTCTAGATCGAAAGGGCTTACTTTGTACCCAGCACAATAGCTTTAATAAAGTCCACACTAAGGTGCTACTGATGGTGATACACTATCTGGAGAAGATATGAAGATAGATGTAGATAGATATGGAGTACATATCTATACTAATAAAAGGGTAATAGGCTAATTAGACCAGATAGATCGGATGTCTTCGAGACGTCATTCTGGATGTCCTTCCTGACAAAGCCACAGTCCTGGGTGCCTGCAGCTGGCCTGGGGGAAGCCCGGGTCCTGGTTGCCTGTAGCCATCCAGAGGAGGGAAACCTGGGTTCCAGGTGCAGGGACTGAGGCAGAGGCAGTTAGGGGCAATCAGGCAGGCAGGTGAGCAGTTTGGGGTGATAAAGCAGGCAGGCAGAGTGGTTAGGGGCAATCAGGCAGGTGAGCGGTTAGGTACCAGCGGTTCTGGATCAGGAGAGAGTACAGGCCAGGCTGAGGAACCCCCCTTGTACGAATTTCGTGCACCGGGCCTCTAGTATGTATATATAAATTGCTATGAAAAATGGATTAAGTAAAATTAAGGATCTATTTTTTTTAAGTTAGTCAATATTAGTTGGATATTGTGGGTGGCAGGGAGAAAAATCTGAATTCCTATCACCAGTTCTAAAATTGAATTGACAGGCATAACAAAGTATTGATGATATCTATATATATAAAAGGTTAATATGCTAAGTGTCCATCTGACTGGTAGCTATGACATGCACTGACCACCAGGGGGCAGATGCTCAAAGCAGGAGCTGCCAAGCTGCAGTGACTTGGCAGCGGCGGTTCTCAGGTGACACACACCAAAACCAGAGAGGAGGGAGTCCAGTTTCTCATGGGGTCACGTGATTCCACCTTCAGCAATGAGTTATGTTGTTGCTGGGGCACTGTTGGCCCCGAATCTGGTTTACTGCACACTTGAATTTGTGTTCCACAACCTGTACGACTGCAGCTTTGCAGAGTGCCCTCTCACACTCTAGGACTCCTCGGGGGATGTCAGAGAACTGGTTTTGGCCTGATTCCTGCAGGCCAGGCCGAGGGATCCCACCTGCCAGAGGGACCCCGCTCACTCCGCAGATACCCTTTGAGCCACCCCAGGTGTGGCCGGCCAGGGAGGGACTGCAGGAGGTTGGCTCCAGGGCTTGTCCAGCCCATCTCACCCAGTCCCGCCCCACCAGCCACCTTCTAATTAATTTCCTTTCAATGTGCACGAATCTGTGCACCGGGTTACCAGTCAATCCTATATAATAAAAGGGTAATATGCAAATTGTCCCTTCAACTGGGAGTTTGATCAGTGTTCCACCAGGGGGCAGGGCCGGCCCGCCAACCGCCCACGGCCCCTCGCCCCAGCTGGCGCCACCCCCTTCAGCCCCTCATACCCTGATCGGGGCAGGCCAGCTGGACCTCACCAGTGTATGACTCCATGTACCAGGCCTCTAGTTAATAATAAGAGTGGTGCTTGGAGCTGGCTCAGAGCGATTCAGCAGATCTTATTGTTAGCTTCTCTTCCCAACTGCATGTTCAGTGACACCGTCTTGGTATTTGAAATTGGCCATAAAGGGAGTATTTTTAAGATAGGAATTGGCAAGAGCCCCAAATCATAACTTTTATTTAGTTAGTTATTTTTCCAGAGAACATTTTTCAGCACACCACTAATTAACAAATTGCCATGGGTTTACAAATAAGAATTTCTTTAAAAGCAACAGTGAAGTATGTTGTACTTTGTTAAGACTAAAAATTATGTTTCCCAAAGTCCTCTTTCCCAAATGTTTCTAGAGTTAGTTGACCCAAAGAGGGACTTGCACACATTTGGAATTCAGATGTGAAGCATTTTTGAAGCCCTATGTTATCCCATATGCAGCTCGTATTTCTGACTGCTGGCTATGCTGATCAGGAGTGGTCTCAGATCCACAGAGGTGGTAACTACATAGGGACAGTTTACTACAGGTAGTGCCACAAACACCCCTTTGCAATTCCATTTTAGCATTGGATATGCTTGGCTACTTTGATATTTCTATATTCGTCACTTTTTTCTCCTGTACTATTACTTCAGGTGAACTGGCCAGTTAGTTACTCTCTTTCTGATTCTCTTACATACTTGTCCATCTCTGCCGACATTTATGTAAGGTCTACTACCTGTAATATATATTGTCAATTATAATAGCTCATTAGCTATGCTTCCCAGACTTAACTGAGAGGGAGTAATTAATAAAGAGATGGAGTCATTTTCTCAAAACATTGTCAAGGAACAAGGATACTAAAATCACTCGCTGCTCTGAAAATGTAGGGCAAATGAGAAGAACAGTGGCAATAGTGATTGCTGTAAATTTCATGAAAAGATTGATTGACTAACTAATTTGTAGTCATGTAAAATATTAAAGCATATTTTTCTCATAATGTTTTTAATCAGCAAGGAGGATGTTTCCTAGTGCCCCCAGTTATTCTGGGCAAGTTGTAATATGGTGACTATCAGGATATATGCTTCTTCAGTATACATGATGTGTAGTATGAAGGACAATGAAGAGCATTGCTAGCTCAGGCTATACTTGAGTGAGATGAATTGGTTTGAAACATCTTTTATTAGTGTGGAATGTATTAGCAGCATATGTGTTATACATCACATAACATAGTAAGTTGAACATTGTCTGGATTTGATACAGGCTTCAATAGTACTCTAACTTGTCAAATCATGGTAATCACTTAGGTACCTCATTAAAATATCTATCATGTTTCTATTTTAAGCCTACTGTAGCAGAATCGCAGAAGAATGAAACTAGAATCTGATAGCAGTTTTTGAAACAATTGACAGTAAAAAGGTTTTAAATGGTTTTGAGCACCAAGAATAAAGGATTCTGTATTTTTGAAAGATCACTATGACAATAATGAGGGGCATATATTAGCCACGTAAGAAACTAGAGGTAAGGATATAGGCTGTTTCTGCATTATTCTAGAAAGTATTTAATGATTCTTTGAAATAAAGGGACAGTAATTACGGAGATGAATGAGAGCAAATAGGACATAAAGAAAAAGAATCAGGAAGATATAATGATAGAAGTTAAATCATTTGCAATATTTCCAAAAAGATCATTATTTAGAGATATTTATTTTCAAAGGTCTTCCCCGAGTAACGTAGAGTTAGGTATAATATATATAGACATTTCTGAATGCCCTCTGATATTCTTAAATGCTAATGGGTAAAATTTGATCACTTGTGAACTTGGATTAACATATTTCTCACCTACAAATGTCTAGACACTTGGTTTAGGTAAAGTATGACTTTTAGGAAGAGATTCCATTTGAACCTTCATTGTGACTACATCAACTTAGTGTATTGCTGTCTTTTACCTTAATATAACAAGAACAATATGTGTAAGGTATTGTGCTAAGGGTTAGGGATCCATTAAGGAAACAACAATCTCTGGTCTCAAGGTGACCAGACTAGAAGTATGAAATGCTTCTAGCTATAGAACTACCTATTGTTAGTTGATCACTTTTTTGTAAGGATAGGATAAAGCCAAATTATAGGGGCCTGGAAACCTGGATCAGGAGTTTATATCTAATTCAGTAGACAATGGAGAACACTAAAAGGATGTAAACAAAGCACAGATATGACCTAAGTTGGAAGGCTTGATATGATTTGGAAGCTTAATATAATAGCATGTAAGAAACAAAATTGAGTAGAGAGGAAATAAATATAGAAAAAAACTACAGCCATGAGTTAGGAAAATACCATGATA
Organism: Corynorhinus townsendii; assembly: GCA_026230045.1. Taxonomy (NCBI): domain Eukaryota; kingdom Metazoa; phylum Chordata; class Mammalia; order Chiroptera; family Vespertilionidae; genus Corynorhinus; species Corynorhinus townsendii. The sequence goes on along the minus strand of JAPDVU010000008.1, from coordinate 65,967,355 downwards.
GAATAGATGATGATCAAAAGGCTCAAGTCAGAATGGCAATAATGATGTTATCTGTTGGTTTGAGCCTGTCAATAACCAACATTCTGGTTGGATTGGTCTTTGGGGTTCTTATAATAACTGCAAGATGCCCTTCAGCAATAACCATCAGGAAACTTGAAAACAAAAAGTTCATTACTTACAGAACCTGGAAATTACATAGCACATCTGGGGTCATACTGTGTGGTCATAAGTGGAGAGGGAAAGGGAGGGGGAGGGGAAATGGGAGGGGGAAGGAGAGGATTGCAGGGTCTGGAGTTCTACTTTTATTGAGTTTGAAGTTGGGGTCCTAGGGTTTCATGGGCTCATTCTTTCTTAGTGAATTTAAAAATGTAAGAGTGGGAGAAACCAAGATGGTGGCATAGGTAAATACCTAAACTGCTGCCTTGCACAACAATTTCAAAACTACAACTAAAAGACAAAACATCTATCACCCAAAACCACGGGAAAGCTGGTTGAGTGGAAGTTCTACAACTAGAAGGAAAGAGAAAAGAGCATTGAGACATGCACAAGTGCTAAAAAGCTGAGGTACGGAGGTGTGCAAATCGGGCTTGTGCCGGGCGACTGGGTGCACTGCTTTTTTCAATCCTAAGGGAGACAAGCTCCCGATTACTCCGAACTCCAGTTTCTGTGGAGACGCTGGGGACCCAAACTCCTACGGGGAGGAGCTGGACTGTCTGTCATCGGGTCAGAAAGTGAGGGTGACTTTCTTGCAGAGGTGCGCCCAGCAATCATTGTTTACTGCACTGGGGCGTGGGGACTTGGAAACGTGGAAACGCAGAGACAGCTGACTGGCAGCCATCTCTGTTTGCCACGCCCTAGCCTAGTGACTCCCTGAGACCCCACCCCGCACAATCTACAAACCCACCCAAGCTCCACACAGCAGTTTTTGCATATAAATGGCCTGCCCTATAACAGCTTAACCAAACAAACTGCAGCTCTGGTCAGACAGCTCCAAAACCTCCAAACCCCAAGCAAAGACGAGAAAACTGTAGTTCTCGCTGTAGCTCATGCTGGGTGGCCTCAGACAGTAGCTGACCTGCACCCCATTGGAGATCCAGAAGCTAGTGTATCTAGTGGTCAGTGTGAGATGACACCAGATTTCAACTACTCACATCCATAAGTGACACATTTAAGAGGCAGACTCAGTGAGCACCAAAGCCCCACTGATACAAGTCCTGCCCCATAAGTGTGTCTCCAGTGCAGCAGTTCTTCCATTATAGACACAGCAGGTCCTCACAGCCAATTAACCTGGAGGTCAATTCCTCCCAGTGACACCAACAACAATCAAGACTTAACTACAACAAGGCTGTACACACAGTCCACAAAGGGGTGCACCAAGAGTGTCCACCTCAGGTAACTGGGAGGCTGACCCACTGGGCCATATAGGACACTTAGCACACAAAGCCACCCTACCAACTCAGGGAAGCAGCAAAAATGTGGAGACAAAGAAACAGGTCACAAACGAAAGAAATGGAGGAAAACAAACGACTGGATATAGAATTCAAAACCACGGTTATAAGGCTTTTCAAGAATATCCTAGAAAAGGCTGGTAAATTCAATGAGACCCTCGAATATATGAAAAAGGACCAACTAGAAATTAAACATACACTGACTGAAATAAAAAATATTATACAGAGACCCAACAGCAGATTAGAGGAACACAAGAATCAAGTCAAAGATTTGAAAAACAAAGAAGCAAAAAACACTCAACCGGGAAAGCAAAAGGAATGAATCCAAAAATGTGAAGATAGTGTAAGAAGCCTCTGGGACAACTTCAAGCGTACCAACATCAGAATTATGGGGGTGCCAGAAAAAGAGAGAGAGCAAGATACTGAAAACCTATATGAAGAAATAATGACTGGAAACTTCCTCCACCTGGTGAAAGAAATAGACTTACAAGTCCAGGAAGCCCACAGAACCCCAAACAAAAGGAATCCAAAGAGGACCACACTAAGACACATCATAATTAAAATGCCAAGGGCAAAAGACAAAGAGAGAATATTCAAAGCAGCAAGAGAAAAACAGTTACCTACAAAGCAACACCCATACGATTGTCAGCTGATTTCTCAACAGAAACTATACAGGCCAGAAGGGAGTGGCAAGAAATATTCAAAGTGATAAATAGCAAGCACCTACAACCGAGATTACTCAGCAAAGTTATCATTCAGAATTGAAGGTCAGATAAAGAGCTTCACAGACAAGAAAAAGCTAAAAGGAGTTCATCACCACCAAACCAGTATTATATGAAATGCTGAAAGGTATTCTTTAATAAGAGGAAGAAGATGAAAAAAGTAAAGATAAAAATTATGAACAACAAATACATATCTATCAACAAGTGAATCTAAAAATCAAGTGAATTAAAAATCTGAGGAACAGAATAAACTGGTGAATATAATAGAATCAGGTATAGAATGGGAGTGGATTGATAATTCTCAGGGGGAAAGGGATGTGGGGGGTACAGGAAAAGACTGGACAAAAATCATCCACCTATGGATGAGGACAGTGTATGAGGTAAGGGCAGAGGGTGGGGTGGGAACCAGGTGGAGGGGAGCTATGGGGGGAAAAAGGAGAAATTGTAATAATCTGAAAAATAAAAATTTATTAAATTGAAAAATAAATTTAAAAATATAAGAGTGAAAATTTAAGGAGTAGGAAGAGAAAAAAACAAGCTGGAGCTGATTTTGTTTTTGAGTTGTTAACACATTATGAATAGCCCTTTCTATGTCAATTTTATAACATGACTATTGCAGTGACTTTTCTATAAAAGAGAGGGAAAGATAAAATTTTCAAGAAAGTCAAAAGGCTTAGGAGAACTGTGTTGGATATTTTTAGAAATTAATACCTGATAGTATGTATACTCCATGTATCTATCTTTTTATTTTTCAACTTTAAAACATTTCTTAAAAGGTAACTTACACAAATAAAATGGAAAAATTGATGAATTTTTAACCAAGGTTAATATATATATATGTATGATAACATCCAATCAGTTTTCACACTCACCCTTCAACCCCCAGAGGTAATGACTATGAACATTTTAACTTCTATCAAAGATTAATTTTGCTTGTTATATTAAACTAGCCTTTTGCTACCTGTTCTAGAAGAAATATATTTCATGTCTGTCTTACTACTGGTTTTTCAGAACCTCAGTAGCTATTAGTGGAATTAAATGATTAATAACACTTTTTTTTTCACCCATAACAGCTAATTAGTTCTTTTTTTCCAAAAAAGATACACAAAACAAACTTATGTAGTAGATTACATCTCTCTAGCCCAGTGGTCGGCAAACTCATTAGTCAACAGAACGGCAAACCGCGGTTTGCCGACCACTGCTCTAGCCTTTGTGCTTATGTCAGTCTATGCCTGTTTGTTTTTGTGTGTGTTTGTGTGAGAGTGTTAAGGATGAATGGTAAAGGAAAGATATCAACATTCAATGGATGAAGGGAAACATCTCAAACATAGGTAAATGAATAAATAAATTTTGTAGTCTGAGCATGTATTTGGTAAGCAGGTAGAAGTTGGGGAAAGAGAAAGAAGAGAAGAATATAGAACTAAAATAATGTGAAATCTCACTATGTTGTATACTTGAAACTAATATAATATTACTAGAGGCCCAGTGCACAGATTCATACACCAGTGGGGTCCCTTGGCCTGGCCTGCAGGGATCAGGCTGAAACTGGCTCTCCGACATCCCCTAAGGCATCCTGGATTGTGAGTGGGTGCAGGCCAGGCTGAGGGACCCCACTGGTGCACGATCAGGGTTCAGGGAGGGGCTGCGGGAGGGCTCCAGGGCATGTCTGGCCCATCTCGCCCAGTCCCAATCGGCCAGACCCTAGCAGCAAGCTAACCTACCAGTCAGAACATCTTCCCCCTCGTGGTCAGTGTGTGTGTCATAGCGACTGATCAAACTGTGGAATGAATGGTCGAACACTTAGCATATTAGGCTTTTATTATATAGGATATGTCAGCTATACTTTAATTACAAAAAAGCTTTACATTCCAGAATACAAATTAAATATGAGACCAAAAAAAGCACATAAAAAGTGAATTGATAAGCTTATCCCATTGTGGAACACAATGAAGGACTAATGAAACAAGATTTCACTGTAAAACAAAGGAGATAATGAAGGATTTTCACTATTGGATATGATACTTTCTTTTACCAAGAAAGTGAAACTATAGCTTTTTGAGCTATATTTGCTTTGTATGGGAATTCTGATGGCTGGTACTTTTAAACAGATATTTGAGTGTTTCCCTCTAACAAAACTCATTTTGTTTTTGTTTTGGTGTTTGATATCAAATAAATGCTCTCAACACACCTTTATTCCAAGACACAATGCAGTAGTATCTTTTTATTTTATGCTTCCCTGAAATACTGAATTATTTAATTTTGCTTGGGGATTCCAGTTTCTGACCACAAGGAGTAGTCAATCTGAAGCACCTCTTTCTGGGAAGTGCTGTTTTTCTTGGTTTCTTGCTGATCCAACAGCTCTTACTGCAACTTTAAAGCAGAGCATATATAAAAAGAGAAGGTAGCTGATTAAATGTGGATGTTCCTCATTTAACAAATTACAGTGTCTAACCTTATATTTTTAAACCAAGAAGGAAGTACAAAGCACCATCTCATTCTCTATGCTTCAGAATGAGACCCTCCATTTTGCAAGGACCTTTTCTGGAATTGGCTTTCCAATTCATCCTGGAGGGAGTGGCATGATGGTTTAGTGCAATGCTTTTTAATTCAGAGAGATGAAATTCTATAGATTGACCGTTCTGTCATTTGAGTAAAGTGTGTTACTTCTGCAGTATGTTCACCTATATAATAGAGATGGTAGTAACACCCATTTCAAGGATAGCAGTGATTAGTAATTTTAGTATTCCATGCGGCACCATTGAGAATGCAGCTCTCCGGTTACTTCTGTCAGTTGTCCTAATGCCATTTGACATTATAGTGCTTTTTATGTTTTGTGTCCTGAAAGTTTTCTCTTCATTGTATTTCTTTTTATGAGCCATGCATTCTCAGATTACTTAAAACCCATTACAGGAAACCAGACTTCTGAAATTATAGCTATACCCATCCAAGACCATGCAAGCACAGCTCATAAATTGCCGCGGTGCTGTTGATTTTTACATTGATGCTGCTTGCTAGACAAACCGTTATCTTCTTTAACTTTCTTGGTGCAAAGAAAAATACTAAACTCTGTTTCAGATGAGAGATCTATGACTTCCTTAGTGTCAATTTGAATAAATCTGCACCCAGTGTTCCCGAGCCTGCCGTTCAGATCATTCACAAAAATGGCTAGTTTATCATAGTTAACTTCAAGAAGCCTCAGAACTATATGAATAATAGCAAAATTTAAACTGAACTCTTCAGATATTTAGACCTTGGGCAGACATATTATCCACAAAGTTTATGGAGTGTGCCTTGATGGAGAGGGGAAGCAATTGGTATCATTATCTAGACTTCTGGAAAGGCTTCAGGAGTGCTCCAGAAATATAATAAATCAGCACACTCCTTCAAATTATGCAAATATCCATATCTTTTCTAGCTCAAGAGCTTTCATACTTTTGTTGTAGTAGGTGTGTGTGTGTGTGTGTGTGTGTGTGTGTGTGTGTGTGTGTTTTAATAACCAGCCTTACTTAATTTGATTATTAAATTGTCTTACACAAATAGTACATATTTACAGGGTAATTTTTTTTATAATGGCCCACTTCTTCCATTACACACAGTCTCCTATTATAAGCTACCAACATGTCTTGCCTAAAAAAAAAAGCAAAGTAAATAACAACAGTCAAGAAATAGTTTACCATCCACTTCAACCTTAATACCTTTCCACACTTCCCATGGTTTTTAAGGTAAAGACCAATATCCTTAAAATTAGTTGCAAAATAATTAGACTGTTGATCTGCCTCTCTTTTCACAGCACTCTCTTCTTAGTTTCTGCCACAAAAGTTTCCTTTCATATCCGGCTGGCATTATTTAGTGGTTGAGCGTTGACCCATGAACCAGGAAATCACAGTTTGATTCCTGGTCAGGACACATGCCTGGGTTGTGGGCTTGATCCCCAGTGTGGGGTGTGCAGGAGGCAGCCGATCAATGATTCTCATTGATGTTTCTATCTCTCTCTCCCTCTTCCTCTCTGAAATTATTTTAAAAAACAATTCCTTTCATTTACTTCTTTCTACTGTGGAGTCTCTGTTCACATTGTCTTTGGGGACAGAAGTAATCCCACTCCTCAACTTGGCATGCTTTTTTACCTAGTTAAATCCTAAAAAAAAAAATTCATTAACATAGAGATCATTTAAAACCTTATCTGAACACAAGTCTTGTCGTTTTTTTCCTAACATTCTTTCATTTAAAAATAATTTTTTGAAGCACATAGCTCAATTTGACTCTTTGCTTTTTTACGTATTTACCTGAATACAGTTTTCTGCCTCTGATCAGGCCATAAACTCCATGAGAATAGGCGCCATGCTTTTGCTCCATGTTTTATCCCCTGGGCCTGGCACTGTGATAGGCGTGATTTTAATTACAGAATGGTGCTAAGGTTGAAACTCAGTGGCCAGGTACTGTTGGCAGTTTACCTCTAACTATGGGGTGGGGTAGGGGGAGCGGTGACACCAAATGCCATATTTATACACCATTTTCTTTTAAATAAGCTATGAGGTACAGAATAGGGACCTTACTTTTGATTCTTGATAAGGTAGGAGAGAAAACCTTTTTTCTTCTTCATCCCTTCTAGGTTTTTTTTTTAATCAGTCTAATAATTAAATGCCATTAGGTAGATTACCAAGGAAAATAATTAATTTTGTACAAACAGGAGCCCCAAAGACAATCAGACAATTGAGGTTTTTATGTCATCCTGTTTTAAGGGGACAGGGTGGGGACCTGGGGTGTCAACGGGGAATAAGACAAATTGCAGAGATATGAGAAGAGCAGATGTTTGGTAAACATGCTTACCATGGCGAGAGGTAAGTTTTTCTGATAATAAAAGTTATCTTTGCTATTTGCTCTCCGTATAGGCCTTCTATCTAAATTATTTTAAGCAGATAAGAGAGAGGTTAAAAAAAAAAAATGAACACAGTTCCTGAGTCTGCCAGGTCTTCATTGCCTTCAGCTTATGCCAGAGTGGCCCACTTTGGGATGTCGTATTTTGCTCCCCCTCTGTTACCGAAATTACAAATCTAGGATGAGTCTTTGAAAACAGAATTAAGAGCTGAATTTGAATTAGTGCATGTTTATAGGGTTTGCATAGGCAAGAGAGTTTTCTATTTTCAACAAGAGTTCGCAGGAACTTTTAAAATATTAGAAGATACAAGAATTTAAGACTCCAGAATAATCAATGGTGAGAAAATCAGACTCACACAGTCTATTAAGTAAATTACTACTATTTTCAGGGTCTCCCCATGTAATCCTCTTTTATCCTTGAGATCTATTATGGTATCAGATGAAGAGGCATAGGTATAACTAACTATACAGTCCAATTTAGTATTGGTTGGTTTGAGAAATAGTAATGAACTATTTGATCTGATGATAAGCTCAGGATATGGAATCCCTGATTTGGGGTGAGGGTAGAATGTGAATTTATCTTTTAAACTAACCTCTTCTTACATAGGTCTAGATTAGATAATAAAACTTTTGACTATTTGATTGGCTATTTTGTTTATGAATTTATTTTTCAAATTTCTAATTTAGACAACTTATTTTAATTCCAAGTTATCAAGATATTATTTAATAATTTAGATTCATAAGTACATTTTGATTACCTGAGAATATTAACAAAATTTCAAATATAATACAGAATTCCTGAGCATCTGCTTGTAGTTGTACTATTATTAATTATTAATTTCTAAAAATAAACAACAATGGTGATAGCCAATGTTATATATTGAAACTTTCTTATTTTGCTACTAATGCCCTGGTGCACAGATTCATGCACATTGAAAGGAAATTAATTAGAAGGTGGCTGGCAGGACGAACTGGGCGAGACGGGCCAGACACACCCTGGAGCCAACCTCCCACGGTCCCTCCCTGCCAGCCACACCTGGGGCAGCACTGCGGCTTGAAGGTCATCTGTGGAGTGAGTGGGATTCCTCCAGCAGGTGGGGTCCCTCGGCCTGGCCTGCAGGGATCAGCTGAAACCGGCAGTCCAACATCCCCCGAGGGGTCCCGGATTGTGAGAGGGCAGTTCACCACAGCTTGGCAGCTCTTGCATTGAGTGTCTTCCCCCTCATGGTCAGTGAGCATCATAGCTACTGGTCAGAGCATCTGCCCCCTGGTGGCCATTGTGTGTCATAGCTACCTGTCAGCTGGTCACTTAGCCTTTTATATATGTAGACTAGAGGCCTGTTGCAGGAAGATTCCTGCAAGAATAGGGCTTCCTGCGGCCGTCTCTGCTGCCCCGCCTGCTTCCCTCCCTTCTCCCCCGCCCCACCTGCTTCCCTCCATTCGCCGCCACCCTTCCTGCTTCCCTCCCTTCTCCACTGCCCTGCCTGCTTCCCTCCTTTTTTCACCGCCCCACTTGCTTGCTTCCCTGCAGCTTCCCTCCCTTCTGCAGCACTAGGCTTCCTTCTACGCTGTCTTCAGTCTTCGCTCTGCACCTGGATATGCAAATTAACCTCAATCTTGGTTGGGTTAATTTGCATACTCACTCCTGATTGGGTGGTGGGTGTGGTTTGTGGGCATAGTGGAGGTAAGGTCAATTTGCACATTTCTCTTTTATTAGATGGGATAAGCTGTATGAGGTAACTTATATTGGCTACTTAACTTTAAATTTTTTTAGGAAATCTCTGTAGTATTTAACATAAGGTTAGCAAATAATAGGTCTCTTAGGAGTATTTGTTGAAATAATAAATAAATGTGAAGACAAACATTTTTATTCTAGCTTGAGTGCAACTAATGTAATCACCCTCTTTCACAAAGATCTTTAGTTTAAAAAATATAAGAACATTAACAAAGTTTTTTCATGTTCAAAAGGTACAAGTTAGATTTATGATTTTACTTTTTAATCTAAGTTTTTCATACAGTACTCCAATAACTTTAAAATATAGAAAAACCTATTATGTATTCTTAATTTTTATAAATTTAAACCTTGATATTGTTCACAAAACTCTTTCATAAAATATATAATTTTTTTCTACTTCTGCACCTTAGGAATAGGCTGCTATCATATTTATTATTTCATTGCTACTCTCTCCCACAATGTCTAGCTATCTGAAGCTACTTTGTTATCATTCTCTGAGTAAATCAATAGTTGAATAACTAAATCCTTTTTCATGTTCAGTCTTTAAAATATCTGACAACTTTTATACCACCTCTTCTCACAATGAATTATATTTCCCCTCTCTAGCTTAAATATACTTATTTGTTTAAATCATTATATGAAAGCAAGATTTAATTAAAGTACTTTGGAAACAGACTTTGTTTAAACTTAGCAATTTACAGCATAACTTAAAGCAAATCACTAAACATTTCTCAAAGTGTTGGGAGTGTTTGTAAACTGTATAGTTCTGTGGAAAACATTAACATTTATTGAAGCTTTGCTATATAATGCTGTGTACACTGCATTATACACTTTACATCTAGTAATGAATTTATTTCTCTCAGCAACCCTATGAATTGGTTATTGGTATTGGTTTTTAAAATGATATTACTAACTTTAGAAATCCATTACTCTAAATGCACATTTGTGTTATTTGTTCTATTGCAAATGGGGTATTGAAACATGAATCTAATAATCTAGAAATTCCTGTACATAATAGAATTCTGTGGATTTCTCCTAGGGTCACCTCTATTAATGAAGGCTAAGTATATCTATTCTGTCTACTATGTTTCCCAGATCCATTAGCCTAGAAATCTTATGAAAAATAGCATGAGACTGTTTATAGAATGACATGTATTGGTAAACTAGAGAAAACCATCCACTCACAATAATTTTCTTTTGAACTCATTCACAGACAGTAAGTTTTCTATTTTTCTTCTCAAATTACTGGCATCAACATTAAGTTTAACAATATGTTTATCACTACTATATGTATCCAATTCAAAACATTGGAACCTTCTTTATTGGACACCAATTATTTTGAACTATCCACATGTATCTCAGTTTTACTGGTGCCTGGGTATGTAACATTTTGGCCAGGAAAATTAAATTATATTTTAAAATGTAAGTCACCTTTAGTATTTTGGATTTTAGGCCTCTCATTCATGCTTTCCCCATGTTTATACTACACTTTGAAAAAATAATTTAAACTACCATACATTGAAATTGAGATTGTTTGAGGATTCTGCTCTATGAATTTTTAACACCCATATAGATTCGTGTCACCATCACCACTGTGAAGAGCTCCATCATGCCCCCAAATTCCCTCATGTCACACATTTTCCTAACCTCTGTCTCCAGCAACCATGTATCTATGCTCCGTTTCAATAGTTTTGTCTTTTCAAGAATGCCATATCAATGAAATCATAGGACATGTGATCTTGTGAGACTGGCTTTTATCACTCAGCATCCAGCCTATGAGATTTATTCAAATTGTTGCATGTATAAATAGTATGTTCCTTTTTACTTACTCAATAGTATCTTATTTGATGTATAACACTTCTTAGCCATTTACCTGTTGCAGACATTTGAATTGTTTCCAGTGTGTGTTATGAAGAGAGCTACAGCAAACACTTATGTATAGGTTTATGTGTGAATGTAAGATTATGGTGCTCTAGGGTAAATACCTACAGCAGGATTACTGGGACACTTGGCCGTGTATTGATAACTTTATGAGAAACTGTAAAACTTCTCTCTAGTGTGGATGTAACATTCTGCATTTGCACAAGCAATGTGTAAAGAGTTACAACTGCTTCGTATACTTATTAGCAGTTTGCACTGCCAGTGTTTAATACCAGTACTTTAGCCATCATAATGAGTGTATAGTGATACCTTTTCATGGTTTCAATTTGTGTTTCATTAATGATATTTAGGATCTTTACATATGCTTATTTGCCATACTTATATCTGCTTTGGTGAAGTCTCCAAATCTTGTGCCCATTTTTAAGTAGATTATTTGTTTCTTTACATTTGAGTTATAAGAGTTCTTTATTCAGGATAAAAGTAATTTTCTCTTATATAGGACTTTCCAGTATTATCCCAGGCTGTGCCATATCTTTTCCTTCTCTTAGTAGTGTCTTTAACAGAGCAAGGCTTTTAAATTTCAAGAGTTCGTTTTTCTAATTATTATTTTATATATTGTACTTTTGGGATTGTCTTTAACTACTCACTACCTACCCATAATTAAGAAATGTTTCTTCTAAATGCTTTATAGTTTCATGGTTTATATTTAGAGATATGATTTAATTTAGTTAATATTTGTATAATACAAATATTGGTTAACATTTATTTAAATCATGATTCTTTTATTTGCATAGCATGAATAAGTATTTCAACTTAATCTGTTAAGTGGTTATCCTTTTCATATTCAATGGTTGTTGTTTTTTTTACTTTGTCAAAAATAGATTGGTCATGTTTGTACCAGTCTATTTCTGAACTCTCTATTATGTTCCATTGATCAATGTATATAGCCCTTTGCTAATACCACACTGTCTCAATTACTGTGGCTTAGTAGTAAATCTTTAAATCAGATAGTGAGATCACTTCAACTATGACTTTTTCAAAATTGTTTAATATATCCTAGTTCTTTTGTCTTTCATATAACGTTTAGAATCAGTTGGCAATATCTAAAAAAAATTCCCTGCTGGAATTTTGATTTGAACTGAATTAAATCTATATATCACATTAGAAGAGAATTGACATAGTAAATTTTTTGAGCTTCTGATCCATGGCAGAAATATGTCTCTACACTTATTTAGGTCTTATATCATTCCTCTGATCTTGTATTTTATAGAAGGAACAGGGGGCCCAGTGCATGAATTTGTGCACTTTGAAAGGAACTGTGGGCCGCGAGGCTGTGGTGGGCCCAGGAGCAGGTCTCAGCCCATCCTCCACGCCCCTGCCCAGTACCCTGTCTGCCGGCAGTCCCACTCCCGCTACCATGGCTCCCTTGTGCTGATGGCACTGGCTCTGCTCCCACTCTCTGATGGCATGGAGTGATTGGGGCCAGTGCCAGCAGCGGGTGCGAGCAAGGCCCAATCACTCCTCGCCGTCAGCGGGTGTGAGTGGCAGCTGCTGTCTCGATTGCCCCTCAGGAGCAGGGGAAGGGGGAGAAGCCCTCAGGGACCATTGGGGCCAGCAGCCGCACCTTGCATCTGCTGACAACGCCAAGCAATCATGGTTGGCGCTGGGTGCAGGCAGCGAGTGTAAGCGGTGGCTCCGGCACAGGCAGAGGGTGCGAGTGGGGCCAGCAACGGCATCAGGTGTGAGCGCCAGGTAGGACCACGGTGCATGGGAACAAAGAATTTTCAGTAACCACCAGAGCCTTGCCCGATGACAACCACTGGGGCCCCTCTTTGGTCTGGCACCCCCGCTCACCTGCTCCACCATCCCACCATGGCCGTGGACACCCGCCATGTTCTGTGCTCTGCTGCCTACTGCCTACGTCCGCCATGTTCCGCGTGCACCCCCGGTGGTCAGCGCGTGTCATAGTGACTGGTTCGGTTGTTCTGCCGTTTGGTTTATTTGCATATTAGGGATATATACATATATTAGAGAATTAGTGGTAGTTCCTTAAATCTTGAATTCACCAAAGGAACTATACAGACCTGTAAATTTTCATTACAAAGGATTTTAGCTACAGATTCCATTTATTTTATGGTTACAGGTTTATTCAGGTTATATATTCTATCTTGCATGAGATTTTGTACTATTTGGTTGTTTTGGGCTGAATTGTGCCTCCCCCCCGCCCCAATACTAATTTTTATGTTGAATGTGGCTGTACTTCATAGTACTTCAGAATGTGGCTGTATTTGGAGAAAGAGCCTTTAGAGAGATAATTAAGATAAAATGAATCCTGTAGAGTAGACCCAAACCCAATCTGACCAGTGTCTTTATAAGAAAAATAAATTTGTTTGCACAGAATAACACCAGGGATGTGCACAAAGAGGAAAGACAATGAAAAGGCCCAGCAAGAGAAGAGTCATCTTCAAGCCAAAGAGAAAGGCCTCAGAAGAAACAATTTGTCAACACCTTCATCTTCTAGCGTCTAGAACAGTGAGAAAATAAATTTCTATTGTTAAGGCCACCTGGATCGCAGTATTTTGATATGGCAGCCTTAGCAAACTAATATAGTGCAGGGTTTTCAAGGAATGAATCTATTTCATCTAAATTATTGATAAATTTGGATTTATAGCAACCTTTTTTTTCTTTACAGCTTTATTGAGATATAATTCACTTATAAAATTACTAGAGGCCTGATGCACAAAATTTGTGCAAAAGTAGACCTTCCTTCCCCCAGCTGCCGGCACCCGCTTCCCTCTGGCACCCAGGACCCGGGCTTCCCTCCTCTAGCTGCCGACAGGTACCTGGGTCCTGAGCTTCCCTCTTCCAGCCACCAGCAGGCACCCAGGAGCCAGGCTTCCCTTGCAGCCCCGGCTTCATCTGGAAGGACGTCTGGTCTAATTAGCATATTATGCTTTTATTATTATAGATAACATATTTAAAATGTGCATCGTGGTGATTTGATTGTGAAAGAATTACCCACATCATTGTCCTGGCTGCTGAGGCTCAATTGGTTGGGCTTTGTGTCATGCACTGAAGGGTTGCTGGTTCGATTCCTTGTCAGGGCACATGCCTGGGTTGCAAGCTTGATCCCTGATGGGGGGCATGCGGAAGGCAGCCAATTGATGTTTCTCTCTCACATCAATGTGTTTCTCTCTTCCTCTCTCTCTAAAATCCAATAAAAATTCTTTTAAAAAACAAAAAGAATTACCCACATCTCATTAATGAACACATCTATCACCTTACAAATTTAATCGTTTGGGAAGGGAAGGGTGAAATATTTAAATTCTATTCTATAAGCAAATTTTAATTATACAGTAGTGTTACCAACTGTAGAAACGATGTTTAAATTACATCCTCAGAACTTACTCATCTTACAGCTGAAAGACTGTACCCTTTCCCCACCTTCTTCCTATTTCCCCCAATCCCTGGCAATCACTTTTCTGCTCTTCTTTTCTATGAGTTTGACTTTTTTTTTTTTATTCTATGTATAAGTGGAGCCATGCAGTATTTGTCTTTCTCTATCTAGCTTATTTTACTTAGTACAGTCCCCTCAAGGTCCATTCATGTTGCTGCAAATGGCTAGATTTCTTTCATTTTCATCACTGAATATTCTCTATCATCTACTAGTGCCTATCTATCTGTCTGTCTATCTATCTATCATCTATCTATCTATCTATCTATCTATCTATCTATCTATCTATCTATCTATCTATCTATCTATCTGCCTATCTATCTATCTCATCTTTTTTATCCATTACTCTAATGATAGACACTTAGGTTGTTTCTGTATCTTGGCTATTCTGAATAATACTGCAATGAACTGCAATGAAGTGTAGATATTTCCTCAATGTCCTGTAGGTATTTTTCCCTTTAGAGATATACCCAAAGTGGGTTTGCGAGGTCATGTGGTAGTAGTTCTATATTTAATTTTTGAGGAACCTCCTTACTGTTTTCCATAGTCACTGCATCAATTTATGTTCCCCAAAACACTGCACAAGTGTTCACTTCTCTCTACATCTTCTCTAACACAAATGTTATCTCTTGTCTTTTTGATAGTAGCCATTGTAACAGATGTCAGGGGATATCTGAATTGTGATTTTGGTTTGCATTTCTCTGATGAATAATGATGTTGAGTGCCGCATTTCTTGTCCCAGCATTATGAAGTGTTCAGCAATCTGGATAAAAGGCTGTGTGTAGATTCAATAAGGAGTCCAAAGACGAAAGATAGTTTTGAAAGGCATTGGGGGCAGAGGACATTCAGCTAAAGGAGCTAAAGACTCTCCTTGTCTCAGGACCCTGTGTTTTTTATTAACACAGTTTGTCCTAAGGCAAGGTGGAGGTAATACACTTTAAAGGGTAGGGTTTCAAAGGGTAGGGTTTATGGAAGCATTGTCAGATTGGGGAATAGCCTATAGCTGTTCAGGTGTTTGGCCAACAGGAGGCAATAACATGTAGATTAAGATGCCCTGAGCTGTCTGGCAGCAAGCAATCATCCTATTCAGGTTGGAGGAGATACTTTTAGCCGTTCCAACAGGTGATTACATATGTGGCTCAGTCCTTGTTGAGCACACAAGCTTCATCAACCTTTTGATGAAACTCTTGTAATTATGACATGCTGGAATTGGCTTCAGCAGATGAGCACTTTTTCATGTACCTGTTAACTATCTGTATATCTCATTTGGGAAAATGTTTACTCAGATCTTCTGTTCATTTTTAATTGGATTTTTCTTTTGGCTATTGATTGGATGTTATATGAGTTCTTTGTATACTTTGGATATTAAATCCCTATCAAATATATGATTTGCAAGTAATTTCTCCAATTCCATAATTTACCTATTACATTTGTTGATGGTTTCCTTTGCAGTGCAGAAGATTCTGTTTGATGTAGCTCCACTCTCCCACCCCCTTTTCTTTTGATGTCAAATAAAAAAAAAAAATCACTGCAAAGACTGGTGTCAAAGAGCTTATCACCTATGTTTTCTTCTAGGATTTTTAGGATTTTAGGTCTTATTTTAAAGTTTTTAATTAATTTTGATTTACTTTTTGTGTATGGTATAATATAATTGCCCAGTTACATTCTTTGTATGTGGCTGTGCAGTTTTCCCAGCACAATTTTTTGAAGAGACTATCTTTTCCCCATTGTATATCCTTACTTCCTTTATCATAAGTTCATTGATCATATATGCATATGTTCATTTCTGGATTCTCTGATCTGTTTCATTGATCTTGTGCCTGTTTTTATGCCAATACCATACTGTGGTTTTTTTTTTAATTTAATAAATCTTTATTGTTCAGATTATTACAATTGTTCCTCTTTTTCCTCCCATAGCTCCCCTCCACCAGGTTCCGACCATCCTCTGCCCTTGCCTCCCCCCACTGTCCTTATCCATAGGTGTACACTTTTTGTCCAGTCTCTTCCCACACCCTCCACTCCCCTTTTCCCCCAAGAATTGTCAGTCCACTCCCTTTCTATGCCCCGAATTCTATTATATTCACCAGTTAATACTGTTCATCAAATTTTTTATTCCCTTGGTTTTTAGATTCACTTGTTGATAGATATGTATTTGTTGTTAATAATTTTTATCTTTATCTTTTTCTTCTTCTTCCTCTTCTTAAAGAATACCTTTCAGAATTTCATATAATTCTGATTTGGTGGTGATGAACTCCTTTAGCTTTTCCTTATCTGTGAAGGTCTTTATCTGACCTTCAATTCTGAATGATAACTTTGCTGGGTAGAATAATCTTGGTTGTAGTTTCTTGCTATTCATCACTTTGAATATTTCTTGCATAGTTTCTGTTGAGAAATCAGCTGACAATCATATGGGTGCTCCCTTATAGGTAACTATTTTTGTCTTGCTGCTTTTAATATTCTCTCTTTGTCTTTTGCTCTTGGCATTTTAATTATGATGTGTCTTGGTGTGGTCCTCTTTGGATTCCTTTTGTTTGGGGTTCTGTGGGCTTCCTGGACTTGTAAGTCTATTTCTTTCACCAGGTGGGGGAAGTTTTCAGTCATTATTTCTTCAAATAGGTTTTCAGTATCTTGCTCTCTCTCTTCTTCTGGCACCCCCATAATTCTGATGTTGGTACGCTTGTAGTTATCCCAGAGGCTTCTTACACTATCTTCAACTTTTTGGATTCTTTTTTCTTTTTGCTTTTCCGGTTGGGTGTTTTTTGCTTCTTTATATTCCAAATCTTTGACTTGGTTCTTGCAATCCTCTAGTCTGCTTTTAGGTTTCTGTATAATATTTTTTATTTCAGTCAGTGTATGCTTAATTTCTAGTTGATCCTTTTTCATATCCTCGAAGGTCTCATTAAATTTATTGGCTTTTTCTAAGAAATTCTTGAAAAACCTTATAACTGTGGCTTTAAACTCTATATCCCATTGTTTACTTTCCTCCATTTCCTTCATTTGTGACCTGCCTCTTTATCTCTGCATTTCAGCTGCTTCCCTGAGTTGATGGAGTGGCTTTGTGTGCTAGGTGTCCTAGCAGGGCCCACTGGGTCGGCCTCCCAGTTACCTGAGGTGGACACTCTTGGTGTGCCCCTTTGTGGGCTGTGTGTGCAGTCTGGTTGTAGTTAAGCCTAGATTGTTGTTAGTATCACTGGGGGAGTTAACCTCCAGGCCAATTGGCTGTGAGGATCAGCTGTATCTCCACTGGGAGAGCTTCTGTGCTCAGCTTGGATGGGGAGGAGTCTCAGGGTGGAGAAGTCAGCCTTGGTTTCCCATCAGCCCCACCCTACGAGGCCCCTGGGTCTTAGTGTCCCAGGGCAATGGCTGCATGCACCTCTGAGAGAAGGCTGCCCTCGAGTTTGCCCACTGCCAGACAGTCCAGTTTCTCCCTGAATGAGTCTGGTTACCCAAAAGTCTTAGCTGGAACTGGATTTCAATGCAGTCAGGAGGTTTTGTTTCCCTCCTGAACAAGACAGGTAGCTGCACGCTTGCTGCCCGCCCTCTCCGCACACCTTGAGTAAGCCAGTCACTTATTCAGCCGCCTGCCCTTTCTGCGCGTGGGGGTCTCCACACCTCTGTCCTCCACAGCTCCTCTGGGTCTCATGTCCTTTTATCTTTCCTTCTAGTTGTAGAATTTCCACTCAGCCAGTTTTCCGGTGGTTCTGGACGATGTCCACTCTGTCTTCCAGTTGCAGTTTTGAAATAGTTGTGCGAGGCATCAGTATAGGTGTTTACCTATGCCGCCATCTTGGTTTCTCCCAATACCATACTGTTTTGATTACAATAGTTTTATAATAGTGTTTGGAATGAGAAAAAGTGAAGCTTTTAGGTTTTCTTTACCGCTAAAGATTTTTTTGGTTATTGAGTGTCTTTTGTGTTCTCATATAGATTTCAAAATTGTTATTTCTATTTCTGTGAAAGATGCCATTGAAATTTTGATAAGGATTGCATGGAAGCAGTAAATTTCTTTCGATAGTATGGATAGTATAACTATTTAATTCTTCTAATCCATCAGCACAAAATATATTTTCATGTTTATGATTTAGTTTAGTTTATAGTCTCTTATTTATAGTGTATAGATTATTCACCTCCTTCATGAAATCTATTCCTTGTTATTTAATACTTTTTGATGCATTTGTAAATTGGATGGTTTTCTTAATCTCTTATAGTTCAATATTAATGTATAAAATCACAACTAATTTTTGTGTGTTGTTTTTTCATTATGCAAATTTATGGATTTTCTTTATTATTACTTTGGATTCTATCATGTCATCTGCAAATAGAGGCAGTTTTACTTTTTACTTTCTGATTTGTATGACTTTTACTTATTTTTCCTGCTTAATTACTCTAGCTAGGACTTCCAGTACTACCTTAAATAAAAGAAGTGTGATTGGGCATGCTTGTCTTTTTCCTGATCTTAGAAGAAAAAACTTTTAGCTTTTCATCATTAAGTGTATTCTTAGCTGGGGATTTGTCATATAAGGCCTTTATTATGTTGAGGTACATTCACTCTATATTTTGTTGAGAGTTTTTATCATAAATAGATGTTGAATTTATCAAATGCTTTTTCTTCATCTATTGAAAGAATCACGTATGATTTTTATTCTGCACTTTATTAATGTGCTGTATTATGTTAATTGATTTGCAGATGTTAAAGCATTCTTGCATCCTGAAATAAATTTCATTTAATCATGGTGTATTATTCTTCTTATGTATTGTTGAATTCAGTTTGCTAATATTATACTGAGGATTTTTGCATCTATGTGGTCAGGGATATTGGTCTGTATTTTTTGTTTGTTTTTTGTTTTTTCAATGCCCTCATACGGTATTGGTCAAGGTAATACTGGCTTCAATTAATGAGTTTGAGAGTATTTTCTCATCTTTTACTTTTGGAAGAGTTTGAGAAGCAGGGCATTGAAAAAACAAAAAACAACAACAACAAAAATACAGACCAATATCCCTGACCACATAGATGCAGAAATACTCAGTATAATATTAGCAAACTAAATTCAACAATACATAAGAAGAATAATACACCATGATTAAATGAAATTTATTTCAGGATGCAAGAATGTTTTAACATCTGCAAATCAATTAACATAATACAGCACATTAATAAAGTGCAGAATAAAAATCATGTGATTCTCTCAATAGATGCAGAAAAAGCATTTGATAAATTCAACATCTATTTATGGTACAAATTCTTCTTTAAAATATATTTTTAATTTATTTCAGAGAGGAAGGGAGAGGGAGAGAGAGAGAGAAAAACATCAATAATGGGAGAGAATCATTGATCGGCTGCCTCCTGCATGACCCCTATTGGGGATTGAGCCCACAACAGGGGGCATATGCCCTCACCTGGAATTGTACCATGACCTACTGGTTCATAGGTCATCGTTCAACCACTGAGCCACTGAGGCCTGGCCAAATTCTTCTTTAAATGTGTAGAATTTACCAGTGAAGCTATCTGGTCCTGGATTTTCT
Source organism: Corynorhinus townsendii (assembly GCA_026230045.1). Taxonomy (NCBI): domain Eukaryota; kingdom Metazoa; phylum Chordata; class Mammalia; order Chiroptera; family Vespertilionidae; genus Corynorhinus; species Corynorhinus townsendii. Next base: position 65,947,717 of record JAPDVU010000008.1, on the reverse strand, counting down.
GTTGGGAAGTTTTGAATACTGATTTGACATTCTTATAATAATTGGTTGATTCAGATTTCCTAATTCTTCATGATTTTGTCTTGGTAAGTTGTATGCTTTTAGGAATGTATCTCTTTCTTTTAGATTATGCAATTTGTTGGTGTATCATTGTTCATAATAATCTTTTATGATTCCATGTATTTGCATGATATCAGTTATAATGTCTCCTCCTTCAATTTGAATATTATTTATTTGAGACCTTTCTTTTTTTTTCTTTTTTCCACCTTCCCAGTCTTGGTATTGTAGTTCCTTGTTGGAGGTGAACCTTATCTTTCATCCTGTCCTGAGTTCTTGTCTTTCAAACTGTTGTGCTTGTCCAAAGTGCCTTCTTTGTTCTTAGGGCTTCCAGTGTTTGAGTGCATGTCAATACATAATGGTGTCCTAAAGGGGAAAATCTCAGTAAGCACCTAGATGGAGGCTGATTGGAAGCCAGATCCTCAAGCAACTGCTTTTGAAGTAATCAAATTAGGCTTCTTTCAGGGAAATACTGGGAGATGGGAATTTCTGTAGGCTTCTTCTGGTGGGTAATGGGGGAGAGCCACAGTGAGGTCTTATGAGCCTGTTAAGAACTGTTTCTTGGTTTGATATAGTCTTGTGTGTTTCATGGGTGTGAATCCCATTATTTTTCAGAACTACATGCTCTTGGGGCCCATCACTCAAATCGAAATCTTTAAAGTTGATGTGCTAGATGTTGAGTCCAAACCCTTCCCTATTCAGGGAGAAGCTGAGAGTGTGAATTGCCCCCAAATATATATCATTATGCTAAGGATGAGTTTATGGCAAGTATGTCTCAAGCTTTCCTAATTTTGATGTATATGTTTTCCCATTTGCCTTTGTAGATGAGTCACTGAGCTAGTTGCTGGATTTTTTTTCAGGGGGAATTGCTTTATGTATAGCTTATAGGTTTGATGTATCCTTGAGGAAGGGTCAATTCAGGACCTCCTATGTCACCATCTTGGATGAAATACTCTGCTACCATTTTCTGTTTGTTTTTAGTTCTCTCTCTACCCCCACCCCTTCTACTCTTTGTCTGTCCTTCTTATTCTATTTAACATTCCTGATATCTTTTGGATTATTTGACACTTTTCAGTGTTTAATGTACCTTTATTTATATTCTTTTACTCCTAGAATAGGTACATAAGTAATATTTTCAGTGAGATACATATATATATACATATATATATACATATATATATATATATATGTATACACACACACACACACACACACACATATATGGCAGTTCTCCAGCTAGTACATAGAAACCTTACCATCATTTATGTTACTTATCCTACTTATCTATGTGACAGTTGCACATGTTTTAAATCTATAAACATTAAAATCTTATTAAACAATGTTTTAAATTTTGCTTTAAACTTTCAAAACATATCTTAGAGAATGTCAGGGGAGAATAATTGTTTATCATATTTGTTGTTATATTTTCTGCTTTCTCTTCATTATCCCTTATGTTCTCAGCTTCTTATGATATAATTTCCCTTCTGTCCCTTGAAGCTTCCTTTGGCAATTCTGATGGAGGTATTTAGCTGGCAACAAATTCATGTTTTTAATTTATCTTAAAATGTCTTTACTTCCCTTATTTTCATGAGGCATATTTAAGTATTTTCTAGATTTATGAAATGACAGGATTTTTTTGTTAGCAATTAAAATATCCTATGCTATTTTCTATGGCCTACATAATTTCTATTGGTGAATCTGCATGAATTCTTATATTTATTATTTTATAGGTAACACATTTCTTTTCTCTGATTGCCTTCAAAAGCTATTCTCTGTCTTGCATTTTTATAGTTTGCTTATGATGTGTCTGAGCAGGAATATTTGGGTTTATCTTATTTGGGGTTCTCTGAGGTTTTTGGATTGTATGATTTTCACCAAAATTTAGAAGACTTTAATGATTATTTCTTCAAATATTTTTCAGCCTAAATTCCTTTCTTTTTTTTCTTCTGGGACTCTGGGAATCACATGGCAGGCTTTCTTATCATTCAATAGCTCCCTGAAGTTCAGTTTATTGTTTATTTTTTATTTTTATTCTTGCACAGATGGATACTTTCTATTGATTTATCTTCAGGCTTTCTGAGTCATCTATCACCTCTATTTGCCATTGAGCCAGTCCAGTGAGGTTTTCTCTTTCTTTTTAAAATTTTAGCTGTTGTATGTTTTAGTGCTAGGTATTTATTTGGTACAATTTTATACACTCTATTTTTTATTTCTTTCAAGAGTATTCATGATTGCTTGTTGAGCATTTTTAAAGTAACTTTCTTAATGTCATTGTAATATCATTCCATCAGCTGTATTATATCAGGTCTTATGTCTATTGGTGTTCTTTTTGCATGTAATACTAGATTTTTCTTCAAATTCAGAATAATTTTAAATTGTATCATCGACTTTTTGAATATTGCATTATGATACTTTAGATCTTATTTAGATCATAAGAATGATGATATTTTTTTGTTTTGGAAGGAAATCAAGCTGGTAAGTTTCATATCATCAATTTCAACTATTTTCTATAGGCTGTAGTTCCAATATAAGTTTTCAAAGGCCTGACAGTACATCTTGAATCTGTCCCATATACAGTATTTATCACCACTTAGTCAGTCTAAGGCTTTGGCAATGGTCTGCAATCCGTTCCAAAATATATTCTGATTGAGATATTAACACATGTGCCACTCAGGGCTGATCTCATGAATACAAAAGCAAATGTATGGGTTTACTTTTCTGAACTCTTTCATCTCCATGAGTTTCCTGGTTAGTATGGACTGAATTGTGCCTCCCCGCAAATTCATAGGCTAAAGCCCTAACCCCCAATGTGGCTATGTTTGGAGAAAAGACCTCTTGGGTCATTCAGACCAAATAATTTTATGGGGTGGAGCTCTAATCTGAGAAGATTAGGGTCCTTATAAGAAGAGATACCAGAGAGCCTCCCTCTCTTTTTCTTTCTCTCTCTATTATGTGAGAACACAGCAAAAAAGATGGACACCTGCCAACCCGATCTCAACAGAAACTGACCATGCTGGCGCTGCCATCTCAGACTCCTAGTTTCTAAAACTGTGAGAAAACAAATTTTCATCGTGCAAGACACCCAGTCAGTGCTATGAAAAATAATTCAGTAGTACTTTCCAGTTCAGATTTTCAGCCCACCAGTCGGAAATCCATGGCTATGGTTGCCCTTCTTCCGCCATATACTTTTTTGCATTCAGGTCCAAATGGTAGCAGGACAGATAGAGATTAAAAAGCAATGAAAGATTGCCCCTCACGCTTGGAACCACATTATCTATACTGATTAGAGAAGGTGGCTCTCCATCAGAGTTTTGGCTTCTGTGGGCTCATGTTGCTGCAATGCTACCTTTCCCGCAGGATTGCCTTGAGACTAGAGTATGAGAGAACAGTGAAAGGGATGGATGAGTCTTCATACTCTCTGAATTAGGAGTTTTCGTTCCTATAACTCGAGCCAAAATTAGAGGGCTTCTTTTAAAGCTCTCTCTGTGTCTCGTGTCTACTTCTAGATATTGCTTCTGCCCTGGGTACACTAGAGGAGAAAAAAACAAAACAGAACAACAAAACAGAAACTTACTGTAGGTTTGGTGGCTCTTTGAATTCTGGTTTTTCTCTTCAATCCACCTGCTGCTATTTTCTTTTCATAGTCTTCAAATAATTACTCTATCTTAATTGTAGTCACAAATCATCTTCAATTTGAATATTTTGTTTTAAATAATTCAGAATCAAAACTAGAACACAGTATTTTTATAGAAATAAAGCATGTGCACTGTGTTCATAAAAGCATACAATAAAGCCATGTGTCTGAGATGGAGGATATGTATGGGATATAGAGTAGCCAGTGTGCAGGTAGAAAAGTGTGGCAAAGCCTAACAGAGAGACACATAGTATACAGAGGAAGAAGAATAGTGATCAGGAAGCAGCAAAGCTTAGATTCTCATTCTATATATGAGGAGATTTAACTAAAGGGTCTTTAAGATTCCAGTTAAAGCTGTTGTCCTATAGCTCTAAATTTGCATGACTTTCTGGTTAGTATTATTTTTGTCTGACTTAATAAAATGGTCTGTGTTCTCTAGACTAAATGCCCATAATTAACAATTTTAAGAGAGTGTAGTCAGCATCAGGTTTTAAAGCTCTTGTTCAATATGAGTTTGAGTTAAAATGTGAGAGAACTCATTTTAGGTCAAGTGATTTCTACAAACAGATTTTTCTCTTATTCAGTTGCAATTTAAAAAGTACAATTAAAAATGTTTCCAGACTTTGCTTTCTACTCAGATTGTAAAATTTATATATTGGGCTTTTTTCTTGGAATAATTTTAATTATATCTGTTTGTACTTATGCATTAGATATTTTTCATAAATGTCTTTTATAAAGTAATTTATTGTATTGTAAATGTCCTAAAAATAAAATTGATCTGAGTCTATAAAATATAACTTGATTTTTTGATTTAAGAAGGATATTATTTTATCTTTTGGGGATATTAAACTAATCTCTGATAATCCCTGGGAATTTCCCCAAGCATTTTTCTTGGCATCAAAAGAGAGCCTTCAAATTCTCTAAATCTGCAACAGTTATGGTGGATAAGTCCTTTTCTAGTGTAAGGAAGACAAATCATGGTAGAACCAAAATTATTTAAATTATGGTTGATAGTATTCGAATTTTCACAAAGCTTTTAGCCTGCTGTTATCTTTGCTTTTACCAATTTAAATGCATTAACTCCAAGGCTGTTTTTAAATTGACCATTTAAATTAATGCATTGTGAATTTGTTGTTATGGTAAAGGAAAAAATATAAGTTAGAAACATGGACGTGGAGAAATAATGACACACTCTTGATTTGCTATTTTAATCCAAATATATTCTGCCATTATCCATGTTGCCATTATCCATGTAAACCTAATGACATCTGAAAGCACTATTTGGCAAAGCCCATTTACAATATGTTCTTTTTTAAAGCTGGAGTAAATTGTTGCTCAAAAATAAACCATATTATTCTGTATAACTGACTTGATATGCACCTAGTACCGCTGATCACTTTAGCTAAAAGAAGGAAAGGAAGGAAACAATGATGTTAATTAGCATCAAGCCCATGTTGAAGTGATTTTCTTTTAGATATTTAATTTCACCTTAGATGAAATATGGGCTAAATAGTTGGCAGAGTATTTAAACATGAAATGAGCTGCAAAGAAATTGGTTCCTCAATGCCTTTTTTTTTTTCCTGAGTGGAATTTAAATAATATGTAAACAACATAGCGCTAACCCAATTTCTTCCTCCCGTGGGTTTAGCTATCTTTAGGCAAGGAATTGAATATAATCACTGTGTTTTGTTTTTTGGTTTGTTTTTGTGTGTGTGTGTTTTTTTTTTTGTTTTTTTTTGTCCTCAATTCTTACCCTGATAGCTGGAGCTGAGGGAACACAGTGTCTTTTGGAGGACCTTGAAGTTCTGTGTATTTCCTAAACTTTAGATATGTTTCTGAAAGTACATACATATGTAGATTAACATACTGAAGCTGTTGAGTTTAGCATAGTGAAATTTTTTACTTACTGTCCAAGAACAATGAACAGATGTACATTTAGCTGGAACTCATACTTTCGTCTTATCCTTCATTAAGGATTTGCAGTTATTGTGTAGGTATTTCCATGGCTATAAGGGGAACTTTAATTATGAAAGAAAAATTAAATTGGTTCCATCAGGAATCCATAGGCCAAGAAGATGTTGATAGCAACATTTTAAAATGCTCACTCTGTGTGAGCTTTAAGTTTGATCTCATTAGTATTTTGTTGGATGGAAAGTAGGATATACAGGCCTCTGGTGAACACATTAGATCTTTGCAAAATTTTTCTGAAGGAAGCAGGATTGTGAGGCATTATTTTTTCTCTCACAGTGGGTGACATTCTAAGAGAAGAGAATGTTATTAGTTTCCCTATTTCCTATGCTAATCAGTTGCTACAATTACTCCTTTCCCCCTGCGTAGTATGCTTTTTCTCTGGTCATAGAACACTAGTTTTTGTCTTCACGTACATAAGTGATATTGAAACAGCATACCTAGAATGGATTTCTGTTGATCCCTATAGTAGAATCATAAACTGTTCCAACTGAATTTTCTTATGTCTGTTCCACCCTTGTGTTATTTTTTTTTCCTATGTGCCCCATCGTTCCTCTACTTAAAAAATTACAAGGACCAGGATCACATCCTATCATGTACTCTGGTTTTGCTTTTTATATCACAAATCACAGAGTCTTGCCTACATAGGTGGTCAGTACATCTATGCTGAATGAATTGAACAGTGAACACTTTTCTATAGGGACTATACAAGGTAATTCAAATATATAAAAATTATGATTGTACTGGAAGGCAGCACACATAATTCTGCCCTAGAGAGTAGATACAATGAAGATACATCCCCAGGGGAAATGGTGGGAAATGAGAAGGCTATTTCATAAAGAACCTCCTATGAGATTGAATAGCAATAGCCAGAGTTTCCCTCCTTAATATCTATCAAATCCAACCCTTTTTCTCCATCATTATTATTAACTAGCTTCCCTTCTGCTACTCTTACCTTTCCTTTACCTGCAATATATCTTCCATATTACTCTCAGAGGAATTTTGTGAACTCTACATGTAATATATTCATTCTTATTAAACATTCTCCAAAGTCTCCTCATACTATTCAAAATACTATTCAAACCCATTATTATAATCAGGGTCTTTTAATATATCTCTTATACATATTTTCCTACTTTTCTCTCTAACAAATTTCACTAAATATATATCCTTCTCTTGTGAGCCCCATGTCTGAAATAAAATTTAATTCATTTCCTTATCTTCTTTTAAAGCTCAAATGATGTCTTCTCTTTTTAAAAAAAAATCTTCCTTTACTCTCTCGTTTAATTTCTCAAGTATCTCTGTAATTAGGCTGGCTATAGACTTCTTGAAGGTAAAGACAATGCCTTAAATATATAAGCAGGCATTATTTGTCTATAGACACCATAAATATAGGGTGTCCCCCCAAAATGTATATAAACTTTTTTTCTGATAGTTCAATTGATGTTTCTCTTCAGATTTAACTGATTAGAATTAATAATTATTCAAAGTGTGTTTAAATTTTGAGGGGACACCCAGTATATAAAAATCTACAAGTCCTGAGACAGGGAATGAATGATTAACTGGAGTAGGTTGTCAAATCAACAAGGTAGAAAAATTGTTTTGATTTGTTTCTGTTCCTGCTTTTATTTAGTTTTTCGGTTAGTGTGCCTAACCTAAATTCTGAGCTCAGATATCCTGCAAAGAGTCTAGGTGCCCTTGACTTAATTCTTCTGTTCTTTGACATTGAAATGTCTCGGTAGAGAGAGGTGTTGTGTTAATGACTTTTATTACAGAATTAGATAGAAAGCTTAGTGTACATAGCAATGGTTATGGGAATTCATTGGTGGGGAGCAGGGGGCGGGGTGGGGGCGGAAATCATAAATAATGGGTCTAAACCAGAGAGCAAAATCTGATAGGTGGAAAGCTTGTGAGAAAATAGACTGTCTTCTTAGGAAAATAAAATGAGTAGACGAAGATGGCAAACTTTTCTCATTTTAGCCGGTACTGATGCGCAGGCCTGTCTTTTTTTATGAGAATCTAGGTAGTCTGGAGATCAGCTCAAATGTCACATCTCCACTTGCCATCTGAGGCTCCTGAGTCAGAGACTCCCTCATTCTTGAGGGTTGATAGTTTTGTGTTTTTTGTTTGTTTGTTGTTGTGTTTTTGTGTGTGTGTGTGTGTTTGGAGTTGTTCACTGCGTGCAATATGTACTATTTAACTTCCATCAGTATTGTGTTTGTTGACTTTAAAATTAGGAGCGGTGCTTTTCCATATCTGATAGTCAATATATGTAAAACTGGTTCTGTCCGATGCTTGATGTGCAGCAAGCCAAGTTCTCAGTATAGCTAAGCACATTCTCAAGTGTTATTTCTAGATTTAGCCAATCTTGTAGAATATCATTATGGATCAATTGAGTGACATTGCCTAAATAGCTGTATGGATTGAGAAAGCTTCTAAAACAAAATATTACTCATATTAGAAGTAGGGAAAGTCATATATTAAAAATTTATATTTGGCTTTTAAGACTCTAATGTTGAGTATTTGATTTTCAAGTTACCTGTTGTTTCAGTTCTTTCTTCATATAAACTGGGATATTATCAAACATTTTTAGCATTGAGTGCCTAAGTAGTTATATGCCACGCCCTTTGAAATGACTTAATATAAGCTGTAAACTATAATAGACATCGCTTAAACATATGAGTTATGGTACAAAAATAACTTCCCTTTTAATATCTCACTGGTTACTTTATAAATTGTGGTTTCTAGAAATCTTGCAGAGGCCAAATCTCATATCAATAGAGACTAAATTTGTTTGCAATTTATGATTCATAGTTTACTATACTTACTGTGATTAAAAGTAAAATCACATCAGCCCTAGTTGGGTAGCTCAGTTAGTTGGATGATCCTCCCATACACCAAAAGGTTGTGGGTTCAATTCCCATTCAGGGCACAAACCTAGATTGCAGGTTCCACCCCATTGGGTCTCATACTGGAAGCAACTGATTGATGTTTCTCTCCCACACACACTGATCTCTCTCTCTCTCTCTCTTTCTTCCTGTCTCTAAAACATATGCTCAGACGAGGTTTAAAAAAAATGACATCAGAACCATGACACCATTCTTGTTCAATGAGTATTTTGTGATGATGATAGTGACAAAATAATGAATGATTGTTTATATTAAGAGTGTGGGTACAGAATTTAACACAAAATGCATTTATGGAAACTTTAGATATTTTTCAAGAAGAAAAATGTCAGCCCTAGATTAAAACATTTCTTTAATTTCATTAATTTTTAAACTCAGTTCTCTGTAAATGTGAGATAGTAATTATGTGATCATCAGAAAGCAACAGGAAATTTTGTTGATACCTTTTATACACCTACACTGTCAGCATCGTTAACATTTTTTAAAAGTCTGTTTTTCTATACTTCCTGTCAAAAGAATCAATCATCCGTAAGTATGCATAAACTGAAACACTGATCTTGCGTTTTCTTCTACTTAGGAAATAACAAAGTTGATTTATTCGCAGAACAACATAAAACATTGCCAGTGGCATGTCTCGTCAAACTTTTCTATTTCAGAATTGCTCAGAAATATTAGTTGAGAGAATGTTTCTTCTGGGGACAAACTTAGCTCCTTAAATCATAATCTGTAAGTAAGAAGTAGACGAGGTAGGTTATGATTAGACTGACGGAAGCATTTAATAAGTATAGTAAATAGAAGTTGGCCACGGCGTCTGTAATCTAGGCAGTATCCTAGAGGGTATGTGACTAAAGGCATTTCTTCCACCTGGCACAGAAGGAACCTTCCTTTTGGCAAACAAGCTGAGACGTTTACTGGGGAGAATACATAGCCTGTAAAGTCCTTCTCACAAAGGAGGAAAATTGGCCTACTGAGGACTGAGGATTTTCAATTTAGCAAAAGCTTTCAAATTTAAAGGCAAATGCTAAGTTTGGCAAAAGTCAATTTCCAGAATAACACTGATGTGATTTTTTCCTAAATTGTTGAGGACTAAACATTCTATCTAAAAATAACATTTTGACCAGATAAATTGGCATCTAAATAAGACTATGCATGATACATATGTTTAGTTTTACATGAATTATTCTTTAGTTCACCCTCTCCATATACCATTTGAATATTTCAGAAAAAACACAAAATGTACTTTTCATATTTCATGTTTCAAAGATAAAAATCAGAGAACAATAATATATTTGTGCCTTTATCTCTATAAATAACTTATTTGGCATTGGGTGCATATGTTTTTTTTAATTTATTAAGGTATTACATATGTGTCCTTATTCCCCCATTACCCTCCACCTCCCATTCATGACCCCACCCCCCTGGTGTCTGTGTCCATTGGTTAGGCTTATATGCATGCATATAAGTCCTTTGGTTGATCTCTCCTCCTTACCCACACCATCCCATACCTTCCCTCTGAGGTTTGACGTTCTGATTGATGTTTCTCTGTCTCTGGATCTGTTTTTGTTCATCAGTTTATGTTGTTCATTATATTCCACAAATGAGTGAGATCATGTGACATTTATCTTTCTCTGCCTGGCTTATTTCACTTAGCATAATGCTCTCTAGTTCCATCCATGTTGTTGCAAATGGTAAGAACTTATTTTTTACCGCAGCGTAGTATTCCATTATGTAGATGTACCACAGGTTTTTAATCCATTCATATGCTGATGGGCACTAAGGTGAATTGTGCTACTATGAACATAGGGGTGCATAAATCCTTTCTGATTCGTGTTTCTAGTATGTTGGGATATATTCCTAGAAGTGGGTCAAATGGGAGTTCCATTTTTAGTTTTTGGAGGAAACTCCATACTGTTCTCCACAGTGGCTGCCGCAGTCTGCATTCCCACCAGCAGTGCATGAGGGTTTCTTTTTGTCCTCATCCTTGCCAACACTTGTCGTTTGTTGATTTGCTGATAATAGCCATTCTGACAGGTGTGAGATGATACCACATGGTTGTTTTGATTTGCATCTCTTAGATGATTAGTGACTTTGAGCAGGTTTTCATATGTCTCTTGGCCTTCCTTCTGTCTTCTTTCAAAAAGTGTCCATTTAGATCAGTTGCCCATTTCTTGATTGGGTTGTGTATCTTCTTTGTCTTAAGCTGCATGAGTTCCCTATAAATGTTGGAGATTAAACCCTTATCATTGATATTATTGGCAAATATGTTCTCCCATGCAGTGGGCTTTCTTGCTGTTTTATTGATGGTTTCCTTTGCTGTGCAAAAGCTTTTTATTTTGATGTAGTCACATTTGTTTATTTTCTCTTTAGTTTCCATTGCCCTAGGAGCAGTCTCAGTGAAGAACTGCTTCAGCATATGTCAGAGATTTTTTTGCCTGTGGATTCCTCTAGTATTTTTATGGTTTTTCGTTGTATGTTTAAGTCCTTGATCCATTTTGAGTTTATTTTTGTGTATGGTGTAAGTTGGTGATCTAGTTTCATTTCTTTGCATGTATCTGTCCAATTTTCCCAACACCATTTGTTGAAGAGACTGTCTTGACTCCATTGCATATTCATGCCTCCTTTGTCAAATATTAATTGAGCATAGTGATTTGGGTTGATTTCTGGGTTCTCTATTCTATTCCATTGATCTATATGTCTGTTCTTGTGCAAGGACCAGGCAGTTTTGAGAACAGTGGCTTTGTAATAAGGCTTGAAATTTGATATTGAGATCCCACCTACTTTGTTCTTCTTTCTCAGGATTGCTGTGGCTATTCGGGGTCATTTTTTATTCCAGATGAATTTTTGGAGAGTTCGTTCTAGGACTGTGAAATATGCTGTTAGTATTTTAATGGGGAGTGAATTGAATCCATAGATTGCTTTGGGTAGGTAGTATGGACATTTTAATGATGGTAATTCTCCCAGTCCATGAACATGGTATGTTCTTTCATCTGTTTATGTCTTCCTCTATCTCTTTTTTCAGTGTCCTATAGTTTTCTGCGTATAGGTCTTTCACCTCCTTAGTTAAGTTTATTCCTAGGTATCTTAATTTTTTTGGTGCGATGGTAAATGGGTTTGCTTTTTTAGTCTCTCTTTCTGTAAGTTCATTCTTGGTGTATAGAAATGCCATAGATTTCTTGGCGTTAATTTTGTATCCTGCTACATTGCCTAATTCATTTATTAAGTCTATTAGTTTTTTGATGGAGTTTTTCAAATTTTTTATGTACAATATCATGTCATCTGCAATAAGGACAGCTTTACTTCTTCTTTTCCAATTTGGATGCCTTTTATTTCTTCTTCTTGTCTAATTGCAATGGCTAGTACTTCCAGTACTATGTCGAACAGGAGTGGTGAGAGTGGGCATCCCTGTCTTGTTCCTGTTCTTAGGGGAAATGGTTTTAGTTTTTGCCCAATTGAGTATGATGTTAGCTGTGGGTTTACCATATATAGCTTTTATTATGTTGAGGTCTGATCCTTCTATTCCCACCTTGTTGAGAGCTTTTATCAAGAAAGCATATTGGTTTTGTCATGCTTTTTTCTGCATCAATTGATATGACTGTGTTTTTATCTCTCAGTTTGTTTATGTGATGTATCATGTTTATTGATTTGTGGATATTGTACCATTCTTGCATTCCTGGGATAAATCCTACTTGATCATGATGTATGATCTTTCTGATATACTGCTGGATCCGATATGCTAGAATTTTATTGAGGAGTTTGGCATCTATGTTCATGAGGGATATTGGCTTGTAATTCTCTTTCATTGTGTTGTCTTTATCTGGTTTTAATATTAGGGTGATGCTGGCTTCATAGAATGAGCTTGGAAGTGTTCCTTCCTCTTGAATTTTTTGGAATAGACTTTGAGGAGGACAGGTTTTAGTTTTTCCTTGAATGTTTGGTAAAACTCCTCTGTGAAGCCGTCTGGCCCCGGCTTTTGTTTTTTGGAAGCTTTTTGATGACTGCTTCAATTTCTTCCATAATATTGGCCTATTGAGCTGTTTACATTCTTCCTGATTGAGTTTTGGAAGGTTATATTTTTCTAGGAATATGTCCATTTCCTCCAGGTTGTCCAATTTGTTGGAATAGAGTTGTTCATAGTATTTTTTAACAATCCTTTGTATTTCGGTGGGTCTGTTGTTATTTCACCTATTTCATTTCTGATTTTGTTTATTTGGGTCCTCTCTCTTTGCTACTTGGTGAGCTGGCTAGAGGTTCATCAATCTTGTTTATCCTTTCTAAGAACCAGCTCTTGGTTTTTGTTGATCTTTTGTATTGGTTTTTGGTCTCAATGTCTTTTATCTCCGCTCTCATCTTTATTATTTCCTTCCTTCTGCTTACACTGGACTTTTCTTGTTGCTCTTTTTCTAACTCTTTGAGTTGTAGGGTTAGGTAATTTATTACCATTGTTTCTTGTTTTTTGCAGTAGGCTTGTAGAGCTATGAACTTCCCTCTCAAGACCACTTTCGCTGTATCCCATAGATTTTGGATTGTTGTGTTTTCATTGTCGTTTGTTGCCATGATGTTTTTCTATTTCTTCTTTGATCTTTCTGGTAACCCAGTCATTATTCAATACCATGCTATTTAGTATCCATGTGTTTGATTTTTTTGGATTGTTTATATTGTAGTTGATTTCTAATTTTATGCCACTGTGATCTGAGAAGATGCTTGATATGATTTCTATCTTCTTGAATTTGAAGAGACTTTGCCTATGATCTAATATATGGTCTATCTTTGAAAATGAGCCGTGTGCACTTGAGAAGAATGTATATTTTGTGGCTTTGGGGTGAAATGTTCTGAATATGTCAATTAATTCCATCTGGTCTAGTGAGTCATTTAGGATTGATATTTCTTTGCTGATTTTTTGTTTAGAGGATCTGTCCAATGGTGAGAGTGGGTTATTAAAGTCTCCTACTCTGAATGTATTTCTGTCAAGCTCTGCTTGATATCCTCCAGAAGTTTTTTTATGTATTTGGGTGCTCCTGTATTGGGTGTGTATATGTTTACCAGAGTTATTTCTTCTTGTTGGATTGCTCCCTTTAGTATTATGAAGTGGCCTTCCTTATCCCTTGTTATGTCCTTAACTTTGACATATAATTTGTCAGATATCATTATTGCTACCCCCATTTTTTTTCACTTCCATTCACCTGAAAAACCTTTTTCCATTCCTTCATCCTCAGTCTGTGTGCATCTTTTTTTCTGAGGTGGGTTTCTTATAGAAAGCAGGTATATGGGTCATCTTTTCTTATCCAATCCATTACCCTATATCTTTTGATTGGGACATTTAATCCATTTACAGTTAAAGTTATTATTATTTTTTTTGTTGTTATTTATTTATTTTTTTAATAAATCTTTATTGTTCAGATTATTACAGGTGTTCCTCTTTTATTTTTCCCCATAGCTCCCCTCCACCTGATTCCCCACCCCACCCCATGCCCTTACCACCCGCCACTGTCTTCATCCATAGGAGTAAGATTTTTGTCCAATCTCTTCCCACACCCCTCACACCTGCTTCCCCTGAGAATCGTCAGTCCACTCCCTTTCTATGTCCCTGATTCTATTATATTCACCAGTCCATTCTGTTCTTCAGATTTTTCATTCACTTGATTTTTAGATTCACTTGTTGGTAGGTATGTGTTTGATGTCAATTTGTTGTTCATAATTTTTGTCTTTATCTTTTTCTTCTTCTTCCTCTTCTTAAAGGATACCCTTCAGCATTTCGTGTAATCCTGGTTTGGTGGTGATGAACTCCTTTAGCTTTCTCTTGTCTGTGAAGCTCTTTATCTGACCTTCAACTCTGAATGATAGCTTTGCTGGGTAGAGTAATCTTGGTTGAAGGTTCTTGCTGTTCATCACTTTGAATATTTCTTGCCACTCCCTTCTGGCCTGCATAGTTTCTGTTGAGAAATCAGCTGACAGTCGTATGGGTACTCCCTTGTAGGTAATTAACTGTTTTTCTCTTGCTGCTTTTAATATTCTCTCTTTGTCTTTTGCCCTTGGCATTTTAATTATGATGTGTCTTGGTGTGGTCCTCTTTGGATTCCTCTTGTATGGGGTTCTGTGCGCTTCCTGAACTTGTAAGTCTATTTCTTTCACCAGGTGGGGAAAGTTTTCTGTCATTATTTCTTCTAATAGGTTTTCAATATTTTGCTCTCTCCCTTCTTCTGGCACCCCAAAAATTCGGATGTTGGTTCGCTTGAAGTTGTCCCAGAGGCTCCTTACACTATCTTCATATTTTTGGATTCTTTTTTCTTTTTGTTTTTCTGGTTGGATGTTTTTTGTTTCCACATATTTCAGATCTTTGGTTTGATTCTTGGGGTACGTTGATCTACAGTTGAGTTTCTGTATATTTATTTTAGACAGTGTATGCTTCATTTCTGATTGGTCCTTTTCCATTTTTTTGGCATTCTCATTAAGGTCCTTGAAGGTCTCACTAAGCTCCTCAGAAGTGTTATCAAGTTTCTCAGCGGTTTTTAGAAGATTCTTGAGTAACCTTATACATGTGGTTCTGAACTCTATGTCATCCAGTAGTTTGCTTTCCTCCGTTTCTTTCATTCGTGACATGTTTCTTTGTTTCTGCATTTTGGCTGCTTCCCTGTGTTGATGGAGTGGCTTTGTGTGGTAGGTGACCTATAGGGGGCAGTAGCTCAGCCTCCCCAATCTCGTGATGTGGACGCTCTTGGTACACCCCTTTGTGGGCTGAGTGCAAAGTCTTGGTGCAGTTAAGCCTTAATTGCTGTTGTTACGCTGGGAGGAATTGACCTCCAGGCCAATTAGCTGTGAGCACTCCCTGTGTCTATAATGGAAAAACTGCTGCGCTGAAGACACGCTTATGGGGCAGGACTTGTTTCAGTGAGGCTTTGGTGCTCACTGAGTCTGCCTCTTGAATGTGTCACTTATGGATGTGAGGAGTTGAAATCTGGTGTCTCACACTGACCACTAGGTACACTGGCTTCTGGATCTCCAATGGGGTGCAGGTCAGCTACTGTCTGAGGCCACTCAGCAGGAGCTACAGTGAGAGCTGCAGTTTTCTCCTCTTTGCTTGGGGTTTGGAGGTTTTGGAGCTGTCTGACCCAGGCTGCAAGTTTGCTAGGTTAAGCTGTGATAGGGCAGGCCTTTCTTATGCTAATTGAGCTGCTTGGAGCTTGGGTGGGTTTGTAGGGCGGGGCCTCAGGGTGTCACTAGGTTAGGGCGTGGCAAACAGCAATGGCTGCTAGTTAGCCCGCTCTGTGTCCCCAAGGGCATCCCAGAGTCCCGTGCCCCAGTGCCGTAAACAATTATTCCTGCGCGCAGCTCTGCAAGCAAGCCACCCTCACTGGCAGACAGTCCAGCTTCTCCCCATCGGAGTTTGGGTCCCCTGCGTCTCCCCAGAGACTGGATTTCAGAGTAATTGGGGGCTTGTCTCCATTGGGGTTGAAAAAAGCAACGCACCCAGTCGCCTGCAGCCAGCCCGGATCACGCGCCTCCGTACCTCAGCTTTTCAGCGCTCGTGCACGTCTCAATGCTCTTTTCTCTTTCCTTCTAGTTGTAGAACTTACACTCAGCCAGCTTTCCCGTGGTTCTGGGTGATAGACGTTTTGTCTTTTAGTTGCAGTTTAAATTGTTGTAGGAGGCAGCAGTTTAGGTGTTTACCTACGCCGCCATCTTGGATTCTCTCTCGACCAAGTTATTATTGATAGGTACTTTTTTGTCAACATTTTTATTCTTTACCCCTGTGTTCCTTCTTTACTTCCTATTTCTTTATTTTACTGCAGACCCTTTGGCATTTCTTGCATTGCTGGTTTGGTGGTACT
The DNA here is from genome assembly GCA_026230045.1 of Corynorhinus townsendii. Lineage (NCBI taxonomy): Eukaryota > Metazoa > Chordata > Mammalia > Chiroptera > Vespertilionidae > Corynorhinus > Corynorhinus townsendii. The sequence continues at coordinate 65,931,329 of JAPDVU010000008.1, read as the reverse complement.
AAATTCCCTTAATCCTTTTTTGTCTGCGAAGCTCCTGATTTCACCTTCAATTTTGATTGATAGCCTTGCTGGGTACAGTATTCTTGGATTCAGACCCTTCCTTTGCATGACTTTGTATATTTCATTCCATTCCCTTCTGGCCTGATGTATTTCTTTTTTCAAAATTTCCTTATTGATTAAGGTATCACATATTTGTGCTCATCCCCCCAGGCCTGATGTGTTTCTGTTGAGAAATCAGTTGGTAGTCTGATGAGGGTTCCTTTGTAGGTAACATTCTGTCTCTCTCTGGCCGCTTTAAAATTCTTACTTTGTCATTGGTGTTTGCCAATTTAATTAATGTGCCTGTCATTATTTCTTCAAACAGGTTTTTTGTTCCTTGCTTAGTTTTCTTTCCTTATGGAACCCCTATTATGTGAATGTTGTTTTTGTTCCGTGTTGTCCTAAAGTTCCCTTAGGTTCTCCTGCTTTTTAATTTTTTTTTTCCTAGAAGCTGCTCTACTTGGGTATTTTTTCCTACCTTGTCTTCTAGCTCACTGATGCGGTCCTCTGCTTCTTCTAGTCTACTCTTGATGCTTTCTATTGAGTTCTTCACAGCAGCGATGTCATTTTTCATTTCTTCTTGGTTCTTCATTTCCTCTTGGTTCTTAACTCATATTGTCAAATTTGTCTTCCATTCTTTTCAGCCACCTTATGACCCTTTCTCTGAATTCTTTCTCTGACATGTTGCTTGCCTCCATTTCATTTACTTTCTTTTCTGGTGATGCCTGCTTTTCTTTCATATGTGGGTTGTTTGTTTGGCTCCCCATGGTCTCTCTTCTCCAGGTGTCTGGTTATGTAGTTCTCTCTCTCCTGGAGCCTGCTCCCTTGAGTGAGTCCCTGATGTGTGTCTCCAAGAAGAGTCTCTGAAGCCAGTCTCCTACCAGTTCCATATGATTTTTTGAATTAATAAGTTATATTATATGTTATAATATATGTGTGTTTGAACCAGAAAACGAGCTCTCTGGAAAAAGGCAAATGTGAGGTTGAGCAGGTAAGCATATGTAGTGTTGGATTCAGTTGGTGTAATGAGACACCAGTAAAGTATTTACAGAGAAGCACTTACATTATTTGATTTGTGTTTTAAGAAGGTCACCCTCATGCTGCTCTTCATGGGTGCAGAAAGGGAACCATTTATGAGGCTATTGAAAGTGAGAATGGTTTAAGCCAGTGGTCGGCAAACTGCGCCTCATGAGCCACATGCATCTCTTTGGCCCCTTGAGTTTGGCTCTTCCACAAAATACCATGGCCTGGGCGAGTCTATTTTGAAGAAATGGCATTAGAAGAAGTTTAAGTTTAAATATATTTGGCTCTTAAAAGACATTTCAATCGTTGTACTGTTGATATTTGGCTCTGTTGACTAATGAGTTTGCCAACCACTGGTTTAAGGCAATAGAAAAAAAAATATATAGATTCAATATGTATTTTCAAATCAGAATTGATATGATCTAATCCTATTTAATAAAAGAGTAATATGCAAATTAACAATCACTCCGCTACACCCACAAGCCATGCCCACCAGCCAATGAGGGGCGAGTATGCAAATTGACCCAACCAAGATGGCTGCAGCCACAGAATGAACAGGAGGCTTGGGTTTCCCCAGCAGTGGAGGAAGCCTAGCTTTCTGGACACCTTGGCAGGCCCAAGCCTCTACTCAAGGCTATAAAGTTTCAATTATAGAAGATAAATAAATCCCAACCAAAATGGCAGCAATCACGGAGCTGGAGAGAGCAGGAGGCTTGAGTTGCCCCCAGTGATGGAGGGAGCCAAGCTTTCTGCACACCCAGGCAGGCCCAGGCCTTCACTCAAGTCTACAAAGTTTCAATTATAGAAGATAAGTAAACCCCAACAAAAATGGCTGCAGCCACGGAGCAAGCAGGAGGCTTGGCTTTGCTCAAGGCTACAAAGTTTCAATTATAAAAGATAAATAAATCCCAGATACCAGGGCCCCTGCTTGGGTCGCCAGGGGGCGCGCCTGGCCTGCAAACCACCACAGGCCCCTTGCTGAGGCCGCCCCACACCCCAAGGGAACTCCCACCCTGAATCGGGACACCCTTCAGGGCAAACCAGCTGGCCCCCACCCATGCACCAGGCCTCTATCCTATCTAATAAAACAGTAGTATGCAAATTTACCATCATGCCAACACACAAGAAGGCTGCCCCCATGTGGTCAAAGATGGCTTCCCCTATGTGGACACAAGATGGCCACCACAAGATGGCCAACAGGGGAGGGCAGTTGGGAAGGACCAGGCCTGCAAGGGAGGGCAGTTGGGGGTGATCAAGCCTTCTGGGAAAGGGCAGTTGCGGGGGGTGGGGGGCATGCCAGCAGAGGAAGGAAGTTGGGGGTCACTGGGCCTGCAGGGAAGGGCAATTAGGGGTAACCAGGCCTGCAGGTGAGGGCAGTTAGGGGCAATCAGGCTGGCAGGGGAGCAGTTAGGCATCAATCAGGCTGGCAGGAGAGTGAGTAGGGGGTGATCAGGCTGGCAGGCAGAAGCGGTTGGGGGCAATCAGGAAGGCAGGCAGGTGAGCAGTTGCGAGTGAGCAGTCCTGGATTGTGAGAGGGATGTCCCACATTGGAGAGGGTGCATACTGGGCTGAGGGACACACACCCCCATGCATGAATTTCGTGCATCGGGCCTCCAATGGTAATATGAATATGGAATTGGGTCAAGGAATAATAAAGAAAAAAATTCAAACATTTGGCTTGAGCAAGTGGATAGATAACATTATTGTTTACTAAGATTTGAAACAGCAGGGAAAGAACAGATAATTGTTGGTGAGAAGAGAACCAATAGTCACATTTTGAACATGTTCAATATAAATTATCTATAAGGTGTCCAAGTGGAAGAGTTGATAAAGGCAGTGAGATGATATGAATAAGAAGCTTGGAAGAGAGGTCTGGCCTGGAGATTTCTAGGCAAAAGTCAGGAGCATGTAGATGGTTGTTACCTAGGGGAAAATCACACAGAAAGGATATAAAATGACAAGGCCTGAGTAAGTCCACCATTATAGGTTCTCAGTACAATAGACATAGACGAAAAGGCAACAGTGAACAAGGTTGTATTTAGAAATGCAAGAAAAGAAGAAATGATTAAAAATACCAAATGATAATGAACTCATCCATGTCAGAACACAAATAGAATTTTATTTAAATAATATTTCTCAAATTAGTACCTCATTAGCAATTGATTTTTATTTCTGGATACAAAAACTTTACTTCTCTTACTAAGTAGAAGTATTTAAGATTTTGACAGCATGAACCCTATCTACTAATATCCTTTGAGGACTAGGGTTGCCAAGTTCCCGACAATAACTGACAGTTTTAAAAGCTCACAGTTTTAAGGAATGATTCTTTATGCCTGAAAGAGATCTGGTTTTAATGTCAGTATATATAGCAAAGTCCCAGGCATATATGTAACAGAGGTCTGAGTTTTATCTGTGCAGAAACAGTAAATACCATAAATTTAACTTCAAGGCTTAGAAAATAACCATCTGCAAAACAAATAGCTGTGTCAATGCTATTACAAAATAATTTTGATTCATTTATATAAATCTCCATTATTTTTGAAAAATGTACAAAATGTTATAAGGATCAATATAACCTAAATTATCAATATAGAATACCACTTTGTATATCTGTGCTGATTTTCAATTTCAACACACGAAAGTTATTAACAAATGGCAAAGTCAGGTTGAGTTTCTTTCTTTTTCCAGCCTTTTAAGACAGCACCCACATTTTAAAAGGCCTTTGTATAATCTGGATATCCTGTAGGTGTTCAAATTTTGACATAGTACTTCTGGAATATTGTCTGAGTTTCTGCATTTCTAACAAGCTCCGAGGTAATGCCAGTGTTCTGTGTTGTAGGACACACTTTGGACAGAAAGGATTTAAAGAACTGACCAGCTCTGAGCAGCTGGTGGGGACAAAGAAAAATGTGTTCCTGTTTATAGCCAAAGGGGATTATAAAACTTAATTTAATTTTATAGTGGAATATAGTTTTACTTGGCTCTAAGAACCATAGCTAATGGAAAGTTAATTTAGCATTTGTTATCTGTTTTTTACTAACAAATTACCCCAAGCCTTAAAGGCTAACAGCAAGGGGTATTTGCTGTCTCAGTTTCTGTGATTCAGAAATTCGGAAGTAGCCCCGCTGAGTAGCTGTTGCTGAAGAAATCTCATGAGTTTGCCGTCTGGATGACTAGAGACGCAGTCTGATGAAGGCTTCATTCACTTCCTCATCATGTACACCTGTGTATGTGGCTGTGTAAGTTTCTCCACAACATAGCGGCTAGCTTTCCCTGATGCAGGCGATATAAGACAGAGCATGACCAAAGCCACGTTATCTTTTATGACCTAGGTTTGAATTCTCACACTATCATTTCCACAATATCCTATTTGTTACCCAGGTCAACCTTATTCAGTGTCCAAAGGAACTATACTGTTTTCTAACCTCAGCCTTATTGACAGGTAATTATTTGTTGTGAGAAATGGTTTATTCCTTTGTAGGATGTTTAACATCATTCCTAGCTCTAGATACTGCAGTAGCAACCTCTTCCCCATGCTGAGATAACCAACATTGTCCCCCAGTGGATAGGCAAACAGAAACCACCTATGAGTGAGAATATGCACTGTACAGCAGTATAGATAGCAGGAGGTGAGCAGCCTTCCTGGTCATTCCAAAATGGAGGCTGGCTATCTAATTTTGTAAACAGGTAAACAAAACTTGTTTTATTTGTTGATATATTTATAATAGTCATTCTATAAAGATTGAAGTATACTGCTGCATATAAAAAGAGTTGATACAGACATAGATTTAATAATTGAATTTTTAAATAATTTTATTTTTAATTGCTGCCACCTTTGCAGCAGGGTTCAGGATCTGAAGGAGGAGCCAACGCACCAATGAAAATGCTATACAAGAAATATGAATTTAGAAGGCATTGGGGGCCAGGCGGAGCCTCTTTCTTGAAGAGACACACAGGCTTCTTGCCTGGTCCGCTGTTTATTTACTTGAATACACATTTGCCCTTTAGCAATGCATACAGGCATATTGAAGGTAAAGTTTGGTAAACAGTAAAAGGATTATCAGGTTAGGGAATTGCCTTGAGCCACCACTATCTCAAAGGGAACAATCGGTGCTTAGCTTAGCGTCAGCACTGCTAATGCCCAAGGTCCATTGACCTGCATTTCTTGGTGCAGACAGTATTGGCAAGCGGTGAGTTCCCGCATTTAATAAATAAGGTATTTTGCTCTTAGACTTCTGTTATTACAGAGCAGAAAAACTCTAATTCTCATATAGAGAGCTTAGCAGAAATCTGTTTGTAATGGTTTATTTCTTATGTGTTTATTACTGAATTCTCAAAGGGCCAGAGCATACAGTGAACTAAAACAACATATCACACAGACACACACACACACACACGAATACACACCTTCAGTATGGTGGTGTCCAGAAAGAATGAAAGAGTCCACGGCATCCAGCAGTCATTCCCTGTCCTATTTAACATAAATTAGACTGACACATAATCATATTTTGTGCCAAAGTATTAGTTACTCCAAATTTTGAAGATTACTGACATGGTAAAATGATATTTAAAATATCACCATTGGGTGAGGCATTCCTTAATACCTAAGAGGTCAAATATTTATAACATCGCTAGAAGGTCTAAAAGAACAACAAAACAACTTTTTTTTTTTTTATAATAGTACATCTGGTGACTTACTACCTCACATTGTGTGAAAGGTTCCTTTTCAATTACCCAAATCTATTGAAAGCCCATTTCTAGCTACAGTTCTTCCAGGAAGGTTTCTGCAACTTTGTGGATATCGTCTTTAAGATCCAATATCAGGAATTATTAGACAATGAGACTGTGTTCCTTCTGTAGTCATGCATCTATATATGTGCATGTTATATCTTCTTCATGAGGTTAACAATTATTTGAGAGTAGGGCTTGTATTTTATGCCACTTGATTTCCTTTAGCTTTGTAGGTTCCAAACAAATGTTAATTGACTTTTTCAATCAATTTGTCAATGTACACACAGTGTAGTATATTGACAAAAGCAAGTTCTGAAATAAGACTGCTGGTGTTTGTATTACACTGTGCCTGTGAACTAGCTGTAGGACCTTGGGGGAGGCATGAGGGCCTTTGCACTGAATGTTCCCTTTGCCTGAATTGTGCTTCCATTAGACATTCGCATGGCAGTCTCCTGACTTCTTTCATCTCTTTGCTCAAAGGTCATCTGCTTCATAGGCCCTTCTGAAAATTTTATTTAAAATTGTAATCACTCATCTTCCTTATGCCACGGTTCACTCCCCAATTCCTGGGTCCTCTTCAATTTTACTCTTCTTTGATAACATTTATCACCTATCATACTATGTCATTTTCTTATTTGTTATGACCAATGCTTATTGTTCCTTAACCATAAATGCATGTATTATTCTCTGAAAGAGCTTGGAATATAGTTAGTCCTCAATGATTATTAGTTATTTTTTAAATATATTTTTATTGATTTCACAAAGAGGAAGGGAGAGGGAGAGATAGATAGAAATATCAATGATGAGAGAGAATCTTTGATTGGCTGCATCCTGCACATCCCATACTGGGGATTGAGCCCGCAACCTGGGCATGTACCCTGACCAGGAATCAAACTGTGACCTCCTGGTTCATAGGCCAACTCTTAACCACTGAGCCACACTGGCTGAGCTACCAGTTATTTATATGGCTTTAGAAACTAGACAAGCAAAGAAGAGTTGAGAATTTTTTTTCTGATGAAAATTATCCAAATTCTGTGTTCCAGAATTAAGCAATATAGTAAAGGGAAAATATATTCAAATCATATTTCTGCCAAAGATTTTATATTGGAATGTATTAATTTATACTTTTTATGGATTTGCCAAAGACTAGAAACCATCTCATACTAATTAAAGCATCTTAGGGTGATGTGCATCCACTCATCCTATGAGTTCCCAAAGTGCCCTGCAAGCTCCTTTCATACAGGAATCATTTCACCACCGAAATGAGGCCATTCCAGGGCTGATAGCAGTAGCCAAATAGACAATCTGCACAGAACATATGGTACAACAAGGGGGTGAAATGATTTTGGCTAAGACGAGCAGAACAATTCTTACTCTTGTAAAGCATGTTTTGCATTTCTTTAAGATTCATTCATTTCCAAAATGATGTGAAATATCAAGGCCATGCCTAGCCAGACAGATAAACAGTGCAGCTGGGAGTACTACATGAATAACATGTAGTACTCCCGACATCTTATATTGACATAATTGTCTTTTGCAAGTTTTGTCATTTCAAGATAGATTTATTCAAACTAGAATCCCTTATGTCTGTTTTCAGAAGTTCAGACTTGCTTCCAAGCAAGGTGAACTCCTCTGTATAAATGTGGATGAAAACAAATTATTTTCCTTGGTACATACTGTGAATCAAGAAATGCCTTGCCAGTGTCTGCATCTCTTTGGTGCAAAATGGCAAAAGATAGAACATAACTTTCAAGTTATGTCAAGACATCAGTGTGGTAATGGTAAAACTTGAAGGTGATCTCATTCAACTTGAAGGATATTGTGCAGCACGCTGTAGTACAGCACAACCTAATAGAAGAATTCATTTACTTTGAAGTGAATCGAGGTGGGTTTTTTTTTTTTTTCTTCCCCTTATATTTATGTTTGAATGTGAATCAGTAATCTTGCTGGCAGCCTCACTCTGCATTTGTTATGGGAATTTTCAATGTCATGCATTATATGATTTGTATCCTCAAATAGTTTCAAATAAAAGCTGTCTGCTATTTTCTGGTGGAGTGCCAAGTGAATGAGTACTTGTTGGATTTGCTATGTGCACATATAGTTTTACATCTTCCGTAATTAACTTGTCAATCTAGTGTCTCCTGGAAAGCTGCTGCCAGGCATTGTGGATTATGTTAGAAGCTAAGAATTCAAGCAGTGATATTGGCACTTTTTTATACCTGCTCTGGAGTTTTCCTTAATGGACTAAGACCAATTTAATTTTTAGTATTATGTGTCTTGTTTGATTTTACACTTGGGCCATCATTTCACATCCCAGAAAAATAAAATAAAAACCAATTCCACTATAACATTCAGGAAAACAAACCATCTGACTTTACTAGGGGATATATAGTGAAAAGAAATTGAAATACAGTTTTCTGTTAGCTCAAGCTGAATCCAGGATTCATAAATTAAACTATTATAAATGGCAAGATTGTTAAACTATGAAATACAATGTTTGGCATGAGTTTACTGTGTTTAGGTAAGCTTTCTGTTATAAATGATGGTATTCATTGAATGCAAGTAATTCAGTGCTTACGTTTTTTTGTTTTTTTTTAACATGAATAGCAACTTAATATAACACTAAAGCCACTCAAACATTTATTGGAAACTATTGTTAAAGAATCAACATTGGGTAAGTTGCATTTGGAAGACCTAAGTTTGGGAGACTGCTTTGTAAATCTAGGAAATGTACCTAAATACCTTGAGTCTTAACCTTTTGCAGAAAATTGGAAATTTTCCTACTTACCAAGTTGTGATAAATTCTGCATGATGAGGGATTTAGAAGCAATAATCTTACCCAGCGTTACCCATGCCAAGGCTGCTGACATCCCCGGACGCTTCTTCTGTGGTCCTGTGGGCCTGAGGCCGCAGCCGCCATGTCTACTCCTCCGTGGGCTGCGTCGGGGATGGCGCCCGGGCCCTTCGCCCGGCCCCAGGCTCCACAGGCCACGTGGGAGGTCAACACGGCCTCCCTGTGCCGAATGGGGCAGGAGACAGTCCAGGACATCATGTACCGCACCATGGAGATCTTCCAGCTGCTGCGGAACATGCAGCTCCCAAATGGCATCACGTACCATACTGGAACATACCAAGATCAGCTAGCAAAGCTCCAGGACCACCTTCGTCAGCTTTATGTTCTCTTCTGGAAGCTGAGACGGGTCTGTGACAAATGCAATGAAAACTGCGGAGGGATGGATCCCATTCCAGTAGAGCAACTAATTCCACATGTGGAAGAAGATGGCTCAAAGAATGATGATCAGGCTGGCCCACCTCGTTTTGCTAGTGAAGAGAGGCGAGAAATTGCTGAAGTAAATAAACTCAAACAGAAGAATCAACAGCTGAAGCAAATTATGGATCATTACAAAATCTCATCTGGGATATAAATGCCATGTTGGCATTGAGGAACTAAACTGATATTTACATTTCCTGCTTTTTTTTTCCCCCTCAAGTATTTTTTCCCTTTGAAGAAAATTATTTATCTGTTTGTATTCCAGTCACTAGAACTAAAGTTCCTGTTTTTACATTGTGGTTTTACATTAAAGTATTCATTGGCAGTCTTTTGTTTAAGCTATTGATTTTGTGAAAGACTATAATAATAAACTTAGACAGGGTTTGTGTTTTGGTTAATCTTTGTGAATTGAATAATTGTGTTTTAAAAGCAAAGTAATTAAGTTTTGTAAATAAATGTTTAAATTAGAAAAAAAAAAATCTCAGCCAGCCATTTTCAACCAGTGTGCCACAAGAATTTTTAAAACATGCAATACCTGACTGCTTAGTCACGGGCACTAACCTCTTTTACTTTAGACTAGAGGCCTGGTGCACGAAATTCGTGCATGGGGTGGGGTGTCCCTGATCCCAGCCTGCACCCTTTCAATCTGGGACATCCCTCTCACAATCCAGACTGCTGGCTCCCAACTGCTTGCCTGCCTGCCTGCCTTCCTGATTGCCCCTAACCACTTCTGCCTGCCAGCCTGATCACCCCCTAACCACTCCCCTGCCAGCCTGATTGATGCCTAACTGCTCCCCTGCCAGCCTGTTTGCCCCCAACTTCCCTCCTCTGCCGGCCTGGTCACCCCTAACTGCCCTCCCCTGCAGGCCTGGTCACCCCTAACTGCCCTCCCCTGCAGGCTTGATTGCCCCCAACTGCTCTCCCTTGCAGGCCTGGTCCCTCCCAACTTCCCTCCCCTGCTGGCCATCTTGTGGTGGCTATCTTGTGTCCACATGGGGGCAACCATCTTGTGTATTGGAGTGATGGTCAATCTGCATATTACTCTTTTATTAGATAGGATAGAGGCCTGGTGCATGGGTGGGGGCCAGCTGGTTTGCCCTGAAGGGTGTCCCAGATCAGGGTGGGGGTTCCCTTGGGGTGTGGGGTGGCCTGGGCAAGAGGCCTCTGGTGGTTTGCAGGCCGGCCATGCCTCCTGGAGACCCAAGCAGAGACCCTGGGTTTTATTTATCTTCCATAATTGAAACTTTGTAACCTTAAGGGGAGCTAAGCCTTCTGCTCCCTCCATGGCGGCAGCCATTTCTGCTGGCATTTATTTAATTTCTATAATTGAAACTTTGTAGCCTTAAGCAGAGGTCTGGGTGGGCCAGGGTGTGGAGAAAGCTTGGCTTCCTCCATCGCCAGGGAAACCCAAGCCTCCCTCCTGCTCTGTCCATGGTCGCAGCCATCTTGGTTGGGGTTAATTTGCATACTCACTCCTGATTGGCTAGTGGGCGTGGTTTGTGGGCATGGCTTGTTGGTGTAGCAGAGTGATGGTTAATTTGCATATTACTCTTTTATTAGATAGTATTGTCAAATAAGAAAATGACAACAAACAACATGATAGCTGTCCGGTGTGAATTAACCAAAATATTACCTTTTTTTTTTCTTTTCAGAATGGCAAAAAATATATATATATTTTTTGGTGTGCTGCAGAGTTTTAGTAATTGTTTTATGTGTGCCATGAGATGAAAAAGCTTGAAAATCGCTGCTCTAGCTGAATGGGAAGCTAAAGGATTAGTCTGTTTTGCTTAGATTTTATGTGTATATTTTGAATTTGTTAGGACATTGATGGAGGTGAGAAGGAAATTAGCCTACTCCACTATCCCTAACATATAGCAAGGCATGAATTGGCATAAATCCTCACAGAGCTTTCTGATGGTAAAACATGACTTAACTGTACATGTAAAATGTTTGCACATGTGGTCTATTATTATTATGATCATTCTAACCTAAGTTAATTTAAATGACTTTATGGATCACCATGTAAGACAAAGTTTGCCAAAAATGGAATAGACCATGCAACCAACCCTATGCATTCATTTTGGTTATGGGAAAGAAATACCATAACCAGTTAGTGGATGCAAAGTTTGCATAGACAGAATATTGAAAGGACCTATGAGACTCAATAGATAATAGACCTTTAAAATTCTGGTTGGATAAAGAATAAAGTACAGCCAGAGAAAGTAATGCAGGTAGCACTTGGGTCCCAAGAAACCTTCAGGCTCAGCTCCCAGGTCCTCTCCAAGTTTCACGGGATGTGCTTTGTCTCTGGGTTATGATCTATGAACATATGCAGGAAGATCTTCATCGTGAGAGTTTCAGCGTATGTGTTTACATTTTGTTGTTTGTTTCCATGGGCCCCAAATGATGTAGGGAAGCCAGGCTGCCAGATGTCAGCAATTCATCTACAGAGCCCCAGTCAGTGGTCCTGAGTTCTGCCAGAAATGTTTCAGACTTTAAAGAGCACATTAAAAATTATTAAGTGGGACATCTCATTGTTATCATAGATAAGAGTGTTTAGTTGACTGGTAACCCAGCGGTCATCATAGGGATGTTGTGGTCTAGCTTTAAGATAGCACTATCTTCTACCGCTCAGAACCAGATTTTCCAGCAGGCTGTCTAGACATTTGGCAATCTAGTATTACTATAAGATCATATTGTACTGACCTCAAGTCTTTATTTTTTTAGAGAGTTATCTTCTGTTTTTATATTATAGACTAGAGGCACGAAATTTGTGCAAGAGTAGGCCTTGCTTCCCCCGGCTGCGGGCACCGGCTTCCTTCTGGCACCTAGGACCCGGGCTTCCCTCGCAGACCCAGCTTCATCCGGAAGGTCGTCCTGTCTAATTAGCATATTACACTTTTATTATTATAGATAGGAAGTACCCACTTTTAACATTATTAGGATGAATACTAGGAAAGGCTCTGGCCAGGAGTTTTTGACATTGAATATCAAAGCAAATTCTAGGAAATCAGAAGTTCTTAATTGTCCCCTAAAAATTGGTTGCCTCTCCCAGATATTTATTTTTATATTTTTACTTTTAAATTGAGTCTAGGGAGAAAGGAGAGAAGGAGGGAGTTAGGGAGGGAGGGAGGGAGGGAGGGAGGGAGATAGAGAGAGAGAGAGAGAGAAGCATAGATGTGAGAGACAAACTTTGATTGGTTGCCTCCTGTATTTGCCCTGACCAGGGGCCGAACCCACAACCTAGGTATGTGCCCGGACCAGGAATTAAACCCGCCACCTTCTGGTACACAGGACAATGCTCCAACCAACTGACCCACACTGGCCAGGGCACTTCTCCCACATTTTTAAAACTATCTGTCAATTGATATTATATGGAGTTTTAATTTATCTTATATTTCAAATCTTAAAACACTCTATTATTTTTCAAAAAACATGTTTTGGGGGTTTTGTTTTTAAGTAAGAACTTTTAAAATGCAGACATGGGTATCATTAGAGCTTTCAGGGTGCTTGATGGGAATATTTTAGTATAATATAACTTCGATCAGCCTCTCCGAAGCTACCCTAATAAAAACACAATATGACAAATAAAGCAGCTTTAAAACAAAGTCCTTTTTTCACTAGAGTGTTGCTCCCAGGAAAGAACACATAGAAATTCTGAAGTCTCCAAGAGAGCTTGTTTTTCTTATCTAAAGTGAAAATGCTACGTTCAATGTGCTTCCTAACAGTGAGACTTTAAGGTTGCAGGCTCTTGAAAATATAACAAAGTTCAGCAAAGCCTAGTCCCTGACCCTACCTAAGAAGTTAACAGTCTGGCAAGGAAGATAAGCCATACAACATAGCCCTACTCGAAGCCAGAGTGAGGTAACTTGCAATTTTGGAGGTTCTGATGATTGTGGTAAACAATAACAACAAAGGAGACTGTTCACCGAGACCAGTGAAGTCTTGTGATTGTGTCCAAATGGACAGCCAACAGAAATGTTGATCTGAGGTCATTGCAAGGCTAATAAACTCATTTCCTGATCTTCTTATATTTTCCTTCTTCATCGATGATGCAGTACAATATAAGTAATTAGGTAACATCAACATCAAACAAAATCAGATTTTACATCTGTCTCTTTAATCAATGGTGATGATGAAATCAAACAAAATGAACCCACAGTATGTTTTTAGTTTGAATTATTTTTAATTATATCATAAGTTACAAAATGCACTTGAAGTAGTCATTTTCTCATGACATTTTTGTACTATTTCAATATAATCATTTTATGTTTTCATGTTTCAATATATTCATCTTTATGGAAGATAAGCATTGTATGTACAAATGGGTTTTTAATCAGTAAAAATATCTCAACACAGTTGTAGAAAAGTATATTTGATTTAAAAATTGTTGATGTATATCAACAGGAAGATGCACATATATATCATGTTTCAGTTCAATGAATTTTTTCTAAGTGATCACTATCAAAATATGTGTCCAGGTCAAGAAACAAAGTGTTACCATCCCAGAAATCCTTCTGATATACTCTTTCAACTACTATCACCCATACCCAAGAGGTAACTACTATTCTGACCTCTAATGACATAGATTAATTTTGCTGAATTCAACTTTATATATGTGATATTGTTCAGCATTTTTTAAAATTTAGCTTCCTTTACACAGTTTTGTTTATATATAAAGAGGTAATATGCAAATTAGCCGGTATGCCATAACAGTCATGACCGGCTCAGGAGGAGGCTGCGTGCGCAGATGGGCTAGGAGCGGAGACACAACACACAGGAGGGCCCACCTCTCTGGGAGACAGTGCGCCATCGGTCCCACCTCTGCATGTGAGCTGCAGAGGGAACACTTTTCTTACAGCTCATTGGCTAAGCTCCCTGTATGCACAGTGTTCTTGGTAACTTAGGTAATAAGAATCCAAGAAGGTGATTTAGGATTTTTCCACCTCATACCTGGAGGAACAAACAAAGGTCCGCTGCTGGACGGGCTAAGAAATGTCATATCCTGCCCTAGCTGGTTTTGCTCAGTGTATAGAGCCTTGGTCTGTGGACTGCAGCATTCAGGTTCGAGTCTGATCAAGGGTATGTACGTAGGTTGCAGGCTCCTCCCTGGCTGGGGCCCAGGTCAGGGCTCATGCAGGAGGCAACCAATCAAAGTGTCCCTCTCATATTGATGTTTCTCTCTGTTTTTCCCTCTCTCTTCCGAACTCTAAAAATCAATGGAAACATATCCTCAGGTGAGGATAAAAAAAATATATAAAGAAATGTCATATCCTTTGAAAGACACATCTTGAAAATGCCTAAAGAAAGTTGTCATTTTTTCATGGTGAAGGGACTGGGGTCCGTGTTGATGAAAACACCTTTGTGGCTGTGGTGACTGGCAGTGGCTGCAGCAGCGGGGTGATGGGAGTGGCACCTTTCCCTGATCAGCCCACAGAGGGAGGCCAGACTGCAGGGAGCAGGCCTAAGCCATCCCCTTAGGCTCCTTGGACTGTGAGAGAGGGCAGGCTGGGCTGAGGGACCCCTCCGCCAGTGCACGAATTTCGTGCACCAGGCCTCTAGTAAAATATAATCATGTTGTTCCATGTATTGTTGGTCCTCTCTTTCCTCATTGCACTATATTATTCCATTGTGTGACCATATAACAATATTTATATCAATTTTACTATTAATGAACATTTGAAAATTTTCCAGTTTATGGCTGTTGTAGTAGTCTTGCTATTCACATTCAAATACACATATTTTCTATTTCTATTTGTATTTCTGGTAGGTAAATCTAGGATTAGAATTGGTAGGTCATAGATTCTTTATACGTTTAGCTTAAGTAAATAATGGCACACAGTTTGAATTGGTCATGATAATTCACACTCTCAGCAACAGCACGCGAGAAACCAGATGCTCCACATTTTCACACACTGTTGTTTTCATGTTACCCATTCTGGCACTTACGTTTACTAAAAAATAAATACTGATTATATTTCAGTTCAGAAGTATTCTTGCTCTTTCTATCTATGCTTAAAATATAATCATGCTAAATGTTTAAAAGTATAACTGTCTATAAATTCAAACGACTTATTATTTGATATAAAATTCATATTTTTATTAAACTATATGTATAAAACCTCACTCTGCACTTTGTATTTTATAACTCATTTTATTTTGGGAAAAACCCACCTCTGTATTTCAAAATTTTTCTGTGAATCTTAGGAAGTTTTTGTACTAAAAACTAGAAAAATAGAGGTAGATGATACAGAAATAGATAAACAGATAGAAAGATGGATGTTCAATAGCTATTTGCCTGGAGTGTAAAAAATCACCCAAAAAATGCACATGACACAATCCAATGTATAAAATGGGAATTCTTTTGACATAGAACTACATATAAAATAAATTACTCACAGTAAATGTTTAAAGTGACCCTTCCTAAAAATAAATAAATAAGACACTGCACTGCTTCAGACTAAGAATGGAAAATAAAACAAACTATCAAATCAGCCACATTCATTTCTCTTTTATTGTTTTGTAGCCCCAGACAGGGAAACTTCAGAAGTCATTACTCAATCACACTCTTGGGAGCCTTTGATCTGCAGCTAGTGAAGGAGAAGAGATGTTTGGACAAAATGAAAGCTACTGGGATATGCCTGAAACTACTTTTAATCAGTTTGGAAACTAGTGCTGGAAATAGTCTTTTCCATCAAATATTTACTTTCAACATCTTTTTTTTTTTTTTTTTATGAAGCATATATTTGAGAAAGGGGCAATTATTAATCATTGCTTAATTGTAGGTTTTAACATCATTGAAGGTTAATGACCTAATGACTGTGTTCCAAGTTACAAATCAATCATTTTGTTAGTGTTTTTTAAATCCTTACTCAAGGATATGTTTATTGATTTTAGAGAGAGGGGAAGAGAAAGAAACATCAATGTGAGAGAAACATCGATCGGTTGCCTCCTGTACTTGCCCCAACTGGGGGTCAAACTTGCAATCTGGGCATATGTGCTGACCCAGAATCAAATGGTGACCTTTCAGTGGATTGGATGATGCCCAAGCAACTGAACCACACTGGCCAAGGCATTATGTTGTTATTTTATAGCAATGTCTTAGCCCATCTACACTAATAAAAAAGAAACATGCAAATTGACCATACCTCCACTACGCCCACCAGCCAATCAGGAGTGAATATGCAAATTAACCCAACAAAGATGGTGACGGCTACAGAGCTGGAGATAGCAGAAGGTTTGGATTTCCCCCAGTGATGAAGGAAGCCAAGCTGCTCACCAGCCCTGGATTGCAATGGCCTCCGCTCAAGGCTACTAAGTTTCAATTATAGAAGATAAATAAATCCCAGATACCTGCTTCCAGCTGGCCCTGGCCTCTGCTCAAGGAGGCACTGAAAAACAAACAAATAAAAAAAAAACAAAAAAAAATGGGGCTGGGAGCCATCAGCCCCTCACCCAGGCTGGCCAGGTACCCCAGCGGGACCCCCCAACCCTGAAGGGGCTGTGGCCAGCTTGCAAACAACCATCAGCCCCTCACCCAGGCTGGCCACACCCCCCAGTGGGGACCCTCACCCCATGGGGGCGTGGCCAGCCTATAAACCACCACAGGCCCCTCACCCAGGCCCCTTGCCCCAAAGGAGCCCCTATCCTGATCCAGGACACCCTTCAGGGCAAACCAGCCAGCCCCCATCCATGCACCAGGCCTCTATACTAATAAAAGGGTAGTATGCTAATTAGACTGGGAGACCTCCCAGGAGACCTTGATGTTCTTCTGGACAAAGCCATGGTGGCAGAGGTGGTTAGAGGCCAAGAGGGGAGGGCAGTTGTGAGTGATCAAGCCAGGATGGGATGGCAGTTGTGGGTGATCATGCTGGTGGGGGGTGGGGCTGTTGGGGGTAAGCAGACCAGCAGGTGGGCCAGTTGGGGGTGAGCAGTACATCAGAGGGGGTCAATTGGAAGTGATCAGGACAGCGTGGGGGGGGGGGGAAGGGGCAGTTTGGAGTGAGCAGGCCAGCAGGGGGCCAGTTGGGGGTAAGCACACTGTCACAAGGGGCAGTTGGGGGTGATCAGGCTGGTTGGGGGGGCATTTGGGGGCAAGCAGGCCAGCAGGCAGAGTGGTTAGGGGCAATCAGGCGGGCAGGCAGGTGAGCGGCTGGAACCAGCAGTCCCAGGTTGTGAGAGGGATGTCCAACTGCCGGTTTAGGCCTGATCCCTGTAAACAGGCAGTAGGACTTCCTTTGAGGGGTCCCAGATTGGAGAGGGTGCAGGCCGGGCTGAGGGACACCCCTCCATGCATGAATTTCATGTACCAGGCCACTAGTAGGTCTATAAAGAATTATAAAGAGGTGGGTGAGAAAGTGCATGCTTTCCTCCTTTTACCACCTTCTTATTCTAGCTAATATCTAATTGCCTTTATGATTCTAGCTGTAATATAACTTCTTCAGTGAACTTGCCTTACCTTTGTATTAAATCACATCTAAATGTTAATGCCCTCTTACTATTTTGTGTTTTTTTTAAATTTACAATTAAAAGTGTAATTAATGTTTATTCTCTTCACCAAATTATAAATTATATGAGGAGAGAGGACAGTTTTTCCTCTCCAGTGCACTCTAAATGCTGGATACAGTGACTTACATATAAGAAATAAGCAATACATATTTGTTGAATGAATATATCTACTTGTTAATGTTCCTACAATGAAAATAGGACATAGATAGTTTACTACTGTAAAATACTCAGTGCTGGAGAAGATGCTAACTGTCATAATGATACTTCATGTTTCAAAATCATTTCATTATTAAAAGTTTTCCCTTTCCTCTGAGGAGAGGACCCTCCGAAAGGCAGGAATGCGAGCTGCACACAAAGAGGGTCTCACTGTAAAGAGGTCATCAAATTCTTGGTCAACAGTGTGTCACAGAGGAAATAACTTAAAACAACATCAATCAAATTCAGCAAATTTGTCATCATTTTGAGCATTAGAATGCATTAGGATCAAGTGATATGGAATAATAGGAAAAATATTAAAAAGAAATGAGTCCAGCCTTAAAGTATAGATAGGATTTAGTCAAATTAAATTACCTATGAAGCAGGAATTTTGGGGGAACATAGACAGGCTTAGGGATTTTTTATAAATGGGGTCCAGGAAAAGCATGGGGCTGCAGACTGGGAGAACTTACATTTCCATAACACAAAAAACCAGGTGCAGGTACATTTCCATAAGACAAGGAGGCAGCAACAGATATATTTACATTACACAAGGGAACTGGAAATAGCCAAGAAAGGTCCATATTTACAAAATAAAGTGAAAGAAGCCCTTCATTCAGAAGGAAGAGGAGGAAAGCCCAAAGGGAATAGGAAAACAATAAGGAAGGAGGGGGGAGAACCTCACGTGTGCCAAGTGAGGTTCAACCTTTGAGCCCAGGAGTTACTATAGTAACCAGGCTAAGGGAATAGTGACCAATCAGAGGGGATATCAAGGCACCAGGATCTGCAGCCTTTCTAAGATGCAGGGAATAGGGACTCAGTGGGACTCTTCCCCCTGGCCACGTTGGAGTCAGTTCAGGGACCTTTCCCCTCCCTACATGGTAGTCATTTCTGTGGGACTCTTCCCCCTTCCTACATGGGAGTTTCAATAAATCTCCAGCTTTGCGATACCACTTTCTGTCCGTGGATTCATTCTTCGATTCCAGCGGACAAAGAATCCGGGTTCCAGTCCAAAAATCAGTATCACCTATTCGGGCATCGTCAAGAGGAGATAAAGGTTGTAATACCTGCATTTATTTTGATGAGGAAGCTTTCTAAAGAATTCCTTAGAAATAGCAATAGTCTGACAGAGTTCAATCAGCTTTTCTTGTCTATATCCACAGTTTATCTAAGCAGGTCAGTAAGGAGATCCTAGGTTGTTTTTACCTAAGAAAGGTAAACAGTATGCAGAACAATTTATAAATAATTGAGAAATTTACTAGATGCCTTTCAGATAATAATTAAAGTATTTAGTTCATTATGATCGTTTTCCTTAGACCTCATTTTAAATTTAAAGCCATTCTGGTGGGTGTTTCCAGTTTGCAGTTTTGATCACGACTGCCAAAATGAGCAGTGTTCTCTCTCTCTCTCTTTTTTTCTTGAAGTAAGATATAAGGAAACAAGAAACAATAGTAAATATTCAAATTATTCAATTTTTGATGAAAAGAAGGGATTATCTATACCCAAGACATCATTAGGAAAAAAGGCAACAGTATATAAAGATATAATTAAAACAAAAAGAAAGGCTTTCCCATACTAAAGAAGACTTGAAATGCAAAAGGATCCAGAAGAATAAACCCTAAGCCATATGCCGTAGAGTTAATTGGCTTCAAACTATACACACATTTGTCTTGAGCTGCAAGGCAAGAACAATGTTATTTACAAAAGCTTAAAGAATTACAGCTGGTTTTAGACTTCTTTAGAACAACTGTCAAAGCAAGAGGACAGTGGAACAATTCTCTTAAGTCCTGAGTGACCCAAGGGTTTTTATACCCAAACTAAATACAGGCAACAGAAAACCAGTTTTGACTATGCAAATAGGAGAGGATTATTATTGCCAAGAAACTGTGTGTGTGTGTGTGTGTGTGTTTCTTTTCTGTCACCCTTATTTCCATTCTGTTAAGAGTCTGTGGAAGAACAGCTTAAGACCACTCAGTGGTTGTCCCTACCCATTCTGTGAGCAGTGGGGGCTACAGACCAGCCTTGGGTGGTGGCCGAGTGCTCCAGTCTTCAGTAGTGTGGACGAAAAGGGGTCACATGCTAACCTGGCTAACTCAGGGAAGGCCTGCATGGTGGCCTTGCAAACTCAGAGACCTAAAGTAACCACAAAGGATGGTCTGATATGAAAACTTTTTAATTAAATAGCAGTTTATAGTGGGTAGTCATGTCCTAGGCCGGTATTTTCCCTGACAAAGATCAATGTTGATCTTAACTGAGCCTAGTGTCTTTTTGCATCTAAGATAACATACCTTTGGAATGTCTGGGTAACTTATCACTTCCCTTTTTCTGGATCCCTCAGGCCACAACCAATGCACCTGGGTGCCAGGGCTGAGACCATAAATTCCTTCATTGTTATTGTTATCTCGTTAATTGTTGACTGTTAACTATCCTGTACCCACCTATGTAAACAAAGCCTGTGTCTATCCTTTTACTTTTATCCAATCCCAAAGCTTTCCCCGCTTCGCTTTCTCACACCTCCCTAATCTATCACCAGTGGATTTCATGTAACCCGCTTACATCTCCTCCTTTGATGGTAATTTATAAAAATAGGTGAAAAACTGCCATTCTCCAGAGCATTATCTCCATAAGTTGAGATTCTGCTCCCTGGCAATTGTTGACAGTGTGGCTCAAATAAACTCACAGAAATGCTTTACAGGTTTGAATGATTCTTATATGAACACTAGGAACCTGCTGAATAGGCAAAGAGGGCACCTGTGACCTCAGGCTGAGCCGCAGTGAACTCGGAAGCCAGAGCCTTCCGTTCACCCTGAGATTCCTCTAGTTCACAGCCTTTTCAGCTGTCTCTGTGCTTCCTTTTGTCTCTTCAGGATCTCTGTATACGTAGACATCAGGTGTGACCTCCCTTGGGTGTTCATGGGAGATGGTGCCAGGCATGTGCAGTGCTTCTTGGGCCAGCATCCACCACATGAGACCCACTGAGTGAGCCCCCTTGTTGCCAGGGCTACACAGAGCTGTGGCAGGCCAGTTAACATAAAATGCCTCTGTGGGAGGTGGTGGTCAGCCCTGGGGTCACTAACCACAGAAGTCTCTGCTCTGGGAAGGCTGCCTGGATCTGGATAGAGAAGCTTGCAGGAGTGATGGAGTTGGCAATAGGAGTGGCTCCAGTGGCAGCAGCAAATTCCAGCACAGCTCACTGGCTGGTATTCCTGGATGATATGACACTGATGTCAGTGGAATTTTCAGGGGCAACAATAGCAGAGCAGCCAACAGAAGCTTCTCCTGGATTCTCTTCAGACTTACGATGTAGGTGCCATCACTTTTCCTTTCGTAGGTGGACTGTTCATCTGGAAATCAAAGTTGGTGCCACCTAAGTGGGTTCCTGCTGATACCAAATTTTGGGGCTGGAACCCGAATTCCTTGTCTACCAGAATTGAAGAATGAATCCATGTACAGAAAGTGGTGTATCAAAGATGGAGATTTATTGAAGAAATAGAGGCCTGTTGCACGAAATTCCTGCAAGAATAGGCCTTCCTTCCCCTGGCTTCGCTCCTGGCTGCCTGGGAGCCTGCAAGTTGTCGCTCTGGGCCAGAGCACAGCTCCTGTAGCTCCCTCCACCTCCCTCCCTTCCCCTCATAGCAGGCATTCTGCCCCACACACCACTCTGTGCCTGTGTATGCAAATTAACCCACCATCTTTATTGGGTTAATTTGCATACCCACTCCTGATCGGCTGATGTCGTCATGGAGGTACGGTCAATTTGCATATTTTTCTTTTATTAGTGTAGATTAGTGGCCCAGTGCATGAAATACATGCACATTAAAAGGGGATTAATTAGAGGAAATATTTTAATATTGCTATTTGCCCTTTCTCTATAATAGAAGTGTCAGAGATGAAAGAAAATTAGTAAAATGTATATGAAAACCTTGCTCCTGTCAGAGTCTGGGGCACACCATGGGACCCAGAGTCAAGTCCCCGCCCACCCATGTGCACCTCAAAATCTTGCGATACCCAGACTGGTCTGCCCCCCTCCCATTGGGCTAGATCCAGACCTGGCCAGTCCCACCCTTGTCAAGCCCTGCCAGGCAGGGGGCGCTGCCTCAGGTCCCCTGTTTCGGTGCTGGGGTGGGGGGGGATGTACCTTGAGGTCCCCCGCCAACCCCTGCCGGGTGGGGGACATGGCCTGAGATCCCCTGTCAAACCCCATTGGTCAGGGGCACAGCCTCAGGTCCCCTGAACTGGCACCAAGAGGGGGGCACAGCCTTAGGTCCCCCATCAAGCCCAACCAGGAGAGGGGCGCAGCCTCAGGTCTCCCATCAAGCTCTGCTGGGCAGGGGGCGTGGCCTGAGGTCCACCAGCCCTGGGTGAGGGGAGCAGCTGAGGTCCCTTAGCCCAGCACTGGGGCAAGGGAGCACACCTTGAGGTCCCCCATCAAGCCCCACCACCTGTGTCCTGATATACCTTCTGATTGGTCAATATTCCCCTTCGAATTGGTTACTATAGTGATTCCTGAGGCCCTCCTCCTTCATACCATTCCTCTGGGCTCTCTCCTTTTCCATCTGAATGAAGGGCTTCCTTCTCTTTATTTTGTAAATTTAGACCTTTCTTGGCTATTTCCAGGTCCCTTGTCTTATGGAAATATACCTGTTGCTACTTCCTTGTCTTATGTAATTGCAACTGTTGCTGCTCCCTTGTCTGATGGAAATGTAACTGCACCTGGCTTCCTTGTGTTATAGAAATGTACCTTCTCCCAGTCTGTAGCCCTGTGTTTTTCCATGGACCCTAATTCTAAAAAAATCCCTAAGCCTGCCTATGTTCCCCCAAAATTCCTGCTTCACTGTTATCCTCCTTCATTTGCAGGACATCAAGGGCACCAGATATTTTGAAAGTTCCCCTTTAAGTTACCTGGGAACCCAGAAGGACTTTGAATGGGCCTGCTCCATAAGCCCAAGATATTCTTAGTGAATCTCCTAGAAGAACAAAGCCAGGGAAGAGATCATTAAAAGATAAAAACTCAACAAAAAGACTGGCAGTGAGTAATGAATCTATTTAACTGGAGAAGCAAGACACATACATTTTAAATTTGGGTGCACAATCTAAGTATTTACTGTCAAAATAAAGATGATATAACTAAACAAATTGGGGGTGAGGGGAAGAATAGGATAATTAGAAAAAGAGTTCTCATTTCACATTCTACTTTTAGGTTCTCTGTTTCTTGGATATTGGCTTGTTTTTCATTAATTTGGGAAATCCCCAGTTATTATCTCTTCAATATTTTTTTTGCTTCAGTGTTTTCCCTTCACGATCTGGGTGTTACTTACATATCTATGCTAATAAAATGGTAATATGCTAATTAGGGCAGATGTCTTCTGGACATCCATCCAGACGTCCATCTGGATAAAGCCACAGTGGCTGGAAGGCCCAAGCTCACGGCAGCATGGGCTCATGGCAGCCATGGGCTCAGGCAGCCGTGAGCCCCGGTGGCTGCGAGGCCTGGGGCTCAGGCCTCGCAGATGCTGCAGCCACCAGTGGCAGCAGCAGCGGGGTGATGGGGGCGGTGCCTTCCCCTGATCAGCCCATTCATCTCCCACAGAGGGAGTGGGCCTAAGCCATCAGTAGGACATCCCCTGAGGGCTCCTGGACTGTGAGAGGGGGCAGGCCAGCCTGAGGGACCCGCCCCCCAACCCAGTGCATGAATTTTTGTGCACCAGGCCTCTAGTCCTATATAATAAAACACTAATATGCAAATCAACCAAATGGTGGAATGACTGGTCGCTATGACACACACTGATCACCAGGAGGCAGACACGTCAGGAGCTGGCCTAAGCTCAACACAGGAGTTGGCCTATGCCAGCTGTTGGACATCCTCCGAGGGGTCCCAGACTAGAAGAGGGCACAGGCTGGGCTGAGGGGCCCCCCCTCACCCCCCACAATGCATGAATGTCATGCACCGGGCCCTCTAATAAGTTAGATAAGTTATGTCGTGCACCAGGCCTCTAGTAAGTTAGGTAAGTTGGTATTTTCATGGGTGTATGTCTCATGATAGTGGCTAAGGGTTCTCTTTTTCTCAGTCTGCAGATCTGTGACCTGCAACTCAGAAGTGATACTTTCTCTGTGCTCCTGCTCCTACTTCTGCCTGTATACCAGGGCAGGACCCAGGTACAGGTGAATTCCCTGCCCTCCCCTGTAGCAGTGGACTCAGGCTAGCTCCAGTGGGTTCTGTGGTCAGCTGGCTTCTGGCCCATGCTCCAGAGGCAGTGCACTTTATTTTGAATTGTGACAGGTCCCTGGCCAGGAAAAGGTATTCTGCCCTGGTCCCTCATTATCGGGTGGCTTTTGCCAATAACATCACAGATGTGGAAGTGACAACCAGCTTTGCGTGGGATCAGTCAGGGGCTGGGATGTGGGTGGGTTTTCTTTCTCCCTTCCAGTGGCAGTTGACCACCTCATGTGAGAGCAGAGATCTGGGGCACAAAAATGTTGCTGCCTGCTCCTTCTATAGGCGGGAAACGTCTTTTGCTTACTATCAGGGAATGCTTTGGAGTCACCAGCAAGCTTTAGGCTTATCACTCATTCATGCAGGTCTAAACATGCATGAACTTCTACAATCACTCCATTTCCATCTTCGGGTCTTGGCAGTGAAACGTGGGATGCAGGGAACAGATCTCCCCCTTGCAGGCTCTTGCCTCATGAAATTTGAAGAACAAAATTCGTGGACTGAAAGGACTTGTTAGTAAAAGGGTGGAAATTTATTGGAAGCAAATACAGACTCCCACGAAGGGAGGGGCTCCCAAGGGGGAACCTGTTAAGCTCCTTTTCGCCGAGGTTTGTAGAGGCTGCAGGTCTTTGCTTCTGCATGCTCCCTTCTGATTGGACCCCTTACCCATTTTATGACCTGTGCTTTTCTAATCGGTCAGTCTTTTGCAGAATATTTGCTTCAAAGTGCCCCCATTTTTCTCCCCCCCTTATCTTGCAACATGCCTCTATCTCCTGTGAACATATGTTTCCCTCTTTCCAGCATCTGTTGACATTTCTCTATCCTCTGTGAAAGTGTGTTTCCTTTTTCCCCACACTCTGTGACTTTCCTTTATCATCTGTGAATGGATGCCTTCCTCTCCCCTTATCCTGGGGCACTTTTCTATTCTCTGTGAATGTATGCCTCCTGGTGGCTCCAAGACCCCACCTATGCTTTCCTCCCCCATGGACCCTCTTTATTGCTAAGACTCCCTAAACCTGCCAATTTTGTCCCTAGAATTCCTTTCAGCGGGACTTATAGCAGGAATGAATGTGGCCCTCTCAGGTCCTGTCTTTTATATGAGCAGCTGGTGGAAGGAAGCCTGTGAGAAAAAGCTGGTGAAGGATACTGCCCTTGCATTTGGGACTGCCAATTAGAATACTCATTTGCCACTCTAACCCTGTTACAGAAAACCGAAGAAGAACAAAGCAATACTAAGAGGGATGGAGTTACATTTTTTACGCGCAGGTCCAGAGGAAAAATGTCTCTCAAATTCTGGGCCCCAACATGCAGGAACCTTCCCTATTTATATGTTTCCACCTTCTTTGTCTCCCAAATATGGGGTGTTTCCGGCCCCTTTTACAAGTTCCCAAAGAGCCCGTATGAGACCTCAACCAGAGGCCTGGCCTGGAGCCAGCACTGATAACCTTGTCTGGGGAAGGTTCAATGGCCTCTCTGAAGTGGGAGTAGTCTTAGCAAGCAAGAATTTACAGAAGCCAACTAGCAGGGTTAATATTTCAAACAGCAGTATTTGTATAAGATGGATGCTTCATTCCCCACTGGTTTTATGTACATGAGTCAAATCATTGACTCTTAGTCATTGTAGTTATATTTACCCCTGAGGACTATAATCTTAATTTTCTGCCTAATAAAGTTAGTGGGCCTGCTTATAAGATAAGGGCCCGGAATGAGGGCCAGGAGTAATCTTTAGAGGGTCCGAAGAGTCCTAGACTCTCAATTTTTCCTGGGCTGTCTTAAGCCAGGTATGATGAAGCCATGTTGGGATTCCGTTGACCTTGACTGCCGTGGAGATTGTCCTTTCCAGGTAGGAGTCAGTCCTTGGGTGGCAAATTTCTTTACCCAAACAGAGTCACCAGGGTGGAAGAGATGAACCAGACCAGAAGTTGGTACAGGCAAAGCATCTCAGATGTGCTTTGGATTGCTTCCTGGGTAGACTGTTAAGCCTGTAAGAACTTGAATAAAGACTGGTTATGGATTTTAGCTTTTCTAGATTGGGTAGGTCAGGATCTGGAAGAGTCACTAGAATCTGTAGAGGCCCCACTGGTTTTAGGGCAGCCTCCTGGGCAGCTTCATCTGTGGCCCAGTTCCCTCTTGCTTCTGTGGAGAACCCTTACCTTGTTGTAAATGCTATCAGTGTAAATTGTTACTGATTTTTCTTTTGTCTACCAGAGAGCCTGAAACTAGGTGACTCGAGTGTTTGACATCTAGCACTCCAGTGTGTGCCAGAGTAAATTCTTAACCTCATGTGGGGCAGTTAGGATTAGTTCCTGCCCTAGGATGAATTTATTTGCTTTTTCGATAAGCATAGCTGTGGCTGCTACCACCTGGAGGCAAGTATGTCACCTGAATGCAAAGGGGTCAAGTCTTTTGGACAAATAAGCTACCAGCCTTTTCTTGGGGTTGAGACTTTGGTGAGTACCTCTTTGGCTATGCCCCTTATCTCACATACGTAGAGGTGGAAAGATTTAGTTACATCCTGTAGCGCTAGTTGGCCCATCATCCTTGCTCTGCTCATATCTGTCTAACTGCCTAATATATTACCTCAAGGATCCTGGCTCTGAATTCTTTTAGGGAAAATGGACGTTGGTGGGCTCTTCTAGCTACTTCCTGCTGAGGCGGGTCAGAAGTTCCTCTCAGAGCCAAGAGATCCTTGCTGTCTGTCAGAGGGACAATGAGGCCTGGGCACAGAAGGAGGTGGGCTTGTGACCTGGCAGAGACAAACTGTAACAAATGGTCTGAAAAGAAAACCTTTCAGTTTTAATAACTTCTATTGAAATAGAATTTTTCTCCTCAAAATTACCTCTATGCTTATCAAAAGAGCCAGATCAAGACAAATTTATCTATTGTATTCAATTAGGCCTGATTGTTTGCATAAACCCAACAAGAATGGTAACTGACTACCTTTGCCGGAATTTCATGATTGAATCTTAGCGTGCCCCGTAGGGCCAGGAAGCCAAGCCATCCAGCTGCCGTCAGACCTGCCTGTAGTATCTGCTGAGTTAGGTGAAGTCCTCACCTGCAGCGACTCCACCTGGGCCCACGCTCTTGGTTCTAAGGCCCATCTCAGTAGCCCTCCTACTCGTCACGGCCTAGAGTGTGTGGGGTTCCGCAGGGATGCAGAGTCCTTATTGCTCCCCTTCTACTCTGACCAACTGCCAGTGATGGTAGGGCATGGGCCTGACACTCCAGCGCCAGCCATTTTCAGGACTCCCAAGCAGGATACCAGGCTTTTCCTTGGCATTCTTATTGGCTCCAAGTCTTTAGAGTTCAGGCAGGGCTCTTTAAAACATGATACTCCAGCCAAAGTTTCCAGTCAATAAAAACACTATTAGAAACCGGTCTTATTGAACTTATGCAAAGAAATGTATTGCCATGATTTATTAAGTATTGCCAGATTTCAGAGGAATTAAATAAGGAGAAAAATATACTGACCTGCTTTAAGATCTTCTGATTTTCCTTGTTAGTCCTTTCTATGGGTTCTTCAGAGAAATATAACTGTCTTCAAATGACAAGGAGAAATTCAAAATGTGTCTATATTCAAGTAGACAATTATAGCTATCCTTGTAGTAGGGTTCCCCCTATTTGACTTGTCCTTAAAACTTCATATGGTCTCTGGGAGGGGTGACATACCCTCTGAGACAGGACTAAGGGAGCTTTATTGCTATATAGGGACTCATATGTCACAGGCCCTCACGGGGTCTGTAATTCCTGTAGCAAAGGGCTGGTACTCACCACTTCCCTCTGTTCCAAACAGGCCTTCCCCAGTTTCCTAAAGTTGAGGTTTGTGCCACCCCTGACATGGGCATGGTCACACAGGCCTACGAGACAGTAACACTGGCACTGTGGCTACCTTAGGTAGCCAAATTTTCTGCTACCATATATGACACATGGTAGGGCTATACAAATATCTTAGGGAGGTGACTAAGGTCTATTCTTGACCTTCCCACACAAAGTAAAATTGTCCTTGTCTTTCTGGAGTCATGTCCATGAAGTCGCAGGTATCACCTAAGTCTATTATACAGTTTTCTGCAGGCCACTGTCAGGGCTGTGCATGGTGGCCAGGTCTTCTTTCTAGCCACAAACACAGCTTGTCTAATTTCCCTAAATTTTATTCTGGCATGGGAGAAAGTTGTTTTGCTGTAAACAGGCAGCTTAACCCCTACATATCTGGGCTTGGACATCTGCCTAGAAAGCCGTAATTTATAAGTTTAACATGTGGCCTTAGGTCCTTCTAACCCAATAGGGTCTCTGCCATCCCTCATTCAGACTCCTCCTCTCTTGGAGAATCTCAAAGTCCTGAAGGCTCCCTGGTCCAGGGAGAGTGCCTTTCCTTTGCTCTTTGACTTTAAGCTGCCAGTCCAAAACAGCCAGAGTTGCAGTTAGAAACAGCTCTGCATGTTGCAAAGCGCTTCTGTGGCAGTGGCTTGGGTATTAGGCCTCTTGTCATCCTGCCAGTGCCCTTTGTGGCAGAGCAGCCACCAGGCCTCTCCCAAGGGAGTGCACTGGCAAGGGATCTCAGCCCCTCCTCTTCCAGCAGCAACAGGTACTGAACCCTTTCAGTACATTTGCAAACAGGGAGCTTTCACTAGCTCTATCTGCTGCTTTTACAGATCCCTGGCCGGCTGCTCTATTCCTGGGGCTGCAGGAAGGCCAGTAGCAGCCACTGGCTTCTGGTTTAACTGCTGCAGCCAGCAAGCCAAAGGCCTAAGTCTTGTATTGCTTATTGTAAAACACTCATTACTCACTGGGCAGCAGCGGGGCAGCTCTAGTGTCAGGTAAATGTCTGCTGCCCCCACTTTTCTCGCTGCTGTGGCTTCTTCCAGGGCCACTGCAGGCAGCTCAGGCATCCAGCCCCCCTCACCCCCTTCTTTCATGTGGCTCTTGGGGGATGAGTCTGCCTAGCAACCACTTTTAAATTACCAGGGCAGCTAGATTAGTTATGCTTGCAGAAAACTTGCGACCTTAAATCTAGTGAAGTTCTGATAACATACCTGGACCAAACCCCTATGCCAGCAGAGCGGTCTGCAACCAGTAAGATCAACAAAAACCTATCTCTCCCTGCTTCATAATTAACTGCTGACAACCCCCCCCCCCGACCCGTCCCCCAGTCCAGTTGCTTGTCTCTCTTCCCGATTGTGAGTCAGAGGAAGACAATTCCTACAGAGGGGAGAAATAGAAACAGTGGAAGTTTCAGAGAAAACTACAGACTACCGCTGTTGTAGTGCTCCCTTTCCAAGGCTGAGGTCCGACCTGTGGAGAAAAATGACTCTTAGCCTGGAAAGATAGGGAGGAGGAAGATATGGGTGTGTAGGGAGATTTCTTGCGAACTGAAAGCCTGGAAGGCCTCCTGAAAGAAAAGAACTTTAATCTAGTTACAGATGCTATTAGAATCGGGGGTCCATAGATAGTTAATAATAACTTCAGCCTTAGTTCCACCACAGGTGGCTCACGTTGGATTATGATGTCACAGGCAGGGACAGGGCCTGTAAATCTCTCCGCCCTGCAGAGCTGTAAGCCCTGCCCCTTGAAGTCTCCAACCACGAAAAGAGATAAGAAAGCCATAAATAAAAGTTCTTTGTTCTTTGAAATGTCACAAATCTATACCTTTAACCCTAGGACTTTAAAATTTCAATTTAATACAGCAAATTCACAAATCAGAGCAAACTGAAACCCTTATTTATATAAAATTAGAAATTTTTATTAGCTAAATGGGCTGATTCCCTTCCACTGTGATAGAGAGCAAACATCTCTGAGAAAAATAACTCAGCAGCACTGCTTAAGACGTTTGCAGACCATCACAGGTTCACACTTAATAAATAAAACATTTTAGCCAGATGAATCAACAGAAATGCAGAATAAATCAAAGTAGCTTTCGCTTCACACAGACCAGTTAATGAGCAGATAATTATGCCAAGACAGACAAACATCCATACTTACACTGTCTCAGTAGACTAGCCCAAACTGGAGCTGAGCAGATAAAGGAAACAATGCCCAACTCCCCAGATGGGCATGGGGGCACTCCTGGCACCCACGCCCCAGAACAGAATTCTCAACCAACGTCTTGCTGAGAACCTACCGGAGGAGTTAAGACTGCGCCCAGTCCCCCTTCTCGGTAGCAAATTGGCTAGTCCCACACAAACAGCAGAGTGAACTCATAATTCCTTCACTCACCTCCAAAGTCCCACATTTATATACTAGCTAGTCCGAGTTTTTTTACTTCTACCAGATATTTACCCAGAGTTTAAACAGCCACCTGATTCCTGATTCCTGATTAATTTGCCTGAGGAAGCCATATGGCTTCCGGGGAGGTGATCAAGCTCCCCCTTCCACTCACTTGGAGTGGGCTGAACTGACGGGGCCCCTACCTTACAGATTCTGTCGACAGGTCCAGAAGTGTCTGTCCACTCTCTCCAGATGCTGGCCGGGTCCTGGGCTGAGGTCCGGGAGTGCCTGGAGACCCCCGGTTCAATTCTGCTAAATCAGCAGAGCGGCACCTCCCGGAGGCCTGTCCGGCTCCCCGGGCCTCAAACCTCACCCATTCACCGGAGGCCAAAAAGGCAAGCACAGTTGTTTCCCGGTCAGGGAACCAATAATGTTACAGAAAACCGAAGAAGAACAAAGCAATACTTAGAGAGATGGAGTTACATTTATTACGCGTGGGTCCAGAGGAAAAATGTCTCTCAAATTCGGTGCCCCAACATGCAGGAACCTTCCCTATTTATATGTTTCCACCTTCTTTGTCTCCCAAATATGGGGTGTTTCCGGCCCCTTTTACAAGTTCCCAAAGAGCCCGTATGTGCCAGGGCCATGAGACCTCAACCAGAGGCCTGGCCTGGTGCCAGCACTGATAACCTTGTCTGGGGAAGGTTCAATGGCCTCTCCGAAGTGGGAGTAGTCTTAGCAAGCAAGAATTTACAGAAGCCAACTAGCAGGGTTAATATTTCAAACAGCAGTATTTGTATAAGATGGATGCTTCAACCCAGCTCAGTCTTTAAGAATTTGTTAAAATGTCAGTTGTTTCCTTCTTACCCATATTAAAAATATATATATTACATCAGAACTCAGATGATAAACCTGGTTTTTCTTCATAAAATCTATAATAGAAAGCAAAATCAGTGATATAAAAGGGGACCTATAACCTACTAAATATTTTTGAAAGAGTTTTTATTTATATTTTATGTTTAAATAATTTTTAAAAATCAAGAGTTGCAAATGTAGCCCAGCGTGTTCTCATATACTCTTCAGCTATGTTCTATTAATGTTATTGATACCGAACTTTGGGACTGGAACCCAGATTCTTTGTCCGCCGGAATTGAAGAATGAATCCATGGACAGAAAGTGGTATAGCAAAGCTGGAGATTTATTGAAAAACAAGTACAGACTCCCAAGTAGGGAGGGGGAAGAGTCCCACAGAATGGAGTCCCAAGTAGGGAGGGGGAAAAGTCCCACTGGGTTCCTCTTCCCAAAGGCTTATAAAGGCTGCAGATCCTGGTGCCCAATATCTCCTCTGATTGGTCACTATTCCCTTAGACTGATTACTATAGTAACTCCCGGGCTTTGTTTTCCTATTCCCTTTGGGCTTTCTTCTTCTCCTTCTGAATGAAGGGCTTCCTTCTCTTTATTTTGTAAATATAGACCTTTCTTGGCTACTTCCAGTTCCCTTGTAGCTGCACCTGGCTTCCTTGTCTTACGTAAATATACCTGTTGCTGCCTCCTTGTCCTATGGAACTGTAACTGCACCTGGCTTTTTGTGTTATGGAAATGTGCCTTCTCCCAGTCTGCAGCCCCGCACTTTTTCCCTCGGACCCCAATTCTAAAAAATCCCTAAGCCTGCCTATGTCCCCCTAAATTCCTGCTTCATTATGTCTTACATAATTATGTATATTTATTCAAACAAAATTAATTTTGGTAGGATAATACTGAATAAACTACAGACTTTATTCTTATTTCCCTACTTTTCTATTAGTATCTTTTAAATCATATCTAGAATTCAATCCAGAATGCAACATTGCATTTCTTTGAGTCTCCTCAATTTTATTACATTTCTTTTATTTATTTTTTATTTACTTACCCATTCTTTTTTAAAATTTAAATTCTTTATTGTTTAAAGTATTACACATATCTCTCTTTTCCCGCTTGACCTCTCCCTGCCTGCACCTACCCCCCAGCACATGCCCTCACCTTCACACCCCCCCTCCCCCCGCCCGCCTGTGTCCATTGGTTATGCTCACATGCATGCATACAAGTCCTTTGGTTGATCTCTTATCCCCTCACCCCCCACCTTCCCTCATAGGTTGGACAGTCTATTTGATGCTTCTATGACTCTGGTTCTATTTTTGTTCATCAGTTTATGTTGTTCATTATATTTCACAAATGAGTGAGATCATATGATATTTATCTTTCTCTGCCTGAATTATTTCACTTAGCATAATGCTCTCCAGTTCCATCCATGCTGTTGCAAATGGTAAGAATTCCTTCTTTTTTATAGCAGCGTAGTATTCCATTGTGTAGATGCACCAGTTTTCTAAACCACTCATTTGCTGATGGACACTTAGGCTGTTTCCAGATCTTAACTATGGTATATTCTGTAGCTTTGGGGTAAAATGTTCTGAAGATGTTGATTAAGTCCATTGGATCTAGTGAGTCATTTAGGATTGCTGTTTCTTTGCTGATTTTTTTTTTTTTTTTTTTTTGTCTAGAGGTACCTCAGTTTTCAAAAAAGAAAAGCTCAAGTTTCACATTCAGAGTTATATTTTATTTTTAGTTTTGCTTTAAGAAAATAACATATTTATGCATAAGTAGAGCTTTAAAAGAAATAAAGACACCAACAATGACAATTTTTAACTGCCATGCCTATAACTAATTGTGCTGTTTGGTAATATTTTCTTTTAAAATTCTAATGTAAAATTTTATCTTAATATATATTTGTCTTCACATTGTACTTTTGTGGTTACAGCACCTTTACTTTTTATGTTATCTATAAATTTTTAATAAAATTAATTTACATTTACTTAAATTAAAATTACTGAGCATACCTTTAGGATAATAGAGTCCCATTGGCTTGAAAGAGGTGTTTTTTATTTTTATTTTGTAATAAAACAGGAATTTTAGGGATAAAATAGGACAGGTTTAGGAAATTTTAGAAGTTTTGGAAATTGGGGGGACCATGGAGGAAGCACAGGCTGCAGAGCAGCAGAAGGTGTATTTCCACAGAACAGGGAAGCTGAAAAGCTGCAACAGGTACATTTCCATAGAATGAGGGAGCTGGGAACAGCAAAAGGTCTATATTTACAAAATAAAGAGAAGGAAGGAGAAGAAGAAAGCCCAAAGGGAATAGAAAACAATAGGGAAGGAGGGGGGAGAACCTCACAAGTCCTATGTGAGGTTTACCTTTGAGCCCAGGAGTTACTGTAGTGACCAGTCTAAGAGAATAGTGACTAATCAGAGGGAATATCAAGGCACCAGGATCTGCAGCCTTTATAAGCCATAGGGAAAGGGAACCCAGTGGGACTCTCTCCCCCTCCCTACTTGGGAGTCCATTCTGTGGGACTCTTTCCTTCTCCCCATGTGGGAGTCTGTACTTGTTCTTCAATAAATCTCCAAATTTGCTATACCACTTTCTGTCTGTAGATTCATTCTTTGATTCCAGTGGACAAAGAATCCAGGTGATAGTCCAAAAATTCTGTATCAGTAAGTTTTTAAAATTTATAAAAAATGTAGAGAGTAATTTGAAGAAATTGTAAGTAATCTTAATTACCTCTTATTTTGAGAACATTTGGCTAAAAGGAGAAGTCCACTAACATTGCACAAACAATGCCTCACATATCATAAATCATTAGTACTGAGAAGGCAAACCCCTATTTTGTAAAAACTGCTGTTTGGAATTCTCTTCTGTTTTTCTTATATGGCCTCTTATTCTAAAAAATAACTGCCTTCTAGCCTGCTTTAGCCTGCTTGAATGATGAGAACCATAAACTTAGCTGTCTGACCTTGTAGGCCAGAGACTAGATGAGCCCATAATTTTTAGAACTGTGTTTGTTTTCAAAGACAGCAGCGAGATAACCACTAATTGCACAGAGGGCTGGCTCCTTAATAAAAAGGGAAGTCCTGCTTGTAGCTTTGCTTAGAATTTGAATTCATTTTCTCTAAGCCCACCGTGGTGAATAAAGTGACTCCATACTCTCCTGCATTGTTTGATTATTCCGGTTTTCTGTACCATAATTTGGTGCATTGGCTGAGAAAACCAACCCATGCTTGTTTTTTTAGCCTCTGGTGTGTGGACTGAGTTTGGGGCCCGTGGACATTGGACAGGCCTCTGGGAGGCGCCGCTCTGCAGAATTAGCAGAATTAAACTCGAGGACTCTGGGCACTCCCGGACCTCAGCCCAGGACCCGGCCAGCAACTGGAGAGAGCGGACAGACACTTCTGGACCTGTCGACAGAATCGGTAAGGTAGGGGCCCTGTCAGTTCAGCCCACTCCAAGTGAGTGGAAGGGGGGGCTTGATCACCTCCCCGGAAGCTATACGGCTTCGTCAGGCAAATTAATCAGGAATTGGGTGGATTGTTGTTTAAACTTTGAGTGAATGTCTGGTGAAAGTGTGTGAGTGTGGAGGGAGAGGGTCTGCTGTCTCTTCTCCTCTGTCTGGCTCCACGACTTCAGTTACAGAATCTGAGTGGGCCCCAACCTGCGGTTCCTCGATTCGTCATATGGCATAATGGTGACTCACCCCCACGTGGAGGTGATCAGGCCCGGGGTTTATATAGGTGCACCATAGCTAAGACGAATCTAAGCTCCCAAGGGACGCGGCCAGGCGGGCATCTGAGTGAGGATCTGTGAAAACAGGTCACCCCCTCCCTTGTCTGTCTCGTGCCACCGATCATCATGGGGTTGGGACAGAGTAAACCCACTGTTTCAATTGCATGTTAAAAAATTTTAAAAAGGGATTTGATGGAGATTATGGAATTAAAATGAATTCTGAAACATTGAGGAAATTCTGTGAAGTGGAATGGCCAGCCTTTGGGGTTGGCTGGCCCTAGGAAGGTTCTTTAGATGAAGGATTGGTCAGGGCGGTGTGGAATGTAGTCACAGGAGATCCTGGACACCCAGATCAATTTCCCTACATAGGCAGCTGGTTAGAAATTGCTCATACCTTGCCGCCTTGGGTCTGGTTCTGCGTGTGTAAGAAGGGACAGAGTAAGGTTTTAGTAGCAGGAGTAAAGAGGCAGGCAGGGCAGGAGCAGGCTAAGGAAAAGCAGGCAGGAGAGGAGAAGCAGATCCCTCAGAAGGAAGTTCAACTTCCTATTCTACAGGACCCACCCAAGGAAGTCCCAACAGTGTTACCACCTCCATATGAGCCACAGGCAGCACCAAGTGCCCTGCCTGCTAGCCTGGAAGGTCCAGAAAGTCTGGAAACACTGCCTCCCTCTATCTCCCCTCCACCAGGCTCTCCAAAGTCAGTTGGGCGGCGCTTGCATTCAGCCGATCAAGGGCCCAAACAACAACCGGCACCTCAGATGCCTCTCAGGGAGATTTGGGGTGCCCAAGTGCTTGGTGAAAATGGGACCTTACAGGAAGGAAGGCTGGTCTATTATTATCAGCCCTTTTCCACAAGTGACATTCTGAATTGGCAGCAACACACCCCAGCTTATTCTGAAAAACCTCAGGCCATGGTAGATCTCCTAGAAATGATCTTCCAGACCCAGAAGCCTACCTGGGTAGACTGCAAGCAGCTCCTTTTTGCATTCTTTAACACTGAGGAGCACATGAGAGTAATGACAGAGGCTCAGAAGTGACTCCAGACCCAGGCCCCGGCAGGGACATTAGACACAGACAGATGGGCAAGGGAGGCCCTCCCTGACGAGGAACCTAATTGGTCCCCAAACTCAGAAGATGGAAAGACCAGGCTAGAAAGATATTGGCAGGCTTTCCTCGAGGGGGTCAGGGCCGGAGCCAAGAAGCCCACAAATATGGCTAAAATCTCTGAGGTTTTCCAGAAGCCTGATGAAAGTCCAGCAGCTTTCTATGAGAGACTATGTGAGACATACCGGATCTACACTCCCTTTAATCCTGAGGCCCTGGACACTCAAACCATGGTAGATGCTGCCTTTGTAGGCCAAGCCCAGCCTGATAGCAGGAGAAAATTACAGAAGCTGGAAGGGTTTGCAGGAAAAAACGCTAGTGAACTGCTAGAGATAGCCAACAAGGTTTTTATCAACCAAGACAGGGCAGCAAAAAAAGAGGAGGAAAAGAGAATACAAAGAAGGGCCAATGTGACAGCAGCGGCTTTCAGAGATTCGGGTACCCAGACAGCCCAAAAAGGGAAGCAAGAAGACAGATCAGTGGGGAAAGGAAGAGCAAGCCTGAGATGAGACCAGTGTGCCTATTGTAAGGAAACAGGGCATGTCCCAAATGGCAGAGCAAGAAGATAAGGTCCCCTTTCCCACCCAGTTGCTATCAATCAGAACCACCAGAAGCAGACCTTACTGGGCTGGCAGCAGCTGATTCTGACTAAGACAGACCAGGCTCTTTTCAGCGTGGCCCCCAAGAGCCCATGGTCAGAATGAAAATTGGGGGCCAGACTGTGGACTTTATGGGTGATTCGGGAGCGGAGCACTCAGTAGTCACATAGAAAGTAGCACCTCTCTCAGGAAAGGAGGTCACCATTATTGGAGCTACTGGAGACCAGACCCGTATACCATTCTGCCGGCCTCGCCGATGCCAATTTGGCGGCCACCGAGTAATTCATGAATTCCTGTACTTGCCAGACTGTCCAGTAACTCTGATGGGTAGAGACCTTTTAGCCAAAATGGGGGCAGAAATCACTTTTGCTCCAAATGGCTCAGCACAGCTTCGCCTAAGTGAGGAGACTTCTCCAATGATACTGTCCTTAGCAGTGCCCTGGGAGGAAGAATGGAGACTTTATGCCCCTCAGTCAAAGGCCTCACCTTTAGAGCCTGAATTAGAGGAAGAATTCCTGCTGGTCTGGGCAGAAGGAAATCCCCCTGGCCTGGCCAAAGACCATGCCCCGATACTAATTGACTTAAAGCCTGGGGCACAGCCTGTCAAAATCCGCCAATATACAATTCCACGGGAGGCACGCCTAGGAATTCAGGTCCACTTAGACCGGCTACTTCAGTGGGGAATCCTTAAAAGATGCCAGTCACCATGGAATACTCCCCTCTTGCCTGTCAAAAAGCCTGGGATTAATGACTACCACCCGGTACAAGATTTATGGGCTGTTAATGAGGCTGTTATAACCTTGCATGCGACGCTGCCAAACCCCTTCACACTTCTAGGACTCATTCCATCAGAAGCGGAATGGTTTACATGCCTAGATCTGAAAGATGCCTTTTTCTGCCTCCGATTAGTCCCCATCAGCCAGCTGTGTTTTGCTTTTGAGTGGGAAAACCCAACTACCGGGGCCAAGGAGCAGCTCACCTGGACCAGACTTCCACAAGGATTCAAAAACTCCCCTACTCTCTTTAGTGGAGTACTAGCATCTGACTTACCTAATTTCCCAGGACGGGACTTGGGGTGTGTTCTACTCTAGTATGTAGATGACCTCCTACTAGCCAGCTCCACATGAGCTCAGTGCTGGGAAGGGACACAGGCACTCTTGAGACTGTTAACTGAAACAAGTTATAGAGTGACCAAGAAAAAGGCACAGATTTGTCAGAAGGAAGTCAAGTATCTAGGCTTCCGAATCACCCAAGAGAAACGAAGGCTAGGGACTGAAAGAAAGCAGGCAGTATATGCCATCCCAGTTCCTAGCACCCAGCGGCAGATTCGGTAATTCCTGGGAGCAGCAGGGTTCTGTCAAATCTGGATCCCAGGGTGTTCAGATCTGGCCAAGCCTCTCTATAAAGCTTTAAAAGGGGAAGAGAAGGCACCCATTGTATGGGGCCCCGAGCAGGAGAAAGCCTTCATCAGCATAAAGGCAAAGCTCACGGAGGCCCCAGCACTAGGGCTACCAGATATGACACGGGACTTTAATCTCTTCGTCCATGAGAACAGCAGGGTAGCCCTAGGAGTTCTAACCCAGGAATTTGGACCTTGGCAAAGACCAGTAGCCTATCTCTCCAAGCAGATTGACCTAGTAGCCTCCGGGTGGTCCCCATGTCTCAGGGCCCTTGCAGCCACGGCATTATTAGTCAAAGAAGTAAATAAGCTAATCCTGGGACAAAGCTTAAATGTAAAAGTACCTCATTCTGTTATTACCCTAATGGAAGCTAGGGGCAGCACTGGCTAACTCATGCTCAGATGACTCAATACCAAGGACTGTTAAGTGAGAACCCACAGGTATGATTAGAAGCAGTAAGAACTCTTAATCCTGCTACCTTTCTACCCGTTGCTGAGGGGGCCCCTGAGCATGATTGCCTGGAAGTCCTAGAGGAGGTTTATTCCAGCCGGCCAGATCTAACGGATAGGCCCCTGCCAAACCCGGACTTGGTATTGTTCACAGATGGCAGCAGCTTCTTAGATGAAGGAAAAGACGAGCCGGGTATGCAGTGGTATCAAACTTTGAGACAGTTGAGGCACAGGCCCTGCCTGAAGGATGGACAGAACTTTGGGCCCTTGCCAGAGCCTTAGAACTCAGTAAGGATAAGCGTGCCAACATCTACACTGATTCATGCTATGCCTTCGCTATCCTGCATATTCATGGGGCTATATACAAGGAAAGGGGGCTCCTGATGGCAGGAGGAAAAGGAATCAAAAATCAAAATGAGATTTTAAAGTTACTAGAAGCAGTTTGGGAGCCTAAAGAAATAGTTGTTATTCATTGCAAAGGTCACCAGAAAGGGAAAGACTCTGTCAGAAGGAAACCAGCATGCTGAAGCATTAGCAAAGCAGGCTGCCAAAGAACAAGCAGCAGGGGAAAGGATCATGTTGGCCCCCGAATTACCTGAACCTCCAAAGTACACTCCGCAGGAGGAGGAATGGGCTCAGCGAGAAGGGGGCAAGGGAACAAAGGAAGGCTGGTGGATACTCCCAGATCATAGGGTCTATGTCCCAGAACAATTAGCCCATAAGGTAGTCCTCCAGCAGCATGAACTTACTCATTTAGGGAAAACTGCCCTAGAAGCTTTGTTAGGCAGATACTACCTAATTGCCCGTCTTCCCTCCTTGTGTGCCTCAGTTTCTCAGCATTGCCTCCTCTGTGCACAGAACAATGCCAAACAGGGTTCTGTGGGACCGATAGGAGTTCAGCGCTGTGGGCAAACTCCTTTTGTGGACTTAGAAGTAGATTTTACAGAAATAGGGCCTAGCAGAGGGAATAAATAACTGCTAGTTTTTGTTTGCACCTTTTCAGGCTGGGTCGAGGCATATCCCATTCGCACAGAAAAGGCGAGAGAAGTCACTAAGGCATTGCTAAAGGACATATTTCTGCGGTATGGAATGCTTCTGACCATAGGGTCTGATAACGGCCCAGCCTTTGTAGCAGAAATAGTACAACAGGTAACTAAGGCTTTAGGAATTAAATGGAACCTACATACAGCTTACAGGCCTCAGAGTTTAGGGAAAGTAGAGTGCATGAACTGGACTCTAAAACAGGCTATGGCTAAGCTATGCCAAGAGACAACCTTACCCTGGACAGATATCTTGCCTCTTGTACTCCTGTGGTACGCTGTGCCCCGAGGGCCAGGGTAGGTTTCTCTCCCTTTGAAATTCTATATGGTATACTCCCTCCCTTAATTCGGCCAAAGAGAGATTTGGGGGAAATAGGAAACTTAGAAATCTAGAAGCAACTGCAAGGACTTGGAAAAACTGTCGTTGAGGTCCACAAATGGGTTACTGACCGACTACCCATCTCTAGGAACAGCTGTACATCTTTATAAACCTGGAGACCAGGTTTGGATAAAAGACTGGAAAAAAGAGCCCCTTAAGCCAATTTGGAAGGGATCCTATCCAGTCATACTAACCACTCCCACAGCTCTCAAGGTTGCAGGACTGAACAACTGGATTCACCACTCTCGGGTGGAATCAGGCCACCAGCTGAGCGATGCCCAGCCTGAGTGGAAACTGACCTCTGACCAGAAACACCCCTTGCGGATCACCCTCAAGAAAACAACGGACCTGTCTGATCAACCTGCTCCAAGGGATTCAGAAATGCCCTGCTGAATTCTTCCTTACACTAATCTTTCTTTCTTATCTTCTCTTAAATGCGAGAATAGCAAGCTCACACACCTCTTTACCATTGAGAATACCTTCTGTTTGGAGACCCAGGGAGTTTTCTTCCTCTGTGGCACCAATACCTATCTCTGTCTACCTGCCAACTGGACTGGGACTTGCACTCTGGTTTACCTAGCCCCCGAAATAGACATTGCCCCCAACAATCAGTCCTTGCCTGTCCCGGTAACACACCATATCCAATACAAAAGAGCAGTCCAGCTAATCCCTCTACTTATAACACTTGGCATTTCAGCAGGGGTTAGCACTGGAATAGGGGAACTGGCAACTTCCCTCTCCTACTATCAGAGTCTATCCAAAGACCTTGCTGACAGATTAGAAGAAATAGCTCAAAGTATTGTTGCAGTACAGGATCAGATTGATTCACTGGCAGCATTACTCTCCAGAATCGAAGAGGACTAGGCCTTCTCACAGCAGAGAAAGGGGGGGCTGTGCCTGTTCCTTGAGGAAGAATGATGTTTTTATGCTAACCAGTCTGGTATTGTAAGGGATAGGGTCAAGAAACTAGCTGATCGAGCTTCAAAAATAAGACAAGAGTTATCTGAGACCTGGGCTGCATGGGGGATCGGGGTGGAGTCTGGAAATGGCTTCTTCCATTGACAGGACCACTGTTAATGCTACTCATAGCCATAACCCTAGGACCATGTCTTCTAAATCTGTTAACTCGCTTTATCTCATCCCGTCTAGATGCCTTTAAATTTCAAATGGTCCTACAAGCCAGAAGAATTCCCTACAAACCTCTCCAAGAGGAAGAAACGGGATGTTAACCCCTTGGGCAGCACCCCTTTCCAGCAGGAAGCAGTAAAAGAGTTTCGACACCCCTGTTCACCATAACATCCCATAGTTATTGTACAAGGCTGAAAAGCTTGTGGGACAAGGTAGGGGAATGAGAAGGCAAACCCCTAC
This sequence comes from Corynorhinus townsendii, assembly GCA_026230045.1. Classification (NCBI taxonomy): domain Eukaryota; kingdom Metazoa; phylum Chordata; class Mammalia; order Chiroptera; family Vespertilionidae; genus Corynorhinus; species Corynorhinus townsendii. The sequence continues at coordinate 65,890,214 of JAPDVU010000008.1, read as the reverse complement.
TTTGTAAAAACTGCTGTTTGGAATTCTCTTCTGTTTTTCTTAGATGGCCTCTTATTCTAAAAAAATAACTTTGCTTTCTAGCCTGCTTTAGCCTGCTTGAATGATGAGAACCATAAACTTAGCTGTCTGACCTTGTAGGCTAGGTACTAGATGTGCCCATAATTTTTAGAACAGTGTTTGTTTTCAAAGACAGCAGTGAGATAACCACTAATTGCACAGAGGGCTGGCTCCTTAATAAAAAGGGAAGTTCTGCTTGTAGCTTTGCTTAGAATTTGAATTCATTTTCTCTAAGCCCACGGCGGTGAATAAAGTGACTCCAAACTCTCCTGCATTGTTTGATTATTCCGGTTTTCTGTAACAGTACCTAATATAGTAGAAATTTATAAGAACTTAAGTCTATTTACATAAGTAAGACAATATATTAAATGTTTTATTGGGTTTGTTTTGCTTCAAAGAAAATGCTGACTCTGGTTCTGAGATACTATGTCAAAGTCGATGTTTCTTAGTCCCTCTTTCTAAGTATAATGAGATACTCTGAAAATAATTTAACTTAATTCAATGGACAAAAAGTGAAACCTGAATGTTATAAGAAGGTAGACCATCTTAAGGACATTTGGGTGTGAATGAAGCCATTAAGATGAGTCCTTGGTTTTATTTTCATACCCTATATATTTAATCCAGAATGGTTCTGGGTGAGAAGGTGAATTGCAATCCAGAAATGCCAACGGGCATCCCCCCATCCACTCACCCCCCCCAAAAAAAGGGAGGGGGAGGAGAAGAAAAAGCAAAACAGGAAATGCTCATGTTCTTGACCAAAATGTTCATTTTACAAAAAACAAATGTCAATACTGAGGTGAATTAGATATTGAATCTTTCTGACAAAGGGATTTTAAAGCAGTTTTCATAAAACTGTGAACAAGTAACTATAACTTTTCCTGAAAAGAAATATAAAAATAGAAAAGTTCAGCAAATAGAAGTTATAATAACCAATTAGAAATTAGGAAACTTAAAAATATAATAACAGGGAGAAAAGATAGTCTTTTCAACAAAGATGCTGGACAACTATATATCCACATGCAAAAAAAATTAATATAAGGTATCCCAAAACAATGTATGCACACACTTTGAATAATTATAGAGGTAGTAGTGTTTATTAAAATGCATTTCATTTTCAAAATTGAGCTATCAGCTATTAAAGTGTGTATGCATTTTTTGGGGGACACCCTGTATAGACAGATCATATACCCTTCACAAAGATTAACTAAAAATGGATCATAAACTTAAATGGCAAATGAAAAACTATAAAATTCCTTGAAGATAAGATTAAAAAAAAAGAAAGGAAGAAATGGCCTTAACTTGTTTGGCTCAGTGGATAGAGCATCGGCTTGCGGACTGAAAGGTTCGAGGTTCAATTCCGGTCAAGGGCATGTACCTTGGTTGTGGGCACATCCCCAGTAGGAGGTGTGCAGGAGGTGGCTGACTGATGTTTCTCTCTCATCGATGTTTTTACCTCTCTATCCCTTTCCCTTCCTCTCTCTAAAAAATCAATAAAACAGATTTTTTAAAAAAGAAAGAAAAAAATGGAGAAACTATAGATGACCTGTGTTTGGCACTCATTTTTTTAGACTCAACACCAAAGGAGCAATTCATGAAAAAACTGATAAAGTAGACTCCAAAGAAAAGAAATACTTAGATATTAAACTTAGCAGAATATGAACAAGATCTGAATTTTGAAGCAAATTTAAAATTCGTGATAGAAGACATAAATTTATTAAGAGATATACAATATCTATGAGAAATTCTCCCAAAATTGCTACATAGGTTTGTGGTAGTCAGAATAATGGCTTCCAAAGAAGCCAGAACCCAATCTGTAGGAACCCTGGATATGTGATGTTTCATGGCAAGGAAGCATCAGGTGACAATGATTTTAAGGTGGTTAATTGGCTGACAACAAGGAGACCTCATCGGAGGGTATACAGGTGATGCCACTGTAATCATAGGGACCTTATAAGGGGAGGGGAACAGGAGAGCAGAGGTAGAGTTACCCAGTGAGAGAAAGGCTCCACTGGCCATTGTTGCTATGAAAGTGTCCAGGGAGCCTTGAGCCAAGAAAGACAGCCTGTAGAGACTGGAAAAGGCAGGCAAACAGGCTATCCTCTCGAGCTCCCAGGAAGGAGCACAGCACTGCCCGAATCCTGCTTTTAGCCCATTGAGACCCTTTACAGATTTCCAACCTCCAGAAAGGTAAGATAGTGAGTTTGTTTTTGCTTTTAGCCGACTCAGTTTGTGGCAGTTTGTTACAGCAAGCAAATAATGCCTTGTTATTAGACTGGTTTGAATTGACACAGTGTGCAAGAACATCGCAGTAGGCAAAATTATCGGAGGCCTCCCAATGAACCCCAATGAGCTGGTATGAACTCTTCTCTTTGGGTGTGGGTGGGACATGCGGATATGATGGAGTATCACCCTCATGAGGACCTATAGCATACCTCAGAGGCATTGTGGGTTTAGTTCCAGATCACTGCTGTAAAGAAGCGAGTGCCCAGCCAGCGTGCCTCACGGGTAAGCCTGGACCTATGAACCAGGAGGTCACGGTTCGATTCTGGTCAGGGCACATGCTCGGGTTGCAGGCTCCATTCCCAGTATGGGGCCTGCAGAAGGCAGCTGATTCTCATCATTGATGTTTCTGTCTCTCCCTCTCCCTTCCTCTCTGAAATCAATAAAAAAAATATATATATATTTTTTAAAAGAAGTGAGTATGTCAATAAAGGGAGTTTATGGGATTTGTTGTTGTTGTGTTTTTTTTTTTTGTTTTTTTGGAGGTTTTTGCCCTCAATGTGTAAAACACGCAACATGTGTGAAGCACAATAAAGCTACGTGCAATGAACTGAAATATGCCTTTTTAGGTCAAAGGTCAAAGGATTTGAGGGATTTAATTGAGATTGCTAATCAGTTAGCCTGAGTTAATCATGTGACTCCTTAAAAGACACTCAAAGCAGGAGACTCTCATTGACTTTGAAGAGGCAAACTCTTCTGTTTTGGAGAGAGCCATGTGATTTTCATGACAGGAAGTCACTAGTGGTTAAGATGATCAATCCTACAACTTCAAGGAACTGAATTTTGCCAGCAACTTGAGTGACCCTGCGAACTGATAAGATCTTAGAGGATAATACAGCCCAGTTGACACTTGTTTTCAGCTTTTAAAATTCTGAGCAGAGAACCCTGTTGAATAATGCCTGGATTTCTTACCTACATACCTATATTATTATTATTGTTATTATTTTTTTAATGAATGATGAGAGAGAATCATTGATCAGCTACTTCCTGTACGTTCCCCACTGGGGATCCAGCCTGCAACCTGGGCATATGCCCTGACCAGGAATCCAATCATGACCTCCTGGTTTTTAGGTCAACGCTCAACCACTGAACCATGCTGACTGGGCCATAACTGTATTATTTTTAAGCCATTACGTTTGTGGTGGGAAATTTTTATATAACAGTAGAAAATAAATACAAGCCTCTTTGTATGCATAATGCAAATTAATAGTTTAAAAAAACCCTACCATTCCTTTAGCAAATGATAGCCAAAAACCAAGTGAAAGCAGAGGAATTTGTACAGCCTTTTTATCTTCTATTGTGTGACTCTTGCCAATTCCAACTTGGTTAAGTGATGAGGTAGTGTTGCAGAAGACCAAAGAAAACCAAGGACGCTTCTGAGGAAAAAGGAGGGACACTGTTTAATACGCCAGCAGACTCAGGGAACAGCCTTCCAAATCTGAGTGAAGGAACACGCATGGGGCTTTCCTTTATATCTCCCTCCCTGTGGTCTTTGTCCCACAAATATGGATTATGCTTCAGGTCCTTTTCGAGGGCCTTGCAAGAAGGCCCCCAGGTGTTGGAGGTCTCCAGGCCATATCTGATGGTCTGGCCTGGCACCAGCGTTAATAACCCTCCCTCCAGGGCAGTGCACTGTTAATAGTAACAGTTTCTGCAAGACCAGTATCTGGGAAGGAGAGAGGGACTTAATTATAGGTTATCAGGAATGTACACTGAGCTTGCTGGCTTGGATTCAGATCATTAGCCCCAAATATCAGGGTTTTATTGGAATTAGCCCTTTTTAGCCTTTTTGGTAGATCCAGAATTTATTTGACATATTAAATAATTGTGTTTATAATAAATAATAGCTGATTATACATTTGTCTGTCATTTTAATGGCTGATTATTTGTAAATAACTTTAAATTATCCTACTTATTTGCTGAATTCTTGCCCTAAAAGATTATAACCTAAAGTTAGAAGTTACCAAGTATACCTTCTTCATAGTTTTTTTATTACTTTCTACCATGACAATATATGCAATATATTTATGGGAACTGGTTTTTGAATAGTGCGTTATAAAAATGATTTTATTTTGTGATAGCTGCTTATTTTTAAACTTTTAAGTGCTTCTTCATAGAATGCTTATTACAAGCTTATACTGTCATTTCCAAAATAACCTTAATTAGTAGTAATTTGATCTATTTTAAAAGTTTGCATCAACTTTACCTATAATGAATATGCCAAGGTCGGTAGTTTCTAGATTTGCCATTATTCCGGTTACATCCCTCTTTAAAGAGACTTGTTTCTCCCATAGAAGACAAAAGAACAAAGTTTCCTTGCAACTATAATTGAACTCTCATTAGAGGGGAAATGGTCCCATCTTAGATTTAGGCAGTTGTTCTTAGTCACAAACATCCTTATGTTTATGTTAACATATTCAAATTGTTTAAGCAAGTTAATTTTATTTGGATTCCTGTTGACACATTTCCTCACAAATTTCAAGGGATTCCCTCATTAAACTAAATCTACCACAATATTCCATCCTTTACAAACTTGGTTCAAAAGAACCAAGTACAAAAGACAGCAATTCCACTACATTTAAGGGAAGCTCCCCTCATATTGTACTTGATGCTCTTTGTTCCTGCTGTGCACATTTACTTGAATCTGCTTTTGGGACTTGTTTTTCTTTCACTAGTCTTGGCTGTCTTCCTTTTGCTTTGCCATCTGTTGCTCTTTTTTCATCCTTTGAATTTTTCTTCATCGTCGTCATCATTATTATTTTTCACTCTTCCTCATTTTATGCTAGATTAAATAGGGAAAGAGCTTTCACAAGGTAATTTACATCTTTCTCCTGTGCTAAGTCATGTGTCTCTTCCTTAATTTCAAATTACGCCTTTTCTTTGGCATTGGTTACATATGGTTACTGATTCCCAGTGTTTTGTTGTCTCATTATCATTTGTCTGCTAGGCATCATTAGCTCTCTCATCATGCACGCTCCCTCCCTCTATGTCATGTGGAAGTGAGACTCACTCTTCCATGATGAAACTTTCTAAGGACAGTTAGTGTATAATTGTGATGAAAGAAAATCGAATGTCCAAGTCTCTCAAACACTGGGTGGCTAAGACTCGGTGCACTTGCTCTCATCCATCAGTGTCTCTTTTGACTCACATGAAGGGACTAGACAAACAAGCACATTCCAGAAAGCGTCAGGGACTCTTACTAGGGAACACCTTCAGCAATTGCAAATTAATTGAAGTGAATATTAATGGTGTTCTGCCGACCTGTAATTGCATGAGACTCTCATTTCGTATCATTCAGTTACATCTTGTCAAACTGATTGCGATGTATATATCAGCTAGATCACTAAAGAGAGGAAATACCCTTTGGAAGTAAAAAGCGGTGTAAATATTCAAACAAGTTGCATGTTTTTCTTAAATAGTTTCAAAATAGTAATTATTACCAACTACCCAATGATGAAAAAGAAATCAGCTGAGAAACCCTTGAGCATTATCATAGACCTCTGCCTTTCCATCTGGTTTACCTTCCCGGTTTGTTTGGGAGAACAGATGTTCATAAATATTATTTTGATTGCCAAAGTAATGTTTGAGTGATTGAAATATACACAGCATTAGAGATAATCTCAACAAAACAAATTTATTTATTAGCTGTGGCGACATGAATGGGAATATTTGACATAACTATTATTGCTTTTCTTACATAAAAGTGACATTGAAACCATTCTAATTACCTGGTTATTATTTAACAGGAAAGGAGTGAAAGGGAAGACAAAATATAGTCATGGCATTTACACAGCTTTGCCATAAAGCTGCATTTAACATTCTCCAAGTCTATTCCCCATTAGCTGATGGGAAATTCTGGACACCGGCCCTATTTCTGACGTTACTAAACTCACAGCTGACCCCTTTTCAGGACTGGCTGAGGGGAAATGGGATATTGCAACCTGAGAAATGTAATTCCATGCCAATAAAGCCTTCTTCCACATTCCATCCTCCCATGCTAGTCTTGAAAAATTCATTTTCTGAAGATATAGCAAGAGCCTCACTCCCATTCATGTCTGAGAAGTCTGGCCCTTTAATTCCTCCAGCATTAAGAACATGAAACACCATATCCATAAATGCTAATGAAAGGGTTAACTAGCTAGCTTAAGACAGATAGAGAGGGGGTCCATGGAGGCATCTTGGCTCGAGCAATTAAAATAGCCATAAACCAAGGACAGAGATATTTCTGGCCTGAGCAGCCAGAGTAATAAATCTTTTCCAGCCAGGAAGAAAGAGGAAAAAAGAAGCCGCTTTACTCCTTTGAACAGAGAAGCCATGGTTTCAGTCTCAAGGCTTGGCAGGATACGGTTGCTAGGTACCATAAGCTAGACTAAAAGTAACCCTGACCTGAGCAGCCGGGAGAGCTGTAAGATAAAACATTTCTGGCCAGCATAACTGGGAGAAAGCCATAAGACAGATTAAAAGTAATTCCACCTTAAACAGATAAGATGAATATGTGAAGGGCAAGGAGAAAACACAAAATAAGGGAAAAGAAGGAGGGAGGTACTATGTGGGCTTTGGCCTTAGCAGAGTGACCAGTGAGGAAAGCACTGGAGTCCTGAGTTAGGAAAGAGTCCAATTAGAAAGGGTGATGTCCAGACAAAGAATTACAGCCCATTTAATGCCTCAAGACAAAGAAAGTACTGACTACCCTTCTTAGGGGACCCCTCTGTTCCTCTGTGGCAGGAGGAAGAGAATCTTAGAATTAGGAATTTTAGAGATAACATCTGCTTCCAATAAAGTTTCTTATGCTTGCAATAAAATTTCCATACTTCTCGCCTACCACCTTTTGTCCGTGGCTTCATTTTTCGAATACATCTGGACAAGAACTCAGGAAAGAAATCACTCTTGCAATTGTGCTCAATAAAACAATTTGATTCAATAAGTCAGTACCTGGTAATAGAGAAAAGACAAAACATCAGAAAATATCAATACTTTCTCACCTATAAAATGTTATGCAGTCATAATAAAAACTAACAAACTATATGCAATTATTATTTAAGTGAACAAATAGAATGCAGTTCAAATTTATATTAAATATAAATTTGATAATCAAAAATATAGAAATGCTAATAAAATATGGACTTGATTGGAAGATACAAAATACCCTAAAATTGTATTAAAATAATTTTCATATTTTATTCAACAAATAGTTCAGTGTAAAACAATATGTGAAAATAGATGCCAGTACACATTTGTCTTATCCCTCACCCTTTATTCTCTGACAATACCACTTACTCTTTTTTATGACGTTTGACCTTTTATAGATTCCACCTATAAGTGATATCATACAATATTTGCCTTCCCCTGACTTACCTCGTTTAGCATAATATCCTCAAATGTAGTACACCTTAAATTTATACAATGTTATATATAAAATATATTTCAATAAAAAAATTATACAGAGCAGAAACTACTGGAATAAACAAAAAGATGCCAGTATTTGTTTGAATTTCATATGTGAAAATAATGGTATTTTAAATTATTGAGAAATTATGTTTTATTTCATAAGCAACAAAAATAAAATTGGTCTCTGTTCTTATGCTATATACAAAAGTAATTTCCATATAGATTAAATTTTAAACAACATTTATATGAAAGTAATGTTTAAAAACAAAGTTATTCTGGTTTGGAGAAATCTTTCAAAATAATAGAAGGCACAAAAGCTATACAGTTAAAAATATATTTAATTACAAATTTTCAAATGTAATGACAAAATTTTCTTGGTTCAAATTAAAAACAATTGGCAGATTAGAGAAATACACAAAGCAGACAAAACATTAATAACCTAACTTCTGAAGAGCTAATAAATATAAATACAAAGACCCAAATATTCACAAAAAAACAGACAATAATTTGAATAGACATTTTCAAAATTATAAACTACAGATGATTAGTAAAATATAATTATCTAGGCTACATATGAAGAATAGTAAAGCCACTTAGAATCTGTAGAAAGGAACACATATAAAAATGTATCACAGAATTTACCATAAAATTTTATAGACAACACATGTTTGTGTGTATTTGCATATGATTAGTGAGATCTAGGAAGATAGTTGTCATGTTATTCGTGGGTCATTTATGTTATGTATGACTAGATTTCAGGACACTTGTATTTAATTCTCACTTTAAAAAAAGAAAAAGAAAACATTTAAAATATTTTAATAATATATAAGCTATAATAAAATGGTCTACAAGAGCATTTTCAGCAAACATTTCAGTTTATTTTATATAGCTTCATTGTTTAATGGCAGCTGTAGTTATATAATATGTGCAAATCAAGATTCTTTATTACTGAAAAATCTATATATATTATTCATTTATTCTCACATTATATTCTAAAACCAGTTGCCAATATTATTGTTTTTATAAATATTTTAATGTATCTAATGATAAGAAATAGCAAGATACAAAGGGACATAAACCTGTGATTAATCAAAGGAAAGAAGTAATATTGCCCATTGGTCTAAACTCACTTCTCACTGAATGATTTGTATTTTTGTTTATGTCCCTTGTCATTTTTTTCTCTTTCATAAATATGACCTGTGGCAGTACTTGCATATAAGTAGGAATCTCATCTTGTGGCTTGAGTAAAACTTTAGCAACATATTTATGTATGCAGTTGTTATGATTAACTCTTGTTCCCTCTCTGTGCACTGTAGTTCTAACACTTCTAAAATAAATTTCTTATGCCATGTTTTCCATGGTGCTCAGAGCTTACTGATCAGTACTGGTATTGGTACTTCCATTTGACACTTCTGAGATTTTTTTTTCCTCTTTTTTATCATAATTTTCCTGTAAAATGTGGTTTTAGCTCTTTCCACATTTATCAAACTTTTAAACCTTTGATTAATTAATTAAGTCTAACTTTGACAAAATGTAAATACGTAAGTTCTTATAAATACCTTTACTCATTGTATTTAAGTTCAAAAATTACAGGCAGCAATATCTGTTGAAAATTATAAAACTTAATTTTTTAAAGAGAATGTCAAAGCTCAGAAATACAAAATATTTTACATATACTAACAAATTCTATGTTACTATAGCATCAGCCAATATAAATATCAGGTACAGTTTTCATTTGATCACTAGATATGTGTGTATTACCTGCCTGGGATAATCACTTGAAATATACACCCAACTTGAACCATGAGGAAACCCATTTGACATGTTGTAGAAAGATGTGCCTTCAGAAATTTCCTTGCATGTTTTACTAAATATGTATGTATTATGAAAATATTATTAGTAATGATTCTGAAACTAGGATTTACATTTCCTTCATATATAAACCAGTGTTACTGTTCCTGTGATTAAAAAACAACACACAGACTAAGCAATTCCTTTTTTAAAATTATTTTTAATAAGAAAAAAACAAAATGAAAAAGTGACAAAAAGATGATTCACTAACTTTGAGAGACTTGACAAATTACTTCATTTCTGAGCCTTAATATCCTAATCTATAATATTGGGACTATAGGAGTTCTTTTCCTCATGGATTACTGGGAGGACCAAGTAACATAATGCGTGAGAAAAACTTTACTGTGCAAATATTAATAGCTGTGATTCATAGCTTCTATTACTATGGGTGTTACTATTAGAGATCTACAATCAATTGGTTATTCTTTTTATTCTAAAGCAGGGGTCCTCAAACTTTTTAAACAGGGGGCCAGTTCACTGTCCCTCAGACTGTTGGAGGGCCGGACTATAGTTTAAAAACAAACAAACAAACTATGAACAAATTCCTATGCACACTGCACATATCTTATTTTGAAGTAAAAAAAATAAAACGGGAACAAATACAATATTTAAAATAAAGAACAAATAAAGTTAAATCAACAAAGTTACCAGTATTTCCATGGGAACTATGGGCCTGCTTTTGGCTAATGAGATGGTCAATGTCCGGTTCCATATTTGTCACTGCTAGTCGTAACAAGTGATGCAAGTGTGCATCAGTTAGTCTAGATCTGGTTGGAGATTTCAGATGTTTCATTCTGGAAAAAGTCTGTTCACAGACATAAGTGCTGCCAAAGATGGTTGCCACTTTGAGTGCATGGTTCCTGAGATTAGGATATGTCTCAGAGGAGAGAGATGCATAGAAATTAGGAAGGCTGCTTGACTTGAATGCGTCTTTCAGAGAGTCACAATTCTGCAGTTCAGCCAGTTCCATTTGGTAAATTGTATCCACATTTTCAATGTCAATAGAAAATGGGTTACGGAAAAGCTGTATGTCCTGTTCATGGAAATGAAGCTCTTTAAATCTAAATTGGAACTCCTTTTGCAACTTTTCCAGTGAATCCACACATGTTTTGTTTGGGAATGCAACCAATGGTTTTTCCGCTAACAGATTTTGAGTTGTGGGGAGATGGCAGAAATTTTCCTCCTTCACTTGTTTGATGAGGAGGCCTAATTTTACTTCAAATGCTTTCACATGTGATTGCATATCACAGATGAGCTTCCCCTTTCCTTGAAGTTGCACATTGAAACTGTTGAGTAGCTCTGTTACATCTGTCAGAAAGGCAAGGTGCCATTTCCATTCTGCATCATTGAGCTCTGTACTTCTTTGTTTTTTGAAAGCAGAAAAGCTGTAATCTGTGGAAGTAAGTCATAGAAATGTTTCAAAACTCTCCCTCGACTCAGCCAGTGGACTTCTGTGTGGTACAGAACATCTTCATAGGCAACATTTAGCTCAGACAGAAATTCCTGAAATTGTCTGTGGTTTAGTGCATTAGCTCTAATGAAGTTAACGCAAGATACTACAATTTTCACAACAGAGTCCCACTTCAGTGATTTACATAGTGCTTGTTCGTGGATGAGGCAGTGTATGGCTATTGGATGAGAATGGTTATGTTTGTCCATCTCTTGGTTAATGCGAGCAATTACTCCTTTCTTAGACCCCACCATGCTAGGAGCACCATCAGTTGTCACACTGGCTAGTTTAGTCCAGTCCAGCTCCAAACCATTCACAGTTTGGCAAACCTTTTCATACATATCCTCTCCTGTAGTTGTTCCTTTGATGCTTTGCAGTGCAGCAAGCTCTTCTGTGACTTCGAAATAGCCATTCGTCCCACGAATAAAAATTAGAAGTTGTGCAGAATCACGAACATCATTACTTTCGTCGAATGCCAAGGAAAAATAGGAAAGTTTTCTTGCGGAGTTTTGCAAATGCTGATGCAAATTGTCTCCCATTTCTTCAATCCTTCGTGTAATTGTAGGTCCTGAAAGACTCACTGTACTAAATAAATCGGCCTTCTCTGGACACATCTCTTTGGCAACAGAAAGAAGGCATTCATTAACAAATTCTCCCTCCACGAATGGTCTGCCAGTGCACAGCTTGGCAACTTGAAAACTTGCTCGCAGTGATGAAATATTTAGCTGCTTCTGCTTCACAGTATTTTGCTGAGTTGTCAATGTATTTTTCAGTTTTAATATTTTATCTTTTCTCACTTATCTGACCAAACCATCATATTTATCTTTATGTTGAGTTTGATAGTGTTGACGCAAATTGCATTCTATGAACACAGACACTATATTCTGGCATATCAAACACACAGCTCTTTCCTTGTACTGCATGAAAAAGTAATCATAAGTCCACTGTTCTTTGAATATCCTACACTCCGAGTCAATTTTTCTCTTTCTTGATATCATTGTTTCCTAGGGATTCCAAACTGCTATTAGTAAAATACCAATATATATATACAGCGCTACAAAAACAATATACCAGCGATAACTTTGCCCACACAGAGACATATAGACTGCACTGCCCATCAATGCAGTCTGATCAGTGCCCATCAATGCAGCCTTGCCAGTCCACATCATTTCAGCCTCACCAGTGCCCATATTGTTGGAACTCCGCTTTTACCCCAGGCTCACACTGGTGGGGTGCGGGAACGGCACGATTACCGAGCCGGTTCCTCCACCACCTTTCTAGTTCACATTACCCTGTGCGAACTGCACTGCGATCTGTGAACTCGCACAGGAATCTGATGGCAAGGGTGAGAAGACCCATGCGATCAGATTCCACTGCAGGAAAAAAGAAGGCACGTATGCCTTTTTTCTTCCGAATCTAATGCGAGTTCAGCCATACAAGCATATGGCTGAACTTGCACTGCTCAGAGATCGCAACAGTGTGAACCGGGGCTTACACAGCACACAACATACACATCATACACAACTGAATAACAATCAAAATAGAAATGCATTTACTGTCAATTAAATTGGGTTTCCTACTCCTTGGCTGTCTGCAGAGCTGGATTAAGTTCCCATGGGGCCCTAGGCAGATTACCAGTTTGGGGCCCCCATGCGATAACACTGAGCACTGACCGTTTGCATTAACACTGACTGTGGACAATTTGCATTAATACTGAGCACTGACCATTTGCATTAGCACTGAGTGCTTACAATTATCATTACCACTGAGCACTGACTATTTGCATTACCTCTGAGCGCTGACCATTTGCATTACCTCTGAGCACTGACAATTTGCATTAGCACTGAGTGCTGACTATTTGTGTTATCACTGTGATGCAACTCCCCTAGAAACCACCCCCAACCAACTAACCAACTTTAAAAAAAACAAAATGGCTCTCCTAACTTCAAAAAAAGGTGCCCCCTATCTGCAAAAAGAAAAGACCTCCTAACTTCAGAAAAAAAAGGCCCCCCTTAACCTCAAAAAAAAAGGCCCTACTAACTGCAAAATAAAAAAAAAAAAAATAGACCTCGTAACTTCAAAAAAAAAAAAAAAATCCTAACTTGTTCTTACCTCGGTCCTCAGGCAGCAGCAGGCTCTGCACAGGCAAGCTCCCGACTCCTCCGATCACACCGGAGACTGAGAGGAGGAGTGGAGAGACAGAGAGAAGGAGGGAAGTCGGAGAGTGTGGCGCACATTCCACACATGTGCACTGCAGGCCCGGACAAGTCGGCTGCTGAGCAGGACAGGCAGCGGCGGCAAAAACACCCGGCGGGCCGGATAAATGTCCTGGGCGGGCCTTATGTGACCCGCGGGCCGTAGTTTGAGGACCCCTGTTCTAAAGAAATTATGTAAACATTTAAAAACAAACTTCAAGAAATATTTGAAAAGAAAATAAAGTCTAGTTTGTATCTGAATATATTTTACAGAAGAGTGTAGAGATAAGAAAATTTGAATTCTTGAAATCAGGGTTAAACTGCCTACTTGGAAACGTTTTATTGCCATTAGCCATAGGACTCATTTTCAAATGGTCAATCTTAAAAAGGCAGCTTTTCATATTTAACAGGGGTGTTGGGAGCTTATCTAGTTTGTCAGGACATGAAAAGATTAATACAGGATTCCTTCTTTGCAGGCTTTAGAATTTAAAGCCAATATATTTTCCAGGAGAGAGATGCAGAGCATAAATAGGAACATATTTAAGTGGATGTTATTCTTTAGTACTAAAGCTGCCGAACGTTTTAAAACCTAAGAACTGGGAAGAGTTATATTCACAAAGTTGAAAGTTTTCAAAAGAGCTTTTTAGAGGAGTAAACTTCAGACCTGCAAACCTTAAGTAAGATTAAAATTAATTCAGACTCTCTTTTACCTTCTGACTTGATAACATACTCTTAAAAGCAATTTGTATGCAAATCTTTATTTTAAAAAAGTACAAGATTGGGATAAACACCCAGCTCTACCACATGTGGGGGTAATTTTTAAAACTTAAGTAAGACTCATTCAGTCTGCATAATAAGTCTTGTTTTGTGTCTGATGGTTGTTTATTTGAATCTTTAAGGTGGTGCCAACCAGATTTCTGAATTTCCATTTAGAGTTGACTTATTTGGAACAAATCAGTCATCAGTGTTCATTACCTTAAAACAGTGGTTCTCAACCTTCCTAATGCCGCCGCCCTTTAATACAGTTCCTCATGTTGTGGTGAGCCCCAACCATAAAATTATTTTTGTTGCTACTTCATAACTGTCATTTTGCTACTGTTATGAGTTGTTATGTAAATATCTGTGTTTTCCGATGGTCTTAGGTGACCCCTGTGAAAGGGTCGTTCGACCCTCAAAGGGATCGCGACCCACAGGTTGAGAACCGCTGCCTTAAAAGATACCTAACTTTGTTGCCTCTCTGGAAGTTGAGCAAGTGGATATGAAAATGTTCAGAGCTCCCTAAGCCAGTTTTGCTCAGTGGATAGCGCATTGGCCTGAGGACTGAAGAGTCCTGGGTTCGATTCTGGTCAAGGGCACATGCCCAGGTAGTAGGCTCGATCCTTAGAAGGGGGCATGCAGGAGGCAGCTGATCAATGATTCTCTCTCATTATTGATGTTTCTATCTCTCTGTCCCTCTCCCTTGCTCTCTGGAATCAATAAAAAATATATGTATTTTTAAAATGTTCAGTGCTTTTACACAAAGTTATCAATAATTACTTGTTAAACTGAGTTGATAAAATGATCTGACAAGGAGTATTGCAATGTAGTGTTGATTAGTATATTGCTGCTAATTTCCTTCCATATCCCAGTCTGGGGAAGGGTATGAACTCTAAAAATTGATCATATTCCACTCAATTAATTATCTAATCCAGAGAATGCAAGTGATTGGCAAAGCAAAATGTATATGTCATTTTTTGTTGAGTATAAGCTTCCTACTTTTCTTTTTTTAAAATTCTTTATTCTTTAAAATATTACATATGTCTCCTTTTCCCCCACATTGACCTCTCCCTGGCCACTCCCACCCCCAGCACATACCCTCACCCTCCTACTGTCTGTGTCCATTGATTATGCTTGTATGAATGCATATAAGTCCTTTGGTTGCTCTCTTAACCACAACCCTTTTCACCCTCCCCTGCCTTCCCTCTGAGGTCTGATGGTTTGTTCAATGTTTCAATGTCTCTGTATCTATTTTTGTTCATCAGTTTATGTCGTTCATTACATTCCACAAATGAGTGAGATCATGTGATATTTATCTTTCTCTGCCTGGCTTATTTCGCTTAGCTTATGCTAAGATTTCTACTTATGTTAAGATTTCTACTTCATTTGGTGGCTAATCGTGGTGAAAGATTAAAATCTCCAAATACAGATGCCGAGAGGCTGTCTCTGCTTTACTCACCATAGTATAATTTAGAAATAGGCCCATGATCTCTAAACGCTGGTCACTCAGAAGCAATCTAAATATGAAAGGAGCATTTGCAATGAATCATTCTTGACTACATTACTTTAAAAATGCCCTGATCTCTACCAATCACTCTGTTTCTCTATGAGCCTTCTGCAGTCTTTGTTTTGGGAATTAGGAGAGTCTTATATTGTGATATATTAGTTATTTATTTTTACTATCATTTCTCTCAATAGCATAAAAACTCCATGATTACAGTGGCACTGCCTTCTTCATGCCTATTTTTCTCAGCACCTAGAATTGTCGTTTTACATAGTATTTCCTGAAAAGCTATTTGTTAGGTAAATGGTAAACTATAGGTAGTGGCATTGTTACACATAGCAGCTACCTGATCAGTCTTGGTGCTATAAGACTATACTTAAGCCTGTTATTTCTTGAGCTTACAACTGTACTGTTTTAGATTATTAATTTCCACAATTATCTTATTTTTCTTTAAAAAAATTTCAGCATTGATTTTTTTTTAATTCTGATTTTTTTTTTTACAGGTGTTCCTCTTTTATTTTTCCCCATAGTTCCCCTCCACCTGGTTCCCCACCCCACCCCATGCCCTTACCCCCCCGCCACTGTCTTCATCCATATGAGTAAGATTTTTGTCCAATCTCTTCCCGCACCCCTCACACCTGCTTCCCCTGAGCATCGTCAGCCCACGACCTTTCTATGTCCCTGATTCTATTATATTCACCAGTCCATTCTGTTCTTCAGATTTTTTATTCACTTGATTTTTAGATTCACTTGTTGGTAGGAATGTATTTGATGTCATTTTGTTGTTCATAATTTTTATCTTTACCTTTTTCTTCTTCTTCCTCTTCTTAAAGGATACCCTTCAGCATTTCATGTAATCCTGGTTTGGTGGTGATGAACTCCTTTAGCTTTTTCTTGTCTGGGAAGCTCTTTATCTGACCTTCAACTCTGAATGATAGCTTTGCTGGGTAGAGTAATCTTGGTTGTAGGTTCTTGCTGATCATCACTTTGAATATTTCTTGCCACTCCCTTCTGGCCTGCATAGTTTCTGTTGAGAAATCAGCTGACAGTCATATGGGTACTCCCTTGTAGGTAATTAACTGTTTTTCTCTTGCTGCTTTTAATATTCTCTCTTTGTCTTTTGCCCTTGGCATTTTAATTATGATGTATCTTGGTGTGGTCCTCTTTGGGTTCCTCTTGTATGGGTTTCTGTGCGCTTCCTGAACTTGTAAGTCTATTTCTTTCACCAGGTAGGGAAAGTTTTCTGTCATTATTTCTTCTAATAGGTTTTCAATATTTTGCTCTCTCTCTTCTTCTGGCATCCCAAAAATTCGGATGTTGGTTCGCTTGAAGTTGTCCCAGAGTCTCCTTACACTATCTTCATATTTTTGGATTCTTTTTTCTTTTTGTTTTTCTGGTTGGATGTTTTTTGTTTCCACATATTTCAGATCTTTGGTTTGATTCTTGGGGTATGTTGATCTACAATTGAGTTTCTGTATATTCTTTATTTTAGACAGTGTATGCTTCATTTCTGACTGGTCCTTTTCCATTTTTTTGGCATTCTCATTAAGGTCCTTGAAGGTCTCACTAAGCTCCTCAGAAGTGTCATCAAGTTTCTCAGCGGTTTTTAGAAGATTCTTGAGTAACCTTATACATGTGGTTCTGAACTCTATGTCGTCCAGTAGTTTGCTTTCCTCCGTTTCTTTCATTTGTGACATGTTTCTTTGTTTCTGCATTTTGGCTGCTTCCCTGTGTTGATGGAGTGGCTTTGTGTGGTAGGTGACCTATAGGGGGCAGTAGCTCAGCCTCCCCAATCACCTGATGTGGATGCTCTTGGTACACCCCTTTGTGGGCTGAGTGCAAAGTCTTGGTGTAGTTAAGCCTTAATTGCTGTTGTTACGCTGGGAGGAATTGACCTCCAGGCCAATTAGCTGTGAGCACTCCCTGTGTCTATAATGGAAGAACTGCTGCACTGAAGACACGCTTATGGGTCAGGACTTGTTTCAGTGGGGCTTTGGTGCTCACTGAGTCTGCCTCTTGAATGTGTCACTTATGGATGTGAGGAGTTGAAATCTGGTGTCTCACACTGACCACTAGGTACACTGGCTTCTGGATCTCCAATGTGGTGCAGGTCAGCTACTGTCTGAGGCCACTCAGCAGGAGCTACAGTGAGAGCTGCAGTTTTCTCCTCTTTGCTTGGGGTTTGGAGGTTTTGGAGCTGTCTGACCCAGGCTGCAAGTTTGCTAGGTTAAGCTGCGGTAGGGCAGGCCTTTCTTATGCTAACTCAGCTGCTTGGAGCTTGGGTGGGTTTGTAGGTTGTGCAGGGCGGGGCCTCAGGGTGTCACTAGGTTAGGGCGTGGCAAACAGCAATGGCTGCTAGTTAGCCGGCTCTGCTTCCCCAACGGCATCTGCGAGTCCCGTGCCCCAGTGCAGTAAACAATTATTCCTGCGCGCAGCTCTGCAAGCAAGCCACCCTCACTGGCAGACAGTCCAGCTTCTCCCCATAGGAGTTTGGGTCCCCCGTGTCTCCCCAGAGACTGGATTTCAGAGTAATCGGGGGCTTGTCTCCGTTCGGGTTGAAAAAAGCAACGCACCCAGTCGCCCGCAGCCAGCCCGGATCACGCGCCTCCGTACCTCAGCTTTTCAGTGCTCATGCACGTCTCAATGCTCTTTTCTCTTTCCTTCTAGTTGTAGAACTTCCACTCAGCCAGCTTTCCCGTGGTTGTGGGTGATAGACGTTTTGTCTTTTAGTTGCAGTTTAAATTGTTGTGGGAGGCAGCAGTTTAGGTGTTTACCTACGCCGCCATCTTGGATTCTCTTAATTCTTTATTGTTGAAAGCATCACATATGTCCCCTTTCCCCCCATTGTCCTCTCCTAGCCCACACTGGCCCCCAGCCCAGGCCTTCACACCGCTATTGTCTGTGTCCATTGGTTATGCTTATACGTATAAAAGTTCTTTGGTTAATCTCTTATCCTCCCCACACTTCTCCACCCTCCCCTGCCTTCCCTGTGAGGTTTGAGGGTCTGTTCCATGCTTCTATGTCTCTGGATCTATTTTTGTTCATCAGTTTATATTGTTCATTATATTCCATAATTGAGTGAGATCATTTGATACTTGTCTTTCTCTGACTGGCTTATTTCACTTAGCATAATGCTCTCCAGTTCCATCCATGCTGTTGCAAATGGTAAAAGTTTTTTCTTTTTTATAGCAGCACTAGAGGCCCGGTGCATGAAAATTTATGCACTTGGTGGGGGGAGGGGTGGTCCCTCAGCACAGCCTGTGCCCTCTCCCAGTCCGGGAGCCCTTCGGGGATGTTTGACGGACAGTTACCTCTGTGGGAGGCAACCAGCGGGCGATCTGGGGACAGCGCCAGCCAGTGAGCGGCCAGCCCCGTCCCCCCAATCGCCCCTCCACCACTGCTGGTCGCCACCACCCCCGATCGCTGTTCCCTCCCTCTGCCCACTGGCATGCACCTTGGCTGGCCTGGTGCCACCTGCTCACTGGCCCCACCCCCTGCCAACCTGTTGTTCTGCTGTTCAGTCGATTTGCATATTACGCTTTTATTATATAGGATAGTATTCCATTGTGTAGATGTACCACAGTTTTTTAATCTACTCATCTGCTGATGGGCACTTAGGCTGTTTTCAGATCTTAGCTATTGTAAATTGCACTGCTATGAACATAGAGGTGCATAAATTATTTCTGATTGGTGTTTCTGATTTCTTGGGATATATACCTAGAAATGGGTTTACTAGGTCAAATGGGAGTTCCATTTTTAATTTTTTTTAGGAAATTCCGTACCGTTTTCCACAGAGGCTGCATCAGTCTGCATTCCCACCACCAGTGTACTAGGGTTCCCTTTTCTCCACATCCTTGCCAGCACTTGTCATTTGTTGTTTTTTTGATGATAGCCATTCTGACAGGTGTGTGATGCTACCTCATTGTCATTTTTATTTGCATCTCTTGGATAACTAATGACTTTGAGCATTTTTTCACATGCCTCTTGGCCTTCTGTAAGACAGAAGTGTCTATTTAGGTCCTTTGCCCATTTTTTCAATTGGGTTATTTGTCTTCCTTTAAGTTGTGTGAGTTGTCTACAAATTTTGGAGATTAAACCCTTATCATATATAACATTAGCAAATATGTTCTCCCATGCAGTGGGCTCTCTTGTTATTTTGTTGATAGTTTCTTTTGCTGTGCAGAAGCTCTTTATTTTGATGTAGTCCCATTTATTTATTTTTTTCCTTAGTTTCCATTTTCCTAGGAGCTGTATCAGTAAACATATTGCTATCATGTATGTCTGATATTTTGCTGCCTGTGGATTCTTCTAAGATTTTTATGGTTTCCCAACTTATATTTAAGTCTTTTATCCATTTTGAGTTTACTTTTTTTTATGGTGTAAGTTGGTGGTCTACTTTAATTTTTTTTTGGGGGGAGAGTATATCATCCAATTTTCCCAGCATCATTTATTGAAGAGACAGTTTTGACTCCATTGTATGCTCTTGCCCACTTTGTCAAATATTAATTGAGTATAAAGGTTTGGGTCGATTTTGGGTTCTCTTTTCTGTTCCATTGATCTATATGTTTGCTCCTGTGCCAATACCAGGCTGTTTTCAGAACAGTGACGTTTTTTAATATAACTTGATATCTGGTATTGTGATCCCTCCAACTTTGCTCTTTCTCAGGATTGCTGTGGCTATTCAGGATCTTTTTTTTATTCAAATAAATTTTTTGGAGAGTTTGATGTAGGACTGTGAAATATTCTATTGGTATCTTAATGGGGATTGCATTGAATTATAGATTGCTTTGGGTAATATGGACATTTTAATGATGTTGATTCTACCAATGCATGAACACAGTATATATTCTTTCACTTGTTTATACTTCCTCTGTCTCTTTTTTCAATGTCCTATAGTTTTTTGAGTACAGGTCTTTTACCACCATAGTTAAATTTATTCCTAGGTATCTTAATTTTTTTGTTGCAATGGTGAAGGAGATTGTTTTTCGTTTCTCTTTCTGTAAATTCATTATCTATATATATAAAAGCCTAAGTGACTGTTACGACAGAATGACCAGAACGATCGGAATGACCAGAACAACTGGTCACTCTGATGCTCACTGACCACGAGGGGTCAGACACTCAATGCAGGGGCTTCCCCCTGCCTGCAGACCCTGATCGCTGATGGGGCCTGCCAGCTAACCTCCTGGTCCCTCCCCTCAGCTGGCAGGCCCTGATTGCCCAATTGGGGCCGGGCCCCTGGGCTGGGATGGGGATCCAGGGGTAGGTGGTGGTAAACACAGCCCCTTTCCCATGGGGCCGAGGGCCAGCTCCCTCCTTGGGGCCGGCAGCCAACCTCCCAGGTCCCTCCCCCTGTCCCTTCAATTGGCCTGCCACCTGCCTGCCATAGTGGGGATTGGTCCCTGCCCCAGCCGGCAGATCCTGATCTCCCAATCGGGGCCGGGCCCCGCGCTGGTATGGGGAACTGGGGTGAGAGGTGGTGGAACTGGGTGGCAAGGGAAGGAGGAGGGAGTGAGGTGGGGAGGTGGGGAACCATGTGGTGGTGGTGCACGGGCTGTGAGGGAAGGAGTAGGTGGGGAACCTGATAGGCCCTGATTGCTGGCCAGGCCTAGGGAGCCCACCTGTGTACAAATTTTGTACACCGGGCCTCTAGTTGGTATATTAAAAAGCCGTAGATTTCTGGGTGTTAATTTTGTAACCTGCTACATTGCCAAATTCATTTATTAAGTCTAGTAGTTTTTTGATGGAATCTTTGGGGTTTTCTATGTACAATATCATGTCATCTGCAAATAATGACTGTTTTACTTCTTCTTTTCCAATTTGGATACATTTTATTTCTTCTTCTTGTCTTATTGCTATGGTTAGCAACAGTACTATGGCAAACAGGAGTGGTGAAAGTTGGCATCCCTGTTTAGTTCCTGTTCTTAGAGGAAATGGTTTTAGTATTTGTCCATTGAGTATGTTGTTGGCTGTAGGTTTGTCATATAAGGCTTTTATTATGTTGAGGTATGTTCCATGTATTCCCATTTTGCTTAGAGTTTTATCAAGAAAGCATGTTGGATTTTGTCAAATGATTTTTATGCATCAATTGATATGATCATGTTTATATGATATATCATGTTTATTGATTTGTGGATATTTATTTATTCTTACATCCCCAGAATAAATACACTTGGTCATGGTGTATAATCTTTTTAATGTCTTTTTTTAATATATTTTTATTGATATCAGAGAGGAATAGAGAGGGAGAGATAGAAACATCAATTATGAGAATCATTGATTGGTTGCCTCCTGCACACCCCCCACTGGGAATCCAGCCCACAACCCAGGTATCTGCCTTTGGCTTTAATCGTACTAGGGAACCTTCAGTCTGCAGGCCAATGCTTCCTCCACTGAGTCAAACTGGCCAGGGTGGATATTTTTAATGTATTGCTGCATGTGATTCACTAATATTTTGTTGAGGATTTTAGCACCTATGTTCATCAGAGATATTGGCCTGTAATTCCCTTTGTAGTGTCTTTATCTGGTTTTGGGACTAGGGTAATGCTGGCTTCATAGAAAGAGCTTGGAAGTGTTCTTCTTGAATTTCTTGAAATAGTCTGAGGAGGTTAGTTTTAGTTCTTCTTTAAAGAATGATAAAATTTCCCTGGGAAGCCATCTGATCCAGGGCTTTTGTTTGCTGGAAGTGTTTTGATTACTGATTCACTTTCATCAATAGTTATCAGTCTATTCAGGTTTTCTGATTCTTGCTGATTGAGTTTTGGAAAATTGTATTTTTCTATGAATATGTCCATTTTGTCAAGGTTGTCCAGTTTGTTGGAGTAGAGTTGTTCATAGTATTTTTTTTTTTTAATAATCCTTTGTATGTCTGTAGGGTCAGTTGTTACTTTACCTCTTTCATTTCTGATTTTGTTTATTTTGGTCCTCTCTCTTTGCTTCTTGGTGAGCCTGGCTAAAGGTTCCTCAATCTTCTTTATCCTTTCAAGGAACCAGCTCTTGGTTTTATTGTTCTTTTGTATTGTTGTTTTTTGTTTTTGGTCTCTATGTCATTTATTTCCACTCTGATCTTTATTATTTCCTCCCTTCTATTTACTCTGGGCTTTTCTTGTTGCTCTGTTCTTAATTCTTTAAGTTGTAGGGTTAGATAATTTATTACCAGTTAATGTATCACTTATACTTTATTACCAGTTAATGTATTGCTTATGTATGCTGCATGTGATTCACTTTTTCTTGTTTTTTGAGGTAGGCCTGTAGTGATATGAACTTCCTTCTCAGGACAGCTTTCACTGTGTCCTGAGAAGATTTTGGATTGTTGTGTTTTCATTGTCATTTGTTTGCAGGATGTTTTTATTTTCTTCTTTGATCTCTTTGGTAACCCAATCATTGTTTAATAGCATGCTATTTAGCCTCCAAGGGTTTGATTGTTTTTTTAAACTAATTTAATTTTTAAAAAATTATTAAAGTGTTACATATAGTAGTACACATATCTCCTTTTTTTCCCATTGACCTTCCCCAGCCTCCCCTACCCCTGTCGCAAGTTCTCATCCCACTCCCCCAGTGTCTTGTGTCTGTTGGTTGTGCTTATATGCATGCATACAAGTCCTTTGGTTGATCTCTTTCCCCCCCTCCCCAACACTCCCCAGCCTTCCCGCTGTAATTTGACAGTCTGTTCGGTGCTTTACTTCCTCTGTACCTATCTTTTTGTTCATCAGGTTATAATGTTTTTTATTTTCCAGGAATGAGTGAGATCATGTGGTGTTTTTCTTTTCATTGTCTGGCTTACTTTACTTAGCATAATGGTCCATCCATGCTGTTGCAAATGGTAATAGTTCCTTCTCTTTTACAGCAGCATAGTATTCCATTGTGTAGATATACCACAGGTTTTTAATCCACTCATCTGCTGATGGGCATTTAGGCTGTTTCCAGATCTTAGCTATGGTGAATTGTGCTGCTATGAACATAGGGGTGCATATATCCTTTCTGGTCCATGTTTCTAGTTTCTTGGGATATATTCCTAGAAGTGGCATCACTGGGTCAAATGGGAGTTCCATTTTTAGTTTTTGAGGAAACTCCATACTGTTCTCCACAGTGGCTGCACCAGTCTGCATTCCCACCAGCAGTGCATGAGGGTTCCTTTTTCTCCGCATCCTCTCCAACACTTGTCATTTGTTGATTTGTTTATGATAGCCATTCTAACAGGTGTGAGATGGTACCGCATTCTCCTTTTGATTTGCATCTCTCAGATGATTAGTGACTTTGAGCATGGTTTCATATGTCTCTTGGCCTTCCTTCTGTCTTCTTTCAAAAAGATTCTATTTAGGTCTGTTGCCCATTTTTTTATTGGATCATTTATCTTCCTTTTATTAAGTTGTATAAGTTCCCTGAAGATGTTGGAGATTAAACCCTTACCAGTGATAACATTTGCAAATACGTTCTCCCATACAGTGGGCTTTCTTATTGTTTTGTTGATGGTCTCCTTTGCTGTGCAAAAGCTTTTTATTTTGATGTAGTCCCATTTGTTTCTTTTCTCTTTCGTTTCCATTGCCCTAGGAGCAGTATCAGTGAAGAAATAGCTTTGGCATATGTCAGAGATTTTTCTGCCTACGGACTCCTCTAGTTATTTTGTGGTTTCCTGTCTTATGTTTAAGTTCTTGATCCATTTTGAGTTTATTTTGTGTATGGTGTAAGTTGGTGGTCTAGTTTCATTTCTTTGCATGTATCTGTCCAATTTTCCCAACACCATTTGTTGAAGAGACTGTCTTGACTCCATTGTATGTTCATGCCTCCTTTGTCACATATTAATTGAGCTTAGTGGTTTGGGTCGATTTCTGGCTTCTCTATTCTATTCCATTGGCCCATATGTCAGTTCTTGTGCCAGTACCAGGCAGTTTTGAGAACAGTGGCTTTGTAATACAGCTTGAAATCTGGTATTGAGATCCCACCTACTTTGTTCTTCTTTCTCAGGATTGCTGTGGCTATTCGGGGTCCTTTTTTATTCCAGATGAATTTTTGGAGAGTTCGTTCTAGGTCTGTGAAATATGCCGTTGGTATTTTAATGGGTAGTGCATTGAATCTATAGATTGCTTTGGGGAGTATGGACATTTTAATGATGTTGATTCTCCTAATCCATGAACATGGTATGTTCTTTTATCTGTTTATGTCTTCCTCTATCTCTTGTTTCAGTGTCCTGTGGTTTTCCGCGTATAGGTCTTTTACCTCCTTAGTTACGTTTATTCCTAGGTATCTTAATTTTTTTTGGTGCGATGGTAAATGGGATTGCTTTTTTAGTCTCACTTTTTGTAAGTTCGCTATTGGTGTATAGAAATGCCATAGATTTCTTGGCGTTAATTTTGTACCCTGCTACATTGCCGAATTCATTTATTTTTTATTTTTTTTATTTTGTTTTCCAAAAGTTTTTAAAAATTTTTATTGTTGGAAGTATTACATATGCCCCCATTCCTCCCCCCACTGACCTCTTCTAGCTGCCCTTGCCCCTGCCCCAGCCTCCCTATTTTCTAAACTTTTTTAAGTCAGGTGTTTGGGAATCACATTGCATTTCCGTGTGAATATGAAGTAAATGCTGTTATTACCCCATCTCATGGTTGAGAAATATAAGGCATAGGATAAATAACTATGGTTGGGTCCTGATTCCAAGACATATATACCTAACCACTACACTAAATTCCACTGTGTAGACAGGCCATAAAACTTTAGTAAGTCACCTAGTTCTAATTTAAAGTATTTTATAAAAAGGAAGGACTGCAATGAACTATCTTACACAAGAACAGCTACGGTTAGAATCTAGATTGACCTCTTAGCTTTTTAGATTGCTCATTTCATTACATCTGTCCTCTGCTGGCTCCTTCTGCTTTCAGCAGCCTATCTGCTTGCTTCCCACCCATCAGTCTCCCAGTTTTCTTGCTATCCTTCCCTCTTCAGTTTAGATTCCGTGGTCCATCATTTTAGCCACTCACTTGCCAGTGTATTAGATGCTCTTGCTGTTTGTCCTTTCATTGCCCATTCTGTGAAATCACAACCCTGGATGTGTATAACTATTTGTATCTTCTGCATACTTGTACCCAGGCTGCTGAGTTCTGTTTGTAGGTTTACTGATGGTAGCCATTCTGGCAGGTGTGAGGTGATACCTCATTGTCATTTAAACTTGCACCTGTCTGATGATTAGTGTCATTGAACATTTTTTCGTATGTCTCTTGGCCATTGGTATGTCCTCTTTGGAGAAATGTCTATTCAGATCCTCTGCTCATTTTTTTTAAATTTCTTTATTGATTAAGGTATTACATATGTGTCCTTATTCCCGCATTACCCTCCACCTACCATTCATGCCCCCACCCCCCTGTTGTGTGTGTTCATTGATTAGGCTTATACACATGCATATAAGTCCTTTGGTTGATCTCTCCCCCTTACTCCCACTGTCCCCTATGTTCCCTGAGGTTTGACGTTCTGATTGATGTTTCTCTGACTCTGGATCTATTTTTGTTCATCATTTTATGTTGTTCATTATATTCCACAAATGAGTGAGATCATGTGATATTTATCTTTCTCTGCCTGGCTTATTTCACTTAGCATAATGCTGTGCATCTCCATCCATGTTGTTGCAAATGGTAAGAACTCCTTTTTTTTTTTTACCGCAGCGTAGTATTCCATTGTGTAGATGTACCATAGTTTTTTAATCCACTCATCTGCTGATGGGCACTTAGGCTGTTTCCAAATCTTAGCTGTGGTGAATTATGCTGCTATGAACATAGGGGTGCATATATCGTTTCTGATTCGTGTTTCTAGTTTCTTGGGATATATTCCTAGAAGTGGCATCACTGGGTCAAATTGGAGTTCCATTTTTAGTTTTTTGAGGAAACTCCATACTGTTCTCCACAGTGGCTGCACCAGTCTGCATTCCCACCAGCAGTGCATGAGGGTTTCTTTTCCTCCGCATCCTCTCCAGCACTTGTCATTTGTTGATTTGCTGATAATAGCCATTCTGACAGGTGTGAGATGATACCACATTGTTGTTTTGATTTGCATCTCTCAGATGATTAGTGACTGTGAGCAGGTTTTCATATGTCTCTTGGCCTTCCTTCTGTCTTCTTTCAAAAAGTGTCTATTTAGATCAGTTGCCCATTTCTTAATTGGGTTGTTTATCTTCTTTTTGTTAAGCTGCCTGAGTTCCCTATAAATGTTGGAGATTAAACCCTTATCATTGATATTATTGGCAAATATGTTCTCCCATGCAGTGGGCTTTCTTGTTGTTTTGTTGATGGTTTCCTTTGCTGTGCAAAAGCTTTTTATTTTGATGTAGTCCCATTTGTTTCTTTTCTCTTTAGTTTCCATTGCCGTAGGAGCAGTATCAGTGAAGAAATTGCTTTGGCATATGTCAGAGATTTTTCTGCCTACGGATTCCTCTAGTATTTTTATGGTTTCCCATCTTATGTTTAAGTCCTTGATCCATTTTGAGTTTATTTTGTGTATGGTGTAAGTTGGTGATCTAGTTTCATTTCTTTGCATGTATCTGTCCAATTTTCCCAACACCATTTATTGAAGAGATTGTCTTACTCCATTGTATGTTCATGCCTCCTTTGTCAAAAATTAATTGAGCATAGTGATTTGGGTTGATTTCTGAGTTCTCTATTCTAATCCATTGATCTATATGTCTCTTCTTGTGCCAGTACCAGGCTGTTTTGAGAACAGTGGCTTTGTAACACAGCTTGATATCTGGTATTGAGATTCCACCTACTTTGTTCTTCTTTCTCAGGATTGCTGTGGCTATTCGGGTCTTTTTTTATTCCAGGTGAATTTTTGGAAAGTTCGTTCTAGGTCTGTGAAATATGCCGTTGGTATTTTAATGGGTAGTGCATTGAATCTATAGATTGCTTTGAGTAGTATGGACATTTTGATGATGTTGATTATACCAATCCATGAACATGGTATATTCTTTCATCGGTTTATGTCTTCCTCTATCTCTTGTTTCAGTGTCCTGTAGTTTTCAGCATATAGGTCTTTTACCTACTTAGTTAAGTTTATTCCTAGGTATCTTAAGTTTTTTGGTGCGATGGTAAATGGGTTTGCTTTTTTAGTCTCTCTTTCTGTAAGTTCATTCTTGGTGTATAGAAATGCCATAGATTTCTTGGCATTAATTTTGTATCCTGCTACATTGCCGAATTCATTTATTAAGTCTAATAGTTTTTTGATGGAGTCTTTCAGGTTTTTTATGTACAATATCATGTCATCTGTAAATAAGGACAGCTTTACTTCTTCTTTTCCAATTTGGATGCCTTTTATTTCTTCTTCTTGTCTAATTGCAATGGCTAGTACTTCCAGTACTATGTCAAACAGGAGTGGTGAGAGTGGGCATCCCTGTCTTGTTCCTGTTCTTAGGGGAAATGGTTTTAGTTTTTCCCCATAGAGTATGATGTTAGCTGTGGGTTTATCATATATAGCTTTTATTATGTTGAGGTATGATCCTTCTATTCCCACCTTGCTGAGAGTTTTTATAAAGAAAGGGTGTTGGATTTTGTCAAATGCTTTTTCTGCCTCAACTGATATGACTATGTCATTTTTATCTCTCAATTTGTTTAAGTGATGTATCACATTTATTGATTTGCAGATATTGTACCAACCTTGCATCCCTGGGATAAATCCTACTTGGTCATGTTGTATGATCTTTCTGATGTACTGCTGGATCTGATTTGCTAGAATTTTGTTGAGGATTTTGGCATCTATGTTCATGAGGGATATTGGCCTTTAATTCTCTTTCAATGAGTTGTCTCTATATGGTTTTGGTATTAGGGTGATGCTGGCTTCATAGACTGAACTTTGAAGTGTTCCTTCCTCTTGAATTTTTTGGAATAGTCTGAGGAGGATAGGTTTTAGTTCTTCTTTGAATGTTTGGTGAAACTCCCCTGTGAAGCCATCTGGCCCCAGACTTTCATTTACTGGAAGCTTTTTGATGACTGCTTCAATTTCTTCCATAGTTATTGGCCTATTGAGACGTTTAGATTCTTCCTAACTGATTTTTGGAAGATTGTATTTTTCTAGGCATATGTCCATTTCCTCCAGGTTGTCCAGTTTGTTGCAACAGAGTTGTTCACAGTATTTTTTACCAATTCTTTGTATTTCGGTGGGTGTGTTGTTATTTCTCCTCTTTCATTTCTGGTTTTGTTTATTTGGGTCCTCTCTCTTTGCTCCTTGGTGAGCCTGGCTAGGGGTTCATCAATCTTGTTTATCCTTTCAAAGAACCAGCTCTTGGTTTTGTTGATCTTTTGTATTGTTTTTTTTTTTTTTCTTTTTTGGTCTCTATATCATGTATCTCTGCTCTGATCTTTATTATTTCCTTCCTTCTGCTTACACTGGGCTTTTCTTGTTGCTCTCTTTCTAACTCTTTGAGTTGTGGGGCTAGGTAATTTATTACCGTTGTTTCTTGTTTTCTTTGCAGTAAGCTTGTAGAGCTATGAACTTCCCTCTCAAGACTGCTTTCGCAGTGTCCCATAGATTTTGGATTGTTGGTGTTTTCATTGTCGTTTGTTGCCAGGTGTTTTTTATTTCTTCCTTGATCTTTCTGGTAACCCAGTCATTGTTTTATAGCATGCTATTTAGTATCCATGTGTTTGATTTTTTTGGATTGTTTTTATTGTAGTTGATTTCTATTTTTATGCCACTGTGATCTGAGAAGATGCTTGATATGATTTCTATCTTCTTGAATTTGAGGAGACTTTGCCTGTGTCCCAACATATGGTCTATCTTTGAAAATGACCCATGTGCACTTGAGAAGAATGTATACTCTGTGGCTTTGGGGTGAAATGTTCTGAATATGTCAATTAATTCCATCTGGTCTAGTGAGTCATTTGGGATTGATGTTTCTTTGCTGACTTTTTTGTTTAGAGGATTTGTCCAATGGTGATAGTGGAAGTTTTTTTTTTATGTATTTAGGTGCATATATGTTTACCAGAGTTATTTCTTCTTGTTGGATTGCTCCCTTTAGTATTATGAAGTGACCTTCCTTATCGCTTTTTATATCTTTCACTTTGAGATCTAATTTGTCAGATATAAGTATTGCTACCCCAGCTTTTTTTTCATTTCCATTCACCTGAAAAACTTTTCCATCCCTTCACCCTCAAATACCCTCAGTCTGTGTGTGTCTCTCTTTCTGAGGTGGGTTTCTCGTAAACAGCAGATATATGGGTCATGTTTTCTTATCCAATCCATTACCCTATGTCTTTTGACTGGGGAATTTAATCCATTTTCATTTAAAGTTATTATTGATAGGTACTTGTTTGTCATCATTTTTATTCTTTACCCCTGTTCTTCGCTTTCTATTTCTTTTTTTTTTACAGTAGACCCTTTAGCATTTTTTGCATGGCTGGTTTGTTGGTAATAAATTCCCTTAGTCCTTTTTTTTGTCTGTGAGGCTCCTGATTTCACCCTCAATTTTGATTGATAGTCTTGCTGGGTATAGTATTCTTGGATTCAGACCCTTCCTTTGCATGACTTTGTATATTTCATTCCATTCCCTTCTGGCCTGATCTGTTTCTGTTGAGAAATCATTCACTAGTCTAATGAGGGATCCTTTGTAGGTAACTTTCTGTCTCTCTCTGGCCACTTTTAAGATTCTTACTTTGTCATTGGTGTTTGCCAATTTAATTATAATGTGCCTTAGCGTTGGTCTTTGGGGGTTCATTTTGCTTGGGACTCTGTGAGCTTCTTGGATTTGTGTGGGTTTTTTCTTCCATATATCAGGGAAGTTTTCTGTCATTATTTCTTCAAACAGGTTTTCTATTCCTTGCTCAGTTTCCTCTCCTTCTGACACCTCTAATATGCAGATGTTGTTTTGTTTCATGTTGTCCCAAAGTTCCCTTAGGCTCTCCTCCTGCTTTTAAATTTTTTTTTCCTAGAAGCTGTTCTACTTGGGTATTTTTTCCTACCTTGTCTTCTAGCTCACTGATGCAGTCCTCTGCTTCTTCTAGTCTACTCTTGATGCTTTCTATTGAGTTCTTTACAGCAGCGATGTCATTTTTCATTTCTTCTTGGTTCTTCATTTCCTCTTGGTTCTTACACATATTGTCAAATTTGTCTTCCATTCTTTTCATGCACCTCATGATCATTTCTCTGAATTCTTTCTCTGACAGGTTGCTTGCCTCCATTTTGTTTACTTCCTTTTCTGGTGATGCCTGGTTTTCTTTCATATGTGGGCTGTTTCTTTTTCTCCCCATGTTCTCTCTTCTTCGCGTGTCTGGTTATGTAGTTCTCTCACTCCTTTCTGTGGTGGAGTGTAGAGCTCCTCTGAATCCTCATGCTTGTGCCAATTGGGGACTGGTGTTCTCAGGTTTACAGCTGTTTGGTGGGTGCCATAGCTGTAGATTCCCTGGGCTTTTCAGGCTCCTGATAACATCCACTTTTCCTTCAAGATGATCTCCACATCCTAGCCCGTTGCTTCGGGATGGAACCCAGCAGCAGTGGGGACTTCCTGGTCAGGGGAGCCCCATTTGACAATCCCTCACAGTCTCCTGGCGTATAGCTGTCCCTCAACTCACTAACAAGCACTCCCTGTGTGACCACATAACTTTCCCTTTATTTTCTCACTCACACAGTATCTTGCAGTCTGCCTTCCCATTGGCAGCCATCTTCTGAATCCCCTGATTGTTTTTTATGTCTAATTTTATTCCATTGTATTCTGAGGTGCTTGATATAATTTCAATCTTCTTGAATTTGTAGAGACTTAGCATGTTTCTTAATATGTGGCCTATCTTTGAATAATGACCTGTTGAGAAGAATGTATGTTCCATAGCTTTGTTGTGAAATTTTCTGAATATATTGATTAAGTTCATCTGATCTAGTGAGTTGTTTAGGCTTGCTGTTTCTTTGTTGCTTTTTTGTCTAGAAGATTTATCCAGTGATGTCAATGGGGTATTATAATCCCCTACCACGATTGTATTGCTATTAATTTCTCCCTTGATAACTTCCAGAAGTTCTTTTATGTATATGTGTGCTCCTGCATTGGGTTATATATGTTTACCAGAATTATATCCTCTTATTGTATCAGTCCTTTAAGTATCATGAAGTGGCCCTCCTAATCTCTTGTTATGGCCTTCATTTTGAGTTCTCTTTTGTCAGATATAAGTATTGCTATCCCGGGGTTTTTTCATTTCCATTTGCCTGAAAAAAAAATTTTTCCATCTCTTCAGTCTGTGTGAGTGCTTTGTTCTGAGGTAGGTCTCTTATAGATAGCATATACATGAGTCATGTTTTCTTATCCGTTCAGCCACCCTGTTTTTTGATTGGAGCATTTAATCTCTTTACATTTAAAACTATTATTGACAGGTATTTACTTGTTGCCATTTTTATCCTTTATGTCTTTGTTTCTCCTTCTCTTTCTATTTCTACTTCTTTCACCAGTCCCTTTAGATTTCTTGTGTTGCTGGTTTAGAGGTAATAAACTCCCTTAGCTGTTTTTGTCTGTGAAGCTCCTGATTTCACCTTCAATTTTGAATGACAGCCCTGCTGGAAGTGTATTCTTGGATTCATTCCTTTGCTTTTTATTACTTTGTATACTTCATTCCATTCCCTTCTGGCCTGATGTGTTTATGTTGAGAAATCAATTGATAGTCTAATTGGAGATCCCTTGCAAGTAACTTTCTGTCTCTTTCTTGAAGCCCTTATGACTTTCTTTGTTTTTAACGTTTGCTATTGTAATTATGACCTATCTTGGTGTGGGTCTTTTTGGGTTCATCTTGTTAGGGACTCTCTGTGCTTGTGTGACTTTTTTCATACCCCAGTCAGGGAAGATTTCTGTCATTATTTCTTCAAATTGGTTTTCTAGATTTTCTATTACTTGCTCAGCTACACCTTCTGGCATCCCTATTATGCAGTTGTTGCTTCATTTCATGTTATCCCAAAGCATCATTAAACTCTCTTCCTGCTTTTTAATTTTTTCCTCCAATTGCTATTCAGATTGGGTGTGGGTCTGCCTTGATTCTCATGCCTTTATTATCTCTGCTCTGAGTTATATTCCCTTCCCCCATGGATCTGGTCTCTCAGTTGTTCACTCAGATGCTTGGGTGGGGGAGACAAACCCTCTGGTGTACGACTCTCTGGGAGGTCCCAGAGTCCTCTAGCATGCAATTCACTGAGTGGCGCCTATGACAGTGTGACACTGGATCTCTCCATTGGTGTAGTCCCAGGGACTGGGCAGATGCCGGGCCTCAGCTCACACCATTGGTGCTGTCCTAGAGTGTTTTGGGAGCTGGGGGGGGTCAGCCAGGTGTCCCCAGCTTGCATCCATTGGCATGGTCCTGGGGCCTGGGCAGGGAGGGGCACGGGTTCCCTCTGGCTTGCACTCACAGTGCTGGGTCCTGAAGCCTGGGGTCCTGGAGCCATGGGTTCCTTGAGCACAGGGTCTGTAAATGAAGGGTCCAGGAGTGCAGGGTCTGGGATCCTGGGTGGAGACATGCTGCACAGGAGGTCTCTCTGGCCTGTAGTCATTGTGGACATCTGGGAGCCTGTGAGGAGGTAGGGCACCATTCACTGCAGGGGCACGGTGGTAGTCCCTCATAAGTTATGGCTGGCGAGCAGCTCACAGCACGGGTTCTGGGTGTTGTCCAAGGGCAGTCTAGGTGTTGGTGTGGCTACGCTCCTGGACTCTGTTGCTCTCCACTTTAAGATGGCATGGGTTCTGCACCTGAGCCGTGCCTGGCCTGGGAGTGCCTATAGCAGTAGCAGGGGCTCCCCTTCATGGAGAGCCTGATCATCAGTCCCTGAGACTCCTGCAAGATCTAACTTTCCCTCACTCACTTCTTTCACACACCGCAGATGTCCACATACTCCCCTCTCACCTGTTTACTCACTCACACCCTCTTCCTGCTGTCCTGCTGGCTGCCATGTTGGGATTCCCACAATTATCTTAATAACTTTCTTTTTATTTAACTTTACCAGCATCACTTTCTATTTCTTGAAACGGATTTAAAGATAATCCTAAAAATCCTTCTATGATCTCCTTCTGAAACTATGGCATTCAATAAAAGGAAAAGTACAAGCTTCTAAGTATTATAATACTATAAATCTACATTATTTCATTTAGATAACAAATCAGTAAAAACAGGTCAGATTTTTGCCATGTGTGGAGAGGGTGTTTTAGGTGGTATGACCTTTGTTTAAGCTCATGGTATTTGCTAACACACCTTGTAGGCCTGTGAGATTAACAGGAGACAGGCAGTCAGAGTTTAGAGCATCTGTTGGCATTAATTTAATGGATGTTTGTGTGCTTGAGTAGATCTATAACATACTCGTGGGTAGGAGACAGGATTTTGTAATGGTTTATGATTATCCCAAGTTTTAAAGAAGAAAGACTACTGGTATCTTATATTTGTAAACTATTTTACATAGTGTTTTTACATATTTGATCAGCAAAACAACCTCATGAGGTAGGTGGTACAAATATAACTATGGCACTCATATTTTTATAAAGCAGAAAAGCCTCAAGTATAGAAAGTAATTTTCACAATAATCAAACATTTATAGTTGCAGTTCAGCAAGGGGATGTTGGAGCTATCATTCTGTTTTCACAGTCTTTCTGTTTCTTCCTCATGCCAGAACTGAAATGGCTGTCAGGAGCCTTCTTACCTCATTCCCTCTCTAATTCTGTCCTCACTTGACCCATCGTTCCTTTATTCTTGGCTTTTCTGTATATCCAGTTGGATTTCTATGTTTCTATCCTAACTTCTATCCGAAACATTTCCTGAACAGGTGTTATTTTACAACTCATGTGCAATATTATTTAAAACTATTATTAAAAATACAATTTAGACATGAATGTGTTTTTACTTTGGGATTAATCACCAATTTCTTGGCCTTGAGGCTATGATGTATGGGAAATAAAATATCAGATTATAAAATTACGATTATATTGAAGTAGTCAATTATATACATATAATATTTATAACTTTGTAGAAAGGTAATGCTATCCAATGATAAAGAACATTTCTTCATTTGAATACTTGTTACTAGCTCTGGAGAGGAAGTGGTCAGGACTTAAATTCTGTTTCAACTGCTCACTAACTTTGTGAACTTGACTGAGTTGTGTCATTTCAGTCAAATTCCATTTTTATAAAGGGGGAATGGAGTAATTATTAAGGTACAGAAAATCACATAGGAAACATGCCTTATAGGTTATAGCTACTTCGTAAACACAAGGCTCCCACAGGCATCCTTTAACTTGATTTTGGTTTTTTAAAAATTGGTCACTGGAAAAAATAATAACGTGACAATACCCCTAGAAAAAGCATACAGATACTTTCTATCTCTGAGTGCAAGTAGAAATATGCAAGGTAGAATCAATATTCAAAATTGTTGGAGAGGTAGCAGTTCCAGGATTTAACCTCAGTGTGTCTTTGGACTCAAAGAAATTTTACTCATCTTTAAGTAAATTAATTATGGATATTAACCTATAGCACATTATGCATGCTTATAGAAATCAATTTTGGATATTTAGGGAATTCTAAAGAACCTCATCTATTTCTCAGATTAGAGGTCTAATCACATTGAATGATGGTCAGCTAATTAATCTTAGTAAAAGAAAGCAGTAGGTTTAAGATCTGACTTGAACACTTAATTTTAGTGAATTTAAGCAAGTTACTATAATTTTCTAAGTATTGCTGATTTTAGCTCTTCAATCGTGAAAAAATACATGCATGCAGTGTAACTCTCAGAAAAGAAAGTGTGTATTTTGAGTGTGGCAGGTAGTGGATGTTCAACACACGGTAGCCACCATTACCTTACTTTTACAGGGGAAGTGAGGTCTACCCCCAAAGAAGTGCATGTGGCTTTGTGTGTGTTTCAAAATCCAGCATCATTTAGTTATTCTTTTCATAGTATTAACAACTGTGTCTCTGTGGTATCTTCCTGAAATTTGGAAAGCCTCACCAGTGAAGTGTATTTTCCATTCCTGCCTTGAGCTAGGGATAGTGTCCTATTCATTTGTGATTCTCCAGAATCTGGCTGGTGACAGACATGTATTAGTTAATCAAACTTACTGAATGGCATGTAGAAATTTTCCTAGTTCTAAAATGTTTCAATGTTTTATTTTTCTTCATTTTCCTCTTTTATATTTTCTACAATTATAGCAGTTTTTCTTGTTTCTTAAATCTGTTTTTCTTGTGTGTGTGTGTATGTGTTTTACAGTTAAGAGACATGCTTAAAAGTAAATATATATGATAAAGGAAACTCTCCAAACTGACAAGTGTAATATTCATTTATCTGAAGGTTATCCTCTTAAGGGATGCCATCCTTCCCAGTTCAGACAGATGATGAATTGCAAACCCTCATAGTTTGTATTTGTTCTTTGACCCTTTGTTTATGAGCTAGTCTATTTGGAATAGTATCTGCTTATTCCATGCAATCTACAGTATAAGGTTTTCAAAGGCATATCCAATGCTTATTATTTTAAATATAAAATATATTTACCTTTGATATAAAACTAATGTCCTTTACTCCCAAGTATAAAATGTGCTAAGAATTAAAAGCCAATGGGAACACTTTCTGCATCATTGTGATTTGATTTAATAATGTAGGGACTGACGAGAGGAAAGTTCTGAGATGTTCTACATTAGATTAAAGAGGCTGGAGGAGGCAGGTGGGGGAGTTAACCAGGTAATAGCTGTGGGTCGAGTATCAAAAGACTGCTCACATTCCTGATGTTGGTCCTCTGAGCTGACCACCAGCCATCTATTAGCTGAGGACTAGACAGACATAGGGCATCCTGAATATGCATGAGCTCTCGGGACTATTGGCCGAAACCAATCAAATGTAGTGAATATTTCTTCCTTATAGACCATGCCCCTGCCCTTCCCCTCCCCGGCATCATGTTTCCACAACCCCGTTTTCTGTAGCCAATGTAAATTATTTCAAACCAACTTACATCTCCCTCCCGCCGCACCCCCCAAATTTCAATTCCAGGTCAGTGGATGTGTTACTTTCTCCACCTAGTGAAGCTGCTGGTCATTTAGACTTCATGCCTCAGGACTTGGTCCTTTTCTTGGACCAGGCTTAATAAACCCTTTAATTTTTTTTTCTAATGGATAAATGATTTATTATGTTATCAAGTACCACATAAAATATCCACAGAATAGCTGTAGTAGGGAAGAGAGAAGGAGTAAGAAAGAAGTGTTAGGGGTAACAGCACATTTCTATGCAGCATATTCTGAGAGGGTACTGTAGGAGGTTGAAGAAGTCTGTAAATATTTAAAGGCAAATGAGCACAGGCTCATTTGCCTTTAAATATTTGGTTATGTTTGGAAATGGTTATGTTTGGAAATGGTTATGTTTCCACTGATACTGTCCTTAGTATCATGTTGATTTTAAAATATGTCCACATACTATTTGATGTGCCTCCCTTCGAAAGGGTCTGATTCTCCTGTCCTTGAATGTGGGCTGGTTTTAGTGGCTCAATAGGAACAACCAGAATGTGTGACTTTTGAAACTTGGTCATAAAGAAAAAAAGTGAATCTTAGAACACATGAGGGAGCCACGGGAGATGGAATGGTCTCTGCTGTCTAATAGTGTGTATAATCCACAATACTTATAGTTTATTTAGGAATAACTTTTCATTTCCCAATAAATTAAACATGCCTTTAAAAAATATTTTTTATATGTATTTCTGAAAAAATTCAATACCCAAACTTCTTGTTCATGTTAATGAAATATAATCTATAGTGTCAAGGAAATCCTTAGAAATCATTTTTGATCTTTCTTTTTTTGATGGCTGTCCCATATATTCAGTGAGTCCCCCAGTTATATTTGTTCCCTCAATTTGAAAACATCTCCAATGTTTGTCCCTTCCTGACACAATGCCAGTCCTAGCCTTCATCACCACTGTCTATTGTTACAATGGACTTCAAAATTATTTTCTTATCTTCCCCAATTAAATCCATATTGTACATGTCTACTATATTAACTTTCTATACAGGGTGGGGCAAAATAGGTTTACAGTTATGAATACACGAAACACAGAGTTTACTCTTATTATTTATTGATTATTGTATTTTTTTAAGGCTTTCAGTCTTTGAAGTTGTTTTTTTGTTTAACAGGACTCTCAGACTTAATCTATTTTTGTTATTCAGATAAATGGTCTACCAAAATCAATTCCTTAGCTATATTTAAGTAACTTTCTAATAACTGTTAACTTTAAAATTTTTCAATTAGATTAAGAAGTCATTCCAGGTTAAAACATATAATAGTTCATTCTCTTTCTGTGGTGTAAACACAGTCTGTTGCTATATGTGTATAAGTGAAAATGAATAAGCAAGCAGTTTATCAAAACATTTATATTCACAGCATTCACATTTTTTAAGGAACAAAAATAAGTTCCGTTTACATTGCTCTTCCATCCAGGAACATTCCTTTCTAGGTGTTAAACTGATACCCTCGCATGTTGTGCATTTAATGAGAGCTCTGGCATTACACACTTGGGTTAGAAATGTCCCACCCCAATGGACAAGCAGTAGGAAGGTTGCCTCTGCATTAGTCTCTATTATTAATCTGAGTTTTAAAGCAATGTATTCACTGGGAAGGCACTTATGGGGAATAAACACAAACAAATCTGCTTGGTATGATAGACAGTCTGGCCTACTAACCAAATTGACGTAAAATAGGTTAACCTAAGAAAAAAATCTAGTTTCATATGTACAGAAGCTCATAAAAATATGAGACTCAAAGAAATGATCAAAACAGATGGACAAAGAAATAATACATTTGTAAGGAATTGACAAGACAGAGCATTTAGGGCTTGGGATAGTAAATTAATAAGTAACAAGGTTTGTTTACACGGCCTTCTCCTCAATAGGTTTCCTAGCTCTGGCGATAAGGAGGTCCCTCCTCCTTCTGGAACAGGGCGGGTACCTTTCATGAGGCAGATTTTTTTCTGACTTTCAGGGGGACAGAGGCAGATCACAATGCCTTTGCATTGGCTATTTTTCAGGTAACTTTAGTTCAAAATAATCAATGTGCCAAAGTGGCGTATTTTGGGATGGCATATTTTACTCCGCTATTCAATGGAAGATCATACATCATCTGCATCCTCAGTAGAAAGTAATGTTTGCTTTTTCCCTGAGAAGTGTTTTAAAACAGCTTCCCTTTACTCAATGTGGTATAGAAAACAATCTTAGATCAGTAATTTTCAACCTTTTCATCTCATGGCACACATAAAACAATTATTAAAATTCCGCAGCACACCAAAAAAATACATTTTTGGCCCATCTGACAAAAAAGTGGGTATAATTTTGATTAATTCATACGAGATGGCTATTGTTGTATTGGCTGTTGTCATTTTTTTTTTAATTTGACTTTCTAAGAAAAAAGAGATCAGTATCCTTGACTAAATAGTCAGGTATTGCATGTTTTAACAATTCTTGTGGCGCACAGGTTGAAAATCTCTACTTTGAATGGAAGGGATGCAATGGAAGGGAAACATTCGAACCAGATGTAAGCACCCTCCTTAACAAAGTCAGATGGATGATAGTCATTTTTTCAAGAGCATGTTGAAGGATTGTGACTTTATCAAATAATAAAAAATGTATGTCTAATGAACGCAACTGGGGCAGGTCTATGAGAAAAGCCTAAGAACTATTGCCATTTAGAACTAGGGCCCTGAGTAAACAAGCAATCATTCCTTGGAAACTCAACAAAAAGAGCAGTTTAATTAGAATAAAGATACCTGCAACCTGGAAAAGCAAAATCTAGACTGGAAAAAAGTACAAATTCTCATCTTTTTGTGGCCAAATTAATTGATAATTATGTTACTGTATTGCCTTTGTAGTTTGTTGGTGTGTCTCATTTTATGTAACTATGCATAATAAAGTGTACATTAGTTCTCATTTCAGTATGCATAGTTATAATTTCAAACAGTTCTCAACACTATCAGCCCCACTTTCACTGAGAAATATTTAATGTTTATATATTTAGGTTATTAGCTAAGCCAGTAGTTGGCAAACTCATTAGTCAACAGAGCCGCAGTTTGCCGACCACTGAGCTAAGCTAAGCTTGTATAATAAAAAGAACACAAAACAAAGGGTGTTTTCAAAGAGGGGAATCTATTTCTCTTAGATAACAGTTCTGAGTTGTAGATGTTCGAGGGCAGGTGGGCAGTTCTGATCTCCAAGGTCATTCAGGGACGTGGGTGTTCTGTTCTGCTTTCCTACCACCACATAGTTTGTTGCTCTCCTCCACATGAGTGGAATTAACTCACAATAATTAGTCCCTAAGTCCTGGATAAAACAACACCCCCACCAAACTTTTAAGGAAAAAACCTGATGTTGCTTATAATTCCTCTTATATCCCATTGATAAAAATTTACAAAGTGACACATAAATGCAAGATATTCTGAGTAATTTAATCTGTCTTGATAGATCATTTTCTATTATAGTTAACTAGAGGCCTGGTGCATGAAATTTGTGCATGCATGGTGCCACTAGGCCTGGCTGGCCATCAGGGCTGATCAGGTTCCCCACCACCTCCTCCTCCCCTTGCTGCCTGAGCACTGCCAACATGCAGTTCCCCACCTCCCTGCATCCCCTTCCCGCCCCTCCCCCCCCCCGGCTCCTTCCCTTGCTGCCCATATCCACCGCCACCCATCCCTGGTTCCCCATCCTAGCCTGGGGCCTGCTAGTGGCGGGGGAGGGAGGAAGGGGAGGGACCCAGGAGGTTTGCCACAGGCCCTGAGGAGGGAGCCAGCCCTTGGGCCCCCTGGGAAAGGGGCCATGTCTGTCACCACCCACCCCCCGGTTCCCAGTCCCAGCTCAGGGGCCTGGCCCTGATCAGGTGATCATGGCCTGCCAGCTGGGAGGAGGGACCGGGAGGTTGGCCGGTAGGCCCCATTGGAGATCGGGGCCTATGGGCTGGGGGAAGCTCCTGTGTTGAGTGTATGCTCCCTGGTGGTCAGTACGCATCATAGCAACCACTCTTTCCTGTCGTTTCATCTTAATGGTTGCTTAGGCTTTTATATATATAGATGAGACTCCATTGCTATGAAACGGTGAGAGTAGATATTGGAGGAAAATAAAGTCTCCATTAAAACCACACCATACAGCTAATGGAACTAAGTACAAAACTAAACAAACAAATATAAAGCCCACACTGCTATAAAATAATAAAGATTTGCAAAATTAACTTATAACCAGGTAATATAAATATGTGATGACTATAAAGTCATCAGAAGCAGGTACCTTTATGAAGAAATACCATGAATGAAATAGCTGCAGATACAAAAATTACACAATAGTGTTAAATTTGCATCTTAAAAAATATGTGCTATATTGACATTAATGACTTAATTATTTGAAATTGTTACCTAATTTTACAAAATTCAAAATGAAAAAAGGTAGACTTTTCTCTCAATTTGCATATATTGTATTCCTAATAATTTTACTGTAGAATAAAATTATGTAAAAATAATTTGTTCTTATATTTAAAGCAGAGTAATGTTCTAGGCTTAATAATTATTAATAATACATTTTCCAACTACATGAATAACCGGTAGTTTTCTTGAAAGTTGTAGAGCATAAATCAATTATTTTTCCCCTTCAAATAGATAATAATATCCTCTAATCACAGTGACAATAAAAAAATATCCCCAGATTGCTGTAGAAAGAAGTGAAAATGCCATGGGCAACCTCTGTTCAAATCAAATAAGTGTCTTATTGTTATCAAGTGTATTTTAAAAAAATCAAGACACACCCATTGTGAAATCCAGAGTTTCTAAATCTTAAGTATATATAAGATTGTGTGCTCTCCTTGGGTTAAAAGACCCGTGTATTTCTAGCCAAATCACAAAATAAATATTGTTCATCAAAATAAGGCCTCTCATATTTGCACATGTCTGATAGCATAGTCATAAAAATGTTCTATATCCTCTCTATACAATTAGTTTTCTTTGGTGTCTCCCACTTTCATATCAATGGCATTTTAAAAAATCAGTTATATTTTTCCCCACATTATTTTACTGAATAAAATAATCAGTTATATCAGAGAAACAATAATCATGCTAATTTTTCTTCCACAATTTATGTAGCGTTTTGGAAGATTTGCATATACTATATCATATACAGGCAAGATTAACTATAATGAACTATGTTGAACTACAACAACTCTGTACTTGATTTCATTCTTCTGAGTTCATAAAACACAGTCTGTTGCATGCTTCCATGACTCCATGGCACTTCCTTTTGCAAAAACATCACCGACAACCATCTTTCCCTTTCTGTTACTATGAGAATTTCAGAGCTACTTCATTCCTGTTTAAGCTTAATGTCTTCTCTCTGAATCCATGAAATCTTTGATATTGCTATCTTGTTGTTAATCCTGACCTGAGGGTGTTTTTACATTGAATTTTAGAGAGAGTGGGGCAGGGCGGGGGGAGGGAAGAGAGAGAGAAACATCAATGTGAAAGAGACACATCAATTGGTTGCCTCCTGTATGTGCTCTGACAAGAGCCGGGGATTAAACTTGCAACCAAGGTATTTGCTCTTGACTGGAACTGAACCTGGGACCAGACAGTCTGAAGTCCGATGCTCTATCCACTGAGCAAAACTGGCTAGGGTGATATTGCTCTCTTTGATATTGAATTGATAATTGCTTTATATATAAGATAGCAAATAATATCATGCTTTTTACTTGGAATTCTCCTCTTGCTAATAAGAGTATCAGTGCTCCTGATTTTTTACTCTATATTCTCCTGCTGTTTATTTTAGAAATTTTTAGGCATCTTGTGTAACTTGATTTATGTCTATTTCTTGCAAACCAACACAACTTTGTGGTATCATTGAGCTAGCCTTAAAGTATGGATTTATTTTGGTTATATTGCTTTATGCTTCCCCACTTTCTGCTTATTTGCAATTTGGAAATACAAATTCTTTTCATCCACAAAAACTTGAAAGATTGAAATCTTGTTCTTAATTACAAGAGCAGTTACTTATAATTTCATCGTATGCATAGGTGAATGCATATTTCTGTAAAAATAATTACAAACACAAAAAGGAAGTAATTCAACCATTCCTTCATAGTGAAAAATGTAGTGCATTTTTACAAGTTTTAATATTTCTTTTCACTTTACGATGCTTGTTAATCTATTTTGAAAGCTAGAAATGCAGCTTATAAATAATTGATTCATCATCAAAATTATATTTCTCAATAACTTGTTTTGATTCTTGCATTTATTTTAACTATATTTACTGCATAATTTCTATGTTTAGTTTACTTTCTAATATTATTATACCATTACTTTTACAATATTGGTATTTCA
The DNA here is from genome assembly GCA_026230045.1 of Corynorhinus townsendii. NCBI lineage: Eukaryota > Metazoa > Chordata > Mammalia > Chiroptera > Vespertilionidae > Corynorhinus > Corynorhinus townsendii. The sequence continues at coordinate 65,847,438 of JAPDVU010000008.1, read as the reverse complement.
ATTTATCTCTATTTACGAATGAATCTTTAATTCTTCTCTTGGGAAAGAGAAATAATGATTTCTTTTCTAAATAATTTTATAAGTTAAATGTCCTTCTGTTATCTGAGGGTAGAGGACCTCATCTTCACCATTTTCTGGGGAAGGGGAGGGTGGAATTCTTGCAATATCCTGAGAAGAGGAATTTTCTGAGACTTGTACTGATGAATGAGTGATTTTTATATGTGTGGAATTAAATCCCTGAGTTCCCAATGTCCAATTTTCCTTTTCTCAGTCATAGAAGTGTAGCTGGGGCTTCAGTGGAGCTAAAATCAGAGTCAGTGTCCAGTGATTCCTTTCTATGTTGGAGCAGAGTCCAGTCCAGCATCAGGCTAGCTTAGCTTGTGTTTCCGGTTACAGTCCCTTAGTCCATTGTGTGTGGGGTCCACATGGCAATGGGCCATATGGGCAAATGCAAGGAAGCAGGAGCAAAGAACCCCATGAGTCAAGAGTCACAAGAGAGGGGAACAACAAGAGCACAAGAGAGAAAGCTCCTTTGTTTTTAGGAGATTCTGTGTTTCCAAATTGTCATATGCTTGCAATGGCCACACCCATTCTGGTCAATCCATGGCTCCCCAGGCTTGACTGACAGGCAAGTACCTTCCCTATGTCACCCCAACTTTTCTGGGCATGATATGTCTGTTTTCGCTTTGTTAGATCCCTTCCTCCAATGATTTGCAGGGCATAGGTTGGTGGTTCCTTGGGGAGTGAATAGTTGCAGCTTCCTGGTGAAGCTGCCCAAATGACATGACTATAATGTTTGGCTGTCCCTTTGCTCCTTTCCTGTCATTAACAACAAGCTTATCACAATGGTATCATTTCTATTGCCTGCATGCTGGTATAGTTAGAGATTATTTGAGTCCTAATAATCTCTCCCTTGTTTATACCATGCATAGGACATTTTTAAAACTCATTTTAATACTGGCACTATCTTTTTTTTTTAAAAAAAATTACCTTTATTATTTAAAGTATTACAGATATCCTCCTCTTTTCCCCATTGATCCCCTCCTCCCCACTCCCATCCCCTTCCCAGACCTTTACTCCACTATTGTCTGGATCCATGGGTTATGCATATATGCATATACGTTCTTTGGTTGATCTGTGCCCTCTCCCCACTCCCCTTCCCTCTGAGGATCCTCAGTCTGTTGCATGCTTCCATGACTCTGGATGGTACTTCCTTTTGAGTAAAGCATTGTTATTAGTCGCATGCGCTCTTGAGACAGAATGGGTTTGAAACTGGCATTGGCTTAATATTTGTTCAATATAATTAAGTCACTTAATTCCTCTTTATTTTAAAGTATTACTGTGAGTTAATGAGGATATTTAGTTTACAGTTTGTGCAATGGGTTAGATGAGTTAATACTCGTGTTTATACACTGAGTGGCCAGATTATTATGATCTCTGAACGCATAATAATCTGGCCTTTCAGTGTGTGTGTATATATATATTTTAGAGGCCCGGTGCATGATTCGTGCATGGGAGGGGTCTGGCCAGCTTGGCCAGGGGGAGGGGACATGGGCAGTTGGACGGCCTGCCTGCTGGTTGAACTCCTGGTTGAGGGGACAATTTGCATATTAGCCTTTTATTATATAGAATATACATTGAGTGGCCAGATTATTATGCCTTCAGAGATCATAATAACCTGGCCATTCAGTGTATACCCACTGTACTTAACAGAGTACCTAACACATAATAAGTTACTCATAATATTAGCAGTTATTGTCTAAGTATTCTCAGCTATGTCTGATTTTTTTCATTACAAATAACCCGTTTTTCTGCCTAGATGTTTGCTTAAACTTAAAATTCAAAAAACTGCTTGAAATTTGGTGACCTATTTGTATTTGCAGACTAAAAACTACTCTTAAGAAAAAAAAACACAGCTTAAATTATGAATTAACAATATATTACTGTTGTTTTAGGATCTTCTTATAATACATTTTTATTAGACAAATATTTTTTATGTCTTTTCACTTAAAAATGTTTTTAATGTTTCCCACTGCTTTGCTAATTTTGTACTCTATAATAACTGCTTTTATTTATAATATTTTGACATTGTTTTCATATTGTGCTTCACACCTTTCTGAATCTCTGTTGTCATCTCAACCTTTTAGATTTTTATGTGCCCTTGATTTCACTGAAACCATATATTTTGTCCTCTCTGGGGTGGTATCAAGGAGGTTGCTTCAAATTATTATTATTATTGTTTTTGAAAACCATAGTTTTTTTCAAATGTAGTACTTATAGAAGAGCATAACTTTTAGTATATTAACCTGCTGGTCTTTTCTGTATCCACCATGCAAGAATCACAGGACAGCCCTAACCAGTTTGGCTCAGTGGATAGAGCGTCGGCCTGCAGAATGAAGGGTCCCAGGTTCGATTCCGGTCAAGGGCATGTACCTTGGTTGCGGGCACATCCCCAGTAGGAGGTGTGCAGGAGGCAGCTGATCGATGTTTCTCTCTCATCGATGTTTCTAACTCTCTATCCCTCTCCCTTCCTCTCTGTAAAAAAATCAATAAAAATATATTTTTTAAAAGAATCACAGGACATAAGCTTTCTTTCCTAATTCTTTCTAGTCATGGGTCCTAAGAGTTGTACTCTAGAAATGAATGGGAAAACAATGCCCTGATGATGAAGGAAGGTTAGAGCTATAAATCTGAGCAAGAGTGGATAAACCTTCCCTGGGAAATGACACTGTAATTTTATGTTTGGCATATTTCTACATCCCAAATTTACAGGCAGCAAAACCACTGTCCTCAATCATGCATCACTATCCACACTGTTCTTTGCTCACTGCTTTTTGAATTTTACCTAGATAGCCCAACTGGTGTGGCTCAGTGGTTGAGCATTGACCTGTGAACCAGAAGGTCATGGTTTGATTCCATTCAAGGCATATGCCTGAGTTTCAGGTTCAATCCCCAGTGTGAAATGTGTAGGAGGCAGCCGACTGATGATTCTCTCTCATCATTGATGTTTGTATCTCTCTCTCCATCTCCTTTCCTTTCTAAAATCAATAACAATATATTATTATTTTTTTTTTTACCTAGATGAAGAGTATTCATTTTATTTCATTATTCTACACTCAATTTTACATGGCTCTATTATAAATTTTATAATTCAAATGGTGGGAAGTTAACATGTTTCATGTATAAAAATCTCAGCTTGAAACCCTTTTATCAAGAATGCTTTCTCTTATAAACTTGATTAGTGTTCTTTGCTCTGCCATAACATCTTGTTTCTCTAGTTACACTTGCATTTACCAACACAGGTTTTCTATTCTTTGGGAAACTATCAGTGAAGGAAAAGGTGGATTTTCCTTATTTACCAATTTTCTTCCAGGGCTTATCCAAGGGCCTAAAAATGTTTTTGTTAATTACTCATGAAATTGTATAAATTTATATTATGAGATTGTAGATTGTTGCTTATTTCTTTTTTATTTAGAGGGTAGGAGTATACACTATATTGTGTAGAAATATATACACAATACAATTTTGTGTATATCTATAATAATAAAAGCGTAATATGCTAATTAGACTAGACAACTGAATGACCTTCTGGATGAAGCCACGGTGGTGGGGGCTGAGGCAGAGGTGGTTAGGGGTGATCAGGCAGGCAAGCAAGCAGTTAGGGGCTATCAGGCAGGCAGGCGAGGGGATAGGAGCCAGCGGTCCCAGATTGCAAGAGGGATTTCTGACTGGTGATTTAGACCCGATCTGGGATTGGGCCTAAACCGGCAGTCAGATATCCCCCGAGGGGTCCCAGATTGTGAGAGGGTACAGGCCAGGCTGAGAGACCACCCCCTTCCATGCACGAATTTTGTGCATCGTGCCTCTAGTTTATGAATAATAATAGAAAGTTGGGAGGAGGCCTATCAGGTCCTGCTTTAACATTTTGTTGCCATTTTGATCAGGAAGACCTTATAGAGAATCATAATGGTTACATTTTTAATTAAAATGCTTTATGAAAGATGGAGGTAACTGACATGAGCAAAAACAAAAATATGATTTAAGTCATTTAAATACTAATTGTTCTCACCTTGCCTCTTGATTAGAGATAATTCATATTAAACTGATGTTGATACTTTGCAATATTTATTGTTACTTTGATTTTCCTAAAAAATACTTTAAACATTTTTAATAATCATTGAATTATGTGCAGTAACTTTCTATCATTTCCTCTCACAATTTTTCTTATGATTGAGGAATGAGCAGATGGAGTTGATTAATTATGACAGTCAGAAAAATGCATTTTCTTAGTTTAAAAAATACCAGCTACTTCTTTAACTAGACTTTGGGGAAGAAAAATTTAACAAATGGTCATGAGTTATTACTGATTTTTGCCAAATCTACCTTGTGGTAGATTGAGAATTAATGACATATTCTTCAACCCTCAAGAACAAAGAATTAAGCAACCCAAAACCACTTCAGAGGAAAGATTTCAACAAATAAGTGGACAATGTAAAGTAAATTGTGTACCAATAAATGACACCTCACTTCAGACTAAGTGATTTGGCACCATAGTACTTTAGAAATGTAAAGGAGTTCAGAAGATAGGGTTTGAAGTATTGCTTTGAACCGGAAAGTCCTTTTAAAAACTGTTTTAAAAAGCAATTAGACATTCAGATCTCCATTCCAATGTATGTGGTGAAATGATTGCTACTTCCCTAACCCAAGAAAGACAGAACATTGGGTTAATGTGAGATTGAAACATTCTCTGTATGCTTTATCACCAGCTACAGCTGAAGGCAGGAGTGAGTGCTCCAGATGCAGGAGGCTAAGAGAATATTTATACATTGAGTATCAGGCCCCTTTTTAAAAAATATATTTTTATTGATTTCAGAGAGGGAGGGAAAGGAAGAGAGAGATAGAAACATAAATGATGAGAGAGAATCATTGATCAGATGCCTTCTGCACGCCCCCAACTGCAATTCAGGCATCTGATCAATGATTCTCTCTCATCATTAATGTTTCTATCTCTCTCTTCCTTTCCCTCCCTCTCTGAAATCAATAAAAATATTTTTTTTAAAAAGGGGGCCTGATACTCAATGTATAAATATTCTCTTAGCCTCCTGCATCTGGAGCACTCACTCCTGCCTTCAGCTGTAGCTGGTGATAAAGCATACAGAGAATGTTTCAATCTCACATTAACCCAATGTTCTGTCTTTCTTGGGTTAGGGAAGTAGCAATCACTTCACCACAAACATTGGAATGGAGATCTGAATGTCTAATTGCTTTTAAAAATAGTTTTTAAAAGGACTTTCTGGTTCAAAGCAGTACCTCAAACACTATCTTCTGAACTCCTTTACTGGGAATCAAACCATGACCTCCTGGTTCACAGATTGATGCTCAACCACTGACCACACTGGCCTGGCTATCGGGCCCTTTTACCTTCTCAAACCCTCCTCCACTTTCAGCTACAAGAACACTAGTAGCCATGATTATGGTCCCAAGTAAGAGACTGGGGAATTTCTTCTACAATTGAAAGAAAAAAGAACAGAAGTTTCCAAGCTGAAATGCTGCCTCTATCAGCTTACTGCTTAGAGAACTGACAAGGCTCACACGTGCTTATGGAGCTTTCAGTAAGAAAATTAAAACAGAATAAAACAAAACCAGACTGAAAACTTCACAGAATAAAATTAAATGGAGGTAGCAATGAGAGATAATAGAGACAGTAGAAAAAAATGTAAATAATATTATCAAAGAAGAAAATATATTGAGACATAAGATGACTTTACAGAAAAAATTTCAAAAATAATCAACACTACCCATTAAAATAACAAACACCAAACAAATGGAAAAAAAAAATCAGCAAGTAGAAAACAACAAAAATGATCAATAACCAAACCTGAAATAATCCCTAAACCACAAGAAGAGCAAATGCTAAAGGGAAATGACTTCCAACTTGAATTGTATAAAAGTTTTATACTATCAAAGATAGGAATAGGAAAAAGATTTAGACTGGCATATTGCCAGAAAAAAAAAATCTACCTCCCATATTGCCTCATTCAGGAAACTAAGGAAAGTATATCTTTCAAAACCAGGGAGTGAAAGAAGATATAGGAAACACTGTGGTTGATTCATTTCTCATTTAAAATTTGCAGTGCTGTCTGAATCTTTAAAATGTCTACATGCGTTAATTATAAAAATTTCTACACCTTAATAAACTTACTAAGTAGATTTAATGTGTGCTATTAGAAATACAATGAATTATCACATGATAATTTATTAGCTTATTTTCTGTTTGATGTCTATCTATGTTCATTAAGGTAAGTTAATTAAGAACTACAGAGAGTCCATGGTATTGGAGGAATCAGGGATTAACGTAATTAACATTTTGAGTGTTAAATAGAGACTCTAAGATACCACTGTTATTTTCTTCTAGGTTTTAGGGGAAAAAAAAATCTGAAACCTGAAAAAAGTTGACAATATTATGTCACATAGAAGAAGGACAAAGGCAGCTGTAACACATGAACTCAAAAATTTCTGACATTTGTTTCTTCCCTGGCATCTGCAATCATTGGACCAATAAAAAACAGAAATGACACACTGCCATTCTCTGGGCTTTAAGAAGCTGGCAGCTGCTTCTTTCTGAACCTTGAGATGCTTGTTCTTTGAAGTCTCATACTGTTGGAAGAGGCCATGTATAGATGTTCTGCTGACAGGTCCTGAGGAGGTCTTAGCTCACAGCTGGGATTAACCTCTAGAACCCGAGTAAGGCTTCAGATCATGTCAGCCGCCACTTTTCAAGCCACCTCTCCCCGTACTCTGTGGAGCAGGAGATGTCTCCACGAGCCTTGGACAGAACTGCAGATTTCTGAGCAGAAGAAACAACTGTTGTTGTTATGTAGCAAAAGATAACCAGAATTCCTAGATATAAGCCCAGGAACTCAGTGATGGCATAATTATGGACTTAAGGCTGGAAGTTAAGTGGTATAAAATAGGGTGTAAAGTGAATTGACTAGGGTTTCCCATTGAATAACAAAGGGAAGTGAAAGGGAATGGTGAGAAACATCCTAGAGTTGGCCCTTACTTTGTGAAAGAAAGTACAGCAGACTCACCACCAAAAAGAGGCAGCGGCGGGGTGGGGGTGGGGGTGACGGGGGTGGTTAGGGCTAGGGTTAGAGTTGCTTTCTCCCATAAGAAACAAAAAAGGCAGAAGTGATCTGGCAAAGGCTCTCCGGGTTCCAGAAATATTTTGCTTCATTTAGTTGCAGAGGAAAATGAGCCACCTAAATGAAGAGGCAAAAAGACAGTTGTTCCTACTGGGTCAGAAAACGTTTCTGGATAGTGTCAAAGAGCTAGAACTTAGTTCCTCTTCAGAGTTGGAAACTATTTCCCAGCCCTTTTCCCACAGAGAATTTTTTGAACCTCCCATGGCTAGGCAGCTAGAGAGCATGATTACTTACTTACTAAAGTGTAATTCCAAAAAATTGTGAGCTAATTCCAAAAGTTGCTCCACCAGAATTCAGGAGAGCTTTTTTGCATATTGGTGATGATTGTATGGAAAGACAAGGCTGTGGCAAAACCCTTAAGACAGTAACTGTATCTCAGTACCTCTCTCTCCAATGCCAATTGACAAGTTGCCCCACTCTCCTCATAGTGTAAGGTATCAATTCATTGCATCTGAAACGTTGAGGATGGTTTTCCAACACATTTCACTATCAAATATTTCCTGAGATAAGGTGAAGTTGAGAAGGCTAACCCCTATTTTGTAAAACTACTGTTTGGAATTCTCTGCTGTTTTTTAGACAGACTCTTACTCTAAAAAAATAACTTTGCTTTCTAGCCTGCTTTATACTGCTTGAATAATGAGGAAGATAAACTTAGCTGCCTGACCTCATAGGCCAGAGACTAGATATGCCCATATTCTCAATGCCATGCCAGGTGCATTTTTTAATTGGATAGAACTGTGTTGTTTTCAAGGCCAGCAGCGAGATAACCACTAAGCGCACATAGGGCTGGTTCTTTAATAAAAAGGGAAGTTCTGCTTGTAGCCTTGCTTAGAATTTGAATTCATTTTCTCTAAGCCCACCGGTGAATAAAGTGTGACTCCAAACTCTCCAAGCATTGCTTGATTGGTCCGGTTCTCTAACAAAGTGAGCTGGTGACACTTAGGAAGAAACTTAGTTTACACCAGTTTGTCCACCTTGCTAGATTGGTTGTTTTACCTTTGCTACTACAACAATGATCTATTTATTACCCAAATGTCTTGCAATCCATATGCCTTAGATAGGGTTTTTCTCAAAATCTTCAGGAACTATAAAGGAATTGATTATTGATTTAATTCTCATGCTTCCATGTTTATGGCAATGTAAAGGCAAAATAAAAATTTTCCATATCTTTTATTAAAAAAAAGAAAAATATGATGCAAATATACCAAAGGTCTCATTTTGGCTATTCCCAGGGGAATCTGGGCTCTCACAGAAATATTTGGACTTCAGATATTTATATCTGACTTCCCTTCCTAATAACTGTGTGGATCCTAATTTTTTTTTCATATTCTGTGTATTAAATTGTCACTCTTCAGTTACTTTCATCCCATGCCTCCCCTGATGGCTCCTAAATACTCAGACTTGGGTGGGGCTTCCGTGTAAAAGAGCATGGGATACAATATCCCGGGGAAATGACAAGTCTCACAAAGGAAGAAGCTTCTGTCTTCCTCCTCCCTGTAAGACTGGAGAGAGGAGGGATCATGACCAAAATACAGGCCATGTTCTTAATTCCAGGCAGGAGAAACATAATACAAACAAACAAGAATGCCAAATGATGCCAGGTACCATGGAGGAAAATAAGGCAGGGCGAGTGCATGAGGAGTGCTGGGGCCAGGAGGGTGGTTATTGTGTAAAAGTAGAGAAAATCTCTCTGATGACATAAGAGCAGAGATCAGAAGAGATCTATAAATATGGCTGCTGCAGGAAGTACATTTCAAGCAGAAGGTCTAAGGCAGGAGCATGCTCCTCTGTTATCAAGTCAGCATCACTCAATATCTGGCACTTACCAGTAGCAGGTCCATAGTAGGAAATGAAGAGAAGGGTAATTAAGACTGGTTTAAAAATCCTACTTGTACAATATATCTAATAGTCCTCGTTTAAAAATAATATGTCTAAGTTATTTCCATAGATTACATATACCAGACTCCTCCCCGACCCCCACCCCCAGTTTTAGACTTTAAGTCCCTTTGGGGTTTTGCCTACATCATTAACTCTAGGAGTATGGCGAAGTGATGCCAAAGCAGATTGCTATAGTGAAGTATTATATATTTACTACCTAAATGTGTAATGTCAGTTGATCGTGGTTCAATTACATTGACATGTCTCCTTAGAAGCTCTCTTTGGAACATGGGTCTAGAGTTTATTGAGTCATTCTGAGGAGGCACTCACGGTGCATTTGATACAAAGTCAGAGAGAAATAGAGCAACTTTTCTATTTAGTTAGAAATTTAGTTAAACCTATTCAGTGTGACAAGCAATGTCACATAAGATCACTTCTGCCACTACAAATGCTGTGTGTCACTTGGATAAAGTGCTGTAATGAGAGAAATAGAGCAACTTTTGCAGTCTTGGGAAAGTAAACTTGCTATAGATTTAATGCCTGCTTCCCCATCCTCACTGACTTCAAGCTTCTAACCATAATCAGTTTTAACCCCCTCTCCCCCCTTAAAAGCTTCCATTTGGTTTTCATTGTAAATAGTACAGGTTTTTGGGATATTCTTGGTGCTCCAGAAAAAAGAAATGCCTTTGAAACAAAGGAAATACTAGAAGGAGCGTGGATGGGATCCTAGGTTCATGACCGGGCTTCAGATAGGGCTGCTTCATCTTTACCCATTTATCTGTTGAGTGTCCATGGAAGATTTTCCAAAGAAATATCTCAGGCCTAGGGTTAGCCTCATATATCTTTCTCCATGCATTTACTTTTAATCTAAATGTATCTGTTTTTTAAATTGGCTTTCTTTTAGACAATAAAAATTAGGGTTTTATTTACTGATTTATTCTCACAATCTGTCTCCAATTGGTAAATTTAGACTACTGACATTTAAAGTGATTATATTATAGTTTGATTAATATCTACCATATTCTTGACTTTTCTATTTGTTGGACTTGTTGCTAGGATAAATTGGTGACTTCTAAGCTTTTTACACAACAGACTGGAAAAATATAGACCATTATGAATATCTTTAGTAAATCAAGAAATGAATTTAGCAATAACTATAAATATTGATGAACTAAAGAATAACTCTAATTTCCACAAAATCCACTAAGATATAATGCTATCTCTATTTTATAGATGAGAAAAATAAGTCTAGTGATTAATTGATTTGATCCATATCATGAAGGTAATAAATTAAACTCTTTAGATTATTCAAAAGACTATTTCTTCAAAGTTGGCCCTCTAGTTACACGCCCCCAAGCAATCCAACCTTTCAACTCTTTCTTTATTTTATTCTGTTCACTCTATTTTCTTCTCTCAAGTACTACCATTCATTTGGTTTTGTCTCTTCTACTCGATTATTTCAAAGTCTCAGATTTCAGCAATGTCTTCAGATATATCTTTGGATAACCACATTTCTAATCAGCTGTTCTGGACAGAGCTGAGATTTGGAGGAAATTTGGACTTGATATGATGATAGGATAGTGATAAAGTTTTTTTGCCATGTTTAAGACTACTGTGCTTATTTTTTCTAAGGCAGTTGATCTTTTATTACTTTTATCAGTTGATTTTTAAATTTTGTATTTCAGTTAAATCCTATTTCTCCAAAAAAGAACTAGTAATAAAATATTATATCTGTTATTAGCTAGTGCATTTATAATATTGCAGCAAAGAAAAGATGATGTATTTGATAATATCTTATTTCAAATGCTGTTATTCTTTTTGCTTTTTTTGTATTACTTTGTTTTGGTTATTTTGTGTGAGGTCCTACATTCTATCTGAAGTTCATTTTTACTTCATTTTACATTACTTAGAATATCATATCATCATTGTTTTTTTGTCACTCAAAGTCAAACTAGAGACTCTTCATTCTATGGATCTTTCCTTTGAAGAAATGCTGTGATAGCAAAGTTCCCCAAATGTGTTCTCTGTGATATAAAAGTGTATTTCTAGGGAAATATCATTTCAGTGCCTGTAGTTTATATCACAAATTTTATAGAAAATTGGTTAACAACCCTAGTTTAATAAATCTGACAAAACTGCTTCCTTTAGAAAAACACACACACCTTATCACTGCAGATGTTTCACTTGCATATGAATCATTCTTAGCTTAGTTGGTTGTGTGTTAAAACTATTAAAAATAATTGCAAATGCAAGCAACACATGTCAGTTGCTCTGAATGCAAATAGCAAGGTGAGATTTTTATGGCAACATTCTTAGTCAAGCCATCTAATAATTCCTCAGGGCGGAGGAGACTCAGAAGCAAAGTGTTAAAGTGAAAAATAGTCTGTGGTCTTAACATCTGGGAGAAGTTTCAGAAGTTTTTGTGATCACTTTGAAAAGTGTTAATTTTTCTGTTTATCCCCCAACTTTACCTGGATCGCCTGTTTGGATTAAAAGGGCCTTTCCAAGTCTCTGACTGGTTTGTCATAGGCAGAATTATCTTACAAAGACACCTACTCTGGTCTTTAAGACCTAGATCAGAGTTCAAATGTCCTGATTTTTCTGAACCAGTGCTCTACGCCCTGGTGTCCTGCTGCATAAGGGATTCATGCGTGTTTTCTCTTTATTCATTTTCTGTACTCCTTGAAAAACTGTTACGGTGAGTAAACATCTTCATATGTCATTGTATGTTAAAGGGAAACCAGAGTTGTTAAAGGGAAACCAGATTTATTAAAGGGAAATAATAGAAGCACGACTCTGCCAATTTATAAAAGAAAATAATGTGTCAATCCCTCAGTTTATTTCCTACTATTATGCTTTATGAAGTGATGCATACATTGAATTATTAAATAGCAAACAACCTACTAAACAACTGCTTCTGGGGTTCAATATCCTTGCAAATAAAAATTAATTCATGCATTAATTTATCTTTGTTGAGAATCTATTTTTTGCCAGGAACATGCCATTGGAGTAAGAGGATTGACATAGTCAATACTCTCATAGAATTCAGAATAATTATGTCAGATGTAATGAGTATTATGAGTGTTTTGTCTAATTATTATGATAGTGCTTTTCAAAATGCCCCACAATGACCCCCAAATAGACCGCTAAGCACAGTCAATAGTGTTATAGTAAGCTTCCCAGGAAAATAATTTTCTTTATTTTGTTTTGTCTTGATTAGATTTGGTTTTTATTTCATGTCCTCCTACCTACTACCAACATATAATAATAGAAGTGATAGAGGCAAAAGGAGGTGCATAACAGGTGAAAGAGACACTGCATGTTCCAGCAGAGAACAGGTTGGAAAAAAGTGTGAGAAACCAGGAGGAGACTTGATTTGGGGTGGTGAGCACACAATACAGTGTACAGCTGATAGGTTGTGCACCTGAAACCTGTATAATTTTGTTAACCAGTGCCCCCCCCCCGCCAATATATTCAAAGAAAGGAAAAAAAGTGTGAGAACAAAAATGGGTATTTATTTTTTCACTTTATTGTTGAAAGTATTCCAGATGTCCCCTGTTTTCCCCATTGAACCCCTGCACCCTGCTCCCACCCCTTCCCCAGGCCTGCACAGCACGATTATCCTGCCATGGGTTACACATATCCTATATAATAAAAGGCTAATATGCAAATTGACCAAATGGCAGAATGACTGGTCGCTATGATGTGCACTGACCACCAGGGGGCAGGTTATCAAAGCAGGAGCTTTCCCCTGGTGGTCAGTGCACTCCCACATGGGGAGTGCTGCTCAGCCAGAAGCCCGGCTCACAGCTGGCGAGTGCAGTGGCGGTGGCAGGAGCCTCTCCTACTTCCACAACAGCGCTAAGGATCTCTGACTGCTGGCATGGGGAGTGGGCCTAAGCCATCAGTCAGACATCCCCCGAGGGCTCCTGGACTAGGAGAGCACAAAGGTTGGGCTGAGGGCCCCACCCCTCTGCCGAGTACACGAATTTTGTGCACCAGGCCTCTAGTATGCATATAAATTCTTTGATTAATCTCTTCCTGCCCCACCCACCCTCTGAAATTTGTCAGTCTTTTGCATGCTTCAATGTCTCTGGATCTACTTTGTTTGTCAGTTTATTTTAGAGAAAGACAAATACCACATGATCTCACTTATATGTGGAAGTTAATGAATAAAATAAATAAAAATGGGTATTTAAAAAACTTCAGGGGGTTATATTTGATATCAGATTATAATAAGAGGTGAAGTGTAAGGTAGTGCTTTCCTCATAGTAGGCACCACTAAAGGTTTTCAGTCCATCAAGGTCTGATATGAGTTAGACTATGAATGATATTCTAAATCATGTGTATTATCCAGAATAGATAGGCTGCACTAAGATAATTTATAACTTTCAAATCCCTATAGATGAACACAATAAAAGTTTATTTCTCACTCATGTTTTAGTCTCCTGTAAGTGAGGCAGTCCTCGTCCTTCTTGTACCTTCTCCTCTGGAGCACAGGGCTGCGAGGAGCCACAGAGAAGAATGATAGCTAGAGGACTGTTATGTGTTTAAGTAGCCAGGCTTAGAAGAGGCTTGCCTTACTTGCCTTGCTTCTGCCTGCCCAATACAATATTACTTCCTATCATCTGGATATGATGGAGAGGTAGGATGGGGAATGTAGCTTCCATGTCCAAGAGGAAAATGTGGTATAATGGGCACCTAACATTGTCTCTGCCAAACGATGTGAAACAATTTAAATATTTCTAGTAACAAAATTGGTAAGTGGTGAAGATTGCAAAATGCAGTCTAAACACAGAGAAGTTGTCTTCTTTGTGTGTTCTTCCCAATAAAGAGCCTCTTTGCCCTGCGTAGGAGTATCTTGCTGTAAGGATGACTTAGTAAAAGCATTTATAAGTAAATTTAAGAATAATGAACGTCGTATCAAGATGTCTATGTGAGGACTAATGGAAAGCTTGGAATGATCAAATTGTCAGGCACTAAACTGTAAACATTCTGGAGACTGACCATTTCTTAGATCAGTTTCCAAGAAAGCAATGAGGATATTCCCATGGCATAAAGTGGTATTTACATAAAATCACTCTCCGTAGTTCAAAACTATATTCCTGTTCTCAACCTTCATCTTTGCCTTTATATAGTTCTTTTTCACAAGACACTGTAAACTTTCCTACAGAAACACAATTATTTTTTAGTCAAATTTAATAGTTTATTATAACTGATATCAAACACCAAACATGTTAGTATTTATATAAACTAGTGTTTTTCTCTTAATCTGACAAATTATGACACCAAAATAAGAATAAATCCAAAGGTATATTTTTACCTTCAAAAGTGAAACTTTATGTGACCAGACCCAGTTCTGGCAAGAATGCAAGTGGTTTTGCATCTTATTCTTCTGGAGGAATATGATTATGGCCTTGGCTGGTCAGGTGGCTCAGTTGGTTGGAGCACTGTCTTGTACACCAAGGGGCACAGCCAATTGATGTTTCTCTCTCCCTCCTTCCTCTAAAATCAATGAAAACATTCCTCCAGTGAAGATTTTTAAAAATGATTTTATACACAGTATTTGAAATATGATATGACAACATTATTATCATTTAATTATACTATAAGTTATGCCTATGGAATCTATCTTGTAGAATTAAAAGCAGTAGTGTATAAAGCAGTACATATTTGATTTCACTGGCAATAAACTATAATAATTGACTTTAATAATTATCTCAAATTTCACTATACACGTACTGTGGTACTGTTAGAGGAAGTTATGAGGTAATGTGTACATGGAAGAATCTTTAAATAAGCCAATTCTAATATAGTTGTATACATATGCATGTATAGAATTATATGCTAATAATAAAAATATAGGAAGAGTATCACTATATTGAACTCACTACCTATTAAAATGAAAGGGCTAGGGTTTGGGTGGGATTTTAGCCAGTGAAAAATGCAATATAAAATCCTATCAAGAGAAACCAAGATGGTGGCATAGGTAAACACCTGAACTGCTGCCTCGCACAAACAATTTCAAAACTACAACTGAAAGACAAAACGGACACCATCCAGAACCACAGGAAAGATGGCTGAGTGGAAATTCTACAACTAGAAGAAAAGAGGAAAGCACATTGAGACTTAGAGGAGCTGTAAAAGGCTGAGGTATGGAGACTCGCATGCTATGTGCATGGGCGGCTGAGTGCATGGCTGGCTTTCTAAAGCGGGAGGGAGAAGGAAGCTCCCAACTGCACTGACCTCCAGTCCTGGGTGAGACGCTGGGAAACCAGACTCATTTGGTGGGAATCTGGACTGTCAGGGAAAGAGAAAGCACTCTGAGACTTGGGAGCTGCGGAAGGCAGAAGTCAGGAGGCATGCACGTGCGCAGAGAGGACTGACTGCTGAATGCACTGGTGGCTGAGTGTGCGACTGGCTTTCTAAAGCAAGAGGGAGAAGGAAGCTCCCGATTGCACTGAACTCCAGTCCCGGGCGAGATGCTGGGAAACTAGACTCATACCAGGGGAATCTGCACTGTCAGGAAAAGAGAAAGCACACTGAGACTTGGGAGCTGCGGAAGGCAGAGGTCTGTAGGCGCGTGCACACAGAGAAGCTTTCTAAAGCAAGAGGGAGAAGGAAGCTCCTGACTGCGCTGAACTCCAGTTCCGGGCAAGTTTCTGGGAACCCTGACTCATTTGGGGAGAAACTGGACTGTATGGAAGCGGGCGAAACTCGAGGGCAGCTTTCTCTCAGAGGTGCTTGCAGTGATTACCGAGGGACACAGAGACCCAGGGGCCTCATAGGGCAGGGCTGATGGGAAGTCAAGGCTGTCTGCTCTGCCCTGAAACTCTGCCCCATCCAAACTAAGCACAGAGACTTTTGCAATTTGCAAGTCTTGTCTCATAAGAGTGTCTCCAGCACAGAAGTTCTCCCAGTGTAGACACAGCTGATCCTCACAGCCAATTGGCCTGGAGGTCAATTCCTTCCGGTGATACCAACAACAATCAAGACTTAACTACAACAAGGCTGAGCACACAGTCCACAAAGGGGTGCACCAAGAGTGTCTGCCTCAGGTAACTGGGGAGGCTGAGCCACAGTGCCCTAGAAGACACCTACCACACAAAGCTACTCTACCAACTCAGGGAAGCAGTGAAAATGCAGAGACCACAAATGAAAGAAATGGAGAAAAAACAACTGGATATAGAGTTCAAAACCACGGTTATAAGATTTTTCAAGAATTTTCTAGAAAAGGCCGATAAATTTAATGAGACCTCAAGGATATGAAAAAGGACCAACTAGAAATTAAACATATACTTACTGAAATAAATAATATTATACAGAGACCTAACAGCAGACTAGAGGACTGTAAGAATCAAGTCAAAGAGTTGACATACAAAGAAGCAAAAACACTCAGCCAGAAAAGCAAAAGATAAAAGAATCCAAAAAGTTGAAGATAGTGTAAGAAGCCTCTGGGACAACCTCAAGCATACCAACATCCAAATTATGGGGGTGCCAGAAGAAGAGAGAGAGCAAGATACTGAAAACCTATTTGAAGAAATAATGACCAAAAACTTCCCCCACCTGGTGAAAGAAATAGACTTACAAGTCCAGGAAGCGCACAGAACCCCAAACAAAAGGAATCCAAAGAGGATCACACCAAGACACATCATAATTAAAATGCCAAGGGCAAAAGACAAAGAGAGAAGATTAAAAGCAGCAAGAGAAAAGTTACCTACAAGGGAGCACCCTTACGGCTGTCAGCTGATTTCTCAACAGAAACTATGCAGGCCAGACGGGAGTGGCAAGAAATATTCAAAGTGATGAAAAGCAAGCACCTACAACCAAGATTACTCTACCCAGCAAAGCTATCATTCAGAATTGAAGGGCAGATAAAGAGCTTCACAGATAAGAAAAAGCTAAAGGGTTCATCACCATCAAACCAGTATTATATGAAATATTGAAAGGTATTCTTTAAGAAGAGGAAGAAGAAGTAAAGGTAAAGATAAAAATTATGAACAACAAATACATATCTACCAACAAGTGAATCTAAAAATCAAGTGAATAAAAAATCTGATGAACAGAATAAACTGGTGAATATAATAGAATCAGGGGCATAGAAAGGGAGTGGACTGACAATTCTCAGGGGGAAACGGGTGTGGGAGGTGCGAGAAGAGTCTGGACAAAAATCATACACCTATGGATGAGGACAGTGGGGGGGAGGTAAGGGCAGAGGGTGGGGTGCGAATGGGATGGAGGGGAGCTATGGGGGGAAAAAAGAGGAACAATTGTAATAATCTGAACAATAAATCTTTATTAAATTTAAAAAAAGAATAAAATATATCTTATATAATAAAGAGCTAATATGCTAATTAGACCAGAAAAAAAAATCCTATCAAACATATTGCTTGAAATATAATATATGGTTAAGAACAATGTCTAAAAATTACATGCACAAATGGACATTTATTTCTCTAGCTGACTAGAAGGTGGGGAGTATATCTTGAAATTCCATTGCTTTAATAGGTTTTTAGCAATCAACATTATTTTCTTTGAAAAAGAAATAATAAAATATTCATGAAAACTTGCATATCATGATGTGTAGTTATAACTTTCCATATCTGTGATTTTTATAAATGCTCAGATTGGAAACCTTGTATTTTACAAAGCATCCACTATTTCCTTGAAATGCAATAATCTTGGGGATTTTGCCCAGCACTATTATTTAATATTAGATCAGAAATGATGGTAAAGATGAGAAAGGAAGAAGCTGGCTTTTCAGGAACCTTTCAGAATTCTGACCCCCTCTCCCACCACATCAAAACTGTCAGAATTGTAGCCTCCTGCAGGGCTCCTTTTATATTCTGTCAGTAAATCTGTCAAAATCCAGTTTTTCTTATTCTTGGGAATTTGCTCAAGACATTTCCCCAAGCCTCTAGCTCTAAGTTATGTTAGACTGAACGCCACCGATATTTGAACTCGGAATAAAATACAGCAGTTTTAAGCAACACAACAGCTTTTTTTCAGCGAGAGCCTATCATACTAAAACACACACAGGGCGAAACCTAAAGGAGATAGGATACCACAATCTCCACTTCCCTTCGCAAGCACTTCCCTTGCCCAAATCCTTTTATGTCAGGAGCATGGAGCCTGACATATGAGACTTGAAGGTGGTCAGACCTTGTGGCTCCCGCTCAATGGGAGCTTGCTTCTTTGTAAGTCTTGGTACTAAAAAATGCTGGCATGCCTGCCCCCTATAATTCACATTGAAAAGGGCTGCCTGTGCCTTGCAGGTGCCTGTGAGCCTCAGAGCTTCAGATAGTGCCTTTTCAAAGGCCAGCTGCCTTCTATCAAGGCTTTGAAGAAGACTTTGAAGAAGGCATCTCAGAAGCAGCCTGAGAGGAATTTCTAGAAGTCTCTGTTCAGCACCAGCCCAAATAAACAATCTGATTTTATTTTTCTTTTTTAAGCTGCTAGTTTTCAGAAACCAGTTGGCTATTTAACCTATCAAAACATTTTTTTGGGGGGTGGGGGGTGGGGGGAACAGAGGGTAACACAATGAAATGTACTTAGAGACTTCTGAAAGTGGTGACATTCTATTTCCAGAATATACATCTTCAACAAACAGTTTTTGAGCTCATACATGATTTCAGACAGTGAGTGGGAAACAGCCCAGTCTTCAAAAAGTTTAAAGTCTAGGAAGGAAAGAATACATTATTGATCAATACCCATGCCTTATAACATTAAGGTTTACTGGAACTCACTCTCCCCATATATATGAAGAAGCTTTTGCCAGGATAACACCAAGGCATGAATCTAGGTGAATAATGTAATTCTACCTGGTTTCCACACACATCCATACACATATACACACAGAAATGCATAAATATATAATGGCTCTAACCAATAGACGGTTGTTTTAAAAAACAGAAGCAGATAAAAGGGAAATGAATCTTTAAAATCTAACTTTAGATCCTGAGGATTAACAGTTTTCTAAGTGAGTGTGTCATTTTAGTTGTTACTACTAATATCAGCCTCAATATCTGACAGACCAACTGAAGAAAGGGATGCCTCTGTTCTTTCAAAATTCGCTTACACAAGTGACTCTCAATTCCCAGGGACAGAAGAACTTGACACAAAGTGAAATATAGCAACCGCATGCCGGGTTCACGGTTAAAGGGACAAAGTTATCTTAAAGAGAGAAATGGTAAAGGAGACAGGCTAAGTTAATCCTGTCCTTAAGTCGTTTTTGTTTGTTTGGTTGTTTTTTCCCAGCAGACATTAAAGGTGAGGTTTTCGTTTGTTTGTCTTGTTTTCATTACGAAGCAATTGAGATTGAAAAGTATCTACTCTAGGAAATTGTTTTGAATTCTTATTTATCTACTTGTGATCAAGTTAATTGTGACTAATTGAAGTGATTGCCAAGGGATTGTCAAACATCAGTCACTCTTTTTATGGACTGAACCATTTTCCTGCAGCCCTGTAAGAAAAATTCCACCTAGGACAACTGGAAACAGATTAATCCATTTAGAAATAATGAGCAGGAACTTAGCAACTTTTCACCGCGTGCTAAAATCTTATCTAAACCAGTTTGAAATGTAGGTTTAAAGGGAAAAAAGCAAAAAAGTTGGTTCATATTTTAAAATGAAAATCTTCTGGTCTATCCTTCCAGCTCACCTACCACATAGCTACAGAAATCTCTTTTGATACTTCTTGTCTATGATGAACTCTCCTTTTTTAATATTGAACTTGGCTGTTAAGAGTGCCTCTCATCTGATACTTCTCTTCAATATTACATTAAACTGTAGGCGCTGAGCCTCTGATTCATTTAACTTTTTTAACCCATCTATTTCCATATTACATACTAGTATCACCGTGTACCACAGCATATCAACAGGCATGCCATTGGAGGAGCTCCATAACTTAGAAAATGGTAACTCTCATTTCTATTTCTAGTCTAAAGGGTTCCAGAGCCAAAATGCACTGATGCAAAACAAAAGTAGGTACAGAAATATAGGTACAAAATTGTGTTCTATTCTGAAGGAAATTTCACATTTATTAAAAAGAGAAATGAAATTTATTACATAGAATCCTGGTTAGTCTCAAGGCACCTCATACACATCCCCTGAAATAATGTAATGTGCTGAAGCACTTGCTGAAACTCATCATTTTATAGTGAGGAATATATTCAATTTTCCCTTTTGAAATATGCTTACGCTCCCTCCTTCTACTGCTCAGGAAACAGGGCATCTCTCTTCGCTGCCCCTCTGCCTCTTGGTCTGGGGAAGGAAGTTCTGAGGTCCTGGATGCACAGTGAGATGAAGGTGAGGGCAGGAGAATCACTGGCGTAGAGACAGGACATTCTTTTTGTACAGATCTCCTGCCACTCCTTTCCTCTAGAACACTCTTTCAATAATGAATGTAGTGTCAGAGTTGTTCAATAAATATTAATGCACAACTCCACTGGATAGGTTTGACTCTAGAATTCAATGAGTGATAAATTACTCTCCAGGCAAGTGGAAAGTTTGCCTATTGGGTAAATAGCACAACATAACAAGTGTTATGGCAGGCAAGCTGTTGAGTCCAAGCTCCTCTGCCAGGGGTGGGACCTCCTTAGCTGCTGGAACTGGAAGAAGACACAAGCAGCCGCAGGTCGATGGGACATGCTTTATTGCAGACAAAGCAGCCAGCCATTGGCTGTTCAGTAGTGCATTTTATATTCACTCAGACAAAGAGGATTCTTGCCAAATAAGGACATTAGTGTTACATGAACTAGTAACATACTATAAAGGTGCACCTGTGCAGTGTGTACAGTAAAGCTGCTGTGTCCTTGCCTTTGTGCATGGGTGTGGCATGTGGACCTTTAACATCTGGTGTACTCTGGTCAGGATCCCCACATAAGTGGACACTGAGGCAAACTGCCTGGATAGTCAAGATGTCTTCATATAAGAGTTGATTAGATAATGAAGTGTGTATTGTTCAAATGTTGCTGGAAGGAAGGCCATTCCACACTCCACAGAAATGAGATATAGCTGTTCTTGTTCCTAACCTGCCTGACTCCATCTCTATATATAAAAACCTAAGCTACCCTTATGACCAGACGACTGAATGACTAGTCAGTACCTATGATGTGCACTGACCACCAGGGGGTAGACACTCAATGCAGGAGCTGCCCCCTGGTGGTCAGTGCGATCCCACAGCTAACCTCCTGCAGCCAGCCAGCCATCCTCCCACGGTCACTCCCCTCGGCTGGCCCTGTTGGGCCCTGATCAGCCCTGATTGCTGGCTGGGCTGAGGGACCCCACCTATGCATGAATTCACGCACCAGGCCTCTTGTCTACACTAATGAAAGAGTAACATGCAAATTAACCATCACTCTGTTACACCCACAAGTAACGCCCACCAGCCAATCAGGAGTGAGTACGCAAATTAACCCAACAAAAATGGCGGCCGGCCACAGAGCAAGCAGGAGACTTGGTTTTCCCCGCCTGCTCTGGCCAGCCCTGGGCGCCTCTCAAGGCTACAAAGTTTCAATTGTAGAAGATAAATAAATCCCAACAAAAATGGCTATGTCCACAGAGCAAGCAGGAGGCTTGGGTTTCCCTGGCAATGGAGGAAGCCAAGCTTTCCACCCATTTTGGCTGGCCCTGGCCTTCACTCAAGGCTACAAAGTTTCAATTATTATAGAAGATAAATAAATACCAACAAAAATGGCTGTGGCCATGAAGTGAGCAGGAGGCTTGGGTTTCTCTGGGGATGGAGGAAACCAAACTTCCTGGTCGACCAGGGCCTCCACTCAAGGCTACAAAGTTTCAATTATAGAAGATAAATAAGTCCCAGATACCAGGGCCTCCGCTTGGGTCACTGTGGGGCGTGGCCATTTTGCAAACCACCACAGGCCTGTTGCCCAGGCCACACCACACCCCAAGGGAACCCCCACCCTGATCCAGGACACCTTTCAGAGCAAACCAGCCAGCCTCTGCCCATGCACCAGGCCTCTATCCTATCTAATAAAAGAGTAATATGCAAATTGACTGTCACTCCAACACACAAGATGGCTGCCCCCATGTGGACACAAGATGGCTGCCACAAGATGGCCAGCAGGGGAGGGCAGTTGGGAGGGACCAACCTGCAAGGGAGGGCAGTTGTGGGTGATCAGGCCAGCAGGGCAGAGCAGTTGTGGGGGACCCAGTCCTGCAGGGGAGGGCAGGTAGGGGTGATCAGGCCTGCAGGGGAGGGCAGTTAGGCGCAATCAGGCTGGTAGGGGAGTAGTTAGGCATCAATCAGTCTGTCAGGGAAGTGGTTAGGGAGTGATCAGGCTGGCAGGCAGAAATGGTTAGGGGCAATCAGGAAGGCAGGCAGGCAGGCAAGCAGTTGGGAGCCAGCAGTCCTGGATTGTGAGATGGATGTCGACTGCCCCTTTAGGTCCGATCCTACCGGGATCGGGCCTAAATGGGCAGTTGGACATCCCTTGAGGGGTCCTAGATTGGAGAGGGTGCAGGTTGGGCTGAGGGACACCCCCCCGCCCCGTGCATGAATTTTGTGCACTGGGCCTCTAGTTGTAATATAACAGCACATTTCTATTCCTGTTCTACCCCAATTTTTAAAATAACTATATAATCTTTTAAATTTGTAACATGATACATTATTTAGAGAAAATATGCTATCACAAGAATGATAGCCAGCATTCCTTTCATGTGTCTGAATCCTGCTTGTCTTTGGGATGTCAGCCTAAATGTCACTTCCATAGAAAGTCTTTGAATAATCTAACTTAAACTTTCTGGTTATATTTCATATTCTCATGCACATTTCCCTTATTAGTAAAATTTGTGCACTCCTATCATTTATTTATTCATACAATGACTATTTAATATTTGTTTTTCCATAGACTATAAGTACCATGATGGCAGGACATGGAATTGTTTATCATCCATATGCAGGTTTTGCATTTAGTAGCATGTATCCAATTTTTGCTGTTCTCGGGGATGAACTATGGCTATACTGAATGATGGAACCCACTGCTTATTTCTGTTATTTCTGTCCTTAATATCCAAAATTTCTCCAATGCTTTGACTTTAGTTAACCTAACATAGTAAAACTATGTTATATGTCTTGTTTATTAATATATGCCACAGGTTATATCAAATAGTGCCCTCTGGAATAAGCCACTTCACACTTAATGATTAGATAATTCTCATGTGTATCTCATTTTCTATACCAAGGTAATTATACATTATATTTTACAAAGGAAGTAAAGTAATGTTTGAATACTTTAATGTATGGAGTTTATATTATGTGAAGGTAGCCCTTTTGTTTCCTAAATTTGTCATGGGAAGATTCAGTTTATTTGATTGATTTAATTAAGGAGTTGATAACTCTAGGTATAGATAGATGCCCAGAAATGTTGACATGTCATATCTTATGGAAATCTTTAATTCACATAGATTATCTCTTAAAAATCGAATGTTTGGTATAATAAAAATCTGCTATAAGAAGCAACCACAACATTTCATGTTTATTGGATCTAGATTCATTGTTAATTGCATTACATGTCATGGAAAAATGCAAGTTGTTTACAGAATAAAATATTTACAAAATGCAGATCCTTCTATAATTTTATTAGATGAGGCAAAACTTTCAGATTTCACTTCTTTAACATGTTATACCGAATTATAGAATACTCCTCCAGGATTTTTCAAAAGCATGAAAGAAAAAAAGTCACATGCCATTTTCATCAGAAAACAGTCTTGGTCAGGGATAAGGGAATAAAATTAGAAATTATATTCATTGGTATTTGCTGCCTCTTTATAAAAAGATTGACTTTAATTTTACAGAATAAATAAAGTATTAAAGTCATCCTCATTGATACTCTTTTTTGGGGGTTTCTCTTTAGCACTCACAAAGTGCTCTACATGAAATAAGGGAATTCAAGATCCACATTAATTTACTAACTAGAGGCCCATCCCGCAGTGTGGCCTGTGGGGATTGGGCCGAATCCAGCAGCTCCTGCCTGCTGCTCCCGCTCATCCCAGCCCCGCAGCGGCACTTGCCAGTTGTGAGCCCTGTATTTGGCCCCCGTCCCGAGGGGGTTGGGGGTGGGGGGCCGGGATGCGATTGGCCCTCTGGGCAGGCGGTGGAATGCCCTTGCCAGCCTGGGATCAGGATCTGTCCCGCTGATGTTCGCTCCGGTTGTCGGGAGCCACCTGGTGGCCGCTTCTATATCATGTCTTCATTGCTGAGCTTCTAGGGAGGGGAAGTGGCTGCAGTGCCTGAGGCTGACTTCTAGAAGGCTGGCAGCACTGCAGGATCATGCTGGCAGCATCAGTCTGTCGCTGCCTGGCCCATTCTCTGGAGATTGGACCTGCAGGACTACTGAGGGAGTGAGTGGCTGCCGTTGGGCTGTTGGGCTGCCCGGATGGGTCCGTCAGCTGAGCGGCACTCCCCCTGTGGGAGCGCACTGACCGCCAGGGGGCAGCTCCTGCATTGAGCGTCTGCCCCCTGGTGGTCAGTGCTCGTCATAGTGACAGGTCTACTGGTTGTTTGGTAGTTTGGTTGCTTAGACTTTTATATGTATAGATAGATAGATAGATAGATAGATATCCATAGGGTGCTTTTTGGATCTATGCAAAATATTTATCAAGAAGCATTTGATAAATGTTCAGGGGGGAAGGTTAGGGGGTAGCAGAAGTGAAGGAAACAAACTTATAATTAAGTTAAAACAGAAAACTAGATATGAAGTTCTATTTGTCCTTGCCTTTGTAGCCCCTTTCATTTCCAGTTATCCCTTTTTTCCTAGGTATTTTTACTTAATAATGGGAAGCTCTGCTGTTAGATCCCTCTTTCTCATGAGACATAGAACAATATAGGTCTTGTTGGTTTAAGACTGCCACAATACATCTCCCCCAGGGGGAAGATACTATTTTCAATTCCAAAAGTTAGCAGCATGTGAAATCACTTCTGATTGCTGTTCTCCTATTCCACCCTGTTTCAATTAGTATAGGATATTGTGTTTGTGAATTACCTGTCATCCAAGGTTTCCTGTTACGTTTATAATGGCAAATGAATTATATGCTAAGTATTTTCTATAATGTGCACATAAAACTATTTATTATGTGATGCACAACAATTGTGTTTGTATATTAGCAAGAAAGGAATGACCTGTATTTGCTTATTTTACAATCACAGTTTCATTTTTCTGTGGCATCAGTATCCCTTCCAAACAAGAATGAAGAATACAGATTCTTTTCATTGGCAATTCATGTGGTTCTCAACATTAGATAAAGTTATTAAGCTTAAAGTAGAAAATTAGATTAAAACTATCCATTTTCAAATTATTTTTGCTGTACAGGGAATTTATTACTGAAAGGAAGAAAAATAATTAGAGATTCTGTTCTTGCAACTGAATTCTAAATGGGCTCTGAAGTTTCTAGTAATTTCTATTTTGGTGATTGTTCAAATAAATCCAAGTTATACTAATTTCTTATTTCTACTGGTGGCATATGAAGCATCAGTATAACGTCTATTAGATATATATTTTTTCTCCAGAGATTAGAATGTTGAACTCCATAAGAGTAGATTTAACCCTTTGAATATAGTCATGGCTAAGTGATACTTAAAACTAACACAGGATGAATGCATTGTAGGAATTAAAATATCCCATGTCTTTTTTTACTATCATAAACAACACCAATCAGTTTTATGTGTAAACCAAGAAAGAGGCTTAAGTAAAGGGGAAATAAAGTGCATTTATTTCAGTCTCCCAGTTTGCAACCAGGACACCCAGATTCAGGGAGTAGTCTGAAATGTGCTCTGAAGAGAACACAGAAAGGCAGGGCTATAAAGCCTCGGGCTCCATGTGTCACCACATATAACGCCGGCCCTCTTTAAGAAAATAAAGCGCTCTGGTTGGGTTAATTGGAATTGGTTGAGTTCAACATGCAAACAGAGAATTCTGGTTGGCAAAACAGGGCTAGCTTCTTTCAAACTAAATGATGTCGATGACCTGGTTGTTATGGTGAGAAAGATGTAAGGGCCAGGCCTAGCTGAGAAGTCCAGAAGTTTATGGAGAAACATGCTGGTGGAATATTTGTAAGACTACCTTCTTCATGGTCTCGCAGCTGTGTGTGTATTCCCCTGACATAAATGAATGATTCTATCCTCACAATCTCTCTCTCTCTCTGTATTTGTGTATTATATATATATATATATATATATATATATATATATATATATATATATAGCACTGCCCACATGAAGACTAGGAAGTTACTGCTAGGGAGAAGACAAAAAATTATTTAAATGATTTCAGTATTTTTCAAGTTCTATATTTGACCTAAAGAGAAAATAGTTATATGGATTCTCTAGACCAGTGGTCTGCAAACTGCGGCTCACGAGCCACATGCGGCTCTTTAGCCCCTTCAGTGTGGCTCTTCCACAAAATACCACGGCCTGGGCAAGTCTATTTTGAAGAAGTGGCGTTAAAAGAAGTTTAAGTTTAAAAAATTTGGCTCTCAAAAGAAATTTCAATCGTTGTACTGTTGATATTTGGCTCTGTTGACTAATGAGTTTGCCGACCACTGCTCCAGACTTTTTTAGATACTGTACTGAATTATTCCAATTGTTGAAGAAATACTACTCACCTTTTTGCCTTTTTCCTTTCCTCTCTTATTCCCAACCTTCTATAGACAGGTGAGAAATTAAAGGAGAGAAGTGTAACAACTGGTCTTAAAGATATATGTGTTATTGATATTGAAGAAATAGTTGGTATTATATATCATCAAAATATATCTAGCTGAACTACTGGAGATATAGGAGACTTAAGGCTAGCCTAGAAAATAAATTGCATCAGGTGAGAAATGAAAATTTCTTTCATGCAGAGCATAGGTCACTGTCAGTATGTTAAAAAAATCATTTCTACTCTATCATTTCACTGAGTAAATCCAATTGCTAGGGTAGAGTAAAACCTCATCTCCTCACCTTTATTTCCTTGAGTCCAGATTCTATTTTCTTTCCTGGAGGGTTTTGATAGTTAAAATAGCTATTTCCTTTCTGTGACTCTCTCAGACACATTTCCCTCTCTTTTAAGTAAAACAAAGAATGAAATGTGAGCTTTGTTGTTGTTTTTCTGGTATGCATCCAAGCAACCTCTCAGGTAGGACTGCAACAGGCAGTCCTCGGGTTAAATCGGACTCACTGTGCCTCGTTTCATGGTTACGTCGTCATCTCCCATTTATTTATTAAAAAAGTTCCGTCATGTCGATGTATACACATATGTGCTTTATGTTTTTTATTATTTATTTACCACAAGTAAAGGTCAGGGATTGTTATCTTTTAAATTGTTTTACTGTTTTCCTTCATTACTGCTGTGTATGTGCTCCATGTGAGTGACGTGGGTGCTTATGTAGGTGGGTTCCGACTGAAAGCGAAAATCGCGTTACATCACCGGAGGAACGGATCTCCGACTTAACTCGAGGACCTACTTTATAGGAATCTATCACCTTTTTAAGTGGAAGATAGTAGCTAATTCTCAGTAAGAAAATGATGAAGCTGAAAGCCAAGTGTATCAACTTCTAATTTGTTTTACAATGGAATCTTAAGCACTTTAGTTAGCCACATTTATTTTCTTCACATAAAATAGAGATAAAGTATCTAGTCACCATGCCATCTTTTGGGGTTGGCAGGGAATTACTAGGTGGTTAATAGAGGGTATGATTGAAATTTCTATGTAGTCATGTGGGGCTTAATGTTTCGGTCAAAAAAAGGCTGCATATATGATGGTGTTCTCATCAGATTATAATGGAGGTGAACAATTGCTATTGCCTAGTGAAATTGTAGCATTCTGTATTGTAACATCATGCATTATTCACGTGTTTATGGTGATGCTGGTGTAAACTCGCCTACGGTACTGCCAGCTGTATAAAAGTATAGCGAATGCAATTATGTACTACACATAATACTTCATAATAATAATAAACTATGCTACTGGTTTATATATTTACTATACTACACTTTTATTATTTTAGAGTACACCTTTTGTAATTATTTAATAAAAAATATAGGTTTCTGGAAAATAGTTACAATGGCCACAACCTTGATTGCATCATTTTCTCATGTGCTTGCTTTAAGCTTGTGTTGTTTTGTTCATCATGGGCCCTAAGCATACAGTACCCACTGCTAATGTTGCCAAGAAGACGCCACATTAAGTGAATGACCTGAAGAGGAAATTAAAAGTGAGTAAGAAATACAAAAGTAGAAAAATCAGTGGTGGTTATTGCTTGCCAGTCAAGCATGTCCCATTCCACTGGGAGCCATGATCTTGAAGAACAAGAACAAAGTGAGAGAAGCTGTTAAAGGCCTGCTTCACTGAGGCAATGAGACAAACAACAGTTCGAAAAGGGACTTTATCCGCCATGGAGAGACACTGACGGCCTGGATCAAAGACCAGACACAGAAGTGTATCCCTCTCAGCACCATGACAGTCACTACCAAAGCAATGTTGAAAGAAAAGGCTGGACCTGACCGTGCTGTCAGATTCACTGCTAGCTTTGGGTGGTTTAATAGATTCAAGAAACATCGTTCATTCCCCAAAAGAAAAGGGGGTGGCAGGTCTGTGAGTGCTGATGAATTTTTGGAAACTCCAGATAAGCATATTATAGAGAAAAATTACCTCCCAGAGCAAATATTTAATAGGAATGCTTCCAAATCTCCCCGTTCTGAAAACAAATGTTTGAATGGACCCTCATCCATCAGAAGATCAAGGTAATGCAAGGTTTCAATGCTTCCTTGGGGGCAATGTTTTAGGGTACAAATGGAAACCCTTTGTGATCTGGCATAGTGAGACCCTCAGGTCCATCAAGCATCAATAAAGCCACACACCGCCAGGAATAAAAAGGTATGGATGACCCACCTTGTCTTCCAAGATGCCCTCCTGAATTGCTATGTCAGTAAAATTGAGAAGTACTGTTTGGAAAATTGTGCCAGAAGACCAAAGAAAACCAAGGATGCTTCAAAGAAGAGGAGGGACACTGTTTAATACACCTGCGGACTCAGGGAACAGCCTTCCAAATCTGAGATAAGGAATATGCATGGGGCCCTCCCTTATATCTCCCTGTGGTCTTTGTCCTGCAAATATGGATTATGCTTCTGGTCCTTTTTGCGGGCCTTGCAAGAAGGCCCCCAGGTGTTGGGGGTCTCCAGGCCATATCTAATGGTCTGGCCTGGTCCCAGCATTAATAACCCTCCCTCTGGGGCAGTGCACTGTCCACAGCCCCATGGCCTCTGTAACTGGTTCTGCAAGACCAGTATCTGGGAAGGAGGTAGTGACTTAATTATAGGTTATCAAGAATGTACACTGAGCTTGCTGGCATGGATTCAGGGTTACATTGGAATTAGCCCTTTTTAGCCTTCTCAAAATAACATACATTTCAAGATTTTGCCTATTGTTTGTAATGCCCCCCAGACATCATTTTTCATTGTTGATCTTCATCCTTGTATCAAAGTGGTGTTTTCCTTCCAAACGCAACCTCTCTTTACAACCAGTGGATTAAGAAGTTATAGCAGCTTTTATGGCCTACTTCCTGAGGAGGATCTTTGTCCAGGATACTGCTGCAGCCAAAGGAGACACTGATGCAGTTCTGGAAGGATTACAGCATCTGTGACTGCATCTAGAACCTTGCTTGAGCTGGGGTGATGTCACCAAGGAGTTTATGAATGGCATCTGGAAGAAGACACTAAAGAGGTTTGTCCATGATTTTGAAGTAGTAGTTAAGTAAGGATGAGAAGTTTGCAGAAATCACCAAGGCTATGTTTGAGATACTAAAAATCTTTAACCTGGGTGTGGGTGAGGATGACATTAAGGAGCACGAGAGCTGGTTCCTGCGAAACTGATGAGCTGGGAACTGGAGCAAGCTTGTGTAGCTGCAGAAGAGGCCAGTGAAAAAGGAAGCTGCAGGGGAATGAAAAGAAGAACCCCCCGTGAAAATTCACAGTGAAAAGCTTAGCAGAAGCTTTTGCAAACCTAAAAAGTTTGAAAACATAGACCCTCAGCACCCAAAGGTTTTCATTAATAGAGAGAAAGGTTCATAGTGCATTTTCTGCTTACAAGTAAACCTATAATGAAAAAAAAAAATCCCACAAAAAACAAAAACAAATAAACCACCAAGGACATTTTTCTAAAAAGAGTGACTCCTATTCAAGAAGAGTCTCAGGCAGGTCCGTCCTTCAGAAGGCACTCCAGGAGAAGACATTATTATAGGAGATGAAAAGCTCATTGTGTTATTGCCCCTGAAGACTTTCCAGTGGGACAAGGTGTGGCCCGGACAAGACGGTTATATTGTTGATCCTGACAATAGGCTGATGTCTTAGTTTTTAACAAAAATTTAAAAAATAAAAAAGAGCCCTAGTTGGTTTGGCTCAGTGGATAGAGCATCGGTTTGTGGACAGAAGGGCCCAAGGTTTTATTCCAGTCAAGGGCACATGCCTGGGTTGCAGGCTCGATCCCCAGTAGGGGGCGTGCATGAGGCAGCCAATCAATGATTCTCTCTCATTGTTGATGTTTCTATCTCTCTCTTCCTCTCTGAAATCAATAAAAATATAGTAAAAAAAATAAAAGAAAACTGAAAAGAAAAAAGCTTTTAGGATAAGGATGGAAAGAAAGAAAACATACATGTCCAGCATGTTTACTAGTATGCTTTAAGCCAAGTGTTATTACGAGAGTTGAAAAGTTTAAAAATTAAGTTTATAAAGTGAAAAGTTACAGAAATGTAACGTTAATTTGTTATTAAAGAAAGGAAATTTTAAATAAATTCAGTGTGCCCTCAGGGTGCAGTATTTATAAAGTCTGCAGTAGTAGTGTAAATAATGTCCCAGGACTCCACACTATCTCACTACTCACTCTCTGACTTACCCAGAGCAATCTACAGTTCTGCAAGTTCCAATTATGGTAAGTGCCATATACAGGCGTATAATTTTTTAACCTTTATTATGAGTTTTTACTGTACCTTTTCTATGTTTAGATACACAAATAATTATCATGTGTTACGACTGCCAGTATTATTTAGTACAGTAATAAGCTGTACAGATGTGTAGTCTAGGACAAATAGGCTATAGAAGGTTACACCATCTAGGGCTGGGTAAGTGTACTCTCTGATGTTCTCACAATGATGAAATTGCCTGACAAGGCATTTCTGTCATTAAGCAATGTATGGCTGTAATTGAGAAATTAGTGGCCTTACCGTTGTTTTGCTTGACTTGGTTTGCAGTTTTTTTTTTGTTTTGTTTTTTTCTTTTGGAGTGGGGGAGACTTGGTAATTTTTTAAAGGTTTTACATAAGTTAATTATTATATTGAATAATATTAGAAGTTGAAGATAAGATTGTGGAGTGAAATAATAAAAATTTAAAACAATATTTTTCAACATGACAACAATTCTCATTTTAATAGTAAAATTTGCAATTTTTTTTAATATTTATCAACTAAACTTCTACATTCTACATTAATTTAGACTACCCTATTATACCACAGGCAAAGGACTAAAGATAAGAAAAAATAGTTTTACTTGTCATCAGTCATAAATAGTATGATAATTGTTTGATAGAAATCACTGAAGAATGAAAAATACTAAGGAGGAAAAGTAAAACCAGACTGATCTCCTAAGTGTTCAGGGAATGGTTTAACGTTGGCCTGAATTATAGGCCTGAGGGAATGATAATGCAGATCCACAGGGTCACGGGCCAACATTACATGTCTGCAATATACAGGTATTTCCTTAAGACTGGACTGTCTGAGTGGGACTGACTGGTGAAAGATATGACTAAAGTGGACAGGAGCTAGAATATGAAAATCCAAGTGTGCTGTGGTCAGTATTTCATTCTAAACACACTTGGAATTAATGGAGTTTACACTGGGAAATAATTTGATGAAGTTTTCCTTTCTTTTTGCTCTGATTAACACCTAAGAAAAATGATTTTGTTATTAGAATACTTAAGGATGTATTTTAGGATAGGGCCCAGAGTCATATAAGTTATATAAATTCTAAACAGACTAATTATCATAGAAATTGAACAACTTATTGAAAAGCCCCCTTCTATCTTGATAAATTCACCAACCCAAATGATTATGTAAGTTAATATTAACATACTCTCAAAATCATACAATTTTAATATCATTTGCAAGACTCCAGTAAAGAGAACAAGGAAATACTTTTGTGTGTGTTTTTAATTAACAAAGACAGCATGTATTTAAAAAATGAAAAATCTAGTATTTAAAAAAAACCTATAATCCAATACAGTCATATATATTTTGCCAAAATTCTAAAAAAAATAGAAAGAAAATCTTGTAGCATATCAATGTCACTACTTATGTGATTCATTCTAGATTCATAGGAATAGTTGAATGTTAGGAAGTCTATAACTATAAATCATAATATTACTAAGTCAAGAACAAAGATTATCTCCATAATTGTATCATTTCAGATAAAGTACTTCATAAAATTCAGTGGTCATTATTGCTAAAAACTCATATTTACAAATGAAACTCAGCAAACTAAAATAAAACAACTACCAAAAATACGAGTAAAATAGAACCAGATGAATAGTTGGAACTTATCTTATCATGATGTCTGTGAATATGTGTATAAGTTAAAAGCCATCAGCATGCTTAATGGTGAAATTTTAGAAGAACTTCCATTAGGTCAGGATGCCATTATTACATTATTATTTAATATTTTTCTGTTGGATGCAGTTAGAAAGCAAAAGGAAAATTGCCCATGATCATAGGAGGACAATAAATAAATTAATTTGGAAGCATCCGTACACAGGACTGTAACTGAACTTGGAGTAATGAGATAGCAGGAGTGAAATAGGTCTGTGTATGCTGATATGGACTAAGCCATACTGTCAGTGAAGATAGCAAGGTATAGAAGAGCATGCATGATAAGCTTTAATTTCTGTAAAGAAGACGTGTATACATGTATCCTTTATATACGTATGAGCCATTTCTGGGGTGATACACCCATAAACATATGCACACATGCGCAGACTACTACTCATCCTGTTTGTCATTAACCATGGGACAGAGTTTACTTTCCTTATCTAACATATGTCCATTTTCATTTTATTTAGCCATAGCTTGTATAAAGTATATTTAAAGAGTACTTAAAAAATTATCAAAAATTTCTTAATTTGTCTTTTAATATTTGTTTTACATGAAAACTTGTACATTTTTACATCAGTCATGTCACAGATTTCTTGTCCCATATTCATTATATTTCACAACCATGCTTTTGATTATACTTAAAGTTGTTAATTTTAGAGCCCATTTTTCTTGATTATTCTATCTTAGTTATTATAGTTTAAAATTGGTGCTACATCTGTTTGTTTCCATTTCCTTGGAAAAACATTGCCATAAGTCTCAATGACTAATATTTTGGTCTAAAAATGTTAATCATGAGTAATTTGAAGTAAAAGGCAATTACAATTTTTAAATTTAACATAAATATGGTCAAGAATAATGATATTGAGTTCTATTGTTTATAAATTAAGGGGGGTAGAGATTCTAACATTAGTACAAGTATGACTTTTAATAGTATTTAATAAAATAATCTTAACTCCTATTTCTACATTTAGCCTAGGGCAAAACTGTGGTCTCCTTACATAGAATACAAAATTTGAAAACAAAATAGTTCCTTTGGGCATTTAATTTAATTTAAAACTTTTGAATTTGGGGCTGTTTTTGAATGGCTCAAGGAAGAATTTTGTTTCTGATGAGATCCAGAAGCCGAGACAGTAACAAAACAAATGAGGTATTTAGAACTAAATTGAAGTGAATAATTGAACATTAGGTATTGAAAATAACATGGGCTGTCCTCCAGATTGTGAGAGAAAAAGAAATAATCTCCATCCAGGTGGCTCAAGCCCAGAATGGATTTTTAAGCATAAATAATTCAGATTTATGTAACTCCAGAGAGAAATTGTCACCTTTTTACTTTGACTATATTTTTTACATGGTTTCATATAACAACTTTTATTTCCTTCATACTGAAGCAGTAACAGTGGCGACAATATCTAAGGCAATTTATTCTAAAATCATCAGCATGTGACAAATGAGGCTTTCCTCCGGAACATAGACAAACGGAGGTGAAGCAAGGGGGGATTTCAGTTCTGTTCTGATTATTCCAGATTAGCACGCATTGCCATGATGGAAAGCTTTACAATTAGCTGCTATTCTTTCTTCAATTTACTCTGAATTTCAGGACTACTAATATGCGTGCCAATGACATTAAGTAGAGAACCAAGGTTTGAATAATTTTCATTAAATGGGGAATGTTCTTACTGTAATGATAATGGTATCTTGGGTTCTCCAACAACAAATTATTTCTTCAGTGACTTTGACTTCTCTCACCTCTCATTGATTCTTACCATTATCTGCCTTTTTCTAGAATGCA
The DNA here is from genome assembly GCA_026230045.1 of Corynorhinus townsendii. Lineage (NCBI taxonomy): Eukaryota > Metazoa > Chordata > Mammalia > Chiroptera > Vespertilionidae > Corynorhinus > Corynorhinus townsendii. Next base: position 65,812,933 of record JAPDVU010000008.1, on the reverse strand, counting down.
GACTCAGTCATTTAAGTGACATATGGGTCAGGATAGTTTTATTATGGTGGTTGTTTTACTTTTTGTTGTTTTTAATAGTGACATAGTTGAATGTGCATAGTTGATAACCTAATCTTATTATTAATTTTTATTTGCCTATGCTACTAGAAACTTCTTAGATACTGTAGTTTTAATAAAATAATTATAGAATCTTAACTACACACAAGCTCTTTGCAAAGGTGCATATTAACATATTTAACTATTAGTAATTTTTAGTAGCTGAATTTCAATACTAAAAGAATATTACCTTGTTAACATAAAAAAACCATTGAAACCTGTAAAGAATTTTTGTGAGTTTATTTGAGCCAAACTGTAGACATATGCCAGGAAGCAGAACCTCAAGGAATTGAGATAATGCTCCAGAGAATAGTGGGTTACATTTGTATTTATACATTGCAATCAAAGGAGGGATATAGGTGGGTTACATGAAATTCATTGGTGATAGATTAAGGAGGTGGAATAAAGCAAAGCAGTGGGAAACCCCTGGGATTGGATAAAAAGTAAAATGATGGACACATACTTAGGTGGGTGCAGGAACAATTAACATGATAATGAAGGAATTTGTGGTATCTGTCCTGGTATCCACCACATTTGGTTGTGTGCCAGGGGCTCCAGAAAAAGGGAAGTTACAAGTTACCCAGACATTTCAAAGGATATGTTATCATAGATGCAAAAAGACAGATAGGCTCAGTTAAGGTAAAGGTTGACGTTGTCAGTGAAGATACTGGCCTAGGATGTAACTGCCCACCATAACTGCGTTTGGTTAAAGTTGAATTTCAGACCATCCTTTGTGGTTACTTTAGGTCTCTGAGTTTGCAAGACTGCTATGCAGGCCTCCCCTGAGCTTGTCAGGTCAACATGTGGCCCCTTTGGTCCACACCTATCACTAATAGATACCTACTTACATAGTCTTTTTTTACCATAGCTTCTATGTCCTTCTTGTCCTTTGTGTACCTAACATAAATGAATATGTTTTTCTCTGAAATGTAAAGTTTTGCCAATTTGCTTTTTCTGTGACATTCTAATAGCACATGGCAGACTAATGTTCTATTAAGAACTCAGTTTATTAAAGAAAAGTAAAATAATTGATAATAAAAATGAAATAGGAATCATCTCATTTATAAAAGTCTTTGCAGAGAAGAATGAAGTGAAATAATGAATAATTATCCTTGTAATCTGATAAATATTGGTATAGTTTATTTAGGCCTAATATATCTATTCATTTATTGTTTCTGCACATAGCTATGAGTGTAAATATAACTTTCAACTCCTCAAAGTTATAAACAAGAAAGAAGTAAAACAATGGGAAATACAATAGTAAGTAGAAGCCTTCTCAGACCAGGGAATCATGAGCGTTAATTCCTTAGTGTTAGTCTTTCATACAGGTGTTTACAATAAAAGCAATAGGTTAAATATGACTACAAAAACAAGACAAACAAAATAGAAAAACCAAAAAACTTAACAGTACATGACTCTTGATGACTTCATTAAGGAAAGGCTCCAATGCTTCATCACCTTTACAATGTGGGGCTTGTTAAAAATACCAGTGGTAGAAATTCAGTGGCAAATTCTGATTCATTATATGTTGCAGACAGCTTAATAGTTTGCTTTTGAACTAGTACCACATTTGAATCTGATGGCAATGTTAGAGAAACACTAGCCTAGGGATTTTTCTCAAATTTACCACTTTCAGTAACTGAGTTTTTACATTGCCCAAAGAAAGAGGGACATCAGAGACTCTTATGAAACATATTCACAACAAACTAATAAAATGTAATAATCATCCTATCTAATAAAAGAGCAATATGCAAATTAACCATCACCCCACTATACTAACAAGTCACACCCACCAGCCAATCAGGAGCGAGTATGCAAATTAACCCAACCAAGATGGCTGCAGCCACAGAGCAAGCAGGAGGCTTGCGTTTCCCCGGCAATGGAGGAAGCCAAGCTTTCTGCCTGCACTGGCCACCCATTGCCCCCAAGGGAACCCCCACTCTGATCCAGGACACCATTCAGGGCAAACCAGCTGGCCCCCACCCTGCACCAGGACTCTATCCTATCTAATAAAAGAGTAATGTACAGAATGACCATCATTCCAACACATAAGATGGCTGCCACAAGATGGCCAGCAGGGGAGGGCAGTTAGGGGTGACCAGGCCGGCAGAGGAGGGAAGTTGGGGGTGACTGGGCCTGCAGGGAAGGGCAGTTGTGGGGGACCCAGGCCTGCAGGGGAGAGCAGTTGAGGGGAACCAGGCCTGTAGGGGAGGGTAGTTAGGGGCAAACAGGCTGGCAGGGGAGCAGTTATGCATCAATCAGGCTGGCAGGGGGGTGGTTAGAGGGTGATCAGGCTAGCAGGCAGAAGCGGTTAGGGGCAATCAGAAAGGCAGGCAGGCGAGCAGTTGGGAGCCAACAGTCCTGGATTGAAGAGGATGCAGGCTGGGCTCAGGGACACCTCCCCCGGGACATCCCCCCCTCCCGTATACTAATTTCATGCACCAGGCCTCTAGTTACTAAATAACAAGAAACCACTTCCAACCAGAATAGACTGTGTGGTCTTTCAAGGACCTTCTCCCAGGAAGCCAAATTGTTTCATAAGGAGATATTTCTTAGAGCTTGGAATTAAAAAAGAGACAAGTGGGTGATCTCACTATATAGCGTTAAGAACTTGTGGGTGGATGATTCACTCATCTCTACTACAGCAAGGTTTCTCAAACTGTGCAAAATGTGCATGTGAAATCCAGGATATCTTGATAAAATACAGATCCTAATTCTGTAGGACAGGGCCTGATATTCTGAATTTCTAACAACTCCCAAGTGATTAGGAATTGTATCCTAATCTGAAGCTTCTGGTTTAAAGACCACACTCAAAGAAGCAAAGCACACCTGGAATTCTAGAATATCAAATAGTCTAGTCAGCTGTTCAATATATATTCACTAAGCTATCATTTTTTCACTTATTGGAAATTTTAATGCACTGTAATCAAATACGTAAAAGTAGTGTTTCTCATGTTACAGCGAACCAGAATAATCAAACAATGCCAGAGAGTTTGGAGTCACACTTTATTACGCGCCGGTCCAGAGGAAAATGTCTCTCAAATTCTGAGCCCCAACATGCAGGAATTTTCCCTATTTATATGTTTTTACCTTCTTTGTCCCCAAATATGGGGTGTTTCTGGCCCCTTTTGCAAGTTCTTAAAGAGCCCGAATGTGCTGGGGCCTTGAGACTTCAACCAGAGGCCTGGCCTGGCGCCAGCACTGATAACCTTGTCTGGGGAAGGTTTAATGGCCTCTCTGAAGTGGGAGTAGCCTTAGCAAGCAAGAATTTACAGAAGCCAAATAGCAGGGTTAAAATTTCAAACAGCAGTTTTTATATAAGATGGATGCTTCACTGTGGATTTTATACACGCTCACCTGAACACACACACATATCTTGCCTGGTGTACCTGCACACTCTTCTCTAGAAAGTTTCTCTCTTAAATGATGTTGCTGAGTGGAGTATGAATATTTTCAACTTAACCAGTAAAATTAATTTTCTAAACTTGTGCCAACATTATCTCCTGTGAGTGAATTGTACATGTTCAACTACATTTTATTGTAGTTTTTTTATTAGCATTCCCATGTTGTCAACAAGGCTGAGGATTTCTCATAAGTTTCTTGACAATTTTCTATTTTTCACAATAAGTTATTTAGTCTACTATTTTCTTATTTGTAAGGTTTTTAATATATTCTGGGTACTAATACTTTGTCAGTTATGTGAGTGTCGAACTTACACTCTGTGTTTTGAACTTTTCCCCCTTTTATGAATAACCATTATTTCAATGTTGTCAATATCTGTCTGTCTATTGAACATCTATCATCTCTTTTTAGTACTTTTCACTTTTTTGTAATTTGCTTAAGAATTTCTCTACACAAAATTAATAAAGGCATTTTTTTCTATGTTATCCTTTTTAAACCTTTAACATTTTATCTTTCACATATACATCTTCATTCTTCCTGGGATGGATTTATTTTTGCATGAAGCAAGGATTCTTCTTCTTTTATATCGATAATCACAATTTGTTGAACAGTCCATCATTTTCCCACTTGTCTGCAATGTCAGTTCTGTTTGAGATCAAGTGTTCATGTATGAGTGGGTCTACTTATCAGTTCCCTTTCAGTTTCATTGGATGATTTATCAGTTCCCATAGGGTTTCTATTAATGTAATTGATATAAGTTAGGACAGTTTTCCCCACATGTTCTCTTTCTCCAGGAATGTCTCAGATGTTCCCTACCTTCATATACATTTTGAATTAACTATTCGAAATATATACAAGACCCCAAAGAAGCTTTGAATGAATTTGGGGAAAAACTAACATCTTCATAATCTTGAGTCTTTATAAAAACTGGGTAACTTAGGGTTTCAATTATAGTTGTGTGACTATAGAAAACCATGTGAAGTGTGAGATTTCCAAGGCTAGGTTCTAAAAAAGACATTGCAGTCTCTGTGTTGGTCTCTGTGGTAGCCAGCTGCCATGCTATGAGGATGCTCAAACAGCACAGTGGAGGGACCCACTGGAAGGAACTAACTTATCAACAATGTGAGTAAAAAATCTTGGAAGTCCATTAAGACTGTAGCGCCAGCCAACATCTAACTGCAACCTCATGAGAGACTCTTAGCCAGAGCTGCCCAATTGAACTCTGCCTGATTTCCTAACCCACAAAAAAATGTGAGCGATAATAAATCAAAACCATTATTTTATGCTTGCCAAGTTTTTCAGTGATTAGGCAGCAACAGATAAGGAACGAATAATAGTAATATAATTTATACTTATAATTAATATGTTATATGGTCAATACTTATCCACATGTTTATCATTCTGGGCAGCTCTTTGTCTTCTCATAGTTTCATTTTAGTGTTTCTTTTTGACTTTTCTAGTTATTGAAGTATATATGCCTCTAAAGTGACATAAATGAGTTTCTCGGATTAAATTTTTTTCTATTTTAGTTTGTCTGAAATTATATAATTTCCACCTAATATTTGAAGTGAAGTTATTTTGGGTTACCATTATAACTTACCACTTACTTTCTGCTTAGGTTTTGGAGGCACCATCAACAGAGGTCTAATTTACATTAAATTATAGATTTTTGTTTTGTTTTTAGAACTTGAACATGGAATGAATTCCAGCCACAAGCTAACATGTAATCCAGCCTATTACTCAAATTCTTAAAAGACACCTTTATAATTGTTCTCCGAATCATTCAGATTCACATCTGACACAGATGTATGTCTTTGCTGTCTTCCAGCCTCTGGTAGATTTATTACTATCATTTTTGTTTGTTTATTTGTTTTCTTTATCTGAGAATGTAAACATCTGATCTTAGACTGAAAGCTTTTTACTTAATAAGCCTTAGGTTGAGGGGGCCATTAAACTGAAGCTCTGGGCTATTGGTGAAGCATTAATAACACTGATGCCCACGACCTTTCCAGTCTGATGCTCCTGTAAATCTCCTGGCCTTGGAAGAGTTATCTTCTTGTCCGCTCATCCACACATTAAAGGGAATTGCTACAATATTTGTTCTGACATTTAAGTGTTTTTGTAACAGGCGCATTTTATAATATCTGATTTACAATATTGCCATAACAGAAGTCATTGGCATTGAAAAATTTAAGGTACTGTTTTCTGAAACTCAATCTTAAAATGTTGTAATAAATCATTTGGGAAAATAAAGAAACAAAAAATAAAATTCAGAGGTTTCAACATAGAAATTTTTATTGTGAGCTTCAAAATAAATCTCAACCTACTTATTATTTATTTATACTCTTTTATTTATTGTATTAAAATCTTTATTGTTGAAAATATTACATATGCCCCCCCACTAACCCCTTCCAGACCACCTCCCCTTCCTGCCCCATGTGTTATGCTTACAAGTTTATTCGCAATTGAAGAACTTTGTCCCAAACTGCATGACCAGACTAAGTAAACAATATAAAGGCCAAAATAATTAGTTTGACTGCTCATTAGAGAGATGCAAATCAAAACCACAATGAGGTAGTATTGCACACCTATCAGAAAGGCTATCATCAATAAATTAACAAAAAACCAATGTTGGTGGGGATGTGGAGAAAAGGGAACCCTCCAGCACGGTTGGTGGGATGCAGATTGGTGCAACAACTAGAGGCTAGTGTGGAGGCTCATCAGAAAATTAAAAATGGAACTGCCTTATAACCCAGCAATTCTACCTTTGGGAATATACCTGATATAACCCAGAACATGAATTCAAAACAATATATGCACCCCTATGTTCACTGCAGCATTATTCACAGTAGCCAAGATTTGGAAGCCACCAAAGTGCCCATCAGTAGATGAGTGGATAAAGACCTGTGGTATGTTTACACAATGGAATACTACTTGCCTGTCAAAGGAAGAAAGTCTTACTTTTTGCAATAGCGTGGATGGACTTAGAGAGCATTATGCTAAGTGAAATAAGCCAGTCAGAGAGAGAAATCCCATATGATTTTATTTATATGTGGAATCTAATGAACAAAATAATAGAAACAGACTCATAGATACAGAGAATAGACTGACAGCTATCAGAGGGGAGGGGATTAGGTAGCTGGGTGAAAAAGGTGAAAGGGCTGAGCAGGTAGTTACAGAATAGCCACAGATGTATATTACAGCAAAGGGAATATAGTTAATAACGTCAAGATAAACAGGTCTGGGCCAGGTGGGTCCTTGTAGCAGCTGGGGACCACTGTAAAGTACATGATTTTCTAACCACTTTGCTGTACATCTGAAACTAATATATGATAATACTGAATGTAAAATGTGATTTAAAATAAAAAATAACAATTTGGCACTATGTTAAAAATAGTTTGAGGGATTTACTATAGTCTTTCCTATAGATTTTTATAGAAAAATAATCCTATCTTTCTGCATTTTAAATTAAGATATTAAAAACCCCTTGTAACTAATTCTTTGAATGGTTGGCAGCAATTAAAAAAAAAAAAAAGGACATGAAAGGATTTAATTCCTTGCAGAAGGAATTAAGGCACTGGGAAGGCACTTGAGCATCCTATATTGGCCCCTCTTGCCCTTTGTGCCAAGAGGGACCCTCTTCTCACAATCCAGTTGCCCTCAGCTGTTACCTGAGCTTTCTGTTCATGCTGAGCTTGAAGCCTCGTGGGGCTGGTACCATGGATCTGTCTCACACCCAATTGTGTGAGCTGGGCCCTCACTGGATAAGAAACCCGAGTTCCCCGAGATATGTGATCAGCACCGGGACCCTGCCAGCAGGCCAGGGGTTCCCAAGGCAGGTGCTGGGTGTAGAGGCCACGGGGGCATAGGCTACCAAGGAGACAGAACTGAACCTCACACCACCCTGCTTGGCCCCGGAGGATGGCTGGTTAGCCAGAGAAGGGTAAGATTCCTCAAGGAAGGAACAACCTAAGACAGGCACAGTCGCAGAGGGGCCATCAGGAGAGAACTTGGGGGGGCAACAGAAGTGGGGCACAGACCCTCACCCCCCCAACATAGCAGGGGCTTGAACCCTCACCCCTTCTGAAGGAGGTCTCCTGCCACCATGGCTGCTTCGCGCTTCCCACACCCAGCTCAGATCGGGACCCAGGCAACAGACAAGAGACTTGGCCGACAGCAGTTGCCTTATATCTAAATTCAGCCTAGCATCTGGAATGCTCAGGGCCCACTCAAGAATGCAAATAATCCTTCCCACTAATATTTACAGGGTAAACTAAGATTGTTGGTAGAGTATTAAATTTGACAGTAAAATAGTAATCGAGTTTTCAGATTAATTTAAATAGGCTAATTGAAATAAGTGAATATTCAAGTAAAGTTAATTGTACTGGACAAAAAGCTGTTCTTAAAGTAATAACTAAAATTTCTATTGGTAGTTCATCTCATGGTAAAATTCCTGAATATGAAATGAACCTAAAGCACTCATATGTGTGGGCAAAAAAAAATTTAAATTTAAAGTTATCAAGACTGCATTATAAAATTTACAAAAACCTCCATTAATAAAAAAAGGGGGGGTAGTAGGGCAATATCATGTAAGGAAAAATATCCTATAAGTAAATTACATCTAGAAAATTTTTACTTTACCAAATTAAGTTTCATTTGCAATGCTAACAGCAAGACGGCCATTAAAAACACACATGGTGTCTAAATAAGACAAAGGAAAATTGTTTGAACAAAAATAAAAAGGATCCCAAATCAATTATATAGAAAAGATTCCTTTATTAACTTGTGGTCGAGAATACATTTGTATATTTTCAGAAAACAACCCCAAGACCAGATGGATTCCTGCAACAGAGAGGAATTGACAGGTGTGCTCCAACCACTAAGACAAGAGGAAAAAACAGTCCAGAGATGGAAGACGCAGACAACGCCTTGCCACGTGAGCAGTCAGCAGCTGTGCACCGCTGCAGGTTACCTAGGACCAAACCAGAGAGGGTCGGACCTGCATTGCCAACATGTGCCCACCATCCAGATATCATTGCTGACATGTACACATAAGGAACTGTTAGACATTGAAACGGGGACTCAGAACTGTTGGACATTGAAATTGGGACTCAAACATTTTTTTTTGTTTTATCTTGTTTTGTTATTGTATGTTTATTTCTAGTCTGCAAAGGCAAAACTTTTTAAAGGAAAGAAATGGTGGGAAAAAGATACAGAGGCAAAGAAGCATTGAACAGACTGTCAAACTACATTGGGAAGACAGGGGAGGTTGGGCAAGGGGGGCTGTAAGAGACCAACCGAAGGACTTGTACGCATGCATATAAGCACAACCAATGGATATAAGACACTGGGGCGGGGGGGAGGGTGGGCAGGTGAAGGCATGTCCTGGGGGGTAGGGGAGGTCGGGGGGAGATCAATGGGGGAAAAAAAGGAGACATATGTACTACTATTTGTAATACTTAAAACAATAAAAAAAAGGTAAAAAAAAAATAAAAAAATAAAAACCCCTTGTAAAAGTACAGAATATTCTATGCACTAAACCAGGGGTCCTCAAACTATGGCCCGTGGGCCACATGCGACCCGCCAAGGACATTTATCCGGCCTGCCGGGTGCCGCTGCCTGTCCTGCTTAGCAGCTAACTCGGCCCTGGCCCGCAGTGTGCTTAGGAATTTGTTCATAGTTTTTTAAACTATAATCCGGTCCTCCAACGGTCTGAGGGACAGTGAACTGGCCCCTGTTTAAAAAGTTTGAGGACCCCTGGAAACACTTAAAGTGCATTTCACTAGGCTTTAAAGTGACAAACAGAAATACAAAGGAAGAGGGCTCCCTGGCCTGGCAGATGCTCCTTTGTCTAATAGGTTGCTTGTTTGGAACCCTGGATAGAATGTACATAATGTTTTCTAATAAACAGAATTACATGAAGAACCATATTGTGCATTATAATCATAGGTAGCCTGGCCACAAAAAGCTTGTAGCCACATATGCATAGAAAGTAATAAATATTGCCTTACTCTGTCTAATGTTGAATCTAATTAATTTATGGGTAGCAGGGAATGTTTTTCATTCTGTGATCTACATTACTTCTAATGCACCTTGGAAGCCTTTTAAAGCCTTTTATTTATTTTAACTAAAAGACACCAAATTCTCTAAATGAGGTCTTCAGATGGACTAGAGCGTTTTTTATTAAATAGAAGCAAAGCAGCATTTTGAATAAGGTTTAGGCAGATCTCACGTGAACAGTTCTTGTGCAGAAGTTTGAGGACTAAATGAATCTTGATTCCATGAATTTATTTTCATTCCTGAAATTGTGTTTAAACAAGGAGTTGAACCCCAGACTAAATATATTGATGACCAAGTGCAGTAACAGTTACTTCTGCAAGAGCAAAAGCATCACTCAGCAACTGCCTCTACTGCAGGTCAGGTCTTATTTGGTTTCATCATTTCTTTTTCTTCATATCAGAATATCCTTTAAAAATCATCCTGTGGCTGCAGGTGATGATTCATTTGAGGTCATGGGAAGACTCTGAAGCATAGATTGTCAAACTTACCAGCATTCTTCTCATTAAAGCCTTTGAAATTAATGGCAAAGCCTTGATTTGGAATCTGTGTTTGATCAAGCAATGTGAAGAAGAGGATAATCAGACTCACAAAGCTTCTCTATCCTGTGGGCAAAAAAAAAAATCATGCTTTCCAACTTGATGCTGCCTTTGTTGTGACCTCCTGAATGAGTGTCAGGAACCCCTCTCATGCAGTTGAGAGTTTAAGTCGGTTATGCAGTGTTACTCTTTGTTTTTGGCATGGATGGTGGTGACAATGCTTGATTATAAAATACTAGAGGCCCAGTGCACAATTCATGCAGGGAGGGGGGGTGTCCCTAAGCCCAGCCTGCACCCTCTCCAATCTAGGACATCCCTCTCCAAATCCAGCACTGCTGGCTTCCAGCTGCTTGCCTACCTGCCTGCCTGATTGCCCCGAACCGCTTCGGCCTGCCAGCCTGATCACCCCCTAATCACTCTCCTGCTGGCCCGATTGCCCCTAACTGCCCTCCCCTGCAGGCCTGGTCCCTACCAACTGCTCTCCCCTGCTGGCCATCATGTGGTGGCCATCTTGTGTTCACATGGGGGTTGCCATCTTTGACCACATGGAGGTGGCCATCCTGTGTGTTGAAGTGATGGTCAATTTGCATATCAACTCTTTATTATATAGGATTTGAAAGAGAAGATACAATTTGCTATTATTATTAATTTCCTAAAGTGTTGAATGTTACATGACTATTACTTCTTTATGAGATGAAAGTTAATATTAAGACAAAAATAGAGTATTTCTCTAAGAAGAATCTCAGTATTGAATTTTCCTGCACTGAGTTAACTGTGAGAAGTACTAGGCATTACGTATGTATATACATACATACACTTTGTGTATATATTAATGATTCCTGATATAAGTAAATTGAACATAACTTAAAGGGCTTTAATAAATGGCTTCTCTCCCAAACTCTTCTATAAAAGTATTAAAAATAGACAGACGTCAGTAAGAATTAAGTACAAAATATTCCAGATGGCTAGCATAATTTTTATAATTCACAACTTCCAATTTATATAAACAGAATAACATTAAGCTCAAATTAAAGCAGCAAATAAGTTGATAGATGAGCACATTAAACATATGTTCTATCTTTTACTGTTTTTTTAAAAGCACCTGAAAAATCAGGAATGCCAAACAAAAATATCAATAATCTTAATGCCCTCACATTTAGAATATTTAATATTTCTGTTTGCTTCAAATATCTTACCATGGAAAGGTATTATGCATACCTTCAGTAGAACTAACTACCAATAGCTATTTTCTAGGTGGCCACCTGTTGTACACAGAACTCAGCAATAACTCCACAATGTTTCACAACTTAAGTTAGATATTTTCATGTGGAAAAAATAAAATTACAAGCGATAAATCAGCAAGAAAAGGAATACGATGAGATATGAAGAGATAGGAATGAGCCCCTCATTCTTGCATTATTCTATGGGCATGCCATGGTCTGGGCCTTTTGCTGGATATGTTCAGTAAGTAGGTTTGTGGTCAAGTGGGGAGGAATCTTTTCCTACTTTCCCATTGGTCTTCTGTCTCATGAGCACAGAAGCAAACTTTCAAGGGAAGAAAAGTCACTTTGGCATCAGCATGTCTGGGTATGGATGGCACCTAAGGTGGAAGTTGTCATTTACAAACACTGAGAAACACTGGGCTAGAGGGATAGATTCATTCCTCTCCACTGGCATGATGGAAGCCATAACTTCCCTGGTAATTCAAGCGTGTTATAACCTCATTTAGTGGGTAGATGGTTTTATGTGTTTGTTTTCCAATAGGAGACATTTTCTCCTTATTTATAAAGGCTTCTAACTAAAGACAAAGGCTAGTTCACCCAAAAGATAAATGGTTAGTCATATTCTTATATAAGGGATTACAGAAAGGACACACAAAAAAATGTACTGGGCCCTAGCCAGTTTTGCTCAGTGGCTAGAGCATCGGCCTGTGGACTGAAGGGTCCTGGGTTCGATTCTGTTCAAGGGCACATGCCCAGGTTGTGAGTTTGATCCCCAGTAGAGGACGTGGAGGAGGCAGCTGATCAATGATTCTCTCTCATCATTTATGTTTCTCTCTCTCTCTCTCTCCCCCTTTCTCTTTGAAATCAATAAAAATATATTTTAAAAAATGTATTGGAATACAAGAATCTGGATAGACAATGGATATATATATATATATATATATCAGATATTTGTGTGTGTGTGTATATATATACACTATATATATATATATACACTATATGTATACTCCATATATATATATAGTGTGTGTGTGTGTATATATATATATATATACCATCTACATATATAGGATATATATAGATGGTATATATATATATATATGTATATACATACATTTTGCCTGGTACTTCTTGCAGTTAACTCAGTGCAGGAAAATTCAATACTGAGATTCTTCTTAGAGAAATTATATATATATATATATATATATATATATATATACACACACACACACACACACACACACACACACACATACACACACACACACACCATCTATATGTGATATATATATATAGATAGTGTGTATATATATACTATATATATGGAGTATACATATAGTATATATATATTTTGTGTGTATATATAATACACACAGATATCAGATATATATATGTGTGTGTGTGTGTATATATATATATATCTCCATTGTATATCCAGATTCTTGTATTCCAGTACATTTTAAAAAATATATATACTAGAGGCCCAGTGCATGAGATTCATGCACTCAGGGGTGTCACTCAGCCTGGCCTATGCCCTCTTGCAGTCCGGGAGCCCTCGAGGAATGTCTGACTGATGGAGAGCAGGCCTAAGCCATCAGTCAGACATCTTTAGTGCTGCTGCTGCAGAGGTGGGAGAGGTTCTGCCACCGCCACTCTGCTCACCAGATGTGAGCCAGGCTTTTGGGCTTCTGGCTGAGTGGCACTCCCCCTGTGGGAGCACACTGACCACCAGGGGGCAGCTCCTGCACTGAGTGTCTGCCCCCTGGTGGTCAGTCCAGGTCAGAGCAACCACTTGGTCCACCTTTCGGTAAATTTGCATATATTTTATTATATAGGATAGGATATGCACACTATGTATTTCAAGCAGTTTGTTGTTGACTCTTGAATATGTGTGCTACATGAATTTTGCTGAATCTTGAGCAAAAATAAAAGCCTCAGATACCAGGAAAAAGAATCCAATTGTTAAGCAGAAAATAATTATTTGATAAGCCCATTTTTCTTATCAACAAAAATTCCAGAAAACCCTTCTAAAAGTCAGAAGAAAGCTTTATTCATATATAGTTTGTAAATCAGGTCGACATAGCCTTTGGCATACACTGAAAGTACACACCCCTGCAGAGTTTTTAAAGTTAAGGCAGAGTTTTTAAAGGCAAAGACTGCAAGAAGCTGACCTCAAGGGGATTGGTTGTAAGGGAAGCAGTGGGGCTTTCCAATGTTAGATGTCTTAAGATTCTCAGGTGGTGTCATAAGACAGGTGAGCAGGCGGTGCCACAAGACCTGAGCCAGGACCTCAGTTTTCCTTAGAGCTTGCCAAATAAACTTGCAAAACACGTTTTGTGGTTAAATAGATGATACAGAGAATGCAGTTTGTCAGGAAAGCAGAATCAGAATTGAAAAGCTGTTAATCACATAAGCAGTCAGTGATCAAACTGCAAGAAGTCCAGATGTTATGATATTAAACTCCTCATTTCCCCCTTATCATCAAGCCTCACAGGATATGATGGTGCTGAAGAATTCCAGTTCTTCTTAAGTCCCCCTGCCCTTGCCACTATAGATGGCTCCCTGCTCTCAGTGGGTCCCTCTTATCCCATAGGAGAGGGAATTTAGGTTAAAATTCAACAAGGACCTCACCCCTTGTGGTCGTGGTCTGTAAGTGTTGATTAAGTAGGATGTGAGTGGTTGGAGTGCTTTAATGTAAACATTTATTAAAATATATGAGTATTGTCTGGACAGTGTGGCTCAGCGGATTGAGCGTTGTATTGTGGACAAGAAGTCCCTGGTTCAATACCTGGTCAGGGCACAGGCTGGGTTGCAGGCATGATCCCCAGTAGGGGATGTTTAGGAGGCAGCTGATGTTTCTATTTCTCCATCCCTCTCCCTTCCTCTCTTCCTCTCTAAAATCAATAAAAACATAAGAAATATATATGAGGACTATTTTAAGTAAAAACAGTTGGTAGTTGTAATGTAAAAACAGTAAGACAGGAGTACCTATTGTTCAGGTTTACAAATATTAGATAGATGCAGTAGCTTGATGGATTACTCCTATTCTATTTTAAAATTTATTTTTGTCGTTGAGAGTATTACAGATGTCCCCTATTTCTCCCACCCCTTCTTCCCTGCTCCACCCCAGACATTCACCACACTATTGTCTGTGTCCAAGGGCTATGCATAGCCTATCTAATAAAGGAGTAATATGCAAATTAACCATCACTCCAACACACAAGATGGCTGCCCCCATGTGGTCAAAGATCCTGTCCCCATGTGGACACAAGATGGTGGCCACAAGATGGCCAGCATGGGAGGGCAGTTGGGAAGGACCAGGTCTGCAAGGTAGGGCAGTTGTGGGTGATCAGGCCAGCAGGGGAGGACAGTTGGGAGGGACCAGGCCTGCAAAGGAGGGCAGTTGGGGGCGATCAGGCCTGCAGGGGAGGGCAGTTAGGGGCAATCAGGCTGGCAGGGGAGTGGTTAGGGGGTGATCAGGCTGGCAGGCAGAAGTGGTTATTGGCATTCAGGAAGGCAGGCAGGTGAGCAGTTGGGAGCCAGCAGTCCTGGATTGTGAGAGGGATGTCCGACTGCCCGTTTAGGCCAGATACTACCAGAATCAGGCCTAAACGGGCAGTTGGACATCCCTCGAGGGGCCCCCGATTGGAGAGGGTGCAGGCTGGGCTGAGGGACACACCCCAATGTACAAATTTCATGCACTGGGCCTCTAGTATACATATAAGTTATTTGGTTAATCTCTCCCCCACCCTTCACTCTGAGAACTGTCTATTCTTTGTGCTACCATTATTTTAGTCTTTGCAGTTAATTTTAAATAGCAGGGAACATGTTAGATTTTTAGCTTAAATGCTTTGAACAGGATTAGTAAACCTACCAAAGTCATGGCAATAATTTGTTACAAAGATTAGAAGAAAGTCCCTATCTGGAAGGTAGCCAATGAAAAAGTCCTTCAAGGGGTCATTTTTCCTTACTATGTATAGCCATTTGGCTTGTTGAGTGGTTTTTTTCTAATTAAGTTTCTGTTTCTCCGGAGGTGTTTATATAAATATAGCAAGTAGTGTTGGGAGCAGCATAAACTCCACCTGGTTTGGCCAGCAGATAATCTGGTGCTGTATGATTGTCAAGGACTACCCACATGGGAGAACCTGGAGATTTCTATTGGGCACCAAGGCTATTGGGCACCAAGATTTGTAGTTGGCCTTTTCCTCCACTATTTATCCTATGGTAACGGACAAGTTTATGATCATATCTCTATTAATATGTACTCGGGCACTTGGTATTAATATGTTGAGTATGCTTTGTCCTATGCTATCATTATAACCAGCCAGAATCTCCCTTTTGGATGGGAGCATTGGCCTATGAATGCAGGAGGTCAGAGTTCCATTCCTCAGGGTGGGTGTATGGGAGGCAGCCATTCAATAATTCTCTGTCATCACTGATGTTTCTATCTCTCTTTCCCTCTCTCTTCCTCTCTGAAATCAAGGAAAATATATTAAAAAATAAAATACATAAGCACAATATCTGAGGTTTAAAAATGTATATAGGTTAGCTGCATTTCTAGTATTAATTTTGTTCTGTAGACATTTAGGAACTGAATAAGGCCATGATTGGTGGTGACGGGGGGAGGAGGGCTGGAGGGCAGGGTTACCAGGTGAGAGGTGGTAGGAGAGATGAAGCATGCACATCTAAATTCAAATCTAGTAAAGGGTAACAGGGCCAGAAGTCAGTGACAAGCAGAGGATGGATGTTTTGATCCTCAAATAAGATCTACCTGGAAGGTGAAGTTGGAGGAGGGTTAGTCCAGAAAAGCAGTAACATTGCGAACAGTGTCAAAAGATGATAAGGTGGTCAGTTTTGTCATTACTAGAATGAGCAAAATTTTAACAATAAGAAATGAGTAAAAAATAAAAAAGACAGTTAATTTTTACAAAGAACACAATTTAGTCCATTGGAAGAGCCCAATACAGAGCAAATAATGTAAAGAAGGTGATTGTGAGGATAAAGAGGAGACAAGGAGGCATAGAACAAATGGGAGATTCTAAGAGTTTAAGAATGTTAAGGTCCACGTTCTGCTGGAACAGAAAGAACCAAGAGCAATGTTAATGTCTTCCCTCCTCCCTGAGCCCTTAAAAATAATAGCAACAAACAAAACTCAACGACTTAACTCTCAATGCTTTTTCAGGCCCGCTCCATCAAAGTTGTTTTCTAGTGTATATTAGCTTTTAAACATACATCTCAGTTGGAGCATGGACTCCAAATTTGATTAAAAAACACTTGGAGTTCCTGTTTTGTAAAAGAGTTCTATTTACCTCTGGCTGATCTCACATCCTATCATTCCAGGAACTCCTGGTAACACTAAATTAGATGGAGCATTTAATTTGATTTTGTATGAGAAACCTTCTATGAATGGAATTGTGTTTCATGCTGTTAACTTATCAAATAGTCTCAATAGTGTTCATAAGTGATCCATATACTGAAAAAATATAGTTTACAGTAGCTTTAGGTTGGAAAAATGAGATTCAGGAGGAAAAGATGACTGGTGATAAGACAGTGATTAAAAGGAACTATTTGATTTTCTTGAGATCTTTTCTCCTGTGTAAACTATACCTATGCAAAAAAGAAAATCATTATTTACCCCCTGGTGGTCAGTGCACATCATAGCAAGCAACTGCTCTCCTGGTCAAACTCCTGAGGGGACAATTTGCATATGGGGCTCTTATATAATTATATTATTGCAACCATAAAGTAAAAATATTAAAATCTCTCAGAAAGTGGAGACATTACATACAGGAGAACAAAAATAGGAATTATTATTAGTTTCTCATCAGAAAAGATGTCACTCAGAAGACCATGAAGCAATGCCTTTAACATACTAAAAGAAAGGCAGTATAAACAATTAAAAACTGGCCAACAGAGAGTTTTGTGTGGGTGAAAATAGCCTTCAAAAATGAAAGCCAAAGGCACATGCTTTTCAAACTAACATAAAGATGTTTTTCAAGTACACAAGCACTTAAAGATTTTGTTACTCATAGCACGGTACTATAAGAAGTGTTCTTCAGAGTTTACACCCGATGAACCCTTACACCTATACACACACAATATGAGAACCCCCCAAATTATCAATATATAGATAAATGTAAAAGTTTTTCTCACTGTTTAATTTCTTCAAAGTATAATTGACTGTTTAAAATAACAAACCCACACACTATCCTATATAATAAAAGCCTAATATGCAAATCGACCGAGCAGCAGAATGACTGGTGGAACAACTGGTTTCTATGATGCGCACTGACCACCAGGGGGTAGATGCTCAACGCAGGAGCTGCACTCAGCCTGCGGGACCCAGACCAGCCAAGGCGGGTGCCAGCAAGGGCCCCCTGGTCGACCCGCTGGTCGCCCCGCCCCATCAGTTGTCCCACAGATCAGCCCTGATTACCAGCCAGGCCTAGGTACCCTACCCCTGCACGCATTTTGTGCATCAGGCCTCTAGTTTTGTATAAATGCAATAATATAGGATGTAGTTAATAGAAATTCTATAAAGATATAACAGAGAGTCTCGGCCTATGTTGCTCAGTGGTTAGAGTGCCAGCCCCTCACTGAGGGGCATCGGATTCTATTCCTGGTCAAGGGCACATATCTGGGTTGAAGGTTCAATCCCTGGTCCTGGTTGGGGCATGTGTGGGAGGGAGGTAACCAGTTGATGTATCTTTCATATCAATCTCTCTCTCTTTTTCTCTCTCCTTCCCTCCCTTCCCCTCTCTCTAAAAAGCAATGAAAATAATATCCTCAGGTGAGCATTAAAAACAAAAAAAGATATAATAGAGAAAATGAAAAAAAGGAGGGAATAGTTTTAAATGAAATTATTAAACAAAGTACCCAGAAATGAAGGAGAGGAATTTTTAGATTAAATGTACCTTTTTGATTAATCACATTAGGAAAAGGAATAACATCAAGACATCATTTTAAGTTATAAAACAACTAAAGGCCCAGTGTATGAAATTCTGTGCACTGGTAGGGTCCCTAGAGGATGCTGGGTGCCGGCCGGGTGCTCCCTCCCTTCCCCAGGCTGCCTGCCCCCCGCCGCTGTCATTGGTCGCCGCCTGTGGGGCCCGATCACCTCACTGATTGCCCTGCCTCTGCTTGGCTCACTGCAATTGGATTGGCAGGGTATCGGACCCCTGCCCGGCTACCTCAGCGCCTGGAAACCCGATGGCGGCGGGGCAATTGGTCCCTGTCCAGCAACCAGTGGCTTGCACCTGCCTTGGCCAGGCCCCGCCCACTCACCTGCTCCACCATCCTGCCCTGGTCCTGCTCTCATCAGGGCCCATTGGAGACTGCAGTGCCTCCACTGCTGCCCGCTGCCAGCACCGCATCGCCAACGCCTGCCATGTTTTGTGCTGCCCCCTGGTGGTCAGCAAACGTCATAGCAAGCGGTTGAACTCCTGGCAGAACTCCTGGTCAAGGGGACAATTTAGATATTAGTCTTTAAATAGATAGGATAGTAAAAAAAACAAAAAAAAAACAAACAAAAAAACAAAATCCTAATTGTTTCCAGAGAAAGAATGAAAATATATCAAAAGTCACTTGTACAGTTATTGACATTAGATTGTATCTATTAATTAATATATAGTATCTATTAATTCTTGCAACAGACCAACCCCTAACTATAGAAGACAATGGGGCAAATCTTCAAAATTCTAAGGGAAATTAATTTTCAACTTAAAAGTAGGCAATCAAGTAACCAAACGTCTAATTGAGCATACGGGTTAAAAAGAAGACAATTTTATAGACATGCATACTACATCAGTCAGGGTTTACTTTCACAGAAGAGACTCTTTTCTATCTACTTTAGCCATGAAGGGATTAATGATGATTACTGAACTTCCAAAAAGTATTAAAAGTGCTATTGAAAAAAATGTAGGAGTTGACTTTAAGTAATACTATCTAAATCCAAGTATATTAGTCAGTGCTCTCTGGAGATGAAGAACCAGAAAGATGTCTATATACACAGAAGAGGTTTATAATGAAGAACTGGCTCATGAAATTAGGGCTCTTCAGGGTGAGTCAGCAAGCTGGAGACCAAGGAAGGTCAAAGGTGTTCCAGTGTAAAGGCTGGCAGGATCCAGACCGAGCAAGAGTTGATGGTTCAGTTGAAGTTCAGAGGCAGGAAAAAGCCAATTTCACAGTGCAAAGACAGGCAGGCAGGAGAAATTCGCACATTCGTTCTAGTCAAGTCTTCAGCTGATAGGATGAGGCCCACCCACATGGGAGAGGGCAATCTGCTACACACCGTCTACCAATTCAAATATTAATCTCATCTCCAACACCTGGCAGACACTTCACAAATGTCAGGGTGGCCTGTGGCAAAGTCAGTTTAACACATAAAATTAACTCTCATACTAACTCACAAAACCAAGTAATCAAGGGAGCTACTTTCACAATCTCACAACTCTGCCTGCTTAGTTGGAAAGTTCTGGGCTCTGGAATCATGCACAGCCAGAAACCCCTGGACTCTTGTTAGTATGAAAATAGAGACTGTTTACTAAATCCTTTTTGAATGTGGTCACTGGAAGAGCAATACCAAAAAAATTTAAACTCCTTTGTGACTTTATTTGTCACCTGAAGTATGAAGACTGTCAATGCCTTACTCTGACTTCCATGTCTGTTTGTAATTCACCACAGTCCTCCTCTATGGTAGTCCTCATCCACATCCATACACAAGCATCTTCCCACACGTAAGCATCTAAAACGATCAACATCACCAATGTGCGCCTGTATTACACAGTGCAGCTATCCCGGGCTCAAACACAAATATGCTCATAATCGCCCCAGAGGGAAAGACCAAAATCCTTCAGACATAGACTCCATATTTATTAGCATTTATTTCTCTTTGGTTCAGTCAAAATCTCAACTTGGTAACCTATAGCCTATGAAATAAATGATAAAACTAACCACAGTCATCACAAAATATACCATAAAATAGTAGAGATGGAAAGCAGAAAGAGAAAAAGGGAAGTATGAGGCCTTGCTTTAATCTTCATTTTTGCAACTAGTCATAAAGCTGCATTTTTTTGGTTCATAACTTTCTTCTTTTCTCATCCATTCCCTGTTACCTTTGATCTCATTCAGAACACCAGCTTATAGGTATTGGAAGTTAGGTTTTAGATATAATGCATTCCTCATTGTATAGCATCAAACCCAATTTCCTGTTGATCATCTGGATAATCATCACAAGTGACAGGATATCTTTTTTTTCTCTCTTCTTGATCAGTGGCATAAAGAGTACCTATATTAAAGGTGGCAGTGTGAACATTCAGTAAAAATTTTGGTGTATTCATTTGGAGGTTTTAAAACCTTTGAAAATGCAAGCAAAACTTTCCCAGTTTATCATAGGGAAAGGTCTCTCTTCCCTTCTTAACCTTTTTTTCCTCAATGCATATATTATGGTAGTGGGAGAGACAGTGCCATATTAAAGTCACAGCTTCAAAGCATATACCAAATTTTCTAGGATGACACTAAACTTGTGCTATCTCTTGGCTCACTATAGCATGTGATTCTTCAATAGGCCATTCCACATTTTTCAGGTCAACTCTTTCTGGATGCTGGGACACAAGAAGTGGCCAGTGAATATCAAGAATGTCAATCTTCTGCCTTGCTATTTTATATATAAAAATTCATTCTTTGGTAAATAGTAATGATTTTTAGGTTTAATAAACAACAAATCAGATGTTCAGTAAATCCTTGGATGGTGTTGCCAGCAGATACTTGGCAGGCAGGGACAATCATACCTGGAAAAAATGCCCAGTAGAGTGAAACAAATTGTTCTCTACATTTTGGAAGGTGTTCAGTGTAATTGGGCTGACACTAGTGCCTAGTGCCACTGAGCTTTGGATTCTGCTCCTGGCAGATTGGATACTCAACAGTGACTGTGACCACTGTTGTTTTACCTGGATCCACTATTACACTGGACCCACTGTTCTAAAGGCAAGTATAAAACTAGTGACAGGACAATGATATGTCTTCTCACCATGGTATGGAAAGTCCAAGATCTTCTCTGACCATGCTAACCAGGAAAAACAGAAAAAGCCAAGAAACAAGAACAAAATAAGACAAACAAACAACAAACAAAAACCAGTTAAGTAAAGCTTTCTAGTAACTAAATCTGACAAAAGGGCAGCAGATTAGTAAAATATAAATTATATTGAGAACTCTCACTGCAAAGGAATCTGTGAAATGTTTTCAGCTTCCTTAGCTCTACAGTAAAGGAGAGTGCATTGAAAGGTGGTAGGAATAGATGCAGAACAGTGCCAACTTGGGATAGCCACTACCCAAGATTCCCAAATAGTTATCTTCTGTTTCTCCTTCTCAGGACAATGCTGAAGAGTATGGATTACCAAATGAGAAGTAAACAAAGAAATAAATACTCATAGAGTTATGAAACAAGTGAATCAACAGGGAAAAGGGAAAGGAATCCCCAGGATGATGTTGGAGGGAGAGCCCATAGAGCACAGATGTGAAACAGCCCGGTGGTAGTGGGAAGACAACGTGTTCAGAAAGGATGTTTCAAATAAAATGCTTTAATATGACTCAGGTCTTTACGTGCAGAGGAAATAAAAAAATAAAAAAAAAACAGTATCAGAAAGCAAATACATCCAACAAGCAAAACGTGGCTTCTCTGTGAATAGTACTTATCTTGGCTAATAATATGCACTCTGGATATTGATTTAACCAAAGCTTCTGAGAGAATTATTATGGGTGCACAGACAAAGGGAAATTACGTTTTTGGAGTGGGTGTCCTGAGGCTAATCCTTCGTTTTTAGGTAATCTGAAGTAGGAAAACACGAAAAGAAACATTTACAAAGTCTAAAAATGACAAGTTATCGAGAGAGAGAACAGAGTATGGTTGCCAGTGTTGAGGGATGACAAGGAGGGGTGTGACTAAAGGGGAGAATCAAGAAGATATTTGTGATGATGGGACAGTTCTGCACGTTGATTGCAGTGGTGGCTATAGGAATCTCTACATGACACAATGATCTGGAGCTATACACACACACATTGTACCAAAGCCAGTTTCCTGGTTTTGGAATTGTACTCTACTTAGGAAAGAGATAACCTCTTACTACTTTTGCAACTTCCTGTGAATGTATAGTTAACTCAAAAGATTTTTTTAAACTGTATGAAGTAAAAAAAAAAAAAAAAGAGTATAATAAACTCTACCCACTGGGGGGCATAAAACATAGAGAAAAGAAATGTCCCGAGGGCTGTTAGCTAGGAGGAGGAAATGGTCTGTTGGAAAGATAGATTTAGACTTTGACCTATAGCAGAAAGGCTACATAATGTGCGGGACCCAGTGCAAAATGAATGTGCTCTTGTGAGTGTGGGTCTCTGTGTGACTGTCCAGGTCAGTGGCCCTTGAAGCCAGGCCTGATCCACGATCTGAATTCTCTCTGGTGTTTCCATTTGCATTATCTAGCCAGTTGTATTTTTATGTCTAGGATTTAGGAGAAGAGAAGCAAGGAGGGTTATATATTTTAGTGAAATCAGCATATAGGCAGAGAGGAAAGGTGTTAGTGAGTAAAGTCTCCTTGGAAAGTATTTGGTTGAGTAAGAAGGGAAGAAGGTTGCTAAGGACAATATTATTCATTTTACAGTGACTGTCTCCAGAAAAATCAGTGTTATGTTCAATAAACAATTCCTCCTCTGGTCTTATGGTTTTGTAATTGGTTCTTCCATTCACAACCTTTAATTCAAACTTCCCTTTGGCTTTGAACTTAGTCATATTTTCAGATAGCCTCTTAACTGTTTAATATTTTCATAAAGATTTTATAAATGACTACTGTTTTATTATTGGAAAGTTAAAATACATTCTATGTTTTTAGGGACATATATATAAGATACAATTTATAATTACCATTTATTTCATAACTAGAAGCCTGATGCATGAAGATTCGTGCTAAAATGGGCTTTCCTTTTCCTGGCTGCCAGCACCCCTTTCCGCTCAGGCCCCAGAGCCACTTCTTTCTCTTCCAGGAGCCACCACTTTGCGCTCTGGCCCTGCCTTCCCACGCTGCCCAGAGGCCCTGAGAGACCGGGGCTGGGGCAGGACACCTGTGTCGCCACCATGGCGATGACACAAGCGCCCCTCCCCCCCCCCGTCACTCGGTGCCAGTGTATGCAAATTAATGGCCATCTTTGTTGGGTTAATTTGCATATCACTGCTGATTGGCTGGTGGCGTAGCTGAGGTACAGTCAGTTTACATGTTTGTCTATTATTAGGTAAGATACAATTCTTCAAATAGAGACAAATACATGAAAATTTTAGAAAGATGTTAGAGAAAAAACCTTCAATTATCTTTCATGCCTACTTTTTTCTAAAATATAAACATTTTTATTTTATATTTTTAAATCTTTATTGTTAAAAGTTTTACATATGCCCCCCTCTTCCCCCATTCAGCTCTTCTAGCAGACCTACCCCCCCCACACAGGCCTTCACCACCCTATTGTCTGTGCCCGTGGGTTAGGCATATATGCATACATGTTCTTAGGTTGAGCTCTTCCCACCTTCCCTCTGAGATTTGACATCATATTAATTTTTAAATTAATATTTAATTGTATTTCACCATGTCTTACTTTTAAAAAATCAGTTTTATGCTTTAATTTACTATATCCTACTAAAACAAGTGGGAAAGCATAGAGTGAAAAAGACAACTGTTCTAAAAGAGAACAATTTTGTTGAACTTTGTGCTATTTTCTTTTCTTTACTGTAGATTATGGTGTTTTAACCTTGGCACTAGTGGCATTTATGGCCAGATAATTCTCTGTGTGGGGGATGCATTGGAGGAATTGAGCAGCACTCCTGACCTCTACCCACCTGATGCCAGTGACACCCACCTCCCCGACACTGTAACAACTAAGAATGTCTCTAGGTGTCCGCTGGAGTGGCAAGGTTGTCTGTGGCTTAAAACCACTCTTCTACACTTGCAGGGAATTGAGGACTTTCAAGTAATTCAGAATTGAAATGTAACTGTTAGAATAAAAATTACTACATGATTTAGAATACATTTTTGATGTTTTATTTTGTTAATACTTATTACTATTCTGTGGATTATCATATAATGATGTCTTTTCTGTGAAGGACTACCCTCTCTTCTACATTAGAAATAATTTTCATAATAGTTCTTGCTGGGCTGCAAAGATAATTCAAATGAATAATAGAAATTAAGTAGTGGCATTGAGGAAAAGGTATGATTTAGATCAATTCCCCCCCTCCCCCCGCCCCCGCAAGTTTGCTGGTAAAACATTGATTCAACTTGATCCTTCCTCCTACAGGCCTTTGTGAATCTTTTGAATAATTTAAGTGATTTAGGGTTTGCAAAGAGAAGACAGGAATGAAAAGAATATCTTAACAATTTTGGAAATCAGGGTCATGGTATTTTCCAGATGGAGACATGCAAAAACTTTTTAGTGAGTGTTATCTGGGGTATTATTTGAACTTAAGGTTTTCTTCTCTGTTTACTCTGTTACAAGTCAAAGAATTTCACTTGGTCAGTTGGTTATCAAACAAAAAGCATTCCTTTGAGAAAATTCCTAGGCCAAAATGTTGCCTCTGTATGTAGAAGTCAGATGCTTCCATTTAACTCTAAGTTCCAACTAACCAGAATCAGCATGCAAAGAGCAAAGACTCTAATAAGAAATTTCAAATCTGTTTACTTCTTACATTTTGATTTTTTCAAGAACCCACATTATTTTTAAGAACCAAAGTAAATTAGAAACATCTAAAAGATAAAGTGATGCAACTACACGGGTGAGGCTTCTGTTCCTACCCCTTGGAGTATTGTAGTTTCTCATCTACCTTAATCCAGTTCCTTCTGCAAAGAAGCAAGGAAGAAAAAAAGGATAAGACAGAAAGATAGGTTCCAGACAAGACAAGCCTTCTCTGGTATCTGGAACTGATGAACAAATTTACAATTCTCTCTCTCTCCCTCCCCCCTTTCTCTATGTGTGTGTGTTGAGAGTGTCCTGAAATGTCTGCTGTAAACTCAAAAATCACTGCCACTATCCTATATAATAAAAGACTAATATGCAAATAGACCAAACAGAGGAATGACTGGGTCGCTATGATGTGCACTGACCACCAGGGGGCAGATACTCAATGCAGGAGCCACCCCCTGGTGGTCAGTGCACTCCCACAGGGGGAGCATTGCTCAGACAAAAGCCAAGCTCATGGTGAGCACTGTGTTGGTGGCAGGAGCCCCCGAGGTCCCTGACTGCGAGAGGGTGCAGGCTGGGTTGAGGAACCCCCTTGAGTGCACAAATTTCGTGCACCGGGCCTCTAGTATTTAATAATTCTCTTCAGAAACACAACTAAACTACATTTCCCAGTAAAGTAAATCCCCTTCCTAGTAAAGTTCCGGAATAGAGTCAGCCAAGGAGAGGCACTGGATAATATTTGGAAGGCTAAATTAAAGGAGAAACCATTATTCTCTGGAGTATGTTGCAGCCAGACAGCTACACAGGTGCGGAATTTACAGTTCCAGAGCAGCCATTGAGAGCCATTCACCTTGGTGCTCTAGTCTGAGATGGATCTTCTAGATCCTCTAATGGCTTCCTCAACCTTTGCTGCCTCAATTTTTTGTTACATTAAATGAGGAATACAGTTATCCCTCACTTAATGTCATTGATAGGCTTTTGGAAACAACATATAACTAATCCAGTTTTACCTTAGGCTAAGCAAGAGTGAAGGGCCTACGACTTATTTTTGGTCATAAAAACATCATCAAACTTCTAAATAAAGACCCCAAACAATTATAATATTAAACAGTTAAGTAAGTGTTAGCTCTACATACATTTAAAAAATATTAATAAAAACAAGTAAGTTCCTTATTTTCTAACCTGCTTATTCCACTTTAGGTTTGCAGGTGCCCAGGCCCCATCCTCGAGTGCTCGGGGTGCAAGGTGGGACCAACCCTGGACAGGATGCCCTTCCATCACAGGGCACATGCAAACCCACCCACCCTCACTCAGACTGGGACAATGGAGACAGAATTCAGCTCACGTGTACCTCTGTGCCATGTGAAAGGAGACTGGAGCCCCCAGAGAAACCCGCGCAAATGTGGGGAGAAGGTGCAAACTCCACACAGACAGTGGCCTGGCAGAAATCCATTTCTTATTGTGCACCCCCTCCCAACACACTCTTTGTTTAAATTTATCTTTATTGTTGAAAGTATTGCAGATGTCCCCCTTGTTTCCCCATTGACCCTCTCCATCCTGCCCCCTGCCCCAGAAATTCATTTCTTTTCCTCATGAATATTATAACAAAACAAGGCTGAATGACACGGCATTGCTATTTTTCTAATAAAAAGAATGTCTAAACAGTTTAAAATTGCAAAAAATATTGCAAAATAGTGACTAAAATCACAAGTGATTCTTATCCTAGTTTTTATTTTCAATTTCAGTAAACTTTGTTTTTAAAGGCTGTTTTAACTGAGGGTGGAGGAGAGATTTCCCAATTACTCCCTGCCCCCAAACATGTGTAGCCTCTGCCATTATTATTATTTAAAAAATACATATGATTTTAATAATTGATTTAGAGAGAGAGAGACAGAGAGAGACAGAGAGAGAGAGAAACATTGATGTGAGAGAGAAACGTCAATCAGCTGTGTCTCGTATGTGCTCCGACTAGGGATAAACTGCAACCTGGGTATGTGCCATGATCAAAATTGAACCTGCCACCTTTTGACATGCAGGACAATACTCCAACCAACTGAGCCACACTGGTCTGGTTTCCTGTCATTAGTAACATCACAAACCAGAAGAGTAAATTCTTTGACCAAGGATGAGCCAGCACTGACACATTATAATCACCCACTGTTCACAGTTCATCTCAGGATTCACTGTTGGTATTGTACATTTTATAGATTAGACAGATGTATGATGACATGTGCCCATTTTTTTTAATCCCCTAAAAATCCTCTGTGGTTTGCACCCCCCCTATTCCACCCACCTCGGTCCCCCATCACAATGATCTTTCTTATTGTATCCATAGTTTTGCCTTTACCAGAATGTTATATAGTTGGAATCTACAGGATTATATGTAGTCTATATGTATTGTAGCTTTTTTAAATGGACTTATTTAACTTATTAACATGTGTTGTTTCCTCCATGTCTTTTCATGGCATAATACCTCATTATGCATAGCTGAATAATGCCAACTGTTTTTTACATTTATTTTTTAAATTTAGTATAGATTTAAAAAATTTGAAATTCCCCAAAGTAACTTAAAATATCCTATATAATAAAAGGCTAATATGCAAATTTTCCCCTTGACCAGGAGTTCGACCAGGGGGCAGGGCCAGCCAATCACCCATGTCCTCTCCCCCAATCGTCTCCCCCAATCCGATTGGGGGTGGGCCAGCTGGACCCAACCCATGCATGAATTCGTGCACTGGACCTCTAGTCCTTCCTATCTAATATAAGAGTAACATGTAAATTAACCATCACTCCGCTACACCTACAAGCCATGCCCACCAGCCAATCAGGAGTGAGTATACAAATTAACCCAACCAATATGGCTGCAGCCACGGAGAGAGCAGGAGGCTTGAGTTTCCCCGGTAATGGAGGAAGCCAAGCTTTCAGCACACCCTGGCCAGCCTAGGCCTCCACTCAAGGCTACAAAGTTTCAATTATAGAAGATAAATAAATCCCAGATACCAGGGCCTCTGCTTGGGTCGCCAGGGGGTGTGGCCAGCCTGCAACCACAGGCCCCTCGCCCAGGCCACCCCACACCCAAGGGAAGCCCCACCCTGATCTGGGACACCCTTCAGGGCAAACCAGCTGGAGCCCACCCATGTACCAGGCCTCTATCCTATCTAACCCTATCTAGTAAAAGAGTAATATGCAGATTGACCATCACTCCAACACACAAGATGGCTGCCCCCATGTGATCAAAGATGGATGACCCATGTGGACACAAGATGGCCGCCACAAGATGGACAGCAGGGGAGGGCAGTTGGGAGGGACCAGGCCTGCAAGGGAGGGCAGTTGGGGGTGATCAAGCCTGCAGGGGAGGGCAGTTAGGGGTGACCAGGCTGGCAGAGGAGGGAAGTTGGGGGTGACTGGGCCTGCAGGGAAGGGAAGTTGTGGGGGACTCAGGCCTGCAGGGGATGGCAGTTGGGAGGAACCAGGCCTGCAAGAGAGGGCAGTTGGGGGTGATCAAGCCTGCAGGGGAGGGCAGTTAGGGGTGACCAGGCTGGCAGAGGAGGGAAGTTGGGGGTGACTGGGCCTGCAGGGGATGGCAGTTGTGGGGATCAGGCCTGCAGGGGAGGGCAGTTAGGGGCAAACAGACTGTCAGGGGAGCAGTTAGGCATCAATCAGGCTGGCAAGGGAGTGGTTAGGGGGTGATCGGGCTGGCAGGCAGAAGCGGTTAGGGGCAATCAGGAAGGCATGCAGGCGAGCAGTTGGGAGCCAGCAGTCCTGGATTGTGAGAGGGATCCCAGATTGGAGAGGGTGCAGACTGGGCTGAGGGACACCCCTCCTCCCCCGTGCATGAATTTTGTGCACTGGGCCTCTAGTTTTCTATAAAAAGCTTTGAAAGTGAGGGTACATGACAAGTTTGCAGGGTTGCTAATCTTTTTGTGACAAAAATGTTTGCTTGTTAAAAAGTTTAGCATTACTTATAAAAAGTAAACCAGACAAAGACATAAAACATTTCATTGTGTTTATTTGGGATAACAATAGCTTCTAATATATCAAATACATAAATAACTGACTCTTGCTTATCTATTGATTGTTTTTCCAACTGGTTGTGGTCAGTAGAACTGATATTGTTTAATAAATATTCCTGGTGCATGATAGTATAACGATTTGGAATCTTAGATGACATCAAGAACAAGACATTTACAGAGCCTTATGATTATTTTTCTTCTGTGCAAATTTGAGATGTGCAAAGTTATGTAAGAAAATGACAAAAAATAAAAGACAAGGAAGATTTAATTTCCTTTGTGTCTAAAATGAAGATAAAAGTGCGAAGACAGTTTGAAGTAGAAATTGTAAGTCTCAGGGACAATTTTCAAATAAATTGTTTTAAATTTGTATAGATTACCTTAATGGAACATTTTATGATTATACTGTCAGAGATTATTAATATTTACACTTAATTATGCATTTTGATAAAGATTCACATTGAATACATAACATTATAGGGATTTCATAAAACACAAATGATTGTAAAATAAACAAAAATAGTAAGAGTTATTCAATGAATAGTTATTGAATAACTTTATAAACCAGGCACTGTTCTAAGTCATATTGATATGTTGCTGAACAAAGTTGAGAAAAGGGATAGATAATGTGCCATTTTATATAAAGTTTTGAGCAAAGGCCTTTCTGTGAGGTGATATTTGGGCAGATATTTTAATGAAGTGAAGTCATGTGTCATGTTAGTATTAATTGAAGTGTAAAACTTAGAACATTATGCTCAAATGTGTGAACTTTCACCAGGTAACAATAAGAGAAGGAACTTGCATCCCAATGTCAATCAAAGGTGACACCAGGCATGATCTCTCCATTAAGGAAGCAATCCTTTAAGTTTCATTGCAGCTCAACCTCCTTACTTCATTGAGATTAGCACTGAGCATCCTTGATCTAATAGGTGATTGTATTCTATATAAGGGTTAGCAAATACTCTGAGGTGAGGTTGTGTTTACAAGTTCAAGGAGCAATAAGAAAACCTCTGTGGTCAGACTAGAATGAAAGGGAAAAGTAGAAAGCAAGTTTACCTTTTAAGGATAACTATGGCTATGGGAATAGACAAAAATGGAAGCAGGGAGACTAATTCAAGATAACTGCAAAGATAGTACTGAATGATGATGCATTTACTGAGTAAATGGTGGTACTGCTGCTTATTGAGGTGACGAGCACTGGTGTAAAAAAAAAAAAAAAAGATGAAATCAAATGTCTTAGCCTAAGCAACTGCATGAATGGTGTTACAATTTAATGAGTGGAGAGCCACCAATGTGGAGGTATAATTGAAGAAATAGGAATTCAATAGTATAGTTTTACACATGTTAGCTATCTAATAGTCAGTTGAATGTAAGGGTCTGAAATTCAGGTAGGAGGGAGGAGCTAGAAATTAAAATTCGTGTCACCACCGTGGCTGCTTTGGCTCAGTGGCTAGAGCATGGGCCTGCAGACTGAAGGGTCCTGGGTTCGATTCCAGGTCAGACACATGCCCAGGTTGTAGGTTCAGTCCCCAGTGGGGAAGCATGCAGGAGGCAGCCAATCAATTATTTTTTTCTCAGATATTTGTATCTCTCTCTCCCTCTCCCTTTCCCTTCCTCTCTGAAATCAATAAAAATATATTTTTTAACAAAATTTGTATCACCTTCATATGAATAGTATTTAAAGTAAAAGGAGTAGGTAAATCAGCTTACTTAGGGAGTGGATGTAGTGGTAAAGAAGAACATGACCCAGCCCTGAGGCTTCCTAAAGCTTAAAGTTCAGAAAATAGAGGAAAATTCAGCAAAGATCAAGAAGATACTACACTTGAAATAAAAAAGGAAATTCAAGAGATTGTGTTATGTCTGAGGTCAAGTGAATAAAAGCGAAGCTTATAAAAAGGAGTGAGGAGCTATGTCCCAAATGAAATAAAATGCAGATTGATCACTGTAAAAAAATCATACATATGTTGGATTTTAAAGCAATAAAGATGCTTTCTACTATTCTCTTTTCAAGGTTATAGCCTCATAAGAAATAATTATCATATAATGACTTTACTACTATAAAACTAATTTCCTGTTTCAGCATTGATGTGAATATCACATCAATTGATTAAAAGGGATGGAGGAAATAACAGGCATAATTTCTTGTAATGGGTTGAGTCGAGGGAGTCTACCTTTAATAAGAAATAATAAAGACTGAAATGGAAGTTCATGAAGACTTCAAGTATCCACAGCTCTCACACATACAGATTAGAATTAGAGCTACATATGGGTAATATAAACCACATAAATGTGTATTTGGGGTTATATTAGCAATTTGTGCTGGAGGATGTCAGTGAAAGAACATATTGAAACTTGACATATATGCATTTTGTATTTTACCTTTTAGGAAAGGGTGTCTATATACGAACAACCAATTTAACAATATTCCTGTAATTAAATCACTAATATAATAAATTTAGTAATACCAAAACACAGTGAATTAAGACAGTTTGAGTGCAGAGGCTTATGAAAGTATTCAGGGACTTTATTACTGACTCCTCAGCACTAAGTTTCTGCTCCACTGTCTGAAGAAATTAAGTTTTCGTTATCAGCTGTTAGGTGGATGGTAAAATATCCTTCGGACCATATTGACAATAGGCCGCATTCTGCCTGGGGTGAGCACATGGGCAATATTCCACCTGCTCCACTAGACAAGATGGGTAGTGTGATTTGATTAGCTTACTTATTTGTTAAAAAAAAAAAAGTTAAGTCAACAGTAGAATTCATTTATTATTAGAATAAATACTTATTTTTATGTTCCAGGGTTTTTTGCTCTGTTTTTACTCAGATTTGGGTTTGAAAGAGTATATAAAATAGGAATGCTTTCTGTTAACGAGCACCTCATAAAGCATAGATAAAGTCCAGATTAGAATACTTGAGGACTTCATTATTATTACATCTGCTTCTCCTGACTGAGCCCATTTTAAGCCATTCCCTGGTAGATAGATATGTATATTACTTCACTGAAACATCATAGCGATCTTGGAAGGTAATTGTCCTCATTTATAAATAAGAAACTAAGGTTCTGTGAGTTTAGTAGAGTTGTTTAGCTAAGACATCAAAGTGCTTTAATAAAGTGGGAATAATGATTTTGTCAAAGCTGTTGAGAGTGTAGGTAAGATGAAAACATATCAGTAATTGGGGGTCATTGATAAACTTGAAAAGAAAGCATTGGAGTGAAGTCATTGATGAACTTGGTAGGAATTATGCCTTTTGAGTCAAGATAGTAGCCATTCATAGACTTAAATAGAATGATGTCACAAGGAAATGAAAGCCTGACTGGAGAGGATTAAAAACAGAATGGAACATGGGATTTGGAAGCAGTAAATACAAACGACTTTTGTGGAGACTGCCTATAAAATGAAACAGATAGTTGGCCAATTGTTAGAGCTGTCTAAAGTATATGGTTGAGGGAATGTTTTATAATATTGAAGAATTATTGTCTACTAGAGGCTCGGTGCACGAAATTCGTGCATGGTGTGTGTGTGTGTGTGTGTGTGTGTGTGTGTGTGTGTGTGTCCCTTAGTGCAGCCTGCACCCTCTCCAATCTGGGACATCCCTCTCACAAGCCAGGACTGCTGGCTCCCAACCACTCGCCTGCCTGCCTGCCTGATTGCCCCTAACCACTTCTGCCTGCCAGCCTGGTCACCCCCTAACCACTCCCCTGCCAGCCTGATTGACACCTAACTGTTCCCCTGCCAGCCCAATTGCCCCTAACTGCCCTCCCTGCTGGCCTGGTGGCCCCTAACTGTCCTCCCCTGCAGGCCTGCCCCCCCCCCCAATTGCCCTCCTCTGCTGGCCTGGTCTCCCCCAACTAGCCTCCTCTGCTGGCCTGGTCATCCCTAACTGCCCTCCCCTGCAGGCCATCTTGTGGTACCTATCTTGTGTCCACCTGGGGGCAGCCATCTTTGACTACATGGGAAGGGCAGTTAGGGGTGGCCATCTTGTGTGTCGGAGTGATGGTCAATTTGCATATTACTCTTTTATTAGATAGGATAATAATAAAAGTGTAATATGCAAATTGACCAAATGACTGAACAGCAGAACAACCGTCTGGATGACCTTCTGGACGACCGTGCTATGACACCTGCTGGCACCAGGCTAGCCAAGGCGGTGTGATGCGATTGATCAGGGCCTGGCCATTGCCCCATGATTGCCCTGCAGAGGGAGGCTCAGGCCACCAACCAGCAGGGCGATCAATCAATTGGGGGGCTCTATGATTGCCCCAAAGAGGGAGGCTCAGGCTACCTGGTGGTGGCGCTGTGTTGGGTGGGAAGGGCCTCCCTCTGTGGGACGATCGATCATGGGGCTCCTGGACTGTGAGAGGGCACAGGTTGGGCTGAGGGACCCCCACCCCCCACCAATGCACAAATTTTGAGCATTGGGCCTCTAGTATATTTATAATACATTTAATATGTGCTGTAGAAAACCTAAACAGTGATGCAAAAAAGAAATAAGTACAAGAGTAAAATTGTTAAGTACTAAGTGAATTTTTAAAAAATTGGATGTAGGCAGAAAGAACTGTTCTGACTTTGCAAAAGGAGGAAACGCCAAATATATAGCAATATAGCGTACCAAAATGAAGATGTTTTTATGAACAATTAAGTTGATTTTAATTTCTTGGAGAAGTAAGGAGGGAAGTCATTGACTAAGCATTAGATGCTGAGATGTTAAAGTAAGGCTCCTTTACCAGAGTGAAGAAGTTAACTATTAGGGCAGTATTATCACTTCTGAGAGCTCACTTGAAATCCATGTCTTTGAAAGTGAAGTGAGAGTATTCTGCATAGTTGTGTGTTCCAGTAAATAAATTCATGAGAGTTGGTGTAGCCTGATTGATGTATTCTGTAAGTTAGAATAAAGTTTTTAGTTTAACTAGAGTTCTTGGCATGAAGAAGAGACAGAGGCCAATGAAGAGAGACTGTAATGAAATGGCTACAGTAATAGATTATGAAAAATCAGATGTTTAAGGAATGAGGAAAGCCCATTGGTGGATGTCAACTAAAATTCACCAAGAATTTGAAGAAATTTAGACATGCTAGAAGTAGTGAACAATAGCTGAAAATTTAGGAGGTGCTATTGAGAGAATGAGATGCTTGAAATGCTATTTTCTGAGATGGTGTACTTATATTTGGTTATGAGTGTCCAGGAGAAAAATGAAGTAAATGGGAAGAAAAAGATGTTTAGAAGTGATCAGCTAAAAGGAGCAGAGGCACCAGGGTATTGGCTGTATCTTCTTCATAGATGTTGAATGATTTCAAACCACGTGTATATTTTGAGGTTAGAGAAGTAAAATGATGGAACCAGGGGGCAGGGGGCGGGGGAGAGCACAGAGAACAATCAGTACATCTTCAGGCCATGTTGTAGGTAATGTGGGGGAGAAAAATGATGTAGGTATCACCCTGAGAAGGCTGGACCCAGTTTCTTTAGTGAGCAGCTTGGGTTCAGGTATAGCAAGAAAAACATAGGAAACTGGAGAATTAATGCAGGAGATTTTATAAATAATATTCTACGAGTTCCTGGGGACATAGTACGATTTGTGGGGAGAGAAGATTAGTGTAGAAGGTAATGTCTGCTAGAAGGGTAAACTAAAACTATGGTGACATGAGATAAGATAATGATGGCTGACCTGGAAGATTTATTATTTTGATGGTTACTGATATAAAGATACATAAAACATGATGATATTAATTGAGATAATTCTCAGAGGAAATGGAAAATTGGTTTTAGTTTTAAGTCTTTTAATAGTGTTTTTAATGAGTCATTAGTGCTAAGGTATGGGCAGTGACAGACACTTTAGCAAGAGGGTGGCTGGAGGAAGTCAGAGAGTCAGATAGGGGAAAAGACCAAGTACTAGTATGTATAGAGCAACACCAGAGCTCATGTTATATTCAGAGAAGGATCGAAAGTAGTGCTGGCCTGATGCTCTGTGCCGTTAGATGTCTTTGCTAAAGACGACCTGCTTACCACGGAGTTTATTCCAAACCATGGCTGCTGATGAGCCCATCTATACATGGGGCTAAATGATGGAAACTAGATTAAGAAGGAGAAACTCAGATAACTTAATTTTTTCCTTTTCTTTTGCCCTTTTTCTAGAATACCAGTGAATTGCTGCTCTAGTTAAATCACATTTCTTTACTTCATGATATTTTGTCCAATGGCAACAATGTTTTGAAAGATAATTGAGTTATTAAAAAATAAAGATAAATGAGTTACTGCAATATATAGTGTTAATAGTAATGCTGTAATATATGCAATAAGCATTATGCAAATAGAATGTCTCACTAATTAGATGTTTACTTTTACAATTTTTTTCTAGTTATTTTAACTGTTTTTTTTCTAGTTATTTTAACTGTTTTTTAAAAGGCATCTATAATAAAATAGATTATTCCAGTAACAACATTTTAAGAAAGAGAAAATGTTTATTATGGTAAATATAATTATCTTCAAAGTTTACAGTTTATACTAGAGGCCCAGTGCATGAATTTGAGCATGGGTGAGGTCTGGCTGGCCTGCCCTGATTAGGGCTGATTGGGCCAGGCCAGCCAAGAGGAGGGGATACAGGAGGTTAGACAGCCAATTGGGGTAGAGGGACCAACTGGGGGTGGGGCTGGCTGGGGGGAGGGGCCATCCTTGTCCCCAATCAGGGTGGGTGCAAGTGGGGCCAGTGCTGTCAGCACATGGGAGCAGTGGCGGGAGGGGGCCTGCTGGCAGACAGGGGACCTGGGGCCATGGTGGAAGGGGCTGGACAGGGATGCGGAGGATGGCCTGAGACCCACCCCTGTGCCCACCACAGCCTCGTGGTCCACAGTTCCTTTCAAGGTGCATGAATTTGTGCACTGAGCCCCTAGTATATCTATAAAGACCTATATGTTTTTGTATGAAACAATATTGATAATCACATAGTAAGGGCTTAATGTATTGGTGTTTGCTAGAAAGTAACAACACTATTATTTTGCAAGATATATCTTATCTTTATAATGGCTTTTACATAGATTCTATTATTTTTCTAATTTTCTAATAAAAAATTAACCTTAAATTAACTTGTAATTGACAGAGCCAGATCAATGCACTGGTCCTATTGAAACCAGACTGTGGGTGTTTGAGTCAGAGTTCATTGGTTCATGAAATGGAAGAATGAAGTCACAGACAGAAACATGGTTAATGGAGGCAAAGTCTATTGAGAGAAGCCAGTCCTGGAAAAGGAGCAGGGGTTCTAGGAGCAGGCCAGTGTCCAGAGCTTCTTCTCCATGTTACAGTCGGGAGTAGTTCCGTCTCCAAGCTAATTAAAGTCTGAAGGTCCCTGTGGGGAGGCCCACGTGGCCATAAGCCACATGAGCACAGGGGATGTGCTCCCTCCCCCACAACAGAAATGCCAGGTGTCTACTGTGCTCTGTGCTGGGGGAGCGGGAGAGAGGAAGTGCATGCATTTTTTAGTATATATACTGGTTAGTTTGTGATTGGTCCTTTTAAAGAATTTTGCCTCAGTTATATTCTTAGGATTGATTTCTATGACTTATTGTCTTGTGATTGGTTATCTGCAAGCTGTCTGTCTTAGTAACATCCACACGTTTTAAAGCTCACGCCTCTTGTGCACACCTTTCCTTCCCCGCCCAATTGGGGTGTCTAAGAGACTCCATCTTTTGGGTTCCCTGTTCTATTTCCCTACCCCCCTTGGTCCAATTCCTGACTACCTAGCGTCTTTCTGTCTTCTCACTATCTTACTTTGATTTGGCTAACTTTAAAGATCATTTTTTATCTGTTACGAACTATTTTTAAATGTGAAACTTACCTGCTTTTGGTGTAGCCATTAACCTCCCTCAAAATTTTATGCTTAAATGAAAACATAATCAGTTTATCTGTATTATTATCACTTATTTATTTATAGTTTCACACTGAAAAAACTAAAGGAGAATATATTTTAATTAGCTTAGTATGTGGGTTTGTTTTGTCAATTATCTTTGAATATTGTGGGTGGAAGATAATAACTGTTAAACTGCACCTATGAATAAATGTGCCAAATAAAGAAAACAATTGAATCCTAATTCTTACATGAAAGAAGGATAATCCACGTATCTTCAGAATGTTGTTTACCTCAAACATCTGGAGCTACTTAGTCTGAGGAATGAAACACTGCAGACAGATTTTTAATTGTTATAATTAAGAACACAAAGTGACAGGTATATAAAGTAATCAAGGGGTCAATAAAATGTTGTCATTTTAATATAAGTCTCAGAAGCCCAGACCATAAGTGCATGTTTGTAAAAATTCGGGATATATTACAATCTGGCCTACCATGGGCCAATTCACTAACTTTTAAAAGAAAAAGCAATACTTGAGAGGGCTGAATACAGAGTTGTGTGAAAACCAGTTAAAACACATTAAAAGGTCTTGCCTGGGCCGTATTCACCAGACCCTGCTCCTTCAGATGACCACTTGTTCCGATCGATGGCACACGCACTTTCTGAGCAGCACTTCCAAACATATGAAGAAGTGGAAAGTTGGGTCTCTGAATGGTTTGCCTCAAAACAAAAAAGTTCTGCTGGGACGGTATCCACAAATTACCTGAAAGATGGGGGAAATGTGTAGCTAGTGCTTTGAGTAAAGCACTTTTGATGTTTCTCTTGAAATTATTGTGTTTTCTTTGATTACAAAATCTGTATTATTAACTGGTACACTTAGTATGGTGACAAAAGGAGATTCAACTTTGGGCAGTCAACATTCAATGCAATACACAGAAAATGTGTTATAGAATTGTACATCTGAAACCTATATAATTTTATTACCCAACTAGAGGCCCTTTGCAGAAAGATTCCTGCAAGAATAGGGCTTCCTGCGAGGCGGGCTTCGCTCCTGTCTCCGCTGTCTCGCTCCCTCCCGTCTCTGCTGCTTCAGCTCCCTCCCTTCTCCGCCACTTCACTTCCTTCTGCAGCGCTTGGCTTCCTTCTACGCTGTCTTAAGTCTTCACTCCGTGCCTGCATGTGCAAATTAACCCCCATCTTTGTTGGATTAATTTGTATACTTGCTCTGATTGGCTGGTGAGTGTAGTGAAGGGACAGTCAATTTGCATGTTTCTCTTTTGTTAGTGTAGATGTTATACTAATCTATATAATAAAAGCCTAAGTGACCATTACGGTGGACCAACCAGAATGACCGATCACTATGATGCAACTGACCACCAAGGGGTAGATACTCAACACAGGAGCTGCCCCCTGGTGGTCATTGCACTCCCACAGGGGAGCGCTGCTCAGCCAGAAGCCAGGCTCATGGCTGGCGAGCGCTGTGGTGGTGGCGTTAGCCTCTCCCACCTCCACAGCAGTGCTAATGAGCAGCAAGCCGAGCGGTAAGGAGCAGAGAGCAGATGGGCTGTAAGGAGCAAGGGGTCCCAGACTGCAAGAGGAACGTCTGACTGATGGCTTAGGCTCACTCCCTGTGGGGAATGGGCCTAAGCTGGCAGGCAGACATCCCTGGAGGGGTCCCAAACTGCAAGAAGGTACAGGCTGTGCTGAGGGACCCCCCCCCTGCAGTGCATGAATTTCATGCACCAGGCCTCTAGTAAATTTAATAGTAAGAAATGGTAGGAGAGGGTGGTTGGGAAGAGATCAACCAAAGAACTTGTATGCATATATGCATAACCCATGGACATTGACAATAGGATGGTGAAGGCCTGGGGCAGGAGGTGGAGTGGGCTGGAAGAGATAAAATGCTGGGGGGGGGGGGGGGGAGGAAGGGGATGTATGTAATACTTTCAACAATAAAGATTTTTTAAAAAAGGCATTAAGCTTTAAAAACAAATAAAATCCTCATCACATGCCAACTCAGAGAGGTCATCTGCCTTGCTTAAAACTAATGATATGAAAGGGATAAGAATATTTTTCAAATGCTGAGCAGAAAAAAAATTATATTCTTTATAATTATTAACATAATTTATTAGTATAACTTATTAATAACAAATAAAGAAGGTCAGAAGATAGTTGGACAAAGATTTTTGACATAAAGTTTTCCTCTAGAATCTCCCTTTCTTTTTCAATAACAGTGTCAACAAATAATCTGTTTTTCACAGGGTTATTTACTGTGTTTCCTGCCTTCTTCTATATGGGCATTGAGGTGTCAATAGTCAAGCCATTTGGAAGTAATACTCCTCCAAACACTATAATTGCTGAAATCCTTAGTGCATTCAAAGCCATCCAGAGCCACACAACTGAATTAATATCTGACTTTTCTACCTTTTAACTAAATACTTAAACAGTATGTCAGCCATCAGTTCAAGATAGTATCATAGGAACTGAAGGTAAAAAAAAGAATTTTCAAGTTCTGTCCTTAAAAATTTTGAACAAGTGAAACAATCGCAATAATTAAAAATGAATCCTGGTTATAATGTAATATGGTTAGTACTGCAGTAGTGCTGTAATAAACATGTTTTTAGTTACCAAAGAAGGGAGTAGTTAATTCTGCTTAAGGTGAAGTCCTGATAAGGAAATGCTTTGCTGTGGTGTAGACTTTTGAGCTAAGCCTTAAAAATTCAGTAATTTTTTTTTTGCATTTGTTTTAATTGTATGGAGATAAAGAGAAAGGGCTTTAAGCAGAGCTAACAACAGACTCAGTGCCTTGAGCTATAAATGTTCATGGCAATATTCCACCATATAAAGAGGAGGATTCAGCAGGCGGTGAAGTTGGACCCTTAGGTGAAAGCTGCTCTGTACCATGCTTAGGCCTCTGTGATATTTTTGTTGTTGTTAATACGTTTTGCTTAGAGAAAGTATTCCTAGAGAGTTACTCGGAAAAACAAAGGATGCATGTGAAAATTAAGTCATTTTACTTAAAAGAGAAGAAAGAAGGTAAGAAGAAAGAAGGGGGGTAGGCAGAAAGAAAAAAAAAGAAATTATTTAGATAAAAAATACTGATATTATATTTTATTTATTAAAATTCTTTGGAATTTGTATGTAAACTTTGCCTTGCATGCAAGAAAGAAACACACACACACACACACACACACACACACACACCATACAAACAAACAAACAAACCCCCCCCCCAAAACTTCTACTTCCTGGAATTTCTATGAAAAGCATCAGAATGAGCATTTGGTTTAGAAATTCCTGCCCCTTATTTGACTGTCCCATCTTCATGCTTCGGCAGAACCATTGATTATAACCTGGAGAATTTAGGTACTTATTAGCATTTTTAACAATAACAGTAATGAAATTGTTTATGTGTGAAGTAATTTTCCGCAGTTTTTAAAAGCTGTATTAATGATGTTACATTAAGATAGGGGAGAGTCCAATAACATTGACCTAACTGATGCCCTGCCAATTAACAGCCTCTGAAAGGTCCTCAGTAATTCTCACCTCCTGTATTTACACATTCAGGCAATGCCCTCCCCTGACTGTAGTCTGGAGCTGGTGACTTGATTAGAATGAAAGGAGTATGATGACAGTGATGTTGTGCCATGTCTGAGACTGAGTTACTCAAGGTACTGTGAATCCTGTTTTGCTCTGTCTCTCAATTTTCTCTTCACTTGCTCTAAGAGAAGTTAGCTGTCCTGTTTCTTTCTTTCTTCCTTTTTTTTGAAATATGACATATAACATTGTATAAGTTTAAGGTATACAATGTGTTGATTTGATACATGTTTATATTCCAATATGATTAACATTATAGACTTGGCTAACACCTCTATCATGTCACATAATTATCATTTTGTGTTTGGGGTGAGAAAGATCAGATCTAGCCTCTTAGCAACAACTTTGAAGTTTTTAATACAGTATTGTTGACTATAATCCAGGGCCACACTTTGAGGAGCCCTATGGAGTCACGCACATGGCAAGGACTGATGTCTCCTGCCAAAACCCAGAGAGGACTCGAGTCCTGCCCACGCTACCTCAAGCCTGAATGTGGATGCTCCCTCAGTCAAGGTTTGTGATGGCTGCAGCCATGGGCAAAATCTCAACTGTTGCTTTGGGAAAGGCCTCGAGCTAGATGAGCCTAGCCAAACAGCACCTCGATTCCTGACCTACAGAAACTGTGAAATAACAGACGTTGGTTATTTTAGGCCACTGAATTTTATAGCAATATCTTATGTAGCAACAGATCATGAAAATGCCCTTCTTTTGAGAAGCCAAAATGGCTTTCATTGCTCTATTCTCCCCTCTTAGCCACAATCTCTTGTTTTACCAGTTGCTCCTGGCACAGGACTGGGAATGGTCTGCAATAACTAAACCAAGTATCATATGGTTTGGGAGGTTGAGGAGACCTGGTCTCAGTTTCTGGCTTGACTAGTTGTATTGTCTTCAGTGAGCAACTTCATTCCTCTGTATAGCAGTGTCTTCCTCTTTAAAAGAGGAGAAAACCATGCCAAACTTGTAGGAGTTGTGTGTGTGTGTGTGTGTGGTGGGGTGGGGTAGTGGTGTGAATCTATGGAAAAACAAAATGAGTGTAGAAAAATTAAGGTGAATGGGTGGGAAATTGTTAAAAATAAAAAGGAAATGGTTGTTTTTATAAGGCTGCTTTAAAAATTGTTTTATAAAATAAATTGGTATCTGTTATGGAAACCTATAACAATGTTATGTGATAAAATGAGTGAAAGAATAAAAAGCTTATAACCTCTACTTTCCTAATAGAACTCCTAAAGCATTTTCTATTCTCCAGAAAATATTGCCTTGATATGCTAAGTAGAGAAGCAATGTGTTTAAGAGTCATTAATCTCAATTTGCTTTATTTTTCACCAGAAAGTTGTTCAAATGACCTTATCTATGCAAATTAGGCCTAATTACTCCCAGTAAAGGAACTAAGTTCAATTATCTGATATCTTGGAGTTCAGCCAGTGTATTTTGTCCCAAATATTTCAAACCTTCAGGAACTCATTTAACATCTCTTTTAACAAAATGCCCCTTATGGCCTCCAGAATCTATAGGACTGGTGATATAACTTAATTTGCCATTTACTATGTTTTGCCTTATCAGCCGATCTTAATCATGGCTTCACTTTAAACTAAATTGCCATAATCAGAGGTCCTGCCCAAAGTAGCAGCACAACTTTACTTTAAA
Organism: Corynorhinus townsendii; assembly: GCA_026230045.1. NCBI lineage: Eukaryota > Metazoa > Chordata > Mammalia > Chiroptera > Vespertilionidae > Corynorhinus > Corynorhinus townsendii. Next base: position 65,770,817 of record JAPDVU010000008.1, on the reverse strand, counting down.
ATTAGAAGATGATAAAATGAAAATCCTGAAAGTAAATGCCTCATAAAAGAAAATAAAGTTTTAGAATTATTTCTAAAACCAATCATATTTAATCATTCCAACATTTTTTTCTTTATCTTTTAACATTGTGCACCATGGTTTGAGCTGGGGACAAACATTAAAATCTTAAAATATGTGTGGTAGTGTGTACTTTTTATAGATGTTATGTAGATACTGTGTGTGTGTGCATAGAAGGTAAAAAATAAAAATGAAAGTCGTAGGTGCTAAAACTAGATATTCATCATTTGACACGTGGCTCAATTTGACACTAGAAGTATGAATTTTAATTTTAGCCTCAGTTTTTTTTTCATATTTGAACTTGGGACAATAATGGTGCCTAATATTCCATCAGAATTAAGTGTGATTATTCATGGAAGTGTTTCCCACAGTGTATTATAGAGGAAGCATTCAGATAAGCTATTGTTATTGCTGTTTTAGTTGAAATCTTCCTCAGGGTCAGTGAGTGCTTAACTTTGTTCTATGAATCTCACCCTGAATTGGCATACTGTTGCTGCACATACTTGAGTCCACCAAATATAAACATACAAAATGTATTGGTTCTTTGATGCCTTTGAGAACTCAGATAAAACAAAACCACCAAAAGCAAACAAACACCTCAAAATTCCTTTGCTTTTGTGAAATATGGACTATTCCAGTGTTACTAAGATAATAGATTATTTTGCATGAAAAGATTTTGGCCTCCTCAATTTTTTTCTTCTATCTCCAAGAATTGCTCAAAGATTTCATAGGAGATGCCAAAATGCTTAATAATCAGCTCATATTTCTCTGCCATAAAAATAATGTTGTCACTGAGATTAGTTACAATGAAACAGTCTTCTGGAGAAATTGTATTTTCTTGAATAAAACAGATTACAGCTAAAAGCTCTTAAAAGTTCTTATATATCTGCCATGTAGTTTATGCAGTGCTCTCAGATAGCAAACTAATAAAACATTCTCTTTTATGTTTATTACAAAAGAAATCTCATTATGACTTCATTGTCATTTTATAGTTTATTGTGATAGACAAAAAGATGGCCCCAACAAAGATGCTCATGCCCTCATCCCCACAACCTTTGAGTAGGTATTTTATAGATGTGATTATGGTTGTAGACCTTAAAAATAGGGATGTTCTCCTGGAAGGACCAATCTAATAACCTGAGCCCTTAAAATCCAAAAGCTTTACCTGACTCAAAACAGAGGAGGAATGAGGCAGATGGAGAGCTTAGAGTTGAAGAATGTAAAGGACTTGACTTGCTGTTTCCAGCTTTGAACATGAACCAAGAAAGTGTGTAGCCTCTGGAAGCTGAGACTCAGCCTTAGCTTACAGTCAAGAAATGGAAACCAGTCTTACAACCATCAGGAACTGAATTAGGCCAACAACCGGAATGAGCTCAGAAGGGTTTCATCCTCAGAGCCTCCCAAATGAGCACAGCCTGTTGACTCCTTGATTTCCACCTTGTGAAACCTGGACAGAGAACCAGCTGAGGTATGCTGCACCTGGAGTTCTGAGCTACACCCTGGGAGATCATAGGCAAACATGGTTTTAAACTGCTGAATTTGTGGTAATTCGGTAGAGTAATGGTAAAAATTAATACATGTATTTAGTATTTTTCATTTCTGAATCCATGATGCTGATATTTGTAAATCCAGTTAGGTTTGGGTAGGAGAACAGAGACTTCCATTTCCACTTTAAAACTGTTGTCATTTGCTTCCTGAAATTCTTGCTTAGATTTGTTCTTTTAATTTTTCAAAGCATGCCACACATTGCTGCTATTTATTTTTAATGTTGGATACAAATTACCTCTTTTAAGAAGTAAAATGCCATGTCAAAACCATGAGGTAAATCTTTATGGGAATACATCTGCTTATTAGAAGCACTCAGTTCTAATACATGAGCAACTGTGGCCAACAAACTGTATGGTGGTTTCTGGCAATCCCAACCTCCTGGTATTCGTGTCCTTGTATAGTTCTCTTCCTTTAACTGAAGCTGGGATTTATTGATGATGAATAAAATATAGTAAAGGTGATGGATATATGTAATTATATTACATAGACTGTAATATTTATCTTGCTAGATGAAACTCTCTCCCTTGCTGGATTTGAGAAAGCAAACAGACACAAGAGTTAAAAATTTAGGGCAGTTCAACCAAGACCCCACAAAATGCTTAATTCTGCTAATAGCCATATGGTCTCAGAAGCAGGTCCTCTCCCAGTCAAACCTCAGATGAAACCATAGTGCCAGCTAATATGTATGTAGATTATCTATAATAATAAAAGTATAGTATGCTAATTAGACCTGACGTCCTTCCAGACATCCTTCTGGATGACCTTCCGGATGAAGCTGGGGCTGTGAGGGAAGCCTGAGTCCTGGGTGCCTGTTGGTGGCCAGAGGGAAGCCAGGCTCCCAGGTGCCTGCCAGCAGCCAGAGGAAAGCCTGGGTCCCGGTGCTAGAGAGAAGCCGGTGTGGCAGCAGAGGGAAGGAAGGCCTACTCTTGCACGAATTTTGTGCACCGGACCTCTAGTAGTTTAATAAAACTTTAGCAAAGGACATAGCTAATCTGTGCTCAAATTCCTGACCCAAAGAAATCATGAGATGGTAAACGTGTTGTTTTAAGCTGCTCAGGTTTTTGGTAATCTTACACAGTGATAGATAATAGTAATGTTAAATGATGCCCATTGCTACTACTCAAAAGACACCGCAAGGCAAGGACCAGTAAAGGTGCCTTGTAAGCAAGTAAGTGCTTCCTTCATGAATTTCCAAAAGAACCAGAGGTGTTTATTAGTTTTCCAAAATCTACTTGTATGTGGGGTATTTTTATATTCATAGGAGCTGGTATGAATATTCCTTTTAATCAGTATAGAGTGTTGTTTAGAATATGTTTAAATCCCAGAAAGTTTTAAGGGAATCTTCTGGACATATTTAGTGCATTGGACTTGAGGTTTGACAAGGCAGATGGAAGCTAGATTGCTAAGTAATAAAGAGAGCAGAAGGAACAAAGGAGTAGGGCCAGAAACTGGACAAATAGAAAGAAAAACCCAGGGTCAGGGAGTAGAGGACCTTTGGGAAAGAAAATATACATAATGATATATTTTAAATGAAATCATATGCACTTTTGCTGACCCCCCAAAAAAATTATCTTCAGTGATACTTTAAAAATAATGATATGCTTGCTGGGTATGATTTGAAATTATTTTGCAAGTCAAGTTATCAAAAATACTGATGCTATATCAAGGATGTCTTGGGGCTTATCCACAATCAACAAAAGAATCAATATTTTTATTAATATGATTATTAATAACTAATGACATTTAAATAGAGGCATCCTAGTAGATTAGAATCATATTTAGAATAAGACTAGCTGTTGAGAGCTGCCTCTGCCATATAGTAGGCTTTGTTCAAATTACACACTATCTATGAGCCTTAGTTTAACTAATGTATAGAAGCATAGATATTATGTTCAATTTATTAGATTACTGTAAAGAAGATATAAAATAATAGTAAAAAAAGTACGTTAAAAACAATATAATATTAGAATTAGTGTAATTAATTTAAATGTATCCCAATCCTTAAGATCATTATCAACTAAAGTGACTTTATTTTATTTTATTTTTTAAATATGTTTTTATTTATTTCAAAGAGAGGAAGGTAGAGAGAGAGAGGGACAGAGTCATCAATGATGAGAGAGAATCATTAATTGGCTGCCTCCTGCACACCCCTAATGGGGATGGAGCCTGCAACCCAGGCATGTGCCCTTACTAGGAATCAAACTGTGACCACTTGGTTCATGGGTGGATGCTCAACCACTGAACCACACCAGCCAAGTAAAGTGGTTTTATTTTGAAGTAAAACCTTAAAAACTATTTCATCTGCAGTATTGTCAATAGACATGATAAAAAAGTAATCATTAAATTGAGGAAATATTGATCATTTAATGTTAGTTAAAGTTGTAAACTAAACTTTCAAAATGTTGGTAAATAGAACATCATTTGCCATCATATATTTTGAAATAAAAAATACTTAAACACTGTAAAATTGGGTAGGAAATGGGTGAAAAGGGTGTAGGGAAATATAGTCAATAATATTCTAATAAGTTTGCTTGGTGAGAGATAATTACTAGACTTAGTGTGGCAATTACATTGTAAGGTATACAAATGTCAAATCTTTATATAATATACCCGAAACTAATATAATATCATATGCCAACTATACCTAAATTAAAAAATAAAATATTTTTAAAAGTAAAAGTTACAAATAAGCAAAGAAGTGGGAAAGGAATTTTAGACTTTCTTACAACTTTAGAATGAAAGTTTCATTTTGTATGTGAGAACAGATCATCATTTGGGGAAAAACAAAACAAGCTGGAAAACATGCCCACTCTTTGCTACCCTGTGTATGGGTTTAGTATGCTTCTGTCCCATACAGGTTTAAATGGAGCTTTTGCTATGATAAAAGTATTTCATACATTGATTATGGTGGTGCTTACTACACACTGTGTACACTCATGAAAACTCATCAAATTGTATTCATAAACCTGGTACATTTTATTGTATGTAAACTGTATTTCACTGTAGCTGATTTGGAAAATGAAAGTGTTCTCAGTATTTCCCTTAGAAAAAGAAACACAAAGTTCATTCACTATATCTATTTCTGGTTGGTAACCACTTTTTCTATTTAGTCCTAATCCCATCTGTATATGTTAATCAAAGCTAATGTTATTTAAATAGAATAGTGAGATGTGAAGGAGAAAAAAAAGTGGTTAATATCATAATGAGGAAAATATGCATGTACCATATTTATATTTTTTGTCACATTAATTATTCCATGTGTTCTTTGCCCTTAGCCAACACCTAAATTGGCTAGGAATATTTTCCTGGTAGGTTGAATTAAAACTTCACACTAAAAGAATTTGAATCTTAGTGGTCCTGCCTGTATTGGAATGGTATGATATTCCTTTAGTTTACCTTTGAATATAGAAGCATTAAGAAGAGCCTCAGAGAATTCCTTGGGTTTCAGACATACCTCTTCATAAAATTTTGAAGTAATTGTCTTCTAGTTTCAATAGATGTAATTCTTGGTCTACTTCTATTAAATTTTTCTTTTCCTTAACATATCGAATACAAAAAACTGCATGTATATAAATGTATGCAATTTGGTAAGTATGTGAAACCATCACCATGAAATAATAGATATAACATCACCTCCAAAAGTTTCCTGTGTCCCTTTGTGGATTTTGCTTTGGTAAGAACACTTCACATGAGAACTGCCCTCCTAATTAATTTTTAAGAGCAGTACTGTTGACTATTGGCACTTGCTGTACAACAGTTTTCTAGAACTAATTCATCCTGCATAACAAACATTTTATACAAGTTCAACAACCCCTCATTTCCCCCTCTCCTGGCCTCATTTTTCTTTTCTACTGCTAATTGACTATTTTTTCCTGCTTTTTCATATATTATATCTGATTGTATGTATGACATTGTGGATGCTCCATTGTTCAAAGCTTTATTTGTGTTTGTTTTGATGGGCAGTTTATTTATAGGTGGATCATCTTTTTAAAAAGATGTATTTTATTGATGGGCAGTTTATTTATAGGTGGATCATCTTTTTAAAAAAAATGTATTTTATTGATTTTTTTACAGAGAAGAAGAGGAGAGATAGAGAGAAATATCGATCAGCTGCCTCCTGCACACCTCCTACTGGGGATGTGCCCGCAACCAAGGTACATGCCATTGACCGGGATCAAACCTGGGACCCTTCATTCCACAGGCCGACGCTCTATCCACTGAGCCAAACCGGTTAGGGCAGGTGGTTCATCTTGATACTATTGTGGCTTGGCTCCCAGATTTGTTAGAGCAGGCTGAGATAGCCCTGCCTCCATGAGGAGGACAACCATACTCCGAAGGGATAGCCTTTCAAGCACCTCAACTGAATATCTGGTGGAATGTTCTACAAAATTGTGGGGTTTTTTGTTTTGTATTGTTTTTGTTTCTGGTTGGTAGAACGCCATTATTTCTAAAAACTGTTTCACCAGTGGCTTCTGTGTTGAGCTCATATACCACATATGTGCTCTCTGCCAGATCCTGTATAGTTCTGTCTGGTCACTTAGAGTTTATTATTTGCCCCAAAAGTCAAAGTTATCCTTAGCCAGATTTCTGGATCTCCTACTTCATGCCACTCTCAATTCCCTGCTTTACAATTCCCGCATGTCCATTACCATTACGTCACTTATCTATTTCCTTTGCCCACTGTACCCACTGCTCTCATTTGGGCTCCTTCTCTCTGTTCAGTGGTCCCTGAAGTGCCTTAAGCATAAAGATGAAATTGACATATTGCGCATATCATGTGTTTTCCTTTCTCAAATATAAAACCTCTCTATATGTTTTCTATTGTCTAACTATTGCTTTTCCTTAAATTTTGTCTAAAATTGTTTAGTTCTAAAATTGAATATCATAGAAAAACCATTCCCATATCCATTATATTGTCAATGCTCATCCATTGTTTATAAATCCATGTTAATTCATACCACTGGCTATTTTCCCATCCAGGAACTGGGCAATGAGATATATTGTACTAAGTCTTTCCCACTGGTACAGTTTTCCTTCTGCACTGCCATTCAGGAGAAATCTTAAGTCTATAATATGCCACTTAATCATAGGAAAAGCAAAATCAATATTTTTTAACGCTTTAGCCATAAAGAGGATTTTCCATAAATCTATGTATGTGCATACACTTAACTTCAGGAGGATTAGATATTTGAAATTATAAATCAATCACCTGCTCAAGCAGTTTATTATGCCTTCTGAATTTGCTCAGGAAATGCACATGCACACATTTCCACATAATCAATAAATACTAGGGGTGATTATGATGCACATAACCAATTGAATGGGTTGGTGAGTTTTTTTATCACCAGTTCAGGATGAGCAGTTCAGTGCACATGGTTATTTGGTTCCTCATGGTTTATTTATTTAGGTGCTATTATAAAAAGAGACACACAGAGAGAGTTAGTTGTAGAATATAGCTTGATTTCAATTTCAAATTTCTTGATTATTATACTTTGGCTTATATTATTGAGGCGTGTCAGAGACTTCATACAATATCCACATATGCAGAAACATTTCTTGCACGAATGAATCTATTGGGTATTAAAGTCAAAAGGGCATCTTGGACCAGCTTCAAATCGATTTCATATTCTGGAAAGCATCAATGATTAGATAGTAAATTAGGTAGAATAGGGTTCATAGCTCACTTGAACCATGGTTGGGCCATCTGTTCTTGTTAATAAAGTTTTATTTTTGTCTATGGCTGATTACACATTACAAAGAGAGTTGAATAGTACTGTCAGAGGATATAGCCAACAAATTTTAAATATTCTCTCTCTCCTAGAAAAAAAAATGTTGAGCCCTTAGTTAGACCATAAAAAATAAAAGCAGTCTATATTTCCTTTAGAGGGCACCTGGTATTGTAAGTATTTGGTGGGATAATGCTTCATTTTGTAAAAGCTATCCCTAGATGTCCAACACAGTAGGTTCCATGAATTTCATCAGTCAGGCTTATAAATTTAATGTAGCTAATGATAAATGTAATATATTAAACAATTCAATTAAGAGGCAGAGATTATCAGACTGGATAAAGTAATGACACAGTATGGTGTCAATAGAAGATACACTTTCAATTAAAATATACAAACAGATTAAAAGTGAATGAATGGAAACAAAGATATATTATGAAAATAAAAACCACAAAAAAACTGGAGGAACTATATTAGTGTTAGATAACTAAGTGACTTTAATACAAAAATATTACTAGAGATAAAGAAGGACATTTATGAAGAGAAAGAGGGAAATCTGAACAACAGATAGCAATTCAAAAGCTATATGCACCTAAGAAGTTACCAACACAGTCCAGGAAGCAAAAACTAGAAGAAATGAAGGGAAAAATGATAATTTAACAATAATAGATACCTAAATACCCCTTTTCCAATAATAGATGCAATAACAAAAACAAAAACAAAACAAAACAAAACAAAACAAAAAAACACACACAGAAAAGAGAACACTTGACCAATGTTATAAGCCACTTAGACCTGACACACATCAATAGAATTCTAAACCCACTAGCACAGAAGATACATTCTTCTTAAGTGCACATGAAATATTGTTCAGTATAGATGATACCTTACACCAATGATCAACTTTTTTCATTTCATGGCACACATGAACTAATTACTAAAATTCTGCGGCACACCAGAAAATATAATGTTTTGCATACCTGACAAAAATAATGGGTATAATATTGACTCATTCACATCAGACAGCTCTTGTGTTGGATGTTGTCATTTTCTATTTGATAATCTAAGGTAAACGAGGTCAGTGCCCCTGACTAATAGTGTGCTTGGCACACTGGTTGAAAATTGCTTCCGTAGACCACAAAACAAACTTCAATTAATTTAAAAAGATGGAAAAATATAGAATATGTTCTCTGACCAGAGAGAAATTAATTTGGAAATCAATAGCAAAAAAAAAAAATGTGGGAAACTCACAAATATAGGGAAATTAAACAATGTAGTTATAAATAACCGATGGGTGAAATGAGAAAACAAAAAGGACATTAGAAAATATTTTGAGCTTAATAAAAATGAAGACACAATATACCAAAATGTATGGGGTGCAGCTGTAACAGTGTTTGGAGTGACATTCATATCAGTAAATATCTATATTAGTGAAAAAGAAAAATCTGAAATCAATAATCTAACTTTTCAAGTTACAAAAATGGAAAAAGAAGACCAAACTAAACCTACAACAAGCAAAAGGAAGGATATAATAAAGGTGTTAATAGCTAATGGATGGGCTTTCTTTTTTGTGGTGATAAAAAAATCTCTAAAATTGACTATGGTGATATTTATAATTGTACTCAGGGCAAAGTGCACAAATTCATGCACCTTGAAAAGAACTGTAGGCCACGAGACTGCAGTGGGCACAGGGGAGGTTGTTGGCCCATCCTCCGTGCCCCCACCTGGCCCCTCCTGCCGCAGCCCCTGGTCCCCCATCTGCTGACAGCCCCACTCCTGCCACCACTGCTCCCACGTGCTGACAGCGTCAACCCAGCTCACACCCGCAGACGGTGCAGAGTGATTGGGGCCAGCGCCAGCAGCGGGTGTGAGTGGGGCCGGCACCATCAGTGGCTGCAAGCAGTGGCTGCTGCCCCAATTGCCCCTCAGGAGCAGAGAGAGGTGGAGAAGCCCTGAGGGGAAATCGGGGCCAGCAGCCGCCGCTCGCACCCGCTGATGGTGCAAGCTATTGGTGCCAGCACTGGGTGCCGGCAGCAGGTGCGAGCGGCGGCTCCAGTGCCGGCTGTGGGTGCAAGTGGGGCTGGCGTGGCAGCAGGTGCAAGCACCTGGCAGGACCGTGGTGTGCAGGAGCAAAGAATTTTCAGTAACCACCAAAAACTCACCCTGATGACAGCGACCAGCACCCTGCCTTGGTCTGGTGCCCCCACTCACCTGCTCTACCATCCCGCCATGGCTGATTCCCGCCATGTTCCATGCTTGCCCCCTGGTGGTCAGTGCATGTCATAGTGACCGGTTGTTAGGTTGTTTCATCGTTCAGTCTATTTGCATATTAGGGTTTTATATATACACTAGTGGCGCAGTGCATGAAATTTGTGCATGGGGGGGGGGGGTTCCCTCAGCCCAGCCTGCACCCTCTCCGATTGAGGACCCCTTAGGGGATGTCCAGCTGCCGGTTCAGGTCCGATCCCACTGAACCAGCATTGGGCATACCTCTCACAATCTGGGACCACTGGCTCCTCACTGCTCACCTGCCTGCCTGCCTGATCGCCCCTAACTGACTCTGCCTGATTGCCTGATCACCCCTAACTGCCCTCCCCTGCTGGCCTGATCTTGCCCCCAACTGCCCTCCCCTGTCGGCCTGATCTTGCCCCCAACTGCCCTCCCCTACTGGCCTGATCTTGCCCCCAACAGCTCTCCCCTGCCGGCCTAGTTTCTCCCACTGTCCTCCCCTGCTGGCCTGATCTTACCCCCAATAGCCCTCCCCTGCCAGACTGATCTCACCTCTAACTGCTCTCCCCTGCTGGCATGATTGCTCCTAATTGCCTCTGCCTGCCCAATTGCCCCTAACTGCCCTCCCCTACTGGCCTGATCTCACCCCCAACTCCCCTCCCCTGCTGGCCTGATTGCCCCTAATGGCCTCTACCTTGGGCCCCACCACCATGGCTTTGTCCGGAAGGAAGTCGGACATCTGGAAGATGGCCGGTTGACCTGGTCTAATTAGCATATTACCCTTTTAGTAGTATAGATATATTATATAGGATAGAATTGCTTAATTGGGGGGGAGGGGAGCCTTTTTCAGCAGGAGGAGATACTCTGGCAGACAAAAATACATAATCCCTATATCTGGACTGATAGCCAGCCATATGCACTATACTGCCAAACCAGTCATTAAAAAATTGAACCACTTTCTTACACCTTACATCAAACAGCTGATGCCCTTAAAACCCCTCCTCAGCCACCACCTTAGGTTCTGCCTTCGCAATTCACCCAGATTTGGTTCTGATTGGTCGGTTTCTATGCCAGTCAGTGTCAAAAGCTCCACCTCCTAGGCAGCCTTTGGCTCCTCACAGTTCACCCAGATTTGGTTCTGATTAGTCGATTTCTATGCCAGTCAGTGTCTCAGAGCCTATCAACAGGCCTGATCAGAGAGGCAGGACTGATCAGCAGCCCTAGTGGAGGCCTGAGAGAAAGACAGGTGCAGCTGCTGGCTAGGACCGGAGTGAAAGAGAGAGGCAAGTGCTGATCAACAGCTGCCACAGAGGCTACAGATCAGACCCTGCTTTTCTCTCCAGGCCTCTCTTCGGGCCTGATCCACAGCCCCTCAGCAGTCAGTCCTAGGTAGGGGTGCCATGGCAACCCAGCACTGACTTCTGGTTGGTTGAGACTTTGGTTGTTTTGGATGTTATGGACCCTGGGTTTTTATATATTAGGATAGATACTTAAAATGGATATATTGTATGATATGCAAATTATACTTCATTCCAGCTGTGTAAACATTTAAAAAATATCTTATTGATTTTTAGAGAGAGGAAGGGAGAGGGAGAGACAGAGAAACATTGATGTGACAACAAAATATCAATTGGCTGCCTCCCGCACACCCCCCATCAGGGGATCAAGCCTGCAACCAGGGCATGTGCCCTGACCAGGAATAGAACTGGCAACCTGTCGGTGCATGTGACAATGCTGAACCAAATGAGCCACTACAGGCAGTGCTGTTTTTAAAAATTAATGTGTTTGATCTCACATACTTTGAAGCACATTATCATACTAAGGAGATATATTTTATGCATTTGCAAATGTATAAGCATAGAATCGTATATAATAAAAGCCTAATATGCTGTGTCTGACTGTTTGTTTGACTGTTCGACCAGTCGCATGACATGCACTGACCACCAGGGGGCAGCTCCTGCATTAAGTGTCTGCCCCCTGGTGGTCAGTGCGTGTCATAGTGACCAGTCATTCTGCTGTTCAGTCAATTTGCATATTAAGCTTTTATTATATAGGACTAGAGGCCCAATGCACGCAATTTGTGCGCGGGTGGGGGTGTCCTTCAACTTGGCCTGTGCCCTCTCGCACTCCAGGAGCCTTTGCTCCTAACTGCCCGCCTGCTAGCTCCTTGCCCCTTGGTGGTCCTTAGTGCTGTCATGAAGGCTGGAGAGGCTCCTGCCACTGCTGCTGCACGCACCAGCCTTGAGCCTGGATTCTGGCTGAGTGGCACTTCTGCTGTGGGAGCGCAATGACCACCAGGGGCAGCTCCTGTGTTGAGCGTCTGCCCCCTGGTGGTCAGTGCACATCATAGTGACTGGTTGTTCTGGTCGTTCCATATGGGTCACTGGGCTTTTATACAGATAGATGTTCCAATGAAGAATGCTGAAATGTTAACGCAGATTATGTTGTAAATAATATATCTGTTCATTAAAGTCTTTAATTTTTCTCAATAATATCTTGTAAGTATTAAAGGTCTTTTGTTAGATTTATTACTACCTATTTATGTTTTATGATGTTATTATAAATTTTATGTATTTTTTAATTTTAACTTTCTATCTTTTTTGTTATCAGCGTATAGGAATAGGTTTTATTTCATATTGATATTATATCTTGCACTTTGTTTACTTTAGTTCAGTTTGTTATATATTCTTTTGATTTTCTACACATACATAAGAATACCATCTGTTTTCTTTTCAATATATACTAGTATTATTAGAAAATTAAATCATAGGATTGAAATAGTCAAAATTTAAAAGAAATTCTGGATTTTAAGATTAATTTCATGCTATTTTTTAGAAAAACTTTCTGTATACTAAGATTATCAATGAATTTATAATTTTGTTTGGGACAGCTATCCTCCTCTTAATTTCATGTTTACATTAGTAATACTTTCAACAATAAAGAATTAAGAAAATAAAATAAAAAAGAAAGGACTTCTACTACTAGAGTTGGTTCCCAGTACTGACTGAATGAGAAAGTCATCTGTGAAAACACACACGTAAACTCACAGGCACCCACACAATGTTCAGGACCAGATCCCAAGACATTGCGATTGCATTGGTATGGGATGGCCTGGAAATGGTTAATTTTTCAAAGTTTCAGTATTCAGGTAGGAGTGATAATCTACTAGTATAGCTAAACTTCAGTATGTATTCATTCCTAAGGTGATTCTGATTCCAGTAGTCCAGGAGCCACATTTGAGAACCACTCCTAGCCTGACTATACTCCTTGGTCTTTATTAAAGAGAATATGAACAAAACATATGATCAGAGGGTTTCAGTATCTTTTGTAACTCCCTCTTTCCAGGGATAGTACATTCTGGTTTGTTTTCCTTGTAATTAGAACTCTTAATCATGCAAGCTCTGCCCCTGTGAAAAAACACATGTTTATTAGGGCCTGATTAATCTGGGTGGGTCAGACTAAGGAATGTTAGCATATTCTTTTGTCTATTCCCTTCAAGATTCAAAATCTTTAATTACCTTTGTCAGCAATAAAGTTGCTGTATTTGCACTGTCATATTTCTCAACTAATTTGAAAGGGGCTTGCAACAGTGTTGAATAATATTGAGCAATTTAATATGTGTAATTGGAGTTTCTGAAGTGAGAGAGAATGGAGTAGAATATGTATTTAAGGAGATAATTACCAATAATTTCCTATAATTACTGGAAGGAATTAAACTACAAATCTAAGAATGCATGTGCATACATATGCATACTCAGTGGTGCATGAAATTCTCTCCTAGGATTAGTCATAAAACAAGTGTGTAAAAGAGGTATGGCAGGAGTCATAGCAATAATGCTCAGAGTAGTGCTCTTCATGGTAGTCCAACACTGGCAAAACCAAAGTGACTCGCAAAAATGAATAGATAACTCAGTTGCCATATATTCTTTCACTGGAGCAATGTATAGCAACGAAGAGACTACCATTAATCTGCTGTGTTGAAATTTAACATATTGCTTCTCTCCCTGCATAAGAGGAGAGAGCTGAGGTTAGACATTTCCATGAAGGAGACTAGTCTTTTGTTATTGAGATATCTATATCTATATCTGTATCTGTATCTATATCTATATCTATATCTATATCTATATCTATATCTCAATAACAAAATTTATTAGAGGAAATATAGTTTTTCATGTTATCATTTTTATATCTGTACTAGCTGAAAATTTATAAATGTCATTTTTATATTTGTAATTAACCTTCTTTGGCACTTAAGGATTTTTCGATTATTCTTTGGTCTTCTAATTCATTTGGTTTTTACTATATCTTTATTCCTCCTGTACTGTTAGCTTTGTTCCTGATAGTCTTTTGATATGTGGAATTGAATATATTTATATTTTCTTTTATAAATTAAAATAGCCTTTTAAAAGAGTGCTGTTTACAGTTTGGTTTAGTCCCTGTTTCAGAAAAAAAAACAAAAAACAAAAAAACACACCCAATATTTTAAGAGGAGATTGGAGTAAAATGTCTTTCATGTTTCAAGAGCTTATTGCTTTTCTAAATTTGTCATCAATTATTTTTTCCATTAACCAACTACCTAAGCTGTCCTGTAGATTTGAATCCACCTAGATCAGAGAAAACATTACTTTGCCAAATAAAAACAGACTCCAACTAATGTTTTCCATATTTCCAATACCTATAAGATTTCATTGAGGTGAAGGAAATTTGTGCATTTGCAGGTATTAGATGAAACAAATCAAGATATATAGTAGGATTTGGCACACTTATAGAAATTATTCCAGAGTCTTAAGTAATTAGAAATATATAATATTTCATGGACATGCTTTAAAAAAATAAATGTTTGACTCTTCGATGTTGGTAAATTTTTGAGATTTTTCAAAGCTTTAAACATACTCCAAATATAGGATTATTAATGAAAATAATCTCGTGAAAATTTATTACATACCCCATTTACTGTGCTTTCCTTTACAAAGATTATTAGATTAGTTAAACAACTCTATACTATACACATGAAGCAGATTTTAAATATCAGAATACTTACATTTAAAAGAAAAAATATATACCATACAAAAAAACAAACAAAAAATGTTTGCATAGCTATATTAATATCAGGCAAAGTAAACATTAAGGCAAGAAATATAGAGACAAAAATATCTAATAGTAAAGAGCACAATACACAGAAAGTTATAAGTATCATAGTCTTGTGACACAATTCCATGTAACTCTGATGTAACTCTAATAACAGAATTCCAGTTGTATGTAGCAAAATTTGACAATTGAAGGAGAAATATAAAATCCATTATCATGGTTGAATATTCTTTTTCTAAAATAGATTTTTATTGATTTCAGAGAGCAAGGAAGAGGGAGAGAGAGATAGAAATGTCAATGATGAGAGAGAATCATTGATTGGCTGCCTCTTGCATGTCCCCTACTTGGGATCAAGCCCGTAACCTGGGCATGTGCCCTTGACTGGAATCAAACCTGGGACCCCTCAGACTGCCCAACCTATGAGGGAAGGTGGGGAGTGAGGGGGTAAGAGATCAACCAAAGGACTTGTATGCATTCATATGAGCATAACCAATGGACACAGATAAGGGTGATGGTGAGGGCATGTGCTGGAGGTGGGGGAGGTTGGGGAGAGGTCAACGGGAGAAAAAGGAGACTTATGTAATACTTTAAACAATAAAGAATTTAAATTTAAAAATGTGATCTTTAAGGTAAACTGCTCTGCTTGTTACATATTCTTAAATATTTCACTGAAAATTCTTCAAAATATTAGTGTAACAATTGCAAGGAACTATAGGAATGTTTCAATTACACTTATACATAGGATTATTTGACTGATATTTTGCAAACTGGTAATTTATTCCTCTGTAAAAAACATGGGGCGGGGCTATCCAAAATCTATTGCAGGACTAGTAGAAAAATTCACTGAAGAACGTAGTCATGATTGTTCCATTACATGCTCATTTCCTTTTTCTCCATTTTATCTTTGTAATCAACTGGTTGTCCCAAAATTTCTGGTCCAAAATAAAAGGGAGTATTCATAAAATAACATTTTCAACACTTACTTTCTCCCCCGCCCCCCCACTCACACTGTGAAGTTATTCATCCACATCTAAAAACAGTTTGAAAATTTCTCAAGAAATTCAGTTTTAAGCTAAATATATACCAGAGGCATGTTTTTCCCCCTTTTTAATCTCAAATTAAAAATACTGCCAAATAATATATCAATCCAAGGAATATAGGACATTGAGAAATAAACCTGTTACATTGCTCTCATAATTCTACATTGATGAATCAAATAAACTCTACAACAATACCACATGTTACAAAGAAAAGCTACAAATAATTCCTGCTAGTATAGAGAAATAACTCATTAAACAGTAGTTACATTTAATTATTTTTATTTTTAAAAATATATTTCTTTATTGATTTCAGAGAGGAAGGGAGAGGGGTAGAGAGATGGAAACATCAATGATGAGAGAGAATCATTGATCATCTGCCTCCTGCGCACCCCCTATTGGAGATTGAGCCCACAACTCGGGCATATGCCCTTGGCTGGAGTTGAACCTGGGACCCTTCAGTCCACAAGCAGACGTTCTATCCACTGAGCCAAACCGGCTAGGGCAGTGGTCAGCAAACTCATTAGTCAACAGAGCCAACTATCAGCAGTACAACGATTGAAATTTCTTTTGAGAGCCAAATTTTTAAACTTAAACTTCTAACACCACTTCTTCAAAATAGACTCTCCCAGGCTGTGGTATTTTGTGGAAGAGCCATACTCAAGGGGCCAAAGAGCTGCATGTGGCTCGCGAGCCGCAGTTTGCCCACCATGGCGCTAGGGCAACAGTAGTTACATTTAAATGTAACTATGCACAATGCAACCCCCCAGGCCCCCCCCCCCCCCCAAACACACACACACATTTCCTCCTGCTTGATTTTGCCTCCTTGTAATAGGATTCATTGTATCCTTGGTGATAGAATGCTGTTTCAGCAAGAGGAGATCACTTATCAGGCAAATTAAATTCCTACTCAATTTCCTTCCAATAACTCAAAAGAATGAGTATCTGAGCTTTGGGACTCAAGGAGAATTTATTACAAATCAGAAACTAAATTTTATGTGTATATGCAATACATTTTGATGAATAGTAAAATGTTGTAAATGATTATAGTGCTCATTTCAGCTCTAATGCACTTAATATCACAATAGGAGTAAACAACTGTCTCTCATTCCAATTATAAGTTACATATTGAATTTTCTTTCCACCAACAGAAAAGAAAATTCCTAAAATTATATCAATTTTCATTTTCTCTGCTGAGGATTACCAGCATAAGCCAGACTACAGACAAATGAACTGAGTTCCTTATTTCTTTATGTGAATAAAACAAAATTTAAAATAATTGAATCAAGTATTTGGTATAAAGTAAAACAAGCACAGAAAAAAATATAATAGTTACTTTATCTAACAATTTACCAAAGTATTTATTTGAGCACTAATAATATGCTACATATTATAATGGATCCAGATTTAGGCACATTATTATGGAGAATGCAGGTGGTGGATTCTGCTCTCAATAGATACTTGCCTTAGGATGGCAGCTCTAAGAAATGTAAAAAAGAATCTTTTGCCCAGCCACCAGTGTGGCTCAGTGGTTGAGCTTTGACCTATGAACCAGGAGGTCACGGTTCAATTCCGGGTCAGGGCACCTGCCGGAGTTGTGGGCTCAATCCTCAGTGGGGACATGCAGGAGGCAGCCGATCAATAATTCTCTCTCATCATTAATGTGTCTATCTCTCTCTCTCTCTCCTTTCCTGCCTGAAACATATATATATATACTAGAGGCCTGTTGCATGATATTAGGTGCAAGAATAGGCCTTCTTCCCCCTGGCTTCACTCCCAGCCACCCAGGAGCCAGCAAGTCCCCACTCCCCAGCCCATCCAGGAGCCGGCAAGTCCTCGCTTCTGTCTGGAGCACCGCTCCTGTAGCTCCCTCCGCCATCCCCCCCCCTCATAGCAGGTGTCCCGCCCCTCCCGGCTGCTCTGCGCCTGCATATGCAAATTAACCTCCACCTTTGTTGCCTTAGGATGGCTGTGGGTGTAGTGGCGTGATGGTTAATTTGCATGTTTCTCTTTTATTAGGTAAGATATATATGTTTATTAGGTAAGATATATATTAAAAAATTTCTTGAAACAGAATTATTGAGGTCTATTTAGCCCCCAACTACTAGAGTTAACCATAATGTAGGTGCCATTCCTAGGTCCTTTAAATTTTAATTTTGCTCTAAAGTTAATTTCAAACATATGCTGAAATAACTTTTTTATCTTTTTTTTTCCTATGTTGTAGGATAGCATAGTTTAGATAACATAGGAAAGTTCATATATTTGGACTTATTTTGATTCCACCCTAAAATTACTATATCATAGGTAATTCACCACTGTCTAGACATATAGGTTTATCCCTAATTCCTACATTGTACTTTGGTTTATGTTTTCAAAATGTTTGTTAGACTGTTTGCCTTAATTCCGTTGTATAGGTAAGCTATACTAATTTGATTTAATTTTACTTACAACTAAGCCGTTCAAACTAATTTGATTAAATTTCCAACTAAGCCGTAAGGAAACAGAACACAAGGCAGGTGAAGGAAGGAGGATTCTAGGTTCAAATACCAAAGACTCAAAGACTATCCCTTTAATATTGAGTTCTCATGGATTTTCATGAGAGGATATTTCTTAATTTGCTATTTGCTCTTATGGCCATTTCCAGAGAGGTTTTTAATGTTTCTGTACAATTATATATAATATAAATACAAAATATATATAGTATATTATGTGTAACTAGAGGTCTGGTGCATGAAAATTCATGTCCTGGAGTGGGGAGTCCCTCAGCCCAGCCTGCCCCCTCTCACAGTCTGGGAGCCCTCAGGGTCAGGAGGCAAACAGGGCAAGGCAATGCCCCCATCACACCTCTGCTGCTGCCACTGCCAGCAGCACAAGCCTCGGCTGGCCCTGGTTACCTGAGCCTCGGGTGGCCCTGGGCACCCTGGGCAGCCACCATCCGAGGCTTGCCTGCACCTCGGGTGGCCCTGAGCGACTGGGCAGCCACCATCTGAGGCTTGCCTGCACCTCGGGCCGGCTCTGGGAGGCTGGGGGGCTGAGGGCAGGTCCAGCTGCACCACACGCCTGCCACCCCCCGGCGGGGCTAAAAGGACTGGAGGACTCTGGTGGGGCTGAGGGGACTGGGTGCCACCATCTTGTGGCTATGGGCTCCACCATCTTTGTGATGGTGTGATGGTCAATTTGCATATTCCATCTTTATTACTGGAGAGTATCAGCAAAGGTCCTCACATCATCATGCTAAAATCCTCACAGCTCTTTATCAAAACAGTAAGTTTTTATAACAACGAAGGAAGATAGCTGAGTTTTTATTATGTAAGGGGTAAAGTTTGTTACTTTTAAGAATTGTGTGCCCTACCTAGAAATGTTATTTGTTTGAATGCCTGTGAATTTAAAAGTCTCCTTTGTTTGAATCGTATCTTATTTTGACTTAAAGTTTGAAAGATTTTTTAAAATATGGGACTTGCTTAGTTTTTAGGTTGAAAGTCATATATTAGTAATCTAGTCTGTTTATCTCATTTGACTAGAAATCAAATGGATGTTCTCACTTAAGTTGCTCTCAAGTTTTGTCTCCTCCAGACCACATAGTTAGATGTAGAGCTTCTCTGCTTTTTGTTTATAAAATCTGTAGTAATTACTGTAGAAGATCATAGCACTTCTTGATGTAGGACCAGTGATGCAAAATATTTAGCACATGTAAATAAATGAGTACTTTGATAGGCATATCTTTTTATAGTGGGAAGTGGAAACATGGGTAATGTGCCACACCAGCTAAGTGCAAAAAAAAAAAAAATAGTGAGTTACTGGCTTTCAGTATTCATTGACCACTTCAGACACTTTGTGAAATATTAAAAAGCAAAGGGAGAGGGGTTGACAAATGATAATCATTGCATTGTTCATTTGCTGGATCAGTAATACACTGAAATGTGAACAACTTCTACTGTTAACAGTTCTGTGAGTCTTTAAACTCAACCAACATTTGTGGCTTCACCTACTCCAGTTGTGTAAGCAAGAGAGATTTCAAGTGATACATTGACCCTTGACTGTTTTGTTCTCTGCAGTTCACCCAATGAGGACATAGCTCAGCTCGATTTCCTAAATTGTAGTCACCCTAGAATTTTGCTATCTCATAAAACACTATGTGAAATGGTATATCAAAGACCTATTTACCTGAGTGACTGCAAAACCTGATAAGTAATTCATCAAAACAGTGAGTATGAGCTTATATAGTGCAAAATAGTAAAAAAAAAAAAAATAGATTCATTCTATTGTGTCAGATACTCTATTAAGTACTATACTTGCATTGCACACTTAATACTAAAAATAAAAATTATGAGATTAAAATAAATATCTCATATATTGATCATTAATAAGTACAGTGAGGAAAAATGAGGTAGGATAAGAAGATACTGATTTCAGATGGCCAGAGAGAACTATTTTCTGAAGGGGTGGCATATGAACAGGAAGACCTAAATGATATGAGGAAGCTGTTGATGAAAATGTCTTGCAGACTACCAGACCAACTAAATAAATTGAGTTGGTTGGTTATTGCTACATACCAAAACAATCATAAAACTTTATTTTTTAAAACAATAAGGATGTGATTTATTCATGGCACTATGGGTGATTTTTTTTTTTTTTGGCTGATCTCATCTAGGGAAGCCTATGCATCTATTTTTAGCTGCCAGGTTAGCTTGTGGTTGACTAATCTCAGCTGGCCCTGACTGGCATGATCAGTTTCTGCCCCATGTGATTTCTCATTCCTCAGCAGACTAGTCATGATTGCTGACCTACCACCTCAGAGATCTAAGGAAGAGAGGCACCCTAAGCCTCTTGATGCCTACACTCTTTTTTTAAAATATATTTTATTGATTTTTTACAGTGAGGAAGGAAGAGGGATAGAGAGCTAGAATCATCGATGAGAGAGAAACATCGATCACCTGCCTCCTGCACACCCCCCACTGGGGATGTGCCCGCAACCAAGGTACATGACCTTGACTGGAATCGAACCCGGGACTCTTCAGTCCGCAGATGCTCTACCCACTGAGCCAAACAGGTTTCGGCAGATGCCTACACTCTTAATTGAACTGCCCCGCTTACTTTTGCTACATTCTTTGACCTAAGAAAAGCACAAAGCCAGACCAAAGTTAGAGTGAAGGAAAGAGACTCTCTTAATGAAAATGAGCTGCAGATCATATTACAAAGAGTGTGTATACAAAGAGAGGAGTGTAGAAGGGCAGTCATTTTTGTGATCCGTCTACCCGAGAAACTATGTGCAAAAGGCTGGAGCTGGGAATGTCATTGGCATGTCCAGAACCAGCGTTGAGATCACTGTGGCTAGAATACAGTGAGCAAAGGGGACAAGAGAACAAGTTCAGAGAGAATGCCAGGTAAAGCAGTCTGTATTTTATTACAAATATTACAGGGAAGCATTGGAGCTGTAGAGTAGGTGATTAAACTTACTTGATTTACATTTTTTAAATTTTGTATTTTTAAAATCTCATTCTTGCTCTTATTTGAAGAATTGGTTCTAGGAAGCCCAGAGTAGAAGCAGTGAAACCAGTTAGATAGCTAACGGGTGGCTGACTATGCCACCCCAAAAATATGTCACTTTGAATTATTTTGAGCTAAAGGTACTTGGAAAACAGTAGATAGAAAATGGACACTCTGATCTCTCTTTTTGTCCTGAAAATAGGAGATAAAACTCCCATATGAAAGCGTCCCTCCATATACCAGAAGGAAATAAAAATTCTTATAATCAAGGGTGAGAAATTGAGACTGAAAGAATTCTGCACAAGTAGACTGTATTAAAATAATCTTATCTTTCTTTAGCCACTCATATATTTTTGTAACTTTCCCACAAGTGCCTCTCTTTGTTCAACCTAATATAAAAAGCATATATGTGTTGGCTCTTTAGGTCTTTATTTCCTTATGAGGATGCTGATGTCACATAAATCTTATGCAAAGTTGTATGCTTTTCTCCTGGTAATCTGGCTCATGTCCATTTAGTTCTCAAGTGCAGTTGAAAACTCGAAGAGGCTGGAGGTAAAATGTTGCCACCCCTGCATGGCTATTACACAAGAGAGAGAAAAATATTGGTAGCAACAGTTAATGCAAGGAGGACTCACATTAGGATCTATATCCCACTGTGGGTTTCTAACAACTACCCTTACTTATCACATGTTCCTTCTTTAAGCCACTTTGTTCACTAGCTTTCATTACAACACACTTCCCTCTTTACTTATTTGCTGGTTTTGTTTTGTTTTCCTGTGGCTATTACTGTTTCACTAGCTACTCTATCTCATCCACTTTGCAGTCTGTTTCTCATCCAATAACCCCCTAACGGTTTAACTTCTTCAGGATATGTCCTAGATTATTTTCTCTCCCACAAAAAGTCTCTTTACCACATTACCTTTACCCGTTGTTATAGGTTCCTTCTTTATTTTATGCTAGACCGGACATCTCCTCTTGGTTTCAGAAAAATAAAATCCAGTGCCTATTTCATATCCCCATTTATATTTGTTTATCTTACATGCCTATGAAGCCTAACATGGCCAGAACTAAATTTATGTCATTCCATGTATACCTGCTCTTTTTGCATTTATTCTATATAGCAATTTGATCAACTTAATATCATTTATTCAGAAATCTGAATGTAATAATTCATTCCCTTGTCTTTTTTCTCGTAGTCTACAGGTAATCAGCTCCATTATCTATATACTCTCCATTACAGAATCTCCACAATCCACTTATTTTTCTTCAATCACACATCCCCATTCTACACAAATACACCATCAGCAAATATCAGCAAAAAATCTATTTCCCATTCCATTATATCCTCCACACTATGACAAGAATATGTTTTTGAAATTACAAATTGTCATATCAATTTGATACTTTAACGTTTTTTCAATATAACACCATCTTTTAAAAAATATTTTAATTGATTATTTTTTAAGAGCGAGAGGAAGGGAGAGCAAGCAAGAGAGAGAGGGAAACATTTATGTGAGAGAGAAACATTTATCAGCTGGCTCCCACACACAGCCCAACCATGGAATGAATCCTAATACCTGGGTATGTGCCCTCACCAGGAATCAAACTAGTGATGTTTCCGTGCATGGGACCATGCTTGACCAACTGAGTCACACTAGCCAGGCCAATGTAACTCCATCTTATTGAGGATAAATACCCAAATCTATAAGACAGCTTCAAAGGTTCAACGTAAGCTATAATAGCTGCCCGAGCCTCACATTATGTAATGATTCCCTTTATTCTTCTTGACTCGTAGCACTTTCTTCTTTCAGTTTAATGTATGTGTCATGTTCAAGCCCCGCTCTCCATATTTTGTCATACATTATTACATCATAAATATTATTTTTCGTATGTTTCCATTCATTAATCCACACACAAATGCACAATGTTCTAGCTAACTTCTAATAAATACAATAAATATTTAACATAAACTAGAAGCTAGAAATTGTGATTGTGAAGTCTTGGCAATTTCATTTTTCAGGTCATAGGTAAAATATTACTTTCTCCAGGAAGAACTCCCTGATACGTTTCCTCCTGCCACTCCAGAAAAAGTAGTTTCCTTGCTATACATTTTCATGCACCCCAGCATATCATAACAGCATCATCATTTACTTATATAATAGATTTTCCCCCCGTGATATTGCAAATGCCATAAAGGTCAGGCACCACTGTGTTCTCAGTGAAAATGTATGTGGTCACATAAAGCCTGTAAGTGTAATTAAATAACCTAAAAAAAAAAAGCCCCGGCTGGGTGGCTCAGTTGGTTGAGCATCTTCCATGCGCTGAAGGGTTGCCCAGTTTGATCCCTAATCAAGGAGCATGAAAAGGGCAGCTGGTCCATGTTTCTCTCTCGCATTGATATTTCTCTTTCCCTCTCTCTCTCTCTTTCTCTCACTAAGCATGTCCTTGAGTTAGAATTAAAACACACACACACACACACACCACAACAAAACAAAGATATGAGAGTTTTCTAAGTCAGATGTCAAAGCATCTATTCTTCTATAATAATGATATTATGTGTTGCCCTCGCTGGTTTGGCTTAGTGCATAGAGTGTTGGCCTGTGGGCCAAAAGGTCTTGGATTCCATTGATGATTCTCTCTCATCATTGATGTTTCTATCTCTCCCTCTCCCTTCTCTGACACCAATAAAAATATATTTTTAAAATGTATGTGTTGCCACAGGAATAGACCAATGAGCAGAACATAAAATGAGATTTCAGAGTACAGAAATAGGCAGGTATGCATAGGGATATTTAGTATACAGTAAAATTTCACATCTGTGACACAAAGATGGATTCATCAATAAGTGAGATATGGATATTTTAGGGATTTTCATATTATTTTCTTTTTTTGCTACTATTTACACTAACCCTAAAACTCAAAGCTATTATGAGGAGAGACAGAAATATATGTTGGTAGCCCTAGAGTTGCTGAAAATATGTCTCAATTGACTATGATGTGAATTTTTTGTCTTATGATGGCCAGTGTCAAATGACTTTCTAGAAACAGAAAGTAAATCTGGAGGTATTAAACCATGACAATACAAATGATACATTAGAAACAAAACCCATAAAATTTAATTAGCTAGTCTTGATTTCAAATTTGAATTAAATATTTTATAGGTTGAATTGTTAATAATTCTTTCTTACTTTAAAATTTGTTATGCTTTATTTTTAACGTTAATTTCCTTTATTTTATTTTTTAATTATTTATCCCCCCATACCCTTTTGAAAAAAAAAAAAGATTTATTTTCTATCATTCTCTTTTCATTTGATTAAAACAAGATATGCATAACCTATATAAAGTTTTCATGTTGTATTCTAAGCCTTGTATGTGTTCTTTTTATTATTTTGGAATTAGTTAATGCAGCATAGATTAAAGGTTTTGTTTTGTTTCTTCTACTTTTTCTGAAGAGAGAGAAAGCAGGCCAATTTTGAGAACCTGGTCTCATAGAGTATAGATGATTCTTATTGGACTCCAGGTTAATAAAACTCACCAAATATCAAAGCACCAGTTGGTTTGCTGCTTTTTTTAAAAAAAAAATTCTTCCAGAAATTAAACAAATACAATCTAGACTCTTCTAGTAATGTTAAGTAATTTGCGCTATTAACCTGTTTTTTATTCTCTGTTGAAATAAACTGTCATTAACATTCAAAAAATAGAATAAAATAGAGACATATTTGAGTTTGTTCGAATAATCTAATTTTATTAAATTGTGTTTTCATCATTTCTTAACAGGTGTTATTATGAACACACATTCAATGTTGAGCAATTGACTAATTTGGGGTTAATATAGTTTATCTGAATGTTAATGAGCATTGTACATTTTTATAAGAAAGGTATTGTTTTAGTGTTTTTCAAATTTATATTTGAACTTATTTTATAAAAATCATGTTATAGAGCATATTTAGGGAATGTGCAATTTATTGCTAATCATTGTTGTATGTTTAACACCGTAATTAGACTTTGAAAACACAATTTATAAAAACATTACAGGCTCCAGGTATTAGTTATCAAATAGATATGAATTATTTATATTAATATTAGAAAGAAATTCAAAGTTTACTTCTTTTCCTTTCACTTTCTTTTAAAGTTCTATGTATTGATTTATTTTCATATATAAAATGAATCTTCTCAAATGAATAACATGCATTTTTAGGTGGAAGAAAAGTAATGCAATCCACTCTCAACAATGAAAGGCACTTCAGTTTATTAAATTAATGAAGGTTAATTTTAATATTTCCAATTAACCTTCTCTATTCCAAAGTCTCCTAGAGTTCCCAGTTGTCATTATGCATTAATCTTCCCCAGCTATGACTTGAGTCATGCTTTAGGTGATGTGCCATCCTCAGTGACAGTGACTAGTTAGAAAAGAGCATCTCATTAAGAGGTTGAATTCCAAAGTATCAACAGACGTAACAGTCATCTGGCAAATATGCTTGCACCCATGGAAATAAAAATGCAGGCTCATCAATGTTACAAACTTCCCTTCCTTGTTCTGTTCATTATGTATTAAACTATTCTTGCATAGATGGAACCACTACTTGAAAGAACTATCCATACAATTAAAGTGAAGGATAGCATCATTGTAGAGACAGAAAATCAATCTAAGATAAAAGTTCCTTTGCAAATAAATTATAAAAGTGATTTGTCTTATAAGTACCAAGCCTGTGTCTAAAAAATAATACTGAAAAATAATTATGGAACATTGCATGCAACCATAAAAACTTCTTTAAAAGAAAAACAAAACTCATAAAACCCACCGTTTTTATTTTCTTGATGGTATGCTGTATATTTACACCTAATTAACTTTTTAAACAGAAGGCCATGATACCTAGTAAAGTGTCATTCATTCAGTGTTACTGCTATAGTTCTTACCTCAAAAAACATGCTTTGGAAATCACAATAATAGTTTACATTTAAAGTAGACTACCAGTGATCCCACTTCTGGGAATATATCCCAAGGAACTAGAAACACGACTCAGAAAGGATATATGCACCCCTATGTTCATAGCAGCACAATTCACCATAGCTAGATTTGGAAACAGCCTAAGTGCCCATCAGCAGATGAGTGGATTAAAAAACTGTGGTACATCTACACAATGGAATACTACGCTGCGGTAAAAAAGAAGGAGTTCTTACCATGTGCAACAGCATGGATGGAACTGGAGAGCATTATGCTAAGTGAAATAAGCCAGGCAGAGAAAGATAAATATCACATGATCTCACTCATTTGTGGAATATAATGAACAATATAAACTGATGAACAAAAACAGATCCAGAGACAGAGAAACATCGATCAGAACATCAAACCTCAGGGAAGGTAGGGGAGGGTGGGGGTAAGGGGGAGAGATCAACCAAAAGACTTATATGCATGCATATAAGCCTAATTAATGGACACAGACAACAGGGGGGTAAGGCATGTATGGGGGGGTTTGGGGGGTAATGGAGGAATAAGGACACATATGTAATACCTTAATAAATAAATTAAAAAATAAAGTAGACTATCATATTAAATGCATTATTGATACAAGTATTTTGTCTAATATATCTTCATTTCAAAACCTAAGCAAAGATGATTTTTGATGTCTTCTAAATAGGAGATTACTCTTGGCCAGCTGCCCATATTTTTTTACAAAAATATGAAAAACATTTTTCAACTCTTTTGCATGTACTAAATGCATGTGGCTGGCTAGAATGGAAAATAGGAGCTATTTTCCTGCCAATAGCTTTCTAATTTAGATGTCCATAGTGTGCCAATAAGTTTTATACAGCTGTTAAATACTTAAGTGGAGTCCTAAAAATACTTTAAGACTTGCCACTGTAGCTATTGAGTCTGAAAATAATTTTATATTTGCTACAAATAATTTTATTATAGAAAGTAAAAATGGTAATTTTGCCTTTTTTCTTTCTTGTAAAAAGGTTATTTAGTCTCCCATATTTTTTACCAAAAAAGTAAATGAGTAAGTAGCAACCCATAGAGACAGAGAAAATACCCTTAATTTTACTGTTGAAGAAGTGTATGCTCCATATTTATGAAAGATGCACTTTTTATCCAAGGGGCTATTTTAGGAATCTAAGATGATATAATCTAAATAAAATTATCTGATTCACAAGGCAGATATATTACAGATATTAAAAATACATACATGGCAGGGGAATGGGAGGGTGAGAGGAGAGTAACCAAAGAACTTATATGATGCATGCATAACCCATGGACACAGGCAATAGGGTGGTGAAGGCCTGGGGCGGGGTGCAGGTGTGGGCTAGAAGGGGTTGCTGGGGGGAAAAAGGAACATCTGTAACACTGTCAACAATAAAGACTACAAAAAAACCTCCAGAAAAAGATGTATGTGTCAATGCAGTGGATACAAATGTTGAAATTTTTTAATGAATGTTTCTTATCATTGGTATTAAATAGACATATCTGAACAGGATGATATAGTCCATCTCTTTTTATAAAAAAATCCTTATTTTTGAAAGTATTACATATGTGCCCCTTTTAAAATATTTTCTTAATTGATCTTTAGAGAGAGAGGAAGGGAGAGGTATAAAGAGAGAGAAACATCGTGAGTCAGGAACATCATGGATCAGCTATCTCCTACATGGATCCAGCCACAACCTAGGCATGTGCCCTGACTGGGCAGCCATCGGAAGACCTTTTAGTTCCTGGGCCGATGCTCAACTGCTGAGCCACATATGTCAGAGGTCCCCTTTTTTCACCCATTGACCTCTTCTAGTAGTCCATTCTCTATTCCCTGTCAAACTGAAAATCTGTGCCAGCTAATCAAAAATATAAATTATCCTCTAGATTTGGGCCAGCTGCATCTAAACATTCAAATATTCCATTTACAAAATGGATAGGGGCATCTGCCTGTCTATAGGTAATAAAAACAGCAGAACATGAGATTTGGTTGGAATATAAAAATTTAGCTTTCAAATTGTGTAACTATAAATAAGTTTGGCCTTCTCTGTAAAATGCAGTCCTGATGTGACTGATGAGAGTTCTTGTTTCCTTTAAAGTGTTTAGCATGGTGCTTAGAGAGACAAGAGAGCAGCATTTGATAGCAATGCCCGGTTTGATTCCAGCTCTCCCAGTTCTTCACTGACTGACTCCTAAGTTACTCCTAACTTCCCCTATAAGTTACTCACTGTGCATCATTTTTCTAATCTGCATAATGACGATGCTATTTGTACATATTATGTAAGGTGACTACAAAAACTGGATGTTAATCCTGTGAAGTATTCAAAATTGGGGTTAGCACATGACTAATAAGAAATATGTATGCCCAGGTAACAGACAAGAGACTTGGCCAACAGCAGTTGCCTTATATCTAAATTCAGCCTAGCATTTGGAATGCTCAGGGCCCACTCAAGAATGCAAATAATCCTTCCCACTAATATTTACAGGGTAAACTAAGATTGTTGGTAGAGTATTAAATTTGACAGTAAAATAGTAACCGAGTTTTCAGATTAATTTAAATAGCCTAATTGAAATAAGTGAATATTCAAGTACTGGACAAAAAGCTGTTCTTAAAGTAATAACTAAAATTTCTATTGGCAGTTCATCTCATGGTAAAATTCCTGAATATGCAATGAACCTAAAGCAGTCATATGTGTGGGGGGAAAAATTTTTTAAATTTAAAGTTATCAAGACTGCATTATAAAATTTACAAAAACCTCCATTAATAAAAAAAAGGGGGGGGGATAGTAGGGCAATATCATGTAAGGAAAAATATCCTATAAGTAAATTACATCTAGAAAATTTTTACTTTACCAAATTAAGGTTCATTTGCAATGCTAACAGCAAGACGGCCATTAAAAACACACATGGTGTCTAAATAAGACAAAGGAAAATCGTTTGAACAAAAATAAAAAGGATCCCAAATCAATTATATAGAAAAGATTCCTTTATTAACTTGTGGTCGAGAATACATTTGTATATTTTCAGAAAACAACCCCAAGACCAGATGGATTCCTGTAACAGAGAGGAATTGACAGGAGTGCTCCAACCACAAAGACAAGAGGAAAAAACAGTCCAGAGATGGAAGACACTGACAACGCCTTGCCATGGGAGCAGTCAGCAGCTGTGCACTGCTGCAGGTTGCCTAGGACCAAACCAGAGAGGGTCGGACCTGCATTGCCACCATGTGCCCACCATCCAGATATCACTGCTGACATGTACACATAAGGAACTGTTGGACATTGAAATTGGGACTCAAACATTTTTTTGTTTTGTCTTGTTTTGTTATTATATGTTTATTTCCAGTCTGCAAAGGCAAAACTTTTTAAAGGAAAGAAATGGTAGGAAAAAGATACAGAGGCAAAGAAGCATTGAACAGACTGCCAAACTACATTGGGAAGACAGGGGTGGTTGGGCGAGGAGGGCTATAAGAGACCAACCGAAGGACTTGTACGCTTGCATATAAGCACAACCAATGGATATAAGACACTGGGGCGGGGGGGGAGGGTGGGCAGGTGAAGGCATGTACTGGGGGGTAGGGGAGGTCGGGGGGAGATCAAAGGGGAAAAAAAAGGAGACATATGTACTACTATTTGTAATACTTAAAACAATAAAAATAAAATTAAATTAAAAAAAAAGAAATATGTATGTGCTTTTTTTTTATTACTAGCAGTTGCTGTATACTGCTACATTTAAGAAGTAACTGTCAATTTTGACAATCCCTATATAAACTAACAAGAAACAAAACTGTAATAGTAGTAATTAAGAAATTTATTGTGTATTTCTTTTTAAAATATTGGACAGTTGAGTGTCGTAGTTAGGCGATATAACAGTGCAGTCATGCAAAAATAGAGATGTTCTAAAGAGGCCTAAGGCAGTGAGGAGAGGAGATGAAAGAAGGAAGGGGAGGGAGAAAGACTGGAATTCTCCAAGGTTGTTTTCCAGTGCAAAATTCTGTAATTTGATTAATCTTGAGATGAGAAAAACGAAGAAACAGAAATAATTTGTCCAATCTTTCTCAAACTTATTATTCACTGTTAAATTACGAACTGACCATTCTTTCATTGTAAAGTAAAATTTTAGTTGATTTTTTGATTGGATGGAAATATATAAAGAAAAGAGAGTTCCGATTAAAGTGGTTAAATATTTAGTGTATGCAGTTACTGAGGCTTCAGATTTGACTGTTTACAAGGAGTTTCTTGAAGCTGGAAGGCTTCTAGTTTTAATATGTCACAGATAAAATGAAATCGACTTTTTTTTTCTGCTCAGAACCCACATCACAACAACAAAGAGAAATAGGACCAGGAAAGGCAATTGCCATTTTCCACAAAAATAGGAGCCTCTGTGACTCTGAACAGGGCCAGGAAAGGCTGCCACTGCATGCAGGGAAGGTCAAACTGAAGGGAGAACAATATTTAGTAAAAATGATTGTAGTGCAGACCTCAGACCAGAGAGTTCGTCAGCAAAGTTACCAGTCTTTTGTTTTTAACAACAAGGACCTATACACAGTCTGCCAATGAATGCTCTGTTTGAATTTGTTTTGAAGGCAGGGTTGAACACACAATCATGAGGACATATAATCTTGATAGCTAATAATGAATAGGCCAGTTGCTGCTGAAGCGAGGGTTTGTGAGTCAATACATACTCCATAAAATCACTAAATATTTAAAGAGATAGCCATTGAAGGATTGCATATAATAAAAAAGATAGGGCCACAAAACTATTCTTCAAAAATAATTCAATTGATAATTTGATACGTCATGCATGCAGCAGAATACATACTGTATAGACACGCAAGATGTTACCAAAACATGTGGCGGGAAAACCATCTTCTTTGGTTTTGTTTTTCAGAAGTGACAACTGCTTTTAGACATTTATTTTTAAGTAGAAATTTTAGACAAAATTATTATGTTTTTCTTAAAATCTACTTTGAATTCATAGCCTTTATTTGTTTATTTGGAGAGAATTGACATGTCTTCACTATATGCCTCAACCAAGAACATATAGTGTTTTGTTCTCTATTCATATTTTTAAATCTTATACTAGAGTTTTTAAATGTTCTCCATAGAGGCCTTGGCATGTTAATTCTTATTATTTTATACTTTCCTCTTGCTAATATGAAAGATACACTATTTGGAATTATGTTTATAATTATTTCTGGTGGAGATAAATGTTTTTGATTGTTTTAAATTGCCCTTACACCCAGGGATCTACTCTAATTAGTTTTCATAGACTGCTGATTTTTCATGAAATTATAATAACTTATACAAATAATGACAATGTTATTTTCTCCTTACCAATTTCTAAAACTCCTGTGTACATTTTCATTCCTATATCCTTGGCTATACTCTACTAAGCCAAAGCTTTGGGCTTCCCTGAGTGTGGTGGTTCTCATAATTGGATTTGACCCTTGCCAGAACCTTAGAAGTTGTGGAAATCAGTTGCTATAAAGATATTGGGTTAGTTTTTTAAATGTTGGCCTGTAAGAAGGGTAGTTTTCATATCCACTCTTATAACTAGAGGCCCAGTGCACGAAATTTGTGCATGGGGGAGAGGGGTTGTTGTCCCTCAACCCAGCCTGCACCCTCTCACAATCTGAGACAACTGGTTCCTAACTGCTTGCCTGCCTGCCTACCTGATTTCCCCTAACCCTTCTGCCTGCCTGCCTGATCACCCCTAACTGCTCCCCTGCTGGCCTGATCACCCCTAACTGCTCCCCTGCTTGCCTGATCATCCCTAACCACCTCTGCCTGGCTGCCTGATTGCCCCTAACTGTTCCCCTGCTGGCCTAATCGTCCCTAACTACCTCTGCCTTGGCCCCCACACCCGGGACCCAGGCTTCTCTCCTCTGGCCAGCTGCAGCGCTTGGGACCTGGGCTGGCTTTGCTTGGGCTGGCCACAGGCGCCTGAGATGGGGGGGGAGGGACAGCTTCACCCAGGCCAGCTGCAGCTGCAGGCACCTGTGACCAGGGGTGGTTTCACCCCGGTCCAACTTTGTCAGGAAGGACGTCCAGAAGGTCATCCAGAAGACTTATGGTCTAATTAGCATATTACCCTTTTATTAGTATAGATATCCAAGTTATCATCAGCCATGTGAGTGTGTGAAAGGGAGCAAAAAAAAAAAAAAAATAGCCCCAAATCTGCTTTGTTGACTGAAATGGAGACACCCACTTAAAAAATGCACCTGATGATGTTTTGCTGTCATATTGTGTTTCTGACCTGTATTCTTGCTGCCTGATTTGGCCTCTTGGGTTCTCTTAAATGTCTAGGTGAGGTTAGTATCTCCAAAGGAGTATATTGTAAAGCAGTGTCCAAAATAGGATGGATTTTCAGATGTATGATTCAAGAAACAGGTAAAAAACATAGGAAAGAAAATGCTAAAGATAAATTAAGGCCCGAATGAGGGGCAAAATTACCACCAGTTGATGATAAAATGTCTGTAGCAAATATAAGAGTATACATTTTCCCTTTTTGAGTGAATGAAATCTAAAGCGGTCTTCTAACTAGTTTCCTTGACTCCATCTTTATACAAATCCAATAATACAGTTGCTGAGCTGACATTTCTAATAGAACATATCTGGCCATGTCCCTGGGCCTTCCGTTCAGCTATTTCATAGCTCTTCATCTTTTTTCAGAATAAAAGTTAAACTTATCATGACCTATGGTGCACTTAATGCTTTGAAAACAATAACATTATAAAGACAAAAATATATATAATTCAAATATGCCATAGTACATTACCAAATTATTTATGAATTGTACATAACACATAAAAAGATTACTAAACTCTTGAACCTGAAACAAAAATAAAAATGAAAATACTATTTGTGAAATGGAGAGATATAGCTAATGCAGACTTTAGAGAGACTTTAGGCATTTAGAAATATTCCATCCACTTGGGTACTTAGAGCTGGGTGCCACTAGCCACACAACTATTGACATTTAGATTTAAATAAATGAAATACATAAAATATAAGTAAGTGTACTTTAAAATAAATAAAACTTAAAAAATTATCTTTTTATTCTAACTAGCCACCTTGCAGTTGCTCAGTATTTATATGTGACTACGGGTTACTGTATTGGCCACTTGCAAATATAAAATATGTTTAATATATCAAATATACTACTTTAATATTATTTATCCATTTTAGAAAAAAAGTACCCTTTTGCATTCCTGTCTCTATGTACTAACTTTAGTTTTTAATTCAGAGTTTCTGCAGCTGTATTACCAAGTTCATTGTCAGTTGGGTTTAAACAAGGCTGTGCACAGTGAAACGAGCTCCTATGGAGTCCCAGACTTGTAGCCAGATCACCGACATTGACATCACTGCCCCAATGGAACCCTGCCCAGGCCACATGTGAGGCCCAAACTTACCTATTACAGTACATCTGGAGCTTAGGAGTCCTCGCAGAGGCTTCCCACGAACCATGGTGTATGCCCTGTTGCTGCAGCCTTGTAGACTGACTGACTCCTGCAGGCTGGTGCATAAGTGCCTGGCACACATTTCTCAGGGCACATAGGAACTCTATCAAGTTGGAACAAATGTAGATGGTACACTCTGTTTTGATTAGGTGTCTTCTAAGTCATAAGCAGCAATATGGTGACTCATGTCTTACCTTCACCCACCAGAAATTTATCCATTCCTATATAGGCTTTCACTAGCATAACCAATGTATTAGCCTGGGATGCCCAGAGGAAAGAACTAATGGGTAATTTATATCTATATCTATCTTTATCACTGTCTCTCAGAGTTAGTAAATTAAATAGTTAGAAATGGTTAGATAATAATAGAGATAGTTAGAAAACTATCCTATCTAATAAAAGAGTAATATGCAGATGACCATAACTCCAACACACAAGATGGCTGCCCCCATGTGGTCAAAGATCCTGCCCCCATGTGGACACAAGATGGCCACCACAAGATGGCCTGCAAGGGAAGGCAGTTGTGGATGATCAGGCCAGCAGGGGAGGGCAGTTGGGAGGGACCAGGCCTGCAAGGGAGGGCAATTGGGGGCAATCAAGCCTGTAGGGGAGGGCAGTTAGGGGTGACCAGGCTGGCAGAGGAGAGAAGTTGGGGGTGACTGGGCCTGCAGGGAAGGGCAGTTGTGGGGGACCCAGGCCTACAGGGGAGAGCAGTTGGGGGTGACCTGCAGGGGAGGGCAGTTAGGGGCAAACAGGTTGGCAGGGGAACAGTTAGGCATCAATCAGGCTGGCAGGGTAGTGGTTAGGGGGTGATCAGGCTGGCAGGCAGAAGCGGTTAGGGGCAATCAGGAAGGCAGGCAGGTGAGCAGTTGGGAGCCAGCAGTCCTGGATTGTGAGAGGGATGTCTGCCTGCTCATTTAGGCCTGATCTCACTGGTCCTAAATGGGCAGTTGGACATCCCTCAAGGGGTCCCACATTGGAGAGGGTGCAGGCTGGGCTGAGGGACACCCCCCCTCCGTGCACGAATTTCGTGCACCAGGCCTCTAGTCTATATGTATAAAAGCCTAACATGCTAAGTGTCCAACTGATTGGTTGACCATTTGGTGGACTGCTTGACCAGTTGCTATGATGCAGACTGACCATCAGGGGGCAGACACTCCAACTGGTGGGTTAGCTTGCTGCTGGGATCTGGCCAATCAGGTCTGAGCGAGATGGGCTGGACATGCCCTGGAGCCCTACCACAGTCCCTCCCCAGCTGACCAACCTCCTGCGGTCCCTCCCCAGCCTCTAAAATAATTCTTCTAATGAATTTTCTTTCAATGTGCCTGGATTCGTGCACCAGGCCTCTAGTTAGTAACAATAGTTAGAAAACTATTGTAATTTTCAAAGCAGGACATAGTGAAGGCCTAAACAGAAGTGTAGACAGGGGTGTTGATGAGGAGGGGATGATTTTAAAGATTTTTCTGAAGGTAAAAATCAATATGAGTGACCATGTGCTGTGGTCTCCCAAGAATTTAGCATCTAGATACAGTCAATAGTTCTCAGTTTACATCGGAGATCCATTCCTATGGCGCAATGTAACGCAATTTTTGCCGTAAATCAGAACCCACCTACATAAGCACCTACGTCACTCACATGGAGAACATACACAGCAGTAATGAAGTGAAACAGTAAAAAAATAAAAGAAAGATAACGATTCCTGACCTTTACTTGTGGTAAATAAATAATAAAAGCCCAAACCGGTTTGGCTCAGGGGATAGAGCCTCAGCCTGCGGACTGAAGGGCCCTGGGTTCGATTCCGGTCAGGCGCATGTACCTGGGTTGCGGGCACATCCCCAGTAGGGGGCGTGCAGGAGGCAGCTGATCGATGTTTCTCTCTCATCGATGTTTCTAACTATCTCTCTCCCTTCCTCTCTGTAAAAAAATCAATAAAATATATTTAAAAAATAATAAAAACCATAAAGCACATATGTACATACTTTGAAATGATGGAGCTTTTTAAAAAATAAATAAATAGGAGGTGGCGATATAACCACGAAACAACGTATGTCGAGTCCGACCTAACCCGAGGACTGTCTGTGTTATGTTGTCTCTTAACTTATGAATATAGCATGGAAAATCTTGTGAATGGAGTCAACTCTGGTTTTAAATTTTAAAAAGATGACAAACTTTTATTGCTGCTAATGAGTCCATCTCCTGCATTACTTGTTCATGAAAATAACACTACTGTTATCATTAGTCCTGAAAAGCAAGAAGTTCCAAGCAGCAATGTATCGTTAAGGGAGCTTTTTATTTTAAGTGACACAAAATCTAACTCGCTGTTAGATATAAAAGGAAGTTTTGTGACTCATAACTGAAATGTCCAGAGGTAAAAGATAACTCAACTACAGTTTGGTTCACCATCTCAAATATATTCAAGGACAAGCATACTCTTGGTCCCAGCTCTGCCTCCTTCTCTGGTCAGCATGAAAGTATGACTACATCCATTCACCAGCTCTTGCTTTGTGATTGCAAAATAGGTGCGCTTTCAGATTTGTCTGTATGCCTCATGTGTGTAATTGCATGTGCATATATATGCATATGCATGTACCACATGGGTGCCCATATGTGTACATACACAACCGATGTTCCAGAGGGATATGTTTTGGAAGTAGACATGGATTTTTAGATTTTTGAAAAGGACTGCAGAATGGCAGTAACTCATGTTAGAGGAGTGACTGCTAAGTAAGGATGGGAGAAGCCTCGAAAGATTCATGTTAGCAGCAGAAGCCATCTCTGATGCACACACTAAGGTGTAGGAGCCACTACAGAGCACTGTTTCAACAGGTGGTTGGCCTCGATGTCCCCGCCACACACTTGTGGTGAAAAGCCCAGATATTGCACTCAGTATTGTCTTACCCTTATTGATCCTTCTTGTCCTCACTTGTAAATTTAAGGTGATAACTATCCTCCTTAGAAGGTTGCAATGAGTGCAGACTAAATGTGACAATGTCTGTAAAATGTTTAGTACATTTCCAGGTTCAAGAGATACTAATAAATGTCACAGTGTATCAGCGAATACGTGGGCTGTGGCCTTGGACCGTCTGTCTTCCTATTCCCAGGTCTCACATTAACTAGCTGTGTGAGCCTAACTAAAATAAGTAATCTCTTTTTTTTTCTTAATTTATCTTTATTGTTGAGGGTATTACAGATGTCACCCATTATTCCCCCATTGCCCTCTTCACCCAGTTCCCACCCCACCCAAGGCCTTCACTGCACTATTTTCTGTGTCCATGAGCCATGCATAAATGCATATAAGTTCTTTGGTTAATCTTTCCCCCAACCCTCTTGCTTCCCACTTTCTTCTGAGAACCTCAGTCTGTGCCATGTTTTCTTTCCTCTGGACCAATTTTGTTAGATTCCACATATAATATTGTCTTTCTGTGACTGGATTATTTCACTTAGTATAATATTCTCCAGGTCCATCCATGCTGTCTCAAAGGGTAAGAGATCCTTGTTTTTTATAGCTGTGTAGTATTCCATTGTGTGAATATCCCACAGCTTTTTTATCCACTCATCTGCTGATGGGCACTTGGGCTGTTTCCAAATCTTACTATTATAAATTGTACTGCTATGAACATAGGGGTGCACATATTCTTTGTGATTGGTGTTTCTAGTTTCTTAGGATAGATTCCTAGAAGTGAGATCATTGCGTCAACCAGCAGTTTGATTTTTAGTTTTTTAAGGAAACTCCATACTGTTTTCTGCAGTGGCTGCACCAGTCTGCATTCCCACCAGCAGTGCATAACAGTTCCTTTTCTCCGCATCCTCACCAACACTTGTTGTTTGCTGATGGTAGCCATTCTGGCAGATGTGAGGTGATACCTCATTGTGGTTTTAATTTGAATCTCTCTGATGATTAGTGATTCTGAGGACTTTTAAAAAATAAGTCTTTATTCAATTTTAGAAAGAGAGGAAGAGAGAAGGACAGAGAGATAGAAGTATTGGTGAGAGCAAAACATGGATTGGCTGATTCCTGCATGCCCCTTATAGGGGATCAAGCCTGCAACCCAGGCATGTGCCCTAATTGAGCATTAAACAGGTAACCTACTGGTTCATGGGTCAATGCTCAACCACCGAGCCGCACCAGTCAGGCTTTGAGCACCGTTTCATATGTCTCTTATTCGTCCGTATAAAATAAGTGATCTCTCTGTTTGTCAGCTACTTCTCACAAAGTGGAGCTACTAATATCCCAATTTCACTTTCAGACTTTATACCTTCAACAATCAAGTTTAGAAATAAACGACAGCCCATCGGAGTGGTAACTGAGAAAAAGGTAAGGAAACTTTCCTTGTCAGAATCCATAGAAAATGTCATTTTATATTGGCTAGAACTAGGTGCTATTCTCATTTTCAAGCATACTATTTGTTTAGGATTAAGAAATAACTTGATTAGATTAAGCCTTGACTGTCTACTTCTGGGCAGGGGAGACTAGTATAAAAACTAAACCACATCCTACAATAGCTAGTAACTCAAAATAACAGTGATCCAAAGAAAATTTCAACTATTATTATTGTAAAAGGATGTTGAAAAATGCCAAGTGTTGAATATACTGTTACCGGGCCATAGAACAGTTGTTAAAATTTTATAAATCTTCAGTAGAAGAAATTTCCGCCACAAACAGTATAGCTGTTATTCTTATTGCCAAATGATATCCATAATAGTGTATTGAAATGGATTTACCTTTGGGTTTCCATACACACTATAGAGTTCTCTGATGTGGTTAGTAAGAACCTATCATTAAAACAGTGGTTCTCAACCTTTCTAATGTGTGACCCTTTAATACAGTTCCTCATGTTGTGGTGACCCCCAACCATAAAATTATTTTCGTTGCTACTTCATAACTGTAATTTTGGTATTGTTATGAATTGTAATGTAAATATCTGTGTTTTCTGATGGTCTTAGGCGACCCTACTAGTGGTTCTCAACCTGTGGGTCATGACCCACAGGTTGAGAACTGCTGCTGTAGAGCCTAAACGGGCAGTCGGACATCCCTCTCACAATCTAGGACTGCTGGCTCCAAACTACTCGCCTGCCTGCCTTCCTGATTGCCCTTAACCACTTCTGCTTGCCAGCCTGATCACCCCCTAAGCACTCCCCTGACAGCCTGATTGATGCCTAACTGCTCCCCTGCCAAGGCTGTCCTTGTTAGTTTTCCCCTAACTGCCCTCCCCTGCAGGCCTGGTTACCCTTAACTGCCCTCCCTTGCAGGCCTGGTCCCTCCCAACTGACCTCCCCTGCAGGCTTGGTCCCTCCCAACTGCCCTTCCCTGCTGGCCATCTTGTGGTGGCCCCAACTGTGTCCACATGGGGGCAGGATCTTTGACCACATGGGACAGCCATCCTGTGTGTTGGAGTGATGGTCAATCTGCATATTACTCTTTTATTAGATAGGATAGAGGTCTGGTGCACGGGTGGGGACCAGCTGGTTTGCCCTGAAGGGTGTCCCGGATCAGGGTGGGGGTTCCCTTGGGGCATGGGGCAGCCTGGGCGAGGGGCCTGTGGTGGTTTGCAGGCCAGCCATCCCCCCTGGCGACCCAAGTGGAGGCCCTGGTATCTGGGATTTATTTATCTTCTACAATTGAAACTCTGTAGCCTGGAGCGGAGCCAAGCCTTTTGCTCCTTCTGTGGCGGCAGCCATTTCTGTTGGGATTTATGTATCTTCTATAAGTGAAACTTTGTAGCATTGAGTGGAGGCCTGGGCCGGCAAGGGCAGGTGGAAAGCTTGGCTTCCTCCATTGCCCGGGAAACCCAAGCCTCCCTCCTGCTCTCTGTGGCTACAGCCATCTTGGTTGGGTATTTGCATATTCGCTCCTGATTGGCTGGTGGGTGTGGCTTGTGGGTGTAGCAGAAGTACAGTCAATTTGCATATTACTCTTTTATTAGATAGGATATGCATAGCCCATGGACATGGGCAATAGGATAGTTAAGACCTGGGGCAGAGGAGGTGTATAGGGGCTGGAAGAAGGGAGGAAAGGGAGGGAAATGGGAGATATTTGTAATGCTATCAACAATAAAAAATATATTTAAAAATAAAAAAAGCCCCAGAGATAGGTGTTTCCATGAACGGAGTTTGAGTCACTTCAAACTTAAAGCAGCCGTGTGAATGAGACTTCTAGACACTATAGGTCAATAGTGATAATGCTCTGGGGAATAGGACTTTTAGAATAGCTCCAAGCCTGGTTCTCTCCTTCAGTGACTTCTAGGTTGCTGTTTTCATGGCAACAATGGTTGTGATACTCCTGATTTTCAAGGTTATAGAAGAGCTAGAAAAAAAAGTGTAAAACATAGGGTGATTTAATAGCCACAAAGCTCACTGTTTTTACCAAGACTTAACCATTTCTTTTGAAGAAATGTTTCTCTGGTTGTACAATTCTTTGGTTACTTTTGTTATTGAGCTAAAGGGGTTCATTTGCCAGTGTATATCAAAATGCAATAAAACTCAAACAGATGTTTGCGACAAAGAAAGCAGAGGTTTATTAGTTAAGAAAATGATGTTAAGCCTGGAGACACAGGTGGATTAGTGTCTAAAACTTGACTCTCTGGTGGCTCACGTGGGGACAGATTATATATGGAAAAATTTTTAATCGTGGTGATTAAAGGGGTTGGGGTCCAGGACTCTACTGATTAGTTGGGGCCAAGGTAGGGAGTAGTTGATCATTGTATGAGGTTCATATGTCAACCATGGCTTTGTTCTTTCTAGTTCCTAGGGTGAGGTTGATAGTGTCTTTCAGCATTTATGAGCCTGAGGCTAAAACACAAGTGAAGTCAAGGTGTCTTTCATTTGAGTGAAACTAAAACAGGCTAGTAAGCCAGGGCAAGTGGAATATGGAAACTGAGACAGATAGTTAAATGGGCAAGCAGTTTACGTCCATCTAGTAAATTGCAAAATCCTATCCTCTGTAATCAAGGACACTTAAGAGTAAATGGTTTATACTTCTCCCCAATCAGAAGGTAAATAGCTTAAATCACCCTTTCAGGGAGTTAGCAGAAATCAAATTAGTGCTACTTGCCAACCATAGCCAAAGACAGATGAAATTAAGAGAATAAATCTCACTTGGCATATCAACATAAAGCTGATGAATATTCCATTGAGATCCTCCCCTAAGACCGCCCCAAAACTCCCAGCCTTAAAAAAACAACACACACACACACACAAAAAAAAACTCAAAAGGGAGTCAGTCCCAGCAACCCTCTCCTTCCCAGAAATATGCCCAAGTCTTTCCCTTCCCTCTTTTCTTCCATCATAGGCATGCATCTCCTAACCTCTAAGGGATCCCATGAGGCTTGCAACCAGGGGACCAATGGGCAGTGTCAGCTTGTCCCCAGCTACTGCCCTGACCCTGACCCCAGGGACCCTTTTTCTTTACTTCTCAATGAGCCAAAGCAGCACAGACGAGGCTCATTTCTCCACCTCGTCTCTGTCCTGTTGCTTCTTCTGTCCTAGGCCCTCCCTTTTTCACTGTCCTCAGCTTTAACAAACATCCTCTAAAATTTGCTCATATTGTGAAGTCTTTCCGGCATGAAGTCAAGAACCCACACACTACTGGCCACCCTACACAGACCAACTCCCTTTTTCTGTAACAAAACTCTGTTTCTGCGGTCAACTGAGCTGAGGCTTTTTGTTCTTAAGCAAGTTTGATGCTGATCAGAAACGGCTGTTTTAAGGGCTTAATGATTAAGGGAAGGAGTGGTCCTCCTGCACAATGAGAGGTCGCTGGTTAGGTTTCTGGTCAGCGCAGGTGCCTAGCTTGTGGGCTCCATCCCAGGTCTGGGTGCCAATCAATGTTTCTCTCTCACATCAATGTTTCCCTCTCTCCCTATTCCTTCCTATCTCTCTAAAATCAATAAAAATATGTATGTCTTTATAAATAAAGTTTTTTTGTGGTTACACTTTCAAGAGTTCTGTAAAAGTTAATATCGAGGATTTTTGTTGTTGTTTTGTTACTGTTCTAACTTCTTTTGTTAGAAGAATGGTGTTTTGGACCACATCTGCTATTCTGAAAGTCTCATTAGGAATTCTTAATTAAAAAAGATATGAAGCTTCTTTAGTCATAAGACAAAACTTCTCCATTTTATATTTTCACTGGAGGTTTTAGCAGAAACAGAAGCCATTTTTTAAAAAATGTCAGAATACTAAGAGAATGGCTATTTTAGGAAACTGCTCTAATGAGAATGCCTTTCATACATTTCCCTAGGAATTGTAAGTTCTCCCTTATATCAGTTTAGAGGACCTGAAAGCCAATGACTTGTCATTGATAGTTTAAACCTCTCTAGAACCAATTATTTGAGTTACATTTCATTATTATTAACTAATCATTTTTTGAGGATTTAAAAATAACATCTTCTATAAAAATTCTATATCTATCATAAAATTTTGACATTACTGTGTACTAATATATATGTGTGTGTTAGGTAGGGTACCCTATCGACTACCTTTCTCAGAAAAAGAGAGGCAATGTCTCCCATGGGGAAAATGTATCTTGAAATAGAATTCAAATCTTGGGTGTTCCA
Organism: Corynorhinus townsendii; assembly: GCA_026230045.1. NCBI lineage: Eukaryota > Metazoa > Chordata > Mammalia > Chiroptera > Vespertilionidae > Corynorhinus > Corynorhinus townsendii. The sequence continues at coordinate 65,728,668 of JAPDVU010000008.1, read as the reverse complement.
TTAGCTATGTAATGTTGGATGCTGAATTTCTTACTATATTTGAACATATTTTATTTTATATAAAATGGAATGTAAGATGGTGAGAGAAGTTCCTGAGTTACTCTAAATGTTAAAATTTTTGGTGTGAGCTGTAGATTGGTAAGATTGGGAAAATGTAGGTTTATTACATATATTTTTATTCCAATTGTTAGCAATATAATTATAAACAAAACAATGACTTTTCAGGGACTTTAGATTCTATGAGAGGATGACAAGCAATAAGCATGTAAGGAAATATTTGGTTAAGGGTTTGACTTTCAACTGAAATGGAAAACTTCAGACACTTTCTATTTTAATTATCTAGGTTGTGATTCACATATTTTTTATTGGTATGATTCCAAAAATGTGTAAGTTATCTTAAAAATATATTAACTGACTAATTAAATGGTGGTTGATAAGCATGCAGAGCTTTGAAAGTTAGAGTTGAGAAGTAAAGACACCATTATATAGTGTTTTAAAGTTTATTTATTTTCATTTGAATATATTTTAATCCAAATTTAGTTACCTTTTATTTTTAAATAAGGATTCATTTGGTTTAATTTCTTATTCATTTAAACACTATATTGACACACAATTATGAAGTATACTATGATTATATAAAATCATTGGATTAATTATTGTTTATAATAATTTACTAGTAAATGAACACATTTTCCATTATAAGATTGAATAATGACTTATCCCTAATTTTTTTCATAGCCCCTTCATTAAACAAGGATCTCATTACACTGTATTAGAGAAAAATTACTATAAATTGATAAAACCAAAACTCTATATTCTCTGTATCTTTGCTCCCCCCAAAATATATGAAGTAAATTACAACATAAAAATAATCTATATCCTCTTGTTTTTAAATGTTTAAAAATATTTTTATTATTTTTTATTCTACCTTCAAAATGTCATTATAAACTAAGAAGAATCATTTGTTTTTAAAATATCAAGTAGAAAACAAATTCTTTATCCATATATTTATGAGGGAAAAGTATAAAACCTAGTCAGCCAATTAATCATTTTTTTTGATAAATAAGAATAATGAAACATGCAGAAATTAAGGATTGGCTAATGATAGAGCTGGTTTGTAGTGGATCTTGGACCTAGATCATCTATTTTATAACTGACACTAAACAAGGACTTAAAAATATTTACTCATTAATTTATACTTTATTCATTCATTTAGTTGTATAAGTCCAGGCAAACATTCACTGTTATTGTAATTTGATATAATTTTTTATGATGAACAATAAACTTTTTTATTCCTTCTCTCAGTAGAAAACATGTCAGGGATGAGAAAACTAGTAAATGTAAGCAGGGGTTGTTTATCAACAAAGCTGGGTTGTTGTAACAGATCATGTTAGTTATGGACTTGTTCTGTGCTATGGGCTGATGTGCTCTTCTAAAATTCACATGTTGAAATCTTAACTGTCAAAGATGACCATAATAAGTGGGGCCTTTGTCAGGTCTTGAGGTCACAGTAAGAAGGTGCAGGCTGTGAGCCCAAAGAGTGCCTACACCAGAAGGCAACCATGTTGGTGCCTTGATCTTGGGCTTCCTGCCTTAAGAACTATGATAAATATTTTCTGTGTGTGTTTTTTTTTTAATAAGCTACCTAGTCTGTTAAATTTTGTTATAGCAGCTTAAATGGAATAAGACAATTTGAAAATTTCTGATATAACTTCAGGAAGGGATAACTACTCGAAAAGAAAAATTAATGTTAACATAAGAAACATTCAGACCTGTGAAAATTTTTTTGTGAGTTTATTTGAGCCAAACTGTCAACAATTGCTGGGAAGCAGAATCTCAATGGATTGAGATTATGCTCCCGAGAATGGCAGTTTTGCACCTTATTTGTACATTACAATCAAAAGAGGAGACGTAAGTGGGTTATACGAAATCTATTGGGAGCTGGGAGAAAGCAAAGCGGGGAGACCTCTGGGATTGGATAAAAAGTAAAGTGATATACACATACTTCTTTTACTGAAATGGGTACAGGATAGTGTCAACAATGAATTCAATAACTATGAGGGGATTTGTGATCGCCATAGAGTGGTGCCTGTGCTTTGAGGGTCTAGAAAAAGGAAAATTACTTTGACATTCCAATGATATGTTATTATAGATGCAAAAAGAGAATAGACTCAGTTAAGGTAAAGATTGATCTTTGTCAAGGAAGATACTGACCTAGTACATGGCTCTGCACCATAAACTGCTTTTTAGTTCTAAAAGTTTTAATTTCAGACCATCCTTTATGGTTACTTTATGTCTTTGAGTTTGCAAGGCCACCATGCAGGCCTTTCCTGAACTAGTCAGGTTAGTATGTGGCCCCTTTTTGTCCACATTAGTGAGCTTTCAAAATAGTTGAAGCTCCTGATATTTGCTATTTACCTTCATTAAGACTGCCTTGTGCTTGGCGATGTGATTATGTTATTCTATTTGACATGAAAGCTCTCAAGTAAAAGTTGAGCAATACATCATTATTAGATGAACTAAAAATTATAAGCTACTCAATACCATTATCTTTACTTCTCATTCAGTAAGAGCCTTAAAGATGTACAGTTTTAAGGGTTAAGGGTCAAATCAAAGGCTGCAATATAAAGTTTCAAAGATAGATGTTTAACTAAGGATGAAGACAGCTCATGAATCTGAGTAACTGTCTTACTTGTAGAAATAACATATTTGTAGTATTGTTGTATATTATTTACATTAAAGACAATTGATCAACTTCATTTTTATGGCTACTATTACTTAAATTAGAGACAACATGCAAGTATGTATTTTGTAATTTATACATTTACTGCAACAGCATATAGAATAGGATAAAATCAAAACTCTGAATATGACACTATTTTAAAATCCTTCCAGCTTTATGAGTCTCTCTGTAGCAAGCACAATCTCAAGAACCTGCTTTGAAATAAATGTAAAATTATGCATGAAATATATTAAATGTAGAATGGGCATCTTCAAGAACATCACTAAGAGGAGCATATTACCTGTAGTAAAACTGATTTATGTTGGGAAAGGTTCATTTTCCCTAATGGGCAGGCATGGCAAACATTGCCATGAGTAAATCCTTTAAGACTGATATGTTATAATATTTCTGTGCCTAAGGCAGTTGAAAATATAGGCATACAATAAAAAGTTCAGATATTATCTACATAAGCCAAACTGAAATATATCTATTGGACCTCTGTGCTTCAAATTTAAATTTCTGGAGATAAATCACTCCATGCAATAATTACCTAGCAGAGGAAATATATCACACAAACATATTCAATGAAACAAATGATGGTGTTTTTTATCATTTGCTTTCTCAATTTCATTGTGTAAAATTAAAATGTTTGTTGATAGTTAAACACCATAGTTCTCAAATTACCTGTAAGTTTAACAAATTACAACAGAGCTACCACTGGAAATGCTATTGTTGTAAGATTGTCGGCACAGAAAGTAAGGAAGAGGAAGTCTAAAGACACTCCAAAGAAAAGAAGGTAAATCAGGTTCTAAATGAAGCACAAACAAAAGTTGTCAAAGACAGAGAAAGTCATTGCTTTGCTAAAAATAGAGAAGGCAAGAGAGACATTTTCCAGTTCATAGCATTAAGCAAAGGGAAGAGCTTAAAAGGTAGACTAAAAGAGGCAGCTTCAGGAAGTATTATTTTGAAGGGATAAAGGATAGATAAGGAAGGAAAGTACCCTGTGGAGATTTTGAAATGCAGGGAAAAAAATAAGAAAAAAATAAAAATAACATGAAAAGCAAGGATCCTGCACAAATAAAAACAAATCTAGATTAATAAAAGCATAATATGCTAATTAGACTGGATGTCCTTCTGGATGACCTTCCAGATGACCTTCTGGGTTAAGCTGGGGCTACGAGGGAAGCCCAGGCCCTGGGTTGCCAGAGAGGAGCCAGTGCCGGCAGCCAGGGGAAGGAAGGCCTACTCTTGCATGAATTTTGTGCATTGGGCCTCTAGTCTTAATATAAGCATAACTACTTAGAAACCTTATCTTCTTTAATCTGGACCTTTACATTTTTTTTTCCCCTTTGACTCAAATGCCCTCACCTAGTGCCCTGACTCACCCATCTTCCTCTCCCTTGCTTAATCATTGAGCCCTCAGGATAGTGATGCTGTGATCAGCATCCAGTAGTCTTAGGGATAAGGTCCTGGGTTTCCTGACTACAGAGACAGAGTTTTCAATTAAACCAAAGGTACTATTTTGGCCTTAGTTGTGTTTTAGCTCCAGACCCAAGAAAGCTGAATGGTCCCACCAAACCAATCTTTGCAAAGCTAGAAAGAACAACTCCATAGTTGACATCAGGACCAGATGCAAAGATTAATTACATCCTACCCTAGCACCAACCAATCAGTAGAGACCACAACCCTAACTCCTTTAGTCACCAAGATAAAATATTTTTCCCTATATAATCCATCCCCTCAAAGATTTTGGAACCTAAGTCTTTGAGCATTAACTTGTCTGTGACTCTAGGCATGGTGCCATCTCCTTATTAAATTACTACTTTCTTGGCTGCAAACTCCTGTTCATGCCTTATTGGGCTTTGATGCGTGCAGGCAAATGGACCCTTTTGTCTGGTAACATAAGCCCAAACCTCCCACTATCACTATCATCCCAATGAAAATCAGCTACTACAGAAACACAGCAAGATGCTATCCAAATGTATAATAGTTAGTGGTTTATAGCCTCATTTATTTTCACAATCTCCAAATTGCTTCCTTGATGGTAAGAAATCTCATTGAAAAAGCCAAGTGCAAGCCTCAGAGACTAACCCCCTTGCCAGAAAGACAATAAATCAAGAGCAATATAATTTCGTGGAGTGAATGGGAGAGATATAGAGCCAATTTTTAGACCTAAAGGATGCTGAAATGTGGTCTCATTATATTCCATTCATTCACTAGTCTGATACCAACAAACTTCAGATATATCCCGGCAGATGAAAGTGTACTATCACAAATTCAAACAAATACTGGTAGTAGCCTCAATCACACTACCGGCTACACTAGAGATAATTATTAACTCAGATTCCTATAGTTCATATACAGCCATGAATTGGGCCACTGTGTCCTTTCTCCTCACAATCAGGTGATTGAGAAGACACAATCAGGTGAGTAAGAAGAAGCAGAAGCACTTTGCATCCACATGGTGTATTAATTTCTGGGGCTGCTCTATCAAATTACCACAATCTGGGTGGCTTAAAACAACAGAAACTTATTCTCACAGCTCTGGAGGCCAACGTCTAAAATCAATGCATCAGGAGGATTGATTCTTTCTGAAGGCTCCAAGGGAGAATCTGTTCCATGCCTGTCTCTTAGCTTCTGGTCGTTTCTTCCATCCTTAGCTTTCTTTGGTTTGTGGCTGCAGTCACTCCAGCACTACCTCCCTTTTCCCAGGTGTCTCTGTTGTTTGTTTCTATAAGCACAGCAGTCATTAGATTAGAGCTCACTCTAATCCAGTTAGGACCTCATTTTAACTTACTAATTACATCTACAAATATTTCGTTTCCAAATAAATAATATTTTGCTGTTCAGTATAGACATGAATTTTAGGGGAACATTATTCAACCTAGTATATTTGGTATCGTTCACAGTACACATTTGCATTCCTACTTTGTAATATGATAGTTCTAAAGACTTCAATTATTTAGACATTCTAGATATGTCACATTGGTTGACTACTAGTATATTGACAACATCATTGTTAGATGATGACATTTTGCTGTATGAGCAAGTATAGCAAGTATCCTAGAGTCTTTTGTAATACACATGTACTTGATAGGTCTTTAGAACTGAGGTCTTTAAAGTCAATAAAACTTTGGGTTTAGACATGCAGGTAATAGGGAGTGCAAGAACACTGGGTCCAAAGAAAAACAACAACAACAATAATAACTATTTATTGCATTTCTCAGTCCCTACCAATAAGATACAATACAATGCCATCTTGAACAATGAATTCTGAAGGTGGAACATTCCACACTTGATTAAACACCACTAATCTATTTATCAAAGTTCTACTTAAATTTATCAGTTTTGTATAAGACACAAAGAAGCAAATAATTCCACTGTAGGCCAGTCTGTGGTATAAGTAGCCCGTAGCTTGGGAAATATCTTTGGTGATTCTAAAGGTATGTGTGATGAATATAAATGTCATATGCAGGTTACAAAATAGAAAAATTTAGAGTTGTAAAGAACCAAGAAGGTAATCGTAGTTCAAAACTCAGCCTTGATATGCTACTGGACCCTGATGAAGATGGAGAACTTAATTATGGGATAGCAAGTAACCATATAATCAGAGCTATTTCTTATGTTGCATCTCAGACACAACAAATAAAAATTCCACACAACTGAAATTCAATCCAGTATGAGTGTGGTAGATCTGGCATAAGAGCTGCGGGTACAATAGAGATTCAAGAGAAAGTTGGCCAGATCCCCAAATTACCCACTGTTCATGCACAATACCTTTCCCATAGCTAACACTTAGCAGTCATGTGAGAGTTTCCTTAATGCCAGCTGGCAGAGAAGAAAAGATCCCACTAGATTCAAAGAAGGAGTGTCTCATTTAGGCATATACAAGATAAATTGTACTATTCTGGGCCTCACTCCCATAAAGAGGTGGACCTGACAACCAGGGATCAGGAAAACCTTCCCAATGTGTAGAACTCTGGGAACTGCACTGTGTCTATCTACACTATGTGGAAAGAAAAGTATTGTGAGGTCAGAATATACATAGACACATGGGCAGTGGGAAATAGATTTGTTGCTTGGATTAGATTCTAGAGGGAGAAATACTGGAAGATAGATATCTGAGACAAAATCTGTGAACGAGGAATGTGGATAGACCTATGGGAATGGGTTGAAGTAGGAAGATCTTTAGAAGGCATGGAAAATCTATTAGAGAACATTCACTATTGAAACATCATTAAACAATCAAAGACACAACCATATATGTCTGAAAAAGATGAGCTTATTAAGAGGGGACTAATGGGGCAGAACATAGAGAGTATATTTGGCCTGGCAGCATGGGCTGCCACTCTCCAAGGATGATCTCGACACTGATGCTGTTGAATCTCTGTTGATCCTGCCAGAGGCAACTCTAAGAGAACAACATGGGACAAAAGGAGACACTTTTTGGTCGGACTGGTTGAATTGCACTTATACTCTGGAAGGTCCAGTGATTTATCTTAACTGGAATGTACACTGACGCCTGATATGTGCTTGGATTTTCTCCCTCCAGGGCCTCAGCCAGCGTCACTACCCAAAGCTTACAAATGGTTTTATTTACTTCTGGGAAACAATCCTCTATTGGTTTCTCACATTTCTACAAGTCTTATGAGAACAAGTAGTGACAGCCTTTGTTCTAGTCTACCCATGATATTTGCAAAGTGAATGGCCTTGTTGGATAGAGATTGTATTTCCCTCTAAACTTTAGAGTCTAAAGCAATGGAGAGCCATGTCAATTGCTTATTTTAATAATTTGTGTTCCCTAAGCTAATAGTTTTTCTCTGCAAAGACCTGCCCTCTCCACTGTGCATCAATTTGAGATGATTGTTGAAGGCACATCTCAGTTCCAGAGCTCCCTATAAGATCAATTGTGGCCTCTGTTGCAAGTGCATGGTAGTTCAACTATCTCTCCTGCCGGACCCTGTTTTCCTCACTGTTAGGGAGGGAGTGAGGGAGAGAAGGAGAGAAGGAGAGAGAGAGAGAGAGAGAGAGAGAGAGAGAGAGAGAGAGAGAGAGAGAGAGCGCACAATGATGAGAGAGAAACATTGATCAGCTGCCTCCTGCACACCCCCTACTGGGGATCGAGCCCACAACCAGGGCATGTGCCCTGACCAGGAATCGAACCTTGATCTCTTGGTTCATTGGTCAATGCTCAATCATTGAGTAATTCCAGCCAGGCTTTTCCTCACTTTTTATAGATTAGTTTCTCAAGAGTCCTCCTCAATATGCCTATTGCATACAGATTTCTGCCTCAGAGTCTCTTTGCTGGAATACCGATCCTAGAGCACTCTTCATGCTCTTTACTTCCATAATACCACAAACCTATTCTTTTCCCCATTTCTTTAGTAGGGCTCTCTGCCTCAGGATCTGTTTTCCATGCAATTCAAACTATTACACACTTTAGAGATCAACCTGTACAAACCTCCCTTCTCCCTTTCCACCACTGGACCTGCAAGTGCTTCATTGACCTTCCAGATACTGATCCTTTAATCTTCTTGAAATAGCCCCAACTTTGAAATCAGACAATCCAATTAAGTTATATATTTTGATAAAAACTAAATAATATTCAGGATCTTTCTTCATTCTTTCTTGATAATTTTGGCTGCTTGCTTCACTGTTGTTTCTCCTCACTATTTCTGTGAGACCTTTTATAATTCTAATATTTTTACTGGTGATCCTTCTAATAACTTGGCTTTGGAGTTTTCTGAGCTTACCTTGGAAGACCTTATCTTCCACCCTTCTTCTACTCTTTCTTAGCTATCCCACATGCCTATTTTCAACCTTGCATTGGCTACTAACTACAACTCAACCTCAATTTTAAGAATGTCATTTTTTTTATCCTCACCTCTCAGTGAACATGAAAATGAACTTCTCTGATATCCAACGTAGAAAAATATAGTTGACCTAAGGATCCAGCTGCTACTGTCTCAAGTCCAGTAAGTGAGCACAGAAAGGCGACCCAGGCAGGCCCTTTCTGAAGAGTTGTAGGACTCCTCTAAAGAGTAATTTTGGCAGAAGGCTTGCCCATCTGCTTCATTGTATATTCTTATAATGGCACTGGAATCTATGATGCTCCTGTTCATTTTTTTCCTTCCTTTTCTATGTGTCAGAGCTGCATTGTAATCCTATCACTCTCACAGCCTCCCCCAGTTTCCTCTTCACTTTTCATCACAGGAATTTCCCATAATAAATACCTTGCGTATTGGTCTACACTAACACACCCTTGATTTGCACCACTATTTCTAGTAGTCCAACTAAAAGTTAACCCTACCAAGACTTGCAATCTATTAACTTCATAACCATCTCCTTTCATTTTTATCCACTTTTCACTATCCTTGTATGTTCACTTCCTGCATAATCATCAGATTCTTTTCTCTTCTTTGCATTCACTCATCCTCTGGATTATGTCATTTCCCCCCATGGCTTTAAATACCATACTTGTGCACATGTACACCAAACATATGCTACTTACTTCATTCTTCTCCCTGATTTGTAAACTACGGAAGTAATTGTCATATGAATGTCTAACAGGCATATCAAATTTAACATGTTCAAAATTGAATTCCTGATCCAGCTGCCAACCTGATTCATTTACAGTTTTTCTGATTTTACTAATTAGTAATTAGCACATTTATTTGTACAGTTTCCTGAATTAAAAGAGTCCCTTCTCTTCTCTCTTCTCATCACTGTAGCCAGAATGATCTTCCAGGAATGAAAAGTACCTTCTTTGCTTACAATTTCTGACTTTCATCAACTTGCTTTGTTAACTACAAGAGAGGATGGATCTCTATTTCTCTCCTTAGTTCTGTCAATTTTTACTTCATATGTTTTGAAGCTGCTATGGGTTGCACCTTATTTAAGACTGTTCTAGCTTCTAGGTGAATCGGCTCTTTTACCCATATGAGAATACTCTTTGACCTTGGTTCTAACCCTATTCTTGAATTTCACTTACTCCAAAGTTGGAAGAGCCATTCCAGCTTTCTTGTGCTTAATATTTGCATGGTATTATCTTCCATTCTTTTATTTTCAACTTGTCTATGCTTCTGTATTTAATGAGTATCTTTTGTAGTCATCATGTATTTTAGTGCTTGCAATCTTCCCCATCTGATAATCTCAGTCTTTTAATTAAGTGGTTAATCTATTGGTATTTAATGCAAATAGAGGTATATTTAGATTTAAATGTAACATCTTGCTGTTTTTTCTTATTTGCCCCAAATAATATTTACATTTTTGTTATTTTTTTCTGCTTTTCTTTTGTTATTCTTTCTTTTTTTAGTTAATCATGTATTTTTTTAAAATTCCATTCCAACTAAGCTGTTAACTTTGTGGCTTACCATTTTGTCCTTTTTACAAAAGTGGTTGCTATAGGGATAACAAAATACATTAATTTCTGCTTTTCAGCAGATTAGTGTACACATTATGTAAGTAGTTTAGAGATAAAGAAGACAACAAAAAGACAAAGAAGAGAATCAGTGTTAGTGAGGAGTACTGAAAAAGTTTAGTAAGACATCCCACTGGATATATTGGTCATAGATAAAAAGCAGAGATTAACAGGTGAAAGGTATAAGGAAAATAGCAGGCAATTCTACTAAAAGGGGAAAAAAAACACCTTTAAAATAAAGACTATCAATAAAAATTTTTAAATTAATTTTTGATGAGTTGAATATGACTATACTTTCCAATTGTCAACATTACTGCTTTCTAGAATGTATGCTATGTAAAACTGATATTTCACAGTAAATTTTATACAGGTAGTTTTTGAAAAAAATGATTTAAAACTTGTCAATATTTTAAGTACACTTTTTTATTTACTAAGTATTGAAATGTGATTTAATTATTTATTCATTTTTTCAAGCTCATAATTACACACACGTACACATTTAAATTTTCAAATATTATATCCAAATGTTACTATTTGCAGAATAAATAATAAAATAACTATTCAATATAACTTATGATCATTGTCATGTCCTATTTATTTTACTGAAAATGTTTTTATTTTATTAAAATATTATATATTTTATTTAAAGTGTTTTTATTTCCGAATAATATTTTAACACTGGTGATTTTTTAAAGAAAATTCTAATAATTGTCTGTTCACATTCCATTGCAAAACTAATGTGTATTCAAATTTCCTTTTTTGGTGTCTATTTCAATTTTACCAAAAGGAATCACTGGTAGATCGAAGGCAGAGGAGAGATTGAAACTCTATGTTAAAATAATGATAACACTCTAAATAGAGCATGTAATAATCCCTCCTTTGATTGTTATAGAAGAAATTAGGTTGTTGACAGTTCCCTTCTTCCCATGTCCTATCAGCGTTTCCTTCTCTTTTCCTAAGACATCTAATCATCATCAGTTCTACAAAAAGTGTCTCCCTTTGTAATTATTATAATGGCCCTGTGAGATTTTATTCCTAATCAAAGTAAAATTCTTGTGTAATGCTATTAGTTCTCCCTCCTTGCTTTTCTTAATTTGTCTACACTTTCATGCTGATGGACTGTCTGCAAATGAGGTTCAATATAGCTCTACTGTGATAAACACACAAATAAGAAAGGAAATATAAGGGATACTAAGTTCAGGAAACAGTGTTTGAAAATATTTTTAAGTGTAGTAACAGGAGAGGACAAGGAGCAACATTGTGTAGTCATACTATATGTCAATAATTTATTCACACCTATAATATCTCAGAATAAAACACAAGCTTCCCCTTTCTCAGACAAAATATATATAATGTTAAAATTTTATAATATTGTTTATCCTCCACAATCTTCTCTCGACTTCTTCCCCCCCATTATTTACTTTGTCTCTTACATCAAAAGGAGTATGTATTTTTTTAGTGTGTGTGTGTGTGTGTGTGTGTGTGTGTGTGTGTGTGTGAGTGTATACAGAAAATGACCAAATCAAGCTTTAATATATGTAGACCATGGGTTGGATAAACTGGAAACAAAATTAAATGCAAGGCATGATTTAGAAAGACATCTCAGTGGTCAAGTAGAAAGCAAATGAAGGCTGATTTAGTAGTAGAGAAGATTAGAGAAATCCTCACAGTGACAAATATTGCCAAGGCTCTAGTCTGTTTGCTTCAGTGGATAGAGCCTCAGACTGTGGGCCAATGGGTTCTGAGGTTGGATTCGGTCAAAGGCACATGGCTCAGTTGCAGGGTCCTCCTTGACCTGGGCCCTGGTTGTGCAAATGCAGGAGGCAAGCAATTGATGTGTTTCTCTGACATCATATTTCTCTCTGTACCTTTCTCTTCCACTCTCTAAAAATCAATAAAAAAATATCCTCGGGTGAAGATTTTTTAAAAACGCATTACCAAGGATGACTTAATATTTTGAAACTGAATGAGGGAGGCTAAAGGAAAGAAGGAATAAGGATTTACAATTATTTTGAAGAAGAAACTGAGTAAATAAAGCAAAAGGGCAAAATGTTCCCGACTCTATTTCTATGGATCACAATTGTAAATCATAGTTACAGCATTCTTAGCTTTTGATTTTTACACTGGTCCACCTTCTTGTCTACTTTAAGCCTCATTTTCATCATCTGCTGAAAGAATATCTACTAAACAAGGTTGGTACAGAGAGGATTACATGAGGTAATGTAAATAAAATTGATATTAAGGCTTCTAATAATTAGCCAATATTCAATAGATGATAGCAGTAAGATTTTAAATTATTCCTGTGAAAAGTTAATTTTAATGCAAACATAAATTTCCATTAAAGGTAATGATATTTACATCTGGATAATGCCTTATTCATTGCATTCACCTTGAGTTAAATAAACATTTTTGGCTTAATTGAACTTAGAGCTTTTAGTATACTTCACATTTTATTAATCGTTTTGACACGTGTATTATTTTATTTTAATGTCTTAGATTACAGTTCTTAAAGTATGTTATTAGGGTTATTAGGGCCAAATACAAAATCTAAACAGAAACATATGCCTAAAATGCAAACATTTATATTATCTTCACTTGTTTAAAGTAAAACTAAAATTTATATAAGACAATTATTACATATCTACATAATAAAAACCTAAGCAACCATTACGGCGGAACAACCAGAAGGACCAGTTGCTATGATGTGCACTGACCACCAGGGGACAGACGCTCAATGCAGGAGCTGCACCCTAGTGGTCAGTGTCAATATACAGAGGGAATGCCACTCAGCCAGAAGCTGGGCTCATGGCTGGTGAGTGCAGTGGTGGTGGCGGGAGCCTCTCCCTCCTCCACTGCAACACTAAGAAACAGTGAGCCAAATGTTAAGGAGCAGCAAGCAGGTGGGCAGCAAAGAGTGAGGGGTCCTGGACTCTGTGAGGGATGTCTGACTGCTGGCTTAGGTTCAATCCCTGGGAGCGTGCCTAAGCCAGCAGGCGGACACCCCCTGAGGGATCCTGGACTGCGAGAGGGCACAGGCTGGGTGGAGGGATTCCCTACCCCATGCATGGATTTCTTGCATTGGGCTTCTCGTCTACACTAACAAAAGAGAAAAATGCAAATTGACCATCACTCCGCTATGCTACCAGCCAATAGGAGTGAGTATGCAAATTAACTCAACAAAGATGGCAATGCCCATAGTGGCCAGGCAGTGCTGGGGCTGAGGGGGGCCAGATCGGAGATACAAACCCTCAGGGAGGCCGGCACCCAGCAGCCCCAAGGCCTGCGGCCAAGGCGCTGGGGCTGCTGGGGGATGGGGGTCCGCAGAGACACAAACACACAAGAAACCTGTGGAAAGGGAGATAAACTATCTTAACTTTATCTCCCTTTCCACAGGATGAGAAAAATGCCCCTGGATTATTTAGTGATGTGGCCCACACCTTTCTACAAGCACAGGGTATGTTAGGACCACTCCCAGGAAGGCCTGGTCAGAATACCGTCTCCAGGGAATAATGCTACTGTGGCAAATCATCTAAGAGAGGCAACAAGCTTTTGTTGGGTTTATTCTGAAGGTCAGAGAACATGCCACCCCAACATATGCTGTGTTGTTATATTGATGTTCTTGTGCTGCAGATGCTTGAAAAACAGCAAATGCACGCAGAGGATTTCACTGAAGTCTCCTGATCTGCCTAAAATCGGACCCCCCTAAAGGAGCTTAAATGTCATAGGTCCCCTTGACGGGAGAAGTGTCATCAGGCAGAGAAGACTGACTGCTGTCACAGGACAGGAGAGTAGAAGTTGACATCACACCCAAACTTTGTTACAAACTATTTTCCCCTACCTCCATTCATCTTTCCTAAATATCATTTACTCTCCTCTAAGAGGCCTACATCTCCCACCCCCTTTCCCTGGGAAGAAGGTATTTAAATCTGCATTCTAAGCCACCTTGGGGAGTTACTCATTTTTCCCTGGGATCTCCCACATATACATGACATACACATGTTAATGAACTTTTGTTTTTCTCTTGGTGATCTGTCTTTCATTACAAGGGCCTCCACTAAGAACTCAGAAGTAGAGGAAAACTATTTTTCCTCCTCCATAATTCTATCTCAGAAAATCAAGTCCCCAGCTGAACAATGAGGTTGGCTCAAGTACCAAGCAGTCCCGGCTGACGGGAAGGAAGCTTCTAGGGAGAAATCAATTATATTGGCATCGAAGTGGGATGGAGGGAACATGAATGGTTGCTGGTGGGAGTTTAAAGTGGTTCAACATTTTTGGAGGATGATTTGGCAAATTCTATAGAAATGTTCAAGGTACATCCAAGAGTCTTCTAGGAATTGCATTTGCTGAGATAAAGCACAAGTGCATAAGCCCTGGTCAGAACCCAGGATGCTACTGCAGGAGCCCCTTCCATGATAGGAAAAACTGGGAACAGCTTGCATTTTTAGGACAAGGTGGCATCTATACTAATAAAAGGGTAAGATGCTAATTAGACTGAACATCTTCTGGACGACCTTCCAGTTGTTTTTCTGGACGTCCTTCCCAACAATGCCATGTTGGTGGGGCCAAGGCAGAGGAGGTTAGAGGTGATCAGGCAGGCAGGGGAGAGCAGTTAGGGGGATCAGGCCAGCAGGGGAGATCAGTTAGGGCGAACAGGCTGTCAGGGGAGAGCAGTTAGGGGGATCAGGCTGGAAGGCAAGTGAGCAGTTAGGAGCCAGAGGTCTGACGGGTCCCAGATTGGAGAGAGTGCCGGTCAAGCTGAGGGGACCTCCTTTGCACCGGGCCTCTAGTTATATAATAAAGAATAAAGGAAAGATTCAATATGGAACCACATTGAACTTGGCTTATCATTAATAACTATTAAATGATTCCTTTAAAATTATTAATGCAAACTATAAAATATTGAAAACAAAGGATGACCTTTCCAAATGTGGCAAAAGTGAAACCCTGAAGCAACTCTTGCCTTGGGTACTGTGTGCTCTTTTAGGTCTGCTACTTCGCTAATGGTTAAAAGTTGCAATAGCCAAAGAGGCACAGCAAGCACTTCGGTCCTGACATTTCCTTTTTTTATAATAAAGGTACTCACATTTTGCAAAGAAGACTAATACATTATTTTATTTGCTTTTGTTCTGGAGTTTGAGCGGTAATATAATAGGTCTAAAATCGGACCCCTGTCACTTCCAGGAGGTAGGCAGCAAGTGAGATTTCTCCTTTCAATTCTGGCAACATATTGGTTACCTATGACATTTCTGACCTGCTTTCCAAAGAAGCCAAAAAGGGTACTTTTTGTTGTTTGTTTCCTTAGCCCTGAAATTTCATATACAGCAAGTCTGTCTTAAATAATGTAGTGTAAAAAAGAAGAAACTATATAAATGCTGTGAATTTATTAATTTTTCCTTGTTCTCCCTTTCTTAAGAGAGGTTAATTTATATAGATTTTTTTGACTTTTATTCAATCTGCAATTGAAACAATTATTTTGTAGTATATATAAATCAATTACGCATGACAAAATTTACATCTATACTTATAGAGTTGTTAGAAGAAAGATTATACATAATTTCAAGGAATTTTTAAGTGCATCTTAAATTATGGATATTATCTTTACTTATACTAATTCCAATTAGTAAGAAAAATATGTGAATATAGATAGGACATGGCTTGGAAACAATTTGAGTCATACAGATATTTTATGTGACATAATATGATATCTACATTATATGCCAAAAATAACAAATACATTCTGAATATACTAGTTAAAGTATTATAGCTATATTTATCTCCATCATACTGTGTGTGTGTGTTTGTATGTACTAGTATGTATGTGTGAGCGTGTGTGTGTGTGTGCCTATTTGCATTGGACAGAATTTCAGTGAAACATTGAATAAAAGTGAACATTCTTGCCTTGATCTTATCAGTAAAGTATCCAGTGTTTAACCATTCAATGTGATCTTAGTTCTAGATTTTTTGTAGATGCCATATTTAAGGTTGAATAATTTTCCTCCAATCTCTAGTTTCCTTAAAATTTTTTCATCCAAAACAGATGTTGAATATTATCAAATGATATTCTTCATCAATTAACACGATTGTTAATATATACTCAAAATTTTAAAATTTGGTAATAAGTGATTTATTTTTATTGATTTTTCAGTTTTAAATCATCTTGCAAACTGCAATAAACAACACTTAAACATGTTGGGTAGTCATTTTCCTGTACTGTTGTATTCAATTCACTGCAAATATAGTACAAATTTGGCATTTGTATCTGAAGAACATTGATTTGTTATCTTTCTTCTTTTAATGTGTTATCTAGTAGATTGGGGATTGGAGTAATGCTCTCATAGAATGCTTTGGTAGGTACTATATTCCCACATACTGTTTTTGATGTTATTAATTTCTCTCCCGATATTTATTATATCCTTCTGCTTAAGGGGAATATATTCTTTTATTTTTTATTCTAGGTTTATTGTTTGTTTGTTCTTCAGTTATAAACTGATCTCTAATATAAACATTTAGTCAAGTCCCAAAATTTTGATTTTTTTCCAATTGCTTTCAGCCTATAATATGTATTAATTTTTCTTTTGAGTTCTTCTTTGCTCCATGGATTATTTAGAAGTGTGTTGTTTAGTTTTAAAATATTTGTTTTTTAATATAATTTCTTGTTATTAATTTTTAATTCAATTACATTGTGGTCAGATATATGTTTACTTTGTATAACTTGAATTGTTGTCATTCATTGAGCCTTGTCTCATGGTCAAGAATATTTTGGTAAATGTTCTGAATATTGAACTTAATATATAATTCACTGATTCTGGGTGAAATATTATAAATGTCATTACTTCAGACTGATAGTGCTGTTCAAGTTTTCTATATACTTAATTTTCTCTGCTTCTATCATTTTTTAATTTATTGATTTATTGAGAGAGAGAGAGAGAGAGAGAGAGAGAGAGAGAGAGAGAGAGAGTCTGAGAGAGAGAGATTTATTTGCTTTTCTAGTTGTTTATGAATTCGTTGGTTAATTCTTGAATGTGCCCTGACTGGGGATAGAACCCACAACTTTGATGTATCCGGACAATGCTGTAACCAACTGAGCCACCTGGCCAGGGCTTTATGATGATAATTTGCTTTACTTATATACATTACTGGTTTTAAAATTTGTAAAATTTTTTGCATCTTTTCCCATAATTGGAATTGCTCTAGCCTGGTTTTGATAACAACTCATAAAAGGTTGTATAAAATTTATACATATATTTATACAACCATACTTCACTCATGAAAGTTTGTGTAAGGTTTTATAAAGTGGGTACTGCATTTAACTTGTCTTAGAATTTTCTTAGAAACTTTCATATGTAGATTTCAGTTTAAGGTTTATTATATTAACTAAATTTTAAGATCTATGTCTTTCTTCTTATATAGTTGTAAATATCTTCATACACATATATTTATAAATAGCCCAATCTTTTTTTATGTACAGTACTGTTATATTTCATCAATATCATTGTATCTATATTTAGATCTCTCTCACTCTTTCTATACATACACAGAGTAATATAGAAATCCACTCTCTACTACATGTATTAACTTTGATGTATCACAAAGATTTTAAAATCAATATGAGTTACCAAATTTATCAATTAAATTCTTCCTCCACTTATGGCATAATGATTTATATCAAAGGGAAATGTGAATATCTCTATCTCTTTCTTCTCTCTCACACATTTATATTATTGCCAAATTCTATAGATCTCCAAAATAATTTCTAAACCCCCACTTAGAAATATGTAAAATTCCTGTAATTTCTTCATCATCACTGCCACTTCTTAACTTTACTTGGTAATTGCCACCTCACTTTTTATAGTAAAATTAGAGAGATCTCTCAAACTACAAATGTGATCAGATCGTTCACTTCATTAAATTGTCTTCATAAAAAATGTGATTTTAGTTGGGAATTGGGGGTAGAAAGACTGATAGATTTTGAAAATAAGGATGTGAATCCTTATTTTCTGAGGCTTGTGAGGAATAAATAAGATTATTGTTAGAATATTAAATTTGACAGTAAAATAGTAATTAAGTTCTCAGACTAATTTAAATTGGCAAATTGAAATAAGCAAATATTCTAGAAAAATTAATGGTACTGGACAAAATCTGTTCCTAAAGTGTTAACTAAAAACTTCATTGGTAGTTCAATCTCATGGTAAAATTGTGTAACATGTAATGAACCTAAATCAGTAATATTTTAGTGCAAAAAATTAAAATTTAAATGCTATCAAGACTACATTATAAAATTTCCAAAAGCCTCCTAATATTTAAATTAAAAATGGGGGGATAGTAGAAGAATATCATGTAAGGAAAAATATCCTGTAAGTAAATTACATCTAGAAAATTTTTACTTTAGAAAATTAACTTTCATTTGAAATGCTAACAGCAGGACACCCATGAAAAGCACACATGGTATCAAAACAAGCCAAAGGAAAATTGTTTGGGCAAAAAAATGAAAAAGGATCCCAAGTCAAATTTATAGAAAGGATTTCTTTATTAACTTTTGGTCAAGAATATGTTTGTATATTTTCAGAAAACACCTCCAAGACCATGTGGATTCCTGCAACAGAGAGGAATTGACAGGACTGCTCGAGCCATGAAGACAGAAGAGAAACAGTCCAGAGATGGAAGACGCTGACAACGCCTCGCCATACTAGCATCAGCAGCTGTGCGTCGCTGCACGTTGCCCAGGACCAAACCAGAGAGGGTTGGACCTGCATTACTGCCATGTGCCCACCATCCAGATATCATTGCTGACATGTACACATAAGGAACTGTTTGACATTGAAATTGGGACTCAAAAGAACTGTTGGCCCAGAAAGAAACTCACTACAGACTGATTCATTTGCCTCTCAGCATAACCATTATTGCTTGTCTCATTTTCGGATCTTATACGTGTATTTCTAGTATCACATGATCTCACTCATCTAGGGGAAATAATGAACAACATAAACTGATGAATAAAAACAGACCCAGAGACAGGGAAGCATCAATCAGACTGTCAAACCTCAGAGGGAAGGTAGGGGAGGGTGGGGGTAAGGGGGAGAGATCAACCAAAGGACTTGTATGCATGCATATAAGCCTAACCAGTGGTCACGGACAACAGGGGGGTGGGGGCATGTGTGGGGAGGGGTTTGGGATGGGAATGGGGGGGATGAGGAAAAATATGTGATACCTTAATCAATAAAGAAATTTAAAAAAGTTTCTGACATAAATTTGAAAATTAGTAAATAATGGAAAGACTCTGTCAAAGCCAGCTGAAATTTTTGCCAAGGTATTAAGTCAGTATCAATTCAATGCTATAAAAATTAATATGAATCTATAAAAATTCATATTTGTGATATATACATACCTAGTAGGTTTTAAGCATTATCCTTCATTTCTTTCAAGATTTTAAACATTATCCTGAATTTCTTTCAAGAAGTAATCTATAAGATGTGTAATGATTCTTCATATCTGTCATTTTACTGAAATTATTTGTTTTTATCTCCCATCTTCCCAAATTTTTGTACAAAGATATTATATGGATAATTAGAACGTATCTCCTGTTTAGAGAAGAATCTAAAATATAATAAAGAAGTTTGATGTGAGACATAGGAATAACTGGCCAGCTGTTCTCTGTGGGAGAACTCTCCTTAGTAAGGTATACAGTCATACATTTCAAATTATTTGAACTGTTATTAATATCTAATAGCAGTATACAGATAAAGCCAAAAAAGGAAGCTACCCTAGTGACTTCACTTTTTCTAGGCCAAGCAGTCTTTTGGAAAACAATTATCTTAATTAACTCAAGTAATGTTTTGCAGGTGCCAGAACCTAAGGCAGGAAGGCCCCATCCTGGGAACACTGGATTCAGTAGTGTATACCCTACCTCATCAAAGGCTTTTAAACAGCAGGTGTGATACACAGAACATCCACCAAAAACATTGGAAAAGTTGAACTAGGATATTTGAGCTCTATCCTTTAAGCTGAACATAATTTGATATATCTAATTCATGATTCTTGGAAAGTGACTTACAGTAACTTCTGACTATAAAAGTTCAAAGTTTGCAGTTCCCCTTTAAATAAATTAATTCAACTTCTGAAGGAGTTTGATACATTCTTTTTAGAGACAGTGAACAATAATACAATTGCTTTGATGCAGTTTTTGGAAGGCACACATTCTGAACTTGAAAAGAGTTGGGATATCAGATTGAAAGAATGGTATATTGTGATTAATATGCCTGAGAAAGAAAAACAATACATATGTATTATATCATATTAAATACAAAAATAATGCACTATCATTCTGTTAGGCATATGGATCAGATATGGCTCACTCAACTCTAACTAAAGATGAAAGGAAAGTATATGAAGTCATGAAAAATCAAATATCCATAAAAATGTAAAATTAAATAGCCTCCCTTTATCATATGGTTCTTGATTAATTGGGATGATTATACACACACAAAGAACAGGCATTTTAAGTGGAAGAAAAAATGTACAGTAAATCTTTGTTCAAATTGACATTTTTATATTATCTACTAGAGGCCCAGTGCATGAAATGTGTGCACGGGTAGGATCCCTAGCGGATGCCAGCTGCTGGCCGGGGCCTCGCTTCTCTGGCTGCCGATGGCCAGCCAGGGCCTTCCTTCATCCTCTGCCACCCCCTGGTGGTCAGCGCACATCATAGCGAGCGATCAAACTCCTGGTTGGTTGAACTCCTGAGGGGACACTTTCCATATTAGGCTTTTATATAATAGATGAGCTTCTGAAATTTAATCATAATTCTTAAAATATGTATTTTTATCATGTAAAGGGCCCTGCACGCAAACTGTCATTTTAATGTAGTTAAAATGTCATGTAATTTTCATTGTGACCTTTTATTCTATTTCTTATTATGGTAGTTATTGCATACCAGTAAAAAACATTACATACTATGTGGATATTCTGTATGAATTACAGAAAAAGAGGCTGAGAACAAATGAGCCCCTCTTTATGTGTCCAGCACACTGCACTTGCCACGCTATCATACTGTTCCTTTTCTTGGAGAAGGTACTTGACTTAAACACCACATCTATCTTTGTAAAAACTGTGTGTGTTTTTTCAGTTCTGAACAAAGAACCTTAATCTTTAATCTTAAAAGTATTAGAATTCAATTCATATTGTTGAAGGATTCACATGTAGTACCCCAGGTGTGGGTATTACATTGACCTACCCTAGATTACATAACCTAGGTTAAAGTAAATAGTAAACTAAGCAAGAGGCGCTACGCAAGCGTGATAATGAAGTCTGATTTAAAATGATGTCATAGTTGAAAGAAAGGGCTTTGCCAAAATATAAAATATGAAAAACGATGCTGGTGTGTAAGAATGATGATACTGAAATAGATATAATAACGGCAAACGATTTATGGTGTGGTGATTGAAGAGTTGAAGACGCATTTGGAGCATGTGGATTGGAGATAACGGTGAGTCATTTAGTGGAAATGCTCTAGATACATTGCTTTTCTTCATCTTTTGTATTTATTGATATTGAAACCAAAATGTGGGATGTTGATTCCGAGTTCATTGTCTTGGAAAAATGAAGAATGAAGTCACAGACAAAAGCAGCAGAACCGAAGTAGATTGGGAGGAGCCAGTCCTGGAAAAGGTGTAGCTGGATATATTTTAAAAGTGGGATTGGATTGAAGAAGCGAGGTAGGACTGGACATATAAACTTAGGTTTATTAGTGGTTTTATTTTTTAACATATTAAGGAATATGAAATGTTTTAAGAGAAAGTGACACCTAAAAAGAGAGTGTGTAGATAGCAACAGAGGTCCTAAATATGGGGAAAGTTCATACCAAAGAATCAAGAGGAAAGAAATAAATGAGACAAAGACACTAACATTAAAGAAATAGGGCAGGTGCAGAAAGCAGTAAGCAGTTCTATTTGGCTCCTTTGGAGACTGAGGCAAGTTATATAAATGGAGAGCCTATGGGTTAGAGGACTGGGATTGAAAATTTCAAATATGATGATTCTAATCATTTTGCCTTGGGCATGAAATATTTAGTTTCAATTTGAGTGGCCTCACAGTCTGTCAGCACTTTTGTTTTTTTCTTCAAGGCCCAGGAAGAGCTGAAGCAGGTAGAAAAAGGAGAAGAACTATGTAGAGATTATTATTTTGTGAGCTGAGAAAAATGACTTTGTTCTGGTTGAACTTGGCATGAAATTTGCGTTACTTTAGACTCATTCAATCTCATATCTTTAATCTTAAAATCAATGTGATTTGCAGTTCCCAGGACCCCACCGTTCTGATTGCCATTTTCTCTTTTGTACTTTTAAAATGCTTAACTGTGGGGATTCTGTTTTTATATAAGCCTCAATTCCTTCAAAATAGACAGTGAAAGAGCAGAGTATTATAAATAATGACAATGTAATGTGTTTGAACTTCAGAGAAGAAAATGTCTGGTTGAAGAATTTATATTTTTTTATGTCATTCTGAAAACACTCATAATGAATAGCCATTCAGTCTCATTATGATTTTAGGCCAATACATACTTCTTAAGGAAACTTAAAAATAATAAAAATAACTACATGCATCATTTCAAATAAAACTCTTCCTTGAAATCAATTCTACTAGCAATTCAAAAGTATTATATATATATATATATATATATATATATATATATATATATATATATATTATGCTTTGTCTTAAAAACACACATAATAAAGATCCATGTTTTATGATTGATAGATTGCCGCAAAGCCATTTCTCGTGTATAGGAGTGTCATCAGTCAGTTTCTCAGGAAATACACCAATGCATTATTTGTTAGAGAGGTTTTTGGTTGTTTGTTTATTTGTTTGTTTGTTCTTTCCAATTACTCTAAAAAATACCCCCAGTGAGTTAGAGGAAAAAGCAGGAAGCAGGTGTGGGCAGAGGGAACATTTAAACTGCAAAGTAGTCCCACAAGGAACTCTGGAGCTGAAATGGCAACTCAGCATCATCCCAGATTGGAGCACAGAAAGACACTTTGTATTCCAGTCTCCTGGTTGGATATGATCTGCCCCATGGAGGGAGGAGTTTTTAGCAGGGGAGTTTGCTTTGGGAGCAATTTCTGAACATGAACTTAGTTCTGTGCAAAATATTGTGGGCAAGGCAGCATTTCCTGCAGCATCAGTGAGTCTCTCAAATTTAAAGGAGGCATCTAGATGGTATATCATCTAGAAAAACATCGATAAAACTGTGTTTCATGTGAATATTCCTTGCGATTTTCAAGACCTTGCCTTTCAAGTCTATTTTTTTAAAGGAAATGTTGCCTTTATTTTCTGTGGTGGACCAAAAAGGGCTGTCAATTCTTTAGCATTTATCTTCTCAAAAAATGAGATTATGTTACCCTTTCCTTGATTCTGCAGTGACCTAAGGATACTTTTACTAATAAAATCCAGAGGGTATGACACCATGCCAATTCCAGGGCCAGCCTTTGGGCATCTTTTTGCTTGTTTCTTAAAAGACTGAGCTGCCATGTGAGAGGTCTAACTTACTGAGGAAAACACATGGATATCTCATAGATACCCTGATACCTCATGGAGAAGATGAGAAGTACAATGTAGATTAGTATTACAATGTGACCACCAGAAAGCAAGACCTATAAGAGTGGAACCCAACATGTAATTGGATGCCCTAGCCCCAGCTGCTATAGCTAATGCCACTTCAGTAAGAGATAAATTGGCCAGCAGAGTCCTTTCTGAATTCCTTGCCCACAATATTTTGAAAAATGTATTGATATTTTAATCACAAAATTGTAGGGTAGCATTAAGTCAATAGGTAACAGAATACTACCTTTCTTCTATCTTTCTAGCCAATTGGTTGTGTTGCTTTTATGGATACCAGGGATTACGAAGTTATGGTAGGCTAGATTTGGTAATTTATTCTGAGCCATGTGAACACATAAAGGCTTTAGAAGGTATAAATCAAAACCATTACTGGGATGATGTAAGCAAGATGGTTGTAATAAAATTGTGGGCTATGCAATCAATATACAAAAGTCACTTAAAATAAACTATAAAAAAAAGCAAATAAACAGTAGCAACAAAAAGAATGAAATACTTCAGAATAAACAACAAAAATGGTGAAATACTTGTATACTCAAAACTATGAAACAATGGTGAAATCTTAAAAAGATGCAAAAAAAATAATGTGAAGACATTATGTGTTCAAGTATTGGAAAACTTAACACTTTTTAAATGTCTTACTACTCAAATTGATCTACAGATTCAATACCTTCCCCCTCTAAATTCCAATGGTATTTTTTGAATATATATAAAAATGTCTTACACCCTGACCCACGTGGAGCATTGTACACCAAAAAGTCATGGTTTCATTTCATTTCCTGGTCAGAGCACACATCTAGGTTGCAGATTTGATCCCCAGTTGGGGTGAGTATGGAAGGCAACTGATCAATGTTTCTTACATCTCTCTCTCTCTCTCTCCTGTCTCCCTTCTCTTCTTTCTAAAAATCAATGAACATGTCCTTCAGTAAGAAATAAAAAACAAAACAAACACACAAAAATCCCACATAAAAGCAAAACAAAACAAGAACATCAGTCTACAATTCATATAAAACCACAGAAATCCCAAACAGCCAAAGTAATCATGGGAAAGAACATAACTGGTAGCATGACACTTCTTGACTTCAAACTCTGTAGCAAAGCTATTATAATCAAAACAGTATGATAATAGCATCAAGACCAGCATATAGACCAAAGGAACACAATCAAAATTATGAAAATAAACCCACTCATGTATATTCAATTGACCAAAGGAACCCAGTATACACAATTGAGGAAGGAGAATGAAAAATGGATATCCATATGCAAAAGAATGAAATGAAAATCTACATCTTATACCATATACAAAAATCAACTGAAAATTGATTAAATATTCCAATATAAGATCTGAAACTAGAAAACTCCCAGAAGGAAACATAGGGGAAGAGCTTCTTCCTAGGCAACAACTTCTTGGATATAACACCAAAACACAGGTAACAAAAGCAAAAATGAACAAGTGGACTATATCAAACTAAAAAGTTTCTGCAAGGCAATGGAAGTAATAAACAACATTTTAAAATCAATACAGAGTAGGAGAAAATATTTGCAAACCTTATATCTGATAAGAAGTTAATATACAAAATATATAAGGAATTCTACAACCCAATAACAAGGATATATTTTAGATTAAAAATTGGGCAAAAGACTTAAAAGATATTTATCCAAAGGCATACAAATGGACAACAAGCATAAGAAAATACTTAGCATCACTACTAAATAGAGAAATATAAATCAAACCACAATGAAGTATCACCTCACATCTATGTTAAGATGTGCATTCTCAATAAAACAAAAGACAGGTGTTGAGAAATTGGAAAATTTAGATTATCTTGGAGGAATGTAAATTAGTATGGCCACTATGGAAAAAGCAATGCACTTCCTCAAAAAAATAAATATTTAAAAAGAAGGAAAAGCAAAGCGTCACAATCATATAATGTAGCACTTCTACCTTTGAGTATTTATACAAGAAGTTAAATCAGGATATTAAAGAGATATTTGTACTCTCATGTTTATTGCAGCTCTATTCATAAGAGCCAAGATAAGGAAACAACTTTAATGTCCATTGACAAATGAATGGGTAAAGAAACTACAGCATATATGTAGAATGAAATAGTATTCAGCTTTAAAATAGAAGCATATTCTGCCATATGCAACAGCATGGATGAGACTGGAGGACATTTTGTTCAGTGATAAGCTAGTCACAAAAGGACAAATACTGCATGATTCCACTTATATGAGATGTCTCTTGAAACAAAGAGTAGAATGTTGGTTGCCAGGAACTATGGAGAAATGGGGAAGAGGAATTATTTATTCAATGGGTACAATACTTTAGTTTTGTAAGATGAGTCAGTTCTAGAGATCTGCTTTACAACATAGTGCTCATAGTTAACAATACTATGATGAACACTTAAATTTGTTAAGATAAGTTTGAAGTAAATGTTATGTTAGTGTTCTTGCCATAGTAAAAATAAATCCATTCTATTAAATCACATATTGTCATACTTTCTATCAGCTGCAAGGTTGGCTCTCACATATTAATACCAGTCTGGTCATCCTTAAAGATTTAAGCACAATTTAATGTTTTGTTTTGTGGTAGTTTTTTGTTTTTTTGTTTCTTGTTTTTGCTGTTTTGTTAACCTTAATGTTTGAAGAATACTATTTTTATAAATCTTTGCTAACTT
Organism: Corynorhinus townsendii; assembly: GCA_026230045.1. Taxonomy (NCBI): domain Eukaryota; kingdom Metazoa; phylum Chordata; class Mammalia; order Chiroptera; family Vespertilionidae; genus Corynorhinus; species Corynorhinus townsendii. The sequence goes on along the minus strand of JAPDVU010000008.1, from coordinate 65,702,237 downwards.
TAAAAATATTTTATCCATGGCTATTATATAATGCTAAAGATACTTATTTTAAAATTTTTGCTAGGTTAAATTTTCTTTCATGAATTCTGAATTCTCTTTCTCCTATTAATTCAGAGACCAGGAAATTTTTCTGACCAAGAAAAGCAAAGGTATGCTAATAGGGATAGATTATAATTATTCTTCATCTGCCCCCTTGCTGATACCTTTTTCTGTGCATCCAGCAAAATAAAATTGCTGTAGAATATAATTAGTTTTTTATATCAATTAAGCTGGAGCCCAGTGAGTAGAGAGAGAGAGACAGAGAAAGAGACAGAAGGGACATAGAAAGACAGATTGTGTCCAAGTTCTTATTTTATTTGCTGATTTTTATTCACCCTGTCCCAATTTATTTTATGTGCTAGATGCATGACCCAACTATAACATGTCTTCCAGAATCACGCTGAAGTTAATTTTAGTTTAAAGTTTATTTTTGTAACATACTGTTATCATCAACCTTAATGTGCAAGAGCAGTAATATTTCAAGGAGAGTTTTATACAAATAAGCTGTTCTCTCATTTTCAATTTATAGTACTACAGTGTACTAATTCTTGCACTTTCTGCAGGCACATTTGTCACTGACTTGTGATTGATATAAAAGAGGGCTATGTCAGTGTCTTTGGGTTGAAAGCCAATTCTAATGTATCACAGACACAGGAAAAACACATACAAATCCTCACTTTTGATAAGTGTCTTACATGATTATTTTTTAGTTTTGAATATTTGCTAGCAAGAATCCTATCTAATGAAGAGCAAATATGTTAATTGACCCTCATACCATCGCAAAGATGGCAACACCCACAGCCAATAAGGAGGGACTATGCTAATTGAGTGCCACACCCTCAAAGATGACAGCTCCCACAGCCACAAGATGGCAGCCCCCAGTCCCCTCAGCCCTCCTGGGGCTGCAGGCATGCAGCAAGGCTGGGCCTGCCCCTAGGAGTCCCCCAGTCCCCTCAGCCCCCAGCCACCCAGGTCTGGCCTGAGGCACAGGCAAGACTCGGATGGTGGCTGCCTAACCAACACCCGAGGTGCAGGCAAGCCTTGGATGTGGCTGCTCCGTTTTCCAGGGCTGCCCAAGACTCAGGTAACCAGGGCCAGCCGAGGCTTGCGCTGCTGGCAGTGGCAGCAGCAGTGGTGTGATGGGGCGTCACTCACCTTCTCCTGATTGCCGGGTTGCCTCTCGCCCCTGAGGGCTCCAGGACTGTGAGAGGGATCAGGCTGGGCTGAGGGAACCCTCCTCCAGTGCATGAATTTTCAAAGATATGTTATTAGTTTTGCCAATTATTTCAATGCATATCAAAAGTTCTGTAAAAGACTACTTAAACACCTATACCAGCGGTTTGCCGCTCTGTTGACTAATGAGTTTGCCAACCACTGACCTATACTAATAAAAGGGTAATATGCTAATTAGACTGGACATCTTCTGACATTCCTCTGGATGTCCTTCCTGACAAAGACACGGTGGTGGGGGCTGAGGCAGAGGCAGTTAGGGGTGACCAGGCCGGCAGGGGAAGGGAGTTAGGGGCAACCAGGCTGGCAAGGGAGGATAGTGAGGGGTGATGAGGTCAGCAGGGGAGGGTAGTTAGGGGAAACCAGGCTGTCAGGGGAGGGCAGTTAGGGGCGATCAGGCAGGCAGCCAGGCAGGTGAGCTGTTAAGAGCCAGTGGTCCCAGATTGTGAGAGGGATATATGACTGCCAGTTTAGGCCTGCAGGATCTGGCCTAAACTAGCAGTTGGACATCCCCTGAGGGGGTCCCAGATTACAGAGAGTGGAGGCTGGCCTGAGGGACCCCCCTTCCTGTGCACAAATGTCATGTACCGGGCCTCTAGTTTGTTTTATAAAAGTGTGCTTTTTAATATTTTGTTATGGGAAATTTCAATCATATATCAAAGTAGAAAAAAATACATGAATGAACTTCATTATACCCATCACAAAGATTCAATAATCATCAAATTCAACCATTTTTCCTCTTTTATTTTTCTATCCACTGTACCTGCTCCAGATTATTTTGAAGCAAATCCAAGACTTCATATCATTTTATATATAAATATTTCAGTTTGCAGCTCTAAAAATATTTCCTTAAAATGATAGCCATAATAACATTAGCATACATAAGTAATTACATCATGTAATATCTAGGCAATGCTCATATTTTCTTGTTATCACAGAAATGCTAGCTTTTTCAAAATTTAGTTGAATCATAATAGAAATATTTTAAATATATTTTAAGTCTTTTGAATCAGCAGGCCTTTCTTTTTAGGTCTTTTGAATCAGCAGACCTCTATTGCAATTTATTTGTTGATAAAATTGGGTCAGTTTACTATATGAACAATTCTCCTGCCTAGAGGATAAAATGAAATGATTTAGCAGGCTTACTTTTCATCCATCCCTACTTTATCCATCCATGTACTTATTCAACAATTACATGTGTCGATATTATCTGTGTATCTGTCCGTCTTAACTAATATGTATTAATTAATATTTTAATGTAGCTACAGAAAAAAATAATGACATACATAACCTTAATGATAATAGCAGATTATACTTTGGTGATGTGATAAAGGTTGTGTTTGTGAGAGCAAAGCAATTATGGTATAGATTATTGTAGGCTTTCCCTCCACCACACCAACAAGGAAGGGTTTGTCTTTGCTTGATATTTTTCTTATTTCTAAAGTGCTGAGAAAAGTTACCCTTGACAAATTTTTGAAGGGAATCTTTCTGGAAGTAATGATAAACTGGAAGGAATGATAAACTGTAAAAAAAAAAGTGTTCAAAGTCTAGGGATGGAAACAAGGTATTCCAGGTGATGGATTATAGGTTCCAGAGTAAATTGAAAAATTATTGAATGTTGTAGAAAGCCAGTATGTAGTGATAAATTGGGAAACAAGTAAGTACTGCTTTCAGTGAGTTTGAAGGGCATGTTTAGAGGGAGTAAGAAGTTAATAATCTGAAAGAATGTAGGTATCTATATAGATAATGCTATTTTAAAATTCTAGTATAAGAGGAAGAGCAATTCTGTATGTATGATCACAAAATAAAAATTAAATGTAGAGTTGAGGAAGGAAGTTAAAGATTATAAAAATTGAGCAAGTCAAGGATTGTGAGCTTCTGTGCTAAATGAATTGTCCATTGGGGAGTAAAGTCTCCTTCAATGATGCATAGGCCTAAGATACAATGGAAGATTATAAACTCAGATATAGATATATAAACCATTTTGAAAAAAACATTTATAAGCTGGTGTTTTTGTGAAAAATAAAATGTAGTAAATGAGCTGAGTCCAAAAATGTTTTTTTTCAGGTAAGTTTAGGAAAACAGATTAGGAGAAGAATGGAAAGGTAAGAAAATCTGGCTCAGACTCCTTGCTTGTGAGAGAAATTAAGTGTAGGAGTGACAATGAATTCCACTACAATTAGGATTGCAGACAAATCTGTATCTTCATGTTATAAACAAAACTCAGTGAAGGTACATATTTATAAGAAGCATTAATTAAGGGACTAAATACATGATTAAATTTAGTGCAGATAAGTAGAACAGAAGAAGATAGAAGTATCTTAAGTCTAGCCTTTCCCTCTATTCCCATATCTCGGTCTAAGAAGGAGCCATGGCTGTGGTTACTTTCCTCCTTGGGACAATGTCTGGTTCCCATCCTCAGATTCCTGATAACTTTGTTGGGGGTCTGCCTGTATTTGAAAATCATTGAACCACTGTGTGAGTTCTCAGTGATGAACCTCAAGTTCTAGCATCAGCATAGAATACAATATCCTATCTAATAAAAGAGTAATATGCAAATGACCGTCACTCCAACACACAAGATGGCCACCCCCATGTGGTCAAATATGGCTGCCCCCATGTGGAAACAAGATGGCCACCACAAGATGGCCAGCAGGGGAAGGCAGTTAGGGGCAACCAGGCCTGCTGGAGAGAGAAATTGGGGGGGACCAGGTCAGCAGGGAGGGCAGTTAGGGGTGACTGGGCTGGCAGAAGAGGGCAGTTGGGGGAGACCAGGTCAGCAAGGAGGGAAGTTGGGGGGGACCAGGCCTGCAGGTGAGGGCAGTTGTGGGCAATCAGGCCAGCAGGAAGGGCAGTTAGGGGTGACCGGCCAGCAGAGGAGGGCAGTTGGGGGAGACCAGGTCAGCAGGGGAGGGCATTTGGGGGGGACCTGGCCTGCAGGGGAGGGCAGTTGCAGGGGGGAAGAACAGGCCTGCAGTCGAGGGCAGTTGGGAGGGGGGGACCAGGCCTCAGTGGAGGACAGTTGGAGGGACCCAGGCCTGCAGAGGAGGGTATTTTGGGGGGGGGGGGCAGGCCTGCAGTGGAGGACAGTTGGGGGAGACCAGGCCTGCAGGGTAGGGCAGTTTGGGGGGACCAGGCCTGCATGGGAGGGCAGTTGGGGGGTACCAGGCCTGCATGGGAGGGCAGTTGGGGAGGACCAGTCCTACAGGGGAGGGCAGTTGGGAGCCTGCAGTCCTAGATTGTGAGAGGGATGTCTGACCACCGGTTTAGGCCTGATCATTGGGATTGGGCCTAAACGTGTGTTTGGACACCCCTCAAGGGGTCCCAGATTGAAGAGGGTGCAGGCTGGTCTGAGGGACAACCCCCATTCCCCTGTGTATGAATTTTGTTCACCGGGCCTCTAGTATAAATCTATAATCTAGAGGAAGATTAAAACATAACAGACATTTTGAAAAATCACTAAGAACATAGATTTTAGACTTAGAAAAAAATAAAAAATAAGTTTAAATTTAGCTCTGTTAGTTTCCAGGTGGAAAAATGTTTACCACATCTGAATCTTTGTTCCTAGCTTGTGAAATGACAATATTGTTCATTTGATTGTTGTGATAAATAAATATTACATGTGACATAAATTAATGCAGTGTTTAGTAATTATTAAATGCTCAGTATTAAATATATATGCAAAAGGTAAAGTAAAATGCTAAGCTTTAAGTGAAAGCAACATAGAATTAGAGCAATGTTTCCCAAAAGGTTACTTATTAACTCTAAGGATACTTATGAAATTTACACTAAATGTCCTGTTTTCATGAAGCTAAGACTTAGGGAACACAAAAAGCAATATTAAAATTATACAAATGTGTATAACTATAAATTCAAGGAAAATCCCTTAATATAAGTAAAGGAAGAGAATTTCTGTAGTAGAAGATAACAAAGGAATCTGAGTTGAACTATATATGGATGAATCAGAATTCTTCACTAAGGTCATGATACTTGAAATATAAAGATGAATAAGAATTTAATAAATAACTTATGCTGTGTGTATAATTTATTTAATCGAATTTTCCAAAAGAACTTGAGAATCATGTTTTCTGAATAATATTTTTTATAAATTATATGCAAACTCTTAAAAATTTAGTTGATTTGAAATTCTCTTATCTAAGCAATTTCTATTATAGAAAACAAGGAGGAAGAGGGATCAATAAGAAAAAGAAATTTTAATTGGAAAAGAATTGAGAACATTTACAAAGACAAGAATATAAGATACAAGTCTGAAGATAAAAAATAAAGAGAAAAACAAAATGAAATTCACTTTGGGAAAATACAAGTTATTATATTGGATGAAACAGTTTTAAATGCCTTTTGAATTAATTGCTTCCAAATAGATGAAACCAAAACCTAAATACTAGATAAGCCTTATTATAACTCTAACTCTACATGACTTGAGGATGAATATCTATGCCCATCATACTGCGGATCTAGCATCATTCTTATCAATCACCATCCATATTTTCAGAACAACTTGTTTAATTTTCCCTACTGTTTGCCTTGAAAGAAACATGTTTTTATTATGTAATACAATTAATTCAGGAAAATTAATTATTGTTTTTAAACCTTGTTGTTGAATGGGTTAGGGTTCTTTACAAGAAGATTGTGTGACATGTATCAGAATTTTTTCCAAGACTACTACCAATACTATTGACTTTTATTAAAGCTTCAAATAAAGGGTCATTTTCTTCATCACAAAATTGCAGCCATGACTGAGATAATTTGTAGCAGTTGCTTAACAGCTCTGCAGACTGGAAACTAAAGGGAGAAATTTGGCAGGTGGAATGCAATTACCCAAACTGGACCTTATCCAGGTACATAGGGCAAGCACCCTCCCATTCTTACAGATTGCTTTCAAATTTTTAATGATCTTAAAAGGATTAGTGCCCTCACTTTTTTCTATATCTCTTAAAATATGTGTAGAGTAGTCACATTAAGAGAAAATTAAAATTTGTTGTCTAGTGCTGAAAAGGTAGTTCTAATAGTATTTTACTGTTGGAGCATGCTCATATAATAAAGAGTACATATTTTGTGCTTTTAATGAAATACTGAATCAACCTCTATATATACACTCACATGAAAACATAGAGTACATGATGGATTACAAAGAGAATTTCTCTTTTTTTCAGGTTGTAATATGTTATTCAATGAATTCATTTCCCATAAGGGTTATATATACTAATTTTAGATGAATGTAAAAATAATGTGCTTAAAATTATAAACATAAAATCTTTATTTTCATTTTATACTGGATGTTTAATTTAGGTGTTTTTTTTTCATGGCTTGATAGAGTGTTCATCTCTTTACAATCAATTCTGTTCTCTTCTGTACTGATTACTAGCTTAATACTACTTTAGGAAATAAATCTCTGAAATCTGAATTTTGAAAAATCAAACAAACAACAAAACCAGACTGGTTTAGCTCCAGCTTCTGCCACAATGAGGTGAGAACAAATTTTCTGATTTCTCTTTCACTTTGCCATGCCACTCCTATGAAAACTTACAGACTCTCTCATTTTATGTACTAAATTCAGTAGTGTTTATTTTCACTACTGAATTTAGTACATAAATTGGGAAGACAATCAATGCTTTTCATTTATTTTAATTGTGTGGAAAAATTAAATAAATGTTTGTGCTCAATAGTTTTTTAAATTAATCTTAGAAATTACAACAATTAAGGATTTTATGCAGATATTGGTCTTCAGGTGAATTTAAAATCAAGTCACCCCCCTTTTTTTCATTTGATTTATTTTTTTGTGTAATATCTCATTTATCTGACTATATCTCAATTACATTTCTTTGGGTACTTTCTTATTCGTTGTTTTGACCGTTATTTTATCCTCATTTAAAATTATGTTTCACCTCATATGTTAATTTGTACTTTTCCATTGTGAATTTGAGTTTGTTTTCCTCTGTTCATATCTATTATGCTTAGAGTTTCTTCTATTCCTGTCCAGGTCAGTGCTCTTCTCAATTTAATATTATCTGAAATTTGATTCAGGCTTTTTAGTGTTCAAACTCACTACAGGAGGTTGGAATTTAGTGCAAATTTGATATTATCTCATCAGTAACTTTCTAAAACCTTTCTAAATTGACTCCATTATGGGGATTATTTCCTGCTTATATTTTGATTCCCCTCTATCTCTAAAGGTAATATATATATATATATATAGGTATGTGTGTGTATATATATAATTTTAATATCTACAATGACTATTGCTCACAGTGATTGCATTACAAAGCAAATACTGAGAATAGATGAAATGGTATTTACTCTGTTTAAATCTAACTACACAGATTTAGTTAGATTCTGTGTTTTGTACTTAATGTCTTTGCACTATTTCCCTACCTATTAATATCAGCATTACACACACTTCTTTGTTTCCCCAATAAAAAAATGAAACTGTTTGCAGATTTGTTTCTTTTCAATGTTATGCTTCTTTGTGAATTTTCAATTTTCTTTTCTTTTTCCTGAATAACATGAAGTGCTGCAAGACATTTACCTGTTCCCTTAATTTCCTACGATGCTTGTCTTCTGGACCTGCTGATTTGCATATGTTCAAATTTACAAAGTATTCCCTTACATGATTTTAATCAAAAGCTATTTGCAGCCCTGGCTGGTGTCTCAATTGGTTGGCCGTCCTTCATGCAGAGAAGGGTTGCCAGGGTTTGATTCCAGATTAGGGAACATACCCGCATGCAGGCTTGACCCATGGAGGAAGGGAGGGTGGATGGAGAGGTGTGTGCAGAAGGCAGCCGATCTGTGTTGTTGATTTATGTTATTCTCTCACATGGATTTTTTTCTCCCTCTAAAAGTCAATAAAATACTTTTAAAGTGATATTGCAGCTTCTTCATTGCTCTCTACGTGGTTTAATTTTTTCCATAGTTATTGTCAGAAAATTAAAATAGCTTTTATAATGAAATATTTCAACTAATTTACAAATAATTGTAAATAACAATATTTTGTTTTGAAGTGAGAACCTTGAACAATGATGAAGGGAATTGATTTTCATCTTACCACTATCTTAAGAAATATTTTTAAAAATATTTAAGAAGTGTTAGCCAGCTACTCTAAGATGATTTTTCTATTCAGAGCAATTACATTGCATGAAATAAATTTCTATCATGAAAAAAAAAATTTTTAATACTTGAATTAGGTTACTTTAAAACTACCCCAAATTACTTATTGTATTCCACTATCCTATATAATAAAGCCCTAATATGCAAATTGACTAAATAGCGGAAGAACCGGTCGCTATGATGCACACAGACCACCAGGGGGCAGACGCTCAAAACAGAAGCTGCCCCATGGTGGTCAGTACACTCCCACAGGGGAGCACCACTCAGCCAGAAGCCGGGCTCATGGCTGGCAAGCCAGTGGCAGTGGTGGGAACCTCTCCCACCTCCACTTCAGGCAGGCGGTAAGGAGCAAGGGGTCCCAGACTGCAAGAGCTCCGGACTGTGAGAGGGATGACTGACTGCTGGCTTAGGGCCGATCCCCAAGGGTCCCAGACTGCAAAAGGGTACAGACCAGGTCGAGGGACCCTCCCACAGTGCATGAATGTCATGCACCGGGCCTCTAGTAGCTTGATAAAGATGCTAACTGACACTATTTGGAAGGTATTATTTTACTAAGGAAGGACTTAAGGAAACTTTTTACTAAGGGATAATCAGTGAGGCAGGGATTTATCATTACCTGTTTAGTATACAACAGGCTTTCTACTAGACAATAAAGGTTCAATGTTGGAAAAGACAAACCGTTTTTTATTTATCCTGTAGCTTTCATTCTCTTGGGTGATACACATAATTAACAGGTGAACAAATAGCAATATGAAGTTCCCTATGTTTCTATGTATGTATGCATGTATGCATTTATGTATATATGTATGTGTCTATATATCACCTGTCATTATTACACAGGTGCTGCATTAGCAGAATAATGTTAAAGAGTGACTGCTCCACAAAAATAGTATTCTTTTAGACAGGAGATCAGGGAAGGGTCCCATAAAAAGATGAGATGTGCACTGATGTTTTAAGGAAAAGAAGGGGCATTTGTGATGGTGGGAACATATTGAATTTCCTGGAATAGAAAAGAGTTTGATGTGTTCTGGAAACAATGGTGATGTGGGATATGGATGGAACTTACAATGATTGAAACAAAAAGAGTTTCAAGAAATAGAGAGGGACAAATCAACAAACAATTACATTTTTAAGTTAATTTTAACAGTTCTTAGAAGATGAATACTAGGGAATGGTAATTTCAGAAAGAAAAACAAATTAGAAAATGCTTAGTGTAAATCAGATAACAATTTACTATGGCGTGGACCAGGTGAAAAACATTTTGATATAAGTAGGGTGGGAAATCTCTCTAGCAATGGGTATAAGTAGGGTGGCCACTATCTCTACTCTTATTCAACACTAGAGGCCCGGTGCATGAAATTTGTGCACTTGGCGGGGGGAGGAGGGGCGGTGTCCCTCAGCCTGGCCTGCACCCTCTTGCAGTCCTGGACTCCTCAAGAGATGTCTGCCTGCTTGCTTAGGACCTGATCCCTGTGGGGCCCTAAGCAGGCAGGCAGGCAGACATCCCCCTTGCAGTTTGGGGCTCTTACAATCTGAAACCCCTTGCTTCTTACTGCCTCCCTGCAGTGGAGGTGGGTGAGGCTCCCACCACCACTGCTGTACTTGCCAGCCATGAGCCCAGCTTCTGACGGAGCAGCGCTCCCCCTGTGGGAGTGCAATGACCATCGGGGGCAGCTCCTGCATTATGCGTCTGCCCCCGGGTGTCAGTGAACATTATAGCAACCGGTTCTTCCACTGTTTGGTCAATTTGCATATTAGGGTTTTATTATATAGGATAGTACTGCAAGTCATAGCTAGAGCAATCAGGCAAGATAAAGATATAAAAGATTGTTGGTTGACTTTGGAAATTACCACAAACCTTGAAATTTTTAAAAGTATTACCTTTTGTTATTGTGTTCTCAGTATGTGGAGAGATACTGCTCTCCTTTTATTTTCATCTTCCATCTCTTCCTTTATACTCCTCCTTTCTTTCCCCTTCTTGTACCTCCACCTTTTCTATCTCTTATTTTCTCTGTCTTATCTTTGCTTTCCAAGATGAAAGAATAATACTAACCATAAGGGTATTATTTTAGAAGTTTCAATATTATAAGGCTGATGGAAAAAAGAGATTTTTTTTCTGTAAGTCAGACTGCAGCTATGGGAGTAATAGACTCCAAGCCCTCATATTTTTTACTGTACAGCCACTTTCTGATTGAGGTAATAGAGATTTTAGAGTGATGGCTTGTCAGGTGAGCATATTCCTGTGTGTCAAGTCATTTTTCTTTTCTAAATATCTTCTGATTAGACGTGAAGTTTCATTTGTAAAATCAGTAAGGAGTACTGATAATTTTGATTTATATAAAGGAAAAATGATATATATATTTAATATAGTATACTGTGAAATCCCCCCAAAATACAAATATGAATATGAAAAAGATGAAAGTTGAAAATAAATTAATTTAATCAATGTCGAATGAAAAATACAGTATATTTGGATTTTTAAACATGATATCAATGTTTCTCTGTGCCTAATGGTTTTCACAAAATTGTGCCTTGTTTCAAATTCTCCCTGACTGTATAATTGTTTTGAGAGTAAGGCTGAGGTTAAAGCAAGTATAAGTGATTATCTCATAAGTTATCATTTGTAGAAAAGATATCTGAGTATAATAATTTAAAAAATATATATTTTTGTGAGTTCAATCCAAGATATAAATTAGAGTTATTTTACGATAAGTCTTTAATTCAAGCTAGTGTTCAATGTATAAAGAGTCTGGGTGGATAAATTCACATGTAAAAATTACAAGTTTCACTGCTCTCCCTCCTTCTCCTACTCCCTGTAAACTGTGCCCCAAATGCCAGTGTCTGTTGGCTTGAGATTTTATGTGATCTCTGTTTTCACCTATTCTTGGCTTGGTGCTCTCAAGATATGTCTACTCACTTCACATTGTTCCTCACAGTAAGTAACGAACTAACCTGTATCTCTTTTCCAGGATGGTTTTCTAACGTTGGCTAAATCTCCAAAATCACTTCCATAAATAAGGAAAAAAATTAAAAATCATCAATAAACCGCAAAACCCTCCCTTGGAAATAGGCAACTAATTTTTTATTTCTTGTAATATTAAAATATGGCTGCCATTCATTGTTAACAGTTCACTTGTCTACTAGGTTCCTATACTTATGTGTATGCTGTAAAACTGTCCTTATGTTTGACCTTATTGATCAAATTTTTAGATAAGATTATCTAATTTCATAATCAAAGGAATCTTAATATCTTCTTCTTTCCTCTTTTCATCTAATGGACTGATCTTGGCAGCTAGAAAAAAAACCACAACTTTACTTATACCTCCAATTCTTAAAAAATAATGATGATGCACATAAAATACTAAATTACTAAATCCATGTATAAATATCACTTGGGTTGTCTTATCATTTAATACTTATATAAGAATGACGGGAATTCTAATTCTGCAATTTTAGAACATTTTTTACTCATATATCTGATTTCTAATTGTGGGGATGTGTGTCTTAGCCATTGCAAAGTTTCATCTTTGCCTAAATTAATTCTGTTTATGAATCTTTCAGTAATGTTAGCTTTGCTGCCATTGTTGTTTATTGGATAAGACAGTATGTTTCTTTAATTCTCCTATTCTGTCAATAAAACTTAATTTAAAAAATATTCAATGTGTATCATGGCTTGGTATTACAGAAATGAAAAACCTTTAAATTCAAGGTGAATATCCCTTGTTTAAAATTATTGTTGGACAGTCTTATCTGCAGCGTTCATTGGCTTGAGATTTCATATGATACCTCCATTTTTCTGTATTAGCCCTTCCCACTTCTCACCGTAACCACTTTACTCTTCATTACGTTATCTTGAATCATTCCAGGGAATACCAATGCTATCTCACTCTATTTTGAAAGTCTAGCTAGTTTTCTGTTGCCCCTTATTCATAACACAGATTCAGGTACAGATTTTTGTATTGGAAATCCACCAATGTGCGTATCTGATATCTACTTGGAAACAAAAACAAAAAGTATCAGCAAAAACCCAGACATTCCACTAACAGTATCTTTTGCTATCCATATAAATAAACAGCCATATAATTGACTCAGAGTAATAGGTTAAAGATCAATGCTATTTGTTGCTTACGTCTATTTTTTACACACTTTATCTTTTCCATGATTGAAACCCTGTGAAATATGGATTATTCTTCTATTCCTTCATTTAATAGATATTAAAGTATGCCATGGACCAGTTATTAAGCCAGAAACTAGTGGAGTTTAAGACAGATGTAACACTATTACACACCTGCATAGAATCTAAAGGAGAAGAAAGTCATCATATCAGTAATCAAAAGATGGGTGAAGTTCTGGAGAGGAAAGTACAGTGTCCCCAGAGTCTGTGTATAGAGACTTAACCTAGTCTGAAGGCCCTGGGAAACAATCAATATTTTTTATTTTTTTATTTGGTGGAAGAAGATAGATAATAGTGATAGCTGCGTTTTCCAAACATCATTTACTTGAGTAGCATCTTTACCATGTTGTTACATCCCCATAACTTACATTATTATTTAATGTTTTATTTAAATTAACTCACTTTTAAAATCTGCTTTACACAAAACTCCATTATTTATTAAGTTGACAGAACCATGCATTAGTCTTTGCAACTTGATAATGACTACAAAAATTATGCTAGTTTATCCGTGTCATTGTTAAAAGATTTTAGTAATCGCTATCAGTACTAGTTCAAGAGAGCAGTAGAATATATTGTAGAAAACGGTGCTTGGCTCTGGCTGGGCTGACTGTCCCCTGGATCCTGAACCAAGAACCAGGAACCAAACGGAGCACAAGTCATTAAAGGAGCAGAGTAAGTTGTTACTTCTCCCACTTAAAATGTTGTGACTTCTTCACTTAACATTACCCTACCCAGCGCTGACGGAGTGTCCACGTCTGGTAGGCCATAGAAACGACACTTCTCTTTGATATAGAAGGAAAATGGGGTTCTTTTAGTGCCTGAATTTCATAATTCACCTTTCCTGGTGAACCAGTTAATAAGTTGAATTCGGAAAACATCATGCCTGGGGTATTTTTCAGTCTTACCAATAGTACAGTTCCTATGCAAGGATTTATTAGACAGTCTGAAGTCCAAAAACTGAGTAGTTACAGCGTTAACATGAAAGACAAATTAAACTATAAGCCATGAAACTTGACCAGCAACCAGAGAATCAGGTCACCTGAGGTGTCAGCAGTGGAAACGGACCTAAAGCCAACATTAATTGGAATATCGACAACGGGAAGTATGAGAAAAACAAGTATCATATGCCTTGCTCTTAACCTATATCCCTTTCTCTCTTTCAGGTCAAAGGTAACATACTCATCGATGACCAAACGATGTGAACTGCCTCCCAAGACTATCAGTATATCTTTATATTTGAAATACTTTGCATAGTCCTTATAAAATTTTTTTTCACTATAGAATTTATTCAGCCTAAATGTACTGACACCTATTATAAAGATGTTTGTGTTACAAAAGATACAAATCAGAGGACATGATCGGACATGATACTTGCTTATCCTTGTGGAAAACAAGGTTGCAAATGTAGAACAAATTCAAGAAGAAATTTCAGAGCAGTATTTTATCTCTTCCAAAAGGAGTAATCAAGAATTTATTCTAAATATTCCATTTAAAGTCATTTTAAACAAGTCCTCACCCAAGGATATTTTTTTCCACTGACCTTTAGAGAAAGAGTGGAAGGGAGGGAGGTGTGGGGAGAGAGACACGTTGCCTGGTTGCCTCCCACACATGCCCTGGACAGGGCTGGGGATCGAACCCACAACCAAGGTATGTGCCCTTGACCAGGATCAAACCTGTGACCCCTAAGTCCATGGGCCAATACTCTAACCACTGAGAAATATTGGCAGAAGTCATTTGAAATAATGACAGGATATTGTTGGTAGCCAAAAGATCTGAGTGCAGCCATAGTTCCAACCCCTTCAGAGAGTCATTGAAGGAAAGAAAGTATGTCAGCATGTGAAATCTCTGTACCTTCCTTTCAAATTTGCTGAAAATCTCAAACAGTTCATAAAAATAGAATCTTGATTAGAAAAACAATTGGTAGGATTTGGTGTTAAGAAGTAGAGAAATACTGGTGTTCTACGAACAGAGAGAAAGAGTAATATACAGAAGAAAAAGAAACAACTATAGCATAACAAAGAGAATCAGCACAGGGTTTATATGAGGAAAGGCTGAGGTTAGTGGGGTCCTCTTCTCTGGAATGGCACTTATTGTGATAGAAGAACTGATGCTTCACCACCAACTCTGTTTCCTCCAGAAAAACAAAACAGAAAGACTTAGCAAAGATCTCACGTGTTCACCAAAGGCCTGCACATTCAGCTCTACCTCCCACAGTGAAACAATGCACTAAAGAGGTTAAACTCAGACTTCCCCAAAGCACTAGAAAATTACCATTAAAATAATACAACCTTACAGATGTCTTCATATGAATGTCTTACAGAACCCCTTTTTCTTTTTGTAATGATTCTCCCCCTACAGCTAGGATAGTGTCTGGACAGTAGAGGAAATACTTAATGAGGATAAAGAAAGTATTAGGTTTAGCCATGTTTATCTGCCGGTTTTGCATGGCAGCAAAGGAGGTAAGTAATGATAGGTTAAGTAAACACATCTATTTTTATACATCTAAAATATATTATATATTCAAATAGAAGAAATAAAAATATAATTATTTAAAGGTAACATAGTTTTATATGTTAAAAATCCAAAAAGAATATAGGAAAACTTTTAGAATTAGTTCATATATCCATCAGAGTCATTGAATGCAAATCATTTTCAAAACTTGTAGTTTCACATATCCGCTATGGACACTTATAAAAACAACTTCCTACAGAATTTTATCACTTACAGGGACATCAGAATATTACATGCCTAGGGATAACTTAAATATCTAGGAGAAATATGCCGAAGACCCCTATGAAGAATTAAAATGGCCACAAATTACTTGACACTTTTCCCATTAAGATGTGATTTTATGTCTTCTCTCCATCCTGGATGTGACGGCTTTGACCAGCAGGATACAGCAGAAGTAGTATTTCACTGTTTCCAGGCTCAGGCCTCAAGAGATGGGCAGCGCCTACTTCCTATCTCCTGGAACACTTGCTCTTGGAATCTAGGTGCTGGGAGAAAGACCAAGAGGCCCAGAGCCAACAGCCTCTGGGGCATCTTTAGCCAACAGTCCAACATGTCAGCAATGGGATCGAGCCATTTTGGAAGTGGCCCCACTGAAGCTATACTGAGGCAAAGCAAGCCTTCTTCACAAAGCCCTGATCTAATTGCAGATTAATAAGCAAAATAAATGATTATCTTCAGCTACTAAATTAGAGGTACTTTCTTGAACAACACTATATTACTGAAAAAAATGTAGATTTGAAGATTCTATATTGTAATAAGATTCTCTTCAAATTCATCTATAGATTCATTGTAATCCCAGTAAAAAATCCAGACACAAAAATAACAGATGCCATCTGATTACATTTAGTGATATTTAAAACTAGGCAAAACAAATCTATGGTGTTAGAAATTCTGATAGTGATATTTTTTCCTTAAAGTGAGATGGAAATGAAGTACACTTTCTTTGTGGTTGTAATATTCTTGGTGCTATTTATATGGGGATATTTACAGTGAGAAAAACCAAGCTGAACATGCGTGACTTGTACTCAATTCTGCATACTTAATACTATAAAAAGTTTACCATTTTAAAAAAGCATTATAGAGAAGCATTTACAAAAATAAAAATATCCGTATAAGACAGTACTATTTATATCAAGCTATACTTATGCAAAGAAATTACACATTTTTATTTTGTGATGCAATATATATTTTTGTTAAGGTATAATAAAAAGAAAACTTAAAGTAGTATTTCTTGCAAGCAAAATTGGGGTGTATAGAATTTCCAGTCACTTATTAATATTTAATTTAGTGAAAATGTGAATTATCACAATCACAATCAAAACTGGATAATGGTTATACAGATGTTAGGTTTATTATACACTAACATTTTCTATAATATTAAAATCTTTCATAATTTAAGAAACATGTGATAAGGCTGGGATCTCAATCTTTGAATTGTCAACTAATTCCAACTAACAAACTTGGTGTGTTCTTAATCCTAGGTTTGAATCTGGGTCCCCATTAGTGAATTGAACACCCACCGTTATGCACTATACAGTTGACAATACTATGGTGGAGTTCATAGATCTTGGATTTCTGTTTCTCACTGCTACAACTCAAACACAAAGGAAGAAAAGACCAAAAAATGGAAGATGATGAGACAGCTTCTTTCTCTCAGCCAGGTTATCTAGATTCTACTGTCTTTTTATCTGTGGAAAATGGGAAAGATGGCACTATCCGGATATACTTTTCAAACAAGACATCGTTTTGTGTTGTTTTTTTATCACAGCAGTGTCAAGGGAGAAAGTCCATGTACAAAATGTTATAAAAAACGCCGGTAAAAGAACAGTTCAAATATGTAATTCCTTTAGTCCTCCTTTAGAATTTCGAGCTGTGTATTTCAGTGGGTTCCTTGCCTGATTAAACCTAGTACTCTCTGAAAGTGGAGTGTGTTGTGGGAGATGGAGGAGGATTGGTGGGAGGGGGTGAGCCCTATATTGTTACTAAGATTAGAATATGTGTCTAACACATTAGTAATTGCTCAGTAGGTGTTTAATAATTTTTAAGTAATAATTTTACTTTCATTGGCATTGGCTTTTATCACGGGGCTTTAATTTTACACATTCCAATTTCACAGGTTTTGTTTTATTATGTTATTCATTCATCTGTGTTAAAACTACTTTCCAAAGATACTCAGAGGTAAATCAAACTGACAATAACACTCAGTTAATATTATAAACATATCCATGAAAAATATATTTGTGTAAGACTTTTGCTATTTTTAATCCTCACCCAAGGATATATTTATT
The DNA here is from genome assembly GCA_026230045.1 of Corynorhinus townsendii. Classification (NCBI taxonomy): domain Eukaryota; kingdom Metazoa; phylum Chordata; class Mammalia; order Chiroptera; family Vespertilionidae; genus Corynorhinus; species Corynorhinus townsendii. Next base: position 65,684,870 of record JAPDVU010000008.1, on the reverse strand, counting down.
GATTTTAGAGAGAAGGAAAGGAAGAGAAAGAGAGAGAGAAACATCTATTGGTTGCCTCCCCTATGCACCTCTACTAGGGATAAAATCTGTGACCTAAGTGTATGCCTGACTGAGACTCAAACCTGCAACCTTTTTGGTATATGGGACAACATTCTCCTTTCCTCTCTCTCTAAAATCAATAAACATATCCTTGGTATTCTTGGTTATGAATTTTAAAAAAACTGTCTTACAAAAAATTTATTTTTCAGAGATATGTTTACAAGACTAATCAAGTGTTATTTTTAGTTTGATTTACTTCTGATTACTTGTGAGTATTTTTGTAAAATAGTTTTAAACAGGTGAATGAACACCAATAATAAAACAAAACCTGTAAAATTGGTATGCATAAAATTAAAGCCCTGTGATAAAAGCCAATGCCAATGAGAGTAAAATTATTACTTAAGAATTATTAAACATCTACTGAGCAATTAAATGTTTTAGACACATATTCTGATCTTAATAAGAGGGCTCACCCCCTCCCATCAATCCTCTTCCATCTCCCACAACACACTCCGCTTCGGGAGGGCACTAGGTCTAATCAGGCAAGGAACCAACTAAGATATACAGCTGGATATTCTAGAGGAGGACTAAAGGAATTACATATTTGAAATGTAATCAGGGCTCTGAGACTGACTCTTTTTCAATGCTCTTTCTTATTAGTTATAGTTTCAAATTAATATTAATATATATTTTTATGTCTTAGCTTATCTATGACTTTTTAAGTTGCATAGTTATGCTTTGTTTAAACAAATGGATAATGAAACTTTGGATTGATGTAAAAGGTAGCCGTACAATCCAAAATGATATTCAGTAGAAATGTGTTAAGTAAAAATTTCCCAAATATATTTTGAGAGTGGTTTTATTTCAAAGTTATTCACAGCAGACCTTTATAAAAATGTATTTATTATTTAAGGTGAGCTATATCTATACAGAGGTTAGTTATTAGAAACATTCTGGGTTTCATTTCTACATGTTTTTGTAACATGTGGAAATTCCTACCACTAAGATCTACCAATTGAAAAAAATGTGTTATTTAATCTGGGTTAGTTCTACATAGCTAGAAAAATGTACTTTGGGAATTTTTACTTTGACTCAAATATGAAGAACTGGTTACTGCTGAAGGCAGCAAAGCAGACTAAGTGAAACTAAGATCTTTCCAAGAAAAGTAATGATGTATTTTAAACCCAGTACAGAAAATCTTGTGTCTAGAGTTACTACAATGTGATAAAAACTCAGTTATTGTTAAAAGAAAACATAGTTTATTGAATTAGACATAAATTATTAAATAATAAATGACAAAAAAATCACAGAAAATTACACTTAGAGGAAGGAAAAAATGCAGTTTAAATGTCAATGCATTTGTTGAATGCTATAGTATTTTATAACACAAAGACTGAACTATACTCAAAGTAAAATTTTAAAAAAGATACAAGAATGCTAGGATGCAATGGAAAATGTGACAAAACAATTTAACTGTGTTATAAATGTATGAAATGGCCTCCCTGTGGGGATGGGGAGAAATGGTGCTGCCCAAAATAACTTTTGAAATGAGAGTAGTCTGTGAGACAAGGCAAAAAAAACTATACGTCACATTCTGTATTACCTGATAATGTCATTTCCCAAGGGATTATATGTTGATAATTCTACACCAACCTTCACTCATACTGGAGTTGAACAATGAAGTCCAGTAAATGGATGGTGGGAGCTGGATTTCTCATGGTTGGAGTGGGAGTTTATGGATAAATAAGGGGAGAAAGCTAAAATGACCCATATTGGTTATGGATTATAGTTAAGAACATCAATATGTATTCATGTGTAGCTTAATATAGATAAATATGATTATGTGTGAAATATTTATAGATATTCATAAATACACATGTTAATATATAACCATATATTTCCTTGCTCTGTCAGCTGAGAGGGCCTAGAAAAAATGACAGCCTAGTGAATTGCATATACTAGTAATAATTTTATTCCCAAGAATATTCTATGGGAAAGGGAAACAAAAATAACTACCGTGGAGAAACCTGACAAACACTATCTCACCCAAATTATCAGGTTTCACATCAACAGGGATAAATCATGTACCCTTGATATGATGTGATAAAAATTACACTTTATCTCTACTATCCTCCTCCAAAAAATATATAGCCCAGGAGGATCCAAGATGGCGGTGTAGGTAAACACCTAAACTGCTGCCTTGCACAACAATTTCAAAACTACAACTAAAACACAAAATGTCTATCACCCAGAACCACGGGAAAGCTAGTTGAGTGGAAGTTCTACAACTAGAAGGAAAGAGAAAAGAGCATTAAGACGTGCACAAGCGCTGAAAAGCTGAGGTACAGAGGCGCGCGATCCGGGCTGGTGGCAGGCGTTGCTTTTTTCAATCCAAAGGGAGACAAGACCCGAATACTCTGAACTCCAGTTTCTGGGGAGACACAGGGGACCCAAACTGCTATGGGGAGAAGCTGGATTGTCTGCCACCGGGTCAGAAAGTGAGGGGGGCTTGCTTGCAGAGCTGCGCACAAGAATAATTGTTTACTGCGCTGGGGCATGGGACGCGGTCGGAGACTCAGAGCCAGCTAACTAGCAGCAATCACTGTTTGCCACGCCCTAGTCTAGTGACGCCCTGAGACCCCGCCCTACACAACCTACAAACCCACCCAAGCTCCAAGCAGCGGCTTTAGCATAAGAAAGGCCTGCCCTATCGCAGCTTAGTCTAGCAAACTTTTAGCCTGGGTCAGACAGTTCCAAAACCTCCAAACCCCAAGCAAAGAGGAGGAAACTGTAGCTCTCACTATAGCTCCTGCTGGGTAGACTCAGACAGTAGCTGACCTCCACCCCATTAGAGATCCAGAAGCCAGTGTATCTAGTGGTCAGTGTGAGACACCAGATTTCAACTCCTCACATCCATAAGTGACACATTCAAGAGGCAGACTCACCGAGCACCAAAGCCCCACTGAAACAAGTCCTGACCCATAAGCGTGTCTCCAGTGCAGCAGTTCTTCCATTATAGACACAGCAAGTCCTCACAGCTAATTGGCCTGGAGGTCAATTCCTCCCAGTGTACCAACAGCAATCAAGGCTTAACTACACCAAGACTTTGCACTCAGCCCACAAAGGGGTGTACCAAGAGTGTCCACATCAGGTGATTGGGGAGGCTGAGCTACTGCCCCCTATAGGTCACCTACCACACAAAGCCACTCCATCAACACAGGAAAGCAGCCAAAATGCAGAGACAAAGAAACATGTCACGAATGAAAGAAATGGAGGACAGCAAACTACTGGATGACATAGAGTTCAGAACCACATTTATAAGGTTACTCAACAATCTTCTAAAAACCGCTGAGAAACTTGATGAGACCTTTAAGGATCTTAATGAGAATGCCAAAAAAATGGAAAAGGATCAGTCAGAAATGAAGCATACACTGTCTAAAATAAAGAATATACAGAAACTCAACTGTAGATCAACATATCCCAAGAATCAAACCAAAGATCTGAAATATGAGGAAACAAAAAACACCCAACCAGAAAAACAAAAAGAAAAAAGAATCCAAAAATATGAAGATAGTGTAAGGAGCCTCTGGGACAATTTTAAGCGTTCCAACATCCGAATTTTTGGGATGCCAGAAGAAGAGAGAGAGCAAAATATTGAAAACCTATTAGAAGAAATAATGACAGAAAACTTTCCTTACCTGGAGAAAGAAATAGGCTTACAAGTTCAGGAAGTGCACAGAACCCCATAGAAGAGGAATTCAAAGAGGACCACACCAAGACACATCATAATTAAAATGCCAAGGGCAAAAGACAAAGAGAATATTCAAAGCAGCAAGAGAAAAACGGTTAGTTATCTACAAGGGAGTACCCATATGACTGTTAGCTGATTTCTCAGCGGAAACTGTGCAGGCCAGAAGGGAGTGGCAATAAATATTCAAAGTGATGAACAGCAAGAATTACAACCAAGATTACTCTACCCAGCAAAGCTATCATTCAGAGTTGAAGGTCAGATAAAGAGCTTCACAGACAAGGAAAAGCTAAAGGAGTTCATCACCACCAAACCAGGATTACATGAAATGCTGAAGGGTATTCTTTAAGAAGAGGAAGAAGAAGAAAAAGATAAAGATAAAAATTATGAAAAACAAAATGACATCAAATACATACCTACCAACAAGTGAATCTAAAAATCAAGTGAATAAAAAATCTGAAGAACAGAATGGACTGGTGAATATAATAGAATCAGGGACATAGAAAGGGAGTGGACTGACAATTCTCAAGGGGAAAGGAGTGTGAGGGGTGCGAGAAGATAAAAATCGTACACCTATGGATGAAGACAGTGGTGGGGGGTAAGGGCATGGGGTGGGGTGGGGAATCAGGTAGAGGGGAGCTATGGGGGGGAAAAAAGAGGAACACCTGTAATAATCTGAACAATAAATATTTATTAAATATATATTTAATAAATATATATTAATATATATTAATATTATTATTAATATTTATTAAATTAATATTATTAATTATTAATTATTAATATATATTAATATTTATTATATATTTAATAAATATTTATTGTTCAGATTAAATAAATGTACTTTATATATATATATATCCCAAATAAAAGTATCAGAAAAATATCAGAAAAATCCCAACTGAGGCACATTTTACAAAATACCTGACCAGTACTTCTCAAAATTAGCAAGGTCATATTTACTTAATAGTACAAGGTAGCTATTTTGTCTCAAGTCTTTACATCCAAATTTTTATGAATAAAATTTTAGGACAAGAATAGAAAAGCAAAATGTCTTCATTTATGAACACATGTTATGTCTGAGATGATTGTGGTGCACTCATGTGGGAGTAGTCAATGGTTAGGGTCACTCAGGGAAGGGATTAGGACTAGTAACACAGATGTAAAAGTGGAGGCTAAGTCTCAGCCATTGACAAAAAGCCTGATTAACAGACTTGAGCATGAACTAAGCTTAGATAAACATAAATGAACTAAGCTTAGATAAACATAAATGAACAGTCAAATAAATATGTGTTAGGGTAAGACTTTCTCAAATATAGGGTAACTTTTGGAACTTTGGGGCTTAATGTGATCTGTGATTTCAATGGGATCACTAGGTTTCTGTTCAGAATAAGGGACATAACACAATAAATCTGATATTACCAAATTGACTATAATTTAGCTTACTAATTCCAGCTATTTTTATTGTTCATTTATTCAACAAAAATTATTTTTGCCTACTATGTGCAAAGCACTAGTCAAGGTGGTAGAGACATAAAAATGAATAATATATAACTAATTCCTACTCTTGATATTTACATTCTTTAGGATGTATACAATGAATATTAAAACAAATGAAATAAAATTTCTGACATTTATAAAAGCAAAGTAGAATACAGAGTAACAGGATAGAAAGTGATTAAAGTATAGTGATATTAATTTAGGTAGATGTATATTGGTAAGAGTCCATTGAACTGCAAGAAACAAACATAAATATAGGCAAAAATTATGACAATTCTGAAGGCTGGGTAGACTTCAGGGTTACTTAGAATTGGCAGAGTAATGATAGCTATAAAGGCCCAGATTTAGTATTACCTTTATCTTAGACTTTCCATTGTTGTTGATCTGTCAGACACTTCCCAGGGTGCATGCTTTCTTGAACTTGTTTCAGTTGAGAGATTAAGTCTTCTTAAAATATTAAGAAAGTTTTTCCTATGAAAACAATAGTGTTAGTTTGCCTGTATCACATGGGTTCTAACTAGGTTATGCCCCTAGCTTTAAAAAATGAACACAGTGAGATTTGGTATAATAATGAGTTTAGGGAAAAAAATAATCATTTTGGCATATTTCAGTTACCAGAGAAAAGGGAATTTCTGTTGTGAAAGCTACCATAATGCTCACTGCTAATGGTGACTGAAGGTTCTCTGAAGATGGGACATGTAAACTGAGATCTGAATTACAAGAAGAAAGTACATAATGATCAGTTGGAATAGGCAGAAATAAAAGTTATTTCCACCAATAAGATAGGGAAACGGGATTTTAAGAAACTCGGGCAATATCAGTATCCTGAATGATGGGGAGAACAAAGAGAGATATATGAAATGAGGTTGGAAATGTAAGGGGGAAAAATGTCAAGTAAGCAATAGGAAGAAGTTGAGGTTCTTCTTTTTACTGTAATAAGAAGCTAATGGAGAGTTTTAAGAAAGTTAATAAGATTAAGAGATCACATTGGTTACTCTATGAAAATAGTGACAAGTCCCAAATGGCATAGATTGCTTGAGAAGTGAAATAGTTATCTGAGGAGTTATCATAATGAAAAAAGCAGAAATTAAAACAAAAAATGTCTCTGCTTATGAGACTGGATAGTAAGAAGCCAGGAAAATTCCTTAGCAAGTGGAATGGGAGAACTGAGACAGGTGGCTGATTCAAACTGGCCTCATCCAGCACCCTGGCTCACCCGCCCTCTTCTCCCTTGCATGACCACTCCCTTAAGCATTAAGCCCTCAGGACAGTGAGGTTCTGATTGTCATCAAATACTCTTAGGAACAAAGCCTACAGTCTGTTGACCACAGAAACCAACTTCTGGTCAAACAAGAAATAACATCTAGGCGTCAGTTGTGTTTCAGCTCCATGCCCAGAAAATCAGCAAGGCCAGGTGAGGCAAGGCCATGGCTGGTATCAGGACCAGATGCAATAAAGGACCAATGACCCCTTAACCTAGCACTGAACAATCAGTAAAGACTAGGACATTGATTCTCTATGCTCATTTTGATGAATCAGCATAATAAAGGACACATCTGAAAAGCTGATGAATATTCTATTGAGATAATACCCTGAGAACGCTCCTAAAATTCCTGCCTTTAGAAACATAAAAACCATTAAGACAACAGATCCATGCACACACCCTCTCTGGAGCACAACTGTACCTTCTTTCTTCAGGAGTATATTTTTGCTTTCTTTCTCCTAACCCCTTAGAGCCCCCATGAAACTTGCAAAAAGGGGAGCAGCAGGCGGTGGCAGCTTGTCCTGGGCTAATCCCCTGAGCCTGTCTCCAAGGGCCCTGCTCTGCCTCTGTAACTTGTTACCTGAGTCCATGCAGCCAGCTAGCTCGCTTCTTCTGCCTCAGTGACTTTATTTTTAAAAAGACCAAGGAAGGTTGCTCAGCAGCTCACTTGTATCTTCCTTTGGAGTGTATTTTTTGCTTTGCATGCTAAATAGTTTTAGTTCTGTGCTAGAATTCTTGGCTCTGAATTCTTTCTTTGCTGAATTCAAGATCCTAGAGCTGACATTGCTGGTAACACTTATATCGATGTTTCTTTTATTGTTTCCTCTTACTTTTTTATTTTTATTAAATCTATTGGGGTGACATTGGTTAATAAAATTATATAGGTTTCAAGTGCACAACACTATAATACATTATCTGTATTATTTCATTGTGTGCCCACCACCTAGAATCAAATCTCTTATTGATTAGTTGTCAGCAGCTTGTCTTATTGCATAAAAAATTAAGTAAATATTAGAAGAAATAGTGTTGAAAACCTAAGCATACATGATCCTTATTTTTAGCATGAGCCTAGATTCTTTATAGATACTTAGATTTTCTATGTCTCATCATGTTTAGCTGTATATAATTCATACAATATATCATAATGAAATTGCAAGGATCTGCCTCTCACATCATATATGGTAATTTATTTTAGTTCTTTTTTTTTGCCTAAGTAATATTTTGTCAAAGAATAAAATTTGGAGTTAAAATCAACAATGGCTACCTTAAAGTCATCCTGTCATAACAAGAAGTGTATAAGCATTATGCCAATTAGAATTTTACCATACAGTTGCCAGTGATACTAAAAGAATTAGTTCAGTGTAATTTGCTTTTTCTCCAGGCTCTCAACCGGATATCTATACGCCATCAAAGAGAAAAAAGAGCTTTCTCTTAAAAATGCTCAGTGATCTGGTGGTTGGAAATGAGTATAATGCAAGCAAGGTCACTTTGAGGGCTTTGTTTATCTTTTAAAAACAAATTTAAAACTTAGTCAAGATAGCATTTTGATGTAAAAAATTGGTTTCTCAAGATTATTTTTAGTAGAATTCACTTAAAGAAAGTGAATCACACAAAAAATGTTTGACAGTACAAAGCACATAATTCAGATTACACACACGTATATCTTGAAACTTGTCATAACTGGTGATGTATGAGGTCCTTTTCTTAATTGATAATAGAAATAATTTGTAATTTTAAATTGTCATTGTTATTACTAACATTTATTAACTGTACATGTTTATATTATTATAATTACATAATTTTAGATTATCGAAATGAAATGTTTCATAAATCAAAGTAGAAAATATCACATAAGCAAGGCAATAATGTTTTAACTTCTACTAATTGAATACAAAAGTTTAAATATAATTAAATACTAAAATTAAACATCTCTTAAATAACTACTTTTTGTAAAAGTATTCAGCACAGATGTCAGGGTGAATATATTGCATCTATCTGAAGTTTCTAGGCTATTCACACAGCATTATTTTTCCAATTACTGAATTTGCCTTTAACTCAGAATTCTGTATTTTGCTGTCTATGACCAAATGATTTCCCTTTACTTCCATGTTTCTTTAAATGTCTGATAATAGTAAAATGTAATAATGGAAGAGCATGGTAATTATAAATGAGTAGATGTAGTGTACAAACCAAATAATTGCACGTGTATTTGCATTGATTATTACCAGACATTCAGTAATAGAAACAGAAAACACTTCTAAACAACTCTCCATAGATATTTTTATACTTCTGCTGCATAAAAACTACTCAGTTTCTTACATTTATTATTATTATTATTATTTAAATATATTTTTATTGATTTTTTACAGAGAAGAAGGGAGAGAGATAGAGAGTTAGAAACATTGATGAGAGAGGAACATCTATCAGCTGCCTCCTGCACGCCCCCTACTGGGGATGTGCCTGCAACCCAGGTACATGCCCTTGACTGGAATCGAACCTGTGGACCCTTCAGTCCGCAGGCCCACGCTCTATCCACTGAGCCAAATTTATTTATTACATTTATTTATTACATTTATTATTAATTTATGGAGATAATTACGTTTTTATTTTGCTTTATTATGCTCATTTTGATTAAAATTATATTTCACTTATAGTTGTAAACCAAGCTGTTCAAAAGTAGTAAAATTTGAAGGATTTATTTTAATCTTTCAAGCTAAATCACATATTATTTTGTGTAACCATTTACAAAGTGTGTAAGGACAATATTTAATTAGTAAATAATTTTTCCAATGATATGTCTATAGATGTATAACTTGGAAGTGCTGTAAAAAAACTAATTGGTTCTATGTTGTTTCCAGTGCAATTGAAAGTCAAGATTTTGGTGTCAGATAGACACACATTCAAATTCCCAGGTCTTCACTTTCTACTATATATTCTTTAGCAATTTACCTGACCCTTTTGCTTCAAATTGTGTGGGTTTTTTTTGGGGGGGGAGATATAATTGGGGTGGGTCCTAGATACAGCAGTTAAGTGGCAAAACACACTCACACATAATATCTGCATTAAAATAAATCCTTCAAATTTTACTACTTTTGAACAGCTTGGCTTACAACTATAAGTGAAATATAACTTGGTTTTGTTTTTGTTGTAATATCTGCATTCATATTGGAATGGAAGAAATAAAATTACCCCTATTTGCAAATATGAATTTCTAAGTAGAAAACCACAAGGAATTTACAAAACATTTAATAAATTTAACACTAATAATTAGGTTGATTAAGATCACAGGACTCAATGTCAGTGTACCAACCCCTCATTTATTTCTGTAGACAAGCAATGAAAAACTGAAAAATATTTTAAGTCATGTTTAAATATTACCAAAAGCATGAAAAGGTTACTTATAAATATAATGTGATCTTTTAAAATTAAAATATCAACTGGAAGCAACACACACACACACACACACACACGCGGTTCTTAGTAACCCTTTATTCCTTTATTTTTGGAAATTAGGTTTTTGGTGCTTTCACTTTTTGACATTGTCTTTCCCACTAAATGAAATCCAAACAACTCACTGGGAGTGATGAAGATACTATCTTAATTTTCCTAAAAAGAATAAAAGTTTATCCAGCTAGAGAAGTAATATGTGAAGAGAAAGTCATTAATACATAGCATCCACATATCAGAGTGAGAATCCAAACATCTGATTCACTTAAACTTATTTGCCATGTCACTGGGTAAAAGTGATGCTATCTGGGGTAGAACAGTTGTTATCCAATATTTACAGGACAAAGAGTCTTTTGGAAAGTTGTTTCATAAAGAAGTTCCTGCCCCTCCTATCTCAAATTCTAATCTAAGAGCTATGGAATTGAGACCCACAGTCTGAACTTCATCAATGTGAGCTTGTGATTCTAAAGGTATCCCTAAAGGCCACACCTAGGGAAACAATGAGCAATTCCAAGAATAGAATTTGAATATGCATCTCTATATCAACATGAAATATATAATCTATGAACCACAAGATTGTATTTAACCATTTAAATATCTGACTTTCTAAACAACCACATCACCTAATTATTCATTGACTTTTCACAGGTACCTGGGCATGTACCTTGCATATACTAGATGTATAGCTAATGTTTGTTAACCTGTATAAAACAAAATTTACCTGCACTGAATTGCATTGGTAAATATATGAAATATTACCTTGGAAAAAAGATTAATTATGATTACAGGACTATAGGAATTTTTTAAAATTTTTTTATTGTTTTAAGTATTACAAATAGTAGTACATATGTCTCCTTTTTCCCCCCCATTGATCTCCCCCTGACCTCCCCTACCCCCCAGTACATGCCTTCACCTGCCCGCCCTCCCGCCCGCCCCAGTGTCTTATATCCATTGGTTGTGCTTATATGCATGCGTACAAGTCCTTCGGTTGGTCTCTTACAGCCCCCCTCGCCCAACCTCCCCTGTCTTCCCGATGTAGTTTGAGAGTCTGTTCAATGCTTCTTTGCCTCTGTATCTTTTTCCCACCATTTCTTTCCTTTAAAAAATTTTGCCTTTGCAGACTAGAAATAAACATATAATAACAAAACAAGACAAAACAAAAAAATGTTTGAGTTCCAATTTCAGTGTCCAACAGTTCTGAGTCCTCGTTTCAATGTCTAACAGTTCCTTATGTGTACATGTCAGCAATGATATCTGGATGGTGGGAATTTTTGTGGAAAAAAAATTAAGAGAATGAGATGGTAGCTAGAAGAGCCAGCTGGGAAGGGAATTTTAGCTGAAGGTGGAAGTCATAAAGAAAACACATGAAGGTAGTAATCCTTATTCATTACAAAAAAACATAATCTGGTTTGAAAGTAGCAAGCAAATGACAAATAATAGAGGGAAAGATAAAAGTACATGTCTATAGCAGCTAAATGATCTCTAATGCTAAGCAAAGAAATTGAGTTACTCCATTCAACAATTAAGCTGGTGAAGACATTTCAGCATTGACATTCTCCATTACAAAATACTTGGTGTTTCAGAATACCCTACACTTAAGCACATCTTGTAGTGGGAAAGCAGGATAAACAGGCTGAGTTTTTAATAATTATGAATATAACCATAAATAGCAACAAATAAATTTGTCTTGTACTTACAATTTACAGAAGCATTTTTTTTTTGCAAATTGCCCCACTGCAAATTCATACACTAGTTAATTTTCTCATATATTTTGCAAAGATATTAACCTCAAGGTCAAAGAGACTGAAAAAAAGGTCAAAATGAGGATTGACATTGGTTTTCTCATAACTTTTCCTCTAATGTGTTCCCCATAGCTGTGGACTTCTCAACCATTCCTATTGGCTCAACAGAAGAGTATAGTCCTTGGTTTTGTTTTGCTGTAATATCTATATTTGTGTTTCTTATAAATGGTTCCAGGGTAGAACTCTTGCTTTGAATTTTTGGTGGTGGTTCAAACATTTGTATTCTTGGGACAGTATGGCTAGCTGAGTCTTTTTGCCAACAGTCCCGCAGACCAGCTGCCTCTCACAGGCGGAAGGGTGTTAACCTTTGTAAAAGGAAAAGTGTGCATGTCACTGGGTAAAAGTGATGGTATCTGGGGTAGAACAGTGGTTATCCAATATTTACAGCACAAAGAGTTGTCAGGAACACCGTATGTTGGAATCAGGATGGCAATCAGCAATCTCTCACAGATAGTTTCTGCACCCACCGAGTATTTTCCTAGTAATATGTCAAAAGCATCTGGAGATACTACTTTTTTTAAGTTCTTCGTGAAACTATGGAGAAAAGGGGAGCGACATTTGTCTAAATCCTTTTCTGACGGTGTTAACAGAACTTTGAAAGCACCTTCCACAGAGTTTGACTTGATATTTGTGGAATTTCAATATAAATGTCAGTTGAAGTTCAAAGGTAGTTTAAAAAAAAACCACACAATATCTGTTGAAAGCATCAGTCAGAACTTTTCATCTGCTTGGATTTTCTTCCTGGAAAATATCACCCCATCACCTTATATTTCTTAAGAAAAATCTTTTGAAGGCAGTTGCCCTCATCAGTTGTAATAACATTGCGATTCAATACTATTTTGCTGTAAATATATTCAAGGAAGGAAATTAAAGGACAGATTCGGAACACCTGCCAGATCCTGACAGCTGCGGACAGTGATTCAGTCTGACTCCTTCCTTCCCACGGAGGCCTGTGTGACCAAGAACTAGTCAACCTACTTAAATATAATTAGAATAGTCAGCCAAATGGGGTATGAGCCACATATTTCATTTTCTTTGAAGTAATATTTTCTTTCTCACTGTCAATCTGTAGGCTTTATAATTCTCAGATTAATCCCCATTACTAATACATGACCCACGAAACTTGCAATTAAATTGCCCAGCCACAAAAGTTAACACTAAATATTATTAATCTGGCATAGATGATTTATACTATTAAACAGATTTGTAAGTGGAGCAATCCCCCTTCCCCAAGTCTAGATTGGTAGATTTAGGGGCCAGATGAGATTCCCATCATACAGAAAACGGCTAGTTTTAAGAAGTGTAAGTTTACTCTGATTGCATATGCTGCTTAGCAATATATATATGCAAGTGATTATGGAAATACAGTGCTAATATTTCATAAGACATTTTTTGAAAAATTTTGTAAGATTTTATTTGAACCAAATATAAAACATTTGAAGGGATCATCTATAATGTACCATAATTGCTAGAAATGGGCTTGTTTTTCTTCCAAAGGACTTAGTTTTTCCCCACAAGTAACAGAACTTGGGACAACAGATTATAGTTATAGTAAAGAATAATTAAAAGTTACAGTGTGTGTATATACATATTCAACACACATTAATAAAAACTATGTATCCAGTGCCCAGTTCTGTGCTTCACAATTTTTAGAATATTCATTGAAATAAAAGAAAAGAAAGAGGAGCAATGTAAATGAATGAATTTTGTCTCACACAAAATCTGTCTATTTTTTTATCCTAGGGTGATCTACACAAACCGGATGACTGGTGTAGAAGTAAATGATCTGACTGAATATAATTTTCTACTTCAGGAATATTAGAATAGTCATAGAATTTTTGGTTATTTGGGGAAGGGGGAGATATTAACAAATCCATATGCTATGAGAAAGTAGAAAATGTGAGTACTTGTTCTTTTATTATCTTTCTATTTAAATTAGGTATAAACTATGAGAAATAAGGAGGGCATGGCTTAAGATTTCCAGTGTGTCATGACTGATAAGATACAGAATGACTGCAAGGAAAACATGGGGTTAAACATTCATTTCTAGAATTGTAGCTTCCTGCCCTGCATCCCATCCCTTCAGCACAAATGTGATCTAATATTGGTATGGGACCTGTAGTCTATATTTAATTTTTCCTTTTCAGCTAGAATCTTGAGGAATACAGGGTAAGAGAAACGATGGTCTAGCTCAGTGGTCGGCAAACTCATTAATCAACAGAGCCAAATATCAACAGCACAACGATTGAAATTTCTTTTGAGAGCCAAATTTTTTAAACTTAAACTTCTTCTAATGCCACTTCTTCAAAATAGACTCACCCAGGCCGTGGTATTTTGTGGAAGAGCCACACTCAAGGGGCCAAAGAGCCACATGTGGCTCTTGAGCCTTAGTTTGCCGACCACGGGTCTAGCTAATAACACTAAAATTAAAAAGTGATTAAAGTGATCCAAATAGAGAAGTAACACTTTCATATCAAAATGAGACCAATAAAGAAAGAACTTGAAAGGAATAGATCATATAACAAATGCTAATCACTTCAATTTTTCATTTTTATCACTAGAACCTGGAGGTTTAAAAAAATATGTTCTCCATTTATGTACACTTTTACTTATGTATACTTATACTTTCTCCATTTATGTATACTTTTACAATTTCTGAAGCTGCTTGTCATAGAAAAGTATATGGCAAAGGCATACATTAGCTGAGACAATGTGGCAATCATTCATAATTTAATTAGTGTCCAGATACTTTGAGATATAGGAGAAATATTGTTAGAGAATAAATCAAGTCCAAATTAAAGACTTGGCTCTTTGAATTGGCAGTAACATTTCTGGAAATAATGGCTGGATTTCTCCTCCCACAAATTAGTAGAAAAGGCAAATACACCACATATACAAACACACACACACACACACACAGGCAGAGCAAGAAATCTAAGTGTGGCATGTGAATGGGAGCAGAGAGGGGTTACTTAAGTTCTGTACAATCATTGAATCTAATAATTCAATTCCTCCTGTTAAAGAATGAATTATATTTAGAATATTTAAAAATAACCTTGACTATAATATACTATAAATATGGCAAAATAGTCCAATTAATATTTGTGATTTCTTCATATAATACAGGTAAAACCACCATTATTTTTTTAAGTACCTGAAAACATAAAATCTTCTGGAATACTTGAGGTATTAATGCTGATGTTTATAAAAACTAGAAATACCATAGAGTTACTTCTGAAAACTAAACATACATAAGATACTATAGTAAATGTAAATGTTTTTCATCTTTAAAAAGTTCTCATGTAAATGAAATAATTGAGTGACCTCAATATGTTAACAATAGCTGTATTTCAGTGGTTGGAACATAAACGGGTGTTTTCATTTTTTTCCTTTATAATATATTTCAGTGTTTAAAAACTATCCTCTAATTTTTAAGTGTTATATCTAATTTGTATCTAACTTAATAAAAAACAACTTTTAAATGATTTCAAGTAAGATTTTTTATTTCCCTTTTCCTTGCCATTTCTGAGTCTAGTGTATGCCAAAGGTGACAATTATTTCAAATGTGTATTACCCTTAGCTATAAATTTTACTTTTTTAAACAAATATATTTATGCCTATTTAGGAGCCCCATATGCTACTAAATGCTGGGAAATAACTTTTTCTATGTGTTTATTGTCTTGTTATCAGAATTAAATGGATATCTTATAGCTCTTATTTATTTGATCACTTTGAAGTTTTCCATAACAGATAAAAGTATTAATAATGAAATATAAATTAAGTCCTTTTTCTAAAAGTTGTACTTGTGGTTAGTTAGACTGACTTTCAAACTTATGCTTTTTGATAAGCATTACATAAGAAATGAATTTAGTCTTGCCAGTGTTGCTCAGTGATTGAGCATCTACTTGTAAACTAGGAGATCACAGTTCTATTCCCGGTTAGGACACATGCCTGGGTTGCCTGCTTGATCTCCATTAGGGGACATGCAGGAGACAGCCAATAAATGATTCTCTCTCATCATTGATGTTTCTATATCTCTCTCCGTCTCCCTTCCTCTCCAAAATCAATTTCTTAAAAATAGCAACACAGAATGCTTATTAAAAAAAGTGAAGTCAAATACTCTTTTTAAATTTTTATGCTCACCTTGGCATAATCTTTTTTTTTGCTTTGTCACCCTGACCAGCTCTCTAGAATCAAAAGTAAGACTATGTGAACATGAATAAAAGTAAAATAAAACATCCAACATGGTACATAATCACAAATTCTGAATTATTAATATTATTAGCTACTCTTCAACATTAACTGGATGAATTCATTGCGGAAAAGTGTTTTCTTCCCCTTATAATTACTCTTGAAGGAGGAAAGATCTCTTGGCCTTTCATTTGCTAAAAAATACAATGGTTGTATTTTTCTTGTGACACCTTTTCGTTAAACTTTATGCCATTTTTTTTCTTATTTTGAGACTTAAGTTGTAGAGATGGTGATATTAATATATTGTGCAAACTTAATCTGAAGATGAAGGTGATTCAGGGAGAAAAAATGGAAGAAAAGGTGTCCCCAGTGGGGGATTTATGGAACTTGATCTCTAAGGGGTTTTTATCTATTTAAAGTTCCTGTTCTTTCTTCTTTTTCTTTGATCCCTATAATGCAAATATTTTAGCAATTAATGTTATCCCAGAGGTCCCTTAAACTATCCTCATATTTTAGGAGTATTTTTCTTACTGCTGTTCAGATTGGTTGATTTCCACTAGCCTGTTTTCTAGGTTGGTGATCCATTCTTCTGTGTTAGCTGATATGCTCTTAATTCCTTCCAATATGTTTTTTTTTCAGATCTGCTTGAGTTGTTGATTTTTTTTTGTTTGTTATTTTGTTTTGCCTTTTTATACTTTTCCATTCTTTGTTAAAGTTCTACCTAAACTCCTCTATTCCACTTTTAAGTGTGGTGACAATGTTTATGCCCACTCCTTTGAATTTTTTATCAAGCAAATTACTTATCACTTAAGGATTTTTTTCTGGGGCTTTTACTTGTTCCTTTACTTTAGAGATATTCTGTCTTTTCATTTTGCTTGACTCTCTATGTTTGTCTATATGAATTAGACAAAATAACTCTGTATTCCAGTCTTGGAAATGTGGCCTTATGTAGAAGTAGCCTCTGTGTGGGCTGTGTGTGCCTAGGGCTTGGTCAGGTCAGTAGGAGCTGAGGTATGGCTAAGGAGGGGAGACCGGGCGTGTGTAATAATGCATTGTTGCTCCAGACTCTTCCTTTGTTTAAGCTGAAATCTTGAGTGATGTGTCCAGGAACACACTGTAGAAAACTGGCAGCGGGCCAGGGCACCTGTATAGAGCCTGTGATGTGAGTGGAGGTGGAGGGGGACATGAACAATGGTGCTCACCAACCCATCCGACCCCAGAGAATTCCCGCAGCCCTCTCAGAGCTCCCGTGGCTCCCGAGCCTTCTTCATTCAGTCTCTCTCTAGCCTGTTGTGCCAAAAGTGGTCCTCTTAGGAGAGACCACTACGTAGGCTCTCAGTGCGAGGTAGTTTGGGGAAGGCACCTGGAGCAGAGCAGGCCCTTGCAGCACCTGGGGCACTAGCCTGCCACCCCAAGCAGCTCCCAGCAGGGAGGCCGGGGAGTGTGGTGACTACCTGTTGTTCCTGTTTGTTCCTGGCAATGTAGCTGTGAGAGCACTGCGGTGATCTAGCAGGAGGGCCAAAGCACCTGGGGAGAACGCCAGCCTCGCCCCAAGAGTTGCTGCGGTTCCTGGGGGCTCCCTAGGCTCCCCAGGCTCCCCAGGCTTCCCCATTTGGTTTCTCATATCTGCTGTCAGAATTTGTTCATTTAGTGCCAGGTTTTCTCCCAGGAGTAATTGCTACCTTACTACATGTCTATTTGATTTTGCTCATGGGAAGAGGTGAGTTTAGCCTCCTCCTAGCAACCACCGCCTTGGACTTCTGAGGGATTTTTATCGGTGCAAATTGTGAACTAGTTGTCTGTTCTCTTTGCTGTTTCCTTCATCTATGACATTTCTAAATCTCTGCTTGAGAACGAGCCTCTCTGGTTTTAGAAAATCCTGATGGGAATGAATTTTTTTTTTTTTTTTTGGTCATAAAAATGTTCACCTACATTGAACTGTCTTTTTCATGAGGCAATCTCTATTTTCCAATGAAAGCTATCCTTGCTATGTTTTACTGTGAAATGTAAAGTTGGTCATTCAAGGGCACCCTTACCTTATGCCCTGTTGTGAGTTGAGGGGTATTTATGCTACTCTTTAAAAATTCACTTTAACAATAGAAATTAACAGAACGTATAATTAATATATGAAACCACTTTAGAGTTAATCTTCCATTACTTCTTTCCTACCTGAACTTTGTTTCATCCATGTTCCTCAGCTCTTGTCGTTATTTGGCTGGCAGCACTCCACAGTTTGGGAAAAATAAATTACTCACATAATTTTCTCTTTTTAAAAATAACTTGTATGCTTGCCCTCTAGACATTAATACATACATATATTTCATTTTTATTGAATGCCTATTGGTAAACACTGTGGTAGACCTTCAGTATAAGCAGTGAGCTAATTGACAGATTTTCTTTTTCCATTTTAACTAAACGATCCAGGGAAAAAGAGAGACAATAAATAAGTAATACAAATAACCTGAAACATTTTCTCCCACCTAAAGGATACAAGAGCGTAGAGACTCTTGCCAAGAAAATTGCTATCCTGTAATTGAATGTAGATGTCGTCTTTTATTTTAAGAGTCCTTAGATGTCCTTTATCTTATTTTGCTAACTAAATTTTCTTGCCTAACAATGGGAATGTTTTCTTGCCTGATGATGTAGCTTTCTTCTTTTTGCTGATAAGATCTAGTCTGAGGCTACATGGTTGTGCTCTCTAACAGAGTTTAGGGCCTAAATCACATCGTAATACAAACCGACTTAAGGCTACGATAAGCTCAAGTTCTGTTTCTTAACTTTTCCAAATATTTGGAAAAATTGCTTTCAAGAAAAATGCCTTTGTATTTATTTTTAACTCAAGGAAGCATTATGCGTTCTTAGAAAATTAGCAGGTTCCAGATAGAATGCAACCATATTCTTCCTACCAATGTAAAACTAACATATTGTGGTTATATTTTTATGCCAATTTCTCATGCACAGTACTTCCACTCTCAATGCAACCTCCTAAAAGTTCCACTGAAAAAAGTTATATAAAGGATATGCTAACTATTACATCTATGTTCTTGAGAAATAACTTTGGACTTGGAAAGACTTTTGTTAGTCTCCGGGGTTTTGCACACTACGGTCTTTCTCTGTGTCTCTACACAGCATTGTGTCATACTATCACCACATCACCATGGAAAGATATAGCTTTGCTAAAAGGAGCATTTAGTTGCAATAGCAATGGATTTTAGAGAAAATCATCCCCATTTTCATATGTTAGATTTGTAAACATGCTTCACAAGAATCATAAAATAAAGATAACTGCCAAAAATACCATCCTTATCTGAATGAAGTTGTGACAATGAGAAAAATAACAGCTGGATGTTACAAATTGTTAATTATCCAGCACCTGTGTCTGCAACAGAAAAATGAAATTGCAGAATTTTGGAACTCACAGAGAGATAAACTATTTTAACTTCAGTATATATATATATATATATATATACACACACACACATACATACACACACACACACACACACACACACACATATATAAACACATATATATATTTGTATTTGTGAGGGAGAAGCAAAAGAGCACTTACATTTCTTAAAATTTATCTGACATCTAATAGTGACATAGACCTGAATCAAGAGGGAAATATAGAGTAGATATGGGTGGTTATATGTAACTCAATAACATTTCCCCTACTTCCTGTAAAATCCAAGATATAGAAATAAATTGAACATTTTCTTAATTATCAATAAAGAATTTTGTCAAAATGGATCTATAATTTAATAAAATACAAAATTTGATGCAATTACATGTCAATTTTTAAAGACTTTGGGAAGAAACTGAATTAATAATATAATAATTAGAATGCTGGGACTCACATTCAGGTGGAAAAAATAAAAACATTAGCCCAGTCCCTTTGGGACAAGCTATCATCTTCAATGTAATCATCTGTATTCAGCAAAATTGCCCTAAAACAAGCAAAATATATAAATTGAAAGGTATTTTATTTCATTTAATGAGAACTTTGTAATTATATATTTTTTAAAATTAATGAGCTGAAAACTATAGACAACAAATATGCATATGTGTGCATACACACACACACACATATCTATATATAATAGAGAAATCGGCTAATTAACCAGGACACCGTAACAGGTCAACCAGAAAGGAGGAGGTTGTGAGCAGCGTTGGGGGTGGGCCGGCAGGGGCCTCTGCGCACCTATGGGGGGGAGGGGGGTGGGGGAGGGGAAAGGAAGAATGGGGGTGGGGGCGGGGAGGGAGGGCTTGATCAGCAACAGCCAAGGCTGCTTCAAGGGCCAGAGAGGGAGGCAGGGCTGGACCTGCAGCGGCCATGGGTTCTGCGGGGCCCGGGAGTAAGGCAGGGCCAGAACGGCAACTCGAGGGTGGGCAGCACTGCACGATTTCAAATCTTGCGCTGGGCTCCTAGTGTGTGTGTGTGTGTGTGTGTGCGTGTGTGTGCGCGCGCGCACACACACACACACACAAACGTATGCATACACAAATATACTTGTATGGACTAAGTGATTTTGGCCTTATTTTTTAAATTCTCTACTTAATGAATGTAAGAAAAATATTTATAGAGCACTTAATATGATAGTGATGAAGAAAAGAAGGATGTCAAGAGTAGTTTCAACAATTGTGTCAGAGATGTCCTGCACAAGTGCACTAAGTGGCGCTAGCCCATAAAAGGATATTACAGAAAGGACAGTCTCATGTTGTATACTTGAAAACAATCTTAATATACTAATATTCATTTCTAAGGAAAGGTCATCATAACTACGAAGAGCAATAGTGAATATCAAATTGGCAGTAGGTATATAATGTGCCTTCTAAGATGTCAACAAATCAAAGGTTAGGGGAAATCTCTCCTCAAATCTTATCTTAATTTTCAACAGTAAACTTTATCTGAAGTAATTAGGTTTTACTAATATGTTCCACATATTGTGCTTGTTATAAGTGATGCTCCTGGTATTGTGAGATTAGACACCCGCAATTCTTTGGCATTATTACCTCAGAGTCTGGGTCCCATTATTTTGTAACTGGGAAACTCTTACTTTTTGATAGTAGAATTGATACTATTCACTATTCAAAGGTTAAATTCAGACCAGGGCAAGTTTAGGAGCTCAAGAAGCTGGCAGGGTCTATTTCTTGTGTCTTAGAGCACTCACTTTCAGAAACAAGCTACCAAACTGCAAAAAAAAAAAAAAAAAAAGTCCAAACGCAAATGCAGCGTGGAGAGGCCCATGGGAATAAGGGCGAGGCTTCCGCCTTCACGCCTGGTGAGCTCTCCTGGAACAGCAAGTACGCATCTCCCTACCCTTGCAATGGAGTTATCTTCAAAGTGAATATGTTTAGCTCTGTTGAGCTGTTTCCATGACATCACATGGAACAAAGCATTGTCCCCTCTGGGACAATCTGCCCAAATTACAGTCATGAGCAAAATAAACAATTGCAATTGTTTTAACCTATTCAATTGGGAATGGTTTGTTACACAGCAATAGGCAATTTGAATGGAGTGTTTATACCTGGACGTGGTATGCTGCCCCTTGAATTCTAAAACCACTGATATTTGTCCAGCTTGGATTGAAAAGGAAAGAGAGATCATAAAGTTAAAGAAAATTGGGAACCTCCATCTTCAATGATTAGGGAGTAGGCTAAAATGGCTACTCAGTTGCAAATGTGTGTGTGTGTGTGTGTGTGTGTGTGTGTGTGTATGTGTGTGTGTGTGTGTGAGTGAAGGAAGAGCTATCTCGTGGGCTGTAGAAAGCAGGACTGGGTCCTACTCAAACAACCAGCAACTGCAGCAAGATGGATTTGAGACTACCTATGAACCCATGACTGCTCTATACCTTGATCTCCATCCTTGCCCTGTTCCAGAATGGAATTAAATATTTTGGTTATCAATTATTGCTCTACAATTCCAACATTGTATGTTGATGTGTGGAGGCAGACAAGTGTACCCTTTAATTCACATCTTCATATTAATCTGAACTGCACCCCAAAGGCTCAACATCACCTGCCAGTTTAATTCCCAGTCAGAGCAGATACCTGGCTTGTGGGTTTGATCCCCATTTGGGGAGCATATGGAAGGCAATTAATTGATGTCTCTCTCTCTCTTCCTCTGTCTGTCAGTCTCTTTCTCCCCTTCCTCTTTCTATGCATGTTCTTAGGTGAGGAT
This sequence comes from Corynorhinus townsendii, assembly GCA_026230045.1. Classification (NCBI taxonomy): domain Eukaryota; kingdom Metazoa; phylum Chordata; class Mammalia; order Chiroptera; family Vespertilionidae; genus Corynorhinus; species Corynorhinus townsendii. The sequence continues at coordinate 65,662,695 of JAPDVU010000008.1, read as the reverse complement.
TAATACATATAGTGCCCCCCAAAAATGTATACATACTTAACAGCTGATAGTTCAATTGATGTTTCTTTTTAGATTTAACCCATTGGAATTAATAATTATTCAAAGTGTTTATACATTTTGGGGGGACATCCTGCATATGTATATATGTATATGTGTGTGTATATATATATATATATATATATATATATATATATATATAGCAGGTTATTACAATGTAATTAAAATTTATCTGTACATACATTGTTATATGTATATGATTAATATTTTAAAGATAATTTAAATACTAAAAAATGTTATATCTTCAACAGAGAGAAGAAAGAAGCAAAAAAATATTGCTTAAGGGAAAGATCAGACATTTTGTCTTAGGCATAGTAAACCTGATGTGATAGGAAGACATTTAAGTAGAGGTGTCTGGGAGACAGAGCGATAAGAGACTAGATAGAAAGAAAGAGGTCAGAAATGAGAGAGAACTTTCTATCAGTGTTGATAGAAAGCTGTGAGGGAAATGAGAGCTTGAACTACATGGTTGTAGGGAGGTAAGAAACCTGAGAAAAATCCATAAAATATGAAAGAAATTATAGTGGCGCCTGCCGAAGCAGGCTTTTTGGTACTAATATCATTTGTATAGTTTTTTGCAAGTATGAAAAGCCTTCACATGCATTATATAATTGTGATAATGTGTGTAAGAGTGATAATTATCATTCTTTTATAGGCTCTAGTGGTCTGGTCTATTGATTTAGCAGCTATGTGTTTAATGGGGCAGGAATGTGTCTAAAGAGGTCCCAGCTCTATCTACCAAGAAACATTATGGTAAGGAATACATTTGAGTAAAGTTCTACTACTTCTTTCCTCACTTCAACATCCATTTCCCAGAGCCAAATAACGTGCTGCCGGCCCTCATGTCTACCTGCTCATAGGCTTCTCGGTTCTAAACTGTAAGCACTGTCAAATTTCCCAGATTTCTGGCAAGTCCTCGACCCTCCCAACTATAACAAAAATAATAATAACAGCAAATAATGATATGTTAATCAAATGCCCTAGGATTATTTTAGACTTTATGGACACTAAATTATTTACATCTTACTGTACTCCATGAGTAAGAACTGTCATTATTCTCATTTAATAGATGGGAAAATGAGGCACAGAGAGGACAAGTGATTTTCCCAAGGAGATAGCTGGAAAATATCAGACCTGGAATCTGAAATTAAGCATTGTGAGTGTGTGTGAATGATTGAGGGATGGTGATTCTTAAAAAATAACTGTAAGTAAATTAATGGCCAGTACTTTAAAATGTAGGTTCCATATAAAACAAAGTTTCCTTTGTTGTAGAAGTAGCTTGTGAGCATCTATTGTATGACGGACATTAATCTGCACGTAGTGAACATGGTGTTAAAGAAGACAAAGTGTCATGTCTGTGGTAGGTCTAATCTTCTCTGTTAAAAGACCCTGCAAGGACAAAGAAAAGTACAAATTACTTCCTACATAATAAAAGCCTAATATGCTAAGTGTTCTGCCATCCGGTCAGCTGTTCAACCAATCAAAGTGTAATATGCTAATGATAGGTTAAGGCCACTCAACCGCTCCCTATGACATGCACTGACCACCAGGGGCAGACAGTCGACCAGTTGACCAGTCGCTATGATGTCACTGACCACCAGGGGGCAGACGCTCCCACTGGTAGGTTAGCTTGCTGCTGGGGTCTGACCGAACAAGACGGAGTGAGATGGGTTGGGCATGCCCTGGAGCCCTCCTGTGACCCCTCCCTGGCTGGCCAACTTCCCACATCCCTCCCTGACCCCAATCATGCACTGGTGGGGTCCCTTGGCCTGGCCTGCACCCTCTCACAATCCGGGACCACTAGGGGTATGTTGGAGAGCTGGTTTAGGCCTGATCCCGCAGGCCAGGCCGAGGGACCCCACTGTTGCATGAATTCATGCACCAGGCCTCTAGTATGTGTATATTGATATAAATTTAATGATGTAGATGATATTTGTATATACATATAAGCATATATTTCTATATAAATATTAAGAAGGGAAAGGACAAAATACCTAACAGTCATTTCTCAAAAGATGATATAAAATGGCCAGTAATCACAAGGGAAAAGATACTTAGGCACATTAGGTAGTAGAAAAAGCACATTAAAACTACAGTGAGATAACCTTTTCGTTATTTAGAAAGGTTGAAACAAAACAAAACTGACAACAACAAGTGTTGGTGAGGATGTGGAGCAAGTGGGACTCTGAGAGCTTGATGGCGGGAGTGCAATGTGGTATAACAGCCTTAGGTGACGGTTCCTGAAGCAAAGGGAAAACAAGTGTTGAATGGTGTACCGGCACTCATACAGCTCCCTCTTCATAGTATTCAAAACTGGAAACAATCTCAATGACATCAAAAGAAGATTAAATAAATTATTGCCTAGGACTACAATAGAAAATTTGGCATCAATATAAAAAGAAACATGCAACAGCATGCACAAATTTTAAAATCATATATGAAGCAAAAGAAGCCAGACAGATAAAAGTATGGACGATGTTATTCAGCTTACATGAAATCCAAGTGCAGGCAAAGTTAAAATTATTTTTGTGCTCATCAAAACACTATGGTGGTTCTGAAGAGTATAGAGATCTGACTAGGGATGGGGGAAATAGGAAATAACTGGACGAGGAATTGCCTGGGTGAGGAAAGCCTTTGGGAGTGGGGCTGGGAAATGTTTTGTATTTTATTTTGAGCAGTGGTTATTCAAGTGTATACAATTGTCAAAACAGTGAACTCAACCATTAATTTCAGTACATTTTATTGCATGTTGACTACATCACAATAAAAAATAATTCTTCATATTTCTTGGCTTCATAATTTTAAATTCTGTTTCTCAATAGCAGACTTTTTCCTCTGTTATTGAGTTTCTTAGATTGAATTCATTTCAGTATAGTCTGAAGTTTACTTTACCACTGCTCTCTTCAGTTCAGAGGATGATGTTAAGAAACTTGTCTAAGCATTAGAATTATAAATGAATACCTTGTAAGCTGCCAACAAGGAAATCCACTTAAATTAAAAACTATAGAATGGTTAATATTATTGGCTGTAGAATAAAGACTTTCCTTTAAAAATCTCAGTTTTGCTCCTTAGTAACTATATAATCTTTGCCAAGCTTCTTAAACGTTCTGTGATTCAGATTTCCTTATATAGTAAGTGACCATAATTATATTTTTGCCACAAAAAGATTCATAAACAGAATAGTTTTTATATATGATAGTTATTTTATATCAACCCAGGCTGGCTATCAAGACCTTTTGTGATTTTAGCTCCTGCTGTGTTGACAACCTACTCTTTTTCTTCAGTATGAGAAATTACAATACCAATTTATAGTTGACCTTGTATATAGAAAACCCTTAAGAATCCACCAAAAAACTATTAGACCTTATAAACATATTCAGCAAAGTTGTAGGATACAAAAATACTATAGAAGAATAAGCTGTATTCCTACACACTAGAATAAAGAATCTAGAAATAAAAATTAAATTAAGAAAATTGCATGTACAATAGCATAACAAAAATATAATACTTAAGAATTACAAAGAGGGTATAAAATGGCCAATAGACATATGAAAAGATTCTCAATGTCACTAATCATCAGGTAAATGCAAATTAAAACTACAATTATATATTACCTGACACCTTTCAAAGTGGCTATCATCAATAAATAAAAAAACAATAAGGGTAGAGAAAAGGGAACCCTCATGCATTGTTGGTGGGAATGCAGATTAGTATAGCCACTTTGGAAAACAGTATGGAGTTTCCTCAAAAAATTAAAGATGGAACTGCCTTATGATTCAGCGATTCCACTTCTGGAAATCTTACCATTTATGACAGCATGGATGGACCTAGAGAATATTATGCTAAGTGAAATAAGCCAGTCAGAGAAAGACAAGTTCCATATGATTTTACATATATGTGGAATCTAATGAACAAAATTAAACAAAATAGAAACAGACTCAGATACAAGGACCAGATTGAGAGCTGTCAGAGGTGAGGGAGGTTGGAAGGCTCTGTGAAAAAAGTTGCAGGGATTGAAAGGTACAGATTGGTACTTACAAAATAGTCATGGTGATCGAAAGTACAATGTAGGAAATCCTATATAATAAAAGCCTAATATGCTAGATGTCCAGTCATCTGGTCATCCGTTCAACTAATCAAAGCATAGTATGCTAATGACATGCAAAGGCTGCTCAACCCCTTGCTATGACGTGCACTGACCACCAGGGGGCAGACACCCCGACTGGTTGGTTAGCTTGCTCCTGGGGTTCAGCCAATTGGGACTGAGCCAGATGGGCTGGACATGCCCTGGAGTCTTCCCGAGGTCCCTCCTGGCCGGCCAACCTCCCGCGTCCCTCCCCAGCTGGGCAATCGTGCACTGGTGGGGTCCCTCAGCCTGGCCTGCACCCTCTCACAATCCAGGACCCTTTGGGGGATGTCAGAAAGTCCATTTTGGCCCAATCCCACTCAATGCAGGAGCTATCTCCTGGTGGTCAGTGCGCTCCCACAGTAGGAGCTCTGCTCAGCCAGAAGCCAGGCTCATGTCTGGTGAGCGCAGCGGTAGTGGCGGTAGCTTCTCCCACCTCCATGTCAGTCGGACATCCCTGAGGGCTCCTGGACTGTGAGAGGGTGCAGGCTAGGCTGAGGAACCCTCTTCCCTGTATGCATGAATTGACCCTCACACCCTTGCACAAGATAGCTGCCCCCATGTGGTCAAAGATGGCCATGACAAGATGGCTGGCAGGGAAGGGCAGTTGGGGTCGACCAGGCCTGTAGGGGAGGGCAGTTAGGGGCGACCAAGCTGACAGGGGAGGGCACTTGGGGGCGACCAGGCTGGCAGGGGAGGGCACTTGGGGCAACCACGCTGGCAGGGGAATGCAGTTAGGGGTGACCAGGCCGGCAGAGGAGGGCAGTTCGGGGCAAACCAGGCTAGCAGGAGAGGGCAGTTAGGGTTGACCAAGCCTGCAGGGAAGGGCAGTTAGGGGCAATCAAGCTAGCAGGGGAGGGTAGTTGGGGTCAATTGGGCCAGCAGGAGAGCAGTTAGGTATCAATCAGGTTGTCAGGGTAATGGTTAGGGGGTGATCAGGCTGGCAGGCAGGCAAGCGGTTGGGAGCCAGCAGTCCTGGATTGTGAGAGAGATGTCGTCCTCGAGGGGTCCAGATTGGAGAGGGTGCAGGCTGGGCTAAGGGACAACCCAGCCCAGTGCACGAATCTTGCGCACTGGGCCTCTTGTAAATAATGATAAAAGCCCAAATCTGAAAAAAAAAATCTAAGAATACATATGTTTGAGAGGAAAGCTTGCCAAAGATGGAATGTTTCTTTTTATTTTCTTTCAGAAAGTATGTGGATTAGAGATAAAGAACTAACTAATGTGATTCTACTTGCATTTCAATAAGAGAATACTTATTTTAAGGAATTGATGAGTTATAAATATTGTCATTAAATATTACAGAAACAATAGCTAATTTTGAGAATCATGAGTCATAGAAAGGTGATTTTCTTTGGAGTGGATGTATGTATGTAAGATAAATATACAATGTTATCCAGCCAGAATATTTTTGTTTGAATCTGTCAGTTAAAGAGTTCACCCTATCATCAAAAGAAGGAACAATTTTTAATTGAATGTTCATCCATCTATACATGGCATTATATACAAAGCTCAATCAAGTATAACAAGCAACATAGTATAACTTTTTCAATTAGCTAAGGGTAGACCAGTGCAGAAGCTCTGCTTGTCACCTTGGCATCTGAAGCAGGTAAGGTTACACTGCAGCGGTACCCTAATTTGACAGAATAAACACCTGCTGTGAATAGGTGTAGGGCACCGAAAACCTGTGCAGGTGGATCATGGTGTTAGCTTGAACTTTTAATGAAGCTAGAGATTTCTGTGTTAGAACTGTTAGTTTCTGACTCTGACCCTATGAACAACAGTATGCTATAATTCATTCCTCCTCAGAACACACAGTCAATTAACCATCAAGAGAAATGAAGGAGGTTTTGACCTCGATTCCATGAGCACTTTTACCTTATTTCTGAAAACATCCTGCCATCACCAGCCTGGCCACATGTGTGGCAGCTGAATTCCTTAACAGGTTCTTTAGGGTGAGGTAAAGCCTGGCTGGTAAGTCAGAGAAACAGATGAAGGGCACTAAAGCAGATTAAAGAGGCACAGCATCGTCGCTTTTCTATCCTATATAATAAAAAGCTAATGTGCAAATCGACCAAAGGTAGGAACGACCTGTCACTATGACAGGCACTGACCACCAGGGGGCAGATGTTCAACCCAGGAGCTGCCCCCTGGTGGTCAGTGCATTCCCACAGGAGGAGCACTGCTCAGTCAGAAGCCCTGATCCAGGCTCAGGCTGGCGAGCGCAGCGGTGATAGCAGGAGCCTTTCCCGCCTCCGCAGCAGCACTAAGGATGTCCTACTGACAACTTAGGCCCACTACCTGTCAGTTGGACATTCCCCAAGGACTCCTGGACTGCGAGAGGGTGCAGGCTGGGCTGAGGAACCCTCACCACCCCCCAGTGCATGAGTCTTGTGCACTGGGCCTCTTGCTGGGTTATACCAAAGTAGAAGATGAGGCAGACTAGAGAGCAGCAACCAAGATTGTGTAGCATCAGAAACCTGGGGAAGATGCTGATACAAAGTAGAGAACAGCAAATTCTGCCAGACTCTGCCAACTCAGCCTGACCAGCACTAATGGACACAGCGCATGTATCTTTTGTACCATTACCCCCACTGATTATGTTATCGAAGCTTTGCACAGTAGAGGGCGGGAAAGCTTTTGCCCTGTCTGAAATTCTATTTGGTATTTGAATGCAGAAGCCACTATGCTAGATCTTGGGAGGAATCAAAATAAGAAGTAATCCATATTGTTATGTATAACTCAGCTATTTCCACATGATTATATTCAATACTCTATGGATTGTGTCTTCATTCACACATTTGGACTAGTACTGACAGGAAGGGCTAACATGGAAGCACATTTCCGAAAATCTGATATACCATAGCCAGCCACGTGGAATCTTATTTCTAAAGGAGACCTGGCTTCCTGGGAATAATTATGAAGACAACTATGACTCTATAATTGGATACCTGGAATAAACCATTTCATACCAAATAGAGGCAATAGAGATTATTCATAAGTATTATGTGCACAACTAATTTTAGGGACCCTGAGGTTAAAATAAAGATAAATATATCAGGGTCTATTTCCAAAAGGATATAACAATCAGTGCAAAAGTATAAATATGGAGAGAAATAATTACAAGAGAGTGATAGGTGAGGTTTGCCCAAAATAGAAAGTATGAAAGGAAATGTATTTGGAAAGCAGAGAGATAATGCTCGAGTTAGGCCTTGAATAATGAGCAGCGATTTGACAAGCAGAAAAGTGAGGATAGCATTGCAGGTAGATTAACAGTAAGTAGAAAGACACAAGGTATTAAGTATGCTGCCATTCAGTTATTCAATATGCTTCTAAAATGCTGTGCTTTCCTAACTTTTTCATAGTTGATGTTATATATATATTTTTAGGCTTCCCTATTTTCTAAACTTTCTAAAATCTCTAGGGCAAGTGTTGTATTCTCTGTATATCCAGGACAATGCTTTTCATTTGGTAAATGTTTAGTGACTATTTTAAGTGATAAATAGAACAGGGGAATTTTTAGTTTGGTCAGTAATGTTTGCTTATGTCATGACCCACCTTATAAACGTACTTACAAAAATGACATACATTCTAGCTGCTCTAATGGATCAATACAAGTGGCTTCACACAACTGAAGTTTGTTTATACTCACATCACACATTTGAAGGCAGGTGTGCCTGTTCTCACATCTCTGTTCCACACGGTGACGTAGGAACATGGCACCTTCCATTTGGGAAATGTTTGCTGTCATCTCCTCATGGCTCCCAAAGTTATCTTAAGGATTTAGTTGAACATCCATGGGCTAAAAGAGGAAAAGGGAATAGATGGTTGTATGTGAGGTTTTGCTTCAAGTGAGAGGATACAAAGTTTTATATATATTTTGTGTATGTGCTGAAGCGGCCTTATAAACTCATGGGAATCAATTGTGCATGTCTCTTTCCAACTCTGTGTTCAGCTCACGCTGATGATTTGAAATTGGCCATAGTTAGAGTATGAAAACCACAAAGATGGGCAAACTCTACAAATGCAAGTTATTATTCTTATCACTAGTATCATTGATTTGGTTATTTTACAGAGAGCCTACTTACCAGCTAATCAGTCTAACATAACCTCCAACCCCTTTCTATTGATCTAGCACTGTTACTTAAAATGCATTCACTGTAAATGTTAATACAACCCAAGATTATCAGCAAAAGATAAAAGAATTACAACTACACACAATCAAGGGTATTAACAAACAACAGTAACAAAGACAAAATGTGTAACCCTCCATTTGAGAAGCTATAAGAATGATAGCTCCTTTAGTTTTTCCTAATAAAATCATACATGTTTGCTAGCTCTGAATACGGAAAAGGCTTAGAAGCCATGGCAACCTAGTATCAGTGAAGATACTAGTGCCTACATTATTGCTTTTAATAACATTTCTTACTAAAAAGAGTTTGAGCTCTTTTTTAAAAAGTGGATAATTTCAGGAGTGATGCACAGGGTATAACAGATAATCTCTGGTCATGTTGTTGGGGCAGGTAGCATAGCAAGTAGAGATGAATGAAGTTTTGTAAAAAGAACATAAGAAATAAGATGAATAGATTATCTCAATGTCAGTTACTTTGTTGTGATATTTTACTATAGATATGTAAGAAGTTACCGTTGGGAGAAATTGGGTGAAGAGTATAGGGGATGTCTATTTCTCAAAACTACATGTGAATCTACAATGATCTCAACATCAATTAAAAAAAACCCACATAACTCTGGTAGGCATCTACTGCACACACACACACACACGCGCGCGCACACACACACAAAAGAAATAAGAAGAAAGAGAAATAAATAAGAACTTGAATGGACTTGAATGAATTTCCATTTAAGAGAGATAAAATAGTTTGAGCATCAACAAAGAATAATACCTACAGTTTCTGAAAAGATATAGAAGCTCTATAGATCCAAAGGATCATAATGATACCTAAAGAAAAATGAAGTACACCATTTGAATTTATTTGGGTGCCAATTATCTAGAAGATAAATAAATATAAGAAAATATTAACATATTTATACTACTTTCTCTGATGAACTATGTTTCAGGTTAACTTCTATAAGAAAAAGTAGAAAAAGAATTTAAGAATTGCATACTTGAAGCCTATATAATTTTATTAACTAGTATCAACCCAATAAATTTAAGAATAAAGATAAAGAAAACACTTAAATGTTATGTAAAAATGAATTGTAAGATATTTCAAGAAGGAAAATTGGGAGTTGCTGCAATCATCTTAAAAAAACAAAAAAAAGGAGAGAGGATAGGTAAAAGAGAGGGTGTAAGAAAAAAATAAAGATGAAGAGGATAAAAAGAAGTAGGAGGAGGAAAAAGAGAAGGGGGAGGGGGAGAAGAAATGTGAAGAGAAAAAACAAACAAGCACAAATTTGTATAACCAAAATTCAGGATTGTGATAGATGTAGCTTTGACCATTCCTTCAAAGTTAATGCCCAATTTATTCAAGGCAAGGGATGAAATAACTTTTAGTAACATTTTGAGAAAATTAGTTGCTCTTTAACTTTCTTTACCTTAGGAATAGATAAAGAAAAGTAAAAATCTTTTTGTGAAAATGACCTTTGATATGTTTTGAGTCATTTTGTATACTATTCATCTCAGGTTTTTGGGGAAAGCCATAACTACAAATATCCTCAAAGTAAAGATTTGTACTTTCTAAAAACAGTCTTTTTTTTTTTTAGAAGTTTTAGGATTACAACATATTTTATAATGCCCCTTAAGAAGTAGTTTGAACATATTTTATATTAAGAAAATGATCATACTCAGTCAATTCACATTTCTATTTTTACTCATTTTGAAAATGTCTTTATAACGCCTTTAACTGAGGATTGTTTCCCTTTGAAGGTATTAGTTCAATTCTGGTTTGGTTTGTTCTTAAGGACATTTAAAATAGTTGCTGGTCATGCACAATAGTTTGGTGAAGGCCAAGGGAGGGATGAATAGAGGTCGGTAAACAGGGGGTGAGGGAAGGAAGACATCTGCAATAATGTCAACATTAAAATCCTATATAATAAAAAGCTAATATGCAAATTGTGCCCTGGGAGTTTGAGAGACTGGGAGTTCAACTGCTCGCTATGACGTGTGCTGACCACCAGGGGGTGGCATGGAACATGGTGGCCACCAGCTGCAGTGGCAGGGCACTGAGGGAGCAAGGGAAGGAGGAGGTGGGGAGGCTGGGAGGCAGGGAAACTGATCAGCCCTGATTGCTGGCCAGGCCTAGGGATCCTACCTATGCACGAATTCCATGCTCTGGGCCTCTAGTTTTTAAATAAAAGAGATACCAAGAAAGAAGCATCTAATTAAAGAGACAGTTTGAAAGAAAAAAAATGCATTTTACATATACTTTGTATTTCAGTTCACAGCCAGTTATTTCCACCTATAATTTATCTAGTATTTTCTGAGGTCTAATCCTTTAGGTAAGAATACAGACTTTTCTTGGTTGTAGTCACTCTAACATACACTCATGTGGAATTTACTTTTCTCCCTTTTTCTAAATAAAGATTTCAAATATTTGGTACTAAAAGACCTTGCCATATGACTAACAGTGTATTCATTAACTTCACTGATACTAAGCAATTGATTGTAGGTATTGCTTGGAATTTTAATTGGTGACTGATAGTAACTCTGTTTACTCCTATGTACTCTGTTTTTACTGAAGTAAAGTTTCACTTGAACTTAAAAAAAATAAAATAAAAAAATTGCTGTGGTGGCACCATTAGTGACCAGTGATTTTTCATAGGGAAATTATAGGCACATAAGGTAGAAACTACCTATGTTACTGTCACTTTTTTCTTACCTCTAGTTTTCTAAAACATGTATCTCTCTGTTTTGTCAGTTATCTTATTTTTTAAATAATCTAAAAATTAAAACTCCCACCACATCCAAGGATATCTTGATTATATAATTTGGTTTCAATAGTTTGCTCTCTAAGGATAAATGTCTCATAATATCCATACAAATGGAGGCAAAGACACTAAACATGAGCTCTTTCTTCATTCATGCAATCATGCAATAATTTTATATAGCATTTTACCTTCATTACTTTACTATTAAATTTATAAATTGTAACATTATTGTTATTATCCATCCCTCTTGTAGATTATTTTCATACATTCATTAGCAAATACTTATACATGTCTCACCTATCTGCAGAATAGAAGACAAAGGTGGAATATGCTCTTTTAGTTTATGAAGCCAGAAGTTTCAGTCTCTGCCTCTGTTCATCTCCTTTCTAATTACTGTATTATTACTTATTAATATTGTATATCTTATAACACTCAGTGGAAGTTTGCTATTCATCTCTTACCTCATGATATCTTGTGTCTACCTACAGATCACAAGAATATAATTCTCTGTAACATCTGATTTTAATGGATTTAATTATAGTACTAGATTGTCATGAAAAATATTCTCATGTTTAGAGGCTAATATCTTTTTTTTCATTTTTAAAATTATCTTTCTTCTATAGCCTCCACTTCAGAAATGTCCTCTCTCCTAGAAGTTAGCCCTTCTACGTTCCCTTACAGATGCTAACCTATGGTTTTCCTTTCTTGATTGACAGCTCTTCCGTTCTACAATACTGACTCACTAGCTGGAATTTTATCCTGAGTGTTTCCTCAGCTCTTCAGCTACAATGTGTAATTGTCCCAAGTCATAGTAAATACTGACAGATACTGGAGTTTTAATTTGTGCTGGGTACTGTTCTAAGCATTTTTACATCTAAAAACATATTACACCTTATTCAAAGCAACCCCTCTGACAGAGGCATGTTTGGTGGGCAATTCTTCATCACTCTCCAGCGCTATAGCTCCGGCCACACAGGAGGCTTTGCTTCCCCCTCAATGGGAAGTTCGGCAAGGGCATGTGATTTACTTTGGCAAATTAAATGTGGGTGGAAATAATTTGTTTCACCTGGAAGTAGGTATATTTAATGGACTGAGTTCTACTGCCCAGCCTCCTTATGGGAACTGTGGGGCGTCATGTGATATGACGGAGGTGTTTTAAGATGGAAATAATCTGGGATTCTAAGGCTACCCAAGGATAGAAGCTTCCCTGCCATGTTACCAAGTGCGCGCGCGTGCGTGTGTGTGCGCGTGTGCGTGTGTGCGTGTGCGTGTGTGTGTGTGTGTGTGATATAGATGCTATTTAAAGCCATGAGATTAGAGGAAATGTTCAAGTGAAAAGGATAAAGACTGAGCCATGCAAACACACCAAAAGTAAGAAATCAAAGAGAAAAGCAGAGTGCAGTAACGGTACAACCATGTTAAAAGCTTCTGATAAATGAAATGAATTAAATTCATATTTGACAATTGCACTTGACAACATGTGAAATGTTGGTGACTTTGAAACAGTTTTAGAAGGAAGAGTGATATGAGAAAAATACTAATTTTCAAGTAAATGCTTGCCGATTAACTCCACTATATATTAGGAAACTTATTTCATTAACACAATTGAATTGCTGAAATACAAAATATATTTGGGCAACATTACAGTTTTAAAGTGCAGAATTCTAATTATTCTTTTACTGGCCACCTGAACTGCTAAATGTCTGTTGTACCAAACACACCACTGTGAGAACAGACTTGAACGAGAGATACACTCATTTATATATACCACATTTTATATCATTAATGCAATTTGGAAATAACATGAGCAGTTCCCATAGGTTTCAAATCAAACTAAGACATATTTGTCAGGCTTCCTTGATATGGAAGATAACGAGGGCGCTTAACATTTTCTTGCCAACCTCTTCCACACTAGCAGCAAAATGCTTCGTATGAGTTTCATAAAAGCTGCACACTTCCTTTGTAGATAAAAAGACAGGTGGTAAACATCCAAAAACCTTGACCCAATGACAATATTACCAATTTGGAAGGCTGTCTGAGATACAGGAATTACTCCAGGTGATTCTTGGGAGCAAAAGGTATTGATGCATTTAAATATGTGAGAATACTTGCTATTTAAGTGAAAAAACAGCCTTTTATTTATGTGTGGTGATGAGACCACCATTTGCACTGACATTGCCTTTACTTGCAACTGTTCTCACACTGTAAGTGATGTAAAGAGATTATAACTTTAACTTCTTTTAGCACAGCGTCCTGACATACACAGTATAGCATTGAGGAAACAATACACTTTCTGAATACTTCAAAGGAACTAACATTTTGGGTCAGTGTTCATTTATTCCATGTTAGCAAGCAATTTTATTTTTATTTTAGTGATGGGCAACTATTTCTACAACCAAATAAATAAATATTAAAATTTATGATATCAAATATTATATATTTGACTAATTCTAATACATATTTAGACATTGAAAATCTTATAGTTCTAATCAGTAGATTAAAATGTTGCTCTCTTTCATCACATTAGAAAATAAATTTTGAGGCCACTGATAAAAACATTAGAGGTGAATATGATAAAATTCCTGCTATGCTATTATTGTAGAAGTAAGAGTGTTCAGTAGATTTAATTCTTTGTTTCTCTAGCAATACTTATTTTTTTTTAAAGCTGAATGGTATCTAGGAGTGTCTAGTGAAAAAGTTGGACTTTACCTTACAATGTCCATGTTCCGGCATATCTATCATTCCTGAAAGCACTACTTCACCTCGTGCACGTCTATCATTTATAATCTGTGGACAAAGGGTGCAGGGCTTCAGTCCTTCTCAAACATAGCTCATGGGGAATCTGAACACTAGTGACCAGATATTTGTCATCAGAGTCGTCTGTCTATAAATGACAGAGATTTACAAACAGTAAGCCTGTGAAGAAAAAGGGATAAAGAAACAGCTATCAATTTAATGTTTTAGTCATAACTGAGAAATGGAAAATCTAAAGCAAGCTCTAGATTCTCTATAATAATTGAAAACTACCTGCACTGGGTTATCTGTGGAGAACCCTATTGAAAGTAGGCAACTCTGCAAACAAACCTAGCCTGAGTAGTTGAGCTAGAGTAGAAATGGAAATTGAGCAGTGCACCTTTAATCTTTTTATACACTGCAGAGACAGAAAAAAATTATCTTATGGTCCTTGTTTTCTACTGGTTACACTCCTGACGAAGAAAGAAGTTAGGAAACTAGCCTGGCTGGTGTGGCTCAGTGGTTGAGCATCAGCCTATGAACCAAGAGGTCATGATTGGATTCCTGGTCTGAGCACATGCCCAGGTTTTGGGCTTGACCCCCAGTAGGGGCCATGCTGGAGACAGCCAATCAGTGACTTTCTCATCATTGATGTTTCTATCTCTCTCTCCCTTTCCCTTCCTCTCTGAATCATTGACACACACACACACACACACACACACACACAGTCCTCGGATTACGTCAGACTTGATGTATATCGTTTTGTGGTTACATTGCTATCTCCCATTCATTTATATAAAAAAAAAAGTTCCGTCATTTTGATGTATACACATACGTATGTGCTTTATGTTTTTTATTATTTCTTTACCACAAGTAAAGGTCAGGAACTGTTATATTTTTTTAAATATTTTTTTACTGTTTCACTTCATTACTGTTGTGTATGTGCTCTGTGTGAGTGACGTTGGTGCTTATGTAGGTGGGTTCCGACTTACACTGAAAATCGTGTTACATCACGCCGTAGGAATGGATCACCGACATAACCCGAAGACCTACTGTATTTAGGAAACTAAATGCATTAAGCCTATATGATATTTTGGCAATTGAACTTATTTTGAAAAAGTCAGCTAATTCCAGAATTCTTTATTTTCATTTTTTTCTTATGTAGAAATTCTGTATTAATTTATTTAGAACTTACTTTTTGATTCTCCCATCCTTAGTGTTCAGTTAAGCAATATAGTAATAATTGAAGTGTCTAAAGTTAGTATAAAATAGTGCATTGCTTTTCACTTACATGGCATTTTCTTGCTTTATACTGTCCTAATTAATTTTATTTTGTGCAAGATAGGCATACCATAGTGTATAAAATATGAAACCTTTCTCTTTGTAAGAATCTTGCAATACATTAAAGATTAGAATGAAGTATAATAACACACACATACACACATAGAGGAAGTTACATGATAAAGTTATAAAGTGATTTTGTACTTCAGAGGAGGGATAGATTACTTCCAAAATATATTCTATGAGGGAAATATTTATGATTTTAAACTAATAGACTGTCACACAAGAGATAATACTAGAGAAATAAGCACAGGACAAATCATGAAATTTTTGCAAGCAATATTTTAGAGTATATCCTGTTTAGCATTAGTATATCCTGATAACATTAAGGGGATATGGAAGGATTTTAAAAAAGAAAACACAATGAGATAAAATTTGAAAGTTGGTATATACTACTCTGGTTGACTAATAACAGTGATCTGTTGTCAGTTGGTTAATTAGATTCACAAGGCAGAAGGGGCTTCAGGTAGAACCAAGGTTACTTATCCTAGCTAATAAAAGAGTAATATGCAAATTGACCACACCTCTGCTAAACCCACAAGCCACGCCCACCAGCCAATCAGGAGAGAGTATGCAAATTAACCCAACCAAGATGGCTGCGGCCATGGAGAGAGCAGGAGGCTTGGGTTTCCCCGGCAATGGAGGAAGCCAAGCTTTTTGCCTGCCCTTGTCTGCCTTGGCCTCCGCTTAAGGCTATAATGTTTCAATTATAGAAGATAAATAAATCCCAACAAAAATGGCTGCAGCCACAAAGTGAGCAGGAGGCTTGGCTCCACTGAAGGCTACAAACTTTCAATTATAGAAGGTAAATAATCTTATGTAGATTGATTCACTGAATCGATATATATATATATATATATATATATACATATACACACACACACACACATAGACAGGCCTCAGGTTACGTCAGACTTGATGTACATCGTTTTGTACATTCCAGATACCAGGGCCTCTGCTTGGATCGATGTACATTGATGGAAATAAATCCCAGATACCAGGGCCTCTGCTTGGATCGCCGGGGGGCATGCCCAGACTGCAAACCACCACAGGCCCCTCACCCAGGCCGCCCCACACCCCAAGAGAACCCACACCCTGATCCAGGACACCATTCAGGGCAAACCAGCTAGCCCCCACCTGTGTACCAGGCCTCTATCCTATCTAATCCTCCTAGCTAATAAAAGAGTAATATGCAAATTGACCATCACTCCAACACACAAGATGGCTGCTCCCATGTGGTCAAAGATGACTGCCCCCATGTGGACACAAGATGGCCACCACAAATTGGCCAGTGAGGGAGGGCAGTTGGGAGGGACCAGGCCTGCAAGGGAGGACAACTGGGGCAATCAAGCCTGCAGGGGAGGGCAGTTAGGGGTGACCAGGCCTGCAGGGGAGGGTAGTTAGGGGCAAACAGACTGGCAGGGGAACAGTTAGGCATCAATCAGGCTGACAGGGGAGTGGTTAGGGGGTGGTCAGGCTGGCAGGCAGAAGCGGTTAGGGGCAATCAGGAAGGCAGGCAGGTGAGCAGTTGGGAACCAGCAGTCCTGGGTTGTGAGATGGATGTCTGACTGCCCGTTTAAGCCCGATCCTGGTATTCGGACTAAACGGGCAGTTGGACATCCCTCGAGGGGTCCCATATTGGAGAGGTGCAGGGTGGGCTGAAGAACACCACCCCCCGTGCATGAATTTCGTGCACCGGGCCTCTAGTCCTTTATAATAAAAGCTTAATATGCAAATCAAATGAATGGTGGAACGACCTGTTGCTATGATGCACACTGACCACCAGGGGGCAGACACTTAACGCAGGAACTTCCCCCTGGTGGTCAGTGCACTTGCACAGGGGGAGCACCGCTCAGCCAGAAGCCCGGCTGATGGTCGGCAAGTGCAGGGCGGTGATGGGAGTCTCTCCCACCTTCGCTGCAGGTGGGCAATAAGGAGCAAGGGGTCCAGGACTGTGAGAGCCCCAGCCTGTGGGAGGGATGTCTGCCTGACGGCTTAGGCCTGATCCTGGGGGTATCAGGCCTAAGTCAGTAAGCAGGCATCCCCCGAGCAATCCCGGACTGTGACAGGGCACAGGCCAGGCTGAGAGATCCATGTCCGCCCTCCCCACCGCCCCCACCAGTGCATGAATCTCGTGCATTGGGCCTCTAGTCTTTAATAAAGGACACAAGGTAAGTAACATTACAGATTTCATGGCATTAGCCCAGCAGGGGTTGATGTTCCAGTAAATCTGTATTTGAAATTCAATCATTAAAAGTGAGCCTAAGTGGATAAGGATCACCTGAGTTGGGAAAACCAGTCTGAGGATCACCAGTCTGAGGCTGGGCTGCTTGTGCTTATAGGTCTTGCAATTTTATAGTTAATTAGATCCAATCCTCTAGAGCAGTGGTCAGCAAACTGCCGCTCTGTTAACTAGTGAGTTTGCCGACCACTGCTCTAGAGTTACTGCATCTCCTCAATGATGGCTGCTGGCTAAGTAATTAATAAAATAATAATGAAGTGTGGGTATATGAGGCAGTTTCTCATTTGTCTTGAATCAAATATAAATGCACTCCTAATGCCTTGAATTTTTGTTGTGAGGAAAATTGACTAAGGTCTAATATTCAAGATTTGCTGAGAGTCGAGGAAAGGCCACATTCACAAATAATTATAAATTCCTTCCTTCCAATTAGATAATTCATTCTGGCCACAATATTTAATAAGTGTATAGTAAAGATGTCCACCAATATGAAGACAAATTCATAGTCTAGAAGTAGAATTGGTTGTTGATAAGGTTTCAGGGATGATTGAGTGGGACGAGTTAAGGATCATAATATCTATATTATATGTTAGATAATTGGATGAATGGAAATAATAGATATTTATTAACATAAAGAATACTGGATATGTAGATATAGTTTGGTATTGGAAAGGGGAAATCTGAAGAAGTAATTAGCCCAGTTGATAGGCTTCTAGGAAGTAGGTGTTTTGATTTAGCTAAAAGATTAGCTCATAATTCTAAAGATAGTACTGAGATCATATTCTTAGTATCCAACTAAGGCAGGTCCTTTACCGGGAAAACAATCTGTATAAAAGTAAGACAAAATTAAAATTAATATTATAGCCTTCCAGCATTATGATGAATAAGGATGAAAAAGAAAGATCCCTAGGCAATCACAGATTAAAAATTACCTGCCTTGGATGATTTAACCCCTGCAACACAGAATTGCTGAGGGTTGGGGTTGGGATTATGAGAAATGCTGGTGACCACATTATAGAGGTTAAATTGGAGATAAATGCAGCCAAGAGATAGAGGGATCACTTCTTCTAACTAGCAGTCAGCAATGACAGATCAAGAATACTGGGGCACTGGTTGCCCTCAATTGGAAAGAACTGAAAAAAAGTCAGGGAGACTTCACAGAGAAGTAAAATATAGTAAATATGAGAAACCAAAATGAAGGCAAAAAATATTACAGAATTCTAAGTAGAAGGAAAGTCTCATCCTCTTGCCTGCCAGTAGTAGTTAAGAGCACAGACATACAAAAGGCCATCAGATACATAACAAATGCCCAATTTCACTAGCTATTAGGTAAATTCACATCAAAACTATAATGAGATACCACCTCACACTTGTTAGAATGGCTATTATCAACCAGACAAATAATGGCAAGTGAAAAAGACACCTTCATTCACTGCTGGTGAGAATGTAGACTCTCATTCTACATTCAGAATGTAGACTCTCATTCTACATTCAGGTACAGTATGGAGGTTCCTCAAAAATTTAAAGACTACCATATGACCCAGCAGTCCCTCTTCTGGGTATAACCACGCCCCCCCCCCCCCCGGCAAAGTTGAAAACATTTACTTTTATTCTCAAAGATATATGCACCCCTATGTTTATTTCAACATTATTTATGGTGGCCAAGACATGGAAACAACCAAAGTTTCCTTTCATAGGTGATTGGAAAAAGATGTGGTACACATACACAAGGGAATACAACTCAGCCATAAGAAAAGATGAAATATTGCCATTGGATGGACCTTGAGAATATCATGTTAATAGAAATATCAGTTAGAAAAAGTTAAAAAACTGTATGATTTCACTCATATGTGGGATATAAAACTGACATCAACAAATGAATAAACATAAACAAGAAAAACAAAATCATAGACACAGACAAAAGTATGGTGGTTACCAGAGAGAAGAAGGTCGGGGTGCATATTAAATAGTAAAGAATAAAGAGGTTTAATATATGGTGATGGAAGATGATCTGACTTTGGGTGGTGGGCACACAATGCAACATGCGGATCATGTATCACTGAAATGTACACTTGAATCATATTAACTAATGTCATCCCAATAAATTTAATTAGAAAAAACAGAGACTTGGAAATACTTGTATTCAACGTGATTTTTAAAAAATTATTTTTTATTGATTTCAGAGAGGAAAGGAGAGGGAGAGAGATAGCAACATCAATGATGAGAGAGAATCATGGATCGCTTGCCTCCTGCACACCCCAATGGGGGATCAAGCTCGCAACCCAGGCATGTACTCTTGACCAGAATCAAACCCGTGACTCGTCAGTCTGCAGGCCGACACTCTATCCACTGAGCCAAACCGGTTAGGGCTATACTGAGTTTTAACTTTAGTCCCGATACTTTCTACCTGTGTGTTTATTCTTAGGCCATTTATTCAGTCTTTCTATATTCTTTAATGTATGGATAATATACCAGACTGTAATAATATGTAAATGATGTTATTGTGTCCTTTTATAGATATCACTAGAGGCCCAGTGCACGAGGTTCATGTACTGGGGGATCCCTCAGCCCGGCCTATGCCCTCTTGCAGTCTGGGACCCCTCGGGGGATGTCTGCCAGCAGTCAGACATTCCTCTCACAGTCCAAGACCTCTCACTCCTTACTGCCCGCCTGCAACAGAGGCGGGAGAGGCTCCTGCCACCACTGCTGCACTTGCCAGCCATGATCCCGGCTTCTGGTTGAGTGGCGCTCCCCCTGTGGGAGCACACTGACCACCAGGGGGCAGCTCAACACAGGAGCTGCCCCCTGGTGGTCAGTGTGTGTCATAGCGACCAGTCGTTCTGCTGTTCGGTCAATTTGTATGTTAGGCTTTTATTATATAGGAAGGATGGCTTTGGGACACATAAAGCACCTTTATTAAGTGATCACCCAGCTCCAACTGTTTCTGATTTCTCCACTGTATTGTTACTATTTTGTTTACCCCTTCAACTGATTACCCATCTCTTGGGAAACACATTGGAACCATGAAAATATCATTTTTCTCATCACCCAGCCTATTTATGTCCCTCTGAAAGCAGTATTTGGTTATAATGTACATGTTTATGTAAGTGCCTTTCTTAACAGACTATATAGTATGTTTAAACCTGAGCAATGTATCTTATGCATCTTTGCACCCTGAGTGCCTAATTTAGGTCTACTTCACTGATCCACAAACACTTCAATAAAATGTGTTTAAGAATAAATTAATAGTTCATTAGTATTAGTTAAATCAATATAATGTAGCTTTGGTTTAATTACTTAAACCGTAATCACCATTGATAATTGCCTTCCAAGTGAAACAAATACTATTAATATGGCCTCTATCATTTGTCAGTAGTAATCACTTTGCCACTTTTACAAGGTCGTAACTGTTATGGCTATAAAAAATCTCTTGTGCGGTATTCATTAATAACATTTTATTCACTTAGATGAAGAGAGAGGTGTCTTTTTCACTAGCCTGTATCTTATGCTCATGCTCTTAGGCTCAGATTGCTCTCTCCTCTCATTTCCACCATTTCAAATCTCACATCTATTTCAAGATTTAGCACATGTCCATTCGTCCATAAAACCTTTCTTATTTTAAACTTCTCTTTCTCTCTATGCTATAATTCCATATTCTGATAATAACTAGAGGCCCAATGCATGAAATTCATGCAAGGGGCTTGGCCCTCACAGCCATGGGGCTTGCCTTAGCCCTTGCAGTCCAGGCTTTGTCTGGAAGGTAATTCGGCTGTCTGGTCTAATTAGCATATTATGCTTTTATTATTATAGACTGGAGGCCCGGTGCACAAAATTTGTGCACAGGGGTGTGTGTGCCTCAACCCAGCCTGCACCCTCTCCAATCTGGGACCCCTCGAGGGATGTCCAACTGCCCGTTTAGGCCCGATCCACGTAGGACATCCCTCTCACAATCCAGGACTGCTGGCTCCCAACCAGTCGCCTGCCTGCCTTCCTGATTGACCCTAACTGCTTCTGCCTGCCAGCCTGATCACCCCCTAACCACTCCCCAGTCAGCCTGATTGATGCCTAACTGCTCCTATGCCAGCCTGATTGTCCCTAACTGCCCTCCCCTGCTGGCCTGGTCACCCTTAACTGCCCTCCCCTGCAGGCCTGGTCACCCCCAACTGCCCTCTCTTGCAGGCCTGGTCTCTCCCAACTGCTCTCCCCTGCTGACCATCTTGTGGTGGCCATCTTGTGTCCACATGGGAGCAGCCATCTTTGACCACATGGGGGCAGCCATCTTGTGTGTTGGAGTGATGGTCAATTTGCATATTACTCTTATTAGATAGGATAGTGTGTGCTAATTATGTTGCTCTAATTATAATCACATATCTTACAAAAGGAAATTATGATCTACTTGATGACATATTCTGCATCAAATAATTCCTTTGAAACTCCCACAGTGTTTTAAACTTTATTACACAAAATATTTTGTATAGCTTACTCCTCAGCAAATTACAGAGTATTATATTAATATACATAAAGCATAGTCCTATACTAATAATACAGTAGTAACTTCTTGGCATGATATAGCAAAAAGTATTTTGAATCTTTATAGTTTATAAATGGATAATATAGAATATTATGGTTGATTAATATGCATGCCCTCCCTATTATAATAGGAGCACAATTCTTGTTAATTTTATAACAGATAAATATGTAGTGCTTTTTAATTTTTATGTTTGAAAAGGTAGTCCTATAGGACTCAGTTAAGACTTGGATCAAAATCAAATCAGATACTTTATCTTCTAAACCACCTCTGGTGAACCAGGCCTCCATATGTTAATTACTTAATTTATGAAAACAACAGCATAAAGATTCCATGTGTAGTGTACATTCTCAAACTGCAGGCTTAGGGATATGTCCATGAATTGTTAAAAACAAACACAGTTGCCTTCTTTGACTAATGCTTTTTCTTGAAGACAATTAAACTTGTTAGAAAAGGAGAAAAAAATCACAGCATGTCTTTTTCTTTTACAAACAGCATTCTTCCTTTAAGGATCACTATGAAAGAGATATAGAAAAACCTCAGTACATAGGTTTAAGGTTTGAAATGTAGTTAACAATATTGAGAATTAAGGTATTTATTATAAGACTTTAATAAATATGAAATATAATCAGAGAAAATATAATGCAAGGCGTTTATGTAAATATCACTGAGAAAAAAATAGAGTTCTAATCTACCCAATCTCATGTTCTCCATCTATGAAATGTAATTGATTTTTTTATTTTTCCTTTCCCCCTTCTTTCTTTTCTTCCTTTTTCCTTTCCTTCCCTCCTTCTTTTGCCCTTCTGTCCTCCCTCCTTCACCCCCCTCATTTCTTTCCTTTCTTCCTTTCTTCACTCTTCATCTCCATTAATTTAAATAGCATTTTTCAGTGAATGCTCATTGCCATGCGTTAGAAAAGAAATGGTGAACAATATGTTTAGAATGTGCATCCTCATCAAGTGTATATTCTAGTAGAAGGAAACAGGAAGAAAAAAAAAAACAGACAGAAAAACGCAGTAAAAATCACAGAGTAAGAGAAGTGCTAATAAGAAAACATGTAGCCCTGACTGGTTTGGCTCAGTGGATAGAGCGTCAGCTTGTGGACTGAAGGGTCCCAGGTTCGATTCCAGTCAAGGGCATGTGCCTTGGTTGCGGGCACATCCCCAGTAGGGGGTGTGCAAGAGGCAGCTGATCAATGTTTCTCTGTCATCGATGTTTCTAACTCTCTATTCCTCTCCCTTCCTCTCTGTAAAAAAATAAGTAAAATATATTTAAAAAAAAGAAAACATGTAAAGGTATAAAACACAAGATAAGTAGAGGACAGCTGAGCTGACATATTTTTATTGTGTGTTTAGAAAAGTCCCAATGGAATTTAAGTTGGAAAATGAAGAAGGTATCATTACAGGTTTTTAGGAGGGTAGTGTATACAGATAGCAAAATATGAAAATGAAAGAAGGCATTTTTGGAGGCACTAAAAATGTCAAGGTAGCAAAAGAAAATTAGGACCTAGTGGGGAAAAAGGTAGGCATAGGATCACATAATATTTTGCAAGGCATTCAGACTTTATTCTGTGATGATAAGGAAACCACTGATAAATTTTAAGCAATGGTATGATGTGGCCTGATGTAGGATTTGTATAAACTACAGATAATGCCAGTTAAGACTGAGTACTTCTCATAGGAAACATGTAGGAAGCACTATCATACACTGATAACAATGTAACAGAGTAGGAACTATTACCAACAATTGAATGGGATATTAAATCATTGTCATTAATTATATTTTATTTAAAAAATTAATATCATTAATCTTTGCTGAAAACAGGACATGCTTGAAGAGGTAACATATACTTTGGCTTGTGATACTGAGTTAGGGTATGTGCATTTCATTCCTCTGAGATCTCTAACTGCAGATCCTTTTGCTGCTGTGTCTCCTCCTCTTGGCCACTTAAGTCTTCTTGCTCAACCAGGGTGAATGCAGTGTTTCACTCTCATGTGGGGCTCTCCTTGTCTGTCCATGTAGCCCTCTCAACATTACCCAATAGTGAACCTTTTTGAATAGAGACATTTAAAACCTCTTTCTTTCACACATGACCTACATTGTTTCATGACATCTTGTTTTTTGTTGTTGTTGTTGTTTTTTCAAAACAAGAATTGGAAACCTAGGTTAAACCCTATGCAGAGTCAACCCTTATCAGGGTGTCAGAAAACACACCAGTCAGTAACCCCCAGCTATATTTCTTCAAGGTGAGTCACGCAACAATCTTTTGAGCTCCAGGAATTGTAGGTTATAACTGTTAAGCTATCAGAGTAGTTCCGTTAAATCTCATCTCTCTAAAAGTTGAACAATAAGCAAAGCTTGTCTTTTCTAATGGTGGAAGGTAGGAGCGAAGCATTGCCCTTCATAATATTCTCTGCTCTTCTATTTATCTACTTCTTGGTCTCTTGAACCATATTGCAGGCTGGATTTAGGTCATTGGCCAAACATGGAAAACTGGTTCTTCAAAGTGGTCATGTATCTCACTTTGGAATTTTATATCTATCTATTGTCTATTTATCTCAGATCCTCACTTGAAAATGAGACTAAAGAGTTAGGTTTAAGCCTGCCTGGTGTGACTCAGTGGTTAAGCATCGTCGACCTATGAACCAGAAGCTCACAGTTTGATTCCCAGTCAGGGCACATGCTTGGGTTGTGAGCTTGAGCTCCAGTAGGGGGCATGCAGGAGGGAGCTGATCAATTATTCTATCTCATCATTGGTGTTTCTATCTCTCTCTCCCTTCCTCTCTGAAATCATTAAATATATCATATCTAATAAAAGAGCAATATGCAAATTGACTTTACCTCCACTACACCCATAGCCATGCCCACCAGCCAATCAGGAGCGAGTATGCAAATTAACCCAACCAAGACAGCTGCGGCCATGGTGAGAGCAGGAGGCTTGGCTCTGCTCAAGGCTACAAAGTTTCAATTATAGAAGATAAATCCCAGATATGAGGGCCTCCACTTGGGTCACTGGAAGGTGTGGCCAGACTGCAAACCACCACAGGCCCCTCGCCCAGGCTGCCCCATGCCCAAGGGAACCCTCACCTTGATCCGGGACACTGTTCAGGGCAAACCAGCTGGCCCCCACCTCTGCACCAGGCCTCTATCTTATCTAATAAAAGAGTAATATGCAAATTGACCATCACTCCAACACATAAGATGGCTGCCACCATGTGGTCAAAGATGGCTGCCCCCATGTGGACACAAGATGGCTGCCATAAGATGACCAGCATGGAAGGGCAGTTGGGAGGGACCAGGTCTGCAAGGGAGGGCAGTTGGGGCGATCATGTCTTAGGGGTGACCAGGCCGGCAGGGGAGGGCAGTTAGGGATGACCAGGCCGGCAGGGGAGGGTAGTTATGGGCAAACAGGCTGGCAGGGGAGCAGTTAGGCATTGATTAGGCTGGCAGGGTAGTGGTTAGGGGGTGATCAGGCTGGAAGGCAGAAGTGGTTAGGGGCAATCAGGAAGGCAGGCAGGCGAGTAGTTGGGAGCCAGCAGTCCTGGATTGTCCAACTGCCTATTTAGGCCTGATCCTACCTGGAAATCCCTCGAGAGGTCCCAGATTGGAGAGGGTGCAGGCTGGGCTGAGGGACACACACCCCCATACACAAATTCCATGCACCGGGCCTCTAGTATATATTTAAAAAGAGCAATGTTTTCACATCAAGTTAAAAGTTAGATATAATAGTGAATCTTTTTGAATAGAGGAATCATTCAGTTTACTCCTTAGATAATGAATAATGAAGGTATCTAATTGAGTTTTGGTGAATGATTTTTGTATTTTTTTTCATTCAAGCAAAAATCAAATGTTAAAATTAATACTAAGATAGGCAAACTATGCTAGACACTGGGAGCACATCAGTAAATAAGACTCCTATTATCTTACAATCCATTCTGTATTCAGGGTGTGGTAAAATTAGGTTTACAGTTGTATGCATGAAACAGTTTATTTTTCTGTTAATTAATTGTAATATTTTCCATATAGAACAACTGTAAACCCACTTTTGCCCCACCTGTATATAACTATATAATATCCAAAATATAAAATGATATTATATGTATGTATTTGGCTCCAGATATCCCAAGTAAATATCTATACATTCTCTAAGATTAATACTATGAATAGAGAAAACAATAAGTATTTGAAAACCATTAAGTGCCGTGTATATTTCTGACCAGCAAAGCCTTGAAAAAAATTACTTTCCCTGAAGACTATTTTAACAATTATTTTTTAAAATATATTTTTATTGATTTCAGTGAGGAAGAGAGACAGAAACATCAATAATGAGAATCATTGATCGGCTGTCTCCTGCTCGCTCCCAGTGGGGATTGAGCCTGCAACCCAGGCATGTTCCCTTGACCGGAATCAAACCCGGGACTCTTCAGTCTGCAGGCCAACGCTCTATCCACTGAGCCAAACCGGGTAGGGTCCTAAAGACTATTTTATAAAAGCATTATACTAATTAATTGAGGACCTGTATAGTGGACTCATATTAATGTTAATGTTTAATTATAATTATCTACTTATTTCTGTTACATAGTTTTCAAATAAAATCACCAGGCTAATCTGATTAGCAAACTGGTGAGCCAATGCTCTATGCCAATTTAAGAAAACAAAGCACAGCTAGGCATTTTGGTGAATTTTAAGATCTATTACTTTGAAAATTTTTGAAAAATTTAAAATCATTAAGAAATAGTAGATGTGGAAATAGTATAAATTTTAAATAAAACTTAGTGAAGAAAACAGAGTATTCTTTCTGTGATCTTTTTCAAGCTGACATCTATTCATTATTTAGAACACAACTGAAAATCAATTACTTTTTTTTCTTTATTAAGGTATTACCTATGTGTCCTTATCTCCCATTTGCCCCCCACCACACCCCATCTCCCACTCATGCCCTCACCCCCCTAGTGTCTGTGTCTATTGGTTATGCTTATATGCTTGCATACAAATCCTTGGTTGAACTCTTCCCCCTTCTCCTCACCCTCCCCTGCCTTCCCTCTGAGGTTTGATGGTCTGATCAATGCTTCTCTGTCTCTAGATGTGTTTTTGTTCATCAGTTTATGTTCATTATATTCCACAAATGAGTTACTTTGTAACACCTGACTTGAAGAATTGATGTCAGATTGGTACTCTCTCTTGTGTGCTTCCATTTCATCCTGACTGCACATTTTTACAGCCATCATCTTATGCCCTCATTGCCTTTCTCTCTCTCTCTTATCTATACACTAGAGGCTGGATGAATGAAATTTGTGCAAGGGGCTTGGCCCTCGTGGCTGTGGCTGCCTCAGTTCCTTGCAGTCACACCTGCCCTGGCTTTGTTCAGAAGGCCTTCTGGATGGTTGTCCGGAAGGTTGTCTGGACGGTCATTCTGCTGTTTGGTCTAATTAGCATATTTGCTCTTTATTATATAGGATATAAAAGTCTAATATGCATAGTGTCCCCTTGGGAATTGGACCAGCCAGGAGTTGGATCGCTCGCTGTGACGTGTGCTAACCACCAGGGGGCAGCGCAGAATGAAGGAAGGCCCTGGCTGGCAGCCAGCAACCAGGGAAGGGAGGCCCTGGCAGGCAGCCAGCAGCTGCTAGGGACCCTACCCATGCACGAATTTTGTGCAGTGGGCCTCTAGTTGGACCATAAATTCTTAAGGTTAGTGTGCTGGTTTTTCTTTCATTTTTGTCTGAAGTTTTAAATAAATACATATCAAATGAAACATTACATATAAATCTTGATTAATTTTAATAGGTATTCCTTATTCTAGTAGTTTTAAGTAACAAACCTTCCACTCTGATTTATAGATTATAGAAAAGTAATGGTAAACAATTTAAGTACATTTGTGAGTTATATTTTCTTTCATTAAAGAATTGTTTGCAATTTCTACCCTTATTTCTTAATAATAAATAATGATTTAATATAATGGACTCCAAAATTAGTTTAATAATTTGAAATGAAAATATACTTCCAAATATCATGTAACTTAATCAAGAGTTGTAATTCAGAAATTTAATATTTCTTGACATGAAACTGGAACATTTATTCCTCTTTGAAAAGAGAGAGTGTAGATTTCATAGCTATAATTTTTAAAGCTTACACATTGAAAAGAAAATGAACAGATTTATCATATCAGCACATTATAATTGATATCTATGCCAATTCCACTAGATTTAAATTGTTTATAATTTATCACAGCTCTTATTTAACTTGAATATTTACCTTTATTCAATAACTAGAGGCCCATTGCACAGAGAGATTTGTGAAATAGGCCTTCCTTCCCTTGGCTTCCAGCACCAGTTTTCCTCCAGCACCCGGGACCCATCGCTCCTGCCAGCGTTTGCCATCTTTGTCTTTACTGCAGAGTCAGGCTGGAGTCTGCCATCTTCGTTTTCACTGCAGACTCCGGAGTCGGCAGTCTTGTCTTCGCTGCAGCACTCTGCTCCTGTAGATCCCTTTGCCCCCTGCTGTCCCTCTCATAGCAGGCATCCTGCCCCATCTGGCCACTCCACAACTGTAGCAGCTGGACAGCTGCCATCTTTGGCCTTCTAATTTGCATACTCACTCTGATTGGCTGTGGGCATAGCGGAGGTACAGTCAATTTACATGTTTGTCTATATTAGGTAAGATGTCTGCTCCTAGTTTGAAGATAAATACTACCTTAAACTCCTACTAACAAAGACAACAAATCAGAATTCTCCTAACTCTTACTCTAATTTCTATTCCCTAAAGAAAATCACTTTACATTTTTTAAATGCTTATGATGATATTTTTCTACATTTCTGAATAACAAAGTTTTTAATATATCTTGTAAATTTTAGGCATTTTTCTAAGTAGAATTTAGTCATTATACACAACCTATTTTTAAATATTTTTTCTTGACCTCGAATCCATCCAATTTTAGACATTGTTGAATGATGATTCTGTTTTCTCATGCAATACTTTCCTCTTCCAACCCCACAGCAGACATGCATACACCTCTTAATTAACTATACTAATATTTAGTTAGTATGACATTCTGTGTTTACATGATCTTGACACTATTATTTTCACTTGAGTCTATAGTATACTGAAGTTATCTGTGCTTTACTGTACAAAATTTTATTTTCCCTGGAGTTAATGATCCCACATTTTTAGACATCATTTTCTATTATATTAATTTTCTCCAAGCTCTTCTATACAACTAAAAATTATTTTTCAATGTTTTCAAATTCCTCAGACAACATACCAATGCCCTTTGCCCCATTGATGAAATCGCTCCTAGAATTATCTGTCCTTAACAGATCTTTTCTTTGTCATTATTATCAGAATTTCTTTTGCCTCCCTTCTGTTCTATAACTCCTATTTTTCAAATAACAGATATTATTTTTCTTGATTTTCTGCCATAGATTTGTTGATATAACCTTTATTGGCATCATCATAATAGAAGAATAGAACATAAATACTTTGAGACCTAGCACACTTGAAAAATATCTGTATTCTAAACCTGTAGTTGATTAAAGGGTTGACTGAATAGTAACTTCTCAGTTGGTATTAGTTTTTCTTCAGATGTTTGAAGCCATTGATGAATTGTTTTCTATATCCCAATGTACATTTTGAGAAGTTTCTTTAACTTGAAGTAAAATATTATAATTGAAAACCTTCTTCTATATTATTACCAAGAAACCTATAACAAAATGGCATCACTTATAAAATGCAAAAGTTGTAGTGTGAGTATAAAATACTTTAAAACCAAATGACACTTGCACTCAAACTTTTTAATTTTCTATATTTGTTTTATTTGATTATTAAAATCATCTCCAGATGTACCAAAAATTGCCAAGAAATTACTGAAGAAATTGACTTTTATCAAGATTTGAGATTGACTTATTCTACTGAAATTATTATTATCCAAATTTCTCCATGATGATGAATTGATTCTTGATTCTTCTGGGAAATAATATTCAATGTAATTTTTAAAAATTTGCCTTTGTGTATTTAAATGTGTTTGATATTAATTTAGCTGTGATTTATGTTGTGGTAAATTAGCTTTTAATAGTTTGTTTGTATATGGTTTATGTTTTAAATACAAATATTTACTTAAATGTTTTTAGATATTTAGTTTCATATTAAGATAGAGGTTAAAAACATTTTCCTAGTGGGAAGCTAAAGGGCAATTTCAAATAAATAGCAACAACTATCTTGCCTCTGGACTACCTAATTGCTATTGCCCACTAATAATATAGAGAAGATATCTTTTTCTGTTTTTTATTTAGTGTTATTTAGTGTTCTCTTTCCCCTTCTCTCCCTTCCCCCCTTAATCAGTAAATGATTAAGTGATAACAACACAACGAGGCTCTCAATATTTCAGAACCACTTTTAGAGTGCTTCCCACAAGAGTCACAAAGTGATCAAAGTTATGGAGCTTGCTACATTTGGGGATGGGGGGGGGCTGTAACTTAAATTGAGATGACTCTTGCTCTGTAATTTAATAAGCTTCTTTCTGAGTATTGTCACCCATAGATTCAATAGCATTGACAAGCAGTATACTGAATATATTCAGATATGATGTTGAAAAATGCATTGTATGAAAATAATTCAGAACTCCTTGATTTTTAAATTTAGTGTAGAATTCAAGATGATCCTGGGATATCTTGCTTTTGTCCACTAAGAGGTAGCATGATATCATTGAAAGCAGTAATGTTCTTATCATGTATATAGCGATAAAGTAACAATATGAGCATCCAAAATAAAATAATAATGACTGCTAAGTGGATCTAGTGGATCAGTGTATACTCATAAATGTGATGCTTTAAAGAATATACCAATATTAATTGTGCTAGAAATACTCCTATGTGCCCAATTCTCACAGTAAATATGGGAACAAATCACTCAAATGATTAATATTTGAAATGTTTCAGGTGTAACACTAATACAATATATTTTTCATGTGGTGAAGTTTAAATAAATGTTATGGTGAAATGGTAATGTATTTATTTTGTTTTCTTTCTACAGTACATGAAGTAGCAAATTTTATAAACATTCTCCAGGGCTTGTTTTATTTTGTCTTTATTTATATGGTCACTTATATTTCAAGTTTCTCATTTTTCTTACTCAGTTACAATTTTTCAGTTAATTTCCTCCTGCAAACTTTGTTGACTCTTGTCTATTACTGCCCTGTGATTTACTTATTCTATATTCTTTAACTGCAATTTTGATAGAGTTTGAATGAGAAATATCAATGTAAGTGAACATCTATTAAATCAGTAAGTTATTTTGACTTAGCATAATGCTCTCCAGTTCCATCCATGCTGCTGTAAATGGTAAGAATTCCTTCTTTTTTAAAGCAGTGTAGTATTCCATTGTGTAGATGTACCATAGTTTTCTAATCCACTCATCCGCTGATGGGCACTTAGGCTGTTTCCAAATCTTACCTATTGTAAAGCCAGTAAGTGAAAGAAAAATACCATATGATCTCACTCATTTATGGATAATAAACAACATTATAAATTGATGAACAAAAAGGTAGATACAGAGGCAGAGAAGCATTGAACAGACTGTCAAATTATAGCGGGAAGGCTGGGGAGGGGGTGGGAGGTAAGAGATCAACTGAAGGACTTGTATGCATGCATATAAGCATAACCAATGGACACAAGACACTGGGGGGTGAGGGTATGTATGGGAGTGGGGTGAGGGGGTAATGGGGGGACATGGACACATATGTAATACCTTAATCAATAAAAAAATTAGAAAAAACTTATTTTGAGAAATAAAACATTTCAGTTATAATTGAATTCATTCTCTCATTTTATCACCCTTCTATGCCAGAGACAAACAATATCCTGGAATTAGTGTATATTTTTCTGTCTATATTTTATCTGTTTTGTTATATATGTAATAATATTAAATAATAAGTAATGTATCTCCTTGTGTTTAAGTACAAAAATTTATATAGGACAGATACTGAGGCAACAGAATGATCTGCCATTATTATACAAACTTACAAAGATATATAGCTGCCAAAACTAGTATACTTTCCAATCTCCTTTTTGCTTGATATGTCCATGGAATAAATCTGGAATAATGTGAGCAAATTTTTTTTATTTTTTTAGGAAAGTAATTAAGCAATATATCTTCTCTTCTACACTTTCTGTAAACTGGGATACAGAAATGGAAATTGCTGGCTTCATTTTATAATACTTTAAACATGACTATTTGATTTAAAATTACATAAAATTAAGTTTATATTTTTTACCTACACCAGCCACATTTCACATGTCAATAGCAAAAATGTGGTTAGTGGCTACCATAATGGACAGTGCAGATAAGGAACATTTTCATCATCTCAGAAAGTTCTATTAACAGTGCTCTAAGGGATCAGGAATGTGAAAAGGGAAAGCAATCTAGATCAAAGCCTGAAATCCTGCAATACCTTATGGAGTAAGATCTCTATCTTAAAATCTTCTGGCTATCTTCAGACTATTTTATGAAAGAGAAGTAAGTATAATGGTCACTTGTTTTGGGGTTACTTTATCAGAGCAGTGTAGCATATATACCCACCCACACACTCTTTCATACACATATATATATAGGTACATTTATGTGTGTGTCTGCCTGTATGTATGTATGTAAATGGTAGTTTACAGGCTCAAAAGTTCCAGGACCAAAACTCGAAACTTACATCCATACATGGAGGCCTAGGAGAGACCAAAGAAAGAGGTAGATCACCCCAGATTGGTAGGAGGCAAGATAAATAAGCAAGAGAACTTACATAGGAGACTTATTTTGGACAACTGTAAGACTAGTAAATCTCCACATTGCCTACCAGAACTTTAAAAGTTAGCACATATCCAGTACAAATGGTCTCAACAACCCATTACTCTTTCAATATTGTATCTTTGAAATGGCCCCAGTTTGGGGAAAGACAGACAGAATGTACATTCCATGGGGAGGGATGAAGAGCCTGTCTGCCTGGGTCCAGTAGGTCCAGCTTGCAGGTCAGCCAGCAGTCACCTCCACTCCTCTTGATGACCTCCTCCACTACTCCACCCCTCCTGATGGGCTCTGACAGTCAGTCCTACATGCCTGCTCTTCTGCAATGTGGCCTGACCTGTAAGCAAGGGGTTTTATTGTCATGGTTCATTCAGGGCTGTCTGGCTGCCATGGAGGCAGATGCCACAGCAACAATATGAGCAGATGCAAAAGGAAGCAAAAATTAAGGTAATGACTTCCAAAATAAGTCACCATTTTTTTCCCACCAAGAGACTAATGATCACATCCTCCCGATGATCTCCTCGGACAAAAAAAGAGACAGAGAGGTTCTGATCTTCAAGTATGCAAATGTTCAACTTCACTAAATATTTCCAAAATGGTTATATGTTGATCTATTTATAGTTTTTGAGAGCAGCCCTGTGTTCCACACAGCCTCACCAATGCTTGCCATTTTTCATAAAGATACACTTTTCTCAAACCTCTCATTTTTCCATGTGAAGGTATCTTACTTACATGAACTCTCCTCTCACTGGAGAATTTGGGTGCTGGAGAGGGCCCTGGGCATGGTGGGGTGATCCTTCCTCTGCATTGCGGAGAGGAGAAGTTCTGATCTCTCAATGCCACATCACAGACATGGTGGAACAGGCTCTGCCCCTTAGCAGGTGAGCTCCCTTTGATCAGTGCTGCCTGTAACTGGATGGGCAAGGTTATTCAATTTAGAGTGTTTTAATAAGTCCTTTTGTCTATACACCCAAACCAGGCCTTTCATTCAAGCTTTTAGCAGTCATAAGCTGAATACTTAAAATTTATGACTTGGTTTCCTGTTCAGACTTCAGGAGGGAAGAAAGAATGTTAAAATTAATCTCTTAAACTTTAACAAGCATAATACCAATTTTCATATTTAATTGAACTCCTCTTATGTTAATATGCATCCCTCACTATTGATAAATTTGAGTACATCTTTATGTTGATTTAACAATTTTTCAAAGGTCTGATCGATTCTTTTATGTAGTGAAAACTGAATTTGCAGATATGGAAAGCACAGTTTCAAAAATTTATATAACATTTAAAACTAAGATAAATCTGAATTGGCTATTGAATTTTAAAGGGCAGAAATACTTTTTCTACAATCCAAACAGACTCAGACAACCATCTATAAAAGGTAAAAAATGAGCTAATTCCAAATTTTCTACAGTAATATTCAATATTCAGAAAATACTAAAAGAATTCAGAAAAATATACACCAATAACATTACATCTAGCTAAGATAATGTTAAAGTATAACTGCAAAAGGCAGAAATTCTAAAACTTAGAAGAATTTAGATACACAATACGTGAGATACTGTAAAAAAAATTAAGACGTGAATCTAACTTAAAAAGAGCAAGACACAAGGACTGGTGACGAGCAGAGACTGTGTAAATGAATGAATACTGAGCAAATTCACTAGTTATGGTTACAAAGAACTGACATAATTCATAATTAAAACTGTAGGATTTACTTTGTGAGGCAGGTCATTACTATTATTTTTATCCAATGGCTAAAGAAACTGAAGAGAAGTTTAATGACCTGAAAACATTGACACATTATTGTTATATAGAATAGAATGTAAATTATAAACCTGAGAGAGAGATAATTTGACTATTGAAACAAAAGCTGAGGAAGAGTGAAGATAAGAAAAAACATTTTGAAGATAACTAGTCATTATAACCAATACCAATAAATGTCTATTTTTTTTAAAGCTCAACTAAATGAATTGTGTTCTTAGCTGTGTTTTCATAATCTCTTTTTTAAAAATTTTACCTTTATTGTTGAAAGGATTACGGATGGTCCCCTTTCTCCCTCATTGACTCACCTCCTCCCCACTCCTGTCCGCTCGCCAGACCTTCACACCACTGTTGTCTGTGTCCATGGGCTATGCACATATGCATACAAGTTCTTTGGTTCATCTCTTCCCTCCTTCTGCCCCTCCCTGCCGTGAGGATCCTCATTCTGTTTGTTGTATGTTTCCATGTCTCTGGATCTAATTTGTCATTTTATTTTGTCATTTTATTTTGTTAGAGTCCATATGTAAGTGAGATCATGAGAGTATTATGCTAAGTGAAATAAAATCAGTCAGAAAAAGACAAGTATCACATGATCTCATAATCTCCTTTCTTAATCTTACTGTAATATTTTTTAAAATCACCTTTTATGCTGGAAGTATTTTTTCTGTAGTTCAGAGAGCCTTTCAATATCATGTAGTTTTGTCTTTTAATTACTTTATTTTTTAAAATATATTTTTTCTTGATTTCAGACAGGAAGGGAGAGGGAGAGAGATAGAAATATCAATGATGAGAGAGAATCGTTTATTGGTTGCCTTCTGCACACCCCCTACTGGAGCTGAGCCCACAACCTGGGCATGTGCCCTTGACCAGAATTGAACCCAGGACCCTTCGGTGGCAAGGCCAACTCTCTATCCACTGAGCCAAACCAGCTAGGGAAGTTTTGTCTTTTAAATACAAAAATAAAATTTAACTTTACTTAATAGTTCTTAAATATCAATAGTACAGTTTTTATTTTCATATGCAATGTATTTCTTTTTACCTATTTTCTACTTGCATATGTACAGTAAGATGCCAGGAAATGGCTATTAAATACTAAACTTAATTATGGCCTGGGTAGAGAAATCTAAGACATTTTTTCCCATTATCTTACATTTTATATAATATTTTTGAGAAGCTTATGATATTTTTAATCAGTCTGAATTTTCTAAATTTAAATTTTGTCATTCTGTGTCCATAAATTGTATTTCTATATGCACCTATATTTTATCCTATGTGTCTCCATTTTAAAATCTTGTCTTGATTAGTAACCCATTGCTGCATATCCACTTAGCCCTAACTACTCTATCTAGGTCATGTGTATTTAAATTTTTGTTTCAATGTTTATATTCTTTACTAGAGGCCCGGTGCACAAAATTCATGCATGGGCTGGGTGTCCCTGAGCCCAGCCTGCACCCTTTCCAGTCTGGGACCCCTCTCATAATCCAGGATTGCTGGCTCCCAACCACTCACCTGCCTGCTTGCCTGATTGCCCCTAACTGATTCTGCCTAACAGCCATATCACCCCCTAACCACTCCTCTGCTAGCCTGATCAATGCCTAACTGCTCCCCTGCTGGCCCAATTGTCCTTAACTGCCCTTTGTACAGGCCTGGTCCCCTCCAACTTTTCTCACCTGCTGGCCTGGTCAACCCTAACTTCCCTCCCCTGCAGGCCTGATCTCCCCTAACTGCCCTCCCCTGCCAGCCTGGTAACCCCTAACTGCCCTCCCCTGCCAGCCTGGGTGCCCCTAACTGCCCTCCCCTGCCGGTCTGGTCACCCCCAACTGCCCTCCCCTGCCAACCTGGGCGCCCCTAACTGTCCTCTCCTGCTGGTCCAGTGTCCCCCCACTGCCCGCCCTTCCAGGCCTGGTCACCCCTAACTGACCTCCTCTGCCGGTCTGGTCATCCCTAACTGCCCTCCCTTGCTGGCCCAGTCACCCCTAACTGCCCTCCCCTGCAGGCCTGGTCACCCCTAACTGCCCTCTTCTGCTGGCCCGATCATCCCTAACTGCACTCCCCTGCCAGTCTGGTCACCTCTAACTGCCCTCCCCTGCCAGCCTGGGTACCCCTAACTGCTCTCCCTGTAGGCCTGGTCCCTCCCAACTGCTCTCCCCTGCTGGCCTGATCGCCCACAACTGCCCACCCCTGCCGGCCATCTTGTGGTGGCCATCTGGTGTCCACATGGGGGCGGCCATCTTTGACCACATGGGGACAGCCATCCTGTGTGTTGGAGTGATGGTCAATTTGCATATTAGTCTTTTATTATATAGGATTGTTTCTTTTAGTTTCCTCAATTAGTTTTCTTATTTACTACATACTATCCAGTGTACAACTTTGAAGAACTTAAGAAATATAAAGTTTCTGAAAATAATTGATGATAACAAGCAAGATAAAATTTACTAGTAAGAATTTATTCATAATAAACACTTAAAAAAGTTAAATTTTAAGATATCACAATCTTGTTACCGTCTGTCAGCCTCTCAAATGGTAGCCAAGAATGTTAACTTTTTAAAATATTTTTATTAGCATCATAAAAATCTTTAAACAGCTTATTAAGCTGTCTTATCCAAATTAACTAAGATTTATTAAATACCGATTATGTGCCAAACCCCATGCCAAGTGGTGTATACATGTCACTCAATTTATTCCTCAAGGCGATTATATTAAGTAAACATAATAGCTTCATTTTTCAAGGAGACTAAGACATAATTAGTAAGTAACTTGGCTAAATTTATACAGTTAGTAAATAGAGAGTATTGAAATCTAGGTCTGATTCTGGAGTATGTACTTTAACCAGTACAGTGTATTTCTTCATAAAGTGTGAGGTTTACACATGTTTTGGCCTCACCTAAACATTAATGAAAGACAGCCAGGGAAGCTTTTAATCCCTGAAGATATGTTTGAATCTCCTAGGGTATTTGTTCTAAGTTTTGCTAGCCCTGTGGTCAGCAAACTGCGGCTCGCGAGCCACATACAGCTCTTTGGCCCCTTGAGTGTGGCTCTTCCACAAAGTACCACGGCCTGGGCGAGTCTATTTTGAAGAAGTGGCGTTAGAAGAAGTTTAAGTTTAAAAAATTTGGCTCTCAAAAGAAATTTCAGTCGTTGTACTGATGATATTTGGCTCTGTTGACTAATGAGTTTGCCAACCACTGTGCTAGACTACACGTTTGTAGATATAGCAAAGAAAAATGGGCATTTGAAAGTATGCTATGATAGAATTGAGGGAAATGGTAAAAGAAGGTTAACTGAGTATGAGGGTATGGCTGCTATTAAAAGCTAAGATAAAAGTAGAAAGGTTAATCTTAAGAACAATGGACAGTTCAGTGAAGAATTTCGTAAAAAAGGGCAAATGGTATATTTTGAAGATAAAACCTTTTAAAAATTTTTCAACTTCTTGTTTTCTTAGCATTGAGCATAGTCTGAATGAGTGTAACGGGGATTAGAGGGCAGAACACACAGTGAGTGACATCGCGCACAACTTTCATGCTGATCAATTCTGAAAGCCATGATTAATCTTCTGTTTTGTGACATGTATGACAGCTTTTGCCAGGAGGAACAGGCTAATTGTTAGGCAATAATAGAATAAAGAGCAGTACATTGCAGAGTGCTAACTAACCCCTTTTGCCTTAGGTGGCATAATGAATCACTGAGTCTAAAAACATTAATTATCTAAA
Organism: Corynorhinus townsendii; assembly: GCA_026230045.1. Taxonomy (NCBI): domain Eukaryota; kingdom Metazoa; phylum Chordata; class Mammalia; order Chiroptera; family Vespertilionidae; genus Corynorhinus; species Corynorhinus townsendii. The sequence goes on along the minus strand of JAPDVU010000008.1, from coordinate 65,624,524 downwards.
AATTGCATGAAACTTTTTTGTAAATCAGTGTGATGATACCTAGTTGTTACTGTAAAATTTAATTTGTAAACAAACACATGGGGATTTGTCAGCTTCATGCTGCTCATAATTAACATGGCAGAATATTTGTAGTCAATTAAAAATATTAAAAATTCACTATTCCTCTTTTGTTCTTTAGAAGGTTTGTTTTCATAGAAGACGAGTCAATCATTAATATTGTGGAGAAAGCATTTAAATATATTTGCCTATTGAATGGGCATTTGTAAAAAAATTGTTTATATTTTATAATTTTTCAGTGTATTTTTTTTGTGATGAAAGTTACACAGAAATCTGGCTCTGACATTGAGCTCACAGAATGGTGTCTGAAAATTTGCCAACTTAATCTGAATTCTGTGTATTTCAAAATGTCCACTGGTATGGTGGTATCTAATTAAGGAGCTATATTAAATTACAGACATTAGTGTAGTGTTGTCAGTTACTAATTCAACTTTTATGGTAGCTATCAGAGAGTTTTATCTCTAACAGGTTGCATACATAAATTACCGATAAATGAAAATTAAGTACTACTTTTTATTACTCTTTTAGCAAGTCTACAAGTTAAAATTATGCTAAAGAGACTAACTTCTTTAGCAACTGTCTTTATCGCTATCCATTCACATTTTAGACCACTGTGAATGCCATCAAATATTTAGATAGAAATGATACCTGCATAAAGATAATGTGATTATATAAGTTTATTATAAGAACTTTAAATTCCTCAGTTTTGTGTTTGGTCTTATAAGTAAGAGGTGAATATCTTTGCTAGATAAAATTTCCATTTTCTCCATTCAAATACATGAAATGTGTGTGGAGGGATGTATAAGAAGTTATATAGAGAGTAAAATAAACAAAAAGATGTAGCATGTATGAATAGATTTCCCTTAAAATGTAATTTTATAAAAGTAAAATTATTTTTGCTTAATTTCAGGAATTTAAACATATAATCTATCTTAAATCAAGGTTATTCACACTTATAAAATCAATAAGCATGAACTGTCTCTTCATTCATTCAACACATTGATTAAAAACATGTATTGAATATTTGTTGTTAATAAGCATTCTTATGTTTTAAAATACAGATGTAATGAAATTTCTCTAATCATATTTGAGTCCATGGAGTGAGAAAGAAACACCAAAGGACAATTACTTTATAGGTCTCTCAAAAATAAAAACAAGTGATTATGTATATTCTAAGGGCTGCTAACTCAACCTGGTGACATTAGTCAGGTCTTAAGAGTCAGACCTGAGCCCTGGCCCAGTGGCTCAGGTGGTTGTATTGTCATCCATACACAAAAAGGTTGTGGGTCCAATTCCTAGTCAGGGCATGTACCTAAGTTGCTGGTTAGATCCTGTTTGGGGTGCATACAGGAGGCAACCAATCAATGCTTCTCTTTCTCTTCCTTCCTCTCTCTAATCAAGGAAACAAACATATCTTTTTCATAAAATTACTTACAAAATATACCTTAATTTCCATTTAAAATATGGAACTAGATAATTATGTAATGACTAGAGGCCCGATGCATAAAATTCATGCAAGAATAGGCCCTCCTTCCCCTGGCTGCCAGCACCGACTTCCCTCTGACACCCAGGACCCGGGCTTCCCTCGCAGCCCCAGCTTCATCTGGAAGCATGTCTTGTCTAATTAGCATATTATACTTTTATTATTATAGATTATTTACTACTAGAGGCCTGGTGCATGAAATTCATGCATGGAGGGTGGTGTGTCCCTCAGCCCAGCCCGCACCCTCTCCAATCTGGGACCACTCAAGGGATGTCTGACTGCCCTCTCAAAATCCAGGACTGCTGGCTCCCAACTGCTCACCTGCCTGCCTTCCTGATTGCCCCTAACCACTTCTGCCTGCCAGCCTGATCACCCCCTAACCACTCCCCTGCCAGCCTGATTGATGCCTAACTGCTTCCCTGACAGCCTGATTGATGCCTAACTGCTCCCCTGCGAGCCTGATTGTCCCTAACTGCCCTCCCCTACCAGCCTCATCACTCCTAACTGCTCTCCTCTGCCAGTCTGGTCACTCCCAACTGCCTTCCACTCCAGGCCTGGGTCCCCCCCAAACTGCCCTCCCCTGTGGCCTGGTCCCCCCCAACTTCCCTCCTCTGCCAGCCTGGCCACCCCTAACTTCCTCTCCTGCAGGCTTGATCACCCCCAACTGCTCTCCTTTGTAGGCCTGGTACCCCCAAACTGCCCTCCCCTGCAGGTCTGGATCACCCCCAACTTCCCTCCCCTGCAGGCCTGGTCCCACCCAACTACCCTCCCTTGCTGGCCTGATCACCCACAACTGCCCTCCCTTGCAGGCCTGGTCCCTCCCAAATGCCTCCCCTGCTGGCCATCTTGTGGCAGCCATCTTGTGTCCATATGGGGCAGCCATCTTTGACCACATGGGGGCAGCCATCTTGTATGTTAGAGTGATGGTCAATTTGCATATTACTCTTTTATTAGATAGGATAGTTACTACCAAGGGTAATTAACATGTGTCAAGTACTTGTGTAAAGTACTTGTCACTTTCCTTGGGTATAATTCATGCTTACTAAATCTTGCCTCTTTCTCTAGCATTAGTTATCAATTTTCTCTCTCTCCCTCTCTTTTTATTCTCCTCCCCTTCCTCCCCAACCCCTTTTATCCCCTCTCTTTTTCATTCTAGTGCATATACATACATACATTGAAAATCCTTCCTATGTCCCCATCCTAAATCTTGACTACCCTATTCCTCATGCTAGTTTACTCTTCAGACTACCTCTACATGACAGAGTTATGGGACAAAATGTCCACTTGTATAGAATGATTTATTAGGATCAGAATAAAAACAAATGCTAGAACACTAAGTCTAATCATGCATGAAAGTAGATGAGGATAAACAAGCTAACAGTATATCAGTGGAATGAAAAGACTGGAAAGATCCAGGTTTTAAATATTCAATGTTAAGTGTCAAGAATTCGACAATCTCTTTCTCTTTGCCTATTAGTTTGTAGAAAAGTAAATCTCCATTATTTGAGTCAATGCCTAAATCAAAGAAAAATAAATAGTTCAGAAGACATAGTGGCCCCTACTTCAATCCAGCATCACCTATTCCATTTCCCTTCTAGGAAGTAATAACAGGGTCCTGCTGTGCCAGTGTCAGGTTTAATATAGGATTTTGGTCAACAGAAAGTCTCCTTAGACCCTTGAAAGTTCTTTAAATTGCATTTATGGGTCACACAAGTTTTTCTTATGTGATTATATTTTTCAAAGCTTAAAGCTCAAATGTTGCCTTTCAAATGTACCAATAATTTTTGTCTAACTAAGATATCAGATGCTTACCCTTTTACTTAAAATAATGTTAATAATAAAAGAATATATCAACAAAAAATAAGGAGCCGAAACCGGTTTGGCTCAGTGGATAGAGCGTCAGCCTGCAGACTGAAAGGTCCCAGGTTCGATTCCGGTCAAGGGCAGGTACCTGGGTTGTGGGCACATCCCCAGTAGGGGGCGTGCAGGAGGCAGCTGATCGATGTTACTCTCTCATCAATGTTTCTAACTATCTCTCTCCCTTCCTCTCTGTAAAAAATCAATAAAATATATAAAAAAAAGAAAAAATAAGGATAGGAATCAAGTAAAGTGAAAAAAAAAAAAAGAAAATGTAAGAAGAATTAATTATTTGAGACTTCACAATTTTACCTTGGTCTAGTCTTGTTGATGTTTAGAGATCTGTGTTGGTATTTAAGATTCTGTGGTCTGTCAAAGATAAAACATATAGAAAACTATTATATGTCTTGAATGTGAATAAAATATTTTAACAGAAAGTTAAATGGTGAGTAAGCTATGCTATTCAAAGCTAAGGATTACATAGCCTTTTTGCTTAATTTAAACAAGAAAAGTAAAGACAGAGGTAATTAAATCCTGAGTATAATCAGTGGAGGAAACTATACAGATTAGTTTTGTTCCCAATTTTTTGTCCCTTAACATTTGTTTATGTTTTTGCCCCTGGGAAACAGAGATTCATAATTATATCTAGATCAAGGCATTTACTTATCATTTATTGCCATATATATATATATAATTTTAATCCAGCCACAGATAAAACATCCAGGTCCCTGGAAAAATCCATTTTTAAATTCTTAGATTAAATTCAGTGAACAAGTATCCTAGAGGAATATAAATGCCATCATGCATTGCAAACACTGTACTAAGTTTACTCTAGGGTTCAATGTATATACTAGAAGGGTATGACTAGATGGATATTTATTTTGATTATTTATCTTAATTATGACAGCACCATAGGGAAAACTGTGTCTTACAGGATTTGTGAAGTTATCTGTAGCATAAGAAGTTACTCTCTTCTATGTTAAACTAGAGGCCCAGTGCACGAAATTCGTGCACAGAGAGGGTCCCTAGGCCTGGCTGGCGATTAGGGCCAATCAGGTTCCTTGCCTCCTTGCCTCCCTGCATCCTCCTTCCCTCACTCCCTCAGTGCCCTGCCACTGCCACTGGTCGCCACCATGTTCTGCACCACCCCCTGGTGGTCAGCACGTGTCATAGTGAGCATTTGAACTCCCATTCTCCTGCTTGACCTTCTGAGGGGACACTGCATATTAGCTATATATATGTTGTGTGTGTACATTAGCTATATATGTGTGTGTGTGTGTCTCATCATTGATGTTTCTGTCTCTCTCTCCCTCTCCCTTTAGCCCTAGTTGGTTTGGCTCAGTGGATAGAGCGTTGGCCTGCACACTAATAGCATTTAGAGATCAAAAAGGGGAAATTGGAGGAATGTATGGTGGAGGGGAGTTGGCACTGACAAACTGAATACTTAGAACATTAAAGAGCTGTGAAAATGTCAGCTAGCTTTACACAGAGGGTAACCTGGAAAATCACAACCAGTCAAGTGGGAGGCCATGATTTCTAAATCACGACAGTTTATCCTGGCAGCTAGAAGGCCTATTCTTACATTTTTGTAATGAATGTAAAGAAGCTCTATTTGGAAACATATGTAACTATTTTACACTTTGATTCTGACACCAGCTATGTAGACTTAGGCACTGTTTCTTTATCTGCATAAAGGTGACTATAATAATTTTCAGGCATGTAATAGTTAAATTAATAATGTATGTGAGGTGCCTGACACAAACTGATCAAATACCTGTTGATAAAATTTCAATTAATTTGATTTATATATAGCAAAGCTTGCATTATAAAAGAAACTTTTACTGTGAATTTTTTTATTTTTACAAAAAAGCAAATATTGCTTATTGATTTGATATATCTGTCAGCGATGAACATGGGGGTCTCTGGTTAGAAGTAATCTCTAGCTAGAGACAGTACTCTGTACCCCCAGCTCTTGACTTGCTTGTAGGAATGAATTCAAACAAGAGACAACAAATAACTGCAAAAGCAGTCAAGTGTTTATTTGTAGGAAAGCAATACACCCAGAGAGGACCTGAGCCGGCAGCTCAGCTGGCTGAGACCAAAGTGCCCTGATATTTGGGACTGAGGATTTGTACCCCTAAGTTGCAACATCCTTAGGCAAGGAGCAAGTCGCCTCCTCTCTCATGTCTCAAAAAATGAATCTTAAGCCCTGGCTGGTTTGGCTCAGTGGATAGAGTGTTGGCCTGCGGATTGAAGGGTCCCAGGTTTGATTCCGGCCAAAGGCACATACCCAGGTTGCAGGCTCGATTGCCAGTGTGGGGCGTGCAGGAGGCAGCTGATCAATGATTCTCTCTCATCATTGATGTTTCTATCTCTCTCTCCCTCTCCCCTTCTCTCTGAAATCAATCCTATCTAATAAAAGAGTAATATCCAAATTAACCATCACGCTGCTACACCCACCAGCCACACCCACCAGCCACGCCCACCAGCTAATCAGGAGTGGGTATACAAATTAACCCAACCAAGATGGCGATTAATTTGCATATCCAGGAGTAGAGCGAAGACTGAAGACAGCGTAGAAGGAAGCCAAGCGTTGCAGAAGGGAGCAAAGCTGCAGAGAAGCAAGCAAGTGGGGCAGCAGAGAAGGGAGGGAACCAGGCAGGGCAGCAGAGAAGGGAGGGAAGCAGACCGCCGCAGGAAGCCCTATTACAGGAATCTTCCTGCAACGGGCCTCTAGTAAAAATACATTAAAAAATAATTGCTTATAAAAAAATGAATCTTTAATCTACAAGGCTCCTTCATTTAGATGTTATGCCACAGGTTAGACTGCATCCTGGAGGGCTCTGAATCTTTCCTGCTCATAGGGGCCTGCCACCTCCATAGTCTGTTTTCAGTTTGTCAAGTCTCTTATTTCCTCTAAGTCCCAGTGGCCTCTCCCAGCCTCTCCCAGCTCATGTCCTTCTATCTGCCTACTCTAACATTTCTGTTAAAAATTCTAGCTTTTTAAAGAGAGTGTCTTTTTTGCTTTTAGGTTGATATGAAGTGAACTGAAGGTGTTAATCACATTTATGATTTTTGCTGTTGAAATATGAAGCTTGGGGTATTAGATATAAAGGGTGCTGTGGTGATGTGTCTAGAATATCTTAACCAATGTGTAATAGAAAACTGACAGCCACTTTCATCCATCCATAAGCAGGAAATATTGATGACATATATTTAGATCCAAATCTGAATTCCTTTCTGAAAACACATCAAGAGAATTTAGAGAGTGACTACACATAAAGCAGTGACACATTTTTCTATATGAAAAGTGTGCAGAAAAGTGACCAAAAATTGGTAAGTTATTTTTGGCAAGTTGCCTTTTACAAATGGCAGGAAGATGTGTTAGCTACATAAATAAAATAGAAATGAAGAAACAGTGATGTTAGAGAGGCTTGTAAGTAATAGAAGGTGAGCTGTGTAATAAGTAAACAAACAAATAAGCTTATGTTGAGCTTTAGTACATTAATTGAATTTAAGACACTTTAATACTAAAGAATGATGAAATTGGCAATTAAGATCATTTTTAACAAATGCTACATCATAAATGTTAACATTTGTATGTAGATACTAAGTATATCTTCTGTATACTTAATTTAAAGAACAAATATTCTAGTAAGATGTTTTCCTACTCAAATTCTACTTAACTAAATCTACATGTACTAGATCAGTTAATGGTTTTTCACTTTTCTCTGCAAAGGCATCATTTACCCACTTTATCATTAGTATGTGTGTGTGTGTATATATGAATTATATATATATATGAATTATATATATATGAATTATATATATATGAATTATATATATATGAATTATATATATATATATGAATTAAATTGGTGTCTAACTTGGAACTCAGAATTATTACAAATTGCTTTTTTATTACACACACACACACACACACACACACACACACACACACGTATCCTATATAAGAAAAGCCCAGCAACTGAAATGGTGGAACGACCAGGATGACCAGAGACCAGGGCAATCAGGCAGGCAGAAGAGTGGTTAGGGGCCATGAGGCAGGCAGGCAGAGTGATTAGGGGCTATCAGGCCAGCAGACGAGTGGTTAGGGGCAATCAGTCAGGCAGAGTAGTTAGGGGCAATCAGGCAGACCGTCAGAGAGGTTAGGTGTGATGAGGCAGGCAGGCAGAGGTGGTTAGGGGTGATCAAACAGGCAGGCAGAGTAGTTAGGGGCAATCAGGCAGACCGTCAGAGAGGTTAGGTGTGATGAGGCAGGCAGGCAGAGGTGGTTAGGGGTGATCAGGCAGGCAGGCAGGTGAGCGGTTAGGAGCCAGCATTCCTGGATTGTGAGGGATGTCTGACTGCTGGTTGCTGCCGCTGCTTGCCTACCTCTGCAGGAGGCAACTGGGCAGCCTATCAGGGGATGGCGCCAGTGGTGTAGCCCCACCCCCCATCACACCACTCTGGATGCTGCTGCCCACACCTCCCCCCCCCCCCCCGCCATCGCCATCCCTTTCTTCTGCCTGCTGGCATGAGCCTTGGCTGGCCTGGTGCCACCTGCTCACCAGCCCTGCCCCCTCTCCCCCTCCCCCTGCCGACTTGTCATTCTGCTGTTTGGTCAATTTGCATATTACACTTTTATTATATAGGATTGTGCTCAATCACACAATTGTCATTTTGGGTAATTTTTTCCCCCATTTATTGGGTCAATAAGGAAACCAAATGAGAAAATATGGTTCATCTGGACTATTTAGCCAGAAAGGAAAGAGGATTTTACTGATATGTTATCTCTAACATATATATAAATATATGCAGATACTCTTTCTAGATTCAATTTGTCACTTTTTTTTCTATTATTTACTTATTTTTATATAAAATTTAGCTTTTGTTGTGTGCATTATAAATATATACAGCCCTAACCAGTTTGGCTCAGTGGATAGAGCATTGGCCTGCAGACTGAAGGGTCCCAGGTTTGATTCTGGTCAAGGGCATGTACCTTGGTTGCAGGCACATCCCCAGTAAGGGGTGTGCAGGAGGAAGCTGATCAATGTTTCTCTCTCATCGATGTTTCTAACTCTCTATTCCTCTCCCTTCCTCTCTGTAAAAAATCAATAAAATATATTTAAAAAAATAAAAAACTAATATAATTAAAATTTCAAATTTATAATTAATTTCATATACATTAATTGCTTAATATTTGTGATTTTTATTTTAATATTTAAATATATGCATTTTCAAAAAATTTGAAATTCAATTTATTCAAAATAATCTCCATTAACAAAAATATAAATGAATGTATGCCATTAATGTGCACATGTAGGAATATAAATATAGGCACTCTTGTTATTCACTTAAAATATTTACCACAGTATTTATGATTTAATCATTGCATAACTGTAAGTATATTGTCTGGACATTCAGCCAGAGCTTCAAATATTAATTACACTGTGATACTTTTTTTGTATCATTGACAATATTATAGATGTCCCCCTCTCATTAAAATCTCTCTACCCAGCCCTCACCCCTGCTTTCTATGGCAATCACCACACTGTTGTTTGTGACTATGGGCTATGGATATATGTTTTCTGATTATTCTCTTCACCTTCTTTCATTCAGTGCCCCCCATGCCTGTATCCTCTGATCTCTGTCTGTCTGTTCCATGTATCCATGCCTCTAGTTCTATTTTGTTCCTCAGTTTATTTTGTTTATTTAGTTACCCATATTAGTGAGACAATATGGTATTTGTCTTTCTCTGTTTGGCTTATTTCACTTGGCATAATAATTTCTACTTTGCTTCTTTAAGTAATGCATTGAATCAGATTGTTATAATAAAAGGCTAATATGCAAATAGACTGAACAGCAGACCACCCGGAACAATCCAATAACTGGTTGCTATGACGTGTGCTGACCACCAGGGGGCGTGTGCGGAACATGGCAGGTGTTGGCTGTGGCCGAATGGTGGAGCATGTGAACGGGGGTGCCAGACCAAGGCGGGGCGCCGTTCACTGTCATCGGGGTGAGCCTCTGGTGGTTACTGAAAATTCTTTGCTCCTGTGCGTTGCCGTCCCGCCTGGCACTTGACCCGCTGCCAGTGCCAGAGACTCTGCTCACACCCACTGCCAGCATTGGCCCCACTCACACCCACAGCCAGCACCAGAGCCACTGCTCACATCTGCTGCCAGTGCCTGGCACCGGTCCTGATCACTTGGCGCACAGTGGGTGCGAGCAGTGGCTGCCAGCCCTGATAGCCCTGAGGGCTTTGCCACCTCCCCTGCTCCTGAGGGGCAATCTGAGCAGCAGCTGCCACTCGCACCCACTGATGTCACCGGCCCCGCTCACCCGCTGCTGGTGCCAGCTCCAATCACTCTGTGCCATCAGTGGGTGTGAGCGGGGCTGGCGATGTCAATGCATGGGAACGGTGGTGGCAGGAGTGGGGCTGCAGGCAGACAGGCGACCTGGAGGCCACGATGGGAGGGCTGGGCGGGGCACAGAGGATGGGCCAAGGCCCACCCCTGTGCCTACTTCAGCCTTGCGGCCCACAGTTCCTTTCAAAGTGCACAGATTTGTGCACTGTTCCCCTAGTAGAAGAATAAAAATATTTAAAAACACATATTGACTAATAATATTTGAAAAATAACATTTTTATTTATAAGTGTTTTATAATGGGATTTCTCTTACTGAAATAAAAAATGTTTATACATTATGACTTGACTGTTGAAAACAATTATTCACCTCTTACAAATATATGTAAATTTTATAGTAAGATGAACCTATATTTTAGCAAGAAATATATCTATAGTTGCTCCATTTACAGCTTTTATCTGGCAAATGCCATTTGCACAAATATACTTTTATGGATTACATGAAAGAGAATGTTTTTAGCTTTTGAGAAAGATGATAAAATCAGAGGACTTTTCTCCCATTTGAACAATTTAGTTTTGTCTTTTGAGAAAGACAAGTATCACATGATCTCACTCATATGTGGGATCTAGTGAACAAAATAAACTGATGAACAAAATATATCTAGAGACATAGAAGCATGGAACAGACTGTTGAACCTCAGCGGGAAGGCAGGGGAGGGTGGGTGGGAAGAGATCAACCAATGAACTTGTATGCATAGATGCATAACCCCCAGGCACAGACAATAGGGTAGTGAAGTTCTGGGGTGGGGAAGGGGGTAAAATAAGTCAATGGGGGGAAAAAGGGGACTTATGTAATACTTACAACAATAAAGATTGTTTAAAAATAAAAATAAAATCATCAGACTTCATATTCAAAAGTGTAATAGTTGATAGGATTTCCCCCACAATCTTGATTAAGATAAAACATATTTGCATGTTTTATAAACATCTCTATTAAAACATCCTTTCTTTTCTCACTTAATAGAAATTTTCTTACATGACATTAAAGTGTGTCACTTGTAAAACAAGGCAGGAACAAAATCATGCTATATAATTGACCTAGTACTTCATAATTTTTGAAGTATAAGTGTTTTCTAATGAAAGAAAAAAAGAGAAACTTTTTACAATGAATAAGATTCAAATGCCAAAATAAGGATGTGAGTATACAAGTCATAATCATGAAAAGTTATTTATTAATTTGATGATATTCTTTTGAAATTAATCTAATGTTTTAATATATACACTATTTTGCACTGAAATATGAAGACTAAATCAAATATTTGGGAAGATTTAAAATTAAAAAAGGTCCCATACATATATCAATAACATATTTCATGTTCTTATTAAAATATAATATTTTGTTTCATACATATATATGTTCATACCTTTTTTAAAAATATGTAGAAATCATCTTAGTATATAATAGCTCTTAGGTATTTTTTTAGTATTGCTAATTGGTTCATTGCTTTCCTTGAGTTACCGGTAATTAAATTCTTATTTGCCTTTAATATATAATTACTTTAATTATATTTCTGTTTAATCAATGTCTCTTTGTCCTTTGTTGTGGAATTATAGAAACCATTTTGGCATCATTGTTGTATGGCAAGCATCAAAACTTTATTTAATCATTCAGGTTTACTAACAATTATCAATGTAATCTGAATAGAAACTTTCAAATTGTAAACTTTTTATCTACTTAAACATATCTCTCTCTCTCTGCTCAGTCAAAAAATTAGAATGTGTAAAATGAAAAAAGGTTGTGCTAGTGAAAATGGCAGAGTATATTGACTTTAGCAATAACTATTCTGTCAGGAGCAATGAGAAGAAATGGACAAAAACAAAACTGAATTATTGTTTTGGCATCAGACATTTGTCAAATGAGTGAGAAATTGATGCAGCAAAAACAAGGAGATACATCTAGAGCAGTGATTTTTAACATTTTTTATCTTATGGAACACAAAAGCTAATTCCTAAAATTTTGCGGTACACCAAAAAATATATATTTTTTGCCAGTCACAAAAATATATTCATTCACACCAGGCAGCTATTGTTATGTTGTTTGTTCACATTTTTTTTTAATTTGACAATCTAAGGGAAAAGAGGTAGGTGCCTCTGAATAATTGTCAGGTATTGCATATTTTAAAAATTATTGAGGTATAGCAGTGAAAAATAGTTCATTTAGAGCAATAAGATCAGCATCTGGGGCTAGTGTAACCTTTCATGAGTTTTGTAATTCCTAAAACAATAATAAGAAAGGTGAGAGAAAGAAAGAATACTTATAGATTTGTAAGTGTAACACAAAATAGGGGCCTAATTGCAAATTAATTGAGTCTCTCCGGGATTGACACACATATTCAAATAATTCTCTTTCCTGAATGAGTTTAGGGTGATTAGATAGCTGAAAGATAACTTTAAGAACATGAAATATATTTTATATGAAGTATTCAAAATTTAATCGAAATATAAAGTCAACCAAGAAGAAGACAAAACTAAAAACTTAGTAAACAAACAAACCATTAGAATGATTTATTATCAGATAATAATTTCAGAATAACAGTTCTGTAGCATAAATAAAAATCTTTAATATCCTCATAACTATTAGAGAATAATACAATCTGTAAGAAAAATAATAGAAATCCTAGAGCTAAAATGCACAATAACTAAATTTAAGACTCCAATTACATGTTTAATAGATGATTAAGTAGAACTGTAGAAAAATTTAGGAAACAAAGATATGATTGAAATACCTAGACTGAGGTATAAAGAAATAAAAGGTTAGAAATTATAAAAATAGTGCAAGGCATAACATGAAATACAGTTGCAGATTTACATTTGAATTCCTGACTGAGAGAAAAAAGAAGGTGCCTCCATCAAAAAAACAGTACCCAAACTATGATGACCTGGGACAGAAGGCCTGCCAGTGCCATGTATGTTATATGAGGATTCAGCTGGAAATCATATCTATTAAAAGAGTAATATGCAAATGAACCATCACTCTGCTACCCTCACAAGACATGCCCATGAGCCAATCAGGAGCAAGTATGCAAATTAACCCAACAAAGATGACTGCGGCCATGGAGTGAGCAGGAGGCTTCGGTTTCCCCAGCAATGGAGGAAGCCAAACTTTCAGTACACACTGGCGGGCCCTGGCCTCCACTCAAGGCTACAAAGTTTCAATTATAGAAGATAAATAAATCCCAACAAAAATGGCTGTGGCCTCAGAGCAAGCAGCAGGCTTGACTCTGCTCAAGGCTACAAAGTTTCAATAATAGAAGATAAATAAACCCCAGATCCCAGGGCCTCCACTAGGGTCACTGGGGGGCATGGCCGGCCTGCAAACCACCACAGGCCCCTCGCCCAGGCTGTCCCACGCCCCAAGGAAACCCCCACCCTGATCCAGGACACCCTTCAGGGCAAACCAGCTGGCCCCCACCCGTCCACCAGGCCTCTATCCTATCTAATAAAAGTAATATGCAAATTGACCATCACTCCAGCACACAAGATGGCTGCCCCCATGTGGACTCAAGATGGCCACCACAAGATGGCCAGCAGGGGAGGGCAGTTGGGAGGGACCAGGCCTACAAGAGAGGGCAGTTGTGAGTGATCAGGCCAGCAGGGGAGGGCAGTTTGGGGCAAACAGGCTGGCAGGGGAGCAGTTAGACATCAATCAGACTGGCAGGGGAGTGGTTAGGGAGTGATCAGGATGGCAGGCAGAAGTGGTTAGGGGCAATCAGGCAGGCAGGCAGGCAGGTGAGCAGTTGGGACCCAGCAGTCTTGGATTGTGAGAAGGATGTCAGTCGGACATCCCTCGAGGGGTCCCAGATTGGAGAGGATGCAGGCTGGGCTGAGGGACACACACTCCTATAGTTTTTAATGAGTTGCTAAAATCCATATATTAGCTACTTTTTGAGTATAAACCCTATGGAGACCTCAAACATAGGGAGGTTTGCACAATTTTAAGGCTCTTTCTCCAAAAACCCAACCAGAAACTTACAGGAAAGATAGGGGAGATGATAGAGATGAAAAGTTTCCCTTTGAAAAATAAACACTACACTATGATCTGTTTTTAATAAACAGAGAATGGAATTGTAAGAATAGTAACCTTAGAGTGGAGAAAATGGGCAGATACTACCATAACCAAATAATCAAGGTGAACATCACTTGTAATGAGTTTTGTTTAAATCATGTCAATTCTAATGTCATGTAATAAGATGAGCCTATAACTTTTTTTTATATTCTTCCAAAATAAGTATCCCAAATGATAGTATAACCATAAGAAAACATTAGAAAGATCAATTTGAAGGATATTCTTGACCATTACTCTTCAAAAATATCAATAAAAACTTTCAGAAAAACTAATTTTTAGAGTCTGAAGCTAGAATAGTGGTTTTATCATGAGAATAGAACATGGTATTGGTTGTGAAGGAAGATGACTAAACCTTGTAGAGTGAAGTAAATATTCTTTTTCTTGATAGAAGTGATAGTGATGGGCACATTTGTCTATAATATACTAGAGGCCCGATGCACAAAATTTGTGCCAGAGTAGCCTTCCTTCCGTGGCTGCTGGCACTGGCTTCCCTGTGGCACCCGGACCCTGGGCTTCCATTGCAGCCCCGGCTTCAGCCGGAATGTCGTCCAGGACATCCAGTCTAATTAGCATATTATGATTTTATAATATAGATATATATCAATCTACCAAGCTACACAATTAATATTTGATTACTGTACACACTTCATTGTACTTTTGCAGATGTTATTTTATATATCAATAAAAATTTAAAACATAAAAATAAAAAACAATAATAAAATGTATCACTTCTAAAGGTACACATATACACCTGAGTAAATGGAAAAACATTTTCCTTTATTGGAGAGGATACTTTAGCAGTATAAAAATGTTAATTTATATATATATATATTTATATTATATATAAACACACACACACACACACACACACACACAAATTAAGTGTAATCTACATATGAACACAAGCAAGTGTTTTCTTTCTACAAGAAGTGATAAGATAATTTTAAGGATGGTATAGAAAAACAAACATACTATCTAATAAAAGAGTAATATGCAAATTGACTGTCATTCCAACACACAAGATGGCTGCCCCCATGTGGACACAAGATAGCCACCACAAGATGGCCAGAAGGGGAGGGCAGTTGGGAGGGACCAGGCCTGCAAGGGAGGGAAGTTGAGGGCAATCAAGCCTGCAGGGAAGGGCAGTTAGGGGTGACCAGGCTGGCAGAGGAGGGAAATAGGAGGCAACCAGGCCTATAGGGGAGGGCAGTTGGGGGGAACCAGGCCTGCAGGGGAGGGCAGTTAGGGGTGACCAGGCCTGCAGGGGAGGGCAGTTAGGGGCAATCAGGCTGTCAGGGGAGCAGTTAGCCATCAATCAGGCTGTCAGAGGAGTGGTTAGGGGGTGATAAGGCTGGCAGGCAGTAGCGTTTAGGGCAATCAGGAAGGCAGGCAGGTGAGCAGTTAGAAGCGAGCAGTTGGGAGTCGAGTGGTCCTAGATTGGAGAGGGTGCAATTTGGGCTGAGGGACACACACCCCTGTACATGAATTTCCTGCACCAGGCCTCTAGTCTATATATATAAAGATGTATTATGCTAATTGGTCCTAACTGTGTCACAGTCATGACCGCTAAGGAGGAGGCTGCCTACATGTGTGGGGTGGGCATTGCTCCCAGAGACAAGGTGGAAACAGGGAGGCACCCGGAGGTGGCCTGTGCCCAGGAGGGTGGGGGGAGAGCCCCTAGCGCACCCCTCACCAGTCCTTCACCACCCACCACTCACACTCAGAGCACCCTGCCATCACCTGCCTGGGGAAGGAGCACAGAGCAGCAGGAAGGAGGTTTCCACGCTCTCCTCAAACACCATGACAGGGCGGAGCCATCACATTGCTCCAGAGACAGGGTGGAAGCAGGGAGGCACCGGAGAAGGTGGGACCAGCCTGAGGCGACTCGAGGGACTGAGGGCAGCCAGAAAAGGCCAGAGGGGTCGGGGGGGGGGGGGGCTGGGCCAGGTATGCTGGAGCTCTGTGTGGAGATGTTCAGATGTCAAGGCAGAGTAGGCGGTGGGTGGACAGGCCATGCAATTTAGCACGCTGGGCTCCTAGTTTAAATATAATAAAGGACATGTAATAAAAAGACCAATGATAGAGCAAGTAGCCTAATAAGATATTAAAATATTTGTAAGGCCTCTATAATTAAAATGTGTAATGGATCATGAATAGAAAAACCAGAGGAACAAAATATAAATTCTAGAATTAGAAAATAGGAGAAGAAATCACCATGTCTGACTTATTTTGCTTTGCATGAAATATTTAAAAACATGTAAATAATGAACTAAAACGTGACTAGGTCTGTCATATAACCTTTTTTGTCTCTTTTCTTATCTATAAAGAGATGATAATAACCATTCCTGTATCATAGGAAAATTGAGAAATAGATGATTAATGATATATATGTGAATGAATTAGAGTTAGAAATATCTGCAATGTTGACATTAATTATCATATATTGGATTCCTATTTTATCATAATTTTTTATTGTATTAAAAGATGTATGAAACAGTGATCATTTAAGGTTCCTTCCAACAGTGAAACCTATGATTCTGAAAATAATTTCTGAATAATTTTGCCAAATAAACTTGCCTAAATCAAGTTTAATTATTTGGATGAGTACTTACTCTTTGTAGAAGAAAGGCTTCTAAGATATATTCTTTTTAGGATATTAGACATTATTTCTCAATTTATTTTTCCTGACTTTGTAGGTTCTAAAAATACCGCATGTTCAGCCAAATTTGAGCTGACTCTTTAATATCCCTCATTATTATTTTTCAGCATGATTGGCTACCCAGACATTTTCCTGTTTCCAAATATAGCATTCATGGGTCATTCAGATATAAACAACTCTGTCCCAAACACTGATGCATTTCAAGAGTAAAGGTAATATATTGGTCAGAATGAAGACTCTGACACTACCCATATGCCCCAGTTCTATTTTTATACCATGATCAAACTCTGAGCCCTAACCTATACCCTGATCTCTCCTCATTAATTTTTGACAACCTCTTAAATAAGCCCTGCATGTTTTTGCTTTGCCTCGCCTATTCTCCGTTTATTTTATTCAACAAATAAATATTGAGAAACTACTACATATAAATTTCCTATCTTCTGTAAAGATATAGGCAAAAAAATACCTGCCTCATAATAATTTTATACACAAACTAGAGGCCCAGTGCATGAAATACATGAATGGGGGGAGGGTCCCTCAGCCTGTCCTAAACCCTCTCCAATCTGGGACCCCCTCGGGAGATGTCCTTCTGTCTCTTGCAATCTGGGACCTCCTGCCTGCCTGATTGCCCCTATTCCCTCTGCCTGCCTGCCTATCGCCCCTAACTACCTCTGCCTGCCTGCCTGATTGCCCGAAATGCTCCCCTGCTGGCCTAATCGTCCCTTACCAACTCTGCCTCGCCCCGCACCCGGGACCCAGAACTCCCTCCTCCGGCTGGTAGCAGATACTCCAGACCCAGGCTTCCCTCACTCTGGCCGGCCGCAGGCACCAAGGACCCGGGTCAGCTTGGCCCAGGCAGGCTGTAGCCACAGGGGACCAAGGGCAGGCAACTTTGCCCGGGCTGCAGCTGCAGGCGCCCCAGACTGTGGGGTGGACGGCTTGTCCCTCTCCTGGGCCGCAGCTACAGGCGCTGACACCTGGGACCACGGAGTGGGCGGCTTGTCCCTCTCCAGAGCCACAGGCGCAGCCACTGGTGCCCAGGACCACGGGGCGGAAGGCTTGTCCCTCTCCTGGGCCACAGGTGCAGGCGCAGGCGCAGCCATTGGCGACCAGGAATGCTGGGCGAGCAAGCGGCTTGTCCCTCTCTCAGGCCATAGCCTGGCTGGTCCCCTTTCCTCTCTCCCCAGTGTTGAGTGTCTGAGCTGTTATGGCATGAGGGTGTGATGGCAATTTGCATATTAGCTCTTTATTATATAGGATGGGAGAGATGGGAAAATCTACATACATACACACATATGATATTAGATAATAAAAATACATCAGGAGAAAATGAAGTAGAGCAAAGGGTGTAAAGCTTGGGCAGAGTGGACACTGAGTTATAACTTTGATAATCAGGGAAGAACAAATTAGTCAGAGAGATTATTTATGTTGCTTTTCATTACTTTATTTTTACTTATCCTGTATTCCCAGTGTGATTAGAATAATTGTTATTATTTAAGGATCCATCAGACATTTCCCTGGAAGAAAACACTGATGAAAGTGAAGCCAGAATAAAAAATTCAGATACTCAAATTTTTATGAACTGCCCTCATTATGTATTATAGTTAAGTACCAGTTCAAAGCCCTTTGGGGTGTATAATCATTATCATTCCTCTTTCTAGACATGCTATTTTATCTGTGCTGCCCACAAAGTAGAAACTATTTGATTTACTATTCCATTCAGAGGACAGATTGGCATGTCGCTTAACGTGGGGTTAATGCTAGTAGATGGACCAAATACAGCCCATCTCCTCCTCTTCTTTCTGTTACATCAGCTTATGATGACCAGTTGTTCTGGTTGGCTAGAGTTTCCTGTAAACCTAGAAACAACAAAGGCATTCTACAATAATTACTAGGAGTTTTCCAGTGATTCCCTTTTTAAGAATTCATCTGTAGGATATATTTTTCTTCATTAACCATAATTGTAAATTATTTCCATCTCAGATACATTATTAAAGTAGTGATATAATAATTGGTTGCTTCTTCCATCATAGTAAGCTTTTAAATATAATTTCTAAAATATTGGCTTATTTTGATTTATGTTGATCCAAGGTCTCTTATCTGAACCCCGTGAATGAGATATATTTGCAATTGAGAGGTTTTCAGATTTTGGAAATGTAATATAGTTGATATGACAAAATGTAGTTTCCTCAGCAGGGGCTTGGACAGCAGTTTCTCATTAGGCATATTAATATTTTCAATAAAATATTAATTAAAAGGTTAATTATAAAGATAGGATGACTATTGTTCTATATCATTTCAAATATGTTTTCCACCAAGTCAGCTCAGGCAAGTCAGACTTTGCAGTGAAGAATACGTCTGAAAGCTCTTGTGTTTTATAAAAGAGAGTTTTAAAATTTTACATTGAGGATGAGTTACTTTACAATCTGTATAAATATTTCATATCTGGTCACAAAGTCTAAAAGTTAGTTACTTTTAAAATATAAAATCACCAATCAAACAACTAAATTGCCAGTTTATACCCTACCTTCCTAACCCCCATACCCAGTATTTCCAATGTGCACTTTCTTTGCTATACATGAGAAATGCTAATTGATGGTCAAAAAAAATTTTTGTTTTTCAAGAATTGCTCTTAGTTCTACATTGTCTCTAGTATTTTAAAAAATCTGAGTACATGCACCTGTCATATAAAAATTGACTTTTGTCTTGGTGCTATTGTTTTGTTGAGTTTATAGAGTATTTTTGTATTTACTATATTATTCATCTTCCTTTTTCTCCTACGATGCAGGTAATATGAATCATGAATCTAAGTCCCAGAAAGACTGTAACCTTCCCAAGTTTATTCAGTCAGTACCGGGGACAGTCAGATTTAGACATGCCATAGAACTAAATAAATATATTTTTGATTCTTATATTTACCCAAATAATATAAGAATATAAAAGACAAGGTAGCACAGATTAAAAAAAAATAAACCATAAAAAGAAAAAAGAGGAGGCTGTGGAGTCATGATTATCTGAGTTTGAATTTAGATCTATCTCTTTTTAACTCTATAATCTTGGACAAATTATACAGACTCACTTAATCTTATTCTATTCCTTCCAATTACTCTTTAAACATTTTAATCACATTATTTTAAAATCCCTTTCACATGCTTTTATTATCTGAGGTTCCTTCTTTTTTAATTTTCTCATTTCTTTCAACTTTTAAATTCATTTCATATCTGTGGGTTTCCTGATGTGCCTTGTCATTTTATCTGTGAGATCAGTTTAACAGAAGTTACTCTCTGATGAAAAAAAAAATCAATCTTTCTATAAGTCATCATTGCAAATATGTAGTTGGAAAAGGAAATGATAAACTGTTATTGTTGTACTGCAAAAAAATTGAAATCTTTATATTACACCCTTCAAATTCCTTTTAAATGTTTTTACATTTTTGCTAAATTAGGCTACAAAGCACACCCCTTCCTCCTTTATCTCTGGCTATCCCTGAGTCTTATTCACCCTATCCAAGTTCATGAGGTTCTTTCTCCTTCGCTGAACCTAAGGCAATTTTAGAAAGGCATTCTGGGATGTAACTGTATATAAAATAGAAGCTGCTATTACAAGAATTTAAACATGCGGAAAAGAAGTTTTCCTAATTGTTGGTTTGTAAACTGGTTTATCCTTTCTTTATGCAATTCATTTTTTAAATAAATAGAAAAATACATATTAAACTTGGAGTCTGCCTTTATTTAATATAGCACTCTCATGGGAGCCAACCATATGTCCTGAGATATGAGGATTTTAGTATACAGAAGTTAGGTATTTTACACTTATTTGCTAGATCCTATGAGTTTCAGAAGTTGTAGACACCCTCCTCTCTCTTTCTCTATTTCCCTCCCTCTGTCCTTCCCTCCCTCTTCTCCTCCCTTTCTCCCTTCCTCCCTCTCTTATATTTGGTTTGTGTTTTAGTTTTAACTCAGAATTGCTGTGCCGGCAAGTGGTAATCTAGGTCTAAAGCATATTCACAGACCAGGTTTGGAGTTTCTATTTTTGTTTTTCTCTTTGAACTCTTTACTTTGAAACCAAATCCTGCTTACAAAGTAAAAAAGGTGCCCAAATTGAACAAAGAATGTTTTTTTTTCTTCAACTATTTGAGAAAGTTGCCAGTATGATGCCACATCATTCTCCAATATGTTTTGTGCATATTTCCTGTGTATAAGGACATTCTACTGCATAATCCCAGGGTAACCATCAAAACCAGGACATTAATCTATATATCTAAAAGCTTAAGTGACCAGCCGTCCATTTGACTGTCTGATCAGTAGCTATGATGTGCACTGACCACCAGGGGGCAGACTCTCAATGCAGGAACTGCCGAGCTGCAGTGACGGGGCACCTGTGGTGCTTGGGAGATGCACCAGGACCAGAGAGGAGGGAGCCTGATTCCAGCATGCGTCAACCGAGAACTGCCCTCTCGCAATCCGGGACCCCTCGAAGGATGTCAGAGAGCTGGTTTTGGCCCAATCCCCACAGGCCAGGCCAAGGGACCGCACCGGGCCTCTATTAGTGATATAAGAAGCCAATAAAATGTTACAAAATTTCCCAATGATGTCTTTATAAAAATGTACCCAGTACAAAATCATTTTGTATTTAGTTTTCATGTCCTTGAGGCTTCTTCAATATGGAACAGTTTCTCAGTTTTCACTGTCTTTCATGATCATGACCTTTTTCATTATTATGGGGCATTGTGATATTTCCTCACAATTAGATACAGATTATGCATTTTTGGCAATAACATCACCAAGTGATGCTGCATTCTTCTTATTGAACCCTATAATGTGGCATGGCATATTAGATTTGTTTTTATCCTTTTATTGGTATTGTTAATTTTGATGATTTGATTGGTCTAATACATTCACAAAGTTCAAATTCAAAAAATATAAGGTTTCTCTTGAGATGTTTCAGTCAAGCCTGGCATAGGAAGAACTCAATGCAGAAAAGATCATTCTTTGCTTAATCAGCGGGCTTTGCTGTCAGTCTCCTATTTTCCTACTTCCAATACCTCAGATTCTTCCATTAACCCAAGGAAATATTTATGATTGATCTAAACCACTTATGGGAATACATCTATCTAGGCATGAGCATGATTTGATTCTGGCCAAGGAGAAATAAGGAACATCTTCCTGGCAGGTAGTTTGGAAAAGTTGTTGTTTCCCTGATAAAAGAGCAGAAGCACAGTACTCTGATCTCACCACCACCCCCCTTCACCGCCCTGCGCCCCCCCCCCCACGCCCCCCCTTGATTTCTTCCTGCCTGGAGTGCTTACATGATGGTTGGAGGTGAAGAACACATCTTGAAATTTTGACCAAGGAAGCAAGGATTTTGGAGCAGAAAAACAGAAAGAGCTTGAGACTTCTCTAAATCATTAAGCCATCAAAGCTACGCGTGGCAGCTTTAAACTTGGTTTTACATGACATACTCTAAAACCATTGACAAATAATTATTTAAATATTTAAATTAGCTAATTCACTTACATTGAATTTTTAAAGTATTTGGCACATACAAATCAATATACTTTATCTGTTTTATTATTGTTCTAGCTTATGAGTTATCACTAACAGAATAAATAGCTTAAAAGGTTAAGATGACAGAAATACCAGGAAGAAAATTAAATGCATGAAAATATAATACTTGCCTTTAAGAAACCCCATAATTTAATGAATAAATATAATAACATTAAAACACATTATAAATGTTTTCTTTCTGTCACCCGTACTTCAATTTGAAGTCAGCACTTCGACTGCTGTTACATGATGTTGGTATATAGGTCCCTGGATATTATATTTTACCTAAATCCTTTCTAATAGAACCATGACATTCTGCTCAATGATACAAAAGGATAAAAACTCCTGTTCCTAAAACCAAACTCTTCCTGACTTGCCTTAGAGTGGGCTATTGATTTAAGTATACATTTAATATTTGCTTTAATTTTTAAAATTGTTACATCTGAACTGAAAACATTAAAGAAATGAACAGTATTCCCAAAGACCTTATAATGGTGTTTTTTTGGAACCTGGTCATCCTGACTTCTAATGATATAAATTAATTTTTACTTTTTTTGCAGTGGATTTAAATAAAATTATAGAATTTTACTTCTTTATATCTTGCTTCTCTCAACATCGTATTTGTGAAATGTATCCATGTATTTCATGTAGGTTTTAATTCTCATTACTGTATAGAATCCATTTTGTAAATATACACAAAATTTATTGTTTCTACTCTTGATGGATATTTGGGTCATTTTTCACTTTTCAGTTATTGCAAAGAGTCACTATAAAAATCCTAGTACATCTCTTTTGGTGAATATATGTTTGCATGTATGTAGGATATATGAATACTCAATATATAAGTCCATATATATGTACATATACATATACACATATATGGATTTGCTAGGTCAAAAATTTATATGTGTTAAAATTTTGTAAATACTATCAAACCCTTTCCTGATTTTTAATTTATTCTCCCACAACTAGTGCATGTAGATTTTACTGTCTCAACATTCTTTTCAACATTTGCTATATAACAATCTTTTTTTTTTTTTTTTTGCCATTACTGTTTGTTGTTTTTTTTCTATGACATTTTGGTTTTAATGTGAATATCCCTAATGATAAAATTTAAAGGTTAAAAAAGTGACTCCTGCAACTATAGTGAATGTATACCAATTTATTTTTTTATAATGAGGGAAGCAGTATGGTGATGAATCCAGCTCAAAGTTCATTTGAGACTCTGGGTAACATTGGAAATATAATAAAATAATACTACGATGTATTCTTAGATACAAAGTTTATTTGTGTCACTTAGGGAAATAATCATTATCTTTAAAGTTATCCTTTTTACCATATATATATATTTTTTTTATCTTGAAAATAATCAACAAATTAAATCTGCCCTTACAAAATATAAAATAACTCAGTCAGCAGAAAATCAATTAAAGTTGCAAGACCAAAAATACCCTAAAGGAATAATTAGTAATCTCTCTCGCTTATTTTTAAGCTTCAGATAACTCTTCTGACCATTTCCTGCTGCCATTTTGATGATAATCTCCAAAGATTACTCTTAATTATATTAAAAGCCATCTCATAATATTTGTTCAGATGTTTACACATATGGGTCCAACTAAAGGGATAGTTACATAGGGTTCTTTCATCATGCAATTTTGAGAAAACCAGTGACAGGAAGTTAAATTTCATCTAAAAATGTTCACAAGGAAACTAGATTACATTTATAAAAGCCTACTTATTTGTGTTTGCATACTGAAGCTAGAACACCAAGTAGAAAACTGTTTTTACCCACACTACCTCTAAATGTGGGTGAAGTTGGACTTTTTTTTGACACCCTCAAAGTTTGCTATGCTTTTTAACTTTCTTTTTTTCACTGAGATCTTAAAAATCAGATACCAAGAAAACACTAGAAACATTGCTATAATATTCTAAAATAAATAACAAGAACTACAATTCTCTCATTAATCATTCAGGTTTATGTAATTAATTCTTCCTTCCCTGGATCTTGGGTCAGCAGTCTCTCTGCTTCTGAACTAAAAACCTAAAGTTTTAACAAAGATCACTTGTACAGTCAAAAGTTGTTTGCACAAGGACAGATGAGTACTGGAATTATTAAATAAAAATGTCTAATCACTATATTGAACACCAGAAGCTGATATAACTAATTTGATATTACATACCAACTATACTTAAATTTTTAAAGAAGATGATTCTAGGGATAAGAAAAGTTAAAAAAAATCTTTATGAGCAATGTCCGCTTAGTAGCCTGCATGAAAGTACCCATTCTCTGAAGTATAAGAAGAGCCTGATCCATTTCTTTCCACAGAGCTCTGGAACTGTGAAGATAGCTTCTAAGCTATAGCAGTGAACATACAGAAATATATATATATGGAAGCAGAAATCAGTAAGGCTGAAAGGCGGTGGTTAATATATTTCAGTAAATAACTATTTAAAAATGAAGAATGTAAAATTATATTTGAGTTACAATGCACAACTATTTCATAAGGTTCTGGTCCATGTTTCCTCAAAGGTAAAATCTAGTATGCATAAGGAAGGCAGGAAAAATACCCACTGCTGTCCCGTGAAGCATGGAACATCTGAAGTATTTACGTTAATAACAGTATCCTTAGAAGCTTCACCATGGAAAGGCTGACTGTGTCTTCTGATTTCACGGTTCTTCCCAGGCAGCTCCTCCCACAGTGATGAGGCAATATATGTCCCACACAGACGAGGCGTACCTAGCATTGCTTTCTATACAGTGAGTGAACAAATCTCTGATTTCTAGGGCTTCAGACAAATTTCAAAGGTAGTTTTTGGTGCAAAGTTCTTTTATTTTCCCTTCTCTTTTCTAAATATAGCATCAGAGATTGGAAACAGAATCAAGAGAGTTTTCAGAGGAGATATGATCTCTTGACAAAGAATCATGAAGGCATGGGAAACACTGATTATAATCAAAGTGACAATTTTGAAAGAAAACATAAATGTTAGAAAACAGGTCTTTGAAAGCAAAGTATCTTTGTTCTCTGTTTTTATGCATTTTTTTTAAATAATTAAGGGAATGGTAAAGTTACACAAGCAGAGAAAATTATTCTCCTGGTGATATATAGTATCTTTTGACATAGAGTATGCTAAATTCTCATTTTGCACAAATATATTACTTGAAAAAATGTTGTCATGAGGTCTCAAATTTTTCATAAGTAAGCTCACTAAAAATGGCAAAGTTTGCCAAAAAGTTAACACAATTAATATCTTTTTTATAGATTCAGGTATTATTAAACTAGGCAAAAAATGAATTAATTCCCCTCAATATTCTACAACTTTTATTTTTCCCAACTTTTGTCTTTTATGTTTTCAAATTCAGGAAAAAGTGACATTTTATAGCAAAATGGCTTCTTTTCTGTAAGAAACCAAAACTCACCCTATTTTTTCATAAGTTTTACTCCTAGGTAGACTTAACTACCATATTTAAGCAAAAACAAACAAATAAAAAACACATATTGATTTCACAGAGAAAACAGAGATAGAAAATTTAGAACTGTTCACCACAAATGTATTACTAGCAAACAAGCAAAATTCATGAATACCCATAGCATATTTGCTATAGTCATACCACCCCTTGTACATTTTTAAGTGATAAAAACGTCCATTACTATAACCCAATAAAAAAGACATTTCATTGTATATATGTATATATGTAATTTATAATATGTATAAAATAGGCTTATTTATCAGCTTTCTATAATACTTAAAATCATGTAATTGTTCAAAGATTATTTATTATCTTGATTTAATATTACGTAAGATTTCAAGTTACCTAAACATCTGAGAAATTATTTACATGTTAATATATTAAAAATATAATTGCTACTATAAAAATTCTTTAAAATTATGATGCTATTTGGTTGGTAACAAATTTATATTTTTCATAATTTTAAAGATTATATAGGAATACAAATTATTTTGGCCAGAAAAGAAGTTCTAAAAAATTAGGATTGTAAAATTAACTTGTTTATAAATAAACAATTCTTAATACAACTGGAAAACAAAATATATACTTGTATCATATTCTATATTGATAGATCAGAGAAAATACAGCAGAGAAAAGTGGCTTTCTAACATATCCTAAACCAAGCATATTAAATCAACTTAATTATGTCAATTTCATTAAAAATACTTCACAACTACCAGTTTCAGTAACAAGGTTTTTCTTTTATCGATAATAATCTTTTAATTTAATATATGTAATTAATTTATAAATATTCTCCATAAATAGAAAAAGACTTCACCCGGAGGTAAAATATTTTCTGAGTTGTACAAAAATAGAGAAATGTAGACTGCTCGTAGTTTCAATTCTAATAGTCAAGTGTCAAAGTGGAAATAGAAACTCAACATTCCAGATTAAAGAACTATTCTCCGAATTGGGTATAAATACTTCTTAAAAATAAATACCCAGGGGAGAGCACTAACTCAGTCCCGCCTACTGCAGAGCAAGCAGTCCGCTTCCGCACGTTTGGGGACACCGCGGCGGTCAGCGCACGCGTGCAAAGGTAAGCCTCGTCTGGGAAAAGCACCCTCTTGGCCCTGATCTCTCCCCTGCCAGGTGAGTGTAGAAAATGTTTTCTTAATTAATGTCTGTTCATAAACAGACAAAGGAAAACAACAAAAATGAGTAAGAAGTAGATTTTCTGTCACTTTTCACTTATAGGTTATTGATCTCCATCACTCACCTGACAGAAATAGCCCAGATTATCAGACTAAATTCCAAATTTTAAATTAGCTACCATTAGGAAATGAGTTATTGGAATGAGTGAAGAGCAAAAATAAAACAGAAAATCATCAGTAGAAGTAGGGAGGGAAGGAAGAAAGAAGTAGTTAGGAAAATGAAAATTCTGTTGCCTTTGGATTTTTCTCTGGAAGCCAAAAATAAAAAATAAAAAAATGCCTGGGCCCTAGTGGCCTCTGAGGTGCTCTTCTTTAACAAAAATGACTTGCCTCCATCAGATAAGCCCACAAAGGCAACTCAGTGGGGCATCTCAAACTGAAAATATAAAGGGAACATGTATCAAACGTTTTATTTAAATGATTTATTAATAGGGGAAGGTAAGATCATTAAAACCAGTTCAAAGTACACTACAGAGCTGGATATTTATAATAGATAATTAAAAATGTATATTGAAATATAATTACTAGGTTGATATAAACTAGTTCATGTCCAACAGGACAATAAAAAATAATCTTTTGAATTATCTTTCCCATTGGCAGAAAATATTTGAAGCTTTTCCATTAAAAATTTATTAGTTAACTTTTGATCCTATAGAATTGTAAATTAGATTAGCCAATGGCAAACACATCAGAGTTGCAAACACAATTCTGCACTTCACTCCAAGAACATTCAATAGTATCTTTGGTTATTACTATGCTTCAGATTATTTTAAGACAATATTTTAATTAAATTATTAGCTATCTATTTATCTTTCATAAAGAAGTATCCCAAGGTTTTTTTGGCTTTTTATTTTTGTTTTAATCACTCATGTTGATTTTTAGAATGAATATCTATGTACATGTATAATATGTGTGCATATTATGTGTATATATATATATATAATTTTTGTTTTTGTCTTTTTGTATCTTAATTGGTTCTATATTACTCTGTATAACTACTATTTTCTCAAGGTCTCAGTTTCTTATTACATGTGTAGAATAACAACAGGTGTTATAAACTCTGATTGATAAAAGACAAAGGTAATATTTATTATTCTAGCTAATTCAACAAAGTAGTGTTAATACAGATTTCAAGCTTGTATTTAATATATCTGAGCCTTGTTTTAATACTCCAACATTATCTTGAATAGCTGTATTCTCTAAGTTTTTACATACTTAATTATATGGGAGGGAAAACTATAAATTTTATAAGTTATTATTTTAAATGTAATTCACCTCAGAAACTGAGAAATAAAATGTCCCAAGACACGGTTATAGGTCAGAACTTCATGTAATTCTACCTCTCAAATTTCCATTTTTATTTTATTGATTCTGAGAATATATTAATGCCCTTTTCTCATAGCAATATCCAAAAACAGATGTAGGTGAGATTTTAAAAATACATTTAAAATGTATTATTTTGAGGAGGATAAAATTAATTAGACAAAAGGGAATTTTGTGGTTGTTATAAAGTATTATTAACTATGCCAAAATATTACCTTCCACTGTCCTATAAAAATTAGAAAAACAGATAATCATGACAATGTAAAAATATATTGGCTCAGTCTATATTTATTAAAATGTCAAGCAACAATTTTCAGAATATAGGACCTGATACAAACATATTTTATTTGTTTTGTTGTCTTATAGAGCAACACATCTTCAAAGATGGCTGAAAGTAAGGAGAGTGTTCTAAATTCAAAGAGAATTTTATAGTTTATAATGCAATATCATATTCACATTCTATTTATTTTTTATTATCATTCTAAAATCTTTATCTTGCATTTAAATTTGAATTACCTTTTTTTTTTTAAACCAAGTGAGATATTGTAATGAGAACCACCTAGTCTGAGTAGATCAATGATATTATCTGATTAATTTAACTTTGTTAAGTTTTAATAACCCACAGTTAAGCTTCTTTATTATTCACCACCATCAAATACCAACTGGTTAAAATTTTGGCAACAAGACTGATCTACTTAAGAAACTAGAGGTTTGGTATAAAACATTTCATGCGTATTCATTTTTTGATGCCACAAAAATATTAAAAGCATACACACGTATATGCAGGTGACAAAAGTAAACACAGCCACAGACAAACTGTATTTTTATAATTGGATATACATCAATATCTTAGAGAGGACTGACTCTCAGAAAAGTATATGTATGCATATATTTATGGCAGTCTTCTTTACAAATTCTGTGAAATGCCATTGTGTTTTTTATTCAAAATATTTACTGGGTCAATACTATTACTATTTGGGCAATATTATGTTATGAGAAAAAAGTAAAAGAAACTCATCTTTTTAAGAAACTTATCTATTACATATGAGTGCATACATTTGTATATGCACATGCACACACAAATAAAATCATTAAAGTAGGAAAACTTGTGTCAGCATTTACAAAAGTGGAAAACACATTTAAAAAATATTTTTATTGATTTCAGAGAGGAAGAAAAAGGGAGAGAGAGATAGAAACATCAATAATGAGAGAGAATCATTGATAGGCTGCCTCCTGCATCCCATCCCCCACTCCACTGAGTATCAATCCTGCTACCCAGGCATGTGCCCGCCCTAACTGTGCCCTTCTGGTTCACAGGTTGATGTTTAACCACTGAACCACCCTGCCTGGCTGGGCGAAAAACACATTTTATAATCCAGAAGACAGGATTTCTTGGAAGCTTGGTTCTGGTTTCATAAAGAACATAAAATTTGATCTAGATCTTTTAGTTTAGTAGGAATTTTGCATGTAGAAATGCAGAAAGGATGGTTGAGTAGGAGACGCTAGCTGAAACAAACAAAAAGTCAAGGAAAGCATTACTTAGGTAAGGGTGAGAAAAGGCAATTCCTGCTTTTCATATTTTCAAAATAAAAAGCTATTTTATATGTAGAGACATATGAAAAAAATGCTCAAAGTCACTAATCATCTAAGAGATGCATGACAAAATGACAATGAAATATCACCTCACATCTGTCAGAATGGCTATTATCAAGAAATCAATAAATGACAAATTTTGTTGAGATTGTGGAAAAAAGGGAACCCTAGTATACTCGGTAGGAATGCAGACTGGTGCAGCCACTGTGGAAAACAATATGGAGTTTCCTAAAAAAATAAAAAATGAAACTCCCTTTTGACCCAGTGATCCCACTTCTAGGACTATATCCTAAGAAACCCTAAACACCAATCAGAAAGAATATATTCACCCCTATGTTCATAGCAGCACAATTTAAAATAGCTAAGATTTGGAAACAGCCTAAGTACCTATCAGCAGATAAGTGGATAAATAAAACTGTAGTACATTTATACAATGGAATACTATGCGGCAATAAAAAAGAAAAACTCTTACCGTTTGCAACAGCATGGATGGACCTGGAGAGTATTATGCTGAGTGAAATAAGCTAGTCAGAGAAAGATAATATCACATGATCTCACTCATCTGTAGAATCTATTGAAGCAAATAAACCGATGATCAAAAATAGACTCAGTCATAGAAGCAGGAGCAGACTGTTGAACCTCAGAGGGATGGCTGGGGAAGGTGGGTGGGAAGAGATCAACCAATGATCTTGTATGCATATAGGCATAACCCATGGACACAGACAATGGGGTGGTGAGGTCCTGGGGAATTGTGGGGGATGGGAATGGGCTGGAAGAGGTTAATGTGGGAAAAAGGAGGACCTATGTTATACTTTCAATAATAAAGATTTTTTAAAAGACTAACTATAACACAGTGTTAAAGGATTTGAAAACTGTGTTGAAATCCATTTTAACCAATTACTGACTGTTGAATACAATGAGCAAGTTAATTTCTCTCTTCCCCAGTTTTCTCTGATGCAAATAACACCAATGCTAACATTTACATCATAATTTATTGTGTGGGTTAATTTGTTAATATGTATAAGCATTTTGAGTAATGTGTAGCATAGAATAAGTGCTATATATGATTGTGTAGTTATCATATATTATTAGGTGCATAGGTTCTCTCTCAGTATATATTATTATGAGAGAGAACCTATGCACATAGATATGTATAAATAAAATTTATAAATGGACATTATTATTATGGAAATATGTAAAAACAATCATGAGTTAAAGTTATAAATGAGCTTCCACATAGATAAAGCTACAGATATAAAACATTAAAAGCTAAAGCATGAGCTTGTACAGTAACAATTGTATTTATATGAATTAATTTAAGAAAATGTTTATTTTTTTCTTAGCAGATATATTCTATTCATTCAACAATCATACTCTTTTCAGTGTTTTTTCTCCTCCTTCCTACCATCCTTTCCTTTCTTTTTTAAACTAAATTCATTGAGGTGGCATTGGTTAATAAGATTATATAGGTTTCAAGTGTACAATTCTATGATACATCATGTATATTGCATTGTATGCCCACCACCCAAAGCCAAATCTTCTTCTCCTCCACATATTTGACCAAGTTTAACCTTTACTACTCCCCATTCGTCTCCCTCTGGTAACCACCATGCTGTTGTCTTGGGGTTTTGTTTGACGTCTTGTCTATTCTTTTGTTGTTTTATATCCTACATTCGAGTGAGGTCATATTGTTGTTAGTGGTTTGATGTGCATATACACTGAGTGGCCAGATTATTATGATCTCTGAATGCATAATAATCTGGCCACTCAGTGTGTGTGTATATATATATATATATATATATATATATATATATATATATACACACACACACACACACACACACACACACACACACACACACATACACATATATACGTACATATATACATATATATATATATTAGAGGCCCAGTGCATGACTTCATGCATGGGTGGGGTCCAGCCAGCCTGGCCAGGGGAAGGGGACATGGACGGTTGGCCAGCCTGCCTGCTGGTCAAACTCCCAGTTGAGGGGGCAATTTGCTTGTTAGCCTTTTATTATATAGGATATACACTGAATGGCCAGATTACTATGCATTCAGAGATCATAATAATCTGGCCACTTAGTATATGTCTAGCATTGTGGTGCTTAGTTTGTTCCTTTAACAGAGTCTTAGAAGGACTACGAATCAAGAAGTAATCTGTCCTCAATTCTATGAAGACATTCAGAAACAAATATAAACATATAATTACCATAAAAATTTAGAGTTTTTGGTATTCAAAATATTGCCTAGATCATTTCTGGCATTTTTTCATAATAGCTCCTTGTATATTAAGTAAATCACATAGAAACATATCATTTTAGTAGGCATTTAATAAGTTAGAACTAATTATAGTGGACAAAGAATTAGAATTGGGGGTTCCCTAGGTGGCAGAATTTAGGGACACATTTTGTAGCATTTTTAAATACATAGCTTCAATATTAACTCATATGGCAGGTAGTGTATGAGTATCATAATTATACTTTTATGACACATTCCTCAAATCCTCAGTTTAAAAAGATTATTCTCAAATTATTTAGTTTGTAGTATTCATTGAGTGCTTTGAAAAAGCATGATGTTAATTTGATTTATGCCCTCTGAAATCTCATCCCTTTTCATTACTAGCTCATGAAATTAAAATAATTTATTTAGAGTTCTGTTCTTTTCTTACTTCATGTCTCTCACAGTGAAAATCTATTTCATGAGGCAAAAACTACATATCAGAAAGCAAGATGCTGCCATGGCCAGATGGCTTAGTTGGCAACAGAGTGATCCTATATAACACAAGTTTTTGAGTTCGATCCCTGGTCAGGGCACATACCTAGGTTACAGTTATGATCCCTAGTTGGAGTGTTTCTCTCTCACATTGATCTTCCTCAAAAACAATAAAAACATATCCATAGGTAAGGATTAAAAAAAAAAAAAAGCAGCTTGGTCAAGGTGGCTCGGTTAAGCATTGACCCATGCACCAAGAGGTTGCTGGTTCAATTCCTGATCAGGGCACATGCCTGAGTTATAGGCTCAATTCCTGGCGGGGGCCCTGCATGAGGCAGCTGATTATGTTACTCTCTCATTGTTTCTCTCTCTCTCTCTCTCTCTCTCTCTCTCTCTCTCTCTCTCTCTCTCTCTCAAAATCAGTAAATATATATATTTTAAAAAACAGCAAAAATACCCACCCAAAAACAAATGCATAAAGAATTTTGTGATTCTACAGGAATACCAAGTAAACATAAAAGGAAATAAAGGAGAATCAAAAAAAGTGTGACTCATTAAAATGCCAATTATTAATTTTCTGAAAGGTAAGACATTCTCATAGCAAAGAAATGTTCATAAATTCATCAACAAAAATTGTAAACTCTACAATGTCAACTCTTCCTTTCCAGGTTAATTTTTGCTGAATACCTACCCACTCCTACACACGATGCAAAAGAGTTTAAGTCTTCTAATACCACTTATTTTTTTGTAATGCCTTATTCTTTCTTCCATACAAACATTTGATCACATTATAATGAACATATATTCTTAGAAATATACTTAACTTACATTATTCATATTTACCCTTAAGGTATTATTTGATATTTTGTTATTAGTTGTTCCAGAATGGCTTCCTCTCTTTTATCCAGAACTAGTGGCCTGGTGCATGGATTCATGCACATTGAAAGGAAATTAATTAGAAGATATATTTCAATATTGCTATTTGCCCTTTCTCTATAATAGAAGTGTCAGAGATGAAATAAAATGAGTAAAATGTATATAAACAATATATAAATTGATTAATAAATAAACAACATGACATAAAAACAACAAAAACATGATCTGAAAACAACATTGATAAAAACAATGACTGATAAATTGATTAAAATTATTCTAATATCTCCCTGTATACCACATTAAGATTAAAAACACTTTCATAGTGCTTGACTAATTTCCATTGTGATGAGCTATTTACAACTTTAATGGCACATGCTCTTCAAACTTGAGAGAAAGTAACATATAACTGACCATGTCTGAAAAACTCCTACATGTTCAAGTAGGAGTATTCCTACTCTGTCTAGAGTTTGTCTTTGTGATTTATTAATAGTCATTGCAAATGCTGGCATCATGGGAAACTGTCTTTAATTTAAATGGGAGGCCAGTGTCAGATGGGGACAGTTGTGCCAATAGTTGGTCTTCAGAGATATTCTGTCAATGACTTCACTTTCTTTCAGCTTTAGAATGTCAACAAAAACAAACAAATTCAAGATGGAGAATGACAGACTGAAACACACGCATGCAATTGGCCCCAGCAAGAGCTTTATATATATTTCTCATGTGCAAGTCAATGTTTATTTTCAAATTACTAGTGCATATCACATGTACTGGCTTGTTGGTCGAATGGTCAGAAGGATGGACAGTTGATTTTCTTAGCCTTTTATATATATAGACTAGTGGCTCAGTGCACAAAATTTGTGCACATTAAAAAGGGATTAATTAGAGGAAATAATTTAATATTGCTATTTGCCCTTTCTCTATAATAGAAGTGTCAGAGATGAAGGAAAATTAGTAAAATGTATATGAAAACCTTCCTCCTGTCAGAGTCTGGGGCTCACCATGGGACCCAGAGTCAAGTACCCGCCCACCCACATGCACCTCAAAATCTCATGAGACCCAGACCCGGCCGGCCCACCCCCATTGGCTAGATCCAGACTTGGCCTAGCCCAATGTATCACCCTTATCAAGCCCTGCTGGGCAGGGGGCAAAGTATCACCCTTATCAAGCCCTGCTGGGCAGGGGGCATAGCCTCAGGTTCCCTGGCCCAGTGCCAGGATGGGGGGTGTGGTCTGAGGTCCCCCAGCCAAGACCAGGGTAGGGGGCATGCCTTGAGGTCTCCCAGCCCAGCACCGGGAGGGGGTGCAGCCTTAGGTCCCCCGTCAAGCCCTGCTGGGTGGGAGGTATGGCCTGAGGTCCCCTGTCAAGCCCTGCTGCATTGGGGACATGGCCTGAGGTCCCCTGTCAAGCCCCGCTGCATAGGGGGCATGGCCTGAGGTCCCCTGTCAAGCCCCGCTGGGTGGGGGGCATGGCCTGAGGTCTCCTGTCAAGCCCTGCTGGGTGGGGGCCATGGCCTGAGGTCCCCTGTCAAGCCTCACAGTGTGGGGGCCATGGCCTGAGGTCCCCTACCAAGCCCAGCCAGGCAGGGGGGTGCAGCCTCAGGTCCCCTGACCTGGTGCTGGGGTAGGGGGCGCAGTCTGGGGTCCCCTGTCAAACCTCACCAGGTGGGGGGTGCAGTCTGAGGTCCCCTGGTCTGGATTTGGGGTGGGGGCATGGCCTGAAGTCTCTTGTCAAGCCCCACCTGGTTTGGGGCACGCCCTGAGTTCCCCCCACCCAGCACTGGGGGTGCACCTTGAGGTCCCCCGTCAAGCCCCACTGGGCAGGGGGCATGGCCTCAGGTCCTCCAGCCTGATGCCAGGACAGAAGGTGCCTCCTGAGGTCCCCTGTCAAGGCCCACGGGGGCGGGGGAGGGTGTAGCCTCGGGTCCCTGCTGATTGCTTGTTAAGGCTCCTTATGGGAACTTGGCCTCAGCTGTAGGTGCAGCCATCTTTGTGACAGAGTGATGGTCAATTAGCATATTCCCTCTTTATTAGATAGGATATGTTTAGTACTCCTCCTATATGCTCAATGAGTACTGCTACTTTACCCTTTAAATTTATCCTAGTTTATCATAATTTCCTACTTAACTCTGTGTCTTCCCTGATCAATATTTTTGTGAAGAAGTTTTTTTTGTTGACTTATGAATCATTATGTATAATTATAGTGCTTATAACATGTTAATTCTCAAAAATTATTTATTTTATTAGTTAGATAAATTAAGAATTTGATGTTAGCATATAGCTTTGTTTGTGCATAAAAACAGAATGTGTTTATTTGTGTGTGTGTGACTGGGTAGAGGAGAGAGGCTTTGATCAAGCCATTGTTTGCCAAGGACTTTTTTTTTTTAAAATATATTTTATTGATTTTTTTTTACAGAGAGGAAGGGAGAGGGATAGAGTTAGAAACATCAATGAGAGAGAAACATCAATCAGCTGCTTCCTGCACGCCCCCTACTGGGGATGTGCCCACAACCCAGGTGCATGCCCTTGACAAGAATCGAACCCAGGACCCCTCAGTCCGCAGGCTGACGCTCTATCCACTGAGCCAAACCGTTTTCGGCTGCCAAAGACTCTAGCTGCTTACCTTAGAGAGTGCTGCTATGATCGCCTTGCAAGTTCTTCTTTTCTCTCCTCTGAAACCTATACTATCTGATACCGGTTCAGTAACTTTCAAAAGAATGGATAGAATTAGCACATAAAAACTGGCCATGCGATCTGCATATATCTAAAAGTTTGCTTTCATCAATTGAAATTTTAAAATGTTCTAGTACAGTGGTCAGCAAACCGCGGCTCGCGAGCCACATGCAGCTCTTTGGACCCTTGAGTGTGGCTCTTCCACAAAATACCACGTGCAAGTGCACATGTACAATGAGATTGAAACTTCGTGGCCCATGCGCAGAAGTCGGTTTTTGGCCTGGGCGAGTCTATTTTGAAGAAGTGGCGTTAGAACACTCAAGGGTCCAAAGAGCTGCATGTGGCTCGCGAGCCGTGATTTGCTGACCACTGTTGTAGTACATAAAAACTGGCCCTGTTATCTGCATATATATAAAAGTTGCTTTAATCAATTTAAATTTTAAAATATCCTAGTACTTATAAGATTGACTTTGGTAAAGGTAGAGTGGAGCATGGTCCGTAAATATTTTTTAGGCATATACAGAACACCAATGTGTTAGATGTAGAGAAATCATAGGAGTAAGAATTGCTAACTCCAAGAAATGTTCAAAGCATAATACACTCACAAATGTGTTCTATTGTGGTGGTATGAAATACAGAGATACAGTATTCAACAACAACAACAAAAATAGAAAGAAACTTCATCTAAGCTTGGGTTTTCTTATTCAATTTAAAAAAAACACTTGAAGTGGACTTAGCCTTTTTGTATAAGCACTCTATGATAGCTGCACCTTCTAAAAAATGGATTATCAAATAACCACATAAATTTAGATTGCAACATGATCTCACTTTAATAACCTTAAACTCTGTATGAGGATAAAAATAAAAGAATTCTATTTAATCTCAGTTATTAGAATTTCTTGGTTTATGGCAATAAAGAACTTAAAGACTCATTGGGCATCATAAAATGATAGTAATTTATCTCCTTGGTACCATATTCCAAACTTCATTGTGAATGCCATTACTTGAATATCACTAATATCTAGGAAAATAACATTAATTATTTTCACCTTTGAATATTTAATGTTTTTTTAATAACTGTCTTTATATTTACTACTTCATATAACTTGTAGGCTAGTCTATGCAGTTCAACATTGTATAATTGAAATTACTGTTCAACTTAATGACCCTTAAAAAGGGAAAAATCAAAAGACATAATATAGTTTTATTAACTAAGGTAGAGAAGACTTAAACAACAAACATAGAAATGCTGACACTTTGATGGTGGTGGTTCAGCCTTTTTAGAAGGGAAGTTACCCAGATATAACTAACCCTATTATGAGCACAGTGGAAGAATATGCATAGGCTAAAAGAAGAGATGAAGTCCTGTTCTCTTGGCCCACAGTTTTTCATACTACATTTCAAGAACAACTTTTGAACATGAAGAAATAAATGTAAGTTTACTAATAAATTTCTACATAATATTATTTCTGATGTCAGGATAGAGATGTTGCTTTTCTAATAATTGTCTTCAAATGAGTTAGGGGACAATATAAAATTCACTCTCTCGTCAGTTTAATTACTAATATGGAATTAACTCTCTCATCAGTTTCATTACATAGTATAGATATAGTACAGGTATTTAAAGGGACTGGTGTTTCCTTTGCAGACAAAATTAAATAAGCCATTTAAAAATTAATGGTAGAACTTTTAGGTAAATATGGCAACATGAGTATAAGAATTGGCTTATTTCTTCTAAATTGCCACTAATATAGAAAGTTAATGTGCAAACAGGTAAAATAGGCATGTAAATATGGTATTTATTTACACACTAGAGGCCCAGTGCACAAAATTCATGCACAGGTAGGGTCCCTAGGCCTGGCTGGCGATCAGGGCCAATCTATGGGGTGACTGGCAGGGTGATCGGGGGGTCCCCATTGGCACCTACCTTGGCTGGCCTGGGGCCTGTGGGCCAGGGGCAGATCCTGCATTGAGCATCTGTTCCCTGGTGGTCAGTGCATGTCATAGCGACCGGTCATTCTGCTGTTTGGTCATTTTGCATATTAGGCTTTTATTATATAGCATACGTTTTACCTTAAAACCACACAGTGTCATGTACAGAAAAGAGATGAATCATGAAGTCAGAGCAACCTTGGTTGGGGTTTGGATCTCCTACCTAATGGAAGTGGAAACAACCATAGTTAAGCTACGTAATTCTGTGTCTGAACCTCTGCATCAGTAGGATGCAGATAAACAACTTGCAGAGTTTTAAATAAGTTTGTGTATGCACACTACTTAGCACAAGCTCTGGCACAGAGCAAGCATTAAAAGTATCTACTTGATTAGTATTGAAATAACACAATGGGACTTGAACAATACATGAATATGAAATGACCTTTGACTGAAATGTCAGGCTGCAGATAACAAAATAAGCTAAACACAAGGAAAGCAAGCATTATACTCTACACCTAAATAGTATCAATACTGAAACTTCTCATAACTTTTAAGTAATAACATCAATCTTACAAAAATATTTTAGAAAATAAATGAAAATACATATCTCAAACTCTTCTATGCAACTGACATAACCCTTACACCAAAATCTGACAGATATTGCAATAACAAAAATTATGAAAATAGTTATTAAAATATTTAACAAAATGTAAGCAAAACACCTAGTAATGTATAAAATTTAAATTCTAATTTGTTGTCTGAGTATGGGTTCATTTTTGGATTTTATTGTATTCTATTTATGCTTTGTCTATTTCCATACTAATACTACACAGTTTGGGTTATTATATGTTTATATTATATGTTGAAGTCAGGTAGGTATGACATCCAAAATGCATTGTTTCTTTTTGAGACATTTTCAGTTAATTGGTAATGCATGTTTTAAAATCAGCTTGATAATTTCTATATTACATAGGTTCTCTTTTCCCTCTGATAATTTCTATTTTAAAAAATGGCTGCCAAATTGTTTAAATTTGGTTTAATTAAAACCAAATTGTTTTTCTAACAGAAGATTAGACAAATTATCTCTGTTGGAATATAACATTATCTGGGGTTCTGTATTATATTTTATATACAATGACTGATAAAAATCATAACACATGGGAAGGGGCAAGAAAATATGACTGTTAACCAATGGCCAATAGAAGTAGACCAGATGATTCAGCAATTGCATTTAGCAAAAAATGACTTTAAGAAAACCATAATTAACCCAAGCCAGTTTGGCTCAGTGGATAGAGTGTTGGCCTGTGGACTGAAGGTTCGATCCCAGGTTTGATTCTGGTTAAGGGCACATGCCCCAGTTGCGGGCTTGATCCCCATTAGGGGGCGTGCAGGAGGTAGCTGATCATGATACTCTCTCATCATTGATGTTTCTATTTCTCCCTCTTCCTTCCTCTCTGAAATAATATTTATATACACACATATATATATATATATTTTAAAGAAAACCATAATTTTTTTAAAATTATAATAGATGTATAATTTTACAGAGAAGTTGAGCAGATTAAAAACAAGGAACATTTTACTCTAAAACTGAAAACAATACATCCAAAAAAATTTTAAAAATGGATTATTAGATACAGATGAACACAAGATTAGTGTCCAGAAGACAAAATATAAAATATCTATTTTTAAAATGAAGCATAAAGGGAAACAAAAAAGATAATCTAAGTAAGACTAGATGAGAGGACATGAAACAAATGGAAAATATTCAGAAGCTTTTATACAAAGATTTAATAATTAGAAAAAAGTAGAAGGCACAATCTAAGTAGATGTCCACAGACCATTTAGGAGGTGGTTGAAATACTAGGGGCCTGGTACATGAAAATTCATGCACTGGAGGGGGGTCCCTCAGCCTAGCCTGTCCCCTCTCACAGTCCGGGAGCTCTCATGGGGGAGGTGACCAGATGATCAGGGGAAGGCGACGCCCCATCACACCTCTGCTGCTGCCACTGCCGGCAGCGCAAGCCTTGGCCAGCCCTGGTTACCTGAGCCTCAGGCAGCCCTGGGTGGCTGAGCAGCCGACATCTGAGGCTTGCCTGCTCCTTGGGCCAGCCCTGAGAGGCTGGGGGGCTGAGGGAGTTGGGGGACTCTGGAGGCAGGCACCCCGGCGGGGTTGAGGGGACTGGGCGCTGCCATCTTTTGGCTGTGGGCACTGCCATCTTTGAGGGCATGGCAATCTATTAGCATATTCCCTCCTTATTGGCTGTGGATGCCGCCATCTTTGAGGGCATAACAGTCAATTAGCATATTCCTTCCTTTATTGGCTGTGGGCGCCACCATCTTTGAGGGTGGGATAGTCAATTAGAATAGTCCCTCCTTATTAGCTGTTGGCACCGCCATCTTTGGAGATGAGGCAGTCAATTAGCATGTTCTCTCCTTATTGGAAGTGGGTGCCGCCCTCTTTGCGATGGGAGGGGGGTGTCAATTAGCATATTCCCTCTTTATTAGATAGGATTCCAGGTAGCATATGATGGAGTCTCTGAATATGCAGCAGAAGTATAAGTGGTGTGAAAAGATCACACAGAACCTTTCTGCATGCATTCAAAACATATTAAGTTAGTAACTACAATGTTAAAAGACAGCTGGTAACCTGAGGTGCAACAGTGAACAAGACAAAAGCAGTCACTGCTACTTTGGAACAGATGTTAGAGCCATAAACTATGAAATGATTTAATTGTAACTAATAGAGAATTTCAAATTGTAGTGCTGGTGGCAATATGTTTTAATCATCAGTAAATGAGTGTATAACCCAGATCTATTGATATTGGCCATAGAGGATCAACTAAGGGTAGAAATCTGCAATATGGTATACAAGAGGAGAGTCATGTGTACCATGGAGATGGAAGTGAGGGAGGAGACGTGTTTTGTTTTTTGAGACATTCCCTTGTACAATCAGATTGTTCCCCATATGGGGAATCTCTTTATTTAAAAATCAGTGAGACCTGAAAAATGACCACCTTCACTGTTTGTGAAGCAGTGATGAAATCGGGGGATAGAAATATACCTGGAAAATGAAATTCTAAGTTTCCGGACTTCTTAAAAAAAGAAAAAAGAAAAGAAACATAAACTGAATATTTTATTTTTATTAAAAAATATACTTGCATTTCTTGTTGGGAGCTATCCCATTTATAGCAAACATTTTTATTTTTAGCAAACATTTATAGAGCACATTACAGGTTCCCAAATACCTTCACTTAACTTCTCAAAAATATATGATCCTCACAGAAAGCCGGTGAGGTAGATAGGCATTTTTATCATGGTTTTTAGCTGAGGACACTGTAGGTCTGAGAGCTTCCACAGCAGCCTTGCAGCCCCACATTGATAACTAAAGAGCGAGAACTTGAGCCTGCCCTCCTCTTGTGCTGTCAAACTATTATACTTCCCACAATAGCTCACAGTTATATGAGTATTTGCTGATAACATTTGAAAGAGAGATTTATAGTAATTCACCTCAATATCCTATTGCTAGTCTGTCAGAATTCAACTGAAACCTACCTTTATTGCTGCTTACATAGTATAATTTTACTGTGGTACCTTTGCTCTTTATGCTCATGTATTATTTTCTCCTGGGAATTGAAACACTTTACAGACATTATCCAATTAAACCTCACAAATTTCCCTTCGAGGTGATAAGGAGTAACTGTTCATCATTTTCCCCTTCTATATTATATCTCTGTTAAGAGCTATAGAAGGCTTAGCACCCTGATAACTTATAATTATTAGCCTTCTTAAATTTAAAGTGGAAAAAAGCTCATACCACTAGGGCAGCCTCCATTAAATTTATATTTAATTTCCATTAAAATAATAATGTAAAGAGAGAAGCTTAGAAATAACATGACAATCAAAATATGATTTGGGGCTTATGCTAAAGATCTAATAGGTGGAGAGAAATTCACCATTATTGCTGCCTGTGATAGATGGCTTATTCATTTTGCATCATGTTTTCCTTTGAATTTTAGTGCATGTACACAGACACAGAAGACTTAAATGCAATGGCTTCAAACATAGTGGGTACTATGGAAGCTTCTTTTTTAAAAAATATATTTTTATTGATTTCAGAGAGGAAGAGAGAGGGATAGAGAGTTAGAAACATCGATGAGAGAGAAACATTGATCATCTGCTTCCTGCACACCCCCTACTGGGGATGTACCCACAACCAAGGTACATGGCCTTGACCGGAATCGAACCTGGGACCCTCAGTCCACAGTTCACCACTCTATCCACTGAGCCAAACCAGTCAGGGCAAAGCTTCTGATACTCTTAAAAATTATAACATGATTTTTCTAGCAATTCAAATAGAAAATTTAATTTTAAAGTTTCATATTTAACCATCTTACATAATATTTTAAAAATATTCAATCACTATTTATTTGGGTAATGTTATTCCAAAAAACTATCGAGTAATTTAACATTGAACACTCTAGCTTACCATTTAACTTGACTATATCTATATCTATATCTATATGTATATCTATATCTATATGTATATCTATCTATATCTATATGTTTATCCTATCTAATAAAAGAGTAATATGCAAATTAACCATACCTCTGCCACACCCACAAGCCATGCATACCAGCCAATCAGGAGCAAGTATGCAAATTAACCCAACCAAGATGGCTATGGCCATGGAGAGAGCAGGAGGCTTGGGTTTCCCCAGCAATGGAGGAAGCCAAGCTTTCTGCCTGCCCTGGCTTGCCTTGGCCTCCGCTTAAGACTACAAAGTTTCAATTATAGAAGATAAATAAATCCCAGATACCAGGGCCTCTGCTTGAGTCACCAGGGAGCGTGGCCAGCCTGCAAACCACCACAGGCCCCTCACCCTGGCTTCCCCATGCCCCATGAGAACCCCCACCTCAATCCGGGACACCCTTCAGGGCAAACCAGCTGGCCCCCACCCGTGCACCAGGCCTCTATCCTATCTAATCCTCCTATCTAATAAAAGAATAATATGCAAATTCACCATCACTCCAACACACAAGATGGCTGCCCCCATGTGGTCAAAGATCCTGCCCCCATGTGGACACAAGATGGCCACCACAAGATGACCAGCAGGGGAGGGCATTTTAGAGGGACCAGATCTTCAAGGGAGGGCAGTTGTGGGTGATCAGGCCAGCAGGGGAGGGTATTTGGGAGGGACCAGGCCTGCAGGGGTGGGCAGTTAGGGGTGGCCAGGCCTGTAGTGGAGGGCAGTTTGGGGCAAACAGGCTGGCAGGGGAGCAGT
Organism: Corynorhinus townsendii; assembly: GCA_026230045.1. NCBI lineage: Eukaryota > Metazoa > Chordata > Mammalia > Chiroptera > Vespertilionidae > Corynorhinus > Corynorhinus townsendii. The sequence continues at coordinate 65,581,352 of JAPDVU010000008.1, read as the reverse complement.
TAGGCATCAATCAGGCTGTCAGGGGAGTGTTTAGGGGCAATCAGGAAGGTAGGCAGGTGAGCAGTTGGGAGCCAGCAGTCCTGGATTGTGAGAGGGATGTCCGACTGCCCTACCAAGATCCTACCAGGATCGGGCCTAAACGGGCAGTCGGGCATCCCTTGAGGGGTTCCAGATTAGAGAGGGTGCAGGCTGGGCTGAGGGACATCTCCCCTCCGTGCACAAATTTCATGCACCAGACCTCTAGTATATATACACACACACACACACACACACACACACACACTTATTAAAAGTAGATACACAGAAATGTTAGAACACAGCAAAGAAAGATGGGTTACTCAAAGTTGGCAACTGGAGGAAGATTTAATAAAAGTTTTCAAAGTTTACAAAAATGTGGACTGGGTTTCAGGAGGGGGATAGGAATAGAGCAATCTGAGAATTTTGTTTAAGTTGCCAGTACTACTCCAGACCTGAACGGACTTGGAAGAGAATAGTTACTGAAACCGGGACATGGTAGTTGTTTGGAGAGGGCTGTGGTCTTCTGTGCTGCAATGCAATAAACCAGTGACAAACCAGCAGGAATGGGAACAGGGGAGTAAATGTCCATCTCCTTTCCGCCCACCTCTGATCCCCGCTGACACCTTGCATCCAGCATAAGTCACACAGCAAAGAAACTCCTTGATGCATCCTCTATGAGCTATTCCTCGGAGGCATACTGAGTCGGGTTGTTTTCCTAAGCAGGATGCAAGGGCGATTTCTTTCCCGAGTTCTTGTCCAGATGGATTTGAAGAATGAAGCCATGGAAAAAAGGTGGTAGATGTAAAGGGTAGAAATGTATTGGAAGCAAGTACAGACTCCCACGTAGGGACAGGTCCTGAGAGGGTAACCCACTAAGCTCCCTTTTCTAAGGTTTATAAAGGCTGCAGTTCTTTGTCTCTTCATCCTTCATAATTGGTGGAACATCACCTTCAAAGCTCAAACCCCATGTGATGCTCACTCCTTTTCTCCCCCTTCAGCGGTAGAATTCTGCGTCTCCTGTGAAAATCTGTTTTCCTCTCTCTCCCATTTGCCAGCATTTCTCTATCCTCTATGGAAGTTTGTTTCCTTTTTCTCCCCATACCTTGTGGCTTTTCCTTTCATCTTCTGTAAGTGGATGTCTTCCTCCCCCCTTATTCTGTGGCACCTTTTGTTCTCTGTGAATGTATGCCTTTTGGCAGCTCCAAGCCCTCACTTATGCAGTCCTCCCCCATGGACCCTCTTTATTTTTAAAACTCCCTAAACCTGCCTTTTTATCTCTAAAATTCCTTTCAATACTAGCATGATGTGGAAGGGAGGAGTCTGGATGTGGAAGAGCAAAGAAGAAATACGTAACACGGGGACTTTTAATATTATTGCCTACTGCTGTCATGCCTGAGCTATTACATATAATATTACCTTATGATGACCTACTTTTCTGTTATTTCTCTTTTCTTCTTCTTATGGTTTGATAGTGTTGTTTTAATATGTGGAAACCAGAGGCCCAGTGCACGAAATCATGCACAGGAGTTGGGGGGGAGGGGCGTGTCCCTCAGCCCTGACTGCACCCTCTCACAATCTGGGATTCCTCTCACAATCCAGGACTGCTGGCTCCTAACCACTCACCTGCCTGCCTGCATGATCAACCCCTAACCACCCTGCCTGCTTGCCTCATAGCCCCTAAACACTTGCTTGCCTGCCTGATCACCCCTAACAGCCTCTGCCTTCCTGCCTGATCACCCTGAACTGCTTGCCTGCCTGACTGATTGTCCCTAACCACCTCTGCCTCAGTGACTGCCGCCGTCCAGAAGGATGTCCAGAATGACGTCCAGAAGGTCGTTCAGATGTCAGGCTAATTAGCATATTACGCTTTTATTATTATAGATGAGCAAGTTATATAATCTATTAAATAATTTATCAGGATGTAAAGGGAGTGTGTCCTCTCTGGTTCTGTTGATGTGTCCAGTAGTTGCACCTGCAGGTCCTTGCTCAGGCAGTGTGGTGCCAATTAGAGCAGCTGACGCTCTCCCACAGCCCTTGCCAGCATCATAGTTCCCACTGACTTGGTTCAGAGAGCAGCAATGGTGAGCACATTAATCTTGGTAGCAGAGTGCCCATGGACTGGCTTCTGCAGTAACAGTAACATTAGAAAGCTCTTGGCAATTTGAGTCTGAAAGGCCTGATCAGCATGAGACTGTAGACTGGTTTCTGTAAACCTTTAACAATGGTCTTTCCAACAGCCCGAGGACACAGATGCCTCAGACCCTTTGCTGTCAGGGATCCTTGGCTCCGGGCAGCACTCCTATAATTTCTCCTTCCATGAAGGAAGGCAGTGTTTCCTACAGTTTCGCACCCTGGGTGACCTCACTTTTTCACTTACCTCCTTTCCAACACTTATATACTGTTAAGGTACTTTTGCTGGCCTCTCTCAAATAATTTAGAATGTTTTTTAATGGGCTGTTGTATTCTACATCACCCTCAAAATGGAAATCGCTTTGCCTTCAAACTTTCTGAGCATAAATTTATATTGAGATTATTATATCCTAATAATAGATATCTTACCTATGAAGACAGTATTAAATATTAACAATATTGATAGAAAATAGTTTCTCTTCTTTAGTAAGTATTCACACATGTAAATTTGCAAAACTTATCTCACCTTTACCTACTCTAATTGTGGTATTTCTCCAATTTAGGGTTCTCAGAAATTACATTTCAAATATCCCTATATTCTTGCCTGCATAAAAGCTTGCTACAGACTCAAATGTACTTGAGAGTATCATGGGTAAAACATATTTGCAGATAAATTATCTCTGGAAAAAAATAGGGTTAACTTTCTCACTCTTATTTTTGCTATGAACATTCTAATTTTCTTACTCCTACAACTGCCACAAATAGATTGCCCATATTATAGTTTCTTAAAATTGGTTTTTATATAATTTTATTATTCATAGAAAATCACTATGTCTCTGTTTGAACTCATGGGTTTAAAACAGGAGACTGACCAAATCTTCTTTTGTAATATGGAGGCCATCATAAAATTTTTATTACATTTAGAAAACTAAACGGACAAGGGATTTGTAAGCTCTGGTTTCTAGCTAAGCTCTTCAACATATTTCCTTTATTTCTATCTTTTACTAGCCATCATTGTGTTTCTATGGGTTCCATTCAATTTCATAATTCCTCACAAAATCCATCTTATTTCAAGTTCTTTCGTGAATAAAATAATACATTGGTACTCCTTGTAATGCCTGGTATTCTACATTTGAGTCATTTTTCTCCTGCTTTATATAACTACAAATGACACAATTTTGCCATAGTAATAACTGTTAACTTACAGCTGAATAAACAACTGTCAACGTACAGGGAACATTCTGTGATATAATTTATGCAACTGGAAAATGTAACACAACATTTTATTGCTTCCTTTCCATATCCAAGATGTCCCTTCTTCTATTTTTTTATTGGTATGTACAAATGGGAATTTCTTGTTGCATGTATTCTTTTTTATAGGGAATTATTTTTGTGTAGTCTGCCTTTGACACCATAGTTTATCTGAGATAATGCACAGACATTTTATGTGTTTGTTTTTAGAAATATATTTGTATTGATTTCAGAGAGGAAAGGAGACAGAGAGAGAAATAGAAAGATCGATGATGAGAGAGAATCATTGATCGGCTGCCTCCTGCATGACCCCCACTTGAGATTGAGCCTGCAACCCTGCCATGCGCCCTGACTGGGACTCACACTGTGAACTCCTGATTCATAGGTCAATGCTCAGCCACTCAGCCACACCAGCCAGGCAGACGTTTCATACAGATGGTGCAATACTGTACTTTGCCCAATGCATTTTCCCCCAACATTTGAAAATTTTATATTAACACTTTAACTAAAGGATTCGCTAGTCTCTAGAAATTTGCTAAGAATTAGGCAAAGATGATCTTACTTGATGATGTGTATTCTCAGTTTACTTAACCATATAGCTACATAGTGGAGACAATGGATTTGCTTTATCTGCCACCAGGTTAAATGCCTCAAAGTGACACATAAGTCAATAGTGGCACCAAACACTTGGTCTTTAAATTTAAATTGCTCTTACAAGAAGTTAAATGAAAAGCAAAATAAAGGTAAAATGGTCCATCAAAATTATTTTCAGAAAATATTTTATCATGGTAGAATGCAGAGTATGAAGAGAAAAGTATAATTATATCAAACATATAAAATTAAGAATCAAAATTTCAAAAATGCCACTTTATTGTAAAGTTGTCAAAGTGTTGAAAATGTGTTCAAATAATTTATAAAATATGTATTTCAATAACATAGGGGGTTTAATATAAAAGTAAGCAACAGTTTCTGTCCACAATTCATGAGTAAATTTTCACTATTTTTCCAGTAACATTGAACATTTTTTTTCATAGTATCCTTCACTTAGAGTTCAATTTATTTTTAGTTTTTATATTCTTAAAACTCTTGTAACAGCTTTGACACTTCTACAGGCACCTGAAAGATTTTGATTTGCATCTCTCACTCTTACTGGATGCTCAGAGATTTTCTTTTTTTACCCAAATTCCATCATTTTCCAAGATCCAAAGGTGCATTTCTTATCTGCCTTTAAAAAAAGCATACATATCTTTTCAATCTTAAAATATTTTGACATTGTGTGATTCCTGGAAAAAATAATTTACATCACTACAACTCAAGAGTCAGACTAAGGCATTTAAATCTAAGCCCTGGGGCAAGTTATTACTCTTCCCAAGCCTCATCTCTAATGGGAATAATAATAGACCTGCCATTATATTTCTAATTAGGATTAGATGAGATAATGTATAGAATGTATTTATCCGAATATATTTAGTACGTATGAGCTCTAAGTAGTTATAAATTTATGTTCCTCTCTGCCTTACATAACATTTGATCTTTTCTTATACATACATATGAATTGTAAGCTTCTTGATGATAATAGTTTACCCTTTATTCAACTTTTTAATTATCATTACACCTGAAAATATCCTATGAATTTCATTTTTATTAAACAACTATGATATATTCTTCACATGTGCAATGTGCTATAATGAGAACACACTACAAAAAGCGTGAGGTTTTAGTTGTATATATGAACATAACCCAATCAGCACTTTAATATCTCAGTAGAGAAAAGCTATTTGGTCCAATTGGTCATGGGTCATTTTAATAAGTATAATACTTTGTCCCTTCAGGCTTATCTTGAGTACTCCTTTTTAATGACTGGAATGTAATTTAACAGAGGTTGAGTCATTACATTTAGAAATATCATTATGGAATCAAAGTACATTCAGTATTTGGTGATGTGCATTATGTACCTAATTATCATTTCCAGAAAAATAGTGATTTTATGGACATGTCGATGGAATATGAGGTGTTCTGTGACAGATGCTTTCATAGATTTTATTGCCATGGAAAATATGGCTTTGGTGAGCTGTCTTCAGTAAAGAGTGTAAGTGTGTGAACTTTTAAACTGTTCATTTTGCAAAGGCTCCATTGTTTTTTCATTGAGTTCAATATTTCTGACACTTCAGACTTTGAAGTCATTAATTTTATTTTTACCTGATTTTAAGGGCTGATAATTTGTATTCATATACCTAATTGCTTTTGGAGCTTACTCCATTATAACGTGTGTGTATGTGTGTGTGTGTGTGAATCCCAGTGCTATCCAGATTATTGGGATGTATAAATTTTCATGCTGTGGCATCATATTCTCTTCACTATGTGAGGCTAGTTTAAGTCATAATGGTAAATAGTAAAATATTATACTATATAATAAAGAGGTAATATGCAAATTGACCCTCACTCCCTCACAAGATGGCTGCCTATGACCAGGCTGGCAGGGGGGTTAGTGAGGGATGACCAAATGACTGAACAAGCAGGCTGTGTGGGGCGACCAGGCTGGCGGGGGGTCTGTGAGGGGCTACTAGGTTGTCAGGGTGTAGTTGGGGGCAATCAGGCTGGAAGGGGGGCAGTGAGGGGCAACTAGGCCAGCAGGATGGGGTTGTTGGGGGTGACCAAGCTGGCAGGGGGGCAGTTAGAGGCAGCCAGGTGGCGGGGGGGGGGGCAGTTAGGGGTGATCAGGCCAGCACGCAGAGGCAGTGAGGGGTGATCAGGTCAGCAGGCGGGGGGAAGTTAGGGGCAATCAGGCAGACAGGCAGGTGAGCAATTAGGAACCAGTGGTCCATGTCTGATCTCGGGCCTAAACTGGCAGTCAGACATCCCCCAAGGGGTCTGGGTTGGAAAGGGTACAGGCTTCTAGTTATATGATAACAAGATGATGTGTTAAGCTGCCCAGGTAATGTTTTTTATAGACATTTGGAGGATAATGCTTAAATGCGAGGCTTGACTACACTGGCTGTTTTGTTAGATTCTGTGAAAAAGATAGCTACAGGGAAGGAAACATACTATAGAGAGAATAATCTACTTTGTATATGCTTTCAGCCAGCTCTTCATTCATGCATTGAACTCATACTCATTGAGTGTTTAATAGATACCAAGCACTGTTTCAGGCAGGAGGAGAGGACAAAACATGCAAACAAACACAAAAATGACAGTGGTATTAAAATCTCTGCTCTCATTGGAGTTAACTTCTAATGATTAGATGCCAACAATAAAAATAAGCATGTCATTTAAGTGATTCATTGATCTGTCAAAAGGGGATACATGTTACAGGAAACAGAACGGAGAAAGGAGGCATATATTTTTGTCAAGATTTCCTCGTTGAGGAGTTGACATTTATGCCGAAGCTTGCAGAAAGTAAGAGTGTTAATCAAGTTGTGAATGGCCAAGAACATACCAAGCAGAAGGAAGAATATCTGTATGTCTGGTGTGTTTCAATAATGATAGGGAAGGCAGTTTGGCCAAAGGGGATTTTGTAGGAGATGAGGTCAGAGTGCTAGGAAGGAACAAATTATTTAGAACTTTGCAGGCCATTAGAACTTTCTGTTTATTTGTTTTTATTCTCTGGGAAATAGGAAGCTGTTGCAGATTTCCAGGAGATAAATGACAGTCACTGCTCAATATTTTAGGATATCACTCTGACAACTTTGTTGAGAGTATAATGTAGGAGGCACAAGTAGATGATGGAAACTTATGTTGTGTCTTTTGCAATATTGTAAGGGAAAGATGATAGTGCTTAGACATTTGATATTCATGGAAACAATTAGGAAATATATAATTTATAAATGTTTGAAGGTATAATTAGAATGTCTTACTTTCTTGAAGAAGTGATATTAAAGAAGGGAACCAGGAGGGTGTTTAGGCTTCTGGTTGAGTGAGCAGTTGCAAGAGTGGAGTTGCACTCAACTATGACTTGACGTTCTACAGGTGGAGCAGATTTGGGGGCTGGTTGAACATAGAAGGTTTGGTGTGGAAGAGCTAAATTAGAGATGTCTAATTTATATCTAAGTGGAAGTGTATAGTTAATAGGGGATTTGTATGGAATTCAAGTTTGTTATCCAAATATAAATTTGGAAGTTTTTGGCATATCGATAGCATTCAAAGTTGACAAAATAAAAAAGGAGATGAACATAAGTAACAAAGACAAAAAGTCAAGCAGTAATCTCTGGGAATTCCATCTAAAGCAAAGAAAAAGTGGAGGATCCAGTAAAGACATCTGAGAAGGGTCATCACCAAAGAATAAAGGAAATCAAGAGCAAGTGGTATTTTAGACAAGAATTAACCACAGACACCTGACAAGTCCCAGATTTAAAGGGACTGAGTGGGATTTCTGTATCCTCTTACCTCTAATAATTACAACAAACAGATAAATTTAAACAGTATTTACATTCTTAAGTCTCAAAGTGTATATGTATTAGCACATTTTATTTGAGTAATCTCAACTTCAGGTAAGATGATAATAATGATCAAATCTTTGTTTTATAAGATTAATATTATTTGTTTTGTGAGGGGGAGTGAAGAGCGTGACCATTGAACAAAAGCGTTATTTCTGAGTATGATAATAAAATATAGGGACACATATCAAAAATGACATTTTCAAGTTCTTAGAAAATCTATGTAATTTCAAGAACAAGGAACAGCCTCATTTGTCTCAACATGAGGTTTTTGAGTCCTCTTTAATTGACATGAGGTATTTCTTTTCAGGTGTATAACTTATATCTCCAAATGTGTCTTTGCTCTGATCCTACTAGTATTTCAGAAGACACTCATGTTTAACTTGCTAAGCATTTTGGTTTGGAAACTGAATATAGAGTTAGGGAGAGAAATAGGTTTGGACTAGAATGGATTCTAAGAGGCAGCATCATAAAATCAAGCTTCTAATTTTGCTCTCCAAAAAGTTTTTCTTATCAACTTTAAGGCATTTTTGTCTTATTTTTCTTCAGATTTTTATTTGCACTTTTTCATGAAGTCCCGCTGCATGTACCTATAAAATATTTTTCAAACCTGTTTGGACATTTACATGTTTAACCAAATTATTTTATAATTTAGTTAACTTGCTATTTTTGAAATTCATTTCACTCTTAATATTTTTTGAGCTATTTGAAATCAGGAACTGTTTCTGATTCTTCTTTATGATGTAACTTCCAGTGAGGGCTTGGCATGTAGTGCATGCTGAAGGAAATTTTGTTGAGTAGAATATAGTTTTGATTCTTGCCGTCAAAATTAGGATTGTTGAGATATTTTTCTAATATGCCTCCTTCATGTGTGCTGTATTAGAAATATCTTGGACTCTACCTCACATTCAACTTGCTCACTTTTTACACTAGACATGTACCACAGGCAGCTTTGAAAAAGCATAACCTTGACAAATTTCCCATGAGCTGAGGTGCTTGTCTCATGTTCTGCAGCAATGTGTCTCTGATCCATTACGTGGACTGTTGCTGAGGACTACATGGCACTCAGGCGCGTGCAGCCTAGAGTCATGGCTCAGCAACTGCACAACTGAGGGAGGTGAGTATATGCCCCCAGCCCTGCTGCTCAAGTAGGAAGTACTAACACACACCATACCTGTGGTTTCACTTCACAAAATAAGCTGGGACATTCTGCCAGACTCTTGTTAGAAGGTCTCCTTTTTCTGGAACTATAAACTAAGACATCTATCCTCTACTTGAACATGCTTGATCCTGTTGCCAGATCAAGCCTGAAAACATGAAACGTTCACCACGTCTTTTTCTGCCGAGAAAATGTCTGGGCCCTCTACCTCCATCAGAAGAGATACCATGCCCTACTGTGTCAATAGGAATTCAAACAATATTTAATATGTACTGCTAGTTATGTCAAGCTCACACATGTTATTTTATTATTGTTTAAGATTAAATTTTATTTTTAAGATGAAACTTCTCTTAAAGACAAGAAATAAATTCTTTAATTAAAAAGTATCTTTCTCACTGTGTCTGGTAGAGATGCCATACATTAGGCACTGAATAGTTCTTGATGAGCTGAATTAATGACAACCTTTGGAGGAATCCTATAAATTTCTAAATCCCACTGAAGTTTATGGTTTTGAGTAAAACAGCCTTGGAAATAGATTTTTAAATGTAAATGCCATCTGATGGTTATAGAACATTTCAAGCTCTTTTATTAGGAACACCATTCATTCCCAGAGGCAGATAAAAATGAGAAATATTACATCAAGTACAGCATACTGAATATACATAACTAAGTTTATGAGTTATGTAAATGTTGGATCAGTATGCTGTACACCAGAAACATTTTTAAAATTTTCAATTTCTTTCAAAACTGAAAAGTAGAAATGCCAATCAGTAGTATGTGGTTTATAAACCATACAAAGCCCACCCACCCAAATATGTCTAATATTTGTAAAGAGGAAAAATTAATTTCAACAAAAAGAAGTATATGAATGTTATGATACCAGTTCTTTAATTGGCTCAATTTTTCTTTGGCAGCAAGAAATATATAAATATATAGTAAGAATGATAATAGTATGGCAATAATTATTTGTTTGCTTTTGTATTTTTGTGGAGTTTTGCAAAGCATTATGTGTTTTCTTATCTTAGATTAATTGTTAGTTGTCATTGTTGTTCCTTTATATTCCTCCTGGCTCTATTTTTAAAGACCAGTGAAAGGAAAAATTAGTTTTCCAAAATTATCAACTAAGTTTTGAGATTCCATGTTAACCACAAACTCTTCTGGAGCTTTGGGCATTTTAGGTATCTCTTCTGTGGGGACCTAGGGCTTGAATGACACAGTGGACAAAAGAAATGCTGAGGAAGCCTAACCTACCTGCCTGACCACAGGGAGACAACTGCAGTTAGTGTACATGCTTACTCATGAGACAGGAGGTACTAAACTTTACTAAAGAACAAACACAACGATAAACCTGTTCTCAATTGAATGTTTTAAAATATTAGTATATTCCCTCTTTCTTTCCTTCAGAATCAAATATGAAAAGAAAAAATTTCCACTGTGTTTGATAAAATTTGAATGTTTAATCCAGTAAATTGCTGAAAGAAATTGCTCCAAAATTAGAGGGAAAGGGGAAATGTACAACTATAAAATAGCAGGCTTTTTACAAACAAGGATATCTCCACATTCCATGTACCACAGTTCCATCGAGTTTGGAATAAACTTAATATGCAACAAGAAAGCACTATATATATTTTTAAAAGTTGGAAATAAAAAGAGCATAAATGCCCTCAAATATGGAAACATGACAAAATGTGAAAATTCCAGGTATATGTATGTTCATAAATCTTCGCATCAAGAAATGGCACCTTTTACATGATAAGATTTATCAAGTGAATTACACCAATAGGTCAGGGAATGTTTGTTTTAGATTCCTGGCAATTGGAAATACAATGTCTTAAAAGGGGATTATAAGTAGAATGGCCTGAAACACAGATGTTTTGGATCAAGGGAGGATTAAAATGTAAAATCCTTAAAATAATTTAAAATATATTTTCCATCTCTGCTACTGAAACATTGAAATTTTTTATTATATTAGAAAAAGTATATACAAAATGAATTTTCACCATTCTTATACAATCTGGTTACTCAACAATGCATATTCCGAATAATCTTCTTTTTAAACTAGAACTGCTCAACAAACATGTCTTGTGTGCCTATGATATTCTTAGCACTGATATGGTCCTTATTATCTTATGACCAAAACATAAATCATTACTATACAAGCTACACTTACTGTGATATGAAAAAAATAATTTTTAATTGAGCAATCAGAGAAAATTAATATAGGAAAGTACAGGGGGGGATTTTAAACCAGGTGTAATTGACTTAAAAGCGCATACCTACTTAGGCCTGTGATTCTTGGGACCTTGCTCCTAAGTTGTGACTTTCAAGTCTCTTCAGATTTCTGGCCTGGTTCTTTCTCTCACTTAAGATGATGTACCTTAATTAGAAACAAATCTTTTTTTTTTATTCTAATATTCTAAATTCTTATTGCTAACATTCATACGCTTGGAAATATATATTTAATATAAGATGAGTACTATGTTATTTTGTTTTTTAATACCTGATTGTTGCTAGAAATCAAAACATATTCTACTTAACAAAGGAGGGACTGCATCAGCTTGACATTTCAAAGAATAACTACAGAAGTACCATGAATTGGATGATTTATAAAATGCTTGCAATTGTATTGGTCTATTAATAATTAAAAAATAGCATTATTAAAAGTATACAATCACTTTTAGGAAGACATCCCAGAGATACTTATTAGTTGGCTATATAATTTTCAAATCTTTTAAAAGTTATAGCAGATATTTGTGATTCAATAAAATGTAATAAGAGAAGGATTTGTAAATTTGTATAGTCTAAAAACAATATTGAATAAACCTTTTATAAAATATGGAAATATTAGAGAACTCATCATTAGCAATGACATGAATAGAATAGTTTCATATCAGAAAATACACTTTTGAAAGCTTTAAAAATTAAAATACAGTTATATCATTAAGTAAAACCATTTAATGCGCATAATACATTATGTTTTATTGTTTAAAAAATACTCTCCATATTTTTTTCATTAACAATGTTGTAGTACATTTTGTAAAAAAATCTTTGGTACACAGTATTATGTGCTAATTGTGACTTGGAAACATATTAAGGTTTCAATGGAATATGTTTATTCTTTGTTCTTTTGAATATGAGTCTTACATAAGCCTTACAGAAGAAGGCTGTGTGAATGATTAAAAATCCTGATCAAAAGTTGTGGGAGTTCATCTATTCTAAAATAGAAAGATAATGATGTCTGAAAACTGTGATATTTAAGAAAAGTCACTGTCTTCTAATATATGTCATAGCACCTCTCCTTTTCTTCTTTTTCAAATAAAGAAACTATGGAACATGATTGCAGTTATATTAAACTTATGAGATATTTACAGCAATCAAAGGCAATTTAATCTGAATGAGTTTTGCCCATTAAGACAGGTAGGGGTAAAAGGCATACTTTTTAAACCAAACATGGAATATGTGTTTAATGAATTGAGCTTTTACTCAGATACACACATTGTTTTATGTAAATCATTACTGTTCAACATATAAAGAATATTAATGATAAACTTTTGGCATCAATTATCTTTTCTTTATGACAAAAATGTGTTTATATTAGAACAAAGAGGACATAATTAACTACATTGAAATGCAACAAGGATAGGACATAATGCATGCAGAAGCATGCACACACATGAAGACTAGCTTACTCTATTCATGAAACATTACCAGGGAAACTTATAAGTGTATCTATCTATTATGTTCATCATACATAAGCATACATTACTTTTTAATTAAAATCATATCCATTTACATTTGTCCTTCCTTTGCCTAGAAGCATTAGGCCTGAACATTTATTTAGATTTGTAATGCCTCAGTGAATAGCAAATACATTTTTATCTTTGTATATCTTTATCATCTTTTCTTTAAAGCATTATTTTGTTAGGGCTAATGCTAATTAAGCTAGTGCCTTTTGCTTGTTTCAAAACCATCTTAATGCTGGCATCACTACATCAAATCATCTCTCCCACCTTCCACCCTCCAAAGGCCCATTACCTTACACATGCTTTGCACTGAGGCATATATTAAAATGACATTGTCATGTCTTGGCACATGTTGTTTAATTCTATATAATTTTTATCAAGCTCACTCGTAAAAACTCTGACTTATTTCAGAAAGATGACCTAAAAGGAGATAAAATAAATTTTTGAAATACGTAAGATTTAAAAAACTGGATGAAGAATGATGATTACATATATTCATTTGAGAAAATATAGTTTAGACTAGAGGTTCAGCAAGTGGGTTGTGGAACAGTCTGCTTAGTTCCAAGTACAGACTCTTCTACCTAATCACTGTATAACTCTGCTCCTCAGTGTTTTCCTCTGTAAAATGGTTATCATATCCTATTTTACCTGTATTTGTGGGGATACAATAATTTGTACACTCAAAGCACTTGCTACAACACCTTGTACATTGTAAGAGCCAAATACTACTGAAAACCTCCTTAATTTTTTGCCAGACTTATTGATGTATAATTGGCAGATAAAGTTGTATATATTTAAGGGATACGACATGATGATTTGACATGTGTGTACATTTTTAAAAATTGATTACCAGATTCCAGTTAACTAACACATCATCAACTCATATAGTTATCATTTTTTTTCTTAAAATACTTAAAATCGACTCTCAGTTTCTTTCAAGTATACAATACAATATTGTCAATTACAGTCACCACACTGTATATTAGGTCCCCAGAACGCATTGATCTTAAAGTTTGTATTCTTTAACTAATATCTCCCCATTTCTCTCACCCCTAGTTCCTGGAAACCCCTTTATTCTTTTTATATGAGATAGACATATTTAGATTCCTATAAGTGAGATAACACAGTATTTGTTTTCCTGTATCTGGCTTATTTCATTTAGCATAATGCCTTCCATTTTCAATCATGTTGTCTCAAATAATAGGATTTTCTTTTTTTTAAGGATGAACAATTTATATATGTAACATGCATATATATCACATTTTTAAAATCTATTCATCCATCAACAGACATTTAGATTGATTTTATTATTTTTATTTCAGAGGCCCAGTGCATGAAATTTGTGCATGGGGGGGGATTGTCCCTCAGACCAGCCTGCACGCTCTTCAATCTGGGATCACTCGGGGAATGTCCAACTGCCTGTTTAAGCCTGGTCCCTTGTGGACTGCTGGCTCCCAACTGCTCACCTGTCTGCCAGTCTAATCACCCCCTAACCACTCCCCTGCCAGCGTGATCGATGCCTAACTGCTCCCCTGCCAGCCCGATTGCCCCTAAATGCCCTCCCCTGCTGGCCATCTTGTGGCAGCCAACTTGTGTGTGGGTGTGATGGTCAATTTGCATATTACCTCTTTATTATATAGGATTATTATATAGGATTATTATAGTGTCTTCTACAGTGGTTACTACTTACAAAGAATTGCAATTATTTTATATAAGTTGTCATAAAAAGAAACAACTGAGCTCATGTTTAGACATATGCTTGCACACTTTCCAAATCTTTTTCCACATGTACACATTCTTTCATACCTCCTTAACTGTGTTTCCATAGTTTTCTACTGTCTTAGATAACCTGCTCCTTTGTCATCTGAGGGGAAAAAATTAAAAAAACAAAATATGAACAAGCACATTTCCCAGTAGAAGATAATGAGGAAGGGTAGCATGTAATAGTTAATAGTGTGGACTTCAGAAACATTCAACTTGGTTGGATATTAGTTTTGCCACTAATCTGTTAAATGATATTGGGCAGGTTATGTAAACTATATGAGGTCCCATTTGTTCAACTAAAAATCAAAGGATTGTAATAAACTCACTCTGTATGGTGTTAGAGAGACTTCTAGCCTTTCTAATAAAAGAGTGATATGCAAATTGACTATCACTCCAACACACAAGATGGCTGCCCCCATGTGGTCAAAGATGGCTGCCCCCATGTGGTCAAAGATGGCTGCCCAAGATGGTCAGCAGGGGAGGGCAGTTGGGGGGACCAGGCCTGCAGGGAAGGGCAGTAAGGGTGACCAGACCTGCAGGGGAGGGCAGTTGTGGGGGTCCAGGCCTGAAGGGGAGGGCAGTTATGTTCAATTTCCGGTCAAAGCACATGACTGGGTTGTAGGATCATTGCCCAGTGTGGGCGTGTAGAAGGCAGCCGATCAATGATTCTCATCATTGATGTTTCTATCTCTCTCTCCCTTCTTCTCTGAACTAAATAAAAATATATTAAAACACACACACACACACACACACACACACACACACACACACATCCCTTTGTATTTCTGGTACATACTAGACTGTCAATAAAATTTAGTATAATGTATAAGTAAAAAAAAGAAAATGTCCCTTTAATAAAATAGTGATATAGTGATATAATAAATAAAGTATGAGAAGAAGAAAAATGTTGTGTTTGGAAAAATAGATACAAATATTATATCAGATTTATCCTTAAAATTAAAGAAATATTTATTAAACAATAGATTTTGGGAAATTGTAGTATTTTTGATAAATTTTAGAGTAAGGAATTATGACTAACCTTTTTTTTTTCAACTTACAGTCATGCAGAGAGTTTTATGCTTTAATTTCCTCTTTAAACAGTTTTTTTACTGTTTTAGAGAGTGGGAGGGAGAGAGAGACACAGAAACTTGAATGTGAGAGACGGATATCAGTCGGTTGCCTTCCACACGCGGGATTGAATTGGAAACCTGGGTATGTGCCCTGACCGGGAACTGAAACACACCAGCCAGGGCTGAACTCATTCTTAATATCTGTTTTAACTTGTCCACTATAAAATTATCAAGTTTTAAGTGTACATCACAGTGTTATTCCATGATTCTGGTTGTTGTTGTTTTTTCATCCACCTATGTCACAAATTTTTATTGATGCATTTATTAACATTAAGTTATGTACAAAGCTCCTTGCCAGGTGCTTTTGGGAATATGAAGATGAAGGAAGTATGATACACTAACTGCAAGGACTTTATAATCAAGCTAATAGTGATAACCTCTGCATACAAATAATAACAAAACTCAAAAAAGTTATACTTTGTAAAAGAGGTAATTATGGAGTACTATGTGTGTGTTTGGGTGTTTAAAGTTATAGAATTCAGAGACCTCATTAAGAAAATTACTTTAGATTACTGATTGACAAGTAGAAGGGATTGTTCGCATGAAGATACATTCAAAAGGAATTCCAGGTTAAGTAAAAACATGTAGGTGATAGGTTTCCAAGAAAGAAGGCCCTCCAAGGCTATAGTTGGGACTCAGAATAAAAGGGTTGAATGGTGTGACCAAATGTTGCAAGCAACAAGCAAGCTAGGATTGAAAAGACTGAAACACTAAATTTCATATTATTTGCTCTCTGATAGGGCAGAATCATCTCCAGGTCCATCCATGCTGTCACAAAGTGTAGGATTTCCTTCTTTTTTTGTTTTGTTTTTGTCTCAGTAGTATTTCATTGTGTAAACGTACCACTGCTTTGTTATCCATTCATCTACTGATGGGCACTTGGGCAGCTTTCAAATCTTGACTATTGTAAATAATGCTGCAATGAACAGAAGGGTGCATATGTTCTTTCAAATTAGGATAAATTCCCAGAAGTAGAATTACTCAGACATAAGGCAATTCCTTTTTTAATTTTTTGAGGTAACTTCATACTGCTTTCCACAGTGGCTGCACCAATCTGCATTCCCACGAACAGTGCACGAGGGTTTCCTTTTCTCCACATCCTCACCAACACTCGTTATTTGTTAATTTATTGATGATAGCCATTCTGACAGGTGTGAGATGATATCTCATTGTGGTTTTACTTTGTATTTCTCCAATGATTAATGACATGGACCATATTTTCATTTGCCTACTGGCCATCTGTATGTCCTCTTTGGAGAAGTGTCTATTCAGGTCCTTTGCCCAATTTTTAATTTAATTGAGTTTTTTGGTGTTGTTTTGTAAGTTCTTTATAAATTTTTTGTATTAATCCTTTACCAGATGTATTGGCAAATATGTTCTCCCACTTAGTGAGTTGTCTTTTCATTTTGTTGATGATTTCCTTTGCTGTGCAAAAACTTTTTAGTTTAATGCAGTCCCATTTGTTTATTTTTTCTTTTGCTTCCCCTGCCCAAGGAGCTATATCAGAAATAATATTACTATGGGAAATGTCCAAGATTTTACTGCCTATGTTTTGAGGGCATTTTTCTAAGTGCAATAAGATAGTCAGAGAAGACAATTACCATATGATTTCACTCATATGTGGAATCTAATGAACTAAGTGAACTAACAAGTAAAATAGTGACAGACTAATAGATAGGGGGCAGGCTGACAGCTTTTGGATAGGATAGGGGATGGATGAAGGGATTGAGCAAAAAAGAAAAAAAAGAAAAACTCATGGACACAAAAAACAAAATGGTGATTGTTGGCAAGAGGGAAAAGAGGGTAGGTGGAGGAGGGTATAGTGGAGATGGATAGAAACTTGACTTGGGGTGATGAACACACAATACAGGGTACAGATGATGTGTTGTAGAATTGTGCATCTAAGATCTGAAATATTTTGTTAAACAGTGTCAACCCAATAAATTCAATTTTAAAAAGGCAGAATCATGGTAGAGAAAATTTAAGAGAAATAAGTGATTACAAACCATGCAATATTCCGAGCAAGGACTGGTTACATAATGCATGGAATATAATACAAAAAATACAGTGTAGGCTCTTCACTCAAAAATTAGGAATTTCAGTACTGTGGTTATAGAGCATTATGAATGTAAGTACAGGACTTAAGGCCTTGACCTGTGCATCTCGACATGTCACATGTCTATAAAGCCAGCCCTGGCCACAGCAACCTTAGGCTTTCTGAGAAAAACTAGTTTGGGTGTACTGCCACAGGTAGTAGAGGGCGGATTTGGAATTAGCGGAGATACAGATAAGATGCAGGAAGGATTAATTTTATAAGTCAAGTGGTAGATATTGCCAAGGTGCAGGAAGTGATTGTGAATATGTAAGCAATCTAAGACCTGAAATATCTCTATTTCAGTGGTTCTCAACCTTCCTAGTAATGCGACCCTTTAATACAGTTCCTCATGTTGTGGTGACCCCCAACCATAAAATTATTTTCCTTGCTACTTCATAACTGTAATTTTGCTACTGTTATGAATTTAATGTAAATATCTGATATGCAGGATGATTTTCATTGTTACAAATTGAACATAATTAAAGCATAGTGATTAATCACAAAAACAATATGTAATTATATATTGTGAAATATTTATTTCTAATTACAAATAAATGAAATTTTGTCTTGAAGCATGGGTAACAGTCTTAATATAACAACAGTAAACTACATTGCTACATTTTGCGACAGTATGCGTAAAAAGCCAAAGTCAGTGCGAAGGTTGAGATTGCTTCTTTCTCACCAGAACAGAAATTCTCGGGGCAGTCTTTGCAAGAGCACAGCGAAGATCATCTTCCACAACAAGTCTACTCTGTATTTAGACTTGATAACCAACCAGCTGGAAAACCCTGTTTCACAAAGATATGTTGTTGAAAATGGAAGAAGAAGGCACAACACAGTCTCAGACAGAACAGGATATGACTGCAAACACTTGATCCAGAATTTTGTAACTGGCATTGTAGAGAAATCAGTTCTCACTGCATCGCTGTTAATAAGTTCAATGAACTCCTCTTGTGCTGTCTCAGGAACATCTTTAACTTTGACTGTGAATGGGCTTCTGGCAAGTGCAAATGGGGTGTCAGGTAGAGTTGGAAAGTATGTTGAAATTTTGTCTGCAAGCATGTGCAAGTGTTCTTTCACAGAAATTATTATCGTGATCCTTTTGTCTGGTTCAATGTCATGTTCCTCAAATAAAGCAGATAAAGTAGCAACATGTAAATTTTATTTTCATCCTTTTTTTTTTGCCAAAGCTGAAGTTTCATTTTCAATGATCAGATCTTTCAGACAAATCGAGGCATGTTGCATTTGGTCCTTGCAGTGAAAAATTTAACTCATTCAAGATGGCAAAGATGGCAAACAAGTAAGTTATTTTCTGCAGTTCACTGTTATCGCTTAAAAGTGCTTTTAACTGCAGTCTTGCTTTCTGATTAAAAACATTTTGAGTTCATCAGGAAGTTCAAAAACATGTTTTAAAACTTTTCCTCTCGACAACCATCTCACTTCAGTGTAAAATAGCAGAGCATTTTCGGCGCGTCCAACTTGTTGCACAGTTGCGAAAACAGTCGAAAACAGTGTTGAAAGTGCTCGCCTTTACAAAATTGACAGAACTTATGACACTTTTCATTACTTCTTGTAACTTTTGTGGCAGCATCTCCGATGAATCATACAGTTAGTTCCGATGACTTTTGGTGACTCATTCAGTACCAAACGTTGAAATCCAGATCGACATCCTAGCATAGCTGGAGCACCATCTGTGTAAATACCACAAACCTTTTCCCAAGAGATCTTATGCTCTTTCAGAAATGAACCAACTGTGTCAAATACATCACATGCAGTAGTTGTCGTTTCAAGAGGTTTGCAAAAAAGAAACTCATCTTTAAAGTCGCCATCATTAATATACCTCACGTAAACCAGTAACTGTGAACAGTTTGCAACGTCTGTAGATTCATCAAGCTGGATACTAAGTATTGGAAGTGGAGCAGATTTAATTTCCTGGATTACCTGATCAAGAATATCAGCAGACATGTCATCGATTCTCCTGTGGACAGTGTCGTTAGATAAAGAAATTGCACTCAATTTCGTAACAAATTCATCTCCGATCATAACTCGAACAATGTCTTTGGCCGCTGGCAACAGTAAATCCTCAGCAATGGTGTGAGGTTTCATAGCTCTGGAGATTCTGAGTTGCCACCAAATATGAAGCTTCAATGGCTGCTACGTTTTGTTTGTGGAACTTGCCACCAGTGTCAAGTCTGGCTTTCTTGAGTCCATCAGCTTTGCTTCTAAAATAGTTGGTATCCTTGCCAGCAAAGCTTGGATGCTTGCTATCAAAATGGCCTTTTAGTTTGTTCGGCTTCGTAGATTCGGCTGATAGAACTTCACAACAAATGTTCTTCTCTACACGATCCATTGTCATGGGTTGGTTTGCTAATGAAAATAACATATAACAATAGCTATAATAATACAAAAGATGATACATGGCATAGCTCAGTCAATACAGTTCATTAAAGTTTCCTATGATTTACCATTCTGTGTTGTTTTTTTTTACAGACCTGTTACTATCACAAGGGGACAGTATTCACATCAACCACAGCTGAATATAAAAAGACTGATCAGCATCCAGATTAAGTTCCATGGTACAGATATATTTTTTTGCAGTAGTTGATGATTTTACAGTACATGATTTTACATTTACCCAGTAATTATAATTCATGAAGTGTCGTTTTACCTCCAATACTGCTGCTTTCAACACAGCAGCTGCTTTCTACACAGTAGCTGCTCTCTACACAGTAGCTGCTTTCTAGACATGTGTGACTGGCCCGCATAAGTACATTATGGCGACAACCCTGTCACATACACCGGTATTTGTATGGAGTGTATGTGATGGGGTTGGCGCTATGATGTCATCACGCTGGGTACTCGTATGTGGGCGTAACTGCATGTGGGTGGACCCGCCTGGAGACAGATAGAGGACCGGTGTCTCAGTTCCTAAGACCATTGGAAATATTTGTTTTCTGATGGTCTTAGGCGACCCCTGTAAAAGGGTCGTTCGACCCCCAAAGGGGTCGCGACCCACAGGTTGAGAACCGCTGCTCTATTTGATTTAAAAGTTAAAAGCTGGGATAATGTTGATGCCTAACACTCATATAATTTTTCTAGGTGAAATAAAATTTCAGTTTAAAAAGTGATTTCATAAGTTGATAATATATACATATATACCTCAAATATCTACATAAGTCTTCATAATTTTGCATAATAAACATATTGTACTAATATGTCAAGTTTTCACTCTCTCAAGTATTCTACTCTAAAAATTTTATATTCTTTGGTTTTACCTTTTATTTATGTCAAGACCAAATTTTTAAAAAATATGAGGTTTAGGATCTTAAATTCTACACTATAAGGGTCACAATATAGTACCAAAAACCATATAATGTCAGAGAAACATTTCGATAAAACTGAGTAAGTTTATTTGATTAAATGGTGCTAGAATAACTTTAAAAAAAGAGAATAGTTTATTGATTTCTGTAGAAAGATTATGGGAGAGGGAGAGAGAGATAGAAACCTCCATTTGAGAGCACAACATCCATCTGCTGCCTTCACGCTCCCTAATGGGGATCTAGCCTGTAACCCAGGAAAGTGCCCTGGCCAGGAATCAAACTAGCAACTCTTTTTTTCATTGATTTTTTTATTGATTAAGGTATTTCATATGTGTCCATATCCCCCATTGCCTCCCCCTCCCCTGTACATGCTTACCCCCCTGCTGTCTCTGTCCATTGGTTATGCTTATAGGCATGCATACAAGTCTTTTGGTTGATCTCTCCTCCTTACCCCCACCCTCCCCTACCTTCCCTCTGAGGTTTGAGCATCTGATCAATGGCTCTCTGTCTCTGAATCTGTTTTTGTTCATCAGTTTATGTTGTTCATTATAATCTGCAAATGAGTGAGATCATGTGATATTTATCTTTCTCTGACTGGCTTATTTCACTTAATATAGTGCTACACTTAATGCAGGGGAGGACTCTCAACCAACTGTGCTCTACCAGCCAGGGTTATAAGGACTTTCTTGAGCTGGCTTATAGGAACCTAGAATTTAGATATCAGAATTATCTTTCTTAATGATCAATCACTTTCTAAGATCAGGAAGACCACAGACCAGCTGATAATTAAATTTGAAAAATATTTTTTGATGTATACTGTTAACAAAAGTAATTACTTCTAAATTAAATTGTATCTTATTTTTGTATAATCTTGTTTAAAATTTAGTGATTCTCTTTATTAAAAAATTAATAATATGAACATGACTTAGAGTATACACTAGAATGAAAATGTACAAGAAAAATGCAAAAATTGTCAATTTTAGAATAATTATAAGTAGAGTGCTATAGTAAAGTGGTGAAATTCCAAAAGATCACACATCGAATCTCATCTCTTTACTTTACCAAGTATATAAATTTGGAGATGTTATTTACTTGCCAAATCTCAGTATCTGATTGTATAATTGAAGTAGAAAATATATGAACTTAGTTTTTGCAGGATGAAAATCATTCAGCTCAGTCATTGGTAGCCCTCTAATATTTATTTCATACTTATATTAGAGAACTGCCTGTTATGAGGTAGGCAAATTAATATAAATTCTTCAGCATAGAATGTATTGCTACATATGCTGTAGTTTAATCTGTAATCTATCTGTAATCAGATACATTAACCACAACTTTATGATCAAGAACAGTCATCCAGCTTTTATCAGAAAGTCATCTCAAGAGAAGTTTATGAGAAGTACTATCTTTTTCTCCTATGAATACATCTGCTTGTATCATTAATTACAGAAAGAACCTCTCATTGGTTAAATAGGAGACTGACTCAAAATCCTATCTAATAAAGAGGGAATATGCTAATTGACCCTCATGCTGTCACAAAGATGGCGGAGCCCGCAGCCAATAAGGAGAGAATATGCTAATTGCTGCCCCTCCCTCAAAGTTGGCAGCGCCCACAGCCAATAAGGAGGGAATATGCTAATTGACTGCCCCACCCTCAAAGATGGCGGCTCCCATAACCACAAGATTATGGCGCCCAGTCCCCTCAGATCCCCAGATGCCCAGGGCTGGCCCAAGGCACAGGCAAGCCTTGGATGTTGGCTCTCCAGCCACCCTGGGCCGTCCCAAGGACCAAATGACTGAACAGCAGGCTGCGTGGGATGACCAGGCTGGTGGAGGGACCGTGAGGGGCAACCAGCCTGGCAGGGGGGGCTGTTGGGGGTGACCAGGCCAGCAGGGGGTGGCTTTTGGGGGTGACCAGGTCATCAGGGTGTGCAGTTGGGGAGTTGGGAGCAACCAGGCTGGCAGGGGGGGCAGTTGGGATGATTAGGCTGGCGGGGAGAGCAGTGAGGGGTGACTAGGTTGGTGAGGGGGGCAGTTGTGGGTGACCAGGCCGGCAGGGGGGACAGGTAGGGGCAACCAGGCCAGCAGAGGGATATAGTTGGGGGCAACCAGGCCAGCAGGGAGGGCAGCTCAGGGTGACCAGGCCGGTGGGGAGGGGCAGTTAGGAGTGACCAGGCTGGCAGGGAGGGGCAGTTGGGGGTGACTTGGCTGGCAGCAGGGGGCAGTTAGGGGCAACCAGGCCAGCAGGGGAGGCAGTTAGGGGTGATCAGGCTGGCACACAGAGGCAGTGAGGGGTGATCAGGCTGGTGGAGGCGGGCGGCAGTTAGGGGCGACCAGGCAGGCAGGCAGGTGAGCGATTAGGAGCCAGTGGTCCAGGATTGTGAGAGGGATACTGGATTGGAGAGGGTGCAGGCTGGGCTGAGGAGAGCCCCCCTCCACCCCCCAATGTATGAATTTCGTGCACTGGGCCTCTAGTATTTTATAAATTGGGTTAAAATATTTTTGGAGATATACCCTATCCTTGAACAAAGCAACACATAAGAATCTTTCATACTAGTTTAAGTTTTGGGATGGTGCCTGATGGATTCCTAAACTGCCCTGTGCTCAGAAGTTGCTGACTGCTAATGGAGCTCTGACTCTAGGATACTCTTAATCTGCCTCTTCTTAGTATTTATTTAGTGTGCTTGGTTACTTAAAGTGACAGATCTATGAGATATAATTGAGGCTATAAGAATATGTCCACTTTTTGTCTGTTTCCTAATAAATGTGTATAGAAGAATTTACTGTAAGATTTTATTTCATAATAGCTTGCAAGCCAATCTCTAGAGGAAACTTGATTTCCATCTATGTCTGTATCTAATATCTATGCCTTATCAATAAGCCTACATAAGTCAGTTCTTGATTTGATCATGAAGAATACAATTTATTTGTATTTTTGTTTTCCACCACAATATCAGACCTGTAATTTTAAGACATTGTTTAGTAATTATTGTCCCTCCAGCACCTAGCATAGCAGCAGACACACAACAGAAACTTTGATGTTTATTTTAGATTAAATGTGTTAATTGTTTCTATGCAAAGATAAAGAGGAATATAGTTTTTGAATTTTTTAATAATTTTTTTATTGTTTTAAGTATTACAAATAGTAGTACATATGTCTCCTTTCCCCCCCCATTGATCTCCCCCGGACCTCCCCTACCCCCCAGTACATGCCTTCACCTGCCCGCCCTCCCCCCCGCCCCAGTGTCTTGTATCCATTGGTTGTGCTTATATGCATGTGTACAAGTCCTTCGGTTGGTCTCTTACAGCCTCCCTCGTCCAACCTCCCCTGTCTTCCCAATGTAGTTTAACAGTCTGTTCAATGCTTCTTTGCCTCTGTATCTTTTTCCCACCATTTCTTTCCTTTAAAAAGTTTTGCCTTTGCAGACTAGAAATAAACATATAATAACAAAACAAGACAAAACAAAAAAATGTTTGAGTCCCAATTTCAATGTCCAACAGTTCTGAGTCAACAATGGAAGCACTAAAATATTAAATACAATACAGTGCCTAATATATAACAGATATCTTGCACATTTTTCCAGTTACTTTGTCATTTCTTTCTCATTACCAACACCATCTTTCCCCATTTAAATTGGGTATTTATAATTACATACATTTATAAGCTAAATTGCCAAGATTTAAATCCAATTGTATCTGCTTCCCCAAACCACATCCAATCCTGTTTCCTTAATACCATTTTCACTTTGCTAATAATCAGTGCAGTGGATGCCACCAAATTACATAATTATCTCAACTTGGTAAGACATAACTACAAGAAGATTCTATTTTTCATCATTTATTATTTTAATTGTATCTTTTAGACCTATCTCTTTCTTAGGGAGCAGCAAGCCATTTAATGTCAACTTGAGCATACTAGTATTTCATAAATGCATAGTAATTTCAATTATTAAAAGCTCATCCAGTTTTAAACTTCAAACTCATATCTGATTTTCAGAAAGTGCTCCCCCACTCCTGAGCCCTTCCTAGCACACACGGAGCGCTGAGCACGCCCTCAGTACCTGGAGGGAAGAGGATATGGTGCGCTCTTGTACTCTGCTTCCCTCCCATTTTGAAATGATGGAGTGGCACTTGCCCTGGTTCTGGCTTAATATCACCCTATTCAGTTTTTATTTATTTTTAAAGCTTAATTTTTTAAAATTTAAATTCTATATTGTTTAAAGTATTACATGAGTCTCCCTTTTCCGCATTGACCTCTCCCTGGCTGCTCCCCCCCCCCCCCCCAGCACATACCCTCACCCCCCCACTCTCTGTGTCCATTGGTTATGCTCACATGCATGCATACAAGTCCTTTGGTTGATCTCTCACCCCCTCACCCCCCGCCTTTCTTCATAGGTTATACAGTCTGTTTGATGCTTCTATGACTCTGGTTCTATTTTTGTTCATCAGTTTATGTTGTTCTGTATATTTCACAAATGAGTGAGATCATGTGATATTTATCTTTCTCTGCCTGGCTTATTTCACTTGGCATAATGCTCTCCAGTTCCATCCATGCTGTTGCAAATGGTAAGAATTCCTTCTTTCTACAGCAGCATAGGATTCCATTGCGTAGATGTATCACAGTTTTCTAATCCACTCATCTGCTGATGGGCACTTAGGCTGTTTCCAGATCTTAGCTATGGTGAATTGTGCTGCTATGAACATAGGGTGCATATATCCTCTCTGATTGGTGTTTCTGTTTTCTTGGGAATTACTAGTATTCCTAGAAGTGGGATTACTAGGTCAAATGGAAGTTCCAGTTTTGTTTTTTTGAGGAAACTCCATACTCTTTTCCACAGTGGCTGCACCTGTCTGCATTCCCATCAGCAGTGCAAGGGGGTTCCTTTTTCCCCACATCCTCACCAGCACTTGTGGTTTGATGATTTGTTGATGAAATCCATTCTGACAGGTGTAAGATGGTACCTAATTGTCGTTTTGATTTGCATCTCTCAGATGATTAGAGACTTTGAGCATGTTTTCATATTTCCCTTGGCCTTCTGTATGTCCTCTTTTGAAATTAAATCTTAATTGTTGAAAGTGTTACATATGTCCCCTTTTTACCCCCAGTGACTTCTTCTAGACCATCCCCCACCCCAGGCCTTCACCACTCTATTGTCTGTGTCCATGGGTTATACATGTACTGGATTTGCATACAAGGTATTTGATTGATCTCTTCCCACCCTCCCCAGCCTTCTCTCTGAGATTTGACAGTATGTTCTAAGCTTCTACCTGTCTGGATCTATTTTGTTCATCAGTTTAGTTTGTTTATTAGATTCCATATATGAATGAGAGCATGTGAACTTGTCTTTCTCTGACTGGTTTATTTTTGCTTAGCATAATATTCTCCAAGTCTCTCCATGAAGTCTCAAAGGGTAAGAGGTCCTTCTTTTTAACTGTGGCACTGTATTCCATGATGTAAATGTACCGCAGCTTTTTTTTTTTTTTTTAAATCTACTCATCTACTGCGGGCACTTGTGCTATTTCCAGTTCTTAGCTATTGTAAATTGCACTGCTATGAACTTAGAGGTGCATATATTCTTCTGATTGGTGTTTCGGGTTTCTTAGGATATATTTCTAGAAGTGGGATCATGGGGTCAAATGGTGTTTGATAGTTAATTTTTTTGAGTTTTTATGTAAACACCTCTTCTATAGGAAGCTTGGAGGCAGGTGGGAAGAAAATCAATGGGTCTTTCTTAAATAATGCAAATGATTGCTGATTGCATTTCTTCTTTGGTTAATGGTGACTAGAACACTGATGTCCTCTAGATAACAGATATAGAAATAGTTTTTCTTGAAGGAGCAGTTAAATAATTTGTATAATTTCTAGCTTTGTATCAAACCCTTCCAGCAACCCTTGAGTCCTGACACTGGCTGTACACTCATCTGTATTCTCCTTGTTCATCTGCCAGTGAGGTAGCTCAAGCCCAAATGAAAAATTAACACATAAATACTCTCACATCCTTTCCAAAGCAAATCTTAGTCTTAGTAGTATAAGCTCCTCCATTGCCATTTATTTCCACTTAAAGAAATGTCTTCTCTTACTGCTCCAGTAAGTGTTAGATCTGTTATCCAAGTCAGCTGCCCACACAAAATGGCAGCTGAGAAAAATGTGTCCATCTTTGGTTTTTACCGACACTGGCAATCTCTACAAGCAGTTCACTCGAAGGGTCCCTATTTTGTCTTTTGCCTGACATAGTGGGTAGGGGGTGAAGAGTACTCTTTTTTGAGCCACAAACTCAAGATTCTTTTTCAGGCTTTTGTTTGGATAATGTTTGGGGTTATCTGACTGTATACAATCACCTCTGAATGCGTATTAAGGAAGATGCCTGAAATAAATTTTTTTGTGGCTCCGATTATAACTCTCTTCATAAGAGGAGACACTTAAAACCTGGCATAGAAAACTCATGATTTCTTGACCTTGTATTTTAGAATGAATCTAACTTTAAAAAATAGTTTATATAAAATCAATTTTCAAGTGTTAAGAAAATATTAATAAAAGTAGTAATTAAATCTTAGAAAACATAAGAATGGCATGTGAATTAATAAAGGCCAATATCCCACATGTCTATTTTAAAGTAAATTCAAACACAAGACTTTATTCTAGTAGGGGAAAAAGCCACTATCACATTTTTTTTATAGCAAAGGTGGAAATTTATTGAGGAACAAGTACAGACTCCCACATGGGGAAAGGGAAAGATTCTCTCAGCACAGACTCCTATGTGGGGAGGGGGAGAGAGTCCCCCACTGTCACAGTTTTAATCAAGCAAACCAAAAACATGTTGTCTCAAAGTTAAAGTTTAAGTAAATGCTCATTTTTTTAAAAATGAAAATAGAGTGATAGTTTCTGGTATTGCAAATGATTCAGTATCTCAAGTTACCAATAAAAGTTTTATCTCCCAAATCAATCCTAACAGAAGTAGATTGTAAAGTTATTTCTATATTACCAATTTTTTAAATTAGAAAAATATTAAATAATTCTCATTAGTTATAACCAATAACTCAAAGCTTAGTAAAAGGGTATCTATCATCTTATCTTTACAAAGAGTCAAAGTCCACTTATGAATATTATTTAAGCGACTTTTGTGGGATATCTCTGATATGCAAACATAATCCCTGACATTCTGGAAATATTAACATAACACAGAGTGTAAGCCTTAAATGTGTTTACAGTATTATAGAAAAATAAACAGCATTTTTAAAAACTATGTAAAGGATGGTGGGAGTGCACAGGGCTGATTACAACTAAAATGAACACATGGAACATTAATACTACTATATGTTTTGCATTTACCTTCAATTCCAAGAGTGAGCAATGTGAGGGATACCTGTCTTGTGTGTAAACACTAAGTAGCTATGACAAAAATAAACTGATTTGAGCTTGAGAAATGGCTTAAGGTGAATATTGGTGGCTTAGAATGACACTGAGGATGACTTCAGGAATTCACATAGATGTCACACAGAAAGAAAATATCAGACTGTGTTTTTCTATATCAGAACCATTGGATGGGCATGGGAAGTTTATGACCATTTTTAATAAAAATAGTAGAACTGTCCAGAAACATAATACTTTGCTTTGGGAAAGTAATCAATCTTCTATTTGAAGTAGATTCAAAAGAAAGATGGATGACCACAGAAACACAACGTTGCTGAAATGGTTTAGGCATTAGATATGAGTGTGGCCTTAATGGCCTCTAAAACACTACTGTCCCTATTTTTAGTTCTATAATATCTTATTAGTATAGCAGATAAGATAAATTAAAATGTTTGCATCTGGGGTTCTTTTATGCATTTGTCTCTGGAATATAGATTTATATAAATACTAATGTTTAACAGTGTCAACAGGCCTCTTTAAAAAAGAATGTAGTAGTTCACTACTACAAATAGTTAACACTGCATTGGACATAATAATTTCTCTATATAAAAGGCTAATATGCAAAGTGTCCTCTTGGGAGTTCGACCGGGAGACCAGGAGTTTGATCGCTCGCTGTGATGTGGGGTGACCACCAGGAGGTGGCACAGGAAGAAGGAAGGCCCCAGCTGGCAGCCGGAAAGCCCTGATTGGCCCTGATCGCTGGCCAGGCCTAGGGATCCTACCTGTGCATGAATTTTGTGCACCAGGCCTCTAGTATAGAGTAAATATGACTGTGGAGGCTTAATTTTATACACAGTACTTGTGTATTGTATGTGCATAGGCATACAGAATTGCATGTATTTCATATAATAATGAAAATAATGCCATATGAAGCATTAGCTATGGCTATTTGAGCACATGCTTAGATATGACTATTATGCCAAATTAGTCACACTCATTGATAAATCTATGTTGGGCTCAAAATAAATTTTAAGATTTTCATGAAACATATAAGGTTGTAGTACAAGGTGTGACAGATTTTGTTCAAGGATCATACAGAAAAACTATGGTAAAAGCCATTTTGTGAGTTTTGTAAACCAGAGGAAGGAAACCTTTCTGTCAAAGGCATCTGACCTCAATGAGTCTAAAATGGAGTTTTAAAATAAATTGACCACAGCCAAAGGAACAAGATGAATGTCAGAAAACAAACGGTATGACATGTAATGAATATGGAATAAAGATGCCAGATTATTCTGAAGTATCAAATAATAATTTTATGTGAACAATTTTTATGAAAAAGCAAAGTTAAATTAATACTTTGGGAATGACTAGAAGTGACCTGGGGACACTGGTTTAGTCTATGGTGGGGACTACAACTGAAGGTACAGACATGTTTATAATGTCAGAAATGAGCCATGTAAGCACTGATTTCTTACAAAATGTTATAAGTAATGCAATATATTTGAACTCTCTATTGTATATGTTGTGCAAAAGTGTCTACCTGGCTTGTGTCTGTCCTCTGAGAGATATGTCGGTTGCTTTCTGCCTATCTAAAATTTCCCAGTGATTATTATAACTCTATGCTATTTTTTATAAATGTTTTATTTACTTTAGAGAGAGAGAGAGGAAGGGAGATGGAGAGGGAGAGAGAGAAAGAGAAGCATTGCTGTGAGAGAGAAACATCAATAGGCTGCCTGTAGCATGTGCCACAGCTGGGGATCCAGCCTGCAGACAGCCTGGGCATGTTTCCTGGCTGGGAACCAGTGGCCTTTCAGTGCAAGGAAGGTGCTCAGCCAAATGAGGCACACCAGCCCGGGCACAAATGTATGCTATTCTAATGAGAGAATTTAGCACCTTTTACGTTTTTTATTGAATGATTTCTTTACCTTCACGGACACTTGGCTTTGTCCTTACAACTACTTTGCATATTTTTACCCATAGATGCTTTTTAAGAATTGGTATCATTTTTCTCTCCACTATTATTCCTTCATCTTTCTAAAACACAATGTTTTAGAAAGGGGGAAGAAGTAATGAGATAAATAGATAGAAGAGAGAATATCTAGTATATACAGATAGAATTTAATTCTGTCATTTTTTATTACTTCTAAATCTCTCAGATAATTCATCTGGCCTCCTAGGATTTTTTTTAAATCTTCTCAAACCATGTCATCTACTTACCCCAGGCCCATAAAAATGACCTTGCTATCACTATAACAGAACTGTAGCACCGCTGTCATTCCACTCTAGAAAAAAATCTTCTAGCCACCATAAATTCAGTCACCACAAGCATCTTTTCTTTCTTAATAATAACATGTGAAATGATTTAGTTTTGTATCTTCTAGAGGCTTTCTTTTTATTGAATGTATTGGGGTGACACTGGTTAACAACATTATATAGATTTCAGGTGCGCATTTCTACAACCGGTCATAGGTACACTGTATTGTGTGTTCACTACCACAAGTCAAGTATATGTCCATCATCATTTATTCTCTCTATACTCTCTTTTCAAATGATCTGCTGGAATAAGTCTATAGGCTCTGGTAATTGAAACCAATATATCTTTGCTTGATAGTCTTTATTATTTTCTAATTAATTGTAACACTAGCTGTACCCGGCCACGCATGCTGTGGCTCAGTGTGGTTGAATGGAAAAGAAAGAAAAGAGAAAGCGCATGTTTCTAATATGTTTAATTTCACAATGCTTGTGGGTATACAATATTTTTTGTTGTTACATTGTCTGTGCAGATATAGAGATTGTCTGGTTTGCAGACTCTAGAACACGCAACATATAATTGTCCATGTGAGAAGCAATTCGTGTCTAGATCTAAACCGCACAATTCTAAAGACTGGCCCTGAGCTTTGTTGATGGTGATTGCAAACACCAATCGAATTGGGAATTGCAATCTCTTAAATTGAAATGGCATATCCATTGGAATCATAGGAATGCGAGGAATGAGGACATCTTCACCTTTGAAAGGTCCTGTCAAGATTGTTGCTTCTACGACATTGCTCATTAATTTTTTAACTACAAGCCGCATGCCGTTGCAAAGCTTTGCCTGGTTGATATTTCGCAACATGATAATTGGCACGCCGATTTTCAATTGCAGTACATGCGGTGGCATCCCTGGCAGATCGAGTGAATTCAAAAATTCTGTTGGATAATTAACCGCTTCATCTGCTTCCACAACAGTGTCGACAGACATGTATGTGACGGCCTCGCCTTGAATGTTAGACTGAATAATATTGTTAAGTTCATAGAAGTGTTTGTTCTTGGCCACAAGAATAGCTCGTTCACTCAGCCAATCGTGATTCTTATAATTGGTTTGAATGTTGGGAAATATTTTCAACCAATTCTTCTTTTGACGTCACTAAATTGCAGACGTTATGAGGCAATGAAATTCGTCCTGAGGTCAGATCACCGGCACCTTTCCGTTCCCAATTTCCAGCGATTGATGTGAGAATATCTCAGCTGATCGATCATTTTGCAGCTGGACATGCATATTTGTAGTTAATTTTAACGTCTTTACATGTCGCCACAAAGTAGAGTATTTCAGGCAAGCATTTATTTCATCTGCTGGTGTCGATCGAGGAATTACAGGTAATGTTTGCCTGAAATCTCCTGCAAGCAATATTAATGTGTTCCCAAATGGGCTGATGTTTCCACGCAAATCTTGCAATGATCGATCAAGAGCCTCAAGCGATTTTTTGTGCGCCATTGTGCATTCATCCCGCGTGCATTCAATTCATCATTGCCATCACCGATGAAATACATTTGTAGGAATTTATGTTGAGCATCTGGGAATGGAAGCAGGGAGCCGGTGTTACGATAAATTTGTCCTTTCAGTTTAAAAGTTGTCATGAATTGAGCTGTTAGGATTTCTGCGCCGAACGACGTCATTTGGAAGCATGAGTTGTATTTCCTGATGTTAGATAGGAAATGCTTTAATTCGGCAGTATATGCGGCAAGCAAAGTTTTTAATGGCTCTGGCGGTTCTTCAAGTTGAGGCAGTTTTATTTTTCTGGTGGCGCAACACATTCCTTTAGTTTCTTTATTAAATTTCAGAGCCTTGCAATAAGGACACACTCCAGTCATAGTGCCGATGAGAACATGCCGGCTCAAACTATAATCATCAGCTGGGTTGTACCGGAATGCAAGGTGATTGTAATCGCGTGATTGCTGAGCACCGAGTCCTGTTTGATGCTGATCTGCTGTTTCTCGTTGACGTTTTTCAGCCACTCTCAGCCTGTCGCGTTCATTCTGTTGAGAACGAAGCAGATCTGAAGCTGCAGAACGCGATCGCCATGCTTGCAACCATGCATCCTCAAGTCTGGCTGCACGTCGCTCTGCTGCTTCCTTGGCTCGTATTTGAGCCATTCTTTGTCTGTTTCGCTCGTTTGCTGATGCCCGTTCTTCCTCAGCTGGATTTGCAATTACTCGTTACACTGCTTCTGCTCCATGAGTACGACGACCTAGGTTTGATCTTCTGTGAGGCATTATTTGGATGAACTAAAAGCAGGTCGAACTATACTCACGAAATGAACGCTATGGTAAACTGACACAGCTCAATTCCAACGCAATGTCACACAAAATAATTAAATCTAAATGAAAATAAATCGAAATCTATGAAAATTCAATTTAACAATGCAATCGGAAACATTGAAATGGAATTGTAAAATATTTAGTATAGCGTGTGTTGCTTTTACATCCAACAGATAGCGCTGTTTTTTCAAAAAAGCATGTTTTTACCTGTCACAGGTGTGACATCTATATAATAGTAGGTATAAGGTATATAAAAACACGTACGTATTCGAATGCAACGTTGTGTCAAAATTTTAAAGCAATCGGTGAAGAACTTTCAGAGATTTCAGATTTTGAACAAACGAACATTTACATTTATATATATAAATATATATATATATATATATAAATATATATATATATATATATATATTGAGTGACCTGATTATTATGCATTCAGAGATCATAATAATAAATGCTCCTTTGCTCCTTGGATGCATGGCTTCATAGAGGAAGATAATTCTCTAATTCTCTACCCCCAGCCCTGGGTCAATATCTTGTCTCATTGCCTTTATCAATTTGGATTATATATTGCAGTCTCTCCTACACATATAGGCACCCTAGTCTGCTGGCTAAAACTCTGTTAATAGTAAATGAAATACTAGCCTTTTGATCACTTTCAGGGTAAGGAATTTGCAAATCAGGGGTGTGATTTGCCCTGTGAGGCCAGATCTAGGGAGGTCAGCAGAAGACCTGGAAGTGGTCTGGGAATTTTTTGGTAGGGAAGTCATGTGTCCCATTTTCATGGAAGCTTGATTAGTAGGGGAGTTGTGGGTTTCAAGTGGGCATATTCTTGCTCCTCTGTCTTTTGAGAAAGGCTTTGGCAAATAAAGGGCCAGTATATGGACCCTCTTAGGCATTATTGTTTAAACATCTGTGATAAACAGACTTAAAAAAATTTCCCAATGTGTTGCATTTTTTTGCAACATACAAAAAATTTGCTAGAAAAATGAGTTGTAAATCAAAAGACATGAATTACCAGCAGAATTTTTTTTTTATTTAAGATTCTACAGGGAAAAATATACATTTTGGTAAAAACAGTCAGTACAATGTAACAGAAAACTGTAAACACTATTCATTGAAAAGCACAAGCACACATAGGCAGTTTAAATACAGTGAGTTGCTATTATACTTGAAATGTTTTGTTATTCTGCATTTATAATTAAACCAGAACTATAAGTGAAATAATAATTCCTAGTATTAAATGTATATTCACACTTGGAGCAAATATTGTGTGTATCAACATTTAAAGTGGATTAATGTAACAAATAAATTTGCTTCTTGCTAATTAATTTATGTAATCTTGTATAGAATAAGAACCATGATAGTCACCAGGAATAACGGATACCTAAACTGTTTCTCTATTTAGTTTTAATAGCATTGAATGAGAATGACTTAAAATCATTCTCACACATGTATGTTGATAGGGTTGGGAGAAGAGAATAATTAATTCACAATGAAGAAAATTATACATTATTTTCAAAATTAATATTCAATTATTTGTCAGTTGCCAATTCCAACAATTTGTAAAGTTATATTGAAATTCATAACTTTTCAGTGAAAGAAACAGATTTGGATCCATAAGTGTTTCCTGTGTCTGCTTTTAAAACATCAAAAATTTAACTATAAAATTTATACAGAATTTTTTAATGAAATATATAAATTCTAAATACTTGACCATATCTGTACTGTGTTCATTGATAGATCATCACCTACTTCTTTGATAATAATTACTAAAAGTTATGGACACATAATTTCTAGAGAAATTCTGCTTTTCTAACTTCTGTTTTTGTCTTTGTTTTTTGTCTATAATTTTAAAACTATTGTGAACCTTTCATGAGGCATCAGAAATATTAAAAATGCAAAAGATAGACAATAAGACAAATCTACATGTGCAGTTCACATAATAAAAGCAGTAAGAACATTCCAATTTCTTACCTTGTGTAAACACAAAAGTTATTTTTATTGTTCAAAATGTTTAGCAGAAATTATCTACTAAGTAACCACTGTAACACTGCATGTACCTCTCTGCAAGTGTGACTGATTGGCTTTAATATGATAGAAGAAAAATCATGGCATATTAGCGTTAAATAATTCACAAGTTTGACTATATCACTAAAGGCTGTCTAGTTACCATTTTTGGAGGCGAAGCAAATGGTGCAGGGGGAAGTGCAAAACACTCTCTATGAGGAGAGCAGTGTATTGATTTGTATTCTAGCAGCTGCACCAAAAAGCCTAAACTCCAAGGATTTTTACACACATTGGTGTTAAAATGTATGAATCAACTTTAAAATATTAAACATTACAGAGTGGTCCTACAGTGACTGATTATTAAGCAGCTATTCACACATGCTCCTCACCATATAATTTTAACAAGACCTAAGAGACTGCTCAGGGTGCCCCAGCAATGTCAAATTGCTATAAAAATTTTAAACACTTGTTCTCTATGTTTAGATTACTAAATTGGCGAAGGATTTAGGGCAGTCCTAGCCTTATATTTGACTCTTGATTTTCATTTCTTTTTATTTAATGACATATAATTTCCATATATACTGAATGTCATTTTTCAAATATACTTTTGATGTCCTTTCATATATACAGGCAATGTAAAGTTTTATATAGTTAGACTAGTTGCTTTGGTCAACACTGAATCTTAATAAATAATGTGTTACCATTACAAGTTTCCATGAAAGCGATATTTATGCACTATTGAGTAGCAATGAAAAACACTATGTGAATTTTGTTTTTTCAGTGAGTTGATCTGCTGCATCCCTGACTAGTTTTTAAATATATTAAGTAAGATATAGTGTCACTGGAAAGTGGTATTTGAATTTCCTTTTTGCCATCCTTTCTCCTATCAATATCAAGAAAACATTTCTGATACAGTATTTGGCTAATGTTGGCCATTTAATTATATAGATATTTATATAAATATTTAATCTCAGGAATAGGAAGTAATGCTTTAAGGAGCCACAAACCACTGATGTTTTGTTTGAAATATTAAACATCTTCTGTTGATTTATAAAAAAAATTATAGTCATATATAATTCAAATATGTAGTTACACTTAAAATGTAAAGGGGGCCAAATATATGGTGACAGAAGGAGACTTGACTTTGGGTGGTGCACACACAATGCCATATACAGATAATGTGTTATAGAATTGTACATTTGTAATGTGTATACTATTTTTTTCTTTATTGATTAAGATATTACATATGTGTCCTTATCCCCCCATTGTCCCCCCAATCCCCCACTCATGCCCCGATGACTGTGTCTATTGGTTAGGCTTATATGCATGCATACAAGTCCTTTTATTGACCAATATCACCCCAATAAATGTAATATAAATTTTCAAAAAATATAGTACAGAGGTTTTTAGTATAGTGGATGTTGTGTAACCATCACAACAATATAATTTAGGAAAGTATCACCCCAAACAGAATCCCTATTTCATTTAGCAACCTTTTAACATTCTCTCCACCACTATGTCAAAATTCAAAGCTAATATACTTTATGTCTATTAAAGATTTGCCTATTATGGACCTTTCATAAGTGGAATTTTACAAAATATGTAGTATAATAGGATTGGCTTCTTTTGCATAGCATAATAAAGGCTTATCCATATTATATCATATATTAGTACTTCACTATTTTTTATGATTCTACCCAATAAACATACCATATTCTGTTTTTCCAATTATCAATTGAAGGACGTCTAATTTATTTTTTACTTTCTGCTATTTGAATAATCCTGCTATGAATATTCATGTGCAAGTTCTTTTTTTTGGGGGGGGGTGTTTTTATAATTTCAGAGAGGAAGGGGGAGAAAGAGAGAGAGATCAATAATGAGAGAGAATCCTTGACTGGTTGCCTCCTGCATGCCTCTTACTGGGGATCCAGCCAGCAACCCAAGGATGTGCCCTGACCTGGAATCCAACTGTGCCCTTCTGGTTCATAGGTCGACACTCAACCACTGAGCAACACTGCCTGGGCTGTGTATAAGTTTTTGAAAGGGATTTGTTGAATCTTTATACCACTTTGGTTTACTATATTCTTCTGTGTATAAGATGTCCCCTCCCCTCTCCTGACACTTTTCCAACTCCAAATTAAGAAATCAATATTTTAAACATTTTGCTGATTTTTTTCTTAAGACCTTCTTGTTTTTGGCATCTTAAGGAGTTATTCTTCTTGTTTTCTCCACTGTCTCATCATACACTCAGTGGGAGGAGGCCAAATTGTCTCTCTGCAGCTCTATGTCCATGCTCTTTTGCATAGCTGATTATATTCAGTTTGAATTTTGCAGAGTAAGACAATCACCAGTATTTATCTTTTTATTTTTTGACATCTTTATGGGCTCAGAATGTTCTGGAGCCTGTTGTATCTGGGCACGCTCCACCTCTACCTCCACCTCCAATTATGGCATCAGCTGATGCCAATAACAATAAGGACTGTGATTGGAAGAAGCCTGTTTGACAAGGTATGGGCAGCTGCACACCTGTGCGGCTCCCTCTTTGGCTGACTTCTATATGTAAGACACCCCTGATTTTCAGTCTAACGATTTTAGAAAAAAAACAGCATCTTATACACGGAAAAATATATTGCCAATGTGGTAGTTAATTTTTTGTATTAACTTGACAGGATCATGGGATGCCCAGCTATCCAGTTGATATGATTTCTAGCTATGTTTGTGAGGGTATTTCTCGAAGAGATTAGCATTTCAACTGGCAGATTGCATAAAGTGAATTGCCCTCCCCACTGTGGGTGGACCTCATGCAATCCATTGAGGGCTGGAATAGAAGGTAGAAGGGAGGATTATCTCTGTCTGACTGCTTGATTTGGGATATAGGTCTTCTCTTGCCCTCAGAATTCCTGATTCTCAGGCCATGAGACTCAAATTGGAATATATCATTGTTTTCTACCTCCTTCAAACTATGTCCTTTTTATGGTTCTCCAGCTTGGAGAGGGTAGGTTGTGAAACTTCTTAGCCTTCATAGTTGTATTAGCCAAAACCTTATAATAAATACTAGAGGCCTGGTGCACAGTTTTGTGCACTGGTGGGGGCGTGGCCTGTGGGGATTGACCCGCTGTGGGAGCACTGCTCTTCTTGGTCAGCTGAGCAGCTGTGGACCCGTCCTCTGAGCAGCTGCTCCCTGGTCTGGCATCTTCCATGGAGATGGAGCACTCGCCTCTCCAGGGGACCCAGTCAGGGCCAGGCCCAGGGACAAAAGCACTGAGAGGTGGCGGAGTAGGCCTCAGTCCTGTGGTGGCCATGAACCCATCTCCCAGCCTCTGGGATCAGCTCTGTGAGCCTGGTGGAGGAGGTGGCAGGGAGTGAGGAGGAGGAGCCTGGGGTGAGGAGGCCATGATCGCAGCCTGGGTTCCTGCCCAGTGGCCCTGGATTTACAGTGGGAGCAGCTGTTCATCCTGATTAGCTGAGCAGCGGCTCCCACTGTGGTAGCACACTGACTACCAGGGGGCAGCTCCTGTATTGAACATCTGCCCCCTGGTGGACAATGCATGTCATAGTGACTGGTCGACTGGTCATTCTGGCTGTTCAGTCACTGGGCTTTTATTATATAGGATAATCTCCTCTTGGTTCTGTTTCTTTGGGGAACCTTGACTAATACAGCCATCTTAGCACCATTAAGTGTTCCAATCCATGAACATGTGATCTCTTTTCATGTTTGTTTCTTTCATTTAATTTCAGCAATATTTTATTGTTTTCTGTATTAAAATCTAGCATATCTTTTGTTAAATTTATCCTCAGTATTTAATTTTTGATGATATTGTAAATGGAATTATTCTTACCTTTTGAGATTATTCATTTTAAGTCTTTAGAAATAAAATTGATTTGTGTATATTTATCTTAGAAAACACCACTTTACATTTATTAATTATAATAGTCAATGAATTCCTTAGA
Organism: Corynorhinus townsendii; assembly: GCA_026230045.1. Taxonomy (NCBI): domain Eukaryota; kingdom Metazoa; phylum Chordata; class Mammalia; order Chiroptera; family Vespertilionidae; genus Corynorhinus; species Corynorhinus townsendii. The sequence goes on along the minus strand of JAPDVU010000008.1, from coordinate 65,542,419 downwards.
GTTTTCTATATACAGGATCATTTTACATGTTATCTACAAATAGGAATAGTTTTATTTCTCCATTTCCAATCTGCATGCCTTTTATTCCTATTTCTTGCCTGATATCCTTGGCTAGAAGCTGTAAGAAGATGAACTTGCATAGTGCTAACGTCTCTGATAGCATAAAGGTGGGAATACTGAGCCCAATATTCACTGTAACCATCACAGTTAAATCACAATCCATTCTTACTAGGAGAACTATAATAGCCTCCATCCTGGTCTCTCACTACTGTCTCCTCTCACATACAAGACTATGTGTGGAATATACCAGAATGATTCTAAAGAGGCACAATTATGCCATGTAAAAAAGAAAATTATTCAATGCCTTCCCATGCATGCAGTATATAAACATGATTAAGCTTGATAATTCTGAGATTCTGTGGGTAATATTAAACATAGAAGCTTACATATTTTAACTACATACCAGGTACCTATCAACATGTGCTGCAAATTTAATGACTGCATTATGCTTACAGCAACTTGATAAGGTATGTGCTATTTACCATTATGCTTATTTATAGATGAGGAGAAGAAATATAAAGAAGTTAAGATCCTAGGTTATAGAATTCAAACTCATGTTTGTCTAACATCTTTTTTTAAAAAAATTGGTCCCATGTGATGATAAAATCTCAAGCATAATGAATAGTTGCAGTTTACATTATATCATTTAATTCTAAAAATAATTGAAAAATGGTTGACTGAGTATCAAAAATTCTATGTGACATGACAAGGTCTATAGAAAATGCTAAATAACTTGAAACAAAACTTGCTTTTCTAAATAAATGCAATTTCATGATTTATTCAATGCTTATTAAACCTTTCACCTCTAGGTCATTATTTTTTTCTAATCCAAGTTAGTTATGTTAAAAAATAGATCTTTGGAAGAATAATGAGATTTGTTACTTAAGGTGGTAATACACTATTGAGGTTAAGAGCACAAGCTCTACTATTAGAAAATTATATGACCTTGGATAAAGTACTCGATTCCATTTCTTAATTTTAAAATGATATAAAATAGGACCTCTTAGTGCTATTGTGGGAGATGCAATGAAATAATATGTGCTAGAATTTAGCACAGTTGCTGACACATAACATACACTGATTGGATGTACATTCTAATAATGTCTACATAATAAGTAAGTTAAGATGGGACAATAATAAAGTAGTATTGCCATTTATTTAACTCATTCAGCAAACACATATTGAATGTCTCTTACTTGGAAATTGTGCCAAAATGGTCAAGGCAAAGTGAAAAACTGTACTTACCCTTTGCAAAGTTTAAAGTAAAACAAACCATGACAAAACAAACAAAATATCAGTATATGTATAATTCAATATATTGTAGTAAATGCTGTAAATTAATATATAAACAAGCATGACTAAATGTGAATGAAATAAAGATTGTTTTGAATGAAATGATGGTATTCATGATGGACTCAAGGCATAAATAATTTATTGTACAATCTAATTTCAGTTGTAGGGATGAAGAGTTATATAGAATGTGGGCTAAATCACAGGATAACTAAAGCAAAGGGTCAAAATAGAAAATATCAGAATCAATCTGGATGCAGATCATAAATGTCTTTAAAATTTTTTCTTAGGAGCTTGGAGTTTAGCTGTAGGCTAAACTAGCCATACAATAAGTAAACTACTATTTTATAAACCTAACTTTTATGGAAAAATGAATGGACTAGAGTTAGGATACACTGCTGAAAGGGAAATCAACTAAAAGGCCATTTAAATAATTCAGAAAATGGATGAAAAGAATAGTAACTATTATAGTAATAATGAATTTGTAAAGAGATAATACATTTGATAGCTATATAAGACTTATGCTTAACTGGATTTAATGTCATATCGGATTTGGAGACTGAACATAGTGAATACGTGGCTAGTATCAGGGTTTCTTGTTCAGGAAACTAAATGACCGATGATGCTATTTAATGACATTTTAAGGAGGAATATATATTTGGAGGAGAACAGATTTATGAGTTTGTTTGAGTTATGTTGTTTTTATGATGCCTATGGGATAATCACTGAAGGTGTCCAAAGGGTATTTGGAAATACAATAATGAAACTTATAAGGAACAACGGAGTTGGACATACAGATTTGACAGCTGTTAATGTTAACGTGGTAGTTGTGGCATGGAAGTGCATGTACTCTTCAGGCAGGATACACAGGAAATTATGACCGAATCTGACATGGAAGCTACAAGAGATTTGTCAGTACTTTCTTCTTTTCTTCCTATTGTTTCTTATTATGTCTAATTGTAATAGAGAATTGATCTTAACTTATAGAACTGGACTCAACTATCCTAAAGCATAGAAAACTTTCAGTTGTCACCCTTCATCTATCCATTTGTAACTATTTTTAGCATGTTTTTTTTTTTTTACTGATTATTTATAGAGAGAGAAAGGGAGAGGATACAGAGATAGAAATATCAATGAAAGAGAAACAATATCAATTTGGCTACCTCTCACACGCCCGCTACTGGGGATCAAGCACAAACCCTGGGCATGTGCTCTGACCCAGAATTGAACCAGTGACCTCTTGGTTTCTGGATCAATGTTCAACCTCTGAGCCATACTGGCTGGGCATTAGCAACTATTTTTTAATAGTAATATTTTCACATATATTTTGTCACATACTAGTGATAATAAAACGTATGTACACTCATTGGTTTCCCAGTGAATAGTTCCCAGGTGTGTATTTTTAAATGTCCACATTAGACGCATGTGTGTTTCCTAAGCCAGTTAAAGGAAATACACACACACTCACTTCCATGCAGACACTTCCGGAAACTATCAGACTGACAATTTAATTTTTCCTAATAGAGGAAAACAAGAGGCATAATGTAAACTAAAAATCTGTCATCCACTTTAATTATCATTTGGCAAAAAAAAACCCAAACCACACACCACACTTTAATATCACAAAAAGAAGAAAGGCCTAAGCTTAAAATTAGAGCTCTTCCCTGGGAAGGACAATTTGCAGCCATAAACTCACAAAGCCCTTGCTATTGTTCTACTCATCTTATAGTTGGAACTCCTTTTTAAAGGTAAGATTTTCACTGTTCTTTCTGTGGAGAGATTTGTAGTGCTTTTGTATTTTTCTCCATGATGATAGTTTCAACAAAACTAGGGATATATTCTTGTGCAAATATGCAATCTAGATAACAAATTCATCATTGTTTCAAATTGTTTTTTTCTTAAACATGTATTATGGCCTCTAACCTGATAAAATAGTTTCAATGGCATTTATTCATAGTCACAGTCATTTTGTATTTTTTCCTTTTACTTAAATATTATAAGTTCACTAAATAATAAAATCATTGAAAATTATATGTAACCCATGTTGTATTCTCCTCATTGCCTACAAGTCTAAATTAAAGGAGCATCATTACTTTCTCAGAAAAACCAACGGGGTATTTACACTGCTTGCAAATATATATGTGTATATATATACCAGTGGCCCAATGCACGAATGAAGACTTGTGCAAGAATGGGCCTTCGTTCCCCTGGCTGCCAGCACTGTCTTTGCTCTGGCTGGAGGAGCCTTTCTGCTCTGGCCCAAAGCTGCCTTTCTGTCTTCCCATGCTGCCCAGAGGCCCTGAGCGGCTGGGGATGGTGCAGAAGGCCTTCATCATCGCCATGGCGATGACACAAGCATCCTACCCAGTCCCTGGCTGCTCCTGTGTATATAAATTAACCCTCCATCTTTGTTAGGTTAATTTGCATAACCACTCCTGATTGGCTGGTGGGCATCACAAAGGTACAGTCAATTAGCATCTTACTTTTTTATTAGGTAGATTAGTATATGACAGGTAAAAAACTTGCATCCAAATAAATAAATGAAGAGTGTTAAAAGTGGGGATAAAATTTTTAAAAATCATGCTTATCTTATTCTTAATTGCTGTAAAAGATAACTAACTCTTAAATTCAAATATAGTAATTTTGTGTATTTATAGCATATGAAAAATGAAATTACAAGAACAATAGCACAATAAATGGGAGAGAAGAATAGGTAATGCACCATTATAAGGTCACAATATATGTAGCATTATAATGACATTTAAAGATATTCACACACTATATAAAAAGTGTACTACAAGTGTACTAAAAACTAAATGAAAAAGCAATCATCCTACTCTAAAAAAAAAAAGGGGGGGGGGCAAAATATTTTAGTAGAACTTTTAAGAAAGAAGATTTGGGGATGACCAATAGACATGAACGCCATGATCAACAGTGTTAGTCAATAGGAAATGTAAATTAAAACTATATTGACCAAACCTGTATTGTTAGCAGAAATGTAAAATGGTGCTAGCAAACTGTTTAATATCAGTTTGAAAGTTTCTTAAAAATTTAAATATAAATTTGCCATATCAGAAATTCCATAATGATGGAGTAAGAACCTCCAAATATCCATAATGTGGTGAGAAAATTGACCAAAACTGTCTAAAACAATTTTTTTTTCAGATCTTTGGCAGTTAACCAAAATCTTGCATCAATCCATGAAGCATATCTATTTTTTAAAATGATGGAATCTCAGGACGCACAGTGAATTTATTTATTTATTTATTTATTTATTTTTTTTTTTGGTCATTACACTCCTATTCCATGTTCTTCCTTCTCTCTACCTCCACAGTAACACTGAAAACCAGTAGCTTTGGAAATATGGTGGCTATGAAAGTAAGCAACCTGGAAAACACTGTAGGAAACAGAAAGGGTTTGGAGCTCCCCAAAAGCCCTAATCCAGAGAATTCTCACTGTTTGTTTTGTCCAGCATCTCTCTGGAAAATGTCTATTCTCAGTTTCTCTTTTCCACACCTGGCACAGAGTTTGCTCTGTGAGTAAGGCCTACATACCTGAAGGGCTTTTGTTATAAAATCTCGGTGGCACTTATGTAACATTGTAGCTGTCTGAGGTTGTGATACCAGATGAAAAAAATAAGAAGGAAAACAAGGGCTACAAACAAAGGAAACCTTACCTTGTGAGACAGCATGGATGAACCTGGAGATTATTGCTCTAAGTGAAATAAGCCAGACAGAGAAAGAAAAATACCATATGACCTCACTTATATGTGGAAGCTAACGAACAAAATAAACTGATGACCAAAATGGATACAGAGGTGTGGATATGTGGAACAGACTGACAGCTGTCAGAGTGGAGGGGAGAGGGGGACTGGATGAAAGAAAGTGAAGAGAATAGCCAAGGAACATGCTAGCATATGCATGACCCACTGACACACACAACAGTGTGGTGATGGCCAGAGGAAAGAGGGGCTGGGGCAGGGTGGAGGTGGGCAAAGGGGAGTAAAAATGGGGACATCTTTAATGGTGTCAACAATAAGAATAATTTTTTTAAAAAAGACATTCACAGAAATACCTGAGAGGACGCCAAATTCTCTTTTCTTTCTGGACTTGAATCGCCTGTAGGAGCAGGAGGTAAAGGCTGAGGGGAATTATAAACTGCTTTATCCCGTAAGGCATATCTTCTCAAACACATGGAATTCTGGAATAATGAGTGGGGCACTTACTGCTTCAGGGCATTTTCTAAATCTCCGTCTAATCATGAGCAAGCCACCAAGTTTACCAACCAGAGACTTCATTGGCCGTGTACAACAAAGAATGCAGGCTTTACAGAAATAGTGCATGGAATTCACTAAACAAGCAACAACACCAATGTAACCAAACAGCAACAACACCAAACTGGAAACAACCCAAATGCTCATTAACTCATGAAGAAATCAACCAAAGGCCATATATCAACACAATGAATTACTATTAAGCAATAAAAGGGAATGAAGTGTTGAGGGCATGCCACACAATATGGAAAAATTCCAAATATGGCATGCTATGACATGGATAAAATTATATTAAGAATGAAAAAAGCTAGACAAAGAATGAATTTATACTGTACATAATTCCATTTATAGAACATTCAAATTGTAGTGATAGAACGCAGACCCACTGTTACCTGATACATATAGGATCATGGGAAAAAGAGAAAAAATGGGACTACAGATGGGCACAGAGAATCTTTTGGGGTAATTAACATATTCAATATTTTGATTGTGATGATGATTACATGGGTATATACATTGGTAAAACAACTCAATGACAAGGCACCTTTACATTCCCAAAAGTTTCAATAAATTATAAAAATACTTCAAAATGTCCCTCAAATCCTTCAAAAAATCGTTTCCTTCTCCCTTTGTTTTACACTACTGTTTGTTATGCAGTAATTTATATTTTAAGCCTTAATCTTCAAAGTTGTGTTATTTTCAACTACCACAGCTGTTCTTTCATCTGTTAATTGCCCTAGTCCTTTAACTTAATGGGAATTTAATACCTGTTTATCCAATGTATTTAATTAGCATTTTATAAATTTTAAGTGCTTTCAGATATATTATGTTATTTGATCCTCACGGGTTTTAATTATAAAGAACATTAATATGCCTAGATTCTATTTTTGACCAGGAGATAAAATTTATAAATATAAATGTTATTAGTACCTTATGAATTCAGCTTAGTCGCATTATGATTGTTTTCTCAATCTCTTCCATTAAATATTTAATATTACTTACTATACTTTGTATTATTACAGCTTTCCTGGTTATTGCTCAGTATGTTTTTTTTTATATTTAACATTTATTATACTATCTTGAAGTATAATAAAATTTTATTTTATAGGTGAAGAAATTGTCTTATTATGGTTGAAATAATGATCTTCAGTTGATATGCAAGTTACATAGTTACTAGTAGTTTGGATTGATTCAAAGGTCAATTCTTCTAAATTCTAAGGTATTATTTTGTATCATTTTCATTATTTCATACAATGTTAAACTATCTTCTGAACTCAAGAGCCATTAGCTTTCTTATCAGATTGTGGAATATTTTAAGGATGTCCATCTGCTTTAAGATAGTATCAGTATTTTTTCAGGTTTTTTTTAAGCCATAGCCTTGCCAAATGATCTCCAAAGTATTTTTCTATTTATATTCAGTCACTACTAATGAATTCTTCTTATTCCTTCATCTCACCCCTTTTCAATAGCCTTCTCTTACCAGATTTTTCTCACATGCTTTGGAACATGATACCGTTTTTCTCCATTTGTTTGCTGTATTTCTTCTGAAGGTCACTCAGCTTCTGAATAATCTATTTAATTTCCTCATTCTAAAGAACTTTATATTACTATTGGATTGGTTCTTTACCTCCTGCTTTCTACTTTTCCTCTCAAAGTATCAATTTGTATAGTCCACTCTGCCCTTTACTTCAATATACTAGTTACCATAGTAAGTGACTAACATATTTTTCTTAATTAATATCAAACTACTAAAATGAAAACAGAACAAACTGTTACAAGCAGTAACTGTTTTAAGTGCTTCACACAGTTTATTTAACTTAAACCTTGAATAAGCCTATGAATTGGGTAGTATGACAAATCCCAACTTTAAAAATAAAAGAATATGATATCTAAATCTCTTTCCCATATCCTAGATGCCTCCTGACTATGTTCTTATTATTCCAAATATATTTATCAGAATACTGATTTTTTTCTCCTCTTTACCAGTTCTACACATATGTAATATTCCAAAACATTAATGCCAGAAAAATTCATATCTTGCTTACACTAATGATGATTTCTTAAACTACTATCAGACAATATTCTAAATTTTTAAAATTTTAAACTGTACACAAAAGTTTCTCACCATTTTTCTTTTATTTTTTTCTCGCTGATACTGTTTTTTCTTCACTGTTACAATTTTTTCAGTTTTTTAAAAAATAACTCTTAAGTCTATAAAAAAAACATATTCCTTTGTAATCTTATTTTAGTATACATTAAAACAATGCCCAAGTTTAAAAAATATTTTTCAAATTATTCTCAGACATCTATAGATGAAAAGAAGAATGTTCTTTTCACTGTCAATCATGTTACTCTATCAATTGTTGAACATGCATAATATTTTCATTAAAAGCTCAGAGAGAACCACGGGAATAATGAGGCATGGGGTATCCAGTTCACAGGATGCAGACTTGACCTGCAACCCTCAGATGCCTTCCTCTATGCTTCCCAAACTGATTGCATCACAGAACCTTAAAAGTTGGGGATGCAATTTTTTTTTTTTTCCTGGAAGGCGAGCATAATTACAGTTTCCTTATCTGGCTGACTTACTGCATTTCTAAACTGTCTCCAAGAAAGTAGCCACATTTAATATTCACACCTCAGCATGTGCTTCCTGGGCAGCTCCACCTTTCCCTGTCATGAACAATGCCATTCTCCAGGTCACCTGAGACATTTCCTCCTATTCCCAAGGTCAGACCTCTGAGGAGCCGTGCTTTACAAGGCAACTGTCACTCAAAATGGATTACTATTTATTTAAATATTTTGAAATGAATGTATTCTTGAATGTATGCAAGGTAATATTTATTTATAAGAAAGAAGGTTTTACCTTTGAATTATAATTGGAATTCACCCATAGAGTTGTAAGGGGGAAATGAGATTATGATCTAATAATTATATTTCAACTCAAACTAACACCCATGAGCAAGAAAGATTTTATCATGTATAATATGACTAAAAGAAAGAGTTCAAGAATAAGGGATTCAGTTTTTAATAATACCACAGTATATACAGAGTTAAGGATAAATAGAATGATGTTTTGCTCCCATTTTTAAAAAAATAACTCTCTTCTGTATTTATGCTTCTTGTTTGATTAGAATTTCAAGTCAATTATCTCAGGAATAATTTAGAATTATTATTCTGTTACTATCCTTATGGGAAAGCATTCCATGTTTTACTACTAAGTGTGATGTGGGCATAAAGTAGAAAATATTTATCATTGAAATAAATTATTTTTATCTTTCTAGTACTGTAAAATAACTGTTAGGAGTGATATTTCAAATCTATTAAACGCCAAATGCTTTTTATTAGTTATCCACAAGAAGTTCATAAGTGTCTTTCATTTAAAGTTCTTTATGATTATGAGATAGAATATTGCAAATATGGCAATAATGTCACATCACTGCATACATGCCCATTTGCCATGTGACTTTTCGAGCTTTTCCCACCGAGAGCAAGAGTTTAATTCTCCATCATGTGAATCTAGGTTTGTACATATGACTTGCTCTGCCAATGGGATATTAAAATATATGGTGCAAGTTAAGGCTAGGAAAGGTCCTGTGCTTTGAATTTGTCTTCTCTTATTGGTAGAAACCTTAACACACCATTAAAACAAGCCTAGCCTATCTTCCTAGAGTATGAAACCATATGGATAAAGGTCTCAGCTGTCCTTGATAATCTGGCTTCCTGAGCCCACCAGTTCAGGCCAAAGACCTGTGAATGGTGTCATCATAGATTATCAACAATAGCCAAGACAGATCAGACACACTATAAAGTCATGAAAAAAATAAACTTTTTTTTTTTGCTTTAACCCACTAAGTCTTGAGGTTGTTTATTACACAGTAATAATTGATATAATACTTTATACAATATTTTGTATTTTAAAAATTAAATCTTGATTTTTTCCTTTAAGTTTTTAATTTTCTATTATAGAACATTTAGTTACATTCTAATAATTACTTTATTATATACTATAGTAGTTTATTTTTAATAATTTTTTCTCTCTAAATACCACTTTGACCCTGCATGGATATTCCCTTTTAAGGTAATTTTAATAACCTAGATCCATAAAAGTTTTCTTTTACAAAACCTGTTATCTTTGAATAGTAAAGGTATAATATATGTTTAAAGGGCAATTTGTCATGTTTGGATATTTACATTGGCATTAGTTTTATTTATAAGAAATATTCAATTCTGTCTATATTTTAACAATTTACTGTTAACTCCATCTCTATCCTTCTTAACCCCTTTGGGGGTTTTGACTCTGGTGGCAGCAAGAAATGATGACAGCAATCAAGACAATCTGCTGCCACATGTATCAAGTCAAGTTATTAAAGGAGCGCTCCTAGGAGAATGTGCTTGAGTCTCTCCCAGTCCCAGGGCTGCTTGCCATGAAGTGTCCACCTGCTGAGTACATGAAGCAGAAAGGAGTCCCCAAAACACTTAATTTCTGTGACTTAGCAAGATTCTTGGGCTTGATATGCCAAGAACGGTGGGCTAAGTTAAAGTGAGTTCTAGTTGAGAAAAAAAGCTCGCCAAACCTGACTAAAGTTTGGTCAAGCAAGAAGTCCTTGTCATTATGTCAGCAAAATTGAGAGACCCTATAAATGGGAAAGTTGGCCTCGGTGCCTATAAATTTCTACCTTTGCTGGACACTAAGCTATACTTTGATGAACTATAATCATGTCTTTTGCTCACTTCAGGTTTATTAGGGAAAAATCATGAACTCTCTCCTGTCTTTCCTCTCCCCTATTAATTTTATGTTTTTTTTTTCTTTTTCTTGATAGTTTTTCTGATATAACACATTCTATCTTTACAAATTAAACTTTAAACATTTTCTTAGTTGAATAGTGTTTTTTTCTCTTCTGGTCAATATTACCCAACATTTCTTTGAAAATTTCTGTCAGTTAATCCAATTAAGATCTTGATGTTTGTATTAACTATCTATTGATATGTAACAAATTATTCCAAAACTTATCAGTTTAAAAGAACAAACATTTATCATCTCACAGTTGCTGTGGGTTAGGAATTTGGGTGTGGCTTAACTATATACCTCTGCTGAAATAAGTTCTTCCTTGATTCTGCTCGCAGCAGCAATTGTTGGAACTCAGTCTCTCCTTGAATCCTGCTCAACTATACTAACTGTGGGGTACAAGTCCATTATCCTGCCCCACTATGCCAACTGTTGTAGTACTCACTCTTTAAATCCTGGTCCATTATGCTAATTGCTGCATCCTAGTCCCTCTGGCAGGGACTGGACCTCCTGGATGCCGGGTATCAGGCAGAGAAGACAATATGAGAACTGTCATCTACACTAATAAAAGAGAAAGATGCAAATTGACTATACCTTCATGATGCCCACCAGCCAATCAGGAGTGAATATGCAAATTAACCCACCATTTTGGTGGATTAATTTGCATACACAGGCACGGAGCAAAGACTGAAGACTGAAGGCTCTGCTGTGGCCAGAGCCAAGCCTGAAGGCAGGAGGCTTGGCTCCACTGAAGCCTGAAGGCTTGGCTTCGTTGCAGCCTGGGTCCTGGGTGCCAGAGGAAAACCAGTGCCAGCATCCAGGGGAAGGAAAGCCTATTGCAATGAGCCTCTAGTAGGCATATAAGAATCTTTATTGTAGTCCAAGTAGCCATTGCTACCAAGTAGCTATTAGACAAAGCAGTCCAGTAAGTCAGTCCTTGCTAATACAGTAGCAAACACAGGAGCATCCTAGCAAAAACAGACAGGAAAGGCTGGTCGGTAATACATCTTCCCCACAACACAGTCCCAATATGGGAACTATACAAACATAGTAGCCTGACTAAGCAGCCTCACATAACAGCAGCCTCTCACTGGCTGGTCAGTAACACACTTCATACTAACTTAGACAAAAGAAGCTTCTTGCCAAATGGTGACATCAATCTTTTGGGTTATAGAAGGGCATGCTTGTGCAGTGTATACAGTGAAACTGTTGCATCCTTGCACCTGCCTATGGCAACTTGGCCTTGAACATGCTGATTCGCAATCCCATGCTCAGATTGGCCTTGAACATCTGGTGTACACTGACTGATTAGGGTTCCCACAGCCTCCTAGTCAGAGTTTCTCACAAGGTTCAAATTAGGCTATCAGAAGAGCTACAGCCATTGCTCAATTGATGACAAATCCATTTCCAAGATCATTCACATGGTGGTCCAGAGGCATCAGGCATCAGGCCTCAGCTGGTTGTTAGCAAGGACTTCTCTTGATTCCTTGCCATGTGCTCCTCTCCATGGGCTTCATAACCTGTCAGGTTTTCTTCCCTAGAGAAAGGAGTTTAAGAGAGGGAAAATGATAGAGGGCATTCTAGACAAAAGCCTTATTCTTCAATCTAACCTCCAAAGTAATATCCCGTCACTTTACCATATTATCATCATTAGGAACAAATCGCTAGGTTTAGACTGCACTCAAAGGGAAGGGATTAAGATATCTCCATTACTATTCTAGTGTTATGTAACCGATTGCCCTAAAATGTAGAGCAAACATGTATGGGTGTCACTCTACAGGGTCAGGAATCCAGGCAGGGCTAGCAGGGATCTCTGTCTAAAGGCCCCTCACAAATCTGCTATCAAGGAGTTTCACCTGGAAGACTGGGTGACAATTAGGTGCTAAGATGACTCCCATGGTTGTTGGTAGGCTTTGGTTCTTTTGGGCTGTTGGATTGAGGGCCTCAGTCTTTCTTGCTATTGGCCAGAGTCCTCCCTCAGTTCTTACCTGTTGACTTCTCCATGGGCAGCTCACAAATGGCAGCTTACTTCTTTAGAGCAAACATGAGAAAGAGCAAGAGTGGATGAGCAAGATGAAGTTCACCATCTTTTCTGTAATCTAATCTTTGGAGTGACACAGCATCACTTTTGCCATGTTTTATTTATTGCAAGCCAGCTCTTAAGTCCCACTCACATTCAAGGGGAGGAGATTACACAAGGGCATGCATATAAGGACTCAGGGATCCTACGTGGCTAAATTAGAACTTCCTGTCCCAATGATATTATATTACTGACTGGAAGCCCAGTGCACAAAATTCGTGCATGGGGTGGGGTCCCCTCAGCCCAGCCTGCACCCTCTCTAATACAGGACCCCTTGAGGAATGTCTGACTGCCGGTTTAGGCCTGATCCTGGAGGGCCTAAACTGGCAATCAGACATCCCTCTCACAATCAGGAACCACTGGCTCCTAACTGCTCACCTACCTGCCTGCCTGATTGCCCCAACTGCCCTCCTGCTGGCCTGGTTGCCCCTCAAGCCCCACTCTACCAGCCTGGTCACCCCACACAGCCTACTGTTCAGTCGTTTGGTCATCCCTCACTAACCCCCCTGCCGGCCTGGTTGCCCCATGCAGCCTGCAGTTTGGTTGTTACTGTGAGGGCATCATGACCAATTTGCATATAACCCTTTTATTAGTGTATATTTATATAAATGTTTTTATTTAAAATATTTTTTATTTGCTATCAGCATCTAATAGAATTTTAGTTGTCATTTTAATTAGTTTGTCACATATACATATTAATTGTATATTATGTTATCAAGCTTAACCATTCCCCTGCAGTGACTTCCATTGTAACTTGCAACTCACATGAAAAAAAATATGATTGAGCTGGTAAGAAATAAAACAGGAGGTTGAAAAACTAACTTCAGAGGTGAAAAAAAAAAATAGAACGGGAGAAAATGAGTCCATGTAAGTTAGCATAAGTGATGAAGGCTAATTAATGATCTAAAGGATTGTAGAATCATACTTTTATCTCTGAGAGACAATGTGACTGCCAGATTATATCTAATAAAATGTATTAAGTACATATTTTGTATTCATGTTGTATATTATACAATTCTAATAGTAGTTACACTTACCTAAACATGTAATTATCTGTTAAATCAAATAAACATATGAAAGTAACCATTACCATCCATTTATTAATTCTCACAGCTGTGCATTTTCCAAATGAGGTAATTAGTGAAGATTTAATTACAAAATTAAAAGTATAAAAAATAGGTTATATCTAATGATACAAGCAAGAAGCTAGCAATTTAAGTACACAGAGTCTCATAGAATGTGCCCTAGCATTTCTTATAAACAAATAAAATATGTCTGTGGAGTCATAAATTTGAATTAAAAACCTCAGTCTCTGTTAATTAATTGCATAAAATATCAGAAGCCTTGTTAAGTTTTCTCACAGAAGCCAAATAAATAAGACAATTTTACACTATCTCTTTCTACCTATTTTAAGTGTTAGAAGTGGCCTAAAACAATTTTATCTATTTATCTCATCAATACACTGGTTATTATCATTGAGTAGTAAGAATTCCAAGCATAACATAGAGAATGAGAAGCTAAAAATCACAGCTATCCAGACATTGTTTTGTCACTTGTTTAGAAACAATGATAAATTCAAAAATTAATCGCTGTATGTGTTCTTGTTAGATCAAATAAATACTATATTTTTCCAATAAATATTGACATCAGTGGAGAATCCAAGATGGTGGCATAGGTAAACACCTAAACTGCTGCCTCACACAACAATTTCAAAACTACAACTAAAAGACAAAACGTCTATCACCCAGAACCACGGGAAAGATGGATGAGTGGAAGTTCTACAACTAGAAGGAAAGAGAAAAGAGCACTGAGACGTGCACAAGCACTGAAAAGCTGAGGTACAGAGGCCCATGATCTGGGCTGGCGGCAGGCATTGCTTTTTTCAACCCAAAGGGAGACAAGCCCCAATTAATCTGAAACACAGTTTCTGGGGAGACGTGGGGGACCCAAACTCCTACAGGGAGAAGCTGGATTATCTGCTACCGGGTCGGAAAGTGAGGGGGGCCTGCTTGCAGAGCTGTGCGCAAGAATAACTGTTTACTGCACTGGGGCGCGGGATGCAGGGATGAGGTCGGAGACTCAGAGCCGGCTAACTAGCAGCCATTGCTGTTTGCAACACCCTAGCCTAGCGACGCCCTGAGACCCCACCCCGCACAACCTACAAACCCACCCAAGCTCCAAGCAGCAGCTTTAGCATAAGAAAGGCCTGCCCTATCACAGCTTAACCTAGCAAACTTGCAGCCTGGGTCAGACAGCTTCAAAACCTCCAAACCCCAAGGAAAGAGGAGAAAACTGTAGCTCTTGCTCTAACTCCTGCTGGGTAAACTCAGACAGTAACTGACCTGCACCCCATTGGAGATCCAGAAGCCAGTATATCTAGTGGTCAATGTGAGACACCAGATTTCAACTCCTCACATCCATAAGTGACACATTCAAGAGGCAGACTCAGTGAGCAACAAAGCCCCACTGAAACAAGTCCTGCCCCATAAGTGTATCTTCAGCGCAGCAGTTCTTCCATTATAGACACAGCAAGTCCGCACAGCCAGTTGGCCTGGAGGTCAATTCCTCCCAGTGTACCAACAGCAATCAAGGCTTAACTACACCAAGACTTTGCACTCAGCCCACAAAGGGGTGTACCAAGAGAGTCCACCTCAGGTGATTGGGGAGGCTGAGCTACTGCTCCCTATAGGTCACCTACCACACAAAGCCACTCCATCAACATGGAAGCAGCCAAAATGCGGAGACAAAGAAACATGTCACAAATGAAAGAAATGGAGGAAAGTAAACTCCTGGACCACATAGAGTTCAGAACCACATTTATAAGGTTACTCAAGAATCTTCTAGACACCGCTGAGAAACTTGATGAGACCTTTAAGGATCTTAATGAGAATGCCAAAAAAATGGAAAAGGACCAGTCAGAAATGAAGCATACACTGTCTAAAATAAAGAATATACAGAATCTCAACTGTAGATCAATGTACCCCAAGAATCAAACCAAAAATCTGAAATATGAGGAAACAAAAAACACCCAACCAGAAAAACAAAAAGAAAAAAGAATCCAAAAATATGAAGATAGTGTAAGGAGCCTCTGGGACAACTTTAAGCGTTCCAACATCCGAATTTTTGGGGTGCCAGAGGAAGAGAGAGAGCAAAATATTGAAAACCTATTAGAAGAAGTAATGACAGAAAACTTTCCCTATCTGGTGAAAGAAATAGACTTACAAGTTCAGGAAGTGCACAGAACACCATACAAGAGGAATCCAAAGAGGACCACACCAAGACACATCATAATTAAAATGCCAAGAGCAAAAGACAAAGAGAGAATCTTGAAAGCAGCAAGAGAAAAATGGTTAGTTACCTACAAGGGAGCACCCATATGACTGTCAGCTGATTTCTCAGCAGAAACTATGCAGGCCAGAAGGGAGTGGCAAGAAATATTCAGTGATGAACAGCAAGAAACTACAACCAAGATTACTCTACCCAGCAAAGCTATCATTCAGAGTTGAAGGTCAGATAAAGAGCTTCACAGGCAAGAAAAAGCTAAAGGAGTTCATCACCACCATACCAGGATTACATGAAATGCTGAAGGATATTCTTTAAGAAGAGGAAGAAGAAGAAAAAGGGAAAGATAAAAATTATGAAAAGCAAAATTACATCAAGTATATACCTACCACCAAGTGAATCTAAAAATCAAGGGAATAAAAAATCTGAAGAACAGAATGGACTGGTGAATATAATAGAATCAGGGACATAGAAAGAGAGTGGACTGAGAATTCTCAGGGGGAAGCGGGTGTGAGGGGTATGGGAAGAGATTGGACAAAAATCTTACTCCTATGGATGAAGACAGTGGCAGGGGCTAAGGGCATGGGGTGGGGTGGGGAATCAGGTGGAGGGGAGCCATGGGGGGAAAAAAAAAGAGGAACACCTGTAATAATCTGAACAATAAAGATTTATTTAAAAAAATTGACACCAGTAAACACTGAACTTAATTGATCTGCCATTAACCAAAGTGGGATTCCCTCAGTTGCATTCCTTAATGTAATTAATCAATATTCTTCTTAATTAAGGATATTAATTAATGAAGTAATGACTTAAATTTGAGGCTCATTCTAGTCTGGTATCTTTGCCTTGTTTCTGAGTAATATATATATTCTTTATTCCAGAGTTGTCTCACAAATAGTTATGATCATTTACTCTATGGCAACCTATCATTTCATTGCCTTCATATTGGCAACAAAGGACCTCATTTTTCTGAAATTCCTAATATGTTTGATTCTGTCATGATTGATCCGCAGAAGCACAAAGTAGAGCAGAAAAGAAAGAAACCATGGATTGTCAGATAATCAGCTCATGAGATAAACTGAACTTTAGTGGGGTTTTTTTCCATAAGTGTCATCCTTCTATATAGTGTATCATAAGGAATCTAATTAGATTATTAGAGAATAGCAATAGAAAATTTATTGAGTATCAATATACAGGAATACCAAGGTCCTGAAACTCATGCCAGACATATTTGAAGCATCAGAATAGGAAATCTCATCTTGGAAATTCTTGAGAGTATGGCAATTTGTATTCTAACAAGGTGGAAGGATATTTTCAGAAAATAAATTATCCAACATTTTGTTAGTGTTTAACATCTGTTGTTTAGTTTAACTAATCCAAACTAAATTGGATTAGTGCTTAATCCAATTTTGAAACTATATATCCTGAATTCATTCACTTATTTCCATTTCCACTGCTAATACTCAAATGTTAATGATCTAAGTCTCTTGCTGTAAAAACCACTCTGAGTTTTTTTTTAACTATATAAAATAACTGTTATTCAAATATGTTGGACTAATGGAAATGGAGAGTTGAGGTCCTTGAGCAAAGGGAAACAAATACATTTAACCTCATTGATTATTCTTTATATCTGCCTGAAACCACTTTTCTAAATTCATTGCAGAAATGACCAACTCAAATGAGATAGGATCGTCTTGCTGAGATAAAGAGTGTGGTATTGGAGTTGGAGCTATTGGTATACAGAATTTCTGAATCAAGATAATGAAGGGAAGGGGAGCTATAGATTGGTTTAGAAATTCTAGGATAAAGAATCATATTATTTTTCTTCCCAAGAGAAAGATAAGATCCAAATAGCATTGAACATGGTTAATACTGGATTTGAATGATATAGATCAATTCTACAGAATTTGTGATTTACAGACCATGTGGTTATTATGAGTGTTTATAATTGGTTGTTCTGAGATAAGGAGTTTGCATAAAAATACAAAATAACATAGTCACTCAATTCAGTTTAGCTAATATTTCCCCTTTGGTAGTATGACTTTCTTCAAGAATAAAGTGGTCTGTTGATTTACATTCTCGTCAATTTTCAATCTTATTCAGAACCAGCCTTTGAGTAACACTAAAAGCTGTAAAGTTGATGGTTCCTAGTATCTCATCACTGACTTTGAGAAAAAAAAAAGTTTTTCTCGTGATTCTGCTATTCTAGTGTTCTTGTGATATCTAAATGATTCCATATAAAGATACTGGGCTATGGTATATGTTGCTAGACAAATGGTCTGAAGTTCTTTGACTCAAGCATTTGTTTGGGGCTTCTCTTGGCAGCAAAACTTGGTAAATTCTAGGTGAATATCATGAGTCCCATGTAATGTAAATAAAATTTACAGCATGCTATGTGTTATAGAATTAAATGATCTGTATACTGAGGTTTATAGATATTATAAGGATTATTTCTCTGAGTTGGTGGCATTCAGATGAGTATATAATAATATCTACTCATTGTTGAGAATTGTGTATGCCAGGTTCTCTTATAATGTTTTATAAGATAACTAGTAGCCCTGCATACGAATCCGTGCACCAGTAACTCACTGCTGCCCTCCAGTAGCTCTCTGCCCACTGCCCTGCCCTCCTGTAGCTCCCCCTACCCACCCTCATAGCTTGCTGCCCTGTTCCCTCCTGTAGCTCTCCACCGCCTGCCTGTAGCTCGCTGCCCCACCCTCCTGCTGATCCGTGATCTGGTCATTCATTACACAGTTGGTTGTTACGCTTCATGGCTTAACAACCATTTGCATATTACATCTTTATTATAAGACAATATTGTACCTGCTAAGCCTAAAGTGGCTAAGAGTCTCACCTAAAGATTTCTTTCTTTGTCTGTGGACTTTGCTGACTTCAGAGCCATGCCATATGCCCAAAGGATGAGTATAATATTACCAAACAATGGAAGAAAAATTGTAAAGATACAATGCAATGAAAAGGTCCTGAGAAGTCTATGGTAAAAAAAGTGTGGCAAGAGGGTTGAGGATGGAGAATCAAGTCTTGGTTTTATACTTTAGGTTAAAATAGTTTGAGCATTGTTTTTTTTTTTGTTTTTTGTTTTGTTTTTTTTTTTTAATAAGACTAGCATGATTGGGGCTGTTATTATAATACTGGTGACCTAGAGATAAACAAATGTGGATAAATATTGATGAGAGTAAGAATAGTTAGGAATTAAAATTGTCTAGGTAGTAATTGAAAAATCAAGAATGTCATCCAGATTTCCAGCTTTGAGGAAAAGATAGGATAGTTGAAACATTCAACAAGTAATGGGATTTAAAAAAATGAGAGCTGGGATCAGATTTGATGGTGAGTAATTACAATCCATATTTTCTCTGGGTAGTTTAAAACAATATTACTGTGATAATTACACTTAATATGAGATTAAGTTTATGACACAGTATTATTAAATGTATGATACAGTATTACTAGTATTATCTATAGTTAAATGTTGTACCATAAATGTATTGAACTTATGTTACATAACTAAAACTTTATATCCTTCAATTAACAACTCCCCATTTCCTTCTCATCCAGTCCCTGGCAACCACCATGTTTTGCTTTTATGGATTTGACTATTTTAGATACCACATATTGGTAGAATCATGTAGTATTTGTCTCACAGCTGGCTTATTTCATTTAATATAATGTTCTCAAAATTCATCCTTGTTACATATTCCAGGATTTTTTAAATTTATAAAGCTGAATAATAATCTGTTCATGTTTATACCACATTTTTTTTTACCCATTCATCCATTGATGCACATGTATGTTGTTTCTATATCTTAACTGTTGTGGACAGTGATGTGGTGAATAAGGGAGTGGTAATATCTTTTTGAGATCCTAATATCAATAATTTGTATAAGTACATAGAGATGGGACTGCTGGAAAATAGTTCTATTGTTAAGTTTTTGAGGAATTTTCATATTGTTTTTCATAGTGACTGCAGTATTTTGCATTTCTACCAAGAGTGTGAAAGGTGTACAAGTATACCTTTTTCTCCACATTCTAACCAACACTTGATAACATTCATCCTTACAAGCTGAGGTGATATCTCATTTTCATTTGCATTTCCCTGGTGATTAGTGATGATAAGCATTTTTTGTATATCCATTGGTTATTGTCTATTTCCTTGAGAGATATAACTATTCAAGTCTTCATTCCAGTTTTCAAATTAGGTTATCCCTTCCACAGGAGAAGACCATCACCAATCAACCAGGTTAGTCTCTATGTGCCTTTCAAACCTTCTTGCTGATCCAAACTGCTGTCTTAGTTCTTAACTTTCCCTTCTCAGAGAGAGCCTGAGAACTGGGATTTATTGCCCACTCACTCTGGGAGCCCTGGCCAGTCATTATATGCACATTTCTTCAAACTGTTTGTTCTCTGTAACCCCCCAGGGTACTAGTGTATGAAGGTTTCTGTCAGCTCTCTGAAACAGAAGGCAGTTCCTCAGGTGAAACTTGGGAAAGTTGAGATCTTAAATGAGAGGTTCAATTCCTTAACCACTCAGTAAGAAGCTGGGAGATGGGGGTTCCCTCTGATCATATGACAATGTGCCAGAGATGGAGATTTAAGCAAGGAAGGGTCTTTCCTACTGACTTTGATGTGGCTGGTTTCACAGCTGCACAGGGTGCAGAAGCCTCCCAATTAGCTTCTGTGTTTCTTATAAAGGAAATTTGCTGTGCCTTTTCCAATTAGTATGTCCATGGAAAGAGGTGAGTCCAAGGCATCCTGTTTAGCCATCTTGCTAACCTGGATAAATTATTTAATCACTGTAAGACTTAGTAGCATGGCATGTAAATAGCAAGAACAATACTGCTTATCTCAGAGGTGGTTGTGGAAATCCCAAAAGCACTGAAACTATGTAAGGCAGTTGGCAAAATGTCTGACAGATAGTAGTTCGTGAATGTAAAGTATTAGATATCAGTATTGATGTCTAATTAGGCTTAAGATGTTAACTAGACCCTTATATCTTCCCATATTTACTATAGACACTCTCCTCATGAAGAGTAATGAATTGTTTATTTTATTCTTATTTATGTTGAGTCAGTTTCTCTGTAGTTTCTCTGAGAATTAGTCTGCTATGTAAATGACTAATCTGGCATGTAGTCCATTATGTAGCTTTTATAGAGGAAATTTGGGAGCACAAATTGTTTGGTTAGGGTTCCTGCTGAACATCAAATGTTTTCTCTGTGGGAAGGATTACCTCTAGGAGTATACTGTGTGTGAGGTGACAAAGGGCAGTCTAACTGGGATTGACGCCGTGTGACTTTCCTTAATCCAGACATTCTAAGGGGAGGTTTACAGATTAGAAGTAACATTAGGTAAATGACATATGAAACACCCATAAACTGATGAAAACTAGTTAAAATAAATTGTCATGAAATCAAGAAAAATGTCCACATTTTATAATAACAAAATATGCAACATTTTTCTTTCAATGCAAGAAGTTCACTGTTGCTATGACGTACAAGAACTAGTTCACATCTAATTATATGCAGAGACAAAAAAGTGAAAGATTAGTCTTGGGACACACAAAATGGGGGGAAAAAGTAGATTTTTCTGAACTCATCAATCCAAAGGGAATTGAAGTCAATAAAATTAAATTCCATTAGATGCATTAAAAAAGAGAGACAATTGTTATTTTTAAAATATGTACTTTTAGATGCATAAAATAATAGAATGAAATATACAGAAAATGATGAGGGTAAGAAATAGAATGACCATACCATGGCAACAGCAGAAGTTTATATTCAGATCACTAGGAATTAAATTTGATTTCTTGTCTTATTTGTCACTGATGTGGAAGTACTCTTTATGTTGATACAGTAATAACCCACTATCAAGTATTCTCAATAGTGAAAAATCCAGCTCTATTAACATCATCATCTATTCATATCTACATTTTAATGCCAAAAATAAAATTTCTATTATTGACATAGTTATAGCAATAAGCTTTAATTTCTGTTGTGAATAATTTTATTTGAAATGCTTTAGGGTTTCTAAAATGATTATTGGATTTTCACACATATTAATGTGAAATTGTTATTAGAGAGAGAAGAAACGGGGGTGGAGAAAATTAGAAGTGCTTAGAGTTAAGTGCTAGTTGGGACTTTAATATATAATCTCTTCTATTTCCCTTATTTTCTTATTCACTTAAAACACGTATAAAACACTTGTTGTGTAGCAGAGGAATCATGCTAGGTGACTCAAATCAAGTAAAGAAGATATTGTACCTGTTCTCTGATAGTAATACTCTAAAGAGCATATGTAAAAATAATAATAAGGGAAAAGATTGGTGTGATATAAGAGAATTTGTTGTTCCAGAATTCTGAATGGTTCCAAAAGAAACTGAGATAATATCAACTTTAGAGTCCTGAAAAATGGAGCTTCAGAAATAGGTAGAATGTGGAAAGTAGTGAGTGTATCAGGTTCTCCAGAGAACCAGAATCAGTAATCTCTCAATAATTTCTCTCTCACTCTCTTTTTTAGAAATAATAAAATAGTACTAGGTAGATTTTATGAGAGAAATTTTAAATAATTGCAGACATGATTACAGACACTGGTAAATCCAAAATCTTTAGGGTAGGCCAATAGGCTAGAGACCCACTCAAATCCAAAAGCATTCTACTGGTTTCTTGGGGAGGTCAACTTTTTCCTCTTAATGCCTTCAAGTGATTAAACAAAGTCTACCAAAATTATGGGAGGATAATCTTATATCCTCAAAGTCTAATGATTTAAATATTAATCTCATCCAAAAATATCTTCATAGCACCACATAGACAAATGTTAGACCAAATATCTGGGTACTGTGGCCTAGCCAAGTTGACATCCTATCTAAAATAAAATAAAAGAGCAATATGCAAATTAACCATCACTCTGCTACACCCACAAGCCAGTCAGGAGCAAGTATGCAAATTAACCCAACCAAGATGGCTGCTGCCACAGAGAGAGCAGGTTTTCCTGACAATGGAAGAAGCCAAGCTTTCCACATACCCTGGCCGGCCCAGTCTTCCACTCAAAGCTATAAAGTTTCAATTATAGAAGATAAATAAATCCCAACAAAAATGGCTGTGGCCACAGAGAAGGCAGGAGGCTTGGCTCTGCTCAAGGCTACAAAGTTTCAATTATAGAAGATTAAAAAATCCCAGATACCAGGGCCTCTGCTTGGGTTGACACAGGGTGTGGCTGGCCTGCAAACCACCACAGGCCCCTCTCCCAGGCCGCCCCACACCCCAAGGGAACCCCCACCCTGATCCAGGACACCCTTCAGGGCAAACCAGCCGGCCCTCACCCCTGCACCAGGCCTCTATCCTATCTAATAAAAGAGTAATATGCAAAGTGACCATCACTCCAACACGTAAGATGGCTGCCCCCATGTACACAAGATGGCCACCACAAGATGGCCAGCAGGGGAGGGCAGTTGGGGGGAACCCAGGCCTGCAGGGGAGGGCAGTTAGGGGCAAACAGGCTAGCAGGGAAGCAGTTAGGCATCAATCAGGCTGGCAGGGGAGTGGTTAGGGGGTGATCAAGCTGTCAGGCAGAAGTAGTTAGGAGCAATCAGGAAGGCAGGCAGGCAAGTGGTTGGGAGCCAGCAGTCCTGGATTGTGATAGTGATGTCTGACTGCCCATTTAGGCCCGATCCCAGTAGGATCGGGCCTAAATGGGCAGTCGGACATCCCTTGAGGGGTCTCAGATTGGAGAGGGTGCAGGCTGGGCTGAGGGACACATCCCCTCGTGCATGAATTTTGTGCACTGGGCCTCTAGTCCTATATGATAAAAGGCTAATATGCAAATTGACCAAACAGTGAAATTAAGGTCGCTATGATGCGCACTGACCACCAGGGGGCAGATGCTCAATGCAGGAGCTGCCCCCTAGTGGTCAGTGTGCTCCCACAGGGGAGTGCTGCTCAGCCAGAAGCCAGGCTCATGGCTGGTGAGCACAGCAGCAGTGACGGGAGCCTCTCCTGCTTCCATTACAGGTCTAAGGATGTCTGACTGACGGCTTAGGCCCCGGGGGGGGGGAGGGTAGGAAGCCCTAAGCCATCAGTCAGACATCTCCTGAGGGCTCCCAGATTTTGAGAGGGTGCAGCCTGGGCTGAGTGACCACCCCCCGAACCCCGCGAGTGCACAAATTTTGTGCATCGGGCCTCTAGTATAAAATCAGCTACATGGGTAGAAATAGAAGGAGGATATTTCATGTGAACAGGTCTTGACAAAAAATATATATACAAATGACAAGGTAGAAAGTTTATCTTGGGAAAAGAAAGAAATAAAGAATGTTTCACTGAATCATAATGGATTCTGCTATTAATCAGATAAACTGCAAAATCACGACTCTTCTTACTAGGTGTATAACTTTTGAAGTTAATATTTATATACTTTAGCTTTCCAGGTATTTAAATTGGTATGCTAATGCCTGCTTTATTAGTGTGATTTGAGAGTTAAATGCATTTAAGTGTGGATAGTTCACATCATACTGTTTGGCTCATAGTGAGTGATCACGAGTTGGGAGATGGCACAGCGTAGCATTGTAGTTAAAATTCCAGAATCTTAGACAAGCCTGAGCTCTACTTTTAGATCCTTCACTTTTTTTTACCTGAGTAACCTTGCACACACTGTTTATTATCTCTCAACACCTGTTTTTTTCCTCCTATAGTGGGTTTAATAGTAAAATACCCATAACAGATGATATACAGTAAGGGCTATGGAATTGTCAACTATTAGTATTTATAGAGTAGCAGGATACTTTATGATAATTAGTTCATTTTTATTCATCACCATTAGTCCCTAATTTGTCTTGTTCTTAGAAGTGACAGGAGAAAAAAATCATGAAAAGATGGCCAATCTGTGTAGTCTTAGTTCTGGGCTTATTGAATCCAAGGAACTATATATGGCTTGTATATCTCAGGGCCTAAAACAAAAGTTGGCAGAAATCCTTCTCCATTCAGGCCTCTGTTTGGGAGTTTCAGTCCACTGGAGAGAGAAGATGAAAGGAACCTAGAAAGATATAGTTTTAAACACATTCATAAGAGGAAGGTGTTTGGGGGATTTCTCTGAATGGGTTGGTGGGATCTCAGAGATTACGATTGTATGCATTAGAAGAATAACTCCTGATATCTTTTCTTGAAACCTAAGCAGTAGTCTCCAAGTTCAATCTGCTCAGTGGCAATGAAAGCTGAGGGCACACCTCTGACGCTCCCACTAGTGGTAGTGCTATACTGAATATAGAGGAGTAATATTCCACAAGATCACCATCTAACAGAAGGACTAATGGTGATGTTGGAAGTTTCAGGAACTAAGAGCCATGTCCTCTTTTGTAGGGCTCATTTAAGTCCCAGGATCACTCCTAACCATTTCAATGTGATGGTCCATGGACTATACTTTGAATAACAAGTTACTAGATTCTCATTTGGCTTTTAGGACAGTCTTTTGATATCTTCATATTTCTTCTCAATTTTTCTATCATTACCCTTGCTCCTTAAAAAGAACATAGAAAAAGTAGCCTCATTAGCAGGACTTTTAAATGTTAATTGCTAAAAAGCACTCTATATTACAATGTAGATATTTATTCATTATTCACTCATTTATCATATATTAATTAATAATTAAGTATTAATTATTAATCTCCTGTTATGTACCAAGCACTGTTTTAAGCAATGGAAATACAGTGATGACAATAAAAAAAGAGTAACAGCATCTGATTTAGGCATTAAAAAGATAACTTATCAAGAAGCACATGAAAAAATGCTCAGCATCATTAGTAGTTAGGGGATGCAAATCAAAACAACAGTGAGATATTACCTTACTGGATAACTAGAATAAAAAATGCAGGTAACACATTTTTAGTGAGGCTGTCGAGAAATCATATACAGCTGGTAGGACTGTACAATGATCCAGGCATTTCAAAATGAATATAGCAATTGATTAAACATAGAAGCTACCATATCTATATATATAAAAGGCTAATATGCTAAGTGTCCAACCGTTGGACTGGTTGCTCTGATGCGCACTGGCCACCAGGGGCAAACACTCAACATCATGAGCTGCTGAGTTGCAGTGACTTGGCAGCAGTGATTCTTGGGTGACGCACCCTGAAACCAGAGAGGAGGGAGCCCTATTCCTCATGGGGCCATGTGATTCCACCTAGGCCATAGGTTATGTTGTTGCTGGGGCACTGTTGGCTCTGAATCTGGTTTACTGCACACCTGTGCTTGCATTCCACACCCTGTACGACAGCAACTTTGCAGAGTGCACTCTTGCACTCCAGGACCCATAGGGGGATGTTGGATAGCTGGTTTCAGTCTCACAAGCCAGGCCAAGGGACCCCACCTGCTAGAGGGACACTGCTCACTCCGCAGACACGGGGGAGGGACCATGGGAGGTTGGCTATAGGACGTATCCAGCCCATCTTGCCCAGTCCCACCCTGCCGGTCACCTTCTAATTAACTTCCTTTCAATGTGCATGAATTTGTGAACTGGGTCACTAGTTATATGATAATTCCAGTCTTTGGTATATACTCAAGAGAAATAAAAACATGCATCCACACAAAACCTGTACTTGAATGTTCATAACAAGATTATTCATAAGAGCCCAAAGATAGAAACAACCCAAGTATCTACCAGTAGACAAATAGGTAAGCTAAATGTGGTTTATCTATACAACAGAATATTATTCAGCCATAAAAAGGAATGAAGTACTGATAAATGCTACAACAAATGCTGTGAGTTGTTAAGTTCATTATGCGGAGTAAAATAAACTAGTCACAAAAAACTACACATTACTTAAGTCATCCATAGGAATGTCCAGATTGGGGGAGTTAATAGATATAGAAGGTTAATTAAAAGTTGCTAGAGACGGGCTAGCTGGCAGGGGTAGGAAACCTTTTTTTTTTTTCCTGCCAAAAGCAGTTTGGATATTTATAACATCATTCACTGGCCATACAAAATTATAAACTTAAACATTAGCCTGCTATATTTGGTCAAACATCTAATTAACTCATCCTCATGCCTTGGCAGGGCCAGATCAAACAATGTGCAGGCCTTATATGCCCTTGCCTGAGGTTCTCCACCTCTGGTAGGTGATGGGGGAATATGGAAGTGATAGCTGAGATGTTAAAATATTCTAACATTGACTGTGGTGATAACTACACTTCTCTGTAAATAAGCTAAAACACATTAAACTGTACACTTTAACTGGGTGAATGGTATGAGAATTATATATCAATAAATCTGCTTTCTTTTTCTGTTGTGCTTTAAATTGACTAGAGAGAGCAATCATAGAGGATGGAAGGCCACAAATGAGGTAATTTCAGTAGACTAGTGAGATAAGGAAAGCATTGACCAGACTGGTAGCCATGGAGATAGAAAAAAGTCAGTTAATTCCAAAAATAGCTGGCAAAACTTGCTGAAGAATGTTACATTAGTAAAGAGAGAGATCAAGGATGACTAACACACTTTTGGCCTCAGTAATTGGATAAATAAGAACCTGTCTTACTGATTAGAGATTTTCCAAGAATGAAGGTGAGGTGAGACAGTCAGGTCAGATAATATGCAGGCAAAAATCTAGATTTCTATTTAACAACAACTAGTCAGTGGAGGACAGTGAATCAGAAGCTAAAGTGAATGATTAAGGCTGGGGATGTAAATTTCATTTACATTTCATTTATTCATATTAATAATTTATTTTTTTCTGCACATTTCTGGAATCCAGGCAACTTGCTAGGTAGGCACTGATGGAAAACATCAAAAAAAACCAGACACTTTCTTTTTTTTAAAAATATTTTTATTGATTTCAGAGAAGAGAGAGAGAGATAGAAACATCAATGATGAGAGAAATCATTGATCGGCTGCCTCCTGCATGCCCCCTGTTGGGGATCAAGCCCACAACCCAGGCATATGCCCTTGACCGGAATTGAACCTGTGACCCTTCAGTCTAAAGGTTGATGCTCTATCCACTGAGCCAAGCCAGCTAGGGCAAGACACATTCTTCTTTTTTTTAAAATATATTTTTGTAGGTTTTTTTTTTTTACCATTTTTTTATTGTTTTAAGTATTACAAATAGTAGTACATATGTCTCCTTTTTTTCCCCCATTGATCTCCCCCCGACCTCCCCTACCCCCCAGTACATGCCTTCACCTGCCCGCCCTCCCCCCCCGCCCCAGTGTCTTATATCCATTGGCTGTGCTTATATGCATGCATACAAGTCCTTCGGTTGGTCTCTTACAGCCCTCCTCGCCCAACCTCCCCTGTCTTCCCAATGTAGTTTGACAGTCTGTTCAATGCTTCTTTGCCTCTGTATCTTTTTCCCACCATTTCTTTCCTTTAAAAAGTTTTGCCTTTGCAGACTAGAAATAAACATATAATAACAAAACAAGATAAAACAAAAAAAATGTTTGAGTCCCAATTTCAATGTCCAACAGTTCTGAGTCCCCATTTCAATGTCTAACAGTTCCTTATGTGTACATGTCAGCAATGATATCTGGATGGTGGGCACATGTTGGCAATGCAGGTCCGACCCTCTCTGGTTTGGTCCTAGGTAACCTGCAGCGGTGCACAGCTGCTGACTGCTCGCGTGGCAAGGCGTTGTCAGCGTCTTCCATCTCTGGACTGTTTTTTCCTCTTGTCTTCGTGGTTGGAGCACACCTGTCAATTCCTCTCTGTTGCAGGAATCCATCTGGTCTTGGGGTTGTTTTCTGAAAATATACAAATGTATTCTCGACC
Organism: Corynorhinus townsendii; assembly: GCA_026230045.1. Taxonomy (NCBI): domain Eukaryota; kingdom Metazoa; phylum Chordata; class Mammalia; order Chiroptera; family Vespertilionidae; genus Corynorhinus; species Corynorhinus townsendii. The sequence goes on along the minus strand of JAPDVU010000008.1, from coordinate 65,513,886 downwards.
AAAAGTTAATAAAGGAATCTTTTCTATATAATTGATTTGGGATCCTTTTTATTTTTGTTCAAACGATTTTCCTTTGTCTTATTTAGACACCATGTGTGTTTTTAATGGCCGTCTTGCTGTTAGCATTACAAATGAAACTTAATTTGGTAAAGTAAAAATTTTCTAGATGTAATTTACTTATAGGATATTTTTCCTTACATGATATTGCCCTACTATCCCCCCCCTTTTTTTTTTTTTATTAATGGAGGTTTTTGTAAATTTTATAATGAAGGGAGAGGGATAGAGAGTTAGAAACATTGATCAGCTGCCTCCTACACAACCCCTACTGGGGATGTGCCTGCAACCAAGAACATGCCAGGTTTGACTGGAATTGAACCTGGGACCTTCAGTCCGCAGTCCAATGATGCTCTATCCATTGAGCCAAACTGATTAGGGCGCAAGACACATTTTTACCTTTAGGGAATTTACAATGAAAGACTCATTAGTAACCAAAAAATTAGATATATGCATGAGTGTATAAATTTCCACCTCTATTAAGTGTGACATACTAAAGTATTTTCTGGTTAGTATACTTTATTTAAAGAGAGCTTGGTTAGACAACTCTATATAAAACTTGTCATTATGGATCTTCAACACATAAACCTGGGAGTTTTCAAGCTATGTGGCTATTCTCTGGAGCTATATATAAAGAGAAATGATTGTATTGAGGAACCCTTTCAGAGGTACACAAATCATTTAGTGATTAAAACTAAGGTGCTAAGATTCACCTTTGTACCCAAAGATCCAAGACAACAGTTAAGTAATCTATTTTTTTTTTTTTATCCTCCACCTCCAAGTGATTCTAATAATATTTAGAGCTGAAAACCACCGACTTCAGGACAAGGAAATGATGTTCACAAGAACAGTTTAGATAACAGGGATGGGAAGCTGAAAATTGAAAAAAGTGCCTGCAGCACAGTTGCTCTAATTTTACTTGAGATCTAACACATTCCCCGAACTGCCAAACTGGTGTCTGAGGTTTCGCCCTCTCAGAAGTGTGAGGTGCTTGTTCCAGCCTCCCTCTGAGTGGGGGGAGAACAAGAAGGCAGGGCAACATAAGGAATGAGCCCATGATAGTTAGAGCCTGCTTATTGTCCAGAGCAGAAGAGCTAGAAAAGAGTTATGTGTGACCTAAGGTAAGTTTGTCTGAAGTCCCTTTTTAGGGCGTGGCTCAGTAGTTGAGCATCAACCAATAAACCAGAAGGTCATGGTTCAATACCCAATCAGGGCACAAGCTTGGGTTTCAGGCTTGATCACCAGTAGGGGGCATGCATGCAGCAGGCAGCCAATCCATGATGTTTCTCTCGCATGGATGTTTCTATCTCTTTATCCATCTCCTTCTCTCTCTACAGTCAATTAAAAACATATTAAAATAAAGACATAAATAAAGAAGAGACATAATTCCACTGTTGGTGGCAGTGCAGACTGGTACAGCAACTATGGAAAACAGTATGGAGTTTCCTCAGAAAGTTAAAAGTGGAACTGTCTTTTGACCCAGCACAAACTTGGTATATAGTGAAGAAACTCAAATCACTAATTTGAAAGAATATATTCATCCCTATGTTCATAGCAGTGCTATTTATAATAGCCAACATCTGGAAACAACCCAAGTGCCCATCAGTAGGTGAGTGGATTAAAAAGCTGTAGTATATTTACACAGTGGAATACTACTCAGCTATTTTTTAAAAAAGGAAATCTTACACTTTGTGACAGCATGGATGGGCCTATAGATTGTTATGCTAAGTAAAATAAACCAGTCAGAGAAGGTCAAATACCTATGATCTCATTTATATGTAACTCTAATGAACAATAAATTGTCAAACAAAATATAAACAGAGGCATAGATATATGGAACAGACCGAGGAAAGGGAGTTGTGGAGCTGGATGAAAGAAGGTGATGAGACTAAACTATATATATATATATATATATATATATATATATGACACATAGACATAAGCAACAGTGTGTGATAACCAAAGGGAAACGGGATTGGGGAATAGGTGCAGGTGGGCAAAGTGATGGGGTGTGAAGGGGGATGGAAAGAGACTTTGTTTGGGATGATAGATACATAATGCAGTGTGCAAATGATGTTTTATTGAGTTGTACACTTGAAATCCTTATGTTCTTGTGAACTAATGTCACCAAAATAAATAAATTAATTAACTAATAAGGTACAACTATATCCATATATAGTATTTGTGTAAAAACAACACAAAGTAAGTCACTGCAAATATGTTTGAAATATGAGACTTAGGTATTAAAATACCACACAACTTTATTTAGATCCTATTAATTATATTTTGCTCCTGTTTGTCTTTTCTTAATTAAATTTTGGGGTGACGTTTGTTAATGAGATTATATAGGTTTCAAGTGTACATTTCTTTGGTATATGATATGTATATTTTATTGTGTGCCTATCACCCAAAGTCAAATAATCTTCTGTCACCACATATTTGACCCCCTTTACCCTTTGCTAACCCCGCACTCCCATTCCCTCTGATAACCACCATGCTGTTCTCTGTGTCAATGACTTTTTATTTGTTTTTTTCAGTTGTATATCTCGCATATGATTTCACTCATATTTTGTCTTTTAGAAGATGTTTTAATTTAGTTGCTTAATTTATTCCCTATTATTTTTCTCAAAAATACATAAATAATTTCTCTTTTCCATGCTGCCTTACAAATGGATTTATCCCATGTGTTGTGATATATAATTTTTCTTAATCGTGCTTTTCTTTCTTCTTTATTTTCAAATATCTTTTTATTTTTTTAAATTTAAATTTATTGTTTAAAATATTACATATGTCTCCCTTTTCCCCCATTGACCTCTCCCCAGGCGCTCCCACCCGCCCAGCACATGGCCTCACCCCCCAACTGTCTGTGTCCATGGGTTATGCTCATTGCATGCATACAAGTCCTTTGGTTGGTCTCTTAAACCTCCCCTCAATCCCCTGCCTTCCCTCGTAGGTTGGAAAGTCTGTTCGGTGCTTCTATGACTCTGGCTCTATTTTTGTTCATCAGTTTATGTTGTTCATTATATTGCATAAATGAGTGAGATCATGTGATATTTATCTTTCTCTGGCTTATTTTGCTTAGCACAATGCTTTCCAGTTCCATGCATGCTGTTGCAAATGGTAAGAGTTCCTTTTTCTTTTTTTTTTTTACAGCAGCGTAGTATTCCTTTGTATAGGTGTACCACTATTTTTTAATCCACTCATCTGCTGTAGGGCACTTAGGCTGTTTACAAATCTTAGCTATTGTAAATTGCGCTTCTATGAACATAGGGGTGCATATATCCTTTCTGACTGGTGTTTCTGGTTTCTTGGAATATAGTCCTAGAAGTGGGATTGCTGGGTCAAATGGGAGTTCCATTATTACTTTTTTGAGGAAACTCCATACTCTTTTCCACAGTGGCTACACCAGTCTGCATTCCCACCAGCAGTGCAGAGGGTTCCTTTTTCTTCACATCCTCGTCAATACTTGTCGTTTGTTGATTTGTTGATGGTAGTCATTCTGACAGGTGTGAGGTGTTACCTCATTGTTGTTTTGATTTGCATCTCTCAGATGATTAGTGACTTTGAGCATTTTTCATATGTCTCTTGGCCTTCTATATGTCCTCTTTTGAAAAGTGTCTATTTAGGTCCTTTGCCAATTTTTTGATTGGGTTGTTTGTCTTCCTTTTGTTAAGTTGTATGAATTCCCTGTAAATTTTGGAGATTAAACCCTTATCGGAGATAACATTGGTAAATATGTTCTCCCATGCAGTAGGATTTCTTGTTGTTTTATTGATGTTTTCTTTTGCTGTGCAGAAGCTTTTTATTTTGATGTAGTCTCATTTATTTTCTCCTTAGATTCCATTGTCTTAGGAGCTATATTGGTAAAGATATTGCTACCACATATGTCTGATATTTTGCTGCCTATAGATTCTTCTAAGAATTTTATGGTGTTCCATCTTACATTTAAGTCCTTTATCCATTTTGAGTTTATTTCTCATGTATGATGTAACTTGGTGGTCTAGTTTTATTTTCATTTTTTGCATGTATCTGTCCAGTTTTCCCAACACCATTTATTGAAGAGACTGTTTTGACTCTACTGTATGCTCTTGCCTCCTTTGTCAAATATTAATTGAGCATAATGGCTTGGGTTGATTTCTGGATCTCTGTTCTACTCCATTGGTCCATATGTCTGTTCTTGTGCCAGTACCAGGCAGTTTTGAGAACAGTGGCTTTGTAATATAGCTTGATATCTGGTATTGTGATCCTTCCAACTTTGTTCTTCTTTTTCAGGATTGTTGTAACTATTTGGGGTCTTATTTTAATCCCATATGAATTTTTGGAGAGTTTGTTCTAGGTCTGTGAAATATGCCCTTGGCATTTTAATGGGATTGCATTGATTATATAGATTGCTTTGGGTAGTTATGGACATTTTAATGATGATTCTACCAATCCATGTACATGGTATATTCTTCCATTTTTTAATATTTTCCTCTATCTCTTTTTTCAATGTCCTGTACTTTTCTGAGTACAGGTCTTTTACCTCCTTAGTTAAGTTTATTCCTAGGTATCTTAAGGTTTTTTTTGTTGCAGTGGTGAATGGGATTTTTTTTTTTTTTTTTTTTTTAGTTTCTCTTTCTTTGAGTTCATTATTGATGTATAAAACAGCCATAGATTTTTGGGTGTTAATTTTGTATCCTGCTACATTGCCGAATTTATTTATTAAGTCTAGTAGTTTTTTAATGGCATCTTTAGGGTTTTCTATGTACAATATTATGTCATCTGCGAATAATGACAGTTTTACTTCTTCTTTTCCAATTTGGATGCCTTTTATTTCTTCTTGTCTGACCTCTATTTAATTGTGCTTTTTAAGAAAATCTGAAATTTTACTCAGGAGATAACAGATTTTATGATTTCAAGATGCAAATTACTTTGTCTGTTATTTTTTAAGTTTATTAGTTTGCTTTCTGATTCTATTATTAATTAGATGTTTCATTACACTGTGATTGGAGAACACTTTCTGCATTATTTTGACTTTTAAAAATTTATTTAATTTTTTTGTGGTCTAATGTGTTGAAATTTATTTTACTACATCATCAATTCTCAAAAAAAGTTGATGCTTGTATTTGGAGAATACAAATTTCCATATTATAACTATTAAAACTCTCCTATAAATTGTGGTATTAACATATATGTATGTTAGACTTTTATCTGGCTTAGTGTAAGTATTCTTAGCATCATTTAAATTTTCTCTGTTTATGACTTGTGGTATTTATTTATAATTTAAGTTAATTTTTATTTATTTATTTATATATATATTGTTGGCACTGTTACAGATGTCCCATCCCTCCACCCTTTACCCTTCTCTACCCAGCCCCAAACCCCCTCCCTCTGATCATCATTGTCCTATTGTCTGTGCCCATGGGCTATACATTCTTTGGCTAATCTCTTCACTTTCTGTCATTCAATTTCTGCACCATCCTCCTCCCCTCTGACCTCTGTCAGTCTGTTCTGTGTATCCATGCCTCTGGTTCTATTTTGTTTGTCAGTTTATTTTGTTCATTAGATTCCACATATATGTGAGATTGTATGGTATTTGTCTTTCTTTGTGTTTTTGTTTTCCTTATTTTTATGAGAAGTGAGAAACTCAAACCTAGTACCATATGCTTACTGAAACCTAGTAATTTCCTGCTAATTGGAAATTGCTAAAAATTTGAGCAGTGGCTGGGCAGAAATTAGCTTGACTAATCTATTAAACAACAACAAAACTAATTTCAGATTTCTTAAAACCACTAAGGTAGAATTATTTCCTATTGAATGAAACTGATATTGTCAGGTCCATCCATATTCCTGAATTAATAAAATGTGAATTTATTTTTCAAATATATTCTGTTACACAGATGTTTCACTAAATTAAATTGCTTTTCTACTAATTATCCTGAACTAATGAGAGTCTTAGCATCATTTATCATGTGTTGCCTAAGAATACATCTATCAGGCTACCATGGTTCCCTACACAATAGACTAAATCAAATCCAACTCGTCATGTCTAAATAATCTGTGAGCTGACATATATTTCAGGTGACTCTCAACCCATTTGGAACAAATTTTCTAGCCTACCTTGATTATATAAATGAATATTAACATCAAAACTCTGAGAATATTCAAAGAATTTTATTGAATTAGGTGCAGCAAATCAAAAGAATACTTGACCTTCTTTTTTATATAATTACTGCCATCATCAGAAAAATTAATTTATGGAAAACATACTTTAGGACTTTTGATTTCACAATTTATTTTCTTTAGCTGAATATTTAGGGACATCTTTAAGTAGGCTGATTCAAACAGGCCCCGTTCTTTAAGTGACTTTCTTGCAGTTGCTATTTTTTTGCCCCTTGGCTGAGCTAGCCTTTGCCAGTGGCATAAGCACTTTGTCGCAATCAATGAAGTTGATAAATGAAGTACCCTTATGTAAGCAGGAACTATTAATAAAACTGCTCTTAATGGGTGGTCTGACTGCTTGTACCACACAAGCTCCTATACTGACATACAGGGAAGAAATAAGGGACTTATTCATCATTGTTCCTTATCGATCAGCATGACAGTATCACTTTGTGGACAAATCCTATAGCAACATTTTGTAGGTTATTGTCTTGGTCAATAGAAAGTTTGCTCTCTTTCTGTTATATGCAATAGTTCATTAAAAAAACTAAAGGACATATGCTTATCTGTGACTGTATGCGGCAATGATAACATGTAATTTGTTGCAAATATTTATTTCTTAGCTCCTTTTTTGTCAGAAGAGAGAAAAAAAAAGGAATGTAGATAGTGTAGGCATAACTTGATGAAATAGCCAAAACTATCATCAATATGATTAATACAATTACATGGTGTTCATTATCTTACAAGGTACTGTAACTTGTAGGTCAGCACTCAGATATAAGTTTTTAATTTTAATAATAAATTGGTTTTGTTTTTTTATATAATTATTGTAGGTGTGTCCTGCTTAAAAAAACATTGGTCACAAAAATGTAAAAATAGACTCTTTTATTAACTACTAGAAATTTTTTAACTTTCATTTGAACAGCTGTAAACCTACTTTTGCCTCACCCTGTAAATTCTCTCACTGTGCTTTTAAGTTTATCTAGTCCTTCTTTAAATTCTGTCAACTAAATTCATTATCTATAATAATAAAAGTATAATATGCTAATTAGACCGGACAGCCGAACAACCTTTTGGATGTCAGTCTGGACATCCTTCCAGATGAAGCTGCGGCAGCAGGGGCTGAGGCAGAGGCAGGTAGGGGTGATCAGGTAAGCAGGTGAGTGGTTAGGGGTGATCAGGCAGGCAGTTGAGCAGTTAGGAGCAATCAGGCAGGCAGGCGAGTGGTTAGGGGTGAAGAGGCATGCAGGTAGAGTGGTTAGGGGAAATCAGTCAGGCAGGCGAGCAGTTACGAGTGGTCAGGCAGGCAGGTGAGTAGTTAGGGGTGATCAGGCAGGCAGGCAAGTGGTTAGTAGCCAGCGTTCCCAGATTGTGAGAGGGATGTCCAACCGCTAGTTTAGGCCCGATCCCTCAGGATCCCCCCACCCCCTGCCCACACGAATTTCGTGCACCACCTCTAGTATATTATAAAGATATTTTGTATAAATATACATTTAGGATTTTGGTATATTTCTTATAAATTGATCCTATTACTGTTATTAAATATCCCTCCTTTTCTGTAGTAATAGTTATTGGCTTAAATACTACTTTGATAATAATTTCCCTAAAACTAGTCTTCTATTCTCACATAATTTTTAACATTTGCTCTTCAAATACTTTATATTTTTAAGGTTTGCTTCTTAAAAATGAGTGTATTGCAGCTTTTATAGTTCTTTAAACATTAAGGACATTTGTACTCATAGTCATCATTATAGTGAACCTAGCAGAAGTTTTTGATACAGTTTTATACTCTCTCCTCTTTATTGAAACAGTGTTTTGATTTTCTTTCAAAACATCACACATTGCTGCTTCCTCACATATCTCACTCATACCTTCTAGGCCCTTTTGCATCTTCTCTCTCTCAAGTGTCTCAGGATTGGAGTTTGTTCTGCACTGTCTTTCAACTTCTCTTTTATATCTGTAGGGCCTTGCTTGATATTTATGTCTAGTTTTGTGGCTTGAAATGTTGTCTATTCACAGATCACTTTCTTATGTATAATTGCAGTGTAGGTCTTTCCCTTCTAACCTGATATTTTGACTGCCACTTTGGATGTCTAAAAGGTATCTAAAAAATATATCCCTAATGAAATTCCCAATTTTCTCATCTAAACTTGCAATCCCTGCATCCTCCCCTTCCCCCATTAGTTATTGGTAACTCCTCCTCTCATTTATTTAGACAATGACACTTGGATTCACCATTAATTTCTTTCTTTTTCTCATCCTAAACACAACTAACCTGTACCACTGTGTCTTCATCCTATCTAATAAAAGAGAAACATGCAAATTGATCATACCTCCGCTACTCCCACAAGCCATGCCCACCAGCCAATCAGGAGCAAGTATGCAAATTAACCCAACCAAGATGGTGACAGCCACTAGCTGGAGCAAGCAGGAGGCTTGGGTTGCCCCTGGCGATGGGGGAAGCCAAGCTTCCCGCCTGCCCTGGCCAGCCCTGGCCTCTGCTCAAGACTACAAAGTTTCAATTATAGAAGATAAATAAATCCCAGATACTTGCTTCCAGCCAGCCCTGACCTCCACTTAAGGAGGCGCTGAAAAAAAACAAAATAAAAAAAGGAGGGGCTGAGAGCTTGGGTCACCAGGGGCTGTGGCCATCCTGCAAACAGCCATCAGCCCCTTACCGAGGCTGGCCAGGCACCCCAGTGGGGACCCCCACTCTGATCCAGGACACCCTTCAGGGCAAACCAGCCAGCCCCCATCTGTGCACCAGGCCTCTATCTATACTAATAAAAGGGTAATATGCTAATTAGACTGGGAAACCTTCCAGGAGACCTTCCTGACATTCTTCTGGACAAAGCCATGGTGGCGGGGCCGAGGTAGAGGTGATTAGATGCCAAGAGGGGAGGGCAGTTGTGGGTGATCAGGTCAGGATGGGATGGCAGTTGTGGGTGATCAGGCTGGTGTAGGGTGGGGCCATTGGGAGTAAGCAGACCAGCAGGGGGGTTAGTTGGGGGTGAGCAGGCCCCTAGTGGGGGTCAGTTGGAGGTGATCAGGACAGCGGGGGGGGGGGGGGCAGTTTGGAGTGAGCAGGCCAGAAGGGGTGCAGTTGGGGGCAAGCAGGCCAGTGGGGAGGGAAGGTGGGGGCGAGCACACTGGCAGCTGGCACAGGGGGAATTTGGGGGTGATCAGGCTGGTGGAGTGGGGCAATTGGGGGTGAGCAGGCAGGCAGAGTGGTTAGGAGCAATCAGGCAGCCAGGCAGGCAGGTGAGGGGTTAGGAGCCAGCAGTCCTGGATTGCCAGAGGGATTTCTGACTGCTGGTTTAGGCCTGATCCCTGTAAACTGGCAGTAGGACATCCTTCAAAGGGTCCCTGATTGGCGAGGGTGCCAGCCGGGCTGAGGAACAGCCTCCCCACCCCCTCCCGCCCCTCCCATTCCATCATTCCATGCATAAATTTCATGCACTGGGCCACTAATTTAAAATATGTATAGAATCAATCGGTTATGAGCACCATTGCTACCTTAATCCAAGACATCACTGATGTCATTACCTCTCAAACCCATTGTTTTCATAATCACTCATTTGTTTCTCTACCTTTGTCTATGTTGCATATTCTAATCACAGTAGCTAAAAGTTAAGTCAAATTATGTCACTCTCACTTCTCTGTCTTAAATTTTCTTTTAGCTTTTCTTTATACTCAGTGTATTTTTAAGTGGATTTTTGTGCACATCCAGTTTCATTACCTCTTTGTCCTTATCTTCTCCTACTTCCCTGTTTGCTCATCCACTTTGCCTTTTTTGTTGTTCTCAAAGGTACCAGCATGCTTTTACTGCAGCATCTTTAAACTAACTGTTCCTTTCTTTTCTTTTCCTTTCCTTTTTCCTTCCTTCCTTCCTTCCTTCCTTCCTTCCTTCCTTCCTTCCTTCCTTCCTTCCTTCCTTCCTTCCTTCCTTCCTTTCTCTCTCTCTCTCTCTCTCTCTCTCTCTCTCTCTCTCTCTCTCTCTCTCTCTCTCTCTCTTTCTCTCTATCTCTTTCTTTCTGGAATGTTCTCCCATCATATGTTCATATATTTCACTGTTTTACCTGGTTTATACTCAACAGAACCTATTCCACTTTGCAGCTTAAATTTTCTTGATACCATGAGTTACCTAACAGTGTGTAGTCTACTCTTAATTGATATTTCCTCTGACATCAAGTAAATGACTCTCAATTGCAGAAATGGTTGCCTGCTTTGTTCACAGAAGCATGTCAGCATACTCCCTCCCAGTGAAGGCAAGTTGTCTCACTGTATCATTAAAAATAGACATAATGCTCATAGAACTTTTTTGGATTTCAAGAATATATTTGAATGTGCTGTTCCAACCCAATTTATGGGTAATCCAAAAAGATGCTAACTTTGAGTGAGCTTAAGAAAAGGCTCACCTGATGATTGTGTTGTGACTCTGACACTTGGACCTTCTGATCTAGAAAATCAAATTTTACTTAAAGGTTTTGTGATACTTGGTTGTATTTTGGTGGATGGAAGCCTCTATCATGTAATATATTAATTTTCTAACATTACTATGACACAGTAAAACAGACTGGGTGGCTTATACAACAAAATTTTATTGTCTTACAGTTCTGGAGACTAGAAATCCAAATTCAATGTGTTGCAGAACTGGTTTTTTTGAAGGCTGTGAGAAATAGATGTGTTCAGGGCTTCTCTCTTTGACTTGTAAAATGACTATCTTCCCTGTGTCTTTTTTATATGACTTTCCTTTTATCTGTGACCTTGTGTATAACTTCCCCCTTTTTATAAGGACTCCCATCATACTGGGTCTCACTTTATTGCCTCTGTACAGACCCTATCTCAAAATAAGGTCACACTTTTGTGATATTTAACATTAGAAATCCATCATATGAATATGAACAACTGATAGCACAGAGAGACTAGTAAACTACGACCTATGACCAAATTCAGCCCCCTACTTATTTTTATAAATCAAGTTTAATTTTAACATAGCCTAATTCACTTATTAAAACATTGTCTATGGCTGCTTTTATGCTACAATAGTATAGTTAAATAGTTGCAACAGAGACCATATGGTGCTCTTAATCTAAAATATTTATTATTGGCACTTTGCAAATATGTTCACTGACTCCTGATGAAATATTGGAAAAGGCATAGCCTATTTAGAATTTTGTTTTTTTCTTTGAGATAAATGCCCCATCCTGGGTTACTATTGGATTAAAATGAGCCATCATGTAATGGCGAATGATAGAAGGCCATTGGTATCAGATTAGGCTGATCAAAAGACACATATATTAAATAACACCCAATAATAAATTAGTCGAGTTCAGACTTGATAAGAATCCAATTTTTATATGTAAGTTATGTGAATACCTCGCTCGATTTTTTCAGAAGTTTGCTCCTGTGACATTAATGCCCTTCCTTTTACTCACACCGATGACAAGATGGCTAAAGAAGGAAAAAGTACATGGTCCTGGATTTAAAATGGCTCTGAATGATATGCAGCATTAGCCAGAAGTGAGCTTCTGTGGCTTGTCCGTCATTGTCAAGTTGACAGCAAAAGAGAGTGGTGAAGAGTATTCTTTGTCATGAGTAGAACTTGAAAAAGACTGGTTTCCACTTTGCCTGGAGGAACAGCTGTCCTCAATGAGGTTCAACCCAGATTAATGAGAAGTGGCAGTGACTATTTCGTGTGGATCTGGACAGCCTCTCTTCAATTTTACATGTATAATCTATTTCCTGCTGCTAGTTTCATAACCTTTTTATTCTATGATTTATATGCACAACTTTTCAACATGTCCTGACTCCCCCTTATGAAAATCGAGACACAGAAAGAATAACATCACCAAATTGGTTGTAAGAGGTTGGAGAAGATAAGTGGGTAGACCTAAAATCCCACTTTTTATCCAATCTCTCTCATTCACCCTTACTTCAGTCCAGTCAAGAGTCTCCCCTACCACTATGCTCAGTGACTTTAAGTCACAGTATATATTTGGTCTTTATATTTCCCTACCTCACTGTCATTTGTAGAAGATTAAATATTCACATAATCAGTAAATTATGGAAAATTTAGGACTTGCACTTAAAACCTCATTTTTACCCCTCTTATGTTTTGAATAGGTTTTAGAGCAGATTTAGATTCTAGCAATATTGAGTAGAAAGTTCAAATATTTTCCTTATATCCCCAACCACTGCACATGCCTAGCCTCCCTCATTAGCAACACCCTCTGCAAGAATGGCACATTTGTGCCCAACCAGTGTGGCTCAGTGGTTGAATTTCAACCTATGAATCAGGAGGTCACAGATTGATTCCTGGTGTTGGCACATGTCCAGGTTGGTAGGGGATGTCCAGGGGGAAGCTGATCAATGATTCTCTCTCATCATTGATGTTTCTCTCTCTCCCTCTCCCTTCCTCTCTGAAGTCAATACAAATAAAAAAAAAAAAGAGTGGCACATTTGTTAAAATTAATAAACCTACATTGACACGTCATTATCATTCAAAGTCCATAGTTACATTGGATTCACTCTTGGTGCTGTACATCCTATGGTTGAACAAATTTATAATAAAGTGAATCCAACCTAGCTGGTTTGACTCAGTGGACAGAGCATCAGCCTGCGGACTGAAAGGTCCTAGGTGTGATTCCGGTCAAGGGCACATGATGGGGTTGTGGGCTTGCTCCCTAGTAGTGGGCCTTCAGGAGGCAGCCAAGCAATGATTCTCTTTCATCACTGATCTCTCTCTCTCTCTCTCTCTTTCTCTCTCTCTCTCTCTCTCTCTCTCTCTCTCTCTCTCTCTCTCTTTCTCTCTCTCTCTCTCTCTCTCTCCCCCCCTTCCTCTCTGAAATCAATAAAAATATATTTAAAAAAATAATAATGTGTATTCAGCAGTATAGTATCATAGAGAGTATTTTCACTGCCCTAAAATCCTGTGATCTGCCTATTCATTTCTCCCTTTCCATTAAGTCCAGCCAATGATTGATTTTTTATTATCTCCATAGTTTTACCTTTTCCAGAATGACATGTAGTTGGAATGATACAGTATATAACCTCTTCAGATTGGCTTTTTCCCCTCAGTAATATGCATTTAAGGTACTTCTGATGGTTTGATAATCATTTTTTAGCACTTGAATTATTGAATAGTATTTCATTGTCTGGATATATCACAGTTTATTTACCCATTCAGATATTAAAGAACATCTTGGATGCTTCCACATTTTAGCAATTATGAATAAAGCTTCTATAAATACCCATGTGTCAGTTTTTGTGTATACATAAGTTTTCAGCTCCTTTGGGTATATACCAAGGAGCACAATTGCTCCTCATATGGTAAGAGTATGCTTAGATTTGTTAAAAAACAGAACAAAACTGCCAAACTGTTTTCCAAAGTATACCATTCACATTCCCACAAGCAATGGATGAAAGTTCCTATTGTTTCAAATCTTTCCCAGAATTTGGTGTTGTCAATGTCCTAAATTTTGGCCATTCTAATATGTTGTTGCAGTGCGTAATTGTTGTTTTAATATGCATTTCCCTAATGATATACAATGTTGAACATTTTTTTCATATTATTTTCATGGTATATCTTCTTTGGTGAGGTATTTGTTAAGGTCTTTGGTCCACTTTTTAATGGGATTGTTTGTTTTCTTACTTTTGAGTTTTGAGAGGTCTTTGTATATTTTGCAAAACAGTCCTTTATCAGATTTGCCTTTGAAACTCTTAATTTTTTTTTCCGTGGCTTGTCTTTTTATTCTCTTGGCAATGTCTTTCCTACAACAGAAACATTTCATTTTAATGAAGTCTAGTTTAACAATTCTTTCTTTCATGAATTGTGCCTTTAACGTTGTATCATGCTCGGCTGGTGTGGTTCAGTGGTTGAGTGTCAGCCCATGAACCAGGAGGTCACAGCTGAATTCCGGTCAGGCACATGCCCAGGTTTCAGATTGATGTTTCTATCTCTCTATCCCTCTCCCTCCTCATCTCTAAAATTCCATTAAAATATTTTTAAAAGGTCATCATTAAACCCAAAGATACTAGATTTTTCTCCTGTGTTATCATATAGGGTTTTATAATTTTGTACTTTTCTACTGCTCTTTTTAAGTAGTTTCACTATAGATAAATGCTTTTCAGATTTTTTTTCTGCAAAAACAAAGTGATATCATGTATGACAAACTTCATAAATATTCAGATATCTAATTGCTTCAAATCTATTCTTCTATCTCTGACTCCAAAATCTATAATCATAGAAAGTGATGAAAATATCTTCATCAGGATAATAAACTTAATAAAATTATACAGGTTTCAGGCGTATAACTCTACAATACGTCATCTGTATACTGCATTGTGTGTTCACCACTCCAAGTCAACTCTCCTTCCATCTGTATTTATCCTCATCCTTACCCTCTTCTACCTCCCCATTTCCCCTTCCCTCTGGCAATCACAATACTGTTGTCTATATCTGTTAATCTTAAAAGGGAAACCATTATAAACTTTAATTCTTTCATTCAATCACATATTGCTTCATTCATGTATACAACAAATATCTATCAAGCCAAGATCTGTCTAGATATAGGACTAGTGTAAATTACATGCGGCACACTACAAAGTTGTCATTACACATTAGTATATTGCATTTCCTGATTAATAATCTTAAATAATATCCTAATAATTAAGAGATTAGAATAGAGAGAGATCTGTATAGCCTGGAATGGTGTATGTGGACTCAGAAAGGTGATTGTGTTAAAAATTAATACTAAAGGGTTGATGAAGTTTGTGTAATCAGGGAGAAGGAGGAACATTCTAGGTTATTTGATCATGTAAGAATTACTCATTGAATAATATGAATTTATTAATGTTGCTAAAAATTTGAAGGATAATCCACAGTTTCAAACTATTTTGATGTAAAAATGCAGAATCTTATTTTACAACCCTTTGTTATTTTCAGTATGGAAATTTAAGGATTTTATAATCATCTGAATATGAAAATTTTTAAACTGAAACTCTATAAATGAACACAATATAATCCCAGATATTTGAGGGCACAGTGAGTCTAGAGACAGATTAGTAAACAGACTATCAATGCGTCTAGTTTGGAATTTGAATCACTAAGACAAAACACATGGTTGACAGTTTCACCCACATGACCCTCATTAAGAGAGTAAAGCATGGCATATGCAGATCTATTCAAAGTTATTGCTCTGGTCTGTGAAGGTAAATATTCTTTTCTGGTTTAAATGTTGACATAAATCTGCCCAAACCTTTCTGCTTCTCTTTGTTAAAGATTTTCAGCTAATATACTGTGATGAGTTTTGATATTATATTTTTGTGAAGGAAATAGTAAGCTGCATTAAAGAGAAATCAAAGCATCAAAACAACATAAGGACCGTACTGAATGTTTTCATGAATGTAAAAATGCATATAGAGAAAATCATTGATCTTGTATTCATGTTGATAACTAATTTGTCTCAGGTTATTTTAATTTTTTTATTAACTTGATTGTGATGTGTAAGAAATTTTGATTATATAAACAATTGGGAAAATTTAATTCTGTTATTTCTAGTTTTAATATATTCTTTTATGTGCATTTAGATATCAGGAATATCTAAAGCATTTTATATAAGTCTAATTTCTGATTCATTAGAATTTAACTAATGAGGGTGGTTTTACTCAAATTTCAAAAAAATAACATACCTATAGGAAATGATGGTCAACATTTTAATTAAAACAAAATGCTAGCAAATATTTCTTAAGCATACTTTATGATATTATCTTAAGACTAGTGGCCTGGTGCATGGATTCATGCACATTGAAAGGAAATTAAGTAGAAGAAATATTTTAATATCACTATTTGCCCTTTCTCTATAATAGACGTGTTAAACAAATTCATGATCAACAATGACATATCCAAACACAGGTGTGTGATTGGCACCAGCAAGAGCTTTATATGTATTGTGCATGCACGAGTCAACTTAGCCTTTTATATATATAGAATAAACTTGCTTAATTACACCTGCTTTCGGATTTAGCTAAACTTTTTCCAGCCCAATGAAGCACCCCAACTTCTCTTTCAGGTAATTGTCAGCAACACAGCTGTAAATATCAACACAAAGCAGATTATTATTATAGATCACACAGGGAGAACAAAGGATAAAATATTTAACTGCAGCAGTGTTTGACTATATTCTGTGCAGTGAGAAAACCTGAAGTCATTTTCAAGGTCCACCATTTCTTACTTCTTTTCAGTTGGGTCAAGTTTCTAAACTTTCTAAATCTCCATTTTCTGGCTAATGAAAATAGGACTCTACTGGGTCTCCTGTCTACCTACACCAGGGCTTCTGTGAGGATCAAATGAGATGAGGCACGGGAAAACGCTTCACAAACATTTGGTTAAAGTGTAAAATGTTTGCACCTGGCTATAAAGCAAGTCGTGTTTGGACTGAAGAACCTCCAAGGAGGCTAGTCGCTAGGGAGAGGAAGCTGGGTGTTACTAAATGACATCATTACCTGGTGCCCACAGTGACCATTTCTGGGCTGGGCTGGGCTGTGGGCCTCATTTTGCACCATGGGGGTCTCGGCAGCATTGGCTGCGATTTGGTGGGGTGTTGCTCCAGGGTGGTGATGGGGCCTGTGTCCCACTTTGGGGAAGCTGAATGTTGCTTTGTGGGTGCCAGGTCCACAGTGCTGTTTCTTTGTAAATGGCCAGTGCGTGTCATGGCAGCTCCTGCGCTGAGTGTCTGCCCCCTGGAGGTTAGTGCATGGCATAGTGACTGGTTGGATGGTCGGTGGGACACTAAACATATTAGCCTTTTATATATATATACTAGGGGCATGAATTCATGCACCTTGAAAGGAATGGGCACAGGGGCGGGTCTTGGCCCATCCTCCACACCCCTGCCCGGCCCCTCCCACCACGGCCCCCATCCGCTGTCTGCCAGCAGCCCCACTCCCACTGCTGCTGCTCCCACATGCTGATGGCACAGGCCCTGCTTGCACCTCTGATGGCACTGAGCGATTGGGGCCGGCACCAGCAGCGGGTGCGAGCGAGGCTGGTGCCGTCAGCAGGTACAAGCAGCGACTGCTACCCTGATTGCCCCTCAGGAGCAGGGGGAGGTGGAGAAGCCCTCAGTGGTGATCAGGGCTGGCAGCCACTGCTCCACCCACTGACAGCGCCTAGTGATCAGGACTGGCTCCGGGTGCCAGCAATGGGTACAAGCAGCAGCTTTGGTGCTGGCAGCAGGTGCAAACGGGGCCAGCACTGGCTGTAGTGCAAGCACCTGGTGGGACCGTGGCATGCAGGAACAAATAATTTTCAGTAACCACCAGAGGCTTGCCTAGATGACAACAACTGGCGCACCACCTTGGTCTGGTCCCCCTGCTCACCTGCTCCACCATCCCACCACAGCCGATGCCCGCCATGTTCCGTGCATGTCCTCTGGTGGTCAGCGCATGTCATAGCGACTGGTTTTTCAGTTGTTCCACCATTTGGTCTATTTGCATATTAGGGTTTTATACATATAGATAGATTAATCAATATAGGCACTATATGAATATTATGTGGAGATTTTGATTATAATATTAAATACTGAAAATAAATCATTTAATTTATTTGATGTCATATATAGAAATTACAAACAGAACAGATAGAAATTTCCTATTGAATTAAAAATTATATCAAAGACATCAAACCTAACGACATATTTTGGTAAACATATATCAACATCTATCTGGCATTAGCCTTGTAATATCAAATAACACATAATATAAATATATGCACATATAATACACACACAAATGTATTATATAAGATTTAACTATATAATGAATATGTTATTTGTACTGACATATGTTGAAGAATGAAAAAAAAATATGTCTATGAGTCAAAACTTTCCCAGGTTTGAAGATAGAAAATACATTACTAAGAATTTATCACCTTTAATTTAAGTTAGTAGACAAATACTTGTCTTACAAAACTTTATAAAATTTTAATGGAAAATTATTTGTTTTATTTGGGAAACCAGAGTTTCTTATCATCTGTAGTTTCCTAAGCTGGATAAGTCAAAGACAGTTTTGAGAAAAACGTATAAATTCAACTTTCTGAACTCTGTTTCAGAACAGAGTAATTTGGAAATCAAGAGTTGGGTCTGATTAGCTTACTTTTTTTCTTGTTAAGCCCAGGTGTTTCAGACTTGCAGATAAGTTTGCACTTACGTTGTATATAACCACATACAGTTATCAGTTTACACAGGTTACTCTTAAAGATCTATCTCATTTACTTATCACTCACAGGATGAACGTTTTTGTAGTGGAAATGACAGGTTTAGGCACAAATCCTTGCTGTGCTCTATTAACTGTGGCCCTGAACCAACTACTTAAATCCTTAGAGCATCAATTTATCATTTAAAAAATGGAAATCCTAGCACCTGCCTCATGTTATTGTTGTGTTGAATTAAATAAGGAAATAAATCAAAATGTAAGATAATTTATTGTATTTAGGAGCATCTAAATACAATTCATTCCATTTAATTGAATTTGGAATACATTTTATGTCATTAAGATGATTATCCAGATAAATTGATTGTTTCCTGATAGGTTATTTCTAATTAGAGTAATAGGGGGAAAAAAAATCTTAGTTTCTGTAGTCCAAAGTCCCATTTACCTCACAATAAAAAGACATTATTGAAGGTTGAAGAATGGTTTGAACTTTTTGGTGCAATATACTTCATGTAGATCTAGATATAAACAATAGCATGATTTGTAGATCATATATGCTAGCAGGCATAGTTAGTTGCTAACAGGAAGATTTATTATACTGGAGTAATAGTAAGTGGATGTTCTGAAGCTTGGGCTATGGGAAACGATTCATTAAATAATCAGAAAAACATATCGGGATGGTCAATAAAGTATTGCTGTTATTTATATAGTTGAGGGAGGAATAATAAATGATAAGAGAAAAATATCTGTCTCTGAAATATATTGTTAAACAGACATGCATATATATTTAATAGATTGAGTAAATGTATTCTACAAATATTCACGGTGTTCAGCATAATCCTATATAATAAAAGCCCAGACCCAAGGGCACCAGACCCTCAAAGCAGGAGCTGCCCCCTGGTGGTCAGTGCTTGGCCCTCCCACAGCAGCAGCAGCCGCTCAGAGGACGGGTCCACAGCCGCTGGGCTGACCAGGATGAGTGGTGCCCCCACAGCAGGCTGATCCCTACAGGCTGCCCCCACCAGCGCAGGAATCACAGCACTAAAAGCTGACCGTTACTAAGCACCTTCCTTGTGACAAAGGAAGGCCGTGTATTCTCCACAGAATCTCAGATAATCCCAGAACCCGCATCACAGGGTTGATCTAGCTTTCAGAATGGAATGAGATCCTCAGTTTTGAAGTAGTTGAGGGAAAACACTGCTCCTTCTTTATTCTCTTCCTCCCGCCTTCTTGCGAGAAAAGGAACAACTGGCTCCCAAGGCCCACCCTGAATGCTGTGCCGAGAGCTCACTGGCCGTCGGCTCCAAGTGAGTCTGCCTTCCAGTGGCCTTTACACCTAATGCCACTGCCTGAGCATCTTACTCAACCCGTATCATTGACTGAGCGCCCGCCGTGTCCTCGGCAAGCCCGGGTGCTCGGGGTGCAGCAGGGAGCCAGCCGCCCTGTCCTACTGAGAGCGTGAGTTCCGCCAGGACAGATGTGAGGTGCAGCCATTAGAGGGCCTGAGCTCCATGAAAACATGGGAATGAAGCCACATAGGGGCTCCGCGAGGGAGAGGCAAAGGGAGGCTCACTGAGGGAAAGTGGACGGATGGAGGAGAGCCAGGCGGACGCCTGGAGAAGGGCATTAGGCAGAAGGTGCAGCCTATGGAGGGCCAGCAGGACGAGCAAGAGGCGGAGTGAATGGGGGGTCAAGGCTGGGTCAGGGGGCACATCCTGCAGGGATCGAGGGCCCAAGAGAACCTGGCATCCCCTGAGTGCAAGGGGGGACCGGGGCTGTAGGTGAGGACCCGCTGGCTTCTGTGTCAGGAGCAGACTGAGGGGGAAGAGGAAGCAGGGAGACAGCAGGAGGCGACAGCACCCTCCCTGAGGGCAATGCAGAGACAGTGGAAACTGTGGCAGCCGAGGTGGCGGCTTTGGGGTGTGCTGGAGGGAAGCCAGAGCATGAGGAATGACGTGGGGGGTGGGGAGGGGAGAGGAGGCCCCATGCTCTGCTCGGCCCCTGGGAAGACAGGGTCTCCCGCAGCTGCTGGCAGGGGGCCGTCTGTTTTGAGGGTCTGACTGTAAAACCCAGACCTCAATTTGAGCTCCACACGAGGGACGTGGAATGTTCAGGACCAGCCTTCCACCCTGACCTCCAGGAGGCGGGTC
Organism: Corynorhinus townsendii; assembly: GCA_026230045.1. Lineage (NCBI taxonomy): Eukaryota > Metazoa > Chordata > Mammalia > Chiroptera > Vespertilionidae > Corynorhinus > Corynorhinus townsendii. The sequence continues at coordinate 65,493,328 of JAPDVU010000008.1, read as the reverse complement.
ATTCCTGCTGGCTGCCCTAATCCCTCCATTCTCCCCCGCCCCCCCCCCCCCCGCCAAGTTTTCTTCCGTGAAACAAGTACTTATTGGAAACATGCAAATGGTTTTATTTTTGGTACAAAAAAACAAAACAGAATGTGCAGTATTTTGGAAAGCAATCATTGAAAACTAGGAAAATGAAGCCCTCTTGTGGACACACAGATCAGCTGTGCCCGGAACCGGGTCACAGGTGACACAAAAGGGCTCAGGGTCCAATGCAAAGGGCTTGCCCAGGTGGTCTGACTTCAATCCCCAACTCCAGTTTCCAGGACAGAGAGGATCCCTCAGCACAGAACAGCACAGCCGAGAGGAGCCCCAAGTCCCAAGTCCCGCGGCCTAAGGCAGTGCTTCCGGAGAAAGAAACACTCCTGAGATGCTGGGACAGGGCGATCAGCATCCAGATCGCAGCCTGTAACGCCCACCCCGGGGTCTGTGGTGCTCCCAGCTCTGCCCCTCCCACGTCCCCTCCCAGGTGAACCGCTGATGGCCCTTCCCATCCTCCACCCTCCTCAGCTCCCATGGCAGGTAGGGAGGGTGGGGGTCATGAGGGGAATCTGAGGGCCTCAAGGAAATGCCGCTTGAAGAGACAGAGACACCTGCCCCCCTTGTTGAATCTATTAACACAGAGGCCTCATGAGTGCGTGTAGAACCGGTCTCCCTCCCTCCCTCTGACTCTGCCACTGTGTAACTTGGCTGTTTTGGGGAAGTCAACCTCTGGACTGTTAATTCTCTCTCCTTTAAAATGAGAACAAGAGCCTGGCGGGTGTGGATAAGTGGTTGAACATAGACCTATGACTCAGGAGGTCAAGGTTTGACTCCCTGTCAGGGCACATGTCCAGGTTGTGGTCTTGATCCCCAGTGTGGGGCATGGAGGAGGCAGTCAATCCATGATTCTCTCTCCTCGCTGATGTTTCTATCTCTCTCTCCCTCTCCTTTCCTCTCTGAAATCAATGGAAGATAGCCTATATAATAAAAGCCTAATATGCATATTGTCCCCTGGCCTCAGGAGTTCGGCCACTTGCTATGACATACGCTGACCACCAGGGGGAAGTGCGGAATATGGTGGGCGTTGGTGATGAGGCACTGGCAGCGGGCGGCAGTGGAGGTGCTGCCAGCCCCAGTGGGCTCCCAGGTGAGCAGGGCTGCAGCTGCCAGGACCGCAGGGGCCAGTTGGGCTCACGGTGGGTTTACGCAGGATCCAGTCTGTGGAGGCCAGCTGGGAGAGAGTGTGCTGCTCGCCTGGCTTCTGTGCGGTGCCACTGGATGGCCTAGAGGCCCACGCTGCGCCCTGGCTCACTGTGTCTGGCTGTACTTACCACATCTCCATGTGGGGACTTGGGCACTGTGACTCAGGCAGAGGGGGGCATTTGGGGGCCAGGGGCTCAGATGTTGACCAGGGCCCAGAGGTCAGCTGGGACCTGCCCTTCCATGCCAGATGCTCATGCATCGATCCCCGGCCAGGCCTAGGGACCACACCCTTGCATGAATTTTGTGCACTGGGCCTTTAGTATTAAATAATACTATGGATACAGAAATTAATAGAACAGAATGAAACCTATTCAAGAGATAGGCATATGCATAGCAATATGTTTGGTTGACAAAAATAATAGATCTGAAAAATGCAATCATTATAGTACTGAAGTACCCAAATCTGGCATGATATTATAGCAATATAAGGATTTCTTTTTTATGTTATAAATTTCAAATGCAAGTTTCTGCTCCTTAATCATAGGTCTACATATTCTGAAGTGTAGCTTAGAAGTCTGGTATTTTGTTTGTTTGTTTGTTTTCAAGTTTCCCTTTGAAATTGATGTGGACAGATGTTTTAAAATTATTGCTGATAAATTTCAGAGAATGGAAATGTCTTCCTTTAGGAAGTCAGGGATTCTTTGTGGATGTGTTGGTAGGGTATGAAATAGAATGATGAGTGTTTCTGTTACTGCCATTTGTGCTTAGATGTTCAATATATAAATGTAATGTTGATTTTCCTCTACTTCCAGGAATATTTTGTACTATATTCACAATTGTTGAGTTATGTTTTATTTTCTTTTCTACTTTAATTGTTTTTCTCTGTTTATGACCCATCCAAGGATGTATGATGCTAATTTTTCTTGTTTTGACCAATCTGCATTTTTTACATATCCCATTTAAATATCTATTTTTAAAAACTGCATTGTTATGTGTAGAGTAAGCTACCTTACAAGGCCAGAGGCCACATAACATAAAAGTCAGAGCCTGACTCTAGTTTTAGAATCGTACACTAGGGCTAATCTAATTTCAGATTTTTAAATATTAATCCCCAGTGATATGCAATTAATTTTTATCTAACTGTCATTTAAAGTTTACAACTTTATCTTTCACAGTGTCCCAATGAGCAACTTATCACAGTGGTAACTGAACGACTTTGTGCTCCTCAGATATGCTATTTTATCCCACGCATCTGGGTCTTTTCACATGCTGTTCCTTGTGATAACTAATTCATGCTTTAATACTGAGCTTATAGAAAATGTGCAGACTCCCAGCTGCACAGTTTCTCCATGCATATAGCTATTATCCCACTGCATTGTAATTGTATGCAACTCCTTGACAGTAGGGATGTCTTTTTCTCCTTTATTTCAGAACCTATCATAATATCAGACATATAAAGCATCCCTTGTTAAATGAGAGAATGAAGGAGTATTTGCAAATGTACTTTTATTTCTAAATAAAATAAAGAACTGGACGAAATATGCTCAAGTGCATTCTAAAATATGAGTTACCTTAAATTACTAGGGAAGACATTAAATTATCCTATATAATAAAGAGGTAATATGCAAATTGACCATCACTTCAACACACAAGATGGCTGCCCCCATGTGGACACAAGATGGCCGCCACAAGATGGCTGGGCATGGGAGGGCAGTTGGAAGTGATCAGGCCTGCAGGGAGGGCAGTTAGGGGTGACCAGACCTGCAGGGGAGGGCAGTTAGGGGCAAACAGGCTGGCAGGGGAACAGTTAGGCATCGATCAGGCTGGCAGGGGAGTGGTTAGAGGGTGATCAGGCTGGCAGGCAGAAGTGGTTAGGGGCAATAGGGCAGGCAGGCAGGCAAGTAGTTGGGAGCCAGCAGTCCTGGATTGTGAGAGGGATGTCTGACTGCCCATTTAGGCCCGATCCCACTGGGCAGTCGGACATCCCTCAAGGGGTCCCAGATTGGAGAGGTTGCAGGCTGGGCTGAGGGAGACACACACACACACCCTCCATGAACAAATTTCATTCACCAGGCCTCTAGTAATGTTAATAAAAGTGAAAATTTAGAAAATTAAGGTTTTAACACAATATGTGGCTCATGTTTACTCATACTGAAGTAAGTTTGGATAATGCTGTGTTTATTTTTTAATAGTAAGATAAAAAAAAGTAGCTTAAAGTTAGAGGTGTGCATCTATATTGCTGAATTTTCCACTATATAATAGAAATACAGATTCCAGTGTTTATGGTTATATACACATACACTTTATTTTTTTAAATATATTTTTATTATTGATTTCAGAGAAAAAAGGAGAGGGAGAGAGAGATAGAAACATCAATAATAAAAGAGAATTATTGATTGGCTGTCTCCTGCATGCCCCATGCTGGAGATCAAGCCTGCAACCCAGGCATGTACCCTGACCGGGTATTGAACCTTGACCATCCGGTTCATAGGTAGATTCTCAACCAGTGAACCCTGCCAGCTGGACATATACATGTACACTTTCAACAGAATACAATTAAGTAGTTTCACATAAAAAATTATTTACAGACCAAAAAACTACTTTTTCATGAATAGTATAATTAGAATTTCATCACTTTTAAAGAATTTATTACTGTACCTCCTCTCCTTAGAAGGAACATAGAGACAATTGATATAGTACTTAGATTCCCACCTAAGTCTATTATTGTCATACTATGAATGACTGCTATTTATATAGGGGTGCTGTAAAACTATGGGTTATTATTAATTTATGTACTTTTACTTTCTCAAGTTTTCTTTCAGGGTATAAAAAATTGGAATGCAATGAAATAGCAGAGTTTTTTCCCAAGTCAACAAGCATGTATTAATCTGACTTTATAATTAAAAGTTATCAATCGACTCTATAGCTTTGTCTGAATGCTAGTCAAGGAGATATTTGACAGCTGTTCCCTGAGGCTGAGGAAAATTTGGTCTGGAAATAGAATTTGGCAGCATTTGACTTGTCTGCGGCTCCAGGGGCTTTTCCATACAGAAGGCTTGCACAATATGCAGTATTTCACTGTTCTTTTTAGAAATGTGTATCATTATTTTTTTATAATTCTTTTGATTGAGAACAAAGCATTTCACGCTGTTAAAAATCACTAAGAGCAAACCTCACTGTTCATGGGCACATATCTGAAAGCGCTCTATACTTAGCAGCCCCGCAGCAGGGCTGACAGTTCTCATCGCCTCTGTGCTTCTTGGGCTTCTGCTATTCCCTAATAAGGTCAGGGTTCCAAACACCGCCTTAATGTTGAAGAAGACCTGTCAGCAGTGATTGCTCTGGGTGACTGGCAAACTGGTGACAGCTTAGGAGGTGTCTGTCCAGGAAGCATCTGTCAGATTTTGACGGAAGCCTTGTTTTCAGGAAACTCGGAGCTCGAGTTTGCTGATTTGAATGCATTTCTACCACCAGACTAGGAGAAATTTAACTTCTTCTTGCTTAGCATTATTACTTTATAAATCATCTTTTTTACCTTGGTCTCAATATTTTACTGGCAGTATAAATAAACGCTTTCAGATCAGAAAATGGGCATGAGAAAGTTAAATTGCCTGCGCTACAAAACTAGCTAATGCCAGAGCTACTGCTAGACCTCCTATTTCTTGGCTGTCACCCCAATAGTTCATTCCACTTAATTACTCAGGAGTTACTTCTCTAACCCCTCGTACCAGTAAAGAATCCTAAATTGTTTTATCATAACACTTTGTACATTTCCTTCATGCCACTTACCACATTTTATTTTAAATACTGTTTATATGTTTCCTTCTCACTAGAAAATAGGTGTGAGAAGAAGGTTCCTTTGCTGTTAACTATTAGAAAAATTTAACACCCACCCTAGCTGGTTTGGCTCAGTGGTTAGAGTGTTGGGTCCTCGGACTGAAGGGTCATGGGTTTGATTCCAGTCAAGAGTACATTCCTTGGTTGCAGGCTCGGTCTATGGCCCTGGTCAGGTGCCTGAGGGAGGCAACTAATCCATGTGTCTTTCTCACATCAGTGTTTCTCTCCCTGTCTCTCCCTCCCTTCCATTCCCTCCAAAAAAAAAAAAAAAAAATCCTCAGCTAGGTATTAACAAAAAAATAAAAATAAAAGTAGTAACTTAATGATATCTGTGTAGTAATACATAGCAGAGGAAGCATTTTTCTTGATATTGATATTTGAGAACTGCTCTCTGCCTTGTCTCTCCACTGGCACACCCACCAATCTGGATGCAGTCTATCTGGCTCTGTCTCTTGCTTCTGATATTCTGCCTGTTTCCCTCTCTCATATGAGTCTTCTTTCCCATGCGACCCATCCCTACCCATATCATCTCCTCATCTCAAAAAAACAAAAGCAGCCCAGCCTACGCGGCTCAGTGGTTGAGTGTTGAACTATGAACCAGGAGGTCACAGTTTGATTCCTGGTTAGGGTTGAGGGCTTGATCCTCAGTGTGGGTTGTGCAGGAGGCAGCCAATTGATGATTCTCTTTCATCATTGATGTTTCTGTCTCTCTCCTTCTCCTTCCTCTCTGAAATCAATAAAAGTATATTTAAAAACCACATGTGCACACACAAACAGGAGTGACTCAGTTCTGGTTTCTCCTTTGTGCATGCCCTATGAAATAACATTAAAACAATAACGTGCCAATGGCTGTCTTCATGCTGCCAAATTCTCTTTGCCCAGAAGTGATCTAGTTGCAGCCTAATTATTAATTTATTCCCATTTCCAAAGGGATTAGGATCACAGAGTGGATTAGTAAAGGCTTTGTGGACAGGCAGATCTCTATTTACATTTGAGGTGAGCCTCTAGCCTCAGTTTCCTCAAAAACAAAATAAGAACAGCAACACCTAACACAAAGGGTTTGTAAGAACAGAATATATCAAACACCTATGTACACTAGCTCTTGTATTTTCTGTCTTTTATCATCAACATTGAAAAATAAAACCTCTTTTTCTAACACTGATCCACCAACCTCCACACTCAGATCTTTTCTGTACTTTTAATTTCCATAGAATGTACACCTCACCGTTAGTGTACATTCTAGTACTTTGCCATGCGACCTCTTCTCTGTTTACTCCCTCACTCTGCTCTTAAGTATTTGTCTCCTCCTCATGCCTATTGAAGGCTGGTTAGTCCTTTTACAGTCCTACCATTCCCAATGACCATCATCACAGGCCATGGAGAAGAACTGGACATTATCCTTGTCACCATGCTCCATCATCCCTCATGCTTTCAAGGTGACTACATAGTACTTTGTCTTCTCCTTGGTGTTCTCTCTCATTTGTACCACTTTCCCAGTGCTCGCTGCCGCAGACACTTATGGTCCCTGTAGCATACCCCCTCAGTCCTCCTCGGATGGTAACCACAGGTGTGGTCTATGATTCTATGTGGAGGCAGACTTGCCTCATAGCCAGCAGCCAACTTCTGCAATATGGCTGGGTACGCAGAGGAGTTAATGTCCTAGGAGCCCCAACAAGCACTGAGGGATCAGAGCCAATAGGAAAACACTCCATATTTCAATGCATAATTCTTGAAAGCATCCTGTATGCTTTTTAGACAAACCTCCATTGTTCACATAGATGACCTCAAACACAGCTTCTGATATAGAATCTTCCTCCTTCCTGGTCTCTTTTATTGTCTCCTCACTTTGCTTGTTGAGATAATTTCTCAAATAAACTCCCTGCACTTATGTCCTTAACGTAAGTTCTCCTGTGAGAACAGGGACCAAAAGGTATACATCTCAAAGGATGTGAGGATGTAACTTGTTACCTTTATCCCTCTTTTCTCTCTGCTAGTACCTTTCTGCTAGCCTCCTAACACAATCAAGTACCCTCTGGACTCCTCCCCTCTTTTGCAACTCTAACTCTGAATTTCTATTGAAGTAGTTGTATATTAACATTTGCTACTTCCTCATCACTTGGATCCAGTTCTGTCCCTTGCTATTCTCTAAAACTGCTTCTTGAAAATTATCAAATGCATTCTAGTTGCCAAATTCTAGAAGCCATTTTTTCTGCTCATATTCTCCTGGACATTCTGAGGCTTTGATCACATTAAATGTCCTTTACCCTGGTTTAAAGACAAAGTTCTCTCCTGCTCCTAGACCCTCTTCTCTGATCATTTCACATATCCCACAGAATTATGTTTTTTTCCTGGTATTCAAATCCTTTTACTAGTATAACCTAACTGCAATCTAATTTTCCTCATAGAATGTCTACTTTTCTCTTTTTACACTCTAAATCAGTGGCTCTCAAAATTGGCCGCACACTGGATCACCTGGGGACCTTTAAAAAATACTGATGCCTCACTCTTTCTCTCAGACATATTAATTGCTCTGGATTGAGACCTGGGTACTGGAATGTTTAAAAGGTTTCTCGGGTGATTCTAAAATTCAGCATAATTTGAGAACTACTGTTTTAAATTAAAGATCAATGTAACTCTTAAAATGTTCAGTACTTTCTCAATATCTTGTCATCTCCAATTTTTTGTTTACATTGCCTTTTTAGCTCTATTATAACCTTCTTTAAATTCCAATGGAAATAGCATTTTCTCCATTAAATGTATTGTTATTTCTGCCCTAATTAGTTCTGATGACATTTGAGTTATTCACATATATTATTATTTAATTTTTATGTACCTTTGCTTCCATGAGAATAAATTCAATATCTCTGTGTTCACTGAGATATGAATCTATTAGCGTACCCAAGTGTGAGAATCTCAGAAAATGCTCATCAAATGACTGACCTCTACCTGACAAACTGAATACATTGACTGAAGAATGACAAGCAGCCCTGGCCCTGGTGTGGCTCAGTTGGTTGGGTGTCTTCCCCTGAACCCCAAAAGGTTGCTAGTTCAATTCCAGGTCAGGGCACACACCCAAGTTACAGGGTTTGATCCCCAACAGGGGGCATGCAGGAGACAGTGAGTTGCTGTTTTATTATCACATTGATGTTTCTCTTCCACTCTCTTCCTCTTTCTCTAAAATTCAATTTTTTAAATCTTAATAAAATTTTTAAAACAGAATGAAAAACAACCTCAAATGTCTTTGTTTAAGGCCTACCAACAGCCACAGAGGATGAGTTCCTGAGGGAAAGATCTATGTCTAATTCATTTAATATGCCTACCTATTCCTGGAGACAAGTTATATGTATGTGGTGCTAGAAGACTACTTTTGTGCAGATAATTTAATGAATGTGTAGATGGTTTTATGTTTAAGTACTTTAATTTTTTAAATAATAGGTTTAATCATTTTAAAAATTATTTTAAACTGGCCAAATAATAATCTGTTTAGAATTAAGTTTTCTGTTTTTGAATGAAAAAATTTTGCTAGGATATTTCTGCTTTGTACCTTTTAAGTAATCTTCTGTTCTAATTATTTTAAATTCTATAGCTATCATTCATTGAACATTAGCTGTGTGCCAAACACTGAGGTGAATTTGGTAAAGGTATTGCTTATTTAATTCTCATGATATAATCTTAAGAGCATGAAGTAAGGATCCAGACTATTAGGTTCAAATTTAAGTCCCTCCACTCAACCGATTGTGACTTCAGGTAAATTAATTCATGTCTCTAATTCACTTTTACTCACTATAAGATTAAGATAAGCATGGAACCCATCTCAATGTGTTGTTGTGTGAATTAAATTAGTTAATTGGTGAAAAGTGTTTATACGGCCTCGTACTAAAAAAAGTGTTTGCTATTCTTCGTTATTTATTTAAGAGGTGTTGTTCAATACTAACTAAATGATGAAAATGGGGATTAGAAAGTAGGTGTTTTTCAGGGTCACAAATGCTTTAAATAGAAAAGTCTAAATTTAAATCAGGTTAGCAAAACTCATAAACACTACACTATACTTTTCCACTTAGATTTGTAGCTTCCTCATTTTCAATAGAGAATATTGAATATAATGGATTCTTCCATAGAATGTGTCTAGTACAGTGTCATATATAGGAGATAAAAACATAAGAAGAAAGTTAAAAAAAAAAAAAGGTTGATTTTTCTCACAGTGATACAGGGGGCAAATATCAGAAAATGGTGTGCAATATGCACACAATTTACTCAATTGAAGTGTTAAACAAAGCCCCTAAGAAAAGACTAAGAGGTAGGTAAGCTGAACCTTCAAGTACATGATGAAAAGGTATCTGATATACATTGTTACAAAGGTTATTTTTCACTTGTGATTTTTATTTTTACTTGTGGTTTTGATATTTTTCACCAGAAATCAGCCTGGCCCATGGAAACATTTCTGGAAATTTTTGGTGCACAGTACTGAGCGAAGGAGAAATTTAGTGTTGTAATTTTGACATGGTTGATAGAAGCATTTTCCACCATTTTAAAAAAGAAATAATTTCAGTGTAGAGTTAATTAGTAAAGAGAAAAATATCAAGAGTGGAATTCAGTATATGGGACAGGGAATTGGTGAGATACAGCATAGATAACCTTAATTAAATTGAGATCAACCAGTTTTAAATAATCTAATCCCGTCTGTAAATCACAATGAACCTTTTCTCCCCTCAGCCTACCTCCAAAAGAGTATCAGTAATTGTTTGTTTGTTTCTTAATTGTACTTTTATTGTTCACCTACCTTGAGAAAATAGTTACAAGCTCCATGCAAATAGTGTTTCCCTTAATATCGGAATATTCCCTTATCCCTACATATTTAGTCTGCTTTTTTTAAAGCTACATTGCTTGATCTTCTTTAGAGAGAAATTTAGATTCACTTTGTGATTAGAACTCTTTCAAAGTCATAAAGCCCCGAAAACAGGTTTATAATGGAAGTCCCAACACAACTTTGACTATAGGCGACACTAGCATAAATAGTGTCTCTGCTCTGACTCTGAATCTACTCAGTTAAGTGGAAAATGGCTGTGTTAGCTGGGTGTGCAATCATACAAAGTAGCTCAGTAAATTGTAAAGAATGTTTTGGCTCCAATGCCTGTGTAAGTGCAGCATTTATGCAAGCTATACATATTTAAATTTGAGATTAACTTGCTGATTCTGTGCTAACATTTGTAAAACAAGCTTTTGAAATATAGTTAATGTTTGATTTCCATTTCTACTGTAGCAGAGTCAAAGCTTATTATAATTAAGATAAGGGGCATGTAGCATAGTACATAATCCCCTTAAAAATACATATATCGCATCTGTCCAAGTACAGAGCTCATCTATTTAAACAAGATTCTATAAGCAGGATGTGTCCATTGACATGTAATATTCTGCAAACTCAGTGTTAGTATCATGCTCAAACCCTGAGAAGTTTGTAGAATAGTGTGCATGTCCTCTTAGGAGTACACATCAGGAAACACATCAGTTCTTACCTTATGAAAAACATATAATTCACAAAAATAATTGTTCATTTTTAGAGGATTACATGAGCAGAGAATCCTTATTTGATTTTGATAATTAAAACCTGTATGAATAGTGTTATCTCACATGACTGACATGCAGCTCAAATAAGTGGAATTCTTAGCAAAAGAATGTCCATCTTTAGCATATTTTAAACCAACTTTTGCTAAAATAATTTTGTTTTCCTTCTTAGAATTTATGATAGATGTTCTACTGGTACCATCATATTAGTAGATTACGCTTTGTTTATTAAGTCTCCAAGAGAATGCTCAGTGCTTTATTTACTATTTTATTAATTTTTGGACATTCTGATATATGTATGAGTGTCATCTAACCTGTAAAGTTACATGCAAATAAAAGGAGTTATTCAATAATTTGTAGTTATACTCCTGAAAATAAAGGCAAGTTAAACATCCACCCTGAGTAATAAACATCTATTTGTGCCCAGGATTAGGAAGCATTACATTATCAGATTTCTTTTTGTATGTATAGAGTTCACTTATCTTACCACTTTTCAGTATCCATCATACTCCTCAAGTCTCCACTTCCTTACTTATATTGTTTAGAATCCATGGCATATTGTTAACATCAACTATTTGCAAATCCTTAATTCCCTAAGCCCTCTCTGTCCCTTTTACTGGTCCATTTTCTCCCACCTCCAACTGTTGTTAAAATGAGCCCCAATATACCAGTGTCATAATCATAGAGTTGAATTCTACCATCTTTTTCTGTTGGGACTCTGATTGACACAAAAAATCACTGACCTCTTGCTCTCATTCTGCTTTCCTGCTAGACATCTAAATTTTTTCTTGCCCAACCAGATGGCTCAGTGGTTGAGAATCAAACTATGAACCAGGATGTCACTGTTCAGTTCCTGGTCAGGGCACATGCCCAGGTTTCAGGATTGAGTCCCAATGTGGGGACATACAGGAGGCAGTCAGTCAATGATTCTCTCTCATCATTAATGTTTCTTTCCCTCTTCCCCTCTCCCTCCCTCTGAAATCAATAAAAACATATTTTTAAAAGCATTAACAAAAATTTTCTTTCACCCTAGATAATTTTATCCAAACTTTTTGAATTGTGTACTCTCTATAGACTAATAATTCCCAGAATTTTCAATCAAAGTTTGCCTTTTAAGTCCTTATATCTATCCGTTTTTATTTGCATATCTACATGGAAATCTAGTAGCTATCCCAAACTTACCATATCTGTAACAGATACATATGACCCCCCTTCAAATTTAATTCTTCCCTAATATTTCCCATATCACTGATTGCTGAAGTTATAAACCTAGGACTCATCCTTGATTTTTAACTTTATCTCACTAACCCACCCAATATATTAGCAATACCCATTGATTATAATTTCCTTCTTTCTAACATCATTTTTGTTGTTCAAACCTCTCATTTTTTAATTTATATTGCTGTTAGACCAGTTAATTCTTCTCTATGCTTCTACTCTTAGTTCCTTACAGTATATTCTCCACAACATAGCTGCTGTAATATTTTGATCACTGTTCTAACTAAAACTCTCCACAGACATCTAATCACACAAAACCTCTATCGTGATCCCAAACACATGAAAAAAAAAGGGATCTCATCAGACTTACAATAAAAGCCAAGTTCTTACTGCGGCCTCAAGTAGGAGCCAGGAAACTTGTTCTGTAAAGGGCCACATAATAATACTTTATACTGTGTGTAGGCATTTGTTCTCTGTTGTAACTACTTACCTCTGTTTCATGGCATGAAATCAGCTATAAACAATACAAAAAGAATAAAAAACAGTTAAGGCTATAATATAATACAACTTTATTTACCAAAACAGGTCGCTGCTCCTGGATTATATATATTGTGTGCCCCCTTCACAGCACACACACATAGCCCATCTGATGCATTTCCTCCTCATGACCTCCTTCCTTATTCTGCTCCAGTGACACTTGCCTCCATGTTGTTCCTAAATACCCTAAGTACATTCCTAACTCCTTTGCAATTGTTTCTCTTTTCTGGAACACCAACTCCGTATTCTCTCAATTCCTTTGGACCCACCTGTGACCTCCTCAGTGAAGCCTGTGCTGATCACCCTATTTTAAGTAGCAGCCTCACTCTCTTGGCTTGACACTCCTCTTCCTCTTCCCTGTTCGTTTCTTTATAACATATATCAACCTTTGACAGTTTTGGTTTTCTATCTGTGTTTATGTCTCTCCTTGCACTATGAGACCAGAGGCTTTTGCCTGTTTGGCGTTTTTCACTATTACATCTCATATCTTAGAAGAGTGACTGACAGATAATAGATGTTCAATATATGCTTGTTTTCTCTCTCTTTTTTTTTAATTGAAATGTTTAAATTTGGGGAAACAATACATAATATATATATATATATATATATATATATATATACACACACATATATATATATGAAGTAGAATATGCGCAAGGGGGAGAAAGCTGACATATTTGGTTTCTGGTGACAGTAAGAAATTATAAATAGGAAAAATGTAGCAGAAATATAAACCTAGATACCATCTAAACTCTGAAGTCAACCATATTTGAAACCTGTAATTCCCATTAGGCAAACTAATATAAAGATTTACTCTTCCTTGTTCCATCTATCCATTTTTTGAGGTAAAAATGTATGTATCACTTCCCAGAGGGTGCAGTAGTAAGTCCTTTATCGGCTCTCTGCTCATTAACTCCTTCCAAAGAACTGGTAGGACCACTGATCAGTTCATTGAAAATCATACTCCAACAGTTACCAAGAATTCAAGGCAAAGCATTTTGTAATTAACTTACTTCATCCCTGTTCTTTTAAATTCCATTCTTTTAAATTTTCAATATATTAGTTAAAATTTCAAAAATACAAGTAAAAATGCGAAAATATCCTCTTCATCTCCCTCTGTTCCACTCTTGGTGATAGCTAATGTTGTTGGTTTGACATTCAGTCTTCCACAACTTTTTCCTCATGTGGTCACATTATTGGGGAAGTTGAAATATTCCTTTCCCCACTGATTGCTGGGGGTGGAGTCTATATGATATCTCGAGAAAATTAATTTTCTGAAACTGGCCTGGGAGAATGAGTGACCTTTATTTGTATGGAATTACATCTCTGTGTTTCCAAGTCCCATTTCCGTAATCCAGTCCTGGAAGAAGTTTAGTTGGGGATTCAGTGTCAGCAAAACCATTGTCCAGAGCTTCCGTTTCATGTTGCGGTCTGGTCCAGTTCAGCACCTGGCTGGTTACAGTCCATTAGTCCACTGTGTATGGGGTTCACATGGCCATGGGCCAAATGGGCAAATACAGGAGAACACAACATGCCAAGAGCACAAGAGAGCTAATACTTTTGTTCAGGTAATTAAATGCCCAAAGTTTCGTGCCCTTGCAGTGACCATGCCAATTCTGGCCAATGACCTGGTCCCAGATGTGGCTGACAATACTCACCTTCACTAGGCCCCCCAACTTTACTGGGCACGTGTTTATCTACTCCCTGTCCAAAACCTTTCCTGAGAGATCTGTGGGGGATAGATTGGTGGCTCACTGAGGAGTGTAAAGCTCTAGCTCCCTCGTAAAGCTGCCCAAATAACATGTCTATAACACTTGGCCTTCCCTTTGCTCCTTTCCTATTATTAATAACTACGTTAGTTACAATGATATTAGTTACAGGTATAATTTTTAATAAATGGCATCAAACGTATTTCCTTTAACTGTTCACTTAACCACATAGAATAAACATTATTTCATGTTAGTATTTAAATTTTTATTTCATTATTTTTACTAGTGTCATTGAATCCCATATAATGAATAAATAATCTATATTTAACTATTTCCCTTATAGAGATATTTTTTTCTCCAATTTAAATCATTTGAACAGCATCACAAATAAATACTGTTGAACACACATTGTCTTTATAATCATACAGGTTTACAGTTGTTCATATGGAAAATAATATAATCCTATATAATAAAAGCCTAATATGCTAAGTGTCCAGTCATCTGGTTATCCGTTCAACCAATTAAAGTGTAATATGTTAATGATACACTACGGCCGCTCAACTGCTGGGCATGTGTCTATGACATGCACTGACCACCAGGAGGCAGATAGTCGACCGGTTGACCAGTCACTATGATGTGCACTGACCACCAGCAGGCAGATGCTCCAAATGGGAGGTTAGCTTGCTGCTAGGAGCCCTCCCACAGTCCCTCCCTGGCTAGCCAACCTCCCATGTCCCTCCCCAGCCCTGGTTGTGCACCTGTGGGGTCCCTCAGCCTGGCCTGCAGGATTGGGCCAAAACCAGCTCTCCAACATCCCCCAAGGGGTCCTGGATTGGGAGAGGGTGCAGGCCAGGCTGAGGGACCCCACACGTGCGCGAATTTGTGCACGGGGCCTCTAGTAATGACTAAAAATAATACCACAATAAATTTTATGTTTCATGTATTCAAAACTGTAAATCTACTTTGCCCCACACTGTATATTAGTACTTCTTTGGCTTAGATTTCTAGAAGTGGGATGTAGAGGGCCACCTGGGAAGGCACATGGACATTCTTTAAATTGTTGTCAGCTGAGCCCCAGGCAACTCGCAAAGCCGCAACTGGCAGAGCTGAATCTAGGTTACACCCTCCCCAAAAAGTTGGGGGGGGGTGTTATCTGTACTGACTTTTTACCTTTGTCCAGGTGTCAGGGAGCAGGCTTTGATATGTAAATCCAGGCAAGCACCAGGAATGCTTGGGCCTACTCAAGAATGCAAATAAGCTCCTTTGATCCTAAGTTTTGGTGATACTTCCTGGTATTTGGGGGTATAAAATAAACTTGCTGCCTGGGCTCTGGGTCCCTGCCTCTCCATCAGAGGTGGCAGCGGTTCCACCCAGCTCCCAGCTTTTTAAATCTATCTCTGCGTCTTCTTTCTTTCTTTCATTCTTTCTTTTATTTCTCAATCCCTGGCCACCTCCACTTAGAACCGGTTCGTTCATCTCTCTTTCTGTGCTGGAAAAGGGAGATCCCTGCTGCATCTGGCCCCTGCTGCATCTGGGCCCCACAGTGGAATTGCTGAAGCAAAGAGTTTATTCATTTTAATAAACTGTGAACTTCCTCAAAAGACTCTCAATGTTTATGAGAGTGCATTTTTTGATAACTCAAGATTTAGCAGTATTTTTTATTTGCTTATCTGAGAAATAAAATTTGAATTTTACTTAAATTTTCTAACTTGTTTTGAATTTATTTTATTTCTAAGGATATTTATCACCTTTTCTTATGTTCTATTTGTGTTTTAATGTATACTATTAAAATTCTATTCATACCCATAGCCTGTATTAGGTTGTTTGGCTTTTTAAATATTGATTTGTATATATGTTCATATTAAAACCTTTTTTAATTATGTACAGGAAATTTTCCTTGATGTTTACATTTTTATTTTATTTATGATTTATTTTTTCTTATTAATGAAACAGGAATTTTAGGGGAATAAAGGTAGGATTAGGGAATTTTTAGAATTGGGATCCATGGAAAAACACAGGTCTATATACTGGGAGAAGGTACATTTCCATAACACAAGGAAGCCAGGTGCAGTTACATTTCCATAAGACAAGGAAGCAGCAACAGATATATTTCCATAAGACAAGGGAACTGCAAGTAGAAAAATAAAAAATAAAGAAGGAGGAAGAAAGCCCAGAAGGAATAGGACGACAATGAGGGAGGAGGGCTTCAGGAGTTACTATAGTAACCAATTTGAAAGGGAATATTGACCAGTCAGAGGGCGTATCAGGACACAGGAACTGCAGCCTTTATAAACCATGGAAACAGGAAGTCTGTGGGACCCTTTCGCCCTCCTCACGTGGGAGTCTGTATGCGTTCTTCAGTAAATCTCCACCTTTGCTATACTGCCCTCTGTCTGTGGATTCATTCTTCGACTCTGGTGGACAAAGAATCCGGGTTCCACTTCAAAAATTCCGTTTTATTAATGTCTAAATTTATACAATATCAAATTAAAATATATATGGTTTTTTACTGTTGCAATTTGTTTCTTTAGATTTATAAGAGAATTTAAAACTTGATGGAACTTAATATTCCAGGGACTCAAAGCCTTCTCACATCTCTTTCTCGTTTTAACTCTTAGTGATGCTCATGATTGAGTATAAGAAAGTCTGACCTAAAGATGTGTGTGATATAATTTCTTTTAAACATTAGAGTTCTTAGAAACTTGATGTAGGCTCTTGATTTAAAAGCATAAATCATTATAAAATGTACTAGAGGCCCAGTGCATGAAAATTCATGCACTGGAGGGGGGATCCCTCAGCCCAGCCTGCCCCCTCTCACAGTCTGGGAGCTCTCAGGGGTGGGAGGCGCCCCGGCGATCAGGGGAAGGTGATGCCCCATCACACCTCTCCTGATGCCACTGCCTGCAGTGCAAGCCTCGGCCGGCACTAGTTACCTGAGCCTCAGGCGGCCCTGGGTGTCTGGGCAGCCGACATCCGAGGTTTGCCTGCGCCTCGGGTCGGCCCTGGGCGGCTGGGGGCTGAGGGCGGGTCCGGCCACACCGCTCCCCTGGCATCCCCCTGGTGGGACTGAAAGGTCTGGGGGACTCCGGTGGAGCTGAGGGCACTGGGCACTGCCATCTTGTGGCTATGGTGCTGAAATTTTTGTGATGGCATGATGGTCAATTTGCATATTTCCTCTTTATTAGATAGGATAAGATATTATGAGGCATTTATATTTTAATTTTCTAATTTTTAACATGTAATGAAATATAAACAAATACATTAGTGCACAGAAAACTTATTGGTGGAAGCTTTGTTGTCATGCACGTTCTCAGGTTCATTCCCGAAGGTTTAATTCAATAATTTGATTATTTATTAGTTCTAGGTTCTATATTTTTAAGAAGCACCCCTGGCTATTTTCTTACAGGTTTTTCTCTCTTTGAGAAATCCCTAACTTACTATTTGCATACAATTTGATTATTAATGAGATTTCCATAGCTCCTGTACACCTAATTAAAAGGTAATTATATGAACTGTATATTTGATGTTCTAATTAAAACATGGAATTAAAACTATGAGATAATACAAGGTTGTTGCAAAATACATGTGTGCCAGAAATTTTTTTCTATTTATGTAATATACCCAGCAAATGAGTTCTTACTTTCTTTTACTTCTTTAAACAGAAACTAATTTTTCCTTTTACAAATATAGCTCAAACATAGAAAAAAGCTTCCTGCTGTCTGTGATATTTTTATTCCATGTATTGTCCAACTTGCTTCACAAAACACAAATAGATATGAAAAGAGATAGATTTCCTACCAGAATATTTATACATTTTTGTTTAGAGAGTACATGTGTAGGTGCATATAGATTTATTTTCTTGCCCTTCCTAAAGTACTACTGGGGATATTGCAGGGATATTTTGATAGTTTTAAATTATTATAGCAATTGTCATAAATGAATTATGAGATGTAGAAGGAACTCCAGAAGAGAGATACTAAACTATTAGGAAATAATATAATTTGCTTTCAAAAGTTTCCATATTATGGGTCTAGAAAGCCATAAGTGGGGAAAAACATGTGGTGTAACATAAAGCCTCCTAAGAAGTAAGTTAAACAGGACCTTCTTGAATGGGCTAATGGACCATACAGTCCAGCTTCTTGCCTCTGATAATGTCCATTATGAAAAATAAGACAATAGAATAAGTAAAGCAATCTTATATAATAAAAGGGTAATATGCAAATTGACTGAATGGTGGAACCACCGGTTGCTATGATGCGCACTGACCACCAGGGGGCAGACGCTCAATGCAGGAGCTGCCCTTAGCCTGTAGGCCCCAATTGCCCCATGGGGGCCTGCCAGCCAATCTCTTGGTCCCTTCCCCTGGCCGGCAGGCTCCGATTGCCCAATGGTAAACGGGGAGCCATGGGTGGGTGGCAACAGGGGATGGGGCCAGCTTCTGGCAGCCAGGGAAGACAGCCCTGATTGTAGGCCAGGCATAGGGTCTATACCCATGCATGAATTTCATGTGCTGGGTCTCTAGTTTTTAAAAAGCTATCCAATGGTTTTTGTTGTTGTTATCATAATTTTTCCAATTTCTCAATCTGTTCTTTCACATACATCAGGAATAGTAATAAGTGAGATAGTAACTGATAACATATTTCACTTGCAATGCTCATAATAAGCCTATGAAGTTGGTGGATCTAACCAAATTTTGCAAATTGAAAACCAAAGCTAAGTTCAATTAAGCAATTAACCTAGTCTTGTACAAGCCAGAGCCACCATTCATAATAAATTATGCATTATTTTTAAACCTATGTTTTTTATAGTAACATAGATAATTTTAAATGTAGTAAATTATGTAAAATAAAAAAGTATTATCACCTTTATAGGTTTGAAGTATGTATGTCTTTTGTAAATTTATGTATCTGATTTTCACAAATCTACCCTTTAATAAGAGATCTATAAATTAGGCAATATATGTTAACCATATTAAAATTATGATTCGTCTTTGAGGAAACATTCACAAATAGAGTCAACAGCTGCCTCTGGGTAAACAAAATCTGAATAAATAAATTCTTACCTTTTAAATAGCTTATTCTTAAACCTCCATGGTTGTCAGGGCAAATGCTCTTCATGCTGGAAACTAAGGCCTTCCAAGGCCAGAACATGCATTTGGATAACAGAGCCTACAATTAATTGTAGACAACCTTTTAGCCTTTCACAATGCCAATGAACACTTCTTAAAAATCAGTGTCACGGGTACATGTCATTATCCATTCGTCCAAACCTATAGGATGTCAGTATGAGTGAACCCAAAGGTAAACTATGGACTTTGGGTGATAATAATGTGTCAATGTAGTTTCATCAATTGACAAATGTACCCTGTGATGGGGAAGTTGTTGATAATGCGGAAGGCTATGCATGTATAGGGACAAGGGGTGAAAGGGAAATCTCTGCCTTCCTCTCAATTTTTCTGTGAACCTAAAACTTCTCTAACTGTTACAGAAAACCGAAGAAGAACAAAGCAATACTTAGAGAGATGAAGTTACATTTATTACGCGCGGGTCCAGAGGAAAATGTCTCTCAAATTCTGGGACCCAACATGCAGAAATGTTCCCTATTTATATGTTTTCACCTTCTTTGTCTTCCAAATATGGGGTGTTTCTGGCCCCTTTTGCAAGTTCTTAAAAAGCCTGTATGTGCTGGGGCCTTGAGACCTCAACCAGAGCCCTGGCCTGGCGCCAGCACTGATAACCTTGTTTGGGGAAGGTTTAATGGTCTCTCTGAAGTGGGAGTAGCCTTAGCAAGCAAGAATTTATAGAAGCCAAATAGCAGGGTTAAAATTTCAAACAGCAGTATTTATATAAGATGGATGCTTCATAACAATAAAACAAATTCTCAAAATTTTTTTAAAATTGTGATTCTTAAATCTTACATTTTAATATAATGATATGTCCCTTTTACTTCTATAGATATTTCATCTCTGTTTCTTATATTTTAGTGTCTTTATAAAGTAGATAAATATAAAAATCAATAGACATTAAAAGTAATTCATTACTTTAGACTTTTAGTCAATGTATAACACAGGAAAATGGAAAAAAAAGTCCTTTGGTTTATAACCTACTTTATTTAAAAATATGATTGATTAATCATATTGAGTGCTATACACATCTAACATTTCTTAGGGTGTATACTATTTAATTGCTTCATTCAATTATTTTATATTTTTAAAGAACCCAACTTCAGCAATTTCAATATTATAAAAATTGTGCATTACATTTGAACTTCATAAAATTGTTCTGAGTAGACAACATATCTGAATTGGAAGATTAATTTATCTCATATTCACATATATCAAATGACTGAAGATTTTGTAGAAGAAAAGTGACAAGATGAAATATCCCTCTATATAGAAAGGAAATAAAAGTTAAATAATATAAATTCTCACTAATAATATGAAGCATACTGAACTTTGGAAAAATAATAATGAGCTCTGGCTGGTGGGGTCCCAACCACCCAGAGGTCACCAGTTCAATTCCAGTCAGGCCACATGCCTGGGTTGTTGGCCCAATCCCCAGCAGGGGGAATGCAGGGGGCAGCCGAATGGGTGTTACCCTCTCACATAGATCTTTTTCTCCCTCTCCCTCCCTCTCTAAAATCAACAGTGAAGATATTTTTTAAAAAGAAAGAAAAATAGTAATGATACAATGAATTGAAAAAGAGAAGGAAATGCTAATTTGGACATTATTTCTTAAAACTATGGATACCCACAACAAAAAAATTGAGTAATTTAAAAATTTATGCTTTCCTGTCAAGATTTTAAGTAATGAAAGAAAGTAAAGGGAAAAAAGATGAGCAACCACTTTTTAAATAATCATGTTAAGAGCAAAGTAGAAAACATGCACAAAGGCATAGCATGATGGAAAGAATTTATACCTCAGTATGAGGGAGAACTTGCTCCCCTAAAATGAAATACTTTCACATATGTAGTAGAAGATATAACAAAATTGCAAAGGAGGCAAATGAAATGACAGAAATTCTACAGATAGCATGAAAGACCTTTAAATATCAATCAGTCAATCCAGGCATTTATATGTGCATTCTAAAAATGGAATTAATCTGTACTGAACATCATTAGAAGCCATTACCATGATAGACTTTCCATCGTTGTAGGGCTTATGAGGACCAAAATAGGAGTCAAGGGTCTGTTATGGAGGGTTGTACTTCTAACAATTTGGGATGAGGTTTTATAGAGTCTATAACCATAAGAAGAATGATGACCTAGGAAATAGTTCAACTTTCTTATTGCCTGAAGTCCAGCAAGGGATTAGCTTAATCCTTGTAAATTAATTAAAGAACTCTGAGTTTGCTAGTGCTTTTCTTTAACTTGTAAATTTAAGGGAAGAAAAAGGAAACCAGATGATGTAAACATTAATCACTTGCTATTGTATGTACTTATAACTATTCTCAGGGAAAGATGAGTTCAGGAGCCATTCGTACACTTAGCATGCAAAAGTAGAAGGAAACGGGGAGGGAGCACATGCCAGGACTTCCAGTGTTAGATAATGGAGCTGTTTCTCAACTCCAACTGGTAAAAGAAAAACTAAGAAAGCCCATTGAGCAACAGAAACTATTAAAACTCAGTCTAAAGCAAGAACCAGGTCAAGATTATACTTCCCTGAATCTACTAATGTTGCATCTGCTAAATTCTTTCTGTTGGATAACATGACTGGGGAAAGAAAGACACTAAGGAGGGAGGTCTCCCTTAGAAGCTCTGTAGCCTCAATAAAACTGCATTTAAGCCCAGGGGGAAAGGAATTCACATAAAAAATACTAGTGTGATTATTGGTACATGTGGTGGCTTGCAATCAAATAAATAGGAAGGTCACTATGCTTTTAAAAATTGTGTTACTGGAAAAAGAACCAACAGCCTGGACTAAAAGAGACTGTGGCTTAAAAAAAATTTTTTTTGACATGACCCTCTGGGCACTCAATCTCCTGTAGACAAAAAAACAGTATGAAAAAAACTCCTCATCCCCCAGGCAAAGAATATTCTCCAAAATCTTTTTAAGACATGGCCTGTGGAAATAAGGGAAAGTGCCATGAGAAACATTAGACGGGGAAGTTTTGTTCCAGGAGAGTGTGTGTGTGTGTGTGTGTGTGTGTGTGTGTGTGTGTGTGTGTGTGTGTGTGTGTGTGGGCGCACGCATGCGCACATGTGTGTAGTTGCCCCTATTGGGTACAGGTGGATGTTGGCTTTTTATTTCTGGTGCCATGATTTAATGGGCTATTTGGCTCTCTCTTCTGGGTGAGAGTGAGTATGTTCTGCATGTGGCAGGATAACCAAGTATTTTGTGGCCAAAAATATGAATAACGATAGATTGTGTTAGGGTTTACCTTTATTTCTGTTTCTAAGCGGGGTTTGTCCTGTGGGGGAATTACAGCTTTCGCCCAATTTCATATCACTTTGGCCATACAATTGTTTTAGGTAATGCTATGTAAATGAAGATGATATAAGACCTTTGTTTGTTTATTTGTTTGTTTGTTTGTTTATTTATTTATTTAGTAGAAGCTTTAAGATGCAATCAGGTGACTCTGCCATTTTTCTTTTCCCTCTGCCTGAGCCTGGTAATCTTTTGTCTGTCTATTTGTCTATTTGTTTCTTAACCTGGCTCCTGTTAGAATAAATAAAAGCCATGGGTCCACCCAAACCTGAGTTTAAATACGGGGAAAATTTAAATCTTCTCCATGATATGAGACTAAGGCTACTCTCCAACGGAGGATGCATTTTACTCAGCTTTTCACCTCTGCCCTCACTCTGCTCCCCTTCTCCCGAGAGCAGTGCCTAAATAAACACCTTGAACTAGAAACACCGTGTTAGGTTCTTTGTTTAGAAACCTGACCTAAGCAGTTGACATCAGAAATAGCTTCTCGGAACAGGATTCTAGAGTTGGGATAAAAGTTCTTCACCTGTATTCAGATTCTATGAAGTCATGTCTGATTTAAAAGTTGAGTGAGATTATTTCCTTTAATTGTACAATTGAGGGATTTAAATGTGGGATTGTTGTAGGGAGTTGGATCATTCCTTTTTGGATACCATTTACATGTTAAATTTCAATTTTTCCCCCATATCTGTATATTATAGTCTTAAAGAGTAAGAAAATAATGAAAAATAATTATTATACTTTTGTTGATAAAGCTGATCATCTGAGTTGCCTTACCATTCAACTAAAATTAGTAATAATAATGAAGATAATGGATATTCACTGAATATTTACTACATGCAAAGCATGTTATAAATATTATCATCTCTTTAAAATTGACAGCTAGCCTACAGGTAAAGTGATTATGAAAGGAAACATACATGAATAGATCTGTAGATTGTCTTTAATTTATTTTTATTGTTGACAGTATTACAGATGTCCCCTATTTTCTCCCCTTCACCCCCCTCCACCCAGCCACTGCCCCAGCTCAGGCTTTCACCATACTACTGTCTGTGTCCATGGGCTATGCATATAAGTTATTTGGTTAATTTCTTCCTGTCCCCCTACCCTCTTCCCATCTGAGATCTGTCATACATGCATAGAACTATAGATTGTCTTTTTTTATGTCATAAGTCATTTTCCTACATTCACACCAATAAAGATTAGCTAATTTAAAGAAAAGGAAGAAATTATAGCATCTAGAAAATTAAAATACATATACATTGTGTAAGTTAGGTTATGAACTCTTTTGTTTAAACATAGTAATACATTTCCTTTTTCTTTCCCTCTTTCATATATACATCTATCTATCTATCTATCTATCTATCTATCTATCATCTATCTATTATCTATATCTACCTATCTACCATCTATCATCAATCTATTATCCCCCAAAACTGTATTTTTGTAAACACAGAAAATAGAGAGGGTAGTTTTTATTCCAGCACAAATAATCTAATAAAAAATGACATGTGAAGCTTCTTCCCATGTTTCTGATGCTAAGCAAAGTCTGGAAGTTAAATTACAAAGCACTGCCATTTGATTGATGAAAAAATTGAGGCTCATGGGGCTCTACCTCACCTCTCTGTCTTTCACCACTTCTCTGTTGAGGTTAAGCTGAGTAAAATAAATGTAGCTCCAGGCTTGGTGGTAGGAAAAGAAATGTGTAAAAGAGCAATCAGAGAGAATAGCAGTGCAAAAGCCCCAAGGAAGAAGGATGCTGTAGGAACATCACCAGGGAAGGAAAGAGATTAGACATGAGGCTGAGAGAACCAGAGCTGGCTGAGGCACAGCTTGCATACTGCCATATGTTTTCTAGAGTTCCTCTGATTGTGGCAGGAAGCCAATGGGAGGTT
Source organism: Corynorhinus townsendii (assembly GCA_026230045.1). Lineage (NCBI taxonomy): Eukaryota > Metazoa > Chordata > Mammalia > Chiroptera > Vespertilionidae > Corynorhinus > Corynorhinus townsendii. The sequence continues at coordinate 65,468,920 of JAPDVU010000008.1, read as the reverse complement.
TTGTGCAAGATGGGAGTGACGGGTCCTAACTTCTACTTTTTAAAAAGTTTGAACAGCCATGTTAACTCCTGCTGGTTACTTCAGTAAGATGTTTACAGAGAATTCCATTTGGCAAAAGAGGTAACTGCTGACCTGCACAAGAAATGAAAATGTAGCTGGAGGGCAGTGTGGGAATCATCAGAGAGTTTTTTGTTTATTGGTTTTAAGATGAGAGTTGTTATGGTTGCTTTATGCAGTTAAAGATGAGAGGTAAAATAAAACCATGTTTTGATGAGTCAAGACATGTGTAAAATACATAAAATTGTTTCTTGCACATTGTAAACACTACACATTATTAGCTATACAAGGAGAGAAATTTTTTCTATAGGAGAGATATAAAAAGCTGCCTGAGAAAAATCAATTGAATGATAGACAAAGGATGGAAACAATTCCACAGTTAAGGATTTGATACTAGGTTGGAAGAGACATGGCTCATTCATTTTAACAGGAGGGAAGTCAAAGTGTGTGTGATGAGGTACGTAGATTGATTCCTCTTCCTAGAGAAATCACTTATGAGGAAAAAACTCTTGTCTTATTGGACATGTATTATATATATATATATATATATATATATATATATATATATATGTATATGTATCTTCTTATGAAGTAGAGCTATTTGATTTATTCAGGGCATCTTCATTTGTATAGCCAAACTAGAACAAAATGTTTCTTAACTTTATATATTTGTATTGGTTTTATTACAAAATACATTTTGCAGCTATCTTTTAAAAAATAAAAGCACACATCTAAAATGTTTGCTATAAATAAGTAGAGCAGGTTAATTTTATGACTTTTCTAAATTTCCACTTGTTTTAAATTATTTTAACAATAAATAAATAAATAAATAAATGATTAGAAATGAACACATAAGTAAGTGTGTAGGACCATTTAGTACTTTAGGAATAAAATCTTTATTTTTGTTTATTAAAAAAAGAAAGTGACAATAAAACAAACTATTTTTCCTTAGTAATTACATTAAAATACCCACAGATAATAACTTTTCACTGTTTTTTTTGTTTTTTTGTTTTTTGTGTTTTGTGTTTTGTGTGTGTGTGTGTGTGTGTGTGTGAGTGTGAGTGTGTGTGGTGTTTTTTTTTTCAAGGCTATAGGGATACAATGAAATAATAATTAAGTATGCCAGGTCATTTAGTCCTAACCTTTTTATTTCTATTTGTATTTTGCTTTGGCAATCAAAATTAGAGATGGTTTCTTTTCAGATTCTAAATCAGCACTCAACTCATGCCATTATCAGTTGGTAATATTTTTAAATTGAGCAAATATAACAGTAAATAATAGAAAACAATATATGAGGAAGATATGTAGAAATTTAAGGCCAATAATTTTGATTAGTTTTAGTAACCCTTCATCTGATGATTTACAAGGTTATTTTTTTATAAAAAAGTCTGAGTAAACTATTGTAAACATTACAGGAGATAAAATGTTATATTTTCAGTTTAGGTGCTACTCATACTAACAGCATATGGTTTCAGGACAGATATAGGCCTACATTTCTCATGATTTATTTGGGATCACTAGTACTTTGATGTTAAATACATTTATAGAAAATATTATTGCCAAAGCACACTGCACCATGAGATTATTCATGTAATATTGTTTAGAAACATTTGTTTAAAATAAAACACAAAAGCAAGCAATTACATATTAAGTGTTCTATAATTAAGGAAAATAATTAAATATTCATTAAAAATTATCCTACCTAATAAAGACTGAGTATGCAAATTGACCGTAACTCCATGACAAAGATGGCAGTGCCCACAGCCAATAAGGAGGGAATATGCAAATTGATGTGACAAGGTGAGAGGCAGAAAGTGGCTCTGGCCAGAGCAAAGGTGGTGTTGGCTGCCAGGGGAAGGAAGGCCTATTCTTGCATGAATCTTTGTGCATTAGCCCTCTAGTTGGTTATAAAAGAAGGAAAGAAAATTACTTAGTGTCAAATACAAAGTACTTATATATTTTACTTTGAAGTTTTACATCTGAACATACCTTACATAGCCATAATTGTGTCCTTAGTAAAACCTAGTGCAAAATAGGTGACTGTTCTCTCTAAAGCATCAGTTAGTAAATGTTTTAGGCTTTGTGACCATATGGTCTCTGTAACAACCACTCCATTCTGTGGTTGTGCTGTGAAAGCAGCCACAGGATACCTAAGTGAACAGGCATGGCTGTATTCCAATAAAATGTTGTTTACAAATTGAGACAGAAGGCCAGCCATAGTTTGCTTACTCCTGATCTATTAGAATTTCAAAATGGATAGGTTATTTAGAAAATTTGATTGCAAAGCATTTAAGAATCTGTAAAACAATAATAAAGTTCTAGCTATTAGAACAAATTAGAATATATAAATGACATAATTGTAGATTTGGTCATAGTTATAGATTAAGATGTTAATATTGATATCATTTTACAGCACATAAGGGTATAAAGTGGTCTTTTATTTACTTTTTTCATTTGTAATGTGTTTGTTTCTTTTGCTGAGCCTAACTAGTCATCACACAGTTTCAAAATAATGCTATAGGTAAGTATTATAACTCTTGGTATCCTGCAGTGAAATTATGTAGATAGTAGCCTGGGAATCATACACTAACTCAAGCACATATACACTGAGTGGCCAGATTATTATGCATTCAGAGATCATAATAATCTGGCCACTCAGTGCACACTTCAACTAAATCAAATATATCTACTTTACTATTCAACATTCAGCTCTTCAAAACTTGCTACCATATTTACAACTATATTTAGCAAACAAATCAAATAATTTGTTAATGAAAAGCAACTAGAAGCTATATTAGAAATCCAGATTTAGGTTTAGCAATTCTAAATTAATTATTTTTATGCCTTTATAAAGTTTTTAAAGAAAAATGTTCTGTGTGTTACTATAAATATTATAGATACCACCAGCAGGTAATTATTGCAGTTTCTGTCTTCACTTCTTTCCTTGCATGCCACAAAGAGGCTGGCTAAGGCACCTCTAGGTAATTGGAGCTCTTAAGCCCTTGATTCTGAATGGACAAAGCATAGAAAGGGAAACTTCAAATATTGTTTACCAAATATGGTTCCAGGTTTTATGTCTCATGGAAAATATATTAAATTATTTAGAGATTCATAACTTACAGAGATAATCTTTGTGGTTAAGAAATTTACAAGTTTGTAGAAGAATGAGGGCAGTGAATAGAATTGTCAGTTCTCAGCTTTAGATTCAACAGAAAGAGGGCTAAGTATTTTCACATCCATAGTTCTAATTAGCCAGGATTCACAGTATCAAATACCTGACAGTGTTAGATGGTATCACATGAGAGTGATGCCGGATTGGTAAGGAGAGTAATAGAAGATAAAGAGCATGCTCCTCTAAGGGGGTGACCAGTTTCAGCTTTGTGTTGCCATATATTCATATATTCTTAAAATGCAACTGAAGCCAGATAATCATGATTTTCTCTTCAAAGATAAATTACTACTATGTAGGTCAAACATCTGACAACTGGAGTCAATATTCAGCATTATTTGCGTCAATGGCATTGACATAATTTTGTATAATGTTTTAAGTAACATGATATAACTAAGCATTGTAGCTATTAGTAGACACTCCCAATTTTACAGGACTATCATAGTGGAGAAATGGTTCTAATGATAAGAAATATGGAGTAATATCTGGCTAATAGGGACCTTTAGGGAACAGTAATGATACTAAATTAAATGTAATCACTATTGATGTGTGTAGAATTGAGGACAGAAGCATTGTCAGGAAAGCAATTCTAATTCTTTCCTGTGTCCTATTAAGGTACACATTACATTTATGTCAACATATTTATATTTGGAGTTAGAAACAACTACTTTATGTTCTCTCTATGCTGTGTGCCAAAGCTTAATGCCTGTGCTAATGGGTCCCCAAAACATGAGGCTCCTCTTTGTTTGTTGACATTACTCTCTCCAGCCTACTTCGGATCATTCTATAGCCAAACATAGCTTTTGAAGTATATTTTTATTGATTTCAGAGAGAAAGGGAGAGGGAGAGAAAGATAGAAACATCAATGATGAGAGAGAATCATTGATCAGCTGCCTCTTGCATGCCCTACAGTGGGATTGAGCCTGAAACCTGGGCATATATGCCTTGACCAGGAATCAAACCATGATCTCCTGGTTCATAGGTCAATGCTCACTCACTGAGCCATGCTGGCTGGGCCAATCATAGCTTTTTATTTTAATTTAGAACCTGGACATTGATCAGCCCATAGATGTTGTGAGATGTGAAGTTACAATGCCCCTCTCAGGGTAATGTTTCTTACTGTATGGGAGGAGCCAATCTTCAGAGAGAAAAAATTTAAATGTTTCACAGAAGTATAGATAAATATGTAGAAATGCTAGGATTATCAATGTTCCTCAGTCCCAATTAAATTCCTATTTCTTGAACTTTGTTTTCAATTGTCAATATACCCTCTTACACATCTAATAGCCTTCATTTGATGCTTTTCTATATAAATTTCCCTCACTTATTATCAAGAGGTTCTTGTCAAATACTGCACATACATTTTTTATGCCAGATAAAGACATATTTTTTCAATGTATCAAAAAATTATATGTGACTTTAATGGAAAAGTTCAAAGAAATTTAAATCAAATTAATTTGATTTATTTTTGCTAAATCTTTAATCCAGGTCCAGTGATCAGGAAACATGAAAATTGCTAAGATGAAGAGAAGTGGGGAGCAAGACTGGAAGAGTGTAGTATTAAGTGTAGAAGTCTCACAGCCCCATGCCCTATGCTCTACGAGTGTCTTCACTAGAATGCGGGCCTTTGCCACCTAGTATATTCTGAGAAGAGGCTTGCCTTTACTTGCCTCCTCAGGGACAATAAGGAAAAGTACCATCTTAAGTTTCCTCTGTCATCGTCTCTAAAGGCAAAAGAGTGCCAACCACAATGGCTTGGCAAGAGGTGTTGCTGTGCTAATTCACCACAAAACTGAGACCTGCAGAAGCCTAGATGTGTTGATTACATATGGCAGCATATACACTTTACTGAAAGGAACATCACTCATCACTTTGCACTTCTATCTACATACTAGCACACATGAAATAAAGAGGATAGTTCAAGGATTACCAAAAGAGATAGTCTACAGATACTAAAAAAGATAAGGAAATATGAAAAATGTATGACAATAAAGTCAATAAATTAGATGAAATTTAAAAATTGCATACCAAAGCACATTCAAGAAGAAATATATCACCTGATAACACTACTTTTATTTAACAGTTGAATTTTATTTAGCAGCCTGTGAGATATAATTTTCCATGGATTTCCCCCGATGTTTGTACATCTTTTGAGCATAGGCACTAACTACCCTTGGTTCCAGTCAATCTCTTCAGGAATGTTTGCAAAGCAGACTTGGCAGACTAGAAACTATAGCTAGTTTCTCCCTTTGGGATCCTGGGGAGGTGTGCTTACAGACTCTGAAGATGAAGGTGTGTCTGTCTCTAGAGCAAAGAATGGGCTTGACTGCTATTCAGGATAACAAAGGTACTGTTTCCCCCAGAGCACATAGCAGACATATTTAGAGACCACTAAAAGAATAAGTAGGTTCCCTAAACTCATTTCCTCTCAAATAGTGCATCTCCATGTACATACACACATCCCTCTGGGCCAAAAAGTATCATATCCATGGGATGTATATGCAAGGGATATGTGGCAGGCTAACTTATTAGTTTGCTAGTTGGCTAAAATCTCAGCCCCTTCACAGTTTTTTGCAAAAACCTTCCCAATGTAAAACTTTAGGCATAGATAGCTTTACCTGTGAATTTCAGTAAATATCCAATAAATATATTATACAAATTATTCTAGAAATTTGAAAGGAGAAAATATTTATGCACTCATTTTATAAAGCCAATGTTACCTTTACACAAAAATTACTAAAATATTTTACAAAAGAACCCCCACATAGATCAATATCTTAATGCAAACACATAACAAAATGATAAACAAAAATTTAGCTAATTGAATTCAATAATATATCAAAAGGATAACATACCATAACCAACTGTATTTTATTCCAGCAAAGTAAGGTCTAACTTTTGAAGATCAATGTAATTCATCATATTAATAAATTAAATTAAAAAGTGAAAACACATAAGCATTTCTATGAACACAGAAAAAAACATTTGAAAGATCCAAATTCCCTTTCTGATAAAAACTTTCAGCATACTAAGGATATAGGGACTTCTTCACCGTGATGAAGAACATCTATGAAAAGCCTACAGTTAGTATCATACTTAATGGAAAATGCCTCAAAGCTAAGATTTATTAAATACTAGAAGCCCAGCGCACAAAATTCATTCACGGGGAAGGAGGGGCCCTCAGCCCGGCATGCTCCCTCTCACAACCCGGGACCCCTCAGGGGATGTCCAACTGCGTGGAGATGGGGCCTAAATTGGCAGTCAGACATCCCTCTTGCAATCCAGGACGCTGCATGCACCAGTGACCATACTTTTCATACAGGTGAAAGGCATCTTGCTATTGTATGGGCAGCTACATTTTTTTGCCCTGATTATAGAAAGTAGTACATAACATGATCCTTCTGAGGCCCCATCTTATGGGTGGAAAATCTGAAGCAGAGAGAAGTTCAGTAATTGGTTTGGTCACACAGTTATAAATTTCAGAATCAGGGCTAATTACAAAATGTGCAAGCCAGAGTCCATGCATGTCATCACTACATCATCCTGTTTTTTCAGTGTTAGAGTAGTCTTGCCAGGTTTTAATTTTTAAATCTAAAAGACTGTTCCCAATATATAGGGTAGGGTCTCTAGGCCTGGCCGGTGATCAGGGCTGATCTGTGGGGTGACTGGTGGGGCGATCGGGGGCCTCCACTGACACCCAACTGGAGGCCTGGCACCGCTCTCTCGCCGGCCCTGATGGGGGGCAGCTCCTGTGTTGAGCTATGCCCCCTAGTGGTCAGTACATGCCATAGCAACCGGTCATTCTGCTGGTGGTTCTGCTGTTTGGTTGATTTGCATATTAGGGTTTTATTATATAGGATGACACCAAAAACATGACCCCCCAAAAAAGACCAAGTTGATAAGCTGAGTCTTACTGAAATTAAAAAGTTCTACTCTTTGAATGAACTGTAAAGAGAATAAAAACAAGCCAGAAACAAGAAATGTTTGTAGGTCACATACTTAAAATAGGACTTATATTCAGAATATATAAGGAACTCTCCCAAAAAAGAAGAAAGAGTGTATACAAATTTGAGCAAACACTATTTAAAATTAGAAATAGGGATGGCAAATATAAAATAGGTATTAAACATCATTAGTTATTAGAGAAAGACAAATTAAAACCATAATGAAATACCAGTGCACACTGATTAGAAAGACTAAAACTAAAATAAATTCAATATCAAATGCTAACAAGGACTTATTACATTGCTAGTAAAAATGTAAAATTTGTAAAACTGCTTTGGAAAGCAGTATAACCATACTATGAAGTTATGAACAAAATGAAAATTTTGTGAAAAGTTGAGTTAATAGCAGAAATTGGCTTAAATACATAGATTTTAAATTTATTGAATTTAGTTAACTCACTAAAATTTATTTTTAAGCAAGATCCTGTAAATCGAAATAAAATTGCAATAAGCATGCAGAAAATCACAATAAACATGCAATAAATCAAAATCAAAATTTATTTTTAAGCAAGATTCTCATAAATCAAAATAAATTGCAATAAACATGCAGAAAAATAAAATTAAAAGTTGAGTTAATTAAATTTAAGTTATCATATAAAATATCAAGTCTTAATTTCTTTATCTGTGTAATGTTTGTATGTGTTTATAGTTTGATAGCTAGTAACATTTATCATTGAACAATATGTAAATCAAGTGAGAAAATTTAAATGAATGTAGTTTATAAATGTAACAAAACCTAAAAATGGAGTATTATCATAATTAATGTTACTTTATCTCTTTGAAAACTATATCTTTTCAATAATGTGTTTATATTTTATTCTTTTTTTCCCCTCCAGCTTTTTAGCTTTTTATAGTTAGTGTAGAGCTTAAAATTAACCCAAGTCTACTAGAGAGTGCAGACCCCTCCACGTATTTCTGCATGACATAAAGAAGACTGTGTTATTTGTTACAAGGTTATAAAAGTGTTTCTGGCAACATAAAATTCATTTAATCAGTCCATCAATTCCATTGTAGAAAAAATTTAAATGCAAAAAAGTGAGTCAGTATAAAGCATAGGATTGGGAAATTTACAGAAAATATGTTACATCTAGAAAAGTCCAGGAAGACTATAGCAAAAACAAGCAAACAAACAAAAAACCAGATATCTGAGGATGTTTTCCACGAAATTCGTGGCAGATTTTATTTTATATAAAATCCTAGCGTAGCTGTGCTAAACTTCACTATGCAGCTTGTAGTTATAGGCATTAAATATACACTCACCACGTGGAATTTAGCCGTTGAACTGGAGGGTCACAGCTTTTGTAAGACCCCAAATTAGTGTAAAAATCCCTCTTATTGAGGTGAGACCTGCAGGTAAGCTCACAGTTGCAGAGTTCTTTTAAGGTATTCATGGAGAGAAATCTCACAGGGAGGAAAACTAATATTGGCCAAATGCCCGCTGTTTTATACTGAAATTTCAGAAACAAAAATTGCGTGACATGTTCTCTTTAAAACTGCTGTCTTTTCAAATTAAAAAAAATAATAATAACCATCCTAGCTTCAGTAAAATGTCATAGAAGGGTCAAAGAATGAGAGCTGGGATAAGATCCTAGAGCATTTTCCTTTGAAGAACTCTAAGCCCATTACGTAGATGATCTATTGAATCCTTGCAATGGTTATGTGAAATAGGTATAAGTATTGTTATTCTTTTAGTGCTTTGCAAAGGAAAGATAAAAATCATGAAATAGAATTTCCGAGCCCCTCACTCAAAGAGCTCAGTGTTGTATTTGTCTTCCTAGCTTTAGACTGCTCCCCCAGATGGTAGAAAAGATGAACCATAATCTCTCAGGGGCATGTTTGATGTGATTCATGTAGGGCAAAACAGTCTTCTTCTCAATATCTAACTATACATTTAAACACCTGCCCCCCCTTCACACACACACTAAAATGTATTGCATGTATAGAGCAACTTGTATGTGTTTATCATTGTGTTTATGAGTATTTCCTTATTCTCTCCCCATACTAACACAGAAAGTCACTTTTTAAAATCATTTTTAATCATTCATTTAATTACTTCGAATTAAATACAATTTGATTGGAGATTACTGATGCAAACAACATGTAATGGTTATTTTTAGCACTGTATATCTAAAAAAGTAGGGAGAGAGAGCAAAAGAGAAAACTATTTAATTAATATTCTAAATACTTTAACATACTAAATTATTCCAAACGCAATTGACTCCTACAAAGTAGATGCCATTACTACTGCCATTTAAAAGATGAGAAAAAGGAAAAAAAAGTGAGATCGTGAAACTTCCACAGAGTACAAAGTCAGAAGTGATAGAACAATAATTTGAACCCAGGTAACCTCACACCAAAATTAAAACTATTAACCACTATGTGCTACTGCCTTTGAATCCTATAGCTTTACTAACTGATGCCATTCCAATAAATCTATTAAATTTTTTAAAGGTCACCAAAAAAAGTATAAGGTGCAGTAACATTATCAACATCCTTCGATTAGAATATGTTTTAAGTAATGCTTGAGCATTCTCTTCCTTAATGAAGTGATTTTCCCAGTGGAAAATACCTGATTTTTGAATCAGATAAGCCTGGTTTTTCTCATTAAGTTGGCACTCACCAAAAATTTGAAACTCATTTAACTTAAACTTTTAAAAATTATTTAATCTGTGGCTCTTGAGTACCAAGATAAGATGTTTCAGCAAATAATTTTTAAAAGTAAACATATATAGAGTCAAATAGAATTAGTTTCAATAATTGGCTTTGCCACTCTAGCTGTGGAGAAATAGTCAACTACTCTGACTAGATAATAATACTCTTAACCATTTTATTAAACTGCAATCAGTATTAAGATAAAATAGTAAATGTATTGCTACATGCAAAGTTCTCAACAGTGTACCTAAGTTAGAGATAGCATTTAGTAAATAAAAATGTAAAATATTGCCCCACTGAAGTGGCTCAGTGGTTGAGCATCTGCTATGAACCAGGTCATGGTTCGATTCCCGGTCAGGGCACATGCTCTGGTTGCAGGCGCTGATCCCCAGTGTGGGGTGTGCAGGAGGTAGCCAATCAATGATTCTCTCTCATCATTGATGTTTCTATCTATCTCTCCCTCTCCCTTCCTCTCTGAAATCAATAAAAGTATATATTTTTAAAAAGTAAAATATTGATTAAAGCGTTTTGAGATCCTTTTTTCTCTTTTAAAGTGGGGTAAATTTTATGTATATCACTGAGTATACTGAAGTAGATAGAGTTACAATTGCTTACTACATAGTTTGTGTTCAGACTACATAATTACCTTCCTTCATTTCTCTCTTATTTATTCTTTAATTAATTTTAAGTTATTTCTAACTGGCAGGTAGTATTTCCAGGTTACTCAACATCTCAATTTGCCTGCCCTTGTAGGGATCTGCCAGACCAAGCTCTGTTACAGGCTTCATTATAAAAATGTATTTCTTATATTGTTTGAGTAGCATCCACTTAGAATAGTAAGTTGACAGCAAACTGAACATATTGGTTCCATTACATACAACATTATCTTAGAGTATAAAGTCAAAATATAGCAATTTTCTAAAATAGATATGTAACTAAAAACCATGTCATCAAAACCAGGGGTCACAAAACTTTTCATCTAAAGAACCATATAGTAAATATTTTGTCATATGATCACTGTCACAACTAATAAATGCTGCCATTACAATAAAAACTTCCATAGAAATATATTTTTATTTTATTTTTTAATGTTTTTATAATATGCAAAATAAATCTATAACCAGATTGCAGATACAAAATAGCCATTTACATGCAAGAAACATTAATATCTTAAGAAAAAATTATTTTAAATATAATATTACATGCAATAAGCATTAATAATTCTAGAAATAAATATTTTAAATATAATAATATTACCAAAACTGTACTAACATAGTATAATATCACAAAGTTGTAGGAAATATTGAAAATCTGCAAATAACAGGATTCATTCTTTTATATTTTAAAAAATGTTTTTCTTGCTCTATTTTTGTTCATCAGTTTATGTTGTTCATTAAATTCCACAAATGCATCTCAGAGGGAATGGGGGAGCAGGGTGGGCAGAAAGAGATTAACCAAAGATCTTATATGCATACTAGAGGCCGGTGCATAAATTCATGCACTGGTGGGGTCCCTCGGCCTGGCCTGTAGGGGTTGGGTTGAAACCGGCTGGGTGCATGGATTAGTGCACTGGGCCTCTAGTAAATAATATTAATCATAGGGTTACAGAAAAGAAAATTAAAGTTTAAGCAATAGAAAAGCAAACATTAAAACAGTGCTTATAATGCACTAAGACATTTGAGTAAGGAAACTTCCTTTTTGCTTGTATTTTATAGTTGTTGTTGTCTTATTTTTATTCAGAGAAGAAAATGTCATTCTACTACCATGAAAAAATATCCATTAATATTTACATATGATTTCACCACACGTTTTCATCCAACCAATGGGAGTATCTTGAAAATCCTAGAGAATTTGGGGTGGACCAAAAATTTGGGGAATTTAGCAAAGTGAAAGTTAGATGGGAAGCAAGACTTTAGTTAGAGTATAACAAAGAAATAAAGTGAAAAGACAAAAAGTAGGCTGAATGATCCATGGGTCCCTGATGCAATTTACTATTTCTGTTTTGAAAAGTCACATCTCAGAAAAAGGGATTAATATTAAATAAGCAATTTATCAGTTTGCATTATGACTGCTTACATTAATTTCTTGGTATTTATGGAACTTAAAAGAAAAGAAAAACTAGGAATAATTTCAAGAATACAACTGGTTATATAACTACAACTTTTAAAAAATTTTGCTAATATATTAATTTAAGTACTCTGTGATATAAAAATCAGAAATTGAAGAAATTTATTTGGACAGAATTAGAGCTAATAAAATTATGAACTACAACTGAAGATGTTGAAATATTAGAATATTTGAATTTACTTTAAAGTCTAAACTGAAAGTATCTGTAATGCAGAATAATATCAATGATCCTAGATCTATAAAATATTGATGAGTAACTGATTCCTTATTTTAAAAAAATACTCTGTGAAGAAATAAAAAAAAACACATAGAACCTATAATCTATATACTGAATGTAATATGAAATAACATGATAGAGTTGAAAGCACAAATATCTGATTCTTTTATAAATGTAAATGGATAACTCAGTTATTAAAAGAAGACTTTTGCATGATGAATATATAATAATTATGGATATTTATGCACAAAATAACAATGGAACAATTATTACAAAGCACATTTTAAAAAGGAAGCAAGAGGATTAACAACATTGAACTTCAGCCCACCACCCGATATAAGACAGTGCACAAAATGTAAGTACAAGGAATGCCTAAACAACATCATTAGAACATATTTTGTCAATGCACTTGAATGTTTACATTTGAATAATAAATCATCATCTTTCTAAGCAGACATAAAACATTCACAAAAATTATTAAATGTTATTTTGTAATTACCACAGGGGCATGGCATTTTGTGGGTGTTTGATGATTGTGACACACTGGATTCAAGCACATGTGGTTTGGATCCACACACTGTGCAGCACAAAGCAATGGTAAACCTCCCCCACATTTCCTTATCTTTTTATTTTTGGATTTAGCTAGAAAAATCTATGATAAGACAAGCCTAAACGAAATATGAGATCATGCAGAAAGATGAGCCTCCAGCTCAGGAAGCATTCAAACAGTTATGGGAAAGAACAGAGGACACTTAAGAATAGCAGTGTTACTAATGACACAACCAGACCAAAGCCGGAAGGTCATCGAGGGCCTGTTGTGCACAAAGGCAAAAGAAAAGCACAATGTTACACAGCACATACAACTGGAACATGAGACGTAAGAAGCATGAACCAAGATAAAGTGGAAATTTTAAAGCAACAAAGAGAATGTCTAAGCATCACAGTGCTTTTTGTTAGCAAACTAAAGTGGACTGGAATGGGGACATTTCTAATCAGTGTAACTCTGGAAAGGATAAACTTGAACAAAGTGGCTTTAATACTGAGGCAAGATGTAGCACAGGTAGTCAGAGGCTATAATGAAAGGTTAGATCCAATAATATATCAATCAGTTTCCAGAAAAACCTGTTAATACATCCATCATTTAAGTCGATGCTCCAACTACAAAGGCTGAAAAAGATGAAATTGGAAGTTCTTATGCAAGTATCCAAGAAGAAATGGATCACATTCCAAAAAAAGACATGCTGATAATTAGAGTAATTGGAACTCAAAAGCAGAAAATAGAGCAGAATCAAATGTTATTGGAAAATCTGGACTAAGGGTGAGACATGAAGCAGGAGAGGGCTAAAAGAATTGTAGTGCCAATATATAACATTCCTGATGGATTTACAGTCCAGCTAAAAAACAGATATGTGCTGTTAAACTTAATTGGCCAAGACCCAGAAGAAAAGAAAAATTGAGATGGCGGACAGAAGAAACACTGAAAATCATTAAAGACACACAGGAATTTGTTAAGAGTAAAAGGTGGTAAACGGAGGGTTAGAATCCTGAGTGCAGGTTTTCAATGGCTGTCATGTAGAGGTAGAGAACTGAACTATTAAAATAGTCAGTGTAAGGAGATAGAACAACAACAACAAAACAACAAGAGTTATTTACCAGAAGATTCAAGTAATAAAAGGAAAATTGAAACATAAGCTGAGAATACTGAGTGACCAACAAGGAAGTACATTACCTGACCAGGAGGAAATAAAGGGAAGGTGGAAACACTCTACTGAAAATCTATACAGTGGAAAGAAAGGTATAATGGCTACCTTTGAAGAAGATTTCTATGAGGAAGAACCTGTAATTGTTGGAAGGGAAGTGAAGGTTGCCCTCGAAGTATGGGGAAGAAATAAATCACATGTAGAAGGAATACTGATAGAATTATTTCAAGCCACAGAGACTTAAAGCTGTCAAAATTCTAACAAGTATGTCAACAAATGTGGAAAACAAAACTATTGTCTGTAAGCACTCACTATATATCTCAACCTCAAAAAAAGAATATGCCAAGGTGTATGGTAACTAAAGGACCATTGCTCTAATTAACCACACAATCAAGATGATGCAAAAAAGACTGCTACCTTATGTGGAACAAGAAATGCTGGGTGTTCAAGGTGGATTCAGAAAAAGAAGAGGCACCCAGTACCTAATTACAAACATTTGTTGGACATGGGAGTGCTTTACAGAATTTCAGAAAAGGGTTAGTCTATGTTTCACAGACTACAGTTAAGCCTTTCACTGTGTAGATATGAAAAGATATGGGTTGTTCTCACAGAAAAGGGGAGAGGACACAACAGTTGATTGTTCTGACACATAAACTGTACTGTGGACAGAAAGCCACTCTCAGATCAGTATATGGAGAGACAGAATGGTTTCCTATAGGTAAAGGTGTCAGACAAGGGTGTATTTTATATTCCTATTTTTAAAATCTGTGTTCAGAACATCTATAATAACAAAAGCATAATATGCTAATTAGACCAGATGTCCTTCTGGAAGAAGCCGGGGCTGCAAGGGAAGCCCAGTTCCTGGGTGCCAGAGGGAAGCCAGTAGTGGCAATCAGGGAAAGGAAGGCCTACTCTTGCATGAATTTCGTGCATCGGGCGTCTAGTATTATACAAAAGACTTAACTAGACTCAGAAGAAGGAAAAGTGAAAATTGGTGAAAGAAATATAAAATATTTTTTAAGGTATGCAGATGGCACACTCTTACTGGCAAAATGTAGCAATGATTTGAAAAGACATTTCTGGCCAATGAGATATATGCAGAATTCTGCTAGGGAGTTTAGAAGGATGTTTTCCTTTTATAACACCAAATTTACTCTTCCACCTGTTTCATTAACATTTTCAAGCACAAAAGCTAAATTGTATTCTATTTAATAAAGAGAGAATATGCTAATTGACCATCACAACCTCACAAAGATGGTGGTGCCCACAGCCAATAAGGAGGGAATATGCTAATTGACTGCCACGCCCTCAAAGATGGCAGTGCCCAGTCTCCTCAGCCCTGGCCTTGCCACACACCTGCCTCCAGAGTCTCCCAGACCCCTGACCCCCAGCCACCCAAGGCCAGTCTGAGGTGCAGGCAAGCCTTGGATGGCAGCTGCCCAGCCGCCCAGGGCTCAGGTAACCAGGGCTGGCCAAGGCTTGTGCTGCCGACAGTGGCAGCAGCAGAGGTGTGATGGAGCATCACCTTCCCCTGATCGCCAAGTCACCTCCTCCCCCTGAGGGCTCTTGGACTGTGAGGGGGGCAGGCCAGGTTGAGGTATGCCCCCCTCCAGTGCATGAATTTTCATGCATTGGACCTCTAATATATGATAAAACAAAAAGAAGAAGGAATCAGTTTTTAATGATGTGCTTGATCAGCTGTCATGTCTCTGGACTGACTAACATCTAAATTTGTTATATGAGATACAGATGCTTTTACTTTTAAGCCACTGCTGAAAACATAACTGTTTTTTTTATCTGAATTTTTACACAATGATGCATACATTGCATATGAATAATTACTCATATCCAGTACTTGAATTAGATTAATTGTATAAGTCATTACTTTTCATTTTAAGTATTGTATTTCTTTTCATTGTCAGTGGCACATTTTGGAGGGCTTTATATCAGTCTAGTAGTTTGATCTTTTTTATAGTATGCTCAGACTCATATAAAAATCTCAGCATCACAATGTTGTTCATTGCTATTGTCATGTATAAAATAACAATATTGGTTTTAGTGGACTTGAGTATTTGTTATTCTCATTGAAGAAAATCATAACTAGCTGAATTTGAGGAGTCTATCATTGTGCTTTTCTATTGCTGATTTAAAATGGAATAAAAGAGCACTGAAGTTGAGCATTTAAGTATAAAGGTATGGGTTTAAGGGACTAGATGACTACTTGAAAGATATAAGACAATTTGTTTAGTTGTAATTGGCTTCCATAAGGCAAGAAAGAAAGTTGGCATAGAAGGAAATAGAGGGAGGATGAAGTCAGAGAGGAAACAAGACCAAGCTTGATCAATAGGAGGGCACTGGGGAAAACGGAAAGCCAGAAAGTGCTGAACTCCCAACTGTGGAAATGGATGAGATGGCTATTGATCACAAAGTCAAATTCTTACTAGAAATTTATTGTAAAGACATTTTCATTCTGATTTACTTGGGGACCCTCTAAGAAACTGTCATTATTGGTAGCCCAGCCAGTCAGAAAGCTAAACTTTTCTGTCTTTCTTAAGACCTGCCCAACAAATCCTCCCATATTGAGTCTTTGTAATGGCCTTCACTTTATGCCTTGTTGCTTTTGATCCTCCTGTCTGAAACTTCCTTAACCCCTTTTCCAGCTCCCAAAGTTTTATTTCTATTGTGAAGGCTCCCCGTCAGCCCAGGATGCATTGCTTGCTTGTTTCTATGTGCTCCAGCAGCATTTTGTAGAGTCCACTGTTAAAAAAATTGCACATAGATTATGTTGTAGTTTAGGAGAAACATAGTACTTGTTGAGAGCCCACAAGTGGGCCAGGCAGGAATTAAATATTTAAAATAAATAATTGTATTTAAATCTGTGATGATTCTGCAAATAATAGACTAATGTATTATGTCAAGTTTGCAGATGATAACATTGACGCTTGGAGAGTTAAATAAACCAGCTCAAAGTCACAAAGCTGATAAAGAGTAAAATAAGCAGGTAATGCCGAGTACATATGCTTGCAAAGGCTAAGGTTTTTATACTTTGCTATCCTCAGTTACGCATTCACTTTCTCTGATTGATTATACTTCTATCCAGGGTAGAGGTTTGGTCTTATTCATCTTAATATTCTCAGCACTTGACCTTGTACCTTGGACATTGTAGTTGCCATATTTTTTTTAATGAATGAATAATTTAATCCCTGTAATAACTGTAATTTTTTATGTTTTGCTTGTCTGGATACCTCAAGACCAAATGATAAATCATTTGGTTCTATAATTAAACACATCAAGTAATGAATAAATATCATATTATTCTATAGTTAAATGTTGAAGCTAAGTAGCAGTTTTATTGGCATTCGTATTGATGAATGTAGGTCAACATGGAACATGAATAAACTATGTGTAGAGAAATAAATCAAGTTCGGAATAAAGATATACTATTATATTTGAAAATTACACATTTTTATTTTAAAGGTGTGAGATTTATTAAGACCAAAGATTACTTTTCACCTATTATGTTATACGATATTTGCTAAGAAATAACTAGAATTTACACTGGTAAGCTAGCTTATTTTTATACATGTCAAAAAGACATAGATCCAACATAAGTTCATATTGCAATATCTATGTGCTCTAGGATTTATCCTGAAGACTGTTAAGGTTTCTTTCTTTTCTTCCTTCTTAATTGCTTTTCTTCCTCCTTACCAGTTGCCTTTAAAAAGAAGATAGCTTCAGAATCATAATGATATGTTTTCAGTAGATTGAACCATCTTGAGTTAACAATAAAACTATTATAAAATGATGTCAAAGTTGCTATAAATTGATAGACAAACAAAATATTTAAGTTTTCATCCATGATGTAGTCACCTGATGGAAATCAAGATGAAGCATTCTTCATCTGATTACCCTGAAATAATCATCTATATCATAAAAGGCTTGTGGTGGTAAAGCTGTAACCACCAAAGACTGGTTGCTGTGATGCCCACTGTGGCCAGTGAACCTAGCCCCTCCCCCGGCCCCACCCCAGATCAGCCTCTCCCACCCTGATTGGGGCGGGGCGGGGTGGGGCGGGGGGGGGGGGGAGTGGTTAACCCTTGCCCAGGCCGGCCCAGCGCTCCAGAGGGGACCTCCACCTGGATCTGGGGCATGGCTGGCCTGCAAACCACCAGTGGCCCCTCGCCGCCCAGGCAGGGGTGGCGCTGGGGGCCAGGCATGTGCCTCGCAGTCTTTTAAAAATAAAGAAAGACCCACTGGTGCTCTGAGGCACCCCCCCCCCCCAACCCCCGGCACTGGCAGTGCTGCCCCCACCCCTACCCCGCGCTGAGTGGCTCGGTGGGTGTGGGCTGCACGGCCCCAGGCCCCAGGCCCCAGGCCCAGTGAGGGTGGAGAGGTTCGCAGCACAGCTGGTGTAGTGATGCTGGTTAACTTTGCTGGGGAGGCTGGCGGGGCTCCTGCGTGTTCGGGGGCAGCCTGTTTATGCCGGGACCGGGTGCGCGGCTGCACACAGGCAGTGAGCATGTGCTGGGAGCATGGTGCAGGCATCATATGGACAGTTGTATGTGAAAAGGTGTGCACACACCTTTGTGTGCATAAATACATGTTTCTCAGAAGCGTATCTGGAAAGGTACTTTATCTATAATAGGCGGTTTTTAAAATGTAACCCAGAGCAAGGGATCTGTAGTGAAAACACGCACACAAGAAAAAGTTTTTGATACTAAACACAAAGCTGTAATTGAAGTGTGTATGCCCAAATGTACTGTGAATCAAACATATGGTGATATTTATCATCTGGTGGGTCTGTTTAAAAGATTTGTCGATCGCTTCTCATTTCACAAAAATAAAATAATGTAACTAAGTGATTACTAAATATATACTTCTAAGGCAAAGTAGTTTACCCACTTTATGTACTTTTTGCACGTGTGTAGCACATCAAGGCTGTTTATAAAGTATAACTTGGATGATGTGACAATATGGTTGAGGAAGGGGGTGTGGCCGGTTGTTTTTGAAAATTAGGCACCTCACAGTTTTTAAGACAAACGTGTTAACCTAAAATCTTCAGAAGGCAGGGTCAGGGGTCTTTTAAGACCTTTGCATAGGCCTAAGACATAAAAAAGCAGCTACCTTTTTAGGATGTGGCCTGAAAGAAACCTGTTATTTTCAGTTATTACTGTCTTCAAAGTAAAATAACATTTTTGCAGCCTTTTTATGTGAGGGTTATTTTTTTCATGCTTTCATTACAATATTTAAAATAGGTGTTGTCATTATTTTAAAGCAATAGTCTTTCCCTCTCCATATCAGAGACCTAAATTTTCACACACACCCCAAAAATGTTTATTTGAAGTAACTTATGCATCTGGACTCCGGGGGGCCTAATAAGCTCAGTGATTACACAGGTGCTTTTATAGCCAAGGTCAAAGGCTCTTGCCCCTGATTAGCCCTTGAGGGGGAGCAGCCACAGGCTCTCCTGACCAGCATAGGGAAAGGGGGGAGGGGCAGGAAAACCATTAGAGGAAAAGGAGTGGGATTGGAAACTCCCTCCCAACCATCCTCAAGGGAGTTCAAAGGCTGCTAGCAGTGGGAGGCGGGTGGGTGGGGCTTGAGTGCATAGAAAAATAACACTAAATCAAATGGTTATGAAATATTTAAACTTTTTATTTTCTTCTCTTTTAATCCCAAATGACATGTGCTGTGGCTAGGCTGAGCACAGAAAAGAAGTGAAGAGCAATGCTACAACTTCCTAAAATACTTATCCTCATTCTCTCTAATGTATATTGAGAGATCTAAGGATTCATGCTTGTAATAAGAAAAAGAAATAGGAAGGAAAATAGATATATAAGAATATTTTATATTACACAGTCATCTCAGTTTAGATCTCAGCATTACTGAAAGGGAGATTTATTGCCTACATATTACAGATGAATAAACGGAAGCATTAAAAGTTATATGTAATATATCTAAAATGTTTAAGAGATAATAAAGAGAAGAAAATAATTGATGAATAATTTTAATCTCCATTAAATCATATTAAAGCAGAATATACAAATTCATAATTTTTTCTGTTGTTGAAACAACATGAAATGGTGACCTCTCAAAGAAATGGTAGCAGCGAAGGGAAATGAATTTAGTCAACTATAAATAAAAATAATTAAAAATTTCCAATTATTTTTGAAACACGGAGTTATTGTCTTAAAAATGTTTTTCTGTTGTAAACAGATGATTTATAGTAAATGCCAACCAATTACCAGAAAATATAGTTATCTTGAGCCTACATTGTTTTGCTTTATTTTCTAAAGTAATAATACATTATTATATATTTAGAATTAAATGGTAAATTTATTCTAAGAAAAATAAAAACAAGAAAAAGTTATAATTTTGTCAGGCAAACAGCATATATTGGTTAAAAGCAGCCATAGAATAAATAAACACTGGATTCTGAAAAGAATTGTCAAACCAGGCTTACTTTTATAACAATATTTTTATTTTGTATTGATCATTTACTCATATGGTTATTACAGTAAGCATACATTTTGTTCAACTTCTAAGGCTTCTCCACTTGCCAGTAATATGAAATTTGACAGTTTACTTATAGGAGACAGGAAATAATTACCTATGTCTTTTCTAAGAAGGGCCCTTTTGACCAATGAAGAGAAATGGGGCTAGTTAACGACCTCTCTTACCTCCTTTTGGTTTACCTCTGTGTGAGTTTAGGTTACACTCTTCTAGAGATGGCCCTAGCCAGTGGCCGTACAGGATGGAGGTACAAGCTCCTGACATTCAGCTTAATGGGACTCCTTTTATGGGCAATCTGCTGCAAAGCTCTTTGATCTAGCAGACACTTTGTCAGATTTACTTCATGACCCAACAACTCCGCCTACCCAAACATGCTCTCCTCCCTTTTCCATTTTCAGTTATAATTCCCAATAAATCTTTGTACCCTTAACTCTATTTCATCATCTCTTTTCCAGAAGACCAACTGACACAGAAGTTCTGGGAATCATCTGAAAATACAGGAAGTAAGATAGAACCTTAGGTCTCCATGACTCATCTGGCTGACAATAGAGACACTGTACTGGAAGTTTTGGGGCAAGGGGTAGTGACTTGAAAGAACATCCCAATACTGGAAGAAAAAAAACCCTGGTCTGTGCAATAACACAGGCATTGGAAAAATATGGGGATGCAGTAGTGAGAAAAAGAGGAGATAGAAAAATTACAAACAAGGAACATAGAATGTGCTGGTTGTTATGAAGCTGTATTGATGGTCTATAGAGGCACAATGAAATGCTTAACAAACAAGTGGGAAGGCCAGAGGCTTTTTTGGTAGTTTATAAGGGGAGAAGAAGCTGAACCCCACATTTAGGATTTAGTAACCAGAGTGGCTAAAGCAGGTTTGGAATGACAAGGTCAGGGTCTGGACAATGGCCGATGCCTGGCTACATGGTTAGGGATCTGGAAGGGAAAATGTGGCAAGATTAGAGAAAAGGAGGTCTTTGTTGACTCATCTGGATATACACATGGGAATGGGCACTAAGTGTAAATATTTTACTATTAAAGCTTAAGGCCCACAAGATAGTATCTACCACTGAGGAAGCACTAAACAACAAGTACTAGAAAACAGAGTGAAATTAATCAGCCTCTGTCATCAGCTCCCCTACATCTGGCACAAGGCACCCATGTAAGGATTGTCAACAAAAGTGGCAGCAATTACCAGTAATCCTAATAGGAATAGATACCCATTTCTAGTATATGTTTGCCTTTCCTGTTGGCACAGCTTCAACCAGAATTATTATTAGAATACTTACAGAATTTCACATATCATAGCATTCAACCGGGGGACTTTCTTCACAGCCAAAGTCTAGGTATATTTGGGTTCAAAGTTGTTAATTTATACATTAAAATGTATATGAGAAATGACACAAGTTATAGTATAACATTAGGTATTTTACAGTGAAATAAATGTAAATTCAAAGCCATTTCAATTTATATATCAAAGCCAGTCTTTTCCATTTTGTGAACTATTTTTTCATATGCACCCTGCAAAAAAAAAATTATCTGATTTTGGTGTTAATGAAATGAGTATACTATCTCTTGACTACCATAAGCCTCATCCAATTATTCAGTATTCTTCACCAAAGGTAAAATGCATATCATGTTCTTATCAAGGTAAAAATAGAACCTACTACAGTTTGCTTATCTCATAGAATAAACCAACCACGTATAAAAATATGTAGCTTTATTATAGAAATAGTTTTAATCTCAGATATTTTGAACTCATTATAGAAATCATCTCAAACTACTCCACTATGATTATTAAATTATTTTTTTTATTTTATAATTGAGAATAATCCATTTCTTGATCACCAGTTGAATTGACATTATAATGTCATGGAAAAAAAAATAAGAAATATTTTCTGAGCCTTTATTCTGAAAGGTATTTTACATTTTCTCCACTCTATTTTCTAAAAGTTCCTTTTATCTATTTAAAAGATAATCACTGTGTCAGCCCACTAGAAGAATATGATTATATTCATCCTGTATAAGCAAGCTAAATACCATAAATATTTCTCTTCTGACCTATGGTATTTATTCAGCTGGTTAATGGTTTTAGATATATTTCCCATTCTACATTTGAGAAAAATCATTCTGTGAAAGAAACATTATCTATTTTTATCATCTTTATTTTACCCATAAGTTTTGTATCATTTTAAAGAACAATTTTTTTTCAGATTCCAAAATATTGTTTCTGGTTTCATAGTAGAAAGTTGCCTTATAACCATGAATTCATTTGAAGTTACTATTCTGGCTTCCTTTTTCAACATAAATAATCACAGAGGCTTTTATTTTTAATTTTGGCTCCTCTCTCCTAAACTGACATGGTGCCTTTGGGGTTTTACCTTTTTTTAAACCCATATTTTACTTTGTTAATTTTCTTAATTAAAAGATCTTTTATTTTGAAGCTTGCAATATATGCTTATAAAAGTAGCAAAAGCAGAATTGTCTTTCTTTTTTTATTAAATGCATTGGGGTGACATTGATTAATAAAATCATATATTTTACGTGCACATTTCTGTGATATGTGATCTGTGCATTGCATTGTGTGCCCAGCACCCAAAGTCAGATCATCTTCCCTCACCATGTATTTATCCCCCTTTACCTCTAACCCCCGCCCTCTGGGTTTCATACCCCACATATGAGTGAAATCGTATGGTTCTTAGCTTTTCCTGACTGACTAATTTCACTTAACATAATATTCTCAAGTTCCATCTATCTTTTCTCAAATGGCAGTATTTCATCTTTTCTTATGGATGAATAGTATTCCATAGTATATATGTATCACATCTTCTTTATCTAGTTCTCTATCGAAGGACACTTTGTCTCCATGTCTTGACCACTGTGAATAATGTGCTGAAATGAACATAAGGGTGACTATATCTTTGTGAATAAATGTTTTCGAATTTTTTGGGTTGATACCCAGAAGGGAGATTTCTGGGTCACATGAGAACTCTGTCCAAAGTCCAATAAATATCCAGCATTTCTATTATAAAATTGGAAAGCATTCTTGGCATCAGAGAAAAATTACATATAAAGAAGACACTATAGCATCAGCATTCCATCTTTAGAAAATCAATAGTGTCCTCCCACATATGAAGCAATACTCTGCCAGGCTGCCCCAGAAATCCTTTGGTTAGAACGGACTGAATAATTGATTTGTAAGAGAGTTACATCTCCTGTTACACTCAACATTAGCAAATTTTTTATAGGTGCAAGCCACAGTGTTCATGGACAACTTAAAAAAAAATCACCGTTTAAATCATGCAGATTCTTGTTCTCATCTCATTATTTGCTCCTTTATGTAACAAACACTTGTGACGCAACTGGTTTTCAATTTTGCAGAAGGCTGTGGAAACAAAGGATAAAGACCATCAAATTCCTCTCAGAAAGAAAGGTGCAATGAAAAGGGAGTTGAACTGGATTAGAAATGTAAAACGCATTACATGTTCTCCTTCCCATGCCAACACCACACCCCTACCACAGGAAGGTTGGGCTGGTGCATGGAGAAGTACTACACACAAATGAAGCATCATAGATCAGGAAGTTATGCTCTAGAGACATGAAGTAGAAGAAACCTCATGCATGGCTTGGGAATTTCAAAAGGGTCTGTTTAGTCAAGTTCTAAAGATGATATCAATGATACAAACAAGAGCATCTTACATTAAAGCATACATAGTACTACGTTTCATAGAGAATTTCTGCAAAGGGTTTCAGAAAGGGATGCCATCAACATGAAAAGGAGACAAAAGAGAAAATTCAAAGCCACTTGACTTATGACTCACTTCCCTGCATCTTTTCTTTCTTATTTCCTTTTATTTTCACTTGCTAGTTGTTAAGTGCTAGGAATAACGTTGAGGATATTTATAAAAATCTCACATTCCAGTATGTGCAATACCACAGAAATATAATAATCATTCTAGGTGACACTAATAAAATATTATGTGACAAACACTTCTCTAATTACATATATATGTACATATTTATTTAATTTTTATTATATACTATGAGATACATTGGGTAAGAACTAGTGTTATTGCCATATAATTAATGATAAAAAAATAAGGCAATGAAAACTTGGGTAAACTGCCAAATTTACACAGACAATATTTCATGGAGCCAGGATTTAGAAATCATGTAACTTATCTATAGAGTAAAAAACTTGATCACTAAACTCTACTTTCTTGGCATATGAAAAGCTTTGGTAACATGAAGAATAAAATAATTTTGACTATACAAAAAATAGGAAGTTACTTTGCAAAAAAGTACTGGCATTCAAAATAAAGCACAAAATATTTAAACTTTGAAAGTTTACTTTTTCATTCAGTCATTTATTCATCATGTTATCTCCCTTTCATTGTGTAGGCAATGTACTAGTAAATTGGAGTCTGTGATCCCCATATGCTTAGGCAGTTATATCAATAAAGAAGTAAAATAAAAATGTCCCTAAGAAGTCTTCTGATATAAAGAGAACAGGTACTTACCACCTACCCTTACCATAGCTACTATTCTTAATTCTTAAGACCAAGTTTGCCCAAATTGCCTTTCAGGGAAATAAATATTATGAAGAGTCAATGATTATTAGGTTCTAATTCTACACTATTATGTAGTCTTTCTTATTAATCAATCATTAACCACAAGAAGGATTGGTGTTAATATCCCTGAAGGCAAAGATCTTAGTGAATTTAAACAGCTTATTAGGTGCCTCTTTTCTCATATATATATATACACCTTTTCTTTTACTTTAAGTGAAATAAGAGAAAATTTTCCAAGTTTGATTCTAGGGTATAGTATTAGGGTGCCTACTTGTCTTCACATGCATTGCATATATTTCAAGATTAATACTCAGGCTTCATCTGCCTTTCAATTTAGTTTCAACTCAAGGAAAAAAAAGTGCTGCTTTATTGGCCTTTTGAATCTGAATAGATCACACAAGAGATTAAGTAAATAATAATGCATATTATTGAGTGATTGTACACATACTTATGTTTTTATATACACATACATAGACAAAGAAAGAACTAGATAAATATATACATTTCAAGTGCACTATCAAGCAGAAGGATACAAGATTGGATGACCTTTATCTTAATAAATACAGTGCTCACCAGGGTGAATTTCTGTCAAGATGCTCACAGACTTTAACAAAAGTCCTTATTTTAGAACTGAGACCAAATTGCTTCTTCCCATTAAGAAAGACCTTTATGGTGTTTCTACATTTCTTCCCACAAAACCAAAAGGAGACTATGCATGGGTGACAGCACTTGGTAAAAGTGATTGTAGTGACATTTTAGATCTGTCAAGTCTTTCTGTAACTCCTGAGCAGTGAGTAGCCTAATGAGACATGGTGCATTGAAACGCAGCGAGGAAAACCCTTAGAACTCTTGTTACAGTCATTTCAAGGGGGTTGTAACTCTGAGGACCATCATTTCCTGCTGGGTGGGAGAATCATTTGGTAGCTACTAAAACTGCAACAAAATGCCTTGAAAGCAATTCCCTGTCAGTCACAGCCATACAAAGATTTAGAAATACTAGGCTTCTTTTGATGATGGATATAGTTTTGCATCTGGAGCTGGAATTCATATCCAGGGCAGTGCTTTCTGAAAAATCAAAGATTTATTTAAATACTTCATCACTCCTTTACATATAAACTATAAATTTGCAGTGAATGGGCTTAGACTATTTCTTAAATAATTAAGCCTTTTAATACTATACTAGAGGCCCAGTGCATGACATTCGTGTGCTGGGGAGGGGAGCCCTCAGCCCAGCATTGAGCCCTCTTGTAGTCCAGGTTCCTTCGGGGAATGTCCACCTGCTGGCTTATGCTCATAGGGAGTGGGCCTAAGCTGGCAGTTGGACATCCCCCAAGGGGTCCTTAGCACTGCCATGGAGGGAGGAGAGGCTTCCACCACTGCCACTGCACTCACCAGCTGTGAGCCTGGCTTCTGGCTGAGCAGCACTCCTTCTATGGGAGCGCACTGACCACCAGGGAGCAGCTCCTGCATTGAGCATCTACCCCCTGGTGGTCAGTGCACATCATAGTGACCAGTTGTTCCACTGTTTGGTCGATTTGCATTTTAGCTTTTTATTATATAGGATTCTCGCCTTGTAGTTTTTTTGTGACAATAAAGTTGCAACTGTTGAGAATAGCACTGATGTTTGGACATTACATATGGAAAGATGATTACAAAACAATGTATATCCAGAGTAACTAAATATGTAAACTCAGATTTGGGGAAACTCCAGGGAAGTAAAAATTATGTATGCCACTTTAATAAATATTTATTGAAAATCAACTTGATGTAATTCAGGCACCGTGGTAAGAACAATTATTAAAGTATGATTGCTATACCAAAATATCTCAAATTATAAAGAAAAAAGTAAGGTGTAAAATAAAGTAGATATAATGCAAGGAAGAATAAGATAAGTGTGAAAATTTATATTGCATATTTGTACATTTATCCATTATTTGTTCTTCCATTCATTTATAATCCCCCACTTTCCACAAAACATTTGAGGAAAAACACTATATATGTGTATGTGTGTGTATGATTGGATGTTATATTTGTTTGTAGGATTCTTATAACCCTGGAATAAAAGGACAATGTGATCATATAAAAATAATTTATTTTACTGTATAAAGAGTTTCCTGCTATTTATTTTTTAAAGAAAATATCCATGTAATCACATAAGATGCTATACCAGATATTAGTTATGGGGATGAATGATATCGTCTATATCTTTTTTGCTAAGTTAGAAACCATTTTATTATGATTCTTTTGCCTATTGTCTCCAAAAGATAATAGACAAATTATATATAATGCATATTATTAAATTGGAACAAGTTTGTATGAACTAACTTAAGATAGTCTGTAAATGTCGTTTTCTAATGAATTGTGCATGCTGGTAAACTGAAGTGGTGAAAAAAGAATGCTACATACACAACTCCTATAGCAGTAAGTAAATACATCATGTCTGCCTCTTAAAAATTATAATATTGATGTCAATTTGATTTCAATATTAGGACATTGTTTTTAAAAAGGATAAAGTACTTTCCCCTTGGGAATGGTAATTAGTAAAAAGTAGGGTTAGAAAATGGGCTACATTTTTTATTTACTTAGCTTTATGGTACTATTTAACATTTTAAACATGGTACATGTAATACTGTACTCAAATATGTTTATTTAAAACTGCACTGGGTATCTGATTTTTCAAAAAAAATGCTATAATTGTGAGATTGTGTTTCCCACACATCCCCTTTTCCATTCATTACAAACTTATCAAGAATAGGAAAAAAGTGTTCCTTCCGTTTCCAACATATCAAAACCAAAATTTGTTATTTTGTTCCTTTTAGAATTTCTAAAGACTGACAAATCACAGGATTTTTAAAAAGTAGATTTGCTTAACAGATATATAACACATATTACTCTATGATTAATTTAATTAGCTCAATAACCCTATGGTAATGGCACTACAATAAGGGAGTGGAGTCACAGAGAGGTTAGTAGCACAGATAGCAACAAAGGCTGACTCCAACCTAGGATGTTTACTTCTGGCAGCCTTGCTCATATACACACTGCATCCTCTCCATTGTAGTTTATTTCTGTTACTGACTCAGTCATTAATTACAGTCACATTTTATAAAAGGACTAGAGGTCCAGTGCACGAATTTGTGCACCAGTGGGGTCCTTGGCCTGGCCTATGGGATTGGGCCAAAACCAGGTCTCTGACATCCCCTGAGGGGTCCCAGATTGCGAGAGGGCACAGGCCAGGCTGAGGAACCCCACCAATGCACGATCGGGGCCAGAGAGGGATGCGGGTGGTTGCCAGCTGGGGAGGGACTGCAGGAGGGCTCCAGGGCATGTCCGGCCTGTCTTGCTCAGTCCCAATGGGCCGGACCCCAGCAGCAAGCTAACCTACCAGTTGGAGCATCTTCCCCCTGGTAGTCAGTGCACATCATAGCAACTAGTTGACTGGTTGACTATCTGCCCCCTGGTGGTCAGTGCATGCCATAGCAAGCAATTGAGCAGCCTTAGCATTCTGTTAGCATACTAGAGGCCCATTGCATGAAGATTCATGCAATAGGCCTTCCTTCCTCTGGCTGCTGGCACCGTTTTTTCTCTGGGACCCAGGCCTTCGCTCTGGCCACCATCTTCCATCTCCACTCTGGCCGGCTGGAGTCTTCGGTCTCACTGGAGCCTCTAGTGTTGCTCTGGCTGGAGATTTCAGTGTTCGTTCCAGGCCGGAGCCTTCAGTCTTCTCTGCTCCAGCCAGAGTGCTGCTCCTGTAGCTCCCTCCGCCCTCCACCCTCCCCCTCATAGCAGGCGTCCCACCCTGCCCGCTGCTCCATGCCTGCATATGCAAATTAACCTGCCATCTTTGTTGGGTTAATTTGTATATTCACTCCTGATTGGCTGGTGGACGTCATGGAGGTATGGTCAATTTGCATATTTCTCTTTTATTAGTGTCGATTATACTTTGTTTGGTTGAACAGCTGACCGGACAACTGGACACTTAGCATATTAAGCTTTTATTATATAGAATGATCACTGTTTACATATAGTTATCCTGGATGTTTGCTCTCTTTAATGTAAAATTGATAATTTACTTTATAGTTATGGTACAGTATCAATTGAATTTATTAAGAATAGAGCTAAAGTAATATTCTATTTCAAAGTAGAAAGTGTAAATGCATAGGATAGCACAAAATTCTTAAGTCTATATCCCACATTTAATTGATACTTATGCTTGAGAACAGGAATGTTGCCTCTCAGCTGGGTTAAACCAAGATATAATAGTTGCTGAAAGAATGAGGGAACTGGATGAACTATAGCCTCATAATAAAACTTGCCTAATCATGCATTTGCCATTTATTAACTACATACCATTTATCTACCATTGTGCTAAGTATATCACATACATTATTTAATATTCTCTCCACAACATTGCAAATCATATGTTGTTACTAAGTATGTTGCACAGAAAAAAACAGAAACTGAAATGTTATCTAACTTGGCCGCCATCACACAGTGATTAAGTGGCAGAGCTGGAACGCAAACTCGGCTCCATCCATCACTGCTCTTTGGAGCTGCTTAATGGGGAGGAGTAATTTTCTTTGAGTGCCCTTCACAGGGAAACCCTTGGATTGAGTGTGAACTTCATCTGGATTATCTCTGGACAAGTTTAATGTCATTATTATCATTATTCATTACAATTTCATTGTTAGGGGAGCAATTAACATATCATAGTATCTCTTTTTCCTATATTAATTATCACCTAACAGAACAGACACTGGTTCAAGGGAAAATACTATATTTTCTTCTTCAGTTAAGCACAATCATAATAATGGTTTTGTGGCAGAGAAACGTAGGCAGAGCTTTCTTGCAGAGCCACCGTCCCAAAATGACTTCTTGAATTTGGTTATATCTTATTGAATTCTAGTAGTTCCACTTGCCTGCTATGAACAGTTCAGAGACATACTAGTAACTCTATATAACCACTCTGGAAACCTGCAGGTTTTCTTCAGACTTTCTTTATATCATACCATGAGAGATACCTATTCATGATGTTTGAGATTCAAGATTTATTCTACTCCCATGGGGATGGATGGTTTCAACTACTAAATTGTGGAAGGATTAATAAATACCCTTTGTTTTGTTCTGTGTGGTTTTTTTTTAAACATGTTTCAGCCAAATAGATGGAAAGCAACTTGTAAGAGAAAGCCCTTATCCACTGTGATATATTGAGGTGTCAGACACTGTGAAACTGCTTAAGTATTGTCTATTTTTCTTTAGCTCACACTATTTCCTACAAATTTCCTTCCTTTTCTCTTTCCTAGTGAAGGAAATCATGGTGACGGATAGAAACTATACTCGTGGCCTCTGAGAACTAGTTTATTTTTATTGTTTAGTGTTGTGGCAAGAATCAAAACTCCATACTTGAAATGTAAAATGAGTTAAAAGCAGAAATTAAAAGCATTTTCCATAATCTCACTGCAGCCATTCTTATCTGGAATGAATTAGTTTCAGTTTAGGAATTTAGAACTTTCAAAACATCTGTAATTCTACATGATGAGCCATAAATGCATTTTTCATTGAGAATAGAAATATACCCATCCAAAAAAAGTTAACTCACCTTTGCCATAATACTTCATTTTCTGTTTGAGTTCATTAAAATTTATATTTATTACCTTGATATTCTGAATGTACTATTGACTATATTGATATTAAATTTAATTGTGTTCTTATGATAATCACTGTAATATTTAAGATTTTTTTTTTTACTCTTAAAGGATATTTTTTTTGACAAATGCTAAGATGTGCTTCAGTAGTTTCAAAGCTATTCAATATAATAATCTTTTTCTATTATCTACTTTAGAAATAAATACAATTCGCCATTTTTAGGAGACATATTCTTATATACTGTTTTATAATCAAACTTCAGAATTACTTTTCTATTTTAGTCTGTGATCTATGATATAACAATACTGTCACTATTATTTTTTAATTCATTTCATCTCTGGAATGAATGTATTCTCTAGCATTTTGACACGTTAATGGGATGAATGTTTATTAGTTACATTCAATGTAATAATTCCTCCAAAATGATTCAGAATTAGACATCCCTTGTTTTTTAATAATGCTTTTTTTATTTTTATTTTAGAAAAAGAGAGGAAGGGAGAGGGAAAGAGAGAAACATTGATGAGTGAGAACCATCCATGAGATGCCTCCTGCACATCCCTACTGGGGATTGAGCCTACAAACCAGGCATGTGCCCTGACCAGGAATCAAACCAGCGCATGGGATGAAGCTCAACCAACTGAGCCACAACAGCCAGGGCAAACATTCCTCATTATTAATTTTCATGCAGTTGATAATAAAATTAGCAGTGTCTTTGGAGTCAGACTTTTTGCATTCAAATATGGGCAATGCTAGGACAAACTGTACCAGGTAGAGAATCCCAAAGCCAGACAGACTGACATTCAAATCTCATAGTCATAACCAACTTCCTACATGATCTTGAATAAAAATGTAATTACAATTTCTTTATCTGTGAATGGAGATAATTGCCCATAATATCAGAGCAAGAATTAAAAATGATAATTTATGTGTTTTGTGTTTGTTCTTTACGGTGCTTAAGTCAATTAAGGTTAAGTTTAGTCATGCTCCCATAAGCAAAGTAAGGCTCCAATAAAATCATATATCTGATCAGATTTACACAAATGTTTATTAATTTACAAGCCCAGGACTCAAATAAAAGTCTCATCTACCAGGATGGTGCTTCTGCTAATATAATGTATAGTAAGAGTTGTTTGTCAATAAATAAAAAAATAAGAAATTTATTTTCTTAAGAGAAGTTAACACAAAGGAAGAAAAGCATGTTTACTTATGATTTTAATTCTGTTGTTCAAGCATCAGATCATATTAATTCTGCTTTTAAAAAAATGTAAAGCTGTAT
Source organism: Corynorhinus townsendii (assembly GCA_026230045.1). Taxonomy (NCBI): domain Eukaryota; kingdom Metazoa; phylum Chordata; class Mammalia; order Chiroptera; family Vespertilionidae; genus Corynorhinus; species Corynorhinus townsendii. The sequence continues at coordinate 65,436,988 of JAPDVU010000008.1, read as the reverse complement.
TCTTGCTGTGGAACTTTCTTCTTCCTTCTCTCCTTCCCTCCTTTTCCTTCTCTCTTTCTTCTTCCCTCTCTGCCTCCTCCCTTTCCCTTCCTTCCCTTCCTTCCCTTCCTTCCTTCCTTCCTTCCTTCCTTCCTTCCTTCCTTCCTTCCTTCCTTCCTTCCTTCCTTCCTTCCTTCCTTCTTCCTTCCTTCTTTCTTGTATTTATCTATTTATTTATTTTCCCCAACCCACAATAGCATTTTTCATGTTCTATGGGCCAGTGATTTTGCTATTTAAAGAATGCAAAGTATTGACTTTGTAGATAGCCATTATACATTCACTTGAATGAGAAACATAATACGGCTCTATAGTAGCCCTAAAACAAGTACTCTAAAGAGGGTTAACATATTTGATATATGAAAAACTATTTCAGGTGGGTTAACATATTTGATATATGAAAAACTATTTCAGGTGTATTTAGAATCTAAGCATTAGACAAAAAAATGAAATGGGGGGAGTTAATAATAGAAAAATAAAATTAAACGTGCCAAAAAGTAACAGTTATGTCCTATATTTTTCTAAACTTGATTAACTGTATTGAAAAACATTCCATCCAGAATAACAGTACTGAGAGAAAAATATTAGTAACAAGCATAAAAGAAAATATTATGAAAATACATTGCAAAAATAACAATTTTAATTCATCTGCAAGACAGTTTTGGTGAATGTATTGTTCTACATTTCAAAAGATATTTTTAAATTGGTTATTAGATTGATACCTATGGCAAGATAAATTCCTCACTTAAATTGCTATAAACTTTTCAAAGAAAGGATTAAGCCTTGGCTGGTTACAGCTCAGTTGGTTAGATGTCCTCCCAATATGCCAAAGCTGTGGGTTCAATCCCTGATCAGGACACATATAAGAATCAACCAATGAATGTATAAATAAATAGAACAACACACTGATGTTTCTCTCTCTCTCTCTCTCTCTCTCTCTCTCTCTCTCTCTCTCTCTCTCTCTCTCTCTCACCAATCAGTCAATAAAAAACAAGGTAAAATAAAAGAAGAGATTAAGATAAACCAGAATATAAAACTGGCTTTACAGCATTCAAGAAGCAAATAAGGCTGAGCTTAGATTAATTAAGCACATCAGAATAAGAAGAAAAAATGGGGAGATAACTGCTTCCAAAATAAGCAAGTTGAAGAAAAAGAGGCTAATACAGATTTAACATCAATATTCAAGGGGGAACCATTTCTGGGCAAGCAGGGTAGTGCTTAAACATCTAAAATTCTGTGTAAAAATGATAAAAGATCAGCTGTAGAACCACAATATATCCCATAGCAAATATCCAATCAATGACTCAGTTATAGTAATTGGTGCTAGAATAAGTTATTTTAAAATATCAGGAACTTGACAAACTATGTATTGTCTGATAGTCTTCTGTAGGCTTTAATGTTCAGTAACAAAAGAAACATCCAAATAATGAAAAACAGGGCTAAAGAGAGCTGTGGAGAATTTTAGGACACCTGTGGTATAATAACTTGGGAAGTTGATAGTCTCATAATACATGCTATTCTGTTCTTTTTTAATATTCTAGACTTTAGGCCAAAAGAAAATTATTAGGCCCTAGCTGGTTTGGTCAGTGGATAGAGCATCGGCTTGCAGAGTGAAGGTCCCAGGTTCAATTCCACTCAAGGCCACATGCCCGGGGTGCAGGCTCGATCCCCAGTAAAGAGTGTGCAGGAAGCAACTGATCAATGATTCTCTCTCATCATTGATGTTTCTCTCTCTCTCCCCTCTCCTTTCATCTCTGAAATCAATAAAAATATATTTTTTTAAAAAATAAAGTATTATTGACTATAGTTACAACTTCCATTCCCATGCCCTCCCCTCTCACCACCTATTGAAGAAAAGTGTTTCTAATGTTCAGCTAGTCAGAGGTCTTATTCATTCTAGGACAGAGTTGCTGCATGTAGTAAGTATGGTTCCAAGACCAACAACATCATGGCAGTCAAGGTCTTTGTACTGACACACAGCAGAAGGGAAGCCTCTTGAAAGAGACCATGACTCCTTAAGGTATAGGCTCCTATAAATGATAGACATTCTACTTTCGAAAGAGACCCGTGATGACAAAACTATACACAGCTGGTTTGTAAATATCTGTTTCTTTTTTGGTTTATGTTCTTAATCTATTGGAAATTCATCCTTGTCTTCTTACCACTTATTTACTGCTAATGGACTAATGTATCATGAACCAGCTGAACCACACTTACCCACGTAATGTTTTCCTATCTTGTTAGCTATGGACTCTCTACACAACCAGTAGGGTGATATTGTCATACATACTGTGATTGAAGGGTCCATGTCATATAGATAAAAAATAAACTTTGTTACAGTGTCCTAATTGCAAGTCCCTAAACAATTTCTCCTTGTGTCCAAAGCTTTGTCACTTCTTGATGTGAACATTACGGTACATTCAAACACCAAATCATAGCTCTTATTCTTCCTCCCCACAAAAGGCAATTTATTGCTACTTCTCTTCCCATCTAAGTCCTCATACAGTTTAGCACAGGATAGTCATCACTGTCTCCATGAACACTTTCCAAAACACACACACAGTTTTGTGCCTGCATTTATCACTCAACTATAAATGTATTAATTTCAAGAAAACGTCTTGTTGTACTTTACACAAAATAAGTATATTGAAAGAGTGAATCTTTTATTGCCATATTTAAAAATTCACTTTGTGGTCTGTGTTTTTTAAGGGATCAGGATTTTTTACATTATCCAGAGCCTCTCATATTATTTAGTATATGATTAACTAATATTTGATGATTTAGAAGAAAAACACATGGCCTTTTTATAGTTATGAAAATGCCTGTCTCTAGCAAAAGAACTTAAACTTCTTTAGATGGGAGGCAATCTTTTTTATCCTTTTTCATACTCTTAACATCTATAATAGCTTAGAATCTCAATAAAAGTCTATTGGATTAAATGGAATTTGCTGCCAGTCATTTCCTTAAATATCATTTACTGTACACCCACAGGATACTTAAGCTTCCACTGGAAGCTTATCTTATTTAAATCCTTTTCACCACATAAACACATTTTGTAGAAAGTGCTGATGATGTGACTTCTATTGAGAAAAATAAATGCTGCAAAATAGGGTTCTCATTGAATACATGACTTTAAAAAGACATCTGGAAAACCTCCTAAATTAAATCTCTTTCTTTTTCTTATTGCTCAGCACAAGCAAAAGCTAAGCAGATGACAAAAATTACTAACATTGAGATCTTTTGGAACACTGACATCTTAAAATAAAACTTTAATATTTAACTATATTAATTGCATGACAGTGCATTTAAAATAAATTAGTTGAAACAGTTGACTTAGTGGGTTTAAAGACATGATTTATGAGAAAAGAAATCATAGGCCAGTAAAATATCACACAGCTTCTCTGTGAATGACCTGTCATTGTGTTTGCTCCTGTCCCTGTGTTTTCTGTCATGTGTAAGTAGAATTCAAGTCAATAACAATACGAACAATTTAAGTTGTGGCTTTTCATGTCCTGTCATGTCTTCAAAACCTGACATCCCAATTAAATGTTGCAGGGGGAGGGAGGTACAAGATGATTTAAGTTAACAATTTGCTATTATTTTTAAAAGGACATTGTCTTTAAAAGAATATTATTGTCATTTCATTTGAACTAGGCTTAAAAACAATCAACATAAATGATCTGTTGATAGGTCATTTTTATTTAATGACAAATTAAGTTCATACTTTCATTTGTTTTTTTAATGTAACTAACATATAAATCCAAAAATGTACATTAAAATATCACAAAAAATTGAAGCTTTCTTTATATATGAAAAGTATATTAAAATATATTAGAATTTAAGGACAGGTGATTTTTATTTTTCCTATTTAATATTTAATGTTATGGATAGTCATATGTTGAGTTTATGATTACCTTCACTTGGGAGATAACAAATGCATGCAAATGACAAAGTTTTTATAAGGAAGTATGGTAGTAAAATAATAAAATTTAAAACATTATACTGGTCAAAAAAATTTACAAACAAAAATGTCTTGAAATACATTGATCAGACTTTATTCTGTCGTTGCCAGACAAATCAAATGAGTTGGTAATAAGCAAATCCTTACACTTAGTGTTTCTTAGGAGCAAATTATTTCAAAATGTACTGCAAAAGTAAATAAGAAAGGGAATACATTTGCTGACATAAGAATAAACATATAGACCAATGGAATAATTAAGAGCCCAAAAAGAAACCAATTTATTTACAGTCAACTGATTTTTGATAAGAATGTGAAGATATCAATTGGAAACAATAGTATTTTTACCAAATGGCGCCGAGAAAACATTATATCCACATGCAAAAGAGCAGACTTGGATATGTACATCACACAGTGGATTAAAAAATTACATGTAAAAGATAATCCTATAACATTCTCAGATATGAACATAGGTGAATTGGCAAGATTTTGATTAGGCAATTTTTTTCCAGATCTGACATCAAAAGTACAAGCAATCAAAAAAGATTAATTTTATTGGAGTTAAAAATCTTTGTGCATCACAGAACACTACTAATGAAGTGAAAAGGCAGTCCACATAATGAAAGAAAATAATTGCAAACTGTTTATCTGAGAAAGATCTAGTATCTAAATATATATACAGAACCCTTGCCACTAAACAAATAACCCAATCTAAAAATGAAAAAAAAAGATGTGAATAGGCATTTTTTCTAAAGAAAATATATGAATGGCCAATAAGCACATGGAAAAATGCTCATTATCATTAGTCATTATGTAAATACAAATCAAAATTAGATACCATTTTGTACAATTCTTGGTTGGCTATAAAAAAAATAGAAAGTAGCAAGGAATGGGAAGGATGTGGAGAGATTGAAATCCTCATACATTGCTGGTAATGTAAAATGCAGCAACTATGAAAAAGAGTCTGGCAATTCCTCAAAAAGTTAGCTGTAGAGTTATCATGTGACCCAGCAACCCCACTCCTAGGTATATACCCAGGAGAACTGAAAACATGTTCACACAAAAACTTGTACACAAATGTTCATGGCATATATAAGCCAAAATGTTCATATAAACATAATACGTGCTACAGAAAGATTCCCAAGAATACTTAATACACCAAACTATATAGGTAGCCATTTTATAAATATATTATTTTAAAGCTGAGGATGTCATTATTGAGATTTGGTGACTCCCTTAAATTGTTTATAGTGGATAGAAACGGGTAAAGAAAGAGAATATGAGGAGGCTTTTTGTTGCTGAATAACCCAGTCTTTATAGGCGCAGCTAGCAGTGCAAGCAAATGGGGTCTAATTGCAATCACAAATGATAGTTGGGAACAGAGAAACAATTTCCAGGTGATGTGTTAGAGTGACCTACAGGTGGCTGGACACTGGCAGGAAATTCCAAAATCAGGCAGAAGTGTTCTTGTGTAGCAGAGGCTAACACATACTGTGTTAAAACCCATGGGAATTAATTTCCACTGACCTTCCTTAGATACCTGGAAGAGAAGGTTCCTAATACCAGAATTATATGGGGCATTAAACTCATTATCAATGCGGTATTTCTAAATGACAGTCTTTAATCTAGTGGGGCTAGGGCACCTTAAAATGCTAGAGATTAGAAAAGTTGAAGTATTGCAATCAACTTAATCCTAGCATTGAGTCTTGACCAGGAAAATAGCAAAGAGGGAAAAGTATATTTTGTCTACTAATCTCTTATCAAGATAGCTCATAATCTGAGTATTGTGCTCCCTTTAATTCTCAAAGAAAACCTGTAACCTGTAGTTGAAGGGAATGTTTTAAATTTAAATTACTGGGAAATCATCTGTATCTGTAACTAAACTATAAACTGTGAAAGCATATTGTATCTTTTATTCATCCTTATTTCTTTTGTGACATATACATATCACTTAACTGTTTTTATTGATTTTTGAGAAAGAGAGGGAGGGAAGGAGAGAGAGAGAGAGAGAGAGGGAGAGAGAGAGAGAGAGAGAAAGAAATTAGTGTTTCAGTTGCCTCCCATATGGGCCCCAAGGGAGATAAAACCATAACCCCAGGCATGTGCCCTGACCAGGAATTAAACCTACATCCCTTTGGTGCACTGGATGCTCCAACCAACTGAGCCACCCAGCCAGGGCTCACTGGACTTTTAATGGACACTCAAGCAATATTTGTAGATGAAATTGTTTATAAAATAAAGCTGAGATTAAACTTAGAACTGAAGAATATTAAATATAAAAGTTCTTTATTTAGTATTTTTTTTTTCTTGTAAGAAATGGCTCAGAGTTTGGAAAGTAAGGTGATAGAGTATGGGAATAAGCTTGTCATTATATCCTATAGTACTGGCATACTATCTTCATCTACTTGCATATCCTGACTGAATGAGAGCAACTAATGGTTAGTAATACTTTTTAAAACCATAACTGTCTATGGCCCCATTTGGGAAGGAGAATATTGGGGAGAGGCACAAATTTCACCCTGGATAAACTATCCATTGTTTCATTAAACACACACACACACACACACATACTAGAACATTGATGAACAAATATTACTATTGCTATTATGTTTTTCTACTTAGAACCTGATAAAGGACTGAAATACAAGAAGAAAATTGGTCTTCATAATAAAATAAACATATTTTCCTCATTAGAGCATGAGGAAGAAAGGTGTAAATTACAGTCAGTGTAAATGATAGAGAAATGTTTATGACTACTCTTTAATCAAAGATCTTAAACATATAGTTATTTGCCAAACATTGTCCTAGGTATACAAATAATAGAGATCCCAAAATAAAACCTCTTCTCTCCTGTTACTTACATTTTAGTGTAAGGGAGATAGATATTGAACAAATGAACAAATGAATATGTACAGTATCAAGTGACAGTATACAATGTTAAATGATGGTAAGTGCTCTGGGGAAAAGCCCCTTTCAATTGTAAAATTTATCTCATTTTTAAAAGTTGTTTAATAAACATATCAATGCATTTTAGTCATGTGTATTTCAAATGATTTTTCTCTCTAATACATTTATCCATTTTTTATAAAAAAAGAAAAACTAAATGCTCTCTAAATAATTATATCTTTCTCAGAAATATTACCCTTCATCTTGCTGAAAGTCGAGTATTTCTTGTGCTCCAAATTCAAATATTGACTTTTCAAATTCTCCCTTAAAATTCTGCATCTGTTTGCTAATTTGATGCTATATTGAGATGCTCATAATTAATTTAACCATGAAATATATTTTTAAGTAGTGACTATATAGCATTGGAACAACAAAGAGCTACTACTATTATTCATTTTAATATATTTTCATTGACACAAGAGAGAATGCTATAGCTTCTCTATTTGTTTGATAATATTCTTATCAATGGTAAATTTTTGTTGTTATATTCCACATGAAATTGTAACTAAATCTTACACTTGGTTTATTTTCTGTCAATTCTGGAATTGCTAAAAAAAAAAACAACACCTTGCTTTCTTTGTCAGTGTTCATCAAAGCTAAGTAAAATGGCAATTTACATGCATTGTGATTGACATATTCAGAGAGGCAACATGTTGCTTTCTGACTTCTAAAAAGGTATGTGATTTCTACAACAATGTTTATGGAAAAGGAGAGCTTTTAGAGTTATTGTATTCCTTTTTAGCTTTGCAAACTTGACATCTCCCACTGACTTGAAAATGGTTTTTATTAACTTGAGTTTAAAGAATTAGAGAAGAAATCAGATTTATGCATGAAGTTGTGTAGTACCTAGAAAAAACTACTTTAGAAAGCTCATATTAAAACAAAGGATAGCATTGTGTGAAGTTAAAATTATTAAAAATTTATCTTAAGAGATGCACAAAACTTACAGTTTAAAATGTCCACTTTAATTCTGATTGTATAAATGTGAATTTAAGTTTTGTTTAGAACTTAATGAACAAGGTAGGGTCATCAGGCATTCAAGAAATGTTGAAGAGTTCCAACTTTAAGAACATAATGCATGTAAGAGGCCACGCCTTCCATGAAGAGCCCTGAACTCTAGGAAAATTTGAGGATATTTATTGATAATTGTCTGAAAAACTCCCAAGATAGAGCAAGTGTTTTAACCTTTCAATCATAGATAGACCATTTGAGATGGTTCTACAAAATTTTTGTTCTAGCCCAAAACCGTGGCAGAAAGTTTTCTAGGTCAAAGAGACTATTAGGACTTTGAATTTTCTATGTGGGTGGACCATGCATGCTTACAAAGGTGATGTTATTTGTTCTCTGAAAATAGATCCATCACACTAATTTTGTGGGGAATAAGTGTCTGTCTTGTACTTTAGTTTTAATGGACACAGTGAATTCTAATCAAGAATCAGTATGCAACTTAGCAATATATACCTTTTTAAGTTTCTTTGTTGTTGAAAGTATTACAGATGTCTCCTTTTTTCCCCACCGTTGACCGCCTCCACTCTGCGCCCCCCGCCCCTAGGCCTTCTCTGCACTATTGTCTGTGTCCATGGGTTATGCATATAAGTATATAAATTCCCTCAGAGATTCCTCAATGAACCAAAATTAGAAGGTAAGGGCTCAATTCCTTTGCAGCATTGTGGTGTTCTACAAGCAAACAATACAGGTTCACTACCAAGTGATAATTTTCAGGGAAGTTCAGTTAAAGAGACATGTCCCTTAGCCAGTTAGCCTTTGTTAGTTTTATCTTTAAAGCTTCTCTTCTGTATGCTTTATTCTAAGAGAAGAAAAGATGGGCAAAGGGAAGAAGCTTGTTGTAATTTGAAGATGCCTTGACATAAAAGAAATATCGTAGCTAGCAGTCAGAGTAACAGCAGTAACACAGCAGCAGCAGCAGCAGGAACAGGAATGATTATTTGTCCTTTTTCCCCGTTTTGATATTGTAATAGATGATAGGTTATCAGTTCCAGATGCCTTCCCCTGCAAGTGAATGCCTTGACTTCATTTCACCTAGAAGTTGCCAGGAAGGCTGAATAATGAAGTGTCTCTGGAATCCAGTTGATAGAATTTCAAAATATAACCTCTCTCACCTAATAGTTTTTTTGTTTGTTATCTTGGTTCTTTCATTCAACTTTTCTCTTTCCAGCCACATAACAAAGGAAGAAATAATACATCCTGATATATAGGGATGTGCTAAGGACTAAACTTATAAATACTATGTTTAAAGTACTTAGACCAAGCCTGACACATGTTTAACATGGAAATAAAGAATAAACCTGTATTATACTCTTTTATTGTTGAGAAAATTTAAACAGAAATTTGAACAACAGTCTGTGTCACAGAACTAAGATGTTTCAAAGCCAGGATCGACCCCAACTTCTTTGTGCCTCTGGAGTGCCAGTTCTTGCTCAGTTAGCCTGCCATTGTAGGCATCAGAATTATGTCTAAATCATTTAAATCTGTTGACTTCAGCTATGATTTTCATAATCTGATTTAAATGGTTTTGCTCAATCTTCACAAAAGAAATTAAAAAATTAAGAAATTATAACTGAACTCACTATGGAATAAGAACAACATACTATACAGTGAACACATGCCTACCTGCAGTAAATGACATGAGTTACTTCATATGATCCTGGTGTGAACTTAAAGGATTTGGAACTAGAGCAATTAAAATACTCTACTGTGGCTATCTGGATTTGATATTTTCTATCTTTTCTTTCACAAATTCTCCATGGAGACTCCTCTTCTTTTTTTTAATTAAGTGTTTTAAAGTTTTATTAGTCTATAAAAATGCATATAGAAAATAAATAATATGTCTGAAGTCACAGAGAAATTGAAAAATATTGCACTTTTAATATGAGATTTTTGGCACATAGCTCAGTACTTTTTAACGAAACAATCTTCTTCACAAGCCAAATAACTAATAGGGAAATCAAAATGTAACAGATATGGATATTGCACACAATGCAATATTTTGTCACATTTGAAGTCCCAATAAATATGTAAATAATTCTCTTTCAATGAGAAATATCCAAAAATGGTTCATAGAAAATTTCTGAGTTAATACTTTATTATCATATCTGCATACCCCAATTATCCTATATAATAAAGAGGTAATATGCAAATTGACCTTCACTCCCTCACACAAGATGGCCTCCCCATGTGGTCAAAGATGGCCACCACAAGATGGCTGGCAGGGGAGGGCAGTTAGGGTGACCAGGACTGCAGGAGAGGGCAGTTGGAGGGGGGCAGGCCAGCAGGAGAGGGCAGGGGAGACTGGGCCAGCAGGGGAGGGCAGTTTGGGGGGACCAGGCCTACAGGGGAGGGCAGTTAGGGGTGACCAGGCCAGCAGGGGAGGGCAGTTGGGGAAACTGGGCCAACAGGGGAGGGCAGTTGGGGGCAATCGGGCTGGCAAGGGAGCAGTTAGGCATTGATCAGGCTGGCAGGTGAGTGCTTAGGGGGGTGATCAGGTTGTCAGGCAGAAGCGGTTAGGGGCAATCAGGCAGGCAGGCAAGCGAGTGGTTGGGAGCCAGCAGTGCCGGATTGTGAGAGGGATGTCCACAGGGGATTGGGCCTAAACCAGCAGTTGGACATCCCCCAAGGGTCCCAGATTGGAGAGGGTGCAGGCTGGGCTGAGTGACACCACCCCCCCAGTGCATGAATTTTATGCACCGGGCCTCTAGTGTTAACATATTTGAGAATTTGCTATAATCTCTATGTGCTCCAGCAGGGATGTTTATGTGGTGTGTATGCATACTGACAGGTAATACAGCAATGATCATTTGAATGGATTTAAAATTGTTCTCACATTACATGGTATATTAATATATATAGTATACTTTTTAAGATTCCATTTTATAATTTTCCTATTCTAAGGTGAAATAATGCATTTAGAAATTTTGGGGGTGGGTGAAGTATTGCATTTAATTGGAGTTGTGTAGTATGAGTTTCTCAAAAATTTTTGCATTTTGAAAGAGATCTGATATTTAGATCTCTTAAACCACTGTCATTTCATTTCCAAAAATGTTTAAAATACTTTTCTTTTTAAAAGTAGGATTGCTAATACTTTGATTTTTGAGAAGTGCTTCTTAGAAATAGGTCCTACAGTTAAACCTTTTTCTTTAAAACTTGGTATTGGATGTTAACTTTTACACAGTTCTGAGCACTGTTAACAATATCAGTAAAGTATTCTGAGTGATCAATGGAGAGTTAAAAATTCTGAATTTAATGCAAACACACTTCTTTTTGATTCAGAAAATAAAATTAGATTATTCAAAGTAAAAATAAAATAAAGTGAAAAAAATAAAACTGCTCTCAATTAAAAAGCATTCAATTACTTTCTTGTCTAATTTAAAAAAATTAGAAGATACACAAATTTACCAAAAACTATTTTTTTCCACTTAGAGGCATTTATAGGCCAACATCATTAAAGCTTAAATTTTTTCTTTTTTTTCCCCACTTCATTATTTTTAAAATCATTAATTGCCCTTATAAAACAAACATTCTCTACACAGGGAGTAAGCATTTGTGGGAGATTCTGAACTCAGTGGTGAAGAGGTATAGAGATACAGAGTAAAGAAATGGTTGGTACACAATCTTTTCATTATCTATATGTAAGTCCTTGTTACCTTTTCCCCCATTTTTTTTCTTAAAATATTAATTCCTTTAATATTTTAAGAAATATCAGCACTTGTATTCTTTTCCTCAATCTTATTATTTAAAAAAAAAAAACTTGCTAATACAAATTAAGAATTGGAAAAGAGGGAAAGAGGAAGGTACATAATTCCAAAAAATTCCTCTGAATAACTTTACCAGTATGGAGATCATTGACAATCTTTGAAGTTATTTTTAAATAATATTTATTTTTAAAGTTTACTATTCGCCTCTCTAAAAACCCCAAGATTGATCATACAGAATATACTTCTATTTCTCCTCTTCAGTCACTCATTCATTCAGTAGACATTTTGAAAATAGTTTTGTTGGTATTTTATTTATATATTTTTAATTGATTTTTTTTTTTTTTTTTTTTACAGAGAGGAAAGGAGAGAGATAGAAACATCGATGAGAGAGAAACATCGATCAGCTGCTTCCTGCACGCCCTCTACTGGGGATGTGCCCGCAACCCAGGTACATGCCCTTGACCGGGATCGAACCTAGGACCTTTCAGTCCGAAGACTGACGCTCTATCCACTGAGCCAAACCGGTTTCGGCGTTGGTATTTTTATTTATTTAATTTTAAAAGTAAAATGTTAGTACTTTTGAATAAATATAAGTAAACACCAATGAATAATTGGTGTTTACTTATATTTGTCAAATATAAGTAAAGAACTCATAGTTATGATAGGAGGAAAGAATCAGACAGGAATAATGGAGTGTGGGGTCAGTACCAAGGTCAGCGCAGACTGCTTGATGGCCACATTACAGGGTAGTGTGGCAAGGGTAGTGGAGTCAGTGTCAAGAAAAAATTATATCACAAGTAGTACATTGTTTTCCACTCTAATTAAGACTTCGACTCGATACCAACTTTTCATGCACTTGCAACAGTATTATCAACATTTTTCTTGTATATTTAAGCTGCTAGTACCAATGTTCTATAGCTTCATATAAGCAGGAAATCTGGCTAATTCATTGCTCACAGCCCCTGAACATTTAAACAGTTTAAGTGCTTTTGGGCATAGGGTCGTCTGCTTCTCTGCCATCTCTACTCTGTAGTAGAAAATTTTGCAAAATGATTTAATCATTTTTAGTATTAGCTCATGTGCCAAACACTATGCTAAAAACTTTATATGTGTTATCTCAATTTTATCTTCACAACACTCAGTGTTAGGTATAACTATTATTTCAATTTTAGATAAAGAAACTGAGGGATTGATAAGTTAAATAAGGTGGCGAATTTAATTGTTAATAAACAGCCTAGCCAGCATTGAAACCCAGTTAGGCTGTCTCCCAAGCCTTGATCTTAAACTGCCGCAGTGTCTTTCCCGAACCATGGCAGTATAACGTTTCTCCTCACACTAACGTGATACTGGCCAGCTCTTATCCTTCATTCTGAAAATGCATTTGGCATGAAGCAATAGATTATAAAAGATTAACACTGTCCATTTTAATTTTTTATCCTGGCTTAATGAGGTTTAGAGACAACATATCTAGTAAGCTGTCGTCAGTAGAGGAATCAATAAACATAGTTATAATATTCATAATAATGGAAGACCACAAACATCTTTTTTATTTGAATCTAATATTTATGTCTCACTAATGAGTTTAAAGCATTGTTTATATATATGTATGTGTATATATATATATATATATTACTTAGATAAACTTGTAAAATAATTATTCTATAGTAATATAATACTATCTACCCCCAATATTTTCTTGATTAAGTTTATTCAGTTGAAGAAATATTATTTGCCTTATAAGTTTGTACATATTGAAAGGTTTGCATTTGACTATACAAATCTTAACAATGGCTAATGTAAAATTTATTATCACAGTTCTATTTTTATGATTTTTGGTCCCAAATGTGGTAATGATCCAGTGAATCATTCCCACTTTATCAGAGATTCATGTCTAATACCCCATGACATATTAGTGTGGAATGTTCACTTTGCTGTGTTGAAGAGATAGAGATCAGATTCAAGGAAGTGATGACAGCTAGAATCCTTGGGATAGAGTAGTGAAGAGCAGGGAAATACATAGATAAACATATTCAGAATCTCAAAAGACCTTTGTGTCTGTTAGCACATATGGAGGCATATACACATAGGGTAAAACTCCAGAAGGCTGAGAAAGAATAATTAGGAAGCTGTATGTTGAACAATTTCCACATAGGCCTTGTAGGCATTCAAGTTCTTATCAGCCAATGTGGAAAATCCTCACAAACACTGAGGATATTCTGTAGAGATCTGCAAGGGTTGTGCCTTACTAATATAAGTAAACTACTATATAATAAATGTTACTCTGCTCTCAACAAAAGTTTAAAAACTCAGAAAAGCAACAAGATGATCTGCAATTACATTAACTTCCTGCCAGAAAAAAAAGCCCAACACTCATTAAACCATAACAAAAAATTACAGCATTCCAAAATGTGAAGTGTGTGATGTGAAACTTCTGATAAAAACAATTACTTGATTCGTCAAAAATCAAGAATATTGACCCACAACCAGGAGAAAATTCAAGAGCCAAAAAGAAAGTGATAATATTATTAGATTAGTGAGCAAAGTCTTTAAAGTATCTATAGTATTAGAAATATGCTCACAGACTTAAAAAAACAAAATACACATGACTAGAATAAGGAAAAACAATGTAAGGCATAAATCAAAACTAAGCAAAACTTCCAGATATAAATATACATTGTATTAAGAAATTCACTGTCTGGGATTCACTGAAGATCAGATATTGCACAAATAAATATTAGTGACCTTAAAGACATAATAATAGAAAATATAAACTAAATCAGACAGATTGGGAAAAAATGAGCTGAGTTTCAGTGCCTGTAGACAATATCAAGTGGTCTAACTGTTATGAATTCAAGTCTCAAAATGGGAAGTGAGAAAACAGAGACAGAAAAATTTTTTAAAGATGTCATGACTAAAGTTTTCCGAATTTGATCAACTATAAAGAGAACTAGCCAAAGATCTAATTATATTGAGACATTTAACACATCACTCGCAGTAACTCATTGATTATGAAGACAATATTCCGGGCTCTGCAGTTTCTGCCTGTTTCTCATGCGACATTTGCTCTGGGGGAAGCCAGTCACCATGTACGAAGTTCAGTGATTGTGAGACTGCCATCTGCACACTCACCTCAGATGAGCTCTCATCAGAAAGCAAGCATCAAGCACAGCTATGTAAGTGAGTCATATTAGGTGTCAGCCCCACTGAAACTTCAATTGACTGCAACCCCAGCTAGTATTTGGGTATTTTCCCCAAACTAAACCCAATCAAGAATTGCCCAGCTGAGCTCTCCCCAAATTCATATCCCAAAAATAAATGTATCATTTTGAACTGCTAAATTTTGAGGTCATTTTCTTATATAGAAATTGATCATTGGAACAATAATAAAATGTATAATTATTGACAAAGCCCTAGTAGTAGGACTCAGTTGGTTGGGTGTCATCCTATCCACCAGGAGGTTGCCTGTTTGACTCCTGGTCAAGGGCACATGCCTGGGGTGTGGGCTCAATACCCGCAATTTATTATTCAACTCCTTACTGGTGTATTATTCTGCACAACATGCCAGAAGAAAATATGAAATGAGAAACAGAATAAAGAATTAACTTTCACACCTCGATACAAATTGTCCTTGGAATTTATTCAACTAATGTATTGATATAATTCATTTAACAGCTTTTCTGTGTCTAAACTTCATTATACCTATCTGTGGTCCCCAGAAGATACTAAAAGAAACACTGAATTCAGTTGAAGAAAGTGGGAACTCATCTGTCCCCATAGAATGCTCACCTTCCCCTAAAGAAGCCATCTACACCCAGATAGACCATGAGCTATACAGCAAAGCTCAAAATAATCAAAGGAAACGAGCTCAGGTACATAGTTGTGTACAATATTTCTTTTCTTCCCCTGATTTCTCTTTCTGTAGATATGGAATCCTTTTAGTTACTCTTCTGATTTTCTCTAGCTCCTTTCTTATTCCTCAGAGGAAGAGGTTTATCGAATTGATGTACTTAGAAATAAGCACTGAATCTGTCCTTCTGCCTCCAGAAGTAAACTTCCTTCAGAGACCAGGCATTTGACGTGGCCGCTTCCAGGAGGCAGCCTCTTGAACAGCTCTGCCTGTGGGTATCAGCAAGCCCCTCTGAGTAAAAGAGGAAAGTCCACATTCTAACTTGGCCTCTCTTATTAATTAAAGAGATACTTTAACTTTTCATCAGCCACTCTTTGAATCATCTCCTCACCACTTTCACAACACAGATGGGGAAAATCATACTATTTTAAAACTCCATTCACTCCCCAGGCTCCTTGCACTGTGTATTAATAAGGCAAAAGAGACAGGAGCTCTGGTGGACTGCTAATGCAATATTAGCATAGACAGCCATTCTGGAAAACAACCTGAAAGCACTCAGTACACTTACATTTTATTACTTTGTAATTCAAATAATGAGAATAGTCTAAAGAAACTTTTATAGGTCCATAAAGGGGCACATACAAGATTTTTATCACAGCATTGTTTGTATTAGAGAGTTGCTGGGGTTATTTAGTGTCTATTTCAAATGAAAGTGCTCATGTTCCTGGTGCAATGCATTTTAAAAGTCATAAGTAATAAATTAGAGATTAAACAGCTACTGAGATAGGTCTCAAAAACAATGTTTAATAAGAATAGTAAAAAAAAAAAACACTTGTACTACTATTTCACTTGTTTACATTAAACTTACATATATAAAATTAAAATATGTACATTTTAAGGTTGTAACTATGCAGAGATGCATTTTAAATAATGAGAGTAGATATACAGTGGTCTACCCTTTCTGTGGTTTCAGTTTCCAGTAGTCAACCCTGATGTGAAAATATTAAATGGAAAATTTCAGAAATAAACAATTCATAAGTTTTAAATTATGAGCCATTCTGAGTAGCTTGTGAAATCATCAGGTCAACAGTAGCCCAAGTCTCTGTCACAATTCCTCCGTCATTCACCTCCCCTCATCTCATAGTGCAGGCATTGTACCATCTCACATCATCACAAGAAGAAGGTGAGCACAGTGCAATCAGATATTTTGAGAGAAAGGGATCACATTCATATAGTCTTTATTACAGTATATTATTATATTTGTTATTACTTATTATTGATAATCTGCCTAATTTATAAGTTAAACTTTATCACAGGTATTATGTATGTGTAGGAAAAAACATACTATATACACAGTTTGGTACCATCTGAAGCTCACAGGCATCCACTGAAGGTCTAGGAACCTATCCCCCACAGGGAAGAGGGACTACTGTACATGAAAAGTAGGTATATATGAAATGAGAGATTGCATATGTACCTAAGTCCCTGGGCCTCATACCAGAGATGCATATTTAATTGCATTAAGAGTGGAATTTAGAAATAAGCATTTTTGTCAAACATATAAACTTTCTAAGACTGAGAATCATGGATAAATAGGCTGTTCCATAAGGAAGCTGAGTTTTTCAAATTACTCAAGATTTTCAACTGACAGCTTGATATGCTTTTCACTACTCTATATCCTTTGAATATATCTACTTTGAAGTGAAATGCTACCCATTCCTCAAAAGAAAGCTCCATGGCTGTCTTCTCCATAAAACTAGTATCAATTTCCCCTATTTGAAGGGAATTATTATCCCTACATTTCAACCCTGACTAAAATTTTAGTTGTTCGGTTATAATCTGAAGTAATTTTCAAATATTTAAAAGTTGGAAAGACACAGAATAGAGTCAAAACATAACACTCAATCCAGATCTCAGAGGAATTTATTGTGCTAGGCATTACTATTAATTTCTATATTTGAGCAAATCCAGATTTGACCCAAATATGACCCAACAGAGGGAACAGAGATCAGACCAGTGGCTATTTACCAATTGTTGTAAACAAATTTCCTTATTTGAATAATGTATATAGCTGTACCAGTGGTGATGAGCTGAATAGCAAAACCTGCTTGATTAATAATAATAACATTTTGGCATGATAGAGTTAAAAATACTAAATTCTTAAATATTTTAGAATCACATTGTTGCAAGGTTAGTGAAATTTTGGGAGTGAACCTATTCAGTTTTCTAGTTGCACTGTTCTAATCTGTTCAATTCCAGCTTCAGTTTGATAACAGTTTATGGCTCTTGACTATTTTGGCTCATCTATTGATAGGGAGGATTCTTTATTCAGTTTCTGACTGGGACTTCTAGAATCTTTGTTATTGGACATCTGTTTCTTTAGCTCAAAATATACTGGAGAAATCTGCTTAGAAGATACTGGGGACAAAGATACCCACCTTCTACCATCCAAATTCCCAAGATGAACTTGTTTCTCTCTTCCCCACATCTTTTCCACATCACTTCTCTAAGAGTGTGTAGACTTCAGCCACCACTTTGGATAATGGAGTCTGGGCAAGGAATGGCAGTCAATCAATAATAGCTTTTTGTCTACATTTATATTACTGTGGGAATACTGGCTAGACAGTGAGGTGAGCCCTCGTATTTAAATGATACCCTTATTAAAACTGACCTGGCATCATGGTGTAAAGTAAACAACCTAATTACAAAGAAGACAGGTGTCCATTTCCATCTCTTTTACTACCTACCGTTGTGAATTTGAGAATGACATTTAAAATCTGTGTGCTTTAATTTCCTCATTTAAAAAATAATGAATTTGAATAGAAAAATCTTCAAAGCTTTTCTTAAACACCAAATTATTATTATTTATATTATTTAGTATTGTTGTCACAATACTAAAACCACCTATTTGTCTTTTATTTAGTTGCACAAGACTGCTAAATGTATTTTGAGTGCAGTCAAATAAATTTGTATGTATGTAAATATAAATTTTATACTTATATAGACATAAAATAGAAATATATTTATAGTTAAATAATCTTAAAATCTGGATTATTGCATTTGACATAATTTGCAATGATATTATTATTTTCTTTAAACTGATTTCAGTAAAACCACTGTAGTTCACTCTGCCAACTTTTGAACACTCAGGAAAGAAAAATTCTACAGTGATACAATTTACATTCAAGGTATCATGTTTTCAATTAATCTAGACCTTTTCAACTACATTATTTTTCTCCAGATATTAAACCCAGCAAATTTTAGCTTGTCATGTTGTTGCCCATAAAAAGTTATATTTCCCCACCTAATTAATAGCTAAATTTGGCCAATGAAATAGAACCCCAAATCATTTAGACAACTTCTAAGAGATAACTTTGATGTTAGGGAAGCATCGACTTTACCTCTCTTTTACCATATCTGTTGGATAAAATGCAGACATGCCTGTAGCTACCTTAAGTCAGATGGATAAGAGTGACACCCTAGGACAGTTGAACTACAAGACAACTAATCTATAATAAATTTACAGAATCTCCATGTCATTCATAGGCTTAATATGTGAGAGAGAATAAAACTTGGCATTTTAATGTTAATAGTCTTATAAATAATTTTTATTTACTGGGCACTGTGCTGAATTCATGAGTATGGTATATCTGGATTAAGTTACAGATTGTGTGTGACAACTGTTATGATGGAAATAAACAGGATGATATGGTTCATAGTAAACGGTGGTGAAACTGACATTTAGAATTAGGGGTGGCGGCAGCCTCAGTGTAGGTTGTTTTCTGTAGAATACTTAGCAAATGCCAACTTTCCTTGGGGCAAATCTGAGAAGGAAGGTGTGTAACATGTTTTGTGCTTTTGTTTGTTTTTAGTACTTAAATTTTATTTCTTCTTATTATTAAATATTTCTAAGAAATATTTAAACCATTTTTTTCCAAAATTTGACACACAATATTTGTAGCTAAAATAGACTATTTTTTTAAATATATTTTATTGCTTTTTTACAGAGAGGAAGGGAGAGGGATAGAGAGCTAGAAACATCGATGGGAGAGAAAGATCGGTCAGCTGCCTCCTGCACACCTCCCCAGTGGGGATGTGCCCGCAACCCAGGTACATGCCCTTGACCGGAATCGAACCTGGGACCTTTCAGTCCACAGGCTGACGCTCTATCCACTGAGCCAAACTGGTCAGGACTAAAATAGACTATTTAATATAAGATTGTAATATACCACATTCAGAAAAAAAAAACAAAACAACAATTGAAAATCAGTGGCATTTCTAATGCAATTTGATATTTAAGAAATGGATAAAATTATAGAACCAAATATGGATTGAATTAGTACTACACTGATTTATCCCCTAAGTCTTTAAAAAAATCTTTTTCCTTTGTTCCTCTATATTTACTTTAGGCTTTTTTTGCTTAAGTCAGAAGGTTCTGTGCTAGATTTTATGCTTTCTTTGGAGTAGATTTTATGCTTTTTCTCCAGTTCTGCACTACTACCCAGGAAGACTTCTGCTTTCAACCTTGCCCTCATTTTTTTCTCATGAACACCCTAGTAGAGCCAATGGTACCCTTGCAAATTGGAGAGAAATATTCTTGTGTTAGTGGATTTCAGATGTTCTGTACTCTCCTGTCAGCCCACATTCAGCCGTTACAAATTCATTAAAGATTTCAGCTGAGTCCCTACCGATTTGTACAGTGACCTGTCTTCCTCTAATGCCGCTACATGTAAGCCAGTATTTACAACTTGCTGTCTTGTAGAAGTCTGCCTTCCTATAAATTCTAGCTACTGGCTTCTCCTACAATTTCAGCTCTCTAATGGGTTTAGTAAAAATTGAATTTTATAGATTATCTGGCTTTATATTATCATTAGGTTGGGAGTGTTAGATGTTCAGCTTTCTATACCTGAAAGAGCAGTTGTAAGTTTCTTTAAGTCATTGTTAAGGTGTTTTGGATTGCATGCTTCAGCTATTAGTCAGTAACCTAGACCTATTCATAAGTTTTGGACTTTTTTTCAGCTCAAAAAATTTTATAAGCTTTAGTTCTTATATTTTCCAGGAAAAAGAAAGTCTGTTTTAATTATTAATTCAATTTTACCACTAAAAACTAACCTGTCCCTGTTCCTATTTACCAATTTTAACCATTTATTTTACATATACATACTGGGCAGCAATGAACTTAATTTTTGTGCAGTCATGTAGCAAGCCCAGAATGTTAACATGTTCATCCAATTACAGACTTCACTTTCATGTGCATCCATTCTATATGAATGAGTTGTGTTAGTCTTCCAGTGTTACAGACAACCAGAGAAGAACCAAGGAACGCTTAGCGAGATGGAGTTACGCTTGATTATTATGCACAGGCCGAGAGAAAACTGTATTTCAAATTCTGGGCCCCAACATGGAGGAACTTTCCCTATTTATATGTTCTTACCTTCTTTGTCTCCCAAAATATGGGGTGTTTCCGGTCCCCTTTGCAAGTTCTTAAAGAGCCCTATGTGCTGGGGCTTTGAGACCTCAACCAAAGGCTTGGCCTGGTGCCAGCACTGATAACTTCATCCAGGGAAGGTTTAATGGCCTCTCTGGAATGGGAGTAGTCTTATTTTCCTTATTATTTAAGCAAGCAAACATTTACAGAAGCCAAAATAGCAGGGATAAAATTTGAAATGGCAGTTTTTATATAAGATGGATGCTTCACCAGTTTCTAGTAAGAGTTGAACATTTCGCTGCAATGAAGCCTTATTTTAAAATCCAAGACCACTTGGCTAGAGCTCTGCCTTTATGCCTAGCCTGTGATAGCTATTTTCCCCTCAGAGCAAAACACAGCTCTCATATTATCTGCACCAGATTATAACCAATTAGTGTTCTACCTCAGTCTATGGATGAGCCTTCTCTCTTCATTCAAACATTGCTTCATCATCTAGGCCACTTTGACAGGCTTATCGCAATGTATTTGATTACTCTGATATCAATTTGGGCTAAGAGACTGTCTTCATTATTGCATATCTTTCAATATTGAATTTGTGTTGCCGCCTATCATAAGAGGCCACCTAAAACTACCCTTTGGTTTAGTCTCATTTCCTAGGGTCATTTCAAAATACTTTCAGAGCATACTAGTAATTCTGACACTTCCATATTAGTTACAGATATGATGATGATGATGCTAGTAGGAGCTGTATATCAGAGCTCCTTCAGCCCTCTATAATTAAAGCAAATTATTTTACTCCAGTATTAAACTAAAAATATTACAATTTCCATGCTCTAAATATCAGTTATCTCTACATTTATGATTTTAAATGTTACCTTAGTCATGGAGAGGTAGGGAATGTTTTTATTCTTTAAAATTTAAGACTCTGGTCCAGCCTTCTATTCTATTGTTTCCTACACTCAAAGAATGTTTATTTCATTGGTACATCCTTCTAAAGGTGTTGGTTTCTCTTTTTTACTTTTTTCAAGAAGACATATTTAAAACTTGATATTCAAAAAATAATTAAATAAAAATACACTAACTTATAATGCCAAACCACCAATATTACAAAGTACCAACATTTATTCTCTCATATCTTAATTACAATATTTCTTAAGTTAGTGGTTTTAACAAGTGAGAAATTTTCATATTCAAAGTACCTAATTTCCCCTTAACTACCAATTTTGCTTTCCTTTCTACTATTTATTTTCCCCAAAACATACCTAATAACATCTTTTTTTTCCAACTTATTTCTTTATCTATCAAAAATGTGTTAGGTAGCTAATATACACAGGCCCTGGGAAAGGATCAGGTGCACAGGGTTGAAGAAAATAAACATTGTCCTTGCCTCATGCTACTTACAAACAGTAGTACAAGAAACAAAGAGACATTATTTAGAGGGATCATTTATTTCCAGTTTCCACAGGGAAGAAATCCACTTTCCATGCTGTATGTGACTAGTGAGTTTAGGAGAAGAGCTGAGAACGTTTGACTCAATTCTTTCTTCTTTTAGGAACCTTATGATCTACAAGTTCAGAATTTCTGCCTCTACCTGTAGTCAGTAGGCCCCATGGAAGAAGCCCATAGTAGTGGAGTGTGGCCTGTAATTCTGCGACAGGCACCTCCCACAGACACCCGACAGGTGTTATCCAGCAGCCCCCTAAGTCAGAGGGAGAGGGTGTCCCCACCTCGGTTCTTGTCTTCAAGCAAGTTACTCCGGATAATTGTCTTGTGTTAAAGTGAATCTATTAAAAAAGCAATTTATTAAGAAAGTAAAACATGCACATTTATTAAAGGAGCAAGACAAGCAAATCTATCAGCCCACCTGGCATAAAGCACGGATGGACTGGGCTAATCCCAGGAGTGGGGTGGGAGTTTTCTGCCTTATCCACCTTTCTGTCTATAGATTTTTTAATTCTTCTGCTGAATATCTTGGTACATATTAATTTCCAAGGGCCCCCTTTTACTTTGTTGTGGCTTCCCCAGAATTTGTGAGAATCACCTGGCAATTTTATCTTACCAAGTCCCCAGGCTGCTGGCTTTTCTGCATAGGGAGTGAAAAACTGCCCTTTTTTATCTCTCCCCTCCCCCTCTCTGTGTCTGCATTCTCTGTTAGGGAGGCTTTTTACCCATTTACCCTCAAGTGTCTTTGTTTTGGGAAAGATAATGGCTTGCTATTTACAAGCCAGCTGCAAGCAGTCCACACTGCTTGGCCTTGTTTAATTTTCTTGTCCCTTTTTTCCTATTTCTCCTGTCCTAAAATTTCCCTAGCTTCTTGCAATCCTGTAACAATTCTATAAGTGATGCTGCCTAATGTAGGAGAAAATGTTAACTCACCCTCTTGTCCACAGACCTAAATCATCTTCTCCATGTAGCTTCTAACAGCAATAATGTTAACACTTTTATATCCATCTCTCAATTGTCTCTCAATAGGTTTTCTACCAAGGGTAAGAAGAGTTTCATTAAATATTTGAATCCTGCAAGCACAAAACTTCCGTTGAGTAAACTATGACATTCAAGAAATGTTCAAGAAGTAGAAGTTGTGGGGAAAATAAATAGAAAGGCCAGTTTGGGTCATGTTAGTCACTAGACACTCATAAGCAGGTGAACAATGTGTGGCCTTAATTATAGGAGCCTGCACATGACTTTAGTAAGAAGACAGTTGCTGTTCCATTTTGCAGTGTACACAGAGATGACAAGGATTAGATATATCACCAATAAAGGCTCACCATGTACCAAGCAGAACTTCAGTAACAATGTATATTCTTTTCTTTTACTCTGTTTTTCTTTCCAGTCAGCACTACAAATGAGACCAGGACTTTTTAAAATTTAAAAGGCTGCTGTCTTCTCTACGTGATCCATAGGCCTGGTGAGTACCTAGTGTTAAATTGTTAAAGCTAAGGATGTGGTCTGCAGTGCAAGAGTAGCTCCTGGTTCTGCTTTCCTTTTCAGTGTTTGGAATTGAAATGCCCACTCTGCTCAACCAGCAGCAGTGATTTTGTTTTCAAATGGACAACCAAACTAACAAAGCACAATGAGCTTCACCAGTATCAGGTTTACTTACTATCAATACAAAAAACAGGGCAGGCAACACACAATATGCAATGGTGGTAGCATAGTGCTAGCATAGTGCAGGTGGTGGTCATAGTTTCTGAAAATCCCCAAGTCTCCATTCTTGGAATACTGTGTTACAAAAAACAGGAATGACTGGGCATGAACCAGTATCAATTCCATGGTCTCTTTCGCTTTTACACTGAGTGGCCAGATTATTATGATCTCTGAATACATAATAATCTGGCCACTCAGTATATATATATATATATATATATATATATATATATATATATATATATATATATATATGAGGCCCAGTGCATGAATTTGTGCATGGGTGGGGTCTGGCCAGTCTGGCTAGGGGGAGGGGACATGGGCGGTTGGCCAGCCTGCCTACTGTTCAAACTCCTGGTTGAGGGGATAATTTGCATATTAACCTTTTATTATATTGGATATACACTGAGTGGCCAGATTATTATGATCTCTGAATGCATAATAATCTGGCCACTCAGTGTATACTCTGCTAGTCATTTGCCGCCTCAAGGATATCTCCCAATCTCCAGTGCAGCCATACCTACCAATTACACATTATTCATTAGAAACAGGTTATCAGTAAACAAAGTGTGCATCCTTATTTTAATACACACTATTTGTCTTGGAAGCCGTATATTTCTATAATTCCTTCAATCAGTCTTATGAGGGGAATTTGAAGTAGAATTTATTAATACTTTATGTTTGAACATAGATTTCAGAGATTAAAATTATGGTACTTGGACATATATATTTTATATATTTATAAGTAATTGAATTAAAAGTTTGGACTTCTGTTATAAAAAGAAAATGCCATCAAAGATCAACGAATGAGAAATAAGGAAAACAAAATACTTGGTGAACTATCTTAAGCTCAAAGTCGCAGAAGATCCATTAAGATGGTTATGACAGGATTTCACTATATTGATAGAAAACAAAGGTTTTGTTTTGTTTTTAAGTAAAAAAGAACTGCAGTGGTTTGAAACATAATTTAGTCTTTAGTATTACTATCAGACGAA
Organism: Corynorhinus townsendii; assembly: GCA_026230045.1. Taxonomy (NCBI): domain Eukaryota; kingdom Metazoa; phylum Chordata; class Mammalia; order Chiroptera; family Vespertilionidae; genus Corynorhinus; species Corynorhinus townsendii. The sequence goes on along the minus strand of JAPDVU010000008.1, from coordinate 65,411,919 downwards.
AAGCATTGGCCAATTAAAATAAAATAAAGAAAGGCAGTCTAGTTAAGTTGGATAAAGAAAGATTTCCAACCCTTGCTGATTTGGCTGCGTGAATAGAGAATCCACCTTCGGACCAAAGGGTCCCTGGTTTGCTTCTGGGCAAGGACATGTACCACCATTGCAGGGTCCTCCCTTGCCGGGACCCTGGTCAGGGCGTGAACAGGAGGCAACCAATCGACCCATGTATTTCTCTGACATTGCTGTTTCTCTCTGTCTTTCCCTGCTCTCTTCCACTCTCCCTAAAAATCAATGGAAAAATATCCTCAGGTGATGATTTAAAAAAAAAAATTAAAGAAAGATTTCCCTAGGTCCTAGGAGGATGGTTAAGGTCTTATAAGAGAGAGTAAATATATGTGAAAGTCAAATGATTTTAAAAGTGAGGATAAAATAGATATAAAGATATAAAAAAAGTACCAAGTCTAATTGTTCTTAAAATAGGCCTTAGGGAATTGGGAGACACCTTAGCAATTATTAGATTGTAGTGATTACTAACAGAAATCTGACAGTTCTGACAAAGATCAGAGAAAGCCAATATCCTGGAAACGCTGAGATGTGACCTTTTAAAACTATGGACAGAGTCCCATCTAAGAGCAATTGAGGAGCTACTCCATTGAGATTAAAATAGCTATTCTAAGATGTTAATGACACAGGTTTGAGATACAAAGACTGTAAGACTAGTATAAAATACACCAAAAAGTTCCAGTGTGAGTTTAAAGGTAACATAATTACCCAAGTTGAGGGACTATGTTCTTTGAGAGAATACGTCTCAAAATTTGTGTAATCAAGGCTCTAATTAAAGACAAAGCAAAACAGAAATTAAAGGGACACATCACAAAGACAATCAGATATAGAACAAGATTGGATTAAATGCTCATGTAATGAAAAATATAATTTAGATAGGATTATCCAACTCAGAATGGAGATGTGCAATATTTTTTGTAAAGCTTTGGAGACATGCAGAATCTCTTCATTTGTAACCTTTCCTTGTGGGAAAACTAATAAGATAAAATCAAGAGATTATGCTAAGAAGGCAAATGGTTGTGTCAGAGATACAATAAAAATTAAAAGGAGAACAGAAGTTATTCATTTTTAGCAAATACATTAACTGACATGTTATAGATGGAAAGATAATTTAGCTTAAATTAGTTGGTTAAGCTGTTACAAATACAGCAAAGCCCTGTTTTAAAAAAAAATGGGGAAAGAACAATTCAAATGAATGAACACAAGTCTGACTAGTGCTAGTATATCCTTTAGAGACAAGAACTCTAATGTTGGGCTCCTTTAAGTAAAGGTGGGACCTTCGTCACACAGGAGATTTATCCTAGAGGCATGCTCCCCTGGTGTAAGTAATTCACAGCATAAAGCAAAATTCCAAAGCAGCTACTGTGCTACAGAATTTCAAAATGTTCCATCAAAAAAGAAGGTGTATAACACTAGATAAAAGTCTGCTTTCAAAATACTATTAGAGTGCCAATACATAGGGTTAAAAGGGAAATGAAAAGTAGGAGATTTTACTTAGGATGAATGAGAAAAAAAGGCACATCAGATAAAATCTGGTGACAGGTATTTTTGCTAGACAAGAAAGCCTATATATAAGTGACAGTTACTCTGAGACAAGAGGCAATATATCTAGGTGTCCTCTCTCCCTGTTGGCAGGAACCATGACAACACTGGGGGAGAGGGACGTTTCTATCCATCTTATTGAAGATCAAAAGTAATAAAAGCTGGACAGCTAGCATTGACCTAATTGGTGAAACCTAAACAAGTAAGATTTCTCCATCCAATCTCTTTCCTTTAAAAAAAAAAGAAAAACAAACCTCTGAGTTAACACTATATTTTTTGACATTATTAAGTACTGACCTCCACCTACAATACTTTTTACTAGGGGTAAGTTTTAGGGACTAGGTATTGGCTTTTAATTTGTAAAATATAGGCCTAGTGGTAGGGGAATCTGCTGAGTAGCATGAACTTTTTAAAATTTATTTTTATTGTTGAAAGTATTACATATGTCCCATTTTTGCCCCCATTGACCCCCAAACCTCACTCTTGTCCCCTCTCCAGGCCTTCGCAGCACTATTGTCTATCCAGGGATTATGAATAAGTTCTTTGGTTAATTCCACCCCACCCTCTGAAACTTCTCAGTCTGTTGCATGCTTCAATTTCTCTGGATTGATTTTGTTCGCCAATTTTTTTGTTCATTAGATTCCACATGTGAGATCATGTGATAGTTGACTTACTCTGACTGGATTATTTCACTTAACATAGTACTCTCCAGGTCCCTCCATGCTTCCCAAATGGTAAGAGATTCCTTTCTTACTGCTGCATAGCATCCCATGGTATAAATGTACCACGGCTTTTGTTTTTTCCACTCATCAACTGATGGGCACTTGGGCTGTTTCCAAATCTTAACTGTTGTAAGTAGCTCTGCTGTGAACATAGGCATGCGTATATTCTTTCAGATAGGTGTTTCAGAATTCATGGGATATATTCCTAGAAGTGGAATCACTGGGTCAAATGGCAGACCCATTTTTAATTTTTTGAGGAAACTCCATACTGTTTTCCACAGTGGCTGCACCAGTCTGCATTCCCACCAACAGTGTACTAGGGTTCCCTTTTCCCACATCCTCACCAGCACTTGTCATTTGTTGCTTTGTTGATGGTAGCCATTCTAGCAGGTGTGAAGTGATACCTCATTGTTGTATTATTATTAATCTTTTTGTATCATTTTGATATATTTTATTACTGTGATATTCAATCTTTTAATGTAACATTGTATCTCATCACCCAGTCATTCACTTTTATGATAATCCTATTTTTATAATATATACAGCATCTATCTATCTATCTATCATCTACCTATCATCTATCATCTATCTATCATCTATCTGTCATCTGTCTGTAGATAGAAATAGAGATAGATATCAGTATGTCATATAAACATAGACTATTAGAGCTAAAGTCAATTTTGAAGATAATCTGACCCATTATTTTCTCTCATTCTCTATCTGACTCTCTTTTTTCTGAAAGAGTTTAAGAGAATTAACATCTATCTGTGGTCATAACCATCCCCTCTCCCCCCCCCCCCCCCCAATGCACACACACATAATTGCTTAGTCATAGCATGGAGTATCAGATTTATCCACCAGTTCACCAAACTTTAATTTTCTCCAGTCAAGTTAAAGAGAACAAGGTAATGCTTGCATATGAAGTGAAGTATATAACAAAAAGGAATCCCAATCTAAATTTATCTTTTATAATAAACAGTAAGCATGTCTTCCCTTTACTCTAGTGGGAGACATTTTGCTTATTATGCTATACTAGAGGCCCGGTGCACAAAATTCATGCGGGGGGGGGGGTTGTCCCTCAGCCCAGTCTGCACTCTCTCCAATCTGGGACCCCTCGAGGGATGTCCGACTGCCTGTTTAAGCCAGATCCCACTGGGACTGCTGGCTCCCAACTGCTCGCCTGCTTGCCTTCTTATTGTCCCTAACTGCTTCTGCCTGCCAGCCTGATCACCCCCTAACCACTCCCCTGCCAGCCTGATTGATGCCTAACTGCTCCCCTGCAAGCCTGTTTGCCCCTAACTACCCTCCCCTGAAGGCCTGGTACCCCCCAACTGCTCTCCCCTGCAGGCCTGGGTCCCCCTCAACTGCCCTTCCCTGCAGACCCAGTCACCCCCAACTTCCCTCCTCTGCCAGCCAGGTCATCCCTAACTGCTCTCCCCAGCAGGCTTGGTCACCCCCAACTGCCCTCCCTTGCAGGCCTGGTCCCTCCCAACTGCCCTCCCCTGCTGGCCTGATCACCCACAACTGCCCTCCCTTGCAGGCCTGGTTCCTCCCAACTACCCTCCCCTGCTGGCCATCTTGTGGTGGCCATCTTGTGTCCACACGGGGGCAGGATCTTTGACCACATGGGGGAAGCCATCTTGTGTGTTGGAGTGATGGTCAATCTGCATATTACTCTTTTATTAGATAGGATAGAGGCCTGGTGTATGGGTGGGGGGCAGCTGGCTTGCCCTGAAGGGTGTCCCGGATCAGGGTAGGGGTTCCCTTGGGGTGTGGGACGGCCTGGGCGAGGGGCCTGTGGTGGTTTGCAGGCCAGCCACACCCCCTGGCAACCCAAGCAGAGGCCCTGGGATCTGGGATTTATTTATATTCTACAATTGAAACTTTGTAGCTTGGAGTGGAGCCAAGCCTTCTGCTCACTCTGTGACAGCAGCCATTTCTGTTGGGATTTATGTGTCTTCTTTAATTGAAACTTTGCAGCCTTAAGTGGAGGCCAAAGCAGGCCAGGGCTGCAGAAGCTTAGCTTCCTCCATCGCCGCAGGCCACCCTAGCCTCCTGCTCTCTCCAGCTCCATGGTGGCCGCCATTTCTGTTGGGCTTTATTTATCTTCTATAATTAAAACTTTGTAGCAATGAGTGGAGGCAAGGGCAGGAGGAAAGCTTGGCTTCCTCCATTGCCAGGGAAACCCAAGCCTCCCCCCTGCTCTCAGTGGCAGCAGCCATCTTGGTTGGGTTTATTTGCATATTCCCTCCTGATTGGCTGGTGGGTGTGGCTTGTGGGTGTAGTGGAATGATGGTTAATTTGCATATTACTCTTTTATTGGATAGGATAGTTATGATCCTTCACTTCCTTCTAGTGGGAGACAGTATCCTTTCTTCCCCATGTTTGCTATACTCTTGAAAAACCATTTATATCAAAGAGCAAGCAATACCTCCTTCATGTAATGTGCAGAAATAGGAGAAACCCACAGAGAATTATCTATAATAATAAAAGCATAATATGCTAATTAGACCAGACAGCCAAATGACCTTCCAGATAACCTTTTAGATGGCCTTCCAGAAAAGCTGGGGCTGCAAGGGCCCAGGCAAGCCTCTGCAGCTGCGAGGGCCAAGTCCCTTGCATGAATTTTGTGCATCGGGCCTCTAGTGTCACAAGAATATACAAAATTGCTTAGGAAAACATTGAGATAAACATAAACATTTTCTATTAAAAGAAATCAAGTAATTTAACTTGGAAAATATCCAAATTTAGGAGCTTTATTCAAATAAAAAACAAACAAAAAAACCTTGAAAGAGTGAAAAAAGTTACCACCAATGAGAATTAGGGGTTGTATACTTCCTTTTTGGAGTTTACAGGGTGAGCAGACAATCATTTCTTTGTCCACCTAACATTTCTGACACCACTGAGAATATTAATCCCTTCCTTCTCACCTTTCATTACAGCCACATGTAAATAAAAAAACTATCATGTTTTTATATGACTCCTCACTACTGGACTATAGGTGATTTTTCTAAGCATTTTACTCTAACCTGTGTTAGAACAATAATTCCTTCCTAGAACCTCTCCTCTAGCTACAGAGGTTAACCAATAAAAGAAAGCTATTTACCACAAGTGTGTCCTGAAGGAATAATGAGGGCAAACTGTGAGCATCTAGATTTGTCAATTAGAAATTGATTGTTCTATAGAGAAAACTGCTTTAGTAGGTAATGACGTTTCCAGTTCCATGTTTAAGGTTTGACTGCTGACAGCTTTTTAGGACTCATTCCTCCCCCATCTCCACTTGCCCCATATCTGAGTAAATGACATCTGAGTGTCTGATAGGAAAAGCCCATTGCTTTTTCTCTTAATGCCATGGAGAAGTCCAAGCCCCACAAATACCAGCCCCATCCGAAAACCCTAAAGCCAGCAACCTTTGCACTGTAACCACAATTAAAAACAAAACCAAAACATTTGGACTTCCTTTCACTCAAGCCAAAAGATGCCTACTCTTCTCTCCCCAGAAAATTTAAAGGTCTAAAATAAAAATGATTCCAAATCAATTATATAGAAAAGTTTCCTTTATTAACTTGTGGTTGAGAATATATTTGTATATTTTCAGAAAACAACCCCAAGACCAGGTGGATTCCTGCAACAGAGAGGAATTGACAGGTGTGCTCCAACCATAAAGACAAGAGGAAAAAACAGTCCAGAGATGGAAGACGCTGACAATGCCTTGCCACGCGAGCAGTCAGCAGCTGTGCACCACTGCAGGTTGCCTAGGACCAAACCAGAGAGGGTCGGACTTGCATTGCCACCATGTGCCCACCATCCAGATATCATTGCTGACATGTACACATAAGGAACTATTAGACATTGAAACGGGGACTCAGAACTGTTGGACATTGAAATTGGGACTCAAACATTTTTTTTTTGTTTTATCTTGTTTTGTTATTATATGTTTATTTCTAGTCTGCAAAGGCAAAACTTTTTAAAGGAAAGAAATGGTGGGGAAAAGATACAGAGGCAAAGAAGCATTGAACAGACTGTCAAACTACATCGGGAAGACAGGGGAGGTTGGGCGAGGGGGGCTGTAAGAGACCAACCGAAGGACTTGTACGCATGCATATAAGCACAACCAATGGATACAAGTCACTGGGGAAGTGGGGAGGGTGGGCAGGTGAAGGCATGTACTGGGGGCTAGGGGAGGTCGGGGGGAGGTCAATGGGGGGGGGGGAAAGGAGACATATGTACTACTATTTGTAATACTTAAAACAATAAAAAAAATTAAATTAAAAAAAAAGGTCTATCTTTGACAACTCTCCTGGTGTGTGTGTGTGTAATGTCCTCAGTCTCCACATCTGTACCAATCTGAGTGACCCTGTCCTCCTCCTAGCAAGTCAGAGTAGAACATTAAAGATGAAAGCCGTATTACTAGGGATTACGGATAAAGTAGGTCGTACAGAAGTCAAGAGATTTCTGGGAATAAAATTTGAAGTAAACAATAGGAGAAATACAAATGTTGGTGGAGGAACTATATGGCAGGAATGTGTTTTAAGATAGGGGAAATTATTTTAAAAAACCTTCCTCAAAAGCAGTAATTACAAAAGTTATTTCTGACATGTGACATTTAATATATAATTTCTAAGATCCTATAAAAAATATGCAAAATAAGTTATCTATAGTAGATGTCGGTGATTTTTCAGTAAAAGTGTCTGGGGTAGGTCTTATTCTTTTGTGTCAGAAATAATCAGCATAGAAAGTTTTACATGCTAAAACCTTGCATGTAGTTATCTTTTGTCATTGTTGTATCGGTGTGTATTTTGTTTGGTTGTTTGCGTGCATGTTTTTGTTTTATTTTTTGGCTTTTAGGAAATGTTCAAAAACACTCCATTTCTATTTTTTTCCATAGATACTGTCTAGCATTTCCTTTCAGAAATAAGTATTTTACTGGCATTTTGCACTCACTCAGCCACTGCATGCCTGCTGAGCAATTCTATAAACTGAGCTCTTTTTTAAATCAGTGGGAATTAAACATCTACAGTGCAGCTACAGGGATGTGAAAGTGTATAAAGTTTAGTGATCATAATTTTCACAATCCTTTTGTATTCATATCTCTCATAGAAAAAATTTTGAACTGACTTTCATTGTAAAATTGTCATCTTAAATGACAACTGGATGAAGGACTGTCTTAAAACAAAATGATGAATGGGCTCACTATGATTGTTGGTAATGAAATTTTGTATGTGGTTATATTTACAATCAGTATTTTATTATTCCTGAAAAAAAAAAAGAAAAGAAAATCTTTGTTTTATTATTTTGAAGTAATGAGACATTGAAGTTTTGACTTTCAGGTTAAAGGAAAAAATCAAGACAAATTTAGATAAGCATTTCTAAAACATGTAGTAAGTAGCTTATTCATGAATACTATGATCTTATAGTTATAAAATAATTAAAAATCATGAGTGCTATGTTTTGTCTTGATCAGGTCAGTTTCAGATTATGTTTCTGTTAGTCCTAGACTGTTTCAAGAAACTATCAGGAAACTGGAAAAAGGAAACTGACAAAATTAGTAAGCATGATTTTTTCAAAGCTTACGGAACAGTGACAGAGGGACTATTATTATTAAGGAGTATTTTAAATCTAATGAATATAAATTATTCTCCAGAGACCATTAATGTTTCTAGGATGCAAGATTCCAAAATGAATTTTGTGGTGAAAATTCATGAAAAAGTTTAAGCAATGTGACCACATGCCAAAGTTTATTTTAATGACTTTTTTCAGGTGAGTAATGGTCTTGGGAATAATAGATGCAAATTTGAAATGGTAAATAACATGCAGAATGAAAAATAATGCAGGCTTTAAGGTGAGAGCATGAGCTTCTGAAAGTTATTATTTTGTTTTAAAGCATATTCAGATATCAATTAGGATGTGAAGATGACTATTCTCATAAATTACATAATTACATAATATCAGTGTATTCAGGATGTTCCTTTGTGTTGAGAGAGAGAGAGAGAGAGAGAGAGGGAGAGTCAAAGACTGACAGACAGAGAACTGACAGACATATACAGAGAGAGAGAGAGCTGGTCATTAATGATTTTCTGTGAACAATATGACATGATTTGGAAATAGAAACATTGCAAGAAAATGCAGTGTATATAATTTCCTTGAATAACCCATGATCTAGCTAGGAAATAAAATAGATTTAGTGCTTTTGTTTGCAGTTTGGGGTTGGTTTATTTTCTACCAGAGCAGACTTCATAATTTCTGACAGGATTAAGAGAAACATACTCTATGTCAAATGGGTGCAGCCGTCACTGCTTCTCCAAGGAGTCTAGCGTGTATTTCCTGGGGGTTTCAGGACTCCAAGACACTCCTTTTGGAATGGAGTTATGTGTGTTGTTCCTGGTAATACTGGTTATTAATATCTCAGATTTTTATTAAGCACCTGCTGTGCACTAGAAGTTTCAGGGATCATTGCAGTTCCCTAGCTCAAACTTTTGGGAACCAGCAGGCTGACCCTCCCCTAAAAAACCTTTTGGTTTCCTTCTATATATCATTGGCAGCAGGAAATTGGAAAAATAGCCTATAAATAAATGAATAATTTTTTCCTGCTCAGAACTGAAACTAAGCCACTGACAACATTGTAGACTCCAACAGAAAACTGGGGCATTTTTAACGTGTATGCCCAGTCTAAATTCCCCAAGAAAAAACTAACATGAGCTTTAATCATCCATAACCAAGAGCAAAGAGATTAATTTTTAAACAAAGTGAAAATGAGCCTCAGCCTTTCCCTGTCTTCTCTACCTGCACAGACACAAGCCCAGAGGAACAAAAGATCCAGGTTTGTACCGAGCCAATCACTCACGTCATTCTATTGATAATAAACAAAGCACACTCCCCGGAGGAAGGCCACCTCAGGGGATGTCACAGGTGCAGGCCGCTGTCTAAGCCATCCAAAGGTTACAGGCAAAATGTCTTTTGCTCAAGAATTCACTATTAAATTGGGCAAATAAACTAAAACATCAGTAGGAAATCTGAGCAAAGCTACAAAAGAAAATGTCAGTTTTCTTTTTTTATCTATTTCTAAACAAAAGAAGTTGCAAGGAAGGAAGTCACAGTGCGTAGTTTCATTGTTGAGTTCTAGCTGGGCATCTAGACCTATCTTCGGCTTAAAAAACGAAGGCAGGAAGATGAGCTGAAATGGAAGTATTTTTCTAACCAGTCAAATAGAAGTGCAGAACAGCCCAGGGGAGTCTGATTTGAGCTGTAGTTCCTAAACAATAGTGTTTCAATTCCCAGGATAAAGCCAATTTGCAAAATTATTTTAAAAGCCAAGTCCCCAATTTCTAATTAAGAGACCTGACACAGGATGACTAAAAGAAGAATGCTGTACTTTATTTTGGCAGAGGTTGTGATGGAATGGGAAAGTAGTGCACAATTTCCTGAGACAGGTAAATTAAAGCAAACATTTAAATATGGGCCTATTGTATTTTGTTAGGCTCCATCTAATACAACTAAATTAAGTATTTCAAGTTTATGAACTTAAGAAATAGATTCTGTAGCTTGTAGATTGGATAAAGTAAATGTAATCTTACTTAATTTAGGTTGTGATTCTTACAACAGGAGATTTCAAATTAGCAGTGTAAGTATGGGGAAGAAACATCATAGGTCAGCTGCCTCCTACACACCCCTCACTGGGGATCAAGCCCATAACCTGAGCATGTGCCCTGACTGGGAATCAAACCCCTGACCTCTTGTTTCCTGGGTCAAGACTCAACCACCAAAGCACATCAGCTGAGCAAGCACTTATTTTTCTTTTGCAATATTTCCAATACATACTCATTACATAATAGTCAGAATTTCAGCTTACATTTATTTGTCATCCATTTTTATTTATTCATCCACTGAATGTATTTGGAGATTCTACTATATTCCAGGAACAGTGACAGGCACTGAAAATTCTGTGATGAGCAAGAAAAGGGTAGTTACCTATAGATTTGCTAAGAGTAAAGGATAATTTTAAATGGTAAGATAACAAAGTTTAAAATTCAATAAAAATAGCTAACATTAATCTAGATCTCTATTAAAAATCAATAGTATTTTATTTACAGAAGAAAGAGTTAGAAATTAAAGACAAATCTACTAAAAATAGCATCAAAATATATAATGCCTCTGAATAAATCTAAGAAAACATATGTAAGACATCTGTGGAGAAAACAGCACAATTATATTGAAAGAGATTTCAGAAAACACAAATAAACAGAGATTTATACCAAGTTCATGAATTGAAAGAATCAAGATGTTAATTTCCACCAAATGGAAATACAGATACATGACACACACTGAGAAAACCACCATGAAGTGTTTGGAGGTAGATGGAGAAACTTCACATTCTGGTTTTAAAATTTCTGAAGAAATACAAAGTTTTGATTTTAGCAAAGATAATCTGAATAAGAAAAACAAAATGCTGAGAATGTTCTACATATGGTAGGATTTATTGCCCAATATAGATGAAAAGGGTTTTACTACATCAAGAGTCTATCAGACAGAGTTGGAAACATTTGGACACAGGGCAACTACCACATTTTGTAAATAAGGTTTTAATGGAACAAAGCTATGATCATTTACTACTAAAGGCCCAGTGCATGACATCTGTGCACTTGGGGTGGGGGAGGAGGGTCCCTCAGCCTAGCCTGTGCTCTTAAGCAGTCCAGGAGCCCTCAGGGGATGTCCGACTGATGGCTTAGGCTTGCTCCCTGCAGGGAGACATCCTTAGCACTGCTGAGAAGGCGGGAGATGCTCCTGCCACCACCACTTCACCAGTTGCCTCTGCCATTTCACCAGCCATGAGCCTGGCTTCTGCGTTGAGCGTCTGCCCCCAGTGGTCAGTGCACATCATAGCAACCGGTCATTCAGCTGTTCAGTTGATTTGCATATTACCCTTTTATTATATAGAATTATTTATGGCTGCTTCCAGGCTGTACCAGCTTGTGATGCACTGTATGGCCCAAAGCCTAAAATATTTTTATCCAATATTTTAAGAAAATGTTTGCCAATCCCTCAGCAAAAACAGTGAAGCAAACATGCACATATGCATATTTGATACATAACAAAGATATAACTACAGAACATTTGGTAAAACGTACCACTACCTCATGCGATATACACACATACACACTGCATGTATGTACAAACACACATGCACACACAAAGCAATTCTACATGGCTCATATAACTAATGTTAAAGGGGGAAATTATTAGCCTTGATATATATAGTATAAAGAATATCTTTAAGATGCCTGGGTAGAGATAGTTTTCTTAAATGTTATATAAAAAATAATCTGTGTATAAGTAAAAAGGCCTGTACATGTGAGAATATGAAATACAAAACATTGAAGAAAGTGAAAAGCAGCTCACATGGTAGGAGAAAGTATTTAGCAGACATATAACTGTTAAAGGGATTATATTTATAATATTTTTAGAATTGAAACATATTAGTAAGAAAAAGACAGATAACCCAATTAAAAATATTGCAGGAAGGAAGGAAAGTTTTTTAAAAGGAATACTTTAAAATTCTATAGCAAAATAATATATACATCCAAAAATTTTAAACAGGTGGCTAATCTACTTAGCAATTAATGAAATTGAAAGTAAATCTGAAAACATATACATACTGTAAATCCAAAAAACCGAAATTAATAAATGCAAAGTCTGACAATTCCAAGTCAGAAAGAACTTGGAGCAATCAGAACTCACACTGGCAACAGAATAGAAATATTCCAGGAGATTTATGCTTTGGCTTGAAAGCTAAAAACAACAGCAAAGAAACAAAGAAACAATATATGTTATTTTGTGTAGTTGAGGACTAATATACTTTTTAATTCAAAAATTCTACCACAAACATTTATTCTGCAGAAACATGCTTATTTGCTCCAAGATAAATATACATGGATATATTTCATATACATATATGTGTATATATATGTATATACAAATATCTTTATGGTATCATTATTCATAACAAACCTGGAACAACTCAAAATGAGATCAAGAATAAAATGAACAAATAATGATACATTTTTACAAAGGAACATCCCAGAGCAAACAAAAATATATAAACTTTATTTACACATAATTACTTAGATAAGTTTTTAAATATTATGCTGGATGAGAATCCCGGAACACCAATCAAAAAGAATATATGCACCCCTATCTTCATAGCAGCCTTATTTTTAATAGCCAAGATCTCAAAACAGCCCAAGTGCCCGCCCATCAGTAGATGAATGGATAAAAAAGCTGTGGTACGTTTACACAATAGTATAATATGCCAAAAAAAAAAAAAGAGGGAACTCTTACCCTTTGTGACAACATGGATGGATCTTGGGATTACTGTGCTGAGAGAAATAAGTCAGTCAGAAAAAGACAAATACCATATGATCTCACTTATATGTGGAATCTAATGAACAAAATAAACTGATGGACAAAATAGAACCAGAGGCATGGATACATGGAACAGACTGGCAGGTGTCAGAGAGAAGGGGGTGGAGGGGAAACTGGATGAAAGAAGGTGAAGAGCTTAGGCAAAGAACATATATGCATAGCTCATGGACACAGACAGAAGTGCAGTGTAGGCCAGAGGGAGGTGGGGGTAGGGGCTAGGTATATGTAGGAAAAGAGGGGGGAGGGACATCTGTAATAGTATAATAGTATCAACAGTAAAAAAAAAAAAAAAAAAAGAATATATATATGTACACTAGTAGCCCTGCTCACGAATCTATGCACCAGTAGCTCTCTGTGGGGCCTGGCCGCTCCGCGCCCACTGCCCAGAGGCCCTCTGTGACCCAGAGGCACATCCGTGCCCCAGCCTGGCCAGAGGCCCATCTGTGCCCAGGCGCAGAATGCTTACCTTGTCGCCGGGGTGACGATGCAAGCGTTTCTCCCCCCACCCCACCCCACCCCCCTGCCTCTCTGTGCCCGCTGCCCAGAGGCCCTCTGCTGCCAAAGAGGAATGCTTGCCTCATTGCTGCAGTGACAAGGCAAGCATTCTTCCAGGCCACTCACGCTGCCCGCTCTCAGTGGCTGCCCCCCCAGGACTGGGGGCTATGGCGGAGCTGAGAGGACTGGGCGCCACCATCTTGTGGCTATGGGCACCACCATCTTAGTGACAGAGTGATGGTTAATTTGCATATTACCCTTTTATTGGATAGGAGATATATATATATATATATATATATATATATATGTGTGTGTGTGTGTGTATATATATATATATATATATATATATATATATATATGTAATAAAAGGGTAATATGCTATTAGACCAGACGTCCTTCCGGATGTCATTCTGAAGTCCTTCTGGACAAAGCCAGGGCCAGAGGGAAGCCAGCCTGGGTCCCGGGTGCCTGTAGGCAGCCGGAGAAGTAAGCTCAGGTGCTGGGTGCCAGAGGGAAGCCGGTGCCAGCAGCTGGGGGAAGGAAGGCCTACTCTTGCAGGGCCTCTAGTGTGTGTGTGTGTGTGTGTGTGTGTGTGTGTATCCTATATAATAAAAGGCTAATATGCAAATTGACCAAATGGCAAAATGACCAGTTGCTATGACATGCACTGACCACCAGGGGCAGACGCTCAATGAAGGAGCTGCCCCCTGGTGGTCAGTGCACTCCCACAGGGGCAATGCTGCTCAGCCAGAAGCCGGGCACATGGCTGGCGAACGCAGCGGGATTGACAGAAGCCTCTCTTGCCTCGTGGCAGTGCTAAAGACCCTTCAGAAGATGGCTGACTGCCGTGGGGAGTGGGCCTAAGCCAACAGGCAGACATCCCCTGAGGGGCCACAGACTGCGAGAAGATGCAGGCTGGGCTGAGGGACCCCCCTGCTCCCAGTGCACAAATGTCATGCACTGGGTCTCTAGTGCATATATTGCTGAATGGAAGAAAACAGAAACAAAATTAATACATACTGGATTATTTTATTTGTATAAAATTTTAAGAGTTGAAACTAAAGTACTGAGTAGCTACAGTGTTGCTTGCTTTTATAAACTTGTTATGTCATATATCTTATTTGTACACATTCTGTGTGATATGTTTAACAGTTTTAAAAATTTAGAAATTAAATTTTTCTAAAAGTAAAAGATATAATAGGCAATTCATGGAAGAAGAAATTTGAAAAGTAAAAGATATAATAGGTAATTCATAGAAGAAGAAATATGAATGGATGATAAACATATGAAAGAGTACTCAACCTCAATAAATATTATAAAATTTAAATTTTGGACTAGATACAGATTTTCACATCTATCCGGTTTGCAAGATTGAAAGCCTGATAACATTTTTTTTTTTTACCAGTGTTGAACATAACATGTAAAAACTATATCTCATTTAAAGTGTTATTGGGGGTGTAAATTTTTAACCCACTTTGGAGAGAAATTGACTCTGCATTATTTAAAGTTTTGAGAATGTGCCTTCTTTGAAATCTAGTAATTCTGCTTTTAGAAGTCTACTCTAAGAAAAAAAAATTCCACAGGTAGAAAAGGGGATAATTTCATGAATGTCCACTGCAACACTCTTAAAAGTGTATAAAAATGTACAAATAATGCAACCATCTTTCAGCAGAAGTATGAGAATATAAGTACATACTTATTCATCTGAAGAGTATGTTTTAGCTAAAATCAATAAACCAACTCTATGTGTATAGATGTAAATAAATTTTTAAATGTATTTTATTGATTTTTTTTACAGAGAGGAAGGGAGGGGGATAGAGAGGCAGAAACATGGATGAGAGAGAAACATCGATCAGCTGCCTCTTGCACACCCTCTACTGGGGATGTGCCCACAACCAAGGTACATGCCCTTGACCAGAATTGGACCTGGGACCCTTCAGTCCACAGGCTGACGCTCTATCCACTGAGCCAAACCGGTTAGGGCTGCTATAAATAAATTTTAAAAACCCAATGTGGAATAAAAATGACTTTCAAACTTATTCCAGTATGCCAGGCAAACTTGTCCCTTCTAACAGTAGGGGAAGAGACTTAAAGCAATTACAGATAAATAGGTTCTTTTATTTCCTTGACATGGTCTTCTTGGAAAGCAGAGGAGTGAATTTCTCATGGAAATTAGCACTTTTGTCAGGTGGTGCTGAGTTCCCATTTGAGGCTTATGATACCATTTCAATGGAGCCTGGTCAGCAGGCACCTGTGTGTTTTTCCAGCCCTGTTCAGCTGCTGATGTGAAGATGCAGAGAAGGTGAAATTTATGCAGATTAGGGTTTGAATTTTCCAAGCAAATTGATGTTGTTGGGAGTAAGGTGCAAAGAGTAAGGAGTTTATGTGTTGTATGGCTCTGGTGAGGCGGCATGAAATTTAACCTGGAATGGAGGATAATGACAACATGACAATTGGACAAATGTAACAACTGGAATTATTGATGGAGCAGAAAAATGTGTGCACTGGTTGTATTGGTGTAAAGGAACAAAAAGATAGTAGATTTAATGAAATAATTGATTGTATGATAGGATTTCAGAGATGATGTACTAATTTAGAATGGAAATGTCTAGGACATGAGAGGTAACTAACATGAAATTAAGGAATAGATAGCGGGAAGTACAGATGCCAAAGACCTAGAAGGACAGAGGACTGAATAGATCATCAATATAAATTTAGACCATCTCAAAAATAATGACAAAAATAGTGATATTAAGAGAAAGTGATAAGCTAGGTGAAAGAATAATGAAAATTTAAGAATGATGAGGAATGAGAAATGTTAGTAGATACCAGCATCAAAGAGGGCTAAGAGACAGTAAAGTGTAACAGCATTACTTGAAAGAACCCTTGGTTTTTGAGAGATAACAAATTGTTTAGAGGCTGAAATGAGATATAAGATAGTCCATCACCAGGCCTTGTAATACATGCAGTGTTGGAAGCAGAACAAGGACAACTTCCACTTTGAAGTCTGCTCTGATGTGTTACATCTCCAAAAAAATAAGGTGACAATAGGAGACTTCAGAGAAGGTTTTGAGCAGGATGGGTGGTGTGAGATGCTGAGGAGAGGTATTCAAAGGGAACAAAGGCAAGGTTTGGATGTCAGAGAACTATGAAAATTGGGTCACTTGAGGAAATCTATGGAGTCATATGGAGATTTCTTGGAAGTTTAGAATTTTGCTAGTGACAATAGGCACACAGAGATAGGTTACGATGGGATATTCTTGAATTTTCAACAGAAAAAATGAATCATTAGTTAAAATGAAGGCCTCCATCATACACTCTTTTTTGATAAGTATTGATTACATATTTATATAATTATATATAGTTATAATATTAGTTATATAAAATTTTAAGGTGGTAAAATTTGAAAGACTTTTTATGTGTATTAACATAATTTTATACACACACACACACACACACACACACACACACACACACACACACACACACTAGTGGCCCGGTTCTGAAATTCATACAAGGACAGGGGGGTTCCCTTAGCCCAGCCTGCACCCTCTCTAATCAGGGACCCCCTGGGGAGTTTCTGACTGCCGGTTTAGGCCCGATCCCACAGTCAGACATCCCTCTTGCATTCTGGGACCGCTGGCTCCTAACCATTTGACTGCCTGTCTGCCTGCCTGATCACCCCTAACTGCCTCTGCCTACCTGCCTAATCACCTCTAACTGCCCTCCCCTGCTGGCCTGATCTCGCCCCCAACTGCCCTCTGCTGCCGACCTGATCTAGCCCCCAATTCTCCTCGCCTGCTGGCCTGATTGTCCCTAACTACCTCTGCCTGCCTGATCACCCCAGCTGCCCTCCCATGCCAGCCTGATCTCACCCCCACCTGCCCTCCCCTTCCAGCCAATTTGGTTCTGATTGGTCAGTTTCTATGCCAGTCAGCATCAAAAGCTCTGCCTCCTAGGCAGCCATTGGCTCCTCACAGTTCACCCAGATTTGGTTCTGATTGGTTAGTTTCTATGCTAGTCAGTGTCTCCAGGCCTATCTCCAGCCTGATCAGAGAGGCAGGGCTGATCAGCAGCCCCCGTGGAGGCCTGGAGAGGAACAGAGGCACGGCTGCTGGTGAAGCCCAGAGAGAAAGAGAGAAGTAATGGCTGATCAACAGCTGCCACAGAGGCTTTGGATAAAACCCTGCCTCTCTCTTTGGGCCTCTCTCCAGGCCTGATCCGCAGCACCCTTGACAGTCAGTGCTGGGTCGCCAATGACTACGGGACTGACTTCCAGTTGGTCAAGCCTTCAGTCGTTTTGGACATTAAGGACCCTGGGTTTTTATATCTTAGGATATCTTATATAATAAAAGCCTAATATAAAAATTGACCAAATGGCAGAATGACTAGTTGCTATGATGTGCACCGACCAGCAGGGGCAGATGCTCAATACAGGAGCTGCTTCCTGGTGGTCAGTGCGCTCCCTCAGGGGGAGCGCCACTCAGCCAGAAGCTGGGCTCACAGCTGGCAAGCACAGCGGCAGTGGTGGGAGCCTCTCCCACCTTCACAGCAGCACTAAGGAGCAGTGAGCCGAGTGGTAAGGGGCAGCAAGCAGGCAGGCAGTAAGGAGCAAGGGGTCCTGGGACTGTGAGAGGATACAGGCTATGCTGAGGGATCTCTCCAAGTACATGAATTTTGTGCACCAGGCCTCTAGTATATATATAAACAAGAGACCAAGTTATTAAAGATTGATCTTCAATCTCTTTTTATGTTTTAATGCTTAAATCTATATAATTAAACTATTTATTTTGCTTTATTTTATGCATTTTAATTTCTGCTACAAAAATTTAAAGTTTTTATTTAGATATTTTTATTGTGGTAAGAACACTAAACATGAGATTTACCCTCTTAACCAAGTTTTACAACTATGGGCACAATGTTGTACTGCGATCTCTAGAACATATTCATCTCTCATAACTGAAACTTTATATGCATTGAACATTAATTTCCCATAAACCTTCCCCCAGCGACTGGCAACCACCTTTCTACTCTCTATTTCTATGAGTCTATTTTAGATATTTCATATAAACTTAAATAGTGCAATATGTATTCTTTTGTGGCTGGATTATTTTACTTAGCATAATTTCTTTCAAGTCCATCCAGGTTGCTGCATGTGGAAAAAAGATCCTAACCACTTCGATGGCAAACTCCCAATTAAGGTGTGCTTGAGTTAAGAATTTACCTGTTATAGATGACATGGGTGACTGGAAACTGGGAAAGGGAGTTACTAATTCTTGCAAAGTTATGGAGTGGAGGGAGGAAAATGAAGCTGCATTATAGAAAAAAGTCTTGGGCTCAATAAAGTATAATCTTTCTCTTGGCCCTTAAATTCTTCAAGAAAATTACAAACTTGTTGTAAGAGGCCGTTTTGTGAGTAAAATAGGGAAAAGCTGAGTGTGTTGCAGAAGAAAGTCAGTACTTCTGTTTTTTGAGCAATGACAAGGGTCAGAAGAACTGGAAGAGGGCCTCTGAATTAAAATAAGTGTACCCAAACTTAAAAGAGCCAGAGGCTCCATCTGATCATGAGATGACAGAGGGCATTTAATTCTTATTTCTGCGTTTAGGTAGAGGGTTTTTTGAGAGACTGCACTACACGTTCATCTACTTAACTATCTTTTGGAGAACACTTGTGCTTGTTCCTTTTTAGTTCTGTTAAGAATTGGAAACACACAATTTCCTCTTGGAGTATGGTATCCACTGTATCAGAAATTGACCTGTGCAACTTGTCTCTGGAGACTCACTGAGGCTTATAGTTTTTTAAAATGTGTTTCTTATAACAAGATAATATCTTAATACCCTTCCAAAATCACTTGTGTGGATCACTTGCCTCTGGGAATATTAGCTATTTATTCATTTTTTTAAATTTAAAAATGCTTCTTATAAGTTTCTTCTTATAATGTAAAGAGTAGACTTAAAATATATTCTGATTAACTAGGGAGCTGATAGGAGGAAAATAACACATATGTCATGTTTACCACCAAAAATATTGGTTCATATAGTTTATTTTATTTTTGCAATAATGCTGTTATTTAGTTAGAGATGTATTTTTATTCTCATTTTACCAGTGAAAAGAAAGAGGTTCCAAATGTCATGGGACTGCCCAAGATCACAGACGTAATGAGGACTGAGTGGAAACATGACTCCTCAAGTGTTTAGTTTACAAAGCCGGGGTTCTGTATACAATGCAATGAGTTATCTGTACATACAAATGCACTAATTCCAGTATCATTTCTCCTAATTGGCCAGGGTAACGCAATCTACTTATTGCCTTGCTGTGTTGTTGTTGTCTTGTTTGTTTGTGGATGGTTTGTTGTGTGTGTGTTTGTTTTTTTGAGAAATATTGTAGAGAAATAATCGCTAAGTGTGGAATGATGCTTATTTTTTCTTAGGTGCAGGGTCTATCAGTGACATTTTTAAAAAGCAATTTGAGGTTTAAAATTGATTAATTATCTGGTACTGGGCTCACATTTGTAGAAAAGAGGAGGAGATAGGAAATAATAGTTTCTAAAATAAACTCTAAAGTGTGGGCACTTGACTTATGGTTTTTGAACAGGAACAAATTTGCAAAGGAAAACCTGGTCATGAACCAAACAGTGCTTGATTTATGGGGAAAAAATAAAAAACAATTGCAGGTAAAATACAACAGAATACAACTCTAGAAACCAGGAGTTGAAAAGGAGTAGCATTGTGCAGCCTTCATTTGGTTAAATATGTATTTTTAATTAATATTGTAAACTTATTAAGAATACATTATTTAATATTTTTAACTGTGCTAAAAACAAGTTATTTGGAGTCACTCTAATAAGGTATAAACCATCTCCGTACTCCTAATTATAAAAATTTGGATGTGAGATTTTAATATTTTTTAAAAGACTTTAATATTGCTATCTTTTCTTATTTCCAACTCTACCTTACAGTAATATCGTGAGTCATGAGGTAGTTAATGGGCATAAAGAGGATGTGAGCTGGCTTATGCTTATTATATATTGCTCCTTTTCCTCCTCCATCTTTCTCCTTTTCCTTCTCCCTCATAAAAATTGATTAACATTGAACTTTCTTTCTCCTGTGTTCATGACTATTATTAAAAAGGATTTCTTAGTTCTGAGCTCATCTTTGTCTCAATAACTTTTTGAAAATAAACTTAGAGAAGAAAAATACAACTATCTCGATGTCTGCTTATCACTGACTTTTTTTCAAGTGAAATTTGTTATTCAGTTAAATACCTGTAATATTTTATTCTCTACCTCTTTAATATCAGAAACATTTCCAATTACATGAAAACTCAAAACATATTTTGTCAATCCCCAAAGCATCTTAGATATCTTGACATCACTATTGAGGTCCTTCAACATTAACATTATTTATTCCTAGTCTCAGAAAATATGAACATATTAATTATATCTCTGATAGATGTTGAATTGCTTGATTTAGCATGGTATTGTCTTAGTGAATGTGGTAGGCTTCTGATATATGTAACTTAAACATGTAACTATAACACAATTTGAGAATTGTTAAATTTCCCTCCTCAGCCTTTCACTGCATACTGAACTAAGAGAACAACTTTTTGGAAAACCCAATGAAAATTTAAATAATAGTTACAGGTAACATATTAGGCTAAACTTATTCAGTGTGGCATTAACATGAATTTATTACCAATAGATCATTCATTCATTGATTTGTCATTCACCCATCAAATATTTCTTCACAGCTGTTCTTGATACTGTTCTAGGAATGGTGGATACAGAAATTAATATAAAACTCTATTCTCATAAAATTTATATTCTATTGGTGAAAGACAAGGAAAAAACAATTACATGACATATTGTATAGTGATAAGTGCAATGAGAAAATTGTTAAAGTGTAAGAGGCATTACGAGTGATAGAAGAGTGCTATTGTAAGTAATGAGTTCAGAGAAAATGAGATAACATTTAAGCAAAATTTTAATCTGTGTGAGTGGTTATCTATACTAATAAAAGGTTAATATGCTAATTAGACCAGGAGACCTTCTAGACATCCTTCCAGACAAAGCAATTGTGGCAGGGCCAAAGCAGAGGCGGTTAGGGGCGATCAGGTCAGGAGGGGAGAGCAGTTGGGGGTGATCAGGCTGGCAGGGGGGGCAGTTGGGAGTGAGCAGGCTGGCAAGGAGGGGCAGGTGGGAACAAGCAGGCCAACAGGGGGGACAACTGGGGACAAGCAGGCTGGCGGGGTGCAGTTGGGGGGTGAGCAGGCCAGCAGGGGGGAAGGTGGGGGCGAGAAGGCCGGCAAGGGGGGCAGTTGGGGGCAATAAAGCCGGCAGGATGGGCAGTTGGGGGTGAGAAGGCCAGCAGGCAGAGTAGTTAGGGATGATCAGGCAGGCAGGTAGGTGAGCAGTTAGAGGCCAGTGGTCCCAGGTTGTGAGAAGGCTGTCCGACCAGGATCAGGCCTAAACCGACAGTCGGGCATCCCTGAGGAGTCCCAAATTGGAGAGAGTGCAGGCCGGGCTGAGTGATACCCCCTCTCCGTGCATGAATTTTGTGCATTGGGCCACTAGTAATAAGATAAAATAAAGGTAAGGGTTGTGTAAATTGTGATACACTGAGAAAAAAAAAAGAAGCAAGGAATGAAAAGGTTCTCACTGGAGAAAGGGAATATCAAAAATAAGTTATAAGAAGCAAGACAAATTTGCCAAAGTAAGCCCTGATAAAATGGACACAGAATATATTGTAAAGAGCTTCTAAATAGCATATTGCAAATTCTGAGAATTAGCATCCTGTATGTATTTTATTACTCATCCTATCTAATAAAGAGGGAATATGCTAATTGACCATTACTCGGTCACAAATATGGCTGCACCCACAGCTGAGGCCAAGTTCCCTTAAGGGGTCTTAATGAGCAATCAGCAGGGACCTGAGGCTACACCCTCCCCTGCCCCCATGGGGCTTGACAGGGGACCTCAGGCCTCGCCCCCTGTCCCAGCACCAGGCCAGGGGACCAGAGGCCATGCCCCCCACCCAGCGGAGCTTGACAAGGGATCTCAGGCCACGCTCCCCACCCAGTGGGGCTTGATGGGGGACCTCAAGGTGAGCTTCCTGTCCTGGCACACCTAAGCGTATGCCCCCTATCTGGCAGGGCTTAACAAGGGTGGGACCGGCTGGGCCTGTATCTAGCCCAATGCAGGGGGCCGGCCGGGTCTGGGTCTCACGCAATTTTGAGGTGCATGTGGGTGGGCGGGGACTTGACTCTAGGTCCTGGGGTGCGCCCCAGTCTCTGACAGGAGGAAGGTTTTCATATACATTTTACTAATTTTCTTTCATCTCTGACACTTCTATTATAGAGAAAGGGCAAATAGCAATATTAAATTATTTCCTCTAATTAATCCCCTTTTAATGTGCATGAATTTCGTGCACTGGGCCACTAGTTAACTCAATAAAATAAAATATCAGTTTTCAGAGTTTACATAATTTCTTCCTATCATGGGCACTTTACAACTTTGAGTATATTGGTTAAGTATTTTAAAGTTCAAATTTTATAGCTTTTGAACATATATATTCTAATAATTCAGGATGATAATGTCATGTATTGTAAGAATTGGGGTGATAAACCTAGGAAATGTTCTTTCTTTGAATATTAACACAATGAATGAGCCAAACAACTATCATCTACTCACTTCATCATGATACTGAGTAGAGAAATGATCTTATCAGTTTTGATTTTTATTTCACCATTTGTATTTACTTGTGGAATAAGGCACATATACTAAATTGCTCAAAGACTATTAATCACAAGTCAAATATTCTGTGTCACTGACCCACTTCCAAATAAAGTACCCCCAACACTTCTGAAGGACTGCTGTGTGCTCTCTCACAATCACAAAGCATCCCTATTCCTGAGTTCATTACCTGTATAGTAATCACCCCTTTGAATTATTTTATGGTTTTAATAGCTAAACCTGTCTGCCTGAACACTATAGCACTGTCTGTTTTTTAAATATATAAATAGAATGATAGAGTATGTATAATTTAAATGCAAAAGTTATCTGAAATTGAGAAGTTATGGAACAGGATTTACAAGATATTTATTTAATTTTTTTTTTATTTTACAAAAAACACATTTGCCTTAGAATTGTTTGGCCAATAATTATCTATGTTTGTAACAAAACAAAAAAAACCTGAATTTTTAATAGGCTTCAGATAAGGTGGATTCATATAATTTCATTTGAACAGACATTTATTAAACACTGAGCAAAATACCATGCTGGGTACAGTGAAGGAAGCATAGAGGCTAAAAATCAAAGACATGCTGCAATAGGCTTTTGTAGAGATGGCAGAAATTAGGTAATTTAAGAAAAACTAAAAAGAAGTGTCCTTCATATAACATAAATTACTTATAAATTACTAGTGATCCAGTGCACAGAATTCGTGCACAGTGTGGGGTTCCCTCAGCCCAGCCTGCCCCCTCTCACAGACTGGGAGCCCTAAGGAGATGTCCTACTGACGGCTGCAGTCTGGCTTCCCTCTGTGGCAGGTGACCGGGCTGATCAGGGGAAGGCACCAGCCCCATCACCCTGCTGCTGCAGCCACTGCCAGCCACTGCAGCCGCCAAGGTGTTTTCATCAACACAGACTCTAGTCCCTTCACTGTGAAAAAATGACAACTTTCTTTAGGCATTTTCAAGATGTCTTTCATAGGATATGACATTTTCTTTCTTTCTTTCTTTTTTTTTATCCTCACCTGAGGATATGTTTCCATTGATTTTTAGAGTGTGGAAGAGAGAGGGAGAGACAGAGAGAAACATCAATGTGAGAGGGACAGTTTGATTGGTTGCCTCCTGCATGAACCCTGACCTGGGCCCCGGCCAGGGAGGAACCTGTAACCTAGGTACATGCCCTTGATCAGAATTGAACCCAGACCCTTCAGTCGGCAGGCCAAGGCTCTATCCACTGAGCCAAACCAGCTAGGGCAGGATATGACATTTCTTAGCCTCTCCAGCAGTGGACCTTCATTTTTTTCCTCCAGGAGTATGGTGGAAAAATCCTAGATCACCTTCTTGGATTCTTATAACCCAAGTTACCAAGAACACTGCAAGTGGCAGCATGCAGGGAGCTTAGCCAATGAGCAGTAAGAAAAGGTATTTACTTTCGAACTGGTTTGGCTCAGTGGATAGACCGTGGGCCTGCAGACTAAAGGGTCCTAGGTTTGATTCCTGTTAAGGGCATGTATCTTGGTTGGAGGCACATCCCCAGTGGGGAATGTGCAGGAGGCAGCTAATCAATGTTTCTCTCTCATTGATGTTTCCAACTGTCTATCCCTCTCCCCTCTTCTCTGTAAAAAAATCAATAAAATATATATATATCTTTAAAAATGGTGTTTCCTCTGCAGCTCATGTGGCCCCTGTGTTGTATCCACTGGGCTAGGGGTGTGTCCCCGCCACCCAGTGGTGGCCGCCAGAGACTCTGCACACCCAAGAGACCGGCAGCCAGAACCCCGTCATGGGTGCTGGGCTGAGGGGCATGTGGGGACCCCCCAGGCCATGTGCAGCGGCGGCTGCAGGGGTCTCTGAATGCCCCAGAGGCCAACAGCCAGACCCCTGTCATGGGCGCTGGGCTGGGGGCGTGGACCCGAACTGCCGCTTGGTGCCAGAGCACACGCAAGTGGCTGTACTCTAAGTCCCGGAGTGGCCGGGGGTTGTTCTGGGACCCCTGCCACTCAGGGCCTAGGTGCGGGTCTACAAGCTAGGAGCGGCCTGGGTCCTTAGGATGTTCCCTGGACCCAGGCTGCTCAGTGCCTGTGTATGCAAATTAACCACCATCTTTGTTGGGTTAATTTGCATACTTGCTCCTGATTGGCTGGTGGGCATAGCGTGTGGGTGTAGCAGAGGTACAGTCAATTTGCATGTTTCTCTTTTATTAGATAGGATAAATCTGCTGTTTTCCCCTCATTTACCATTTCAACAAAATGTCAAATACTAAAGCTTTTGGCCATTTAGTTGGGTCAAATTCTTCTCCAGAAACTATATTCTAAACCAGAACATTATAAAGTTAACCAAATGTTTCATTTCTAAAAATTACATGTAGAATACCTTAATAATTAATACATCTTTAATCAACAATAATTTTTATTACTTTCATATAATTCAGAAGACCATTTGGATAAATTATATAGAAGGCGTTACACGTCTTATTTAAACATTTTTTCTCAATTGCAGTTGACATACCTTATTATATTAGAGGCCCAGTGCACAAAATTCATGCATGGGGGGTGCGTCCCTCAGCCCAGCCTGCACCCTCTCGCAATCCGAGACCTCTCGGGGGATGTCTGACTGCCAGTTTAGGCCCGATCCCACAGAGATAATCAGCCTAAACTGGCAGTCGGACATCCCTCTCTCAATCCGGGACTGCTGGTTCCTAACCATTCACCTGCCTGCCTGCCTGCCTACCTGATTGCCCCAACCACTCTGCCTGCCTTCCTGAGTGCCCTAACCACTCGCCTCCCTACCTGACCACCCCTAACCTCCTTTGACTGACTGCCTGATGGCCCCTAACCACTCTCCCTACCTGCCTGATCGCCCCTAACTGCTCACCTGCCTGCTTGATTGTCCCTAACTGCCTCTGCCTCGGCCCCTGCTGCTGCAGCTTCTGAAATGATGTCCGGAAGGTCATTGGCTGTCTGGTCTAATTAAGATATTAAGCTTTTATTATTATAGATTAGTTTCAGGTATAAAATATAATAATTAGAAATTTATACAATACATGAAGTGATCACCCTGATAAGTCTATTACTCACAGGACACCATATATCTATTACAGTATTATTGACTGTATTTCCTATGCTGGACTCTACATCCCCATGACTATTTTTATAACTGGCAATTTGTACAACTTAATTCTTTTTCTTTTTGACCCATTCCTCCACACTTACCTTCCAATATGGCAACCATCCATTTGTACTTTGTATCTATGAGATTGTTTCTGTTTTGTTTTTTAATTTACTTTTTAGAGTCCATGTTTGTCTTTCTCTGACTTATTTCACTTAGCATGAAACCTTCTAGGTAAAAAATAATAACTATTTAATTTTCTATCTTATAAACTATCCTATCTAATAAAAGAGTAATATGTAAATTGACCATCACTTCAAGACACAAAATGGCTGCCCCTTTGACCACATGGGGGCAGTCAAAGATGGCTGCCTCCATGTGGTCAAAGGTGGCTGCTCCCATGTGGACACAAGATAGCTGCCACAAGATGGCCAGCAGGGAAGGGCAGTTGTGGGAAATTAGGGGTGGCCAGGCCAGCAGAGGAGGGTAGTTAGTGGTGACCAGGCCAGCAGAAGAGGGCAGTTGAGGGAGACCAGGACTGCAGGGGAGGGCAGTTGGGGGCAGGCCTGCAGGGGAGGGAAGTTGGGGGGACTAGCCTGCAGTGGAGAACAGTTGGGGGGGACCCAGGCCTGCAGGGGAGGGCAGTTAGGGGTGACTGGGCCAGAGGAGGGCAGTTGGGTGGGACCAGGCCTTCAGGGGAGGGCAGTTGGGAGAGACCAGGCCTGCAGGGAATGGCAATTAGGGGCAATCGGGCTGGCAGGGAGCAGTTAGGCATCAGTCAGATTGGCAGGGGAGTGGTTAGGGGGTGATCAGGCTGCCAGGCAGAAGCAGTTAGGGGCCATCAGGAAGGCAGGCAGATGAATGATTGGGAGCCAGCAGTCCTGGATTGTGAGAGGGAAGTCGGACATCTCTCGAGGGGTCCCAGATTGGAGAGGGTGCAGGCAGGGCTGAGGGACACACCAACCCCCCGTGCATGAATTTCATGCATCAGGCCTCTAGATCTATATAATAAAGAGGTAATATGCAAATTGACCATCACTCCAACACACAAGAAGGCCACCCCCATGTGGTCAAAAATGGCTGGACCCATGTGGACACAAGATGACCAGCAGGGGAGGGTAGTTGTGGGCGATCAGGCCAGCAGGGGAGGGTAGTTAGGGGTGACTGTGCCAGTAGAGGAGGGCAGGTGGGGGTGACCAGGCCTATAAGGGAGGATAGTTGGGGGGCACCAGGCCTGCAAGGGAGGGCAGTTGGGGGGGACCAGGCCTGCAGGGAAGGGCAGTGGGAGGAATCAGGCCAGCAGGGGAGGACAGTTGGGGGCAATTGGCCAGTAGGGAAGCAGTTAGGCATTGATCAGCTGGCATGGGAGTGGTTAGGGGATGATCAGGCTGGCAGGCAGAAGTGGTTGGGGCAATCAGGCAGGCAGGCAGGTGAGTGGTTGGAAGCCAGCAGTCCTGGATTGTGAGAGGGATGTCCGTCTGCCCGTTTAGGCCCAATCCAGGGACTGCGAGGGAAGCTCAGGTCCTGGGTGCTTGCCAGTGCCCAGAGGGAAGCCCGGGTCCCAGGTGCCTGCTGGCGGCCAGAGGGAAGCCAGTGGCCAGAGGGAAGCCAGTGCCAGCAGCCGGGGGAAGGAAGGCCTACTCTTGCACAAATTTCGTGCATTGGGCCTCTGGTTTGATATAATTAGAGATGTGATAAAAATTATGCCAAGTCATAATTCAGACAGTGAATTTTTTTTAGTAAATATTGAAAATAATCTATATGTCAATTATATGTCAATATACTATTGATATTCTAGCATATTTCTAATATAGAAAATCTAACATAATCATGTATTAAAATGTTCTGCAGTCTTTCAACTCATGTGTTCAAAAATAATTTAATATCATGTGAAATATTTACAATATAATTTTAACTGAGAAAATAATGAGAAGTCCAATGATAACCTAATAGGCTTTCCTTTAAAGCTTACTTTCTTCTTTGCCCAGGCTGCCTTGAGAATTGTTTCTTTGTCATTAACTTTTCAAAGTTTTAATACAATGAGCGTTGGAGAAGGCCATTTTGGATTGACGTGTTCTGTTTGTTTATTGGATTTGAGGATCTAGCACTTTCTATAAGTTTGAGAAGTTCTTGTCAACTATTTGTTTGGGTAGACTCTCTGTTCCCTTTTCCCTCTTCTTCATCTAGTATGCCTATTATTTTTATATTGTTCTTTTTGATGGAGTCAGATAGTTCTCACAGATTTCTTTCTTTTCTTTTCTTTTTTCAATGCTTGTCTCTACTTTCCCCTGCATCATTTCTAGACTTATATCTTCGATATCAATGTTTCCTCCATTTGATCAGCTCTATTTCCTATGTTCTCTAGTTCATTCTTAATCCCTTTTATTAAGTTCTTTATCTCCAGAATTTATGTTTGGTTATTTTTTTTAAAGTTTCAGTCTCTTTAGTAATGTACTCATTTTGTTTGTTAGTTTGGTTTTTTTAATTCATTAAACTGCCAGTGTGTTATCTTGCATCTCATTGAGTTTTTTCAGAATTGCCACCTTGAATTTTCTGCCATTTAAATCATGTATTTCCATATCTTTAAGTTTATTTTCTGGAGATTTTTCATTTTCTTTCTTGATGAGGTGCCTCAGCACCTTGATTATTCATGGTATTTGATGGATGCCTTCTCTATCTAGGCATCTATACATAAGTGGCATTTCTCTAGTAGGTTGATAAGGAATCTTTCTCTTGTTTTCCAATAGGTGGTTCAAAATCACAAAGTTTTTAGTTCTCTTGCATTTCTCTGGGTTTTCAGGTGGAAAATGGCCTGTGTTCCCTGGGAAGGTGGGCACCACCCCTATGATTTGGTCATTCTGGTCCCAAAGGACCAACCCCACAGGGAAATGTGGTGGGTGGTGGGCATCCAAATCTGCGAAATCTCACAGCTGTCATCTGCAGCCAGATACTGGTGGCAGTGCAGCCTAGATGTGTGGAGGTGTGGTGCAAACTGAGGGAACCCAGTGGACTTCTTTGTTACTTTGCCCTCCCAGCAATGATGACCAGTAGACCTTTGTGGTGTCCCCTCTGTGCCTCCATCCAACTGTGATACTAGCTGTAGAGTTCCCTTCACTCAGAGAAAAAATATTCATGTAATACCAATTCTCAGGTTTGTAGATAATGTGCTGTGCAACCCGACACAAAGGGTGAGAGGAGGCGGGCTCTGGAAGGTGGAAAGAAGGCTGCTAGGCTCTGAGGCTTTGTTCCTCTTGGAATGTCAATTGCCAGACAACTGTGGCCACACATTTGTTCTGTGTCCTTTGGAGGTCTCAGGGCTCAGCTGCAGCTTGTGATGCCTACTTTGCAGGAATGCTCACTAGATCTCTTTTCCCCTCCCAGTAGAAGGGATTGCAGCCACTACCTGATTCTTCCTCACTCAGGCTGAGCCTGGCAGTGAGCTCCAGGCTGTAGGGCTGAGTCTGTGGCTTCTATGAGTTCTTCTCCCTTAACTCCTCCCCAGTTCACTTCCACTTGCTCACCTTTAGATGTGTCAGTGTGTAGGTCTCTCAGACACTTGATTGTGCATTAAGCAGAGAATCCTTTGTTGAATTATAGCTATTCAAATTGTTGAAAATTCAAGTAAAAGTATCGCTTTTTTGCAGATGATATTATTCTTTATATAGAAAACCCTAAAGACCTCATTAAAAAAAAACTACTAGAAGCAATAAACAAGTATAATAAAGCTACAAGATACAAAATCAATGTATAAAAATTACATTCTTATATACTAAAAATAAAATTTCTTTAAAAATGAAAAAAAAATTTCTTCTGCTATTGCAATAAGAAGAATAAAATACCTAGGGATATTTAACAGAAAATCAGAAGGACCTATATACTGAAAATTTCAAAGCATTAGTAAAAGAAATTATAAAAGACAACATAAAATAAAAATATATTTTTTGTTCAGGATTAGAAGAATCAACATAGTTAAAATGTTCAAATTATCCAAAACAATATACAGATTTAATGTAATCCCCACCAAAATCCCAATGTGATTTTTTAAAGAAATAGAACAAAAAGTCATCAGATTTGTATGGAACCATAAAAGACCCTGAATAGCCCAAGTAATCCTCAGGGGGAAAAAACAAAACAAACAGCAAAAAAACCATGCCAGAGGTATCACACTACCTGACTTCAAATTATATTGTGGAGTAATAATAATCAAAACAGCATGGTATTGGTAGAAAAGTAGGCACATGGACCAATGAAACAGAATTGAGAACCCAGAAATAAAACCATGTGTATATGGGCAAATAATTTTTGACAAAGTGGCCAAAAATATACAACTGAAGAAAGAAAGCTTCTTCAATAAATAGTTCTGGGAAAACTAGAAAGCCACATGAAAAAGAATGAAACTAGTTTTTCCCATGTACAAAAATTAATTCAAAATAGATCAAAGACCTAAATGTAAGATCTGAAACAATAAATCACATAAAAGAAAACATAAGTACTAAACTTATGGACCTTGGTCTTAGAGAAGAATTTGTGAATTTGAACCCAAGGGAAGGGAAGTAAATGCAAAAATAAATAAATGGGACTATATCAAATGAAAAAAAAAGTTTCTGCACAGCAAAATAAACCTCCAACAACAAAAAAAGCAACCAACTGAATGGGAGAAGATATTTGGAAACAACAGCTCCAACACTGGGTTAATATCGAAAATATATGAAGAATTCAAGTAACTCAACCATACAAACAATTCTATTAAAAAATGATCAGAGTGAAAAAACCAAGATGGCAGCATAAGGTATACACCTGTACGTGCTGCCTCTCATAACCACACTAAAACTACAACTAAAAGACAACACGTCTACCACCCAGAACCATGGGAAAGCTGGCTGAGTAGAATTTCTACAATTAGAAGGAAAGAGAAAAGTGCATTGAGACCGGGTAGGACGTGCACAGGTGTGTAAAAGCAAAGGTACGGAGGCGCAAATCGGTGGGGCTAGCAACTAGATGCACTGTTTTTTTCAATCTGAAGGGAGAAACAACCTCCCAACTACTCTAAACTCCAGTTTCCAGAGAGACTCTGGGGACCCAGACTCCTACGGGGAGAAGCAGGACTGTCTGCCATCGAGTCGGAAAGTGAGGATGGCTCTCTTGCAGAGTTGCACACAGGAATCATTGTTTACTGTGCTGGGGCTCAGGACACAGGGACACAGAGAGGGCTGACTGGCAGCCATTGCTGTTTGCCACACCCTAGTGATTCCCTGAGACCCCACCCCATCCAATTTACAAACCCGCCTGAGCTGTGTGCAGTGGCTTTTGCATACGAATAGCCTGCCCTATCGCAGCTTAACCTAACAAACTGCAGCTAGGTCAGCTCCAAAACTTCCAAACCCCAAGCAAAGAGGAGAAATCTGCAGATCTTGCTGTAGCTCCTTCTGGGTGGCCTCAGACAGTAGCTGACCTGCACCTCCTTGGAGATCCAGGAGCCAGTGTGCCTAGTGGTCAGTATGAGATGACACCAGATTTAACTCCTCACATCCATAAGTGACACACTCAAGAGGCAGACTCAGTGAGCACCAAAGCCCCACTGAAACAAGTCCTGCCCCATAAGCGTGTCTCCAGCACAGCAGTTCTTCCATTATAGACACAGCGGGTCCTCACAGCCAATTGGCCTGAAGGTCAATTCCTCCCAGTGATATCAACAACAATCAAGGCTTAACTACAACAGGACTGTGCACTCAGCCCAAAAAAGGGGTGCATCAAGAGTGTCCACCTCAGGTTATTGGGGAGGCTGAACCACTGGGCCCTATAGGTCACCTACCACACAAGGCCACTCCATCAACACAGGGAAGCAGACAATATGCGGAGACAAAGAAACATGTCACGAATGAAAGAAATGGAGGAAAGCAAACTACTGGATATAGAGTTCAAAACCACAGTTATACGGTTACTCAAGAATCTTCTAGAAACCTCTGAGGAATTTAATGAGACCTTCAAGGATCTTAATGAGAATGCCAAAAAAATGGAAAAGGACCAGTCAGAAATTAAACATACACTGTCTGAAATAAAGACTAATATACAGAAATTTAACAGTAGACCAAAGGACCCCAAAAATTAAACCAAAGATTTGAAATATGAGGAAGCAAAAACACCCAACCAGAAAAACAAAGAGAAAAAAGAATCCAAAAATATGAAGATAGTGTAAGGAGCCTCTGGGACAACTTCAAGCACACCAACATCAGAATTATGAGGGTGCCAGAAGAAGAGAGAGACCAAAATATTGAAAACCTATTAGAAGAAATAATGACAGAAAACTTTCACCCTACCTGGTGAAAGAAATAGACTTACAAGTCCTGGAAGTGCAGAGAACCCCAAACAGAGGAATCCAAAGAGGACCACACCAAGACCCATCATACTCAAAATGCCAAGGGCAAAAGACAGAGAGAGAATCTTGAAAGCAGTAAGAGAAAAACAGTTAGTTACCTACAAGGGCATACCCATACGACTGTCAAATGATTTCTCAACAGAAACTATGCAGGCCAGAAGGGAGTGGCAAGAAATATTCAAAATGATGAACAGCAAGAACCTACAACCAAGATTACTCTATCCAGCAAAGCTATCATTAAGAATTGAAGGTCAGATAAAGAGCTTCACAGATAAGAAAAAGCTAATGGAGTTCATCACCACCAAACCAGGATTATATGAAATGCTGAAGGGTATTCTTTGAGGAAGAAGAAGAAAAAGGTAAAGATAAAAATTATGAACAACAAAGTGACAACAAATACATATCTATCAACAAGTGAATCTAAAAATCCAGTGAATAAAAAATCTGATGAACAGAATAAACTGGTGAATATAATAGAATCAGGGACATAGACAGGGAGTGGACTGACAATTCTCAGAGGGAAGGCAGAGTGAGGGGTGCAGGAAGAGATTGGACAAAAATCTTATATCTATGGATGATGACAGTGGCAGGGGTTAAGGGAATGGGGTGGGGAGGGGATCAGGTGGAGGGGAGCTGGGGGTAGGTGGGAAGAGGAACATCTGTAATAATCTGAACAATAAAGATTTGATTTAAAATAAATAATGAGCAGAGGACCTGAACAGACACTTCTCCCAAGAAGACAGACAAATGGCCAACAGTTATATGAAATGATGTTCATCAACTTCACTAGCTACTAGGGAAATGCAAATCAAAACTAGTGATATACCGTCTCACACCTGTTAGAATGGCTATTATCAATAAGACAAGTAATAAGTGTTGTGGAGAAAAATGAACCCTTATTTAGTGTTTGTGGGAATGTTAACTGGAACAGTCACTATGGAAAACTACATGGCAGTTCCTCAAAAAAAAAAAAAAAAAGTATAGAGTTAGTACAAGACCCAGCAATCCCTCTTCTGGGTATTAACCTGAAAATTTTGAAAACATTTATTCACAAAAATGTATGCACCCCTGTGTTCATTGCAGCATTATTCACAGAGGTCAAGACAAGAAACCATTCAAAGTCTCCTTTGATAGATGATTGGTTAAAAAAGATATCATACATACATATTATGGAATACTACTCCAATGTATCTCAGGTATTAACTCATCCTTTTGTGGAACAAAAAGTTAAACAGAGAGGGTAAAAGAATCAGTGATACATATAGATGATGGTAGCAAGGACAGATAATTGGCTTCACTTTCTTTGACTTGAACATCCTGTGATATACAGGAGATAGAATAAGGATGTGTTACATCAGCCTAGATCAGCTCTTCTCCAATATGTTGGGCTGACAGGGATGCATAGGTTTCCTGTGAGTCAACTGAAAGCCCCAGAAGATATCTAGGTTTGAATGACCTAAGAACCGTGGTCTTGGCTCAGAGACCCCAGCAGCAAAGGTCATGAGGTGTGGCCATAGGAGAAGCTGTTAAGAGTAGGGAAGGTCAAGAAGAAGTCAGATCACCCACATCAGAGAAATGTGGAGTGCAAAAGGCCCTTGTATATCCACTGAAAAATTAGATATTCTTTGAATATGTCTCTATCAATTTCTGAGCACTTCTTTAATTTCTGGCACAAGAACAGGTTCCTGCATCAGCCTTTGGATTTGTCATTTTTTCAAGAAGTCCTGTTAACTTTGATCTAACAGTATTTAAAATCCAAGATCAGGATGCAAGGATGCCATAGGCGGCAAAATAAAAGACATATATCATAGCAATATTTTTACTGATACAGCTCCTAGAACAATGGAAACTAAGGAGAAAATAACCAAATGGGACTATATCTAAATAAAAAGCTTCTGCACAGTTAAAGAAACCATCATCAAAACAACAGAACCCACTGCATGAGAGAACATATTTTCCAAAGTCATATCAGATAAGAGTTTATAGGGAGCCCATACAACTTAACAAAAGGAAGATAAACAATCCAATCAAAAATGGGCAAAGAACCTAAATAGACACTTTTCGAAAGTGGACATAAAGAAGGCCAAGAGACATATGAAAACATGCTCAAAGTCCCTAATCATCTGAGAGATGCAAATCAAAACGACAAAGAGGTACCATCTCACACCTGTCAGAATGGCTATCATCAATAAATCAACAAAGGACAAGTGCTGGAAAATATGTGGAGAAAAAGGAACCCTCGTGCACTGCTGTTGGGAATGCAGACTAGTGCAGCCACTGTAGAAAACAGTCTAGATTTTCCTCAAAAAACTAAAAATGGAACTCCCATTTGACTCAGCAATCCCAATTCTAGGAATATATCCCAAGAAATCACAAACACCAACCAGAAAGGATATATGCACCCCTATGTTTATAGCAGCATAATTTAAAATAGCTAAGATTTGGAAACAGCCTAAGTGCCCATCAGCAGATGAGTGGATTAAAAAACAGTGGTACAGGTGAAACCGGTTTTGCTCAGTGGATAGAGTGTCAGCCTGCGGAATGAAAGGTCCCAGGTTTGATTTCCGTCAAGGGCATGTATCTGGGTTGCAGGCACATCCCCAGTATGGGGCGTGCAGGAAGCAGCTGATTGATGTTCCTCTCTCATCGATGTTTCTAACTCTCTATCTCTTTCCCTTCTTCTCTGTAAAAAATCAATAAAAATATATTAAAAAAACAAACAGTGGTACATCTACACAATGGAATACTACACTGCGGTAAAAAAGAAAGATCTCTTACCATTCACAACAGCATGGATGGACCTGGAAAGCATTATACTAAGTGAAATACGGCAGTCGGATAAAGATAAATATTACATGATCTCACTCATTTGTGGAATATAATGAACAAAAATAGATGCAGAGACACAGAAGCATCGAGCAGACTGTCAAACCTGAGGGAAGGCAAGGGAAGTTGGGAAGGGGTGAAAAGAGATCAACCAAAGGACTTGTATGCATGCATGTAAGCCAAACGAATGGACAGACAGAAGGGGGAAGAGGGCATGTGCTGGGGGGCGGTGGGAATGGCCGGGGAGTGGTCAATGGGAGAAGAAGGAGACATGTGCAATACTTTAAACAATAAAGAATTTGAGTTAAAAAATAATATCTATAAGATTTTATTGATATTTCTTATTCATTGCAATCTCCATCAGCCTTTTTACTCTAAGTAAGTTACAGTTTTCCATATATGGTTGACCGTTGATCTTTCTGTAGATAATTCTGTTTCACTGAAATTAAGTTGTGTGTGTTTTGTGTTTTCGTTGGTTGCAGAGACTTTCATCTTTATACTGATGGCAAGCAATCTGCTGGACTGCCCTGGTTTGAGTAAACTGCATTATTTCCTTGACTTGGGACCCTTAGCAGCTAGGGTGTTTGTTTAATTTTTTTCTTTCTTTCCTTAGTTTTATCTGCATCCTTCTTTTTCCTAAGCAAATGGAAGATCACCTGTAACTTTAATGACAAAAAATTGAAATTGTATTTGAAAGTTGCCTGTTACCTTACATATATACATACCTTCATGAACTGTTAAAGGTGAATGGACAGGTGACTTAAAATATCTGCCACCTTTCTGAACAAGATATTGTTTGGTTTGGTTTAATTTGGTCCTAGTTGTTGTTTCAGGTGTTGTGCTAAGGAGAGCTATGTGCATATTAGCTTCTGCTCTGAAATTAAATATGGAAAACAATAAATAGTGTTATGTATTTACTATATATTAGTGAGAGTGAGATACCAAAATATATGAAATCTGTCTCCCTTCTTCCCTCCCTTCCTCCCTCCCTCCCTCCCTTCCTTCTTTTTGTTTTTATTTTTCAGGTATTCATTCTTTTTTTTTTTTATTGTTTGAAGTATTACAAATAGTAGTACATATGTCTCCTTTTTTTTCCCCCATTGACCTCCCTCCGGCCTCCCCTACCACCCCCCCCCCCAGTACATGCCTTTACCTGCCCCCCCCCTCCGGGTCTTGTATCCATTGGTTATGCTTATATGCATGCGTACAAGTCCTTCGGTTGATCTCTTACAGCACCCCCCAGCAACCTCCCCTGCCTTCCTGCTGTAGTTTGACAGTCTGTTCAATGCTTCTTTGCCTCTGTATCTATTTTTCCCCATTGCTTTGCTTTAAAAAATCTTGCCTCTGCAGACTAGAAATAAACATATAATAACAAAAAATGTTTGAGTCCCAATTACAATGTCCAACAGTTCCTTATGTGTACATGTCAGCAATGATATCTGGATGGTGTATTCATTCTTTAAGCTTTCATGTATTCATTCTTTAAGGTTTTATTGTGATACTGTTTAAAGTATCACAATTAGGTAATTCCTACATATCTCTTGAGCACTCATATTAGATTATATTTTCAACATTGAATGAAAGACATTTACAGTGTTCTGTTCCTTAGAAGGATTTGAGTTGAGAATATAATAAATCATATATATTATCTATCTCAATGAATTTACAGACTTTTCAGGTATAATGGAATTTTTATTTGGCATTATAATGTAGAAGAGTGCATGAATTATTAACCTATATTTTAGATATATATAACTCACACAAAACATGGAAATTTTACTTTAGAGGAAATTTACTATGTAATGAAAATGTATTTCCTCAAATCAAGCTTATTAAATCAAGCCCAAAAGTGCTTGCCTCAATTTTTATTTATTTTCCTTATGTTGCCATTCACAGCAGGAAAAGAATATCCTATAAGCACAGGAACATTAAATTAAAAACAACAACAACACCACATTTCATTGAAAAAACCTGTGCTTGTGGAAGTAGTATCTGATCTACAGTTTGGGATTCTGCATGTTGTTATATGACTAAGCTCCAAGTCTCAGTAAAGCGGACACTATATTCTTTATATAGGAATACAAAACTTGAAAGAAATAGAGAGCACCTTGGTAAGTCAGAAAAATAGTAACAGGAATAGTCTTGTTTTTATCAGGAGAGCAAGATGGTGGTAAGGGGGTTTTGGGTGGGGTGGGATGGAGTCATTTGGCTGCAGAGAAAAGAGAAAGCTTTTTCTGTTTCTTAAATATACTTTTAACCAATTCTCTTTATTTATACCAAGTCACTGGCAGGCAAACATATCTAAGATATTCCTTGTACCACCACATTTCATGGTTCAGGACGACTATACAGTATAAATTAGGTTGGCGCTCTGCCTGCTATGGAGTCAGTTTCCTGTTCCTCCTTTACCTTTAATTTATCTACTTTCCAGATGACAAAACTGCTGTGTTGTCTCTTCTTCCATTCTATATTTCCCTGTATATTTGTGTTTTAATAAATCATTGCTTTACCATTGTTTTAAAGATAGCAAAGTGGATGTCAAAAAATAAAATTTTGCTTTCCAGTTCCATCCATGCTGTTGCAAATGGTAAGAATCCCTTCTTTTTTTACAGCAGTGTAGTATTCCATTGTGAGATGTACCACAGTTTTCTAATCCACTCATCTGCTGATGGGCATTTAGGCTGTTTCTAAATCTTAGCTATGGTAAATTGTGCTGCTATGAACATAGTGGTGCATATATTCTTTCTGATGTAGGGGAGGCCGGGGGAGGGAGGTCAATGGGGAAAAAAAGGAGACTTATGTACTACTATTTGTAATACTTTAAACAATGACATAAAATTAAAAAATAATAATAAATAAAATTTTAATTTTCTTATTGGAATCTAAATTTGATATTGAATACCCATTTTACTGATGGTTGTAAATCAATAAATTCAATTAATTTAATGTTTGCTCAATCAGTTGAAAGGTTTTTACAATTCCTGTTTACTTTGGGTCTTTGGTACTTGAAAATATCTGCTAATGATCACAATTTCAAGAACTCTCTAATCTTTGAAACTATTAATGTCACATTTCTGGCACTATTAACTGCAAAGGAAAGTGGTAACTAGCCCATATCATTTACTGAGGCTATGTGCCTAACACTCTGTATAGGATTTATAATCTGCTACATTCACCTAATGCTCTGAAGGGGTGAGAATTTTGCTAGAATCTCTCTAAAGTTTAACGATTTCTCAATTGTTATTCTTTAAACTAAGCACAGAATCTTTTTTATCTCAGATTTCCATATCTACTTGGGCTTCCAGTTCTTTTACTCTTCTACTCCTCTTATCCAGGTTTTTTTTTTACCTAAGAATTGAAAGTAGAGGAAATTGAGATGCACCCTTGAATTAGTATGCAGTTTTCCTAATATATTATTTAGGTTAGAAGTCAAGATGCCTTCATTCTTTGTGGCACTAAGATGAAGATTAGTTAAATAGATAATGGCCAAAAAGTTTACATCTATCTATCTATATAAATAAAAATGTAAATATTCGTTTGTTCAAAATCTTAAATCTCCGAAAGTTCTTCACCAATTGCTTTGAAATTTTGACACAACGTTGCATTCGAATACGCACGTGTTTTTATATACCTTATACTACTCTTACATAGATGTCACACATGTGACTGGTAAAAACATGCTTTTTTGAAAAACAGTGCCATCGGTTGGACGTTAAAGCAACACACGCTATACTAAATATTTTACGATTCCATTTCAATGTTTCCGATTGCATTGTTAAATTGAATTTTCATAGATTTTAATTTATTTTCATTTAGATTTAATTATTTCGTGTGACATTGCGTTGGAATTGAGCTGTGTCAGTTTACCATAGCGTTCATTTCGTGAGTATAGTTCGATCTGCTTTAGTTCATCCAAATAATGCCTCACTGGAGGTCAAACCTAGGTCGTCGTACTCATGGAGCAGAAGCAGTGTGACGAGTAATTGCAAATCCAACTGAGGAAGAACGGGCATCAGCGAAGGAGTGAAACAGACAAAGAATGGCTCAAATATGTGCCAAGGAAGCAGCAGAGCGACGTGCAGCCAGACTTGAGGATGCATGGTTGCAAGCATGGCGATCGTGTTCTGCAGCTTCAGATCTGCTTCGTTCTCAACAGAATGAACGCGACAGGCTGAGAGTGGCTGAAAGACATCAACGGGAAGCAGCAGATCAGCGTCAAACACGACTCCGTGCTCAGCAATCACACGATTACAATCGCCTTGCATTCCAGTACAACCCAGCTGATGATTATAGTTTGAGCCGGCATGTTCTCATCGGCACTATGACTGGAGTGTGTCCTTATTGCAAGGCTCTGAAATTTAATAAAGAAACTAAAGGAATGTGTTGCGCCACCAGAAAAATAAAACTGCCTCAACTTGGAGAACCGCCAGAGCCATTAAAAACTTTGCTTGCCGCATATACCGCCGAATCAAAACATTTCCTATCTAACATCAGGAAATACAACTCATGCTTCCAAATGACGTCGTTCAGCGCAGAAATCGTAACAGCTCAATTCATGCCAACTTTCAAAGTGAAAGGACAAATTTATCATAAAGCAGGCTCCCTGCTTCCGTTCCCAGATGGTCAACATAAATTCCTACAAATGTATTTCATTGGTGATGGCAATGATGAATTGAATGCACACTGCGGAATTTCTACCAGCTTAAAAAGGTCCATTTTTCCCAACTGCAAGAGCTTCTTCACGAAAAAAACAATTTAGTGCGTTTGTTCAAAACAGCAATTGACAAGATGCCATCTGATACACACAAGATTGTTATTCATGCTGAGAAAACGCCTGCTGGAGAACATGTGCGAAGATCCCATGCTCCAACTATAGACGAAGTGACAATAGTTATAGTCGGAGATCAATTCCAACCTAGAGATATCGTTCTTCATCAGAGAAACGATCAATTGACAAAAGTTGCAGAAACTCATCGGTGCTACGATGCCCTGCAATATCCAATCATTTTTTGGGATGGTGACGATGGGTAGCACTTCAACGTTAAGATGATAAATCCAGTCAGTGGCGAAGAAACAAATATGAAATGCAGTGCAATGAACTATTATTCATACCGATTAATGATTTGAGAGAATGAAGACAATCACATTTTGAAATGCTGTCAATTGTTTCACCAATACATCATAGATATATATGCAAAAATCGAGACAGAACGTTTGATTTTCATCCGTTTGAATCAGACCAAGCTTCGCTCTGAAGAATACGTTCATTTGCGAGATGCAGTTATAAATGACGGTAATACAACTAATGTTGGAAGACTAACGATTTTGCCATCTTCATATACAGGCAGTCCACGTCATATGCATGAGTATGCTCAAGACGCAATTGCGTATGTTCGTCACTACGGGCGTCCAGACCTATTCATTACATTCACATGCAATCCAGCTCTTACTTCCTGGGCAATCGTCGGTGGATAGGCATGACATCACAGCACGTGTTTTCAGACAGAAGCTGAAATCGCTGATGGATTTCATGGTAAAACTTGAAGTATTTGGGTCTGTGCGCTGCTGGATGTACTCAGTGGAATGGCAAAAGAGAGGATTGCCACACGCACATATACTAATCTGGCTCTATAACAAAATCACTTCAAACAAAATCGACGATGTAATATGCGCTGAAATACCCGATGCCGACGTCGATAAGGATTTGCATGAAGTTGTGACGAAAAATATGATAC
This sequence comes from Corynorhinus townsendii, assembly GCA_026230045.1. Lineage (NCBI taxonomy): Eukaryota > Metazoa > Chordata > Mammalia > Chiroptera > Vespertilionidae > Corynorhinus > Corynorhinus townsendii. The sequence goes on along the minus strand of JAPDVU010000008.1, from coordinate 65,370,909 downwards.
ATGGACCTTGCGGTACACTGAATCCAAATTCACCATGCTTGATGGACAGAAAATGCTCTAAGCGATATCCTCGAGCATTAATATCCAACACAGTTATAGGAAATGATGGATATCCTTTATACAGAAGAAGATCAGCAGAAGGTGGAGGTAAATTAGCAACCATACAAATGCGACCACACAATCTCTATATATTCACAGACAATGGAACAACAAAAAATATTGTATACCCACAAGCATTGTGAAATTAAACATATTAGAAACATGCGCTTTCTTTTTTCTTTCTTTTCCATTTAACCAGACTGAGCCACAGCAACACACGTGGCCGGGTACAGCTAGTTTATATATATAATTAACCAAACAAAATTATAGTTAACAACATGTAACTTTTATTTTTCATACCAAATAAATTAGCATGCTAATTTACATGCATTGATATAAATATATATAGAATCATTTTTTCAGTTACTATAACATCACTGATGATGATGTTTTATTCATAAATTATTTTTATTTTCCATTTTTATGGTTTTACAAATAAGCTCAGTATACAAATTGTGTACAAAATTCTTGTGAAACTTTCCAAGCAATTTGTTAGCATAAATTTCTAAATGTATAATTACTGAATTAAAAGTAAAGAACATACATAATTGTTTAATTAAATCTGATTAAATTATTTTAAGGCAGGTCTCACTTATTTACACTATGGGTGGTTTATAACAGTCCCTTTTTTACTGTTTCCTCACAAAAACTTGTGAGAGTAAGGTAGATAGCCTCAAAAATGTAAATATTTTCCTTGTCTTAGAAAATGCGTTGCTTACTCTGATGGAAACAGATGAGACAAATACTAGAAGATTTAAAAGTATGAAAAATTTTCAGAAAGCTTTATCAATCAGAAAGGCAAAATACAAACCAAAAATCAGAAAAGGCTTTTCTGGATCACAACATGACAACCAAATAGATAAATGTATGTATACTATTCTTTGGGGATTTACTCATGACATTTAATAATCAGGACAGATTTTGGCATGTGATTGTCTATAGACTGAATTTGGTAAATGAGGTTAATATGTCTGGTCATATAGACATTTATGAAGATTAGTCTTTTCCACCTTAACTATATGATTATGGCAGATGACATTAATTTTTAATTATAGACAATCACATGAATAAGGTAAGAGCAGAAATGCTGTGAAGTATCTGAGGTAGTTTTTAAATGTCATGAGAAAAGTTTGGAACAAACTGTCATAAAAAGAGCATTAAATTCTTGTCTCTTATTACTCTTTGTCCTCTATTGTTCATTGTTTATCCATCCAATAATAAAAGATGATAGGTACCTGGACAACTCTGTCAAAAATTAAATAGAGATGGAAATAGATTCCTAAGAATGAGTGTTAAATGGCAGGGTCTTATCTATACTAATAATAGAAGAATATGCAAGTTGACCAGGACACCATCACATAACAACCAATCAGGAAGAGGGTGGAACCCTGGCAGAGAGCTCTCAGCACACCTGTGCTGGAGGTCCAAAGGGTGTGGAGAGGAAGGGAGACCAGATAGGCAGTTATGGGGATCAGCAGGAGGGGAGAGCAGATAAGCAGTTAGGGGGATCAGGCCAGGAGGGGAGAGCAGTTAGGGGCATTAGGCTGGCAAGGGAGCAGTTAGGGGCATCATGTAGGAAGGCAGGAGAGTGGTTAGGAGCCAGTGGTTCCAGATTGTGAGAGGGATTCCAAATTGGAGAAGGGGCAGGCTGGGCTGAGGGACCCCTGCCCTGTGCATGAATTTTGTACATTGGGCCTCTAGTCTATATATATATAAGCCTAAGTGACCAGCCAACCAGCCAACTGGCCGGTAGTTATAATGCACAATGACCATCAGGGGGCAGACACTCAATGCATAGGCATGGAAAATGGAACAGACTGATGAATCTCAGAGGGAAGGTGGGAAGGGGGAGGGCTGGAAGAGATTAACCAAAGATTTTATATGCATACTAGAGGTCTGGTGCACGGATTTGTGCACCAGTGGGGTCCCTCAGCCTGGCCTGTGGGGATCAGGCCAAACCAGCTCTCTGACATCCCCCAAGGAATGCAAGAGGGTGCAGGCCAGGCTGAGGGACCCCACCGGTGCACAAATCCATGCCCTGGGCTTCTAGTCTTACCTAATAATAGACAAACATGTAAATTGACTGTACCTCCACTACGCCCACAGCCAATCAGAGTGAATATGCAAATTAACACAACAAAGATGGTGGGTTAATTTGCATATGCAGGCACAGAGCGGCTGGAAGGGGAGGGATGCCTGCTATAAGGAGGAGTGGGGGCAGTGGAGGGAGCTACAGGAGTGGTGCTCCGGGCAGAAGCAAGGACTTGCCAGCCCCCCGGGCATCTGGGAGTGAAGCCAGGGGAAGGAAGGCCTATTTTTGCACAAATATCGTGCAAAGGGCCTCTAGTTATGATATAATCCACAAACCTGAATTGCAGAGTAGAATCCCTTAAAAAGTCTCTGATACTTACAATGTGGCAAACATTAGTTAAAGAGATTTACATATGATTATTCCTTCTAATTTTCAAGCTAACCCTATGAGGTATGTGTGATTATTATCCTGATGTTATAGATGATGAAAATATGCAGAAAGAGTTAATTTTCCCAAATTCAAAATCTGATGAAATTCCAAAGGTCTGGATTATCTTTTCAAAGCAGTCCCCTATGTTGACACAGTATAATGATATTGGTAAAATATATCATTAAACTACAAACAGTTTTACAAATTTATCTCTATTTTCCCAGTTAAATTAGTACATTTATTAGTACTAGAATAATCACTGTATTTTCTAGTGAAATGTATTGGCATAAGGTCTGCACAAATATCTGTCTTGACAGTCTGTACCTTCATAAGCATATGTTGTTTTAACAAAGAACATCCATCTTGCTAGGGAACTGGTTTAGGAATACAGGACATTTCTGTCATATGAGTTGTGGAGCTCATCCAAGGTCCACACTATGCAATTTTTAGTTTGAATCCTCAACTATTCACAGAAAGAAATCTTAATGATTTTGAGGACACATATAGAAACATTTCCTAGATTTTAAAAAAAGGTGTATAAACACTAGTACTGTTTTTCAGCTTTACTCCATTCTCACAAAAATAAGCTGCAATTTCTTATCCCACATGTTGCAAGTTGCCCTTAGCGAATCAATACAAGCTGGAGAATATGTAACTGACTAGTCCCTAGAAATATGAGAATCTGTAAAAACTTCTGTTAAAATCATCTGAGATGAACACAAGATTGCCTCTAAGTAGGATGCTTTTAAGAAGTTTACTTGAGATGGTGCAGTAATAGAGTTTTAATTTCTAAAGTGAAAGAACCTAAATTATATATAAACTAGAGGGCCGGTGCATGAAATTCATGCATGGGGCGGGCGGGGGGGGGGTCCAGCCTGCACCATCTCCAATCTGGGACCCCTCGAGGGATGTCCGACTGCCCATTTAGGCCCGATCCTGGTATAGGCAGTCGGACATCCCTCTCACAATCCAGGACTGCTGGCTCCCAACTGCTTGCCTGCATGCCTGCCTGATTGCCGCTAACTGCTTTTGCCTGCCAGCCTTATTACCCCCTAACCACTCCCCTGTCAGCCTGATCGACGCCTAACTTCTCCCCTGCCAGCCCGATTGCCCCTAACTGCCCCCCCACTGCTGGCCTGGTCACCCCTAACTGTCCTGCTCTATAGTCCTGGTCATCCCCCACTGCCCTCCCCTGCTGGCCTGGTCATTCCTAACTGCCCTCCCATGCAGGCCTTGTCCCTCCCAACTGCCCTTCCCTGTAGGCCTGGTTGCCCCCAAATGTCCTCCTCTGCTGGCCTAGTCCCTCCCAACTTCCCCCACCCTGCTGGCTTGTTCTCCCCAACTGCCCTCCCCTGCAGGCCTGGTCACCCCTAACTGCCCTCCCCTGCAGGCCTGGTCACCCCCAACTGTCCTCCCCTGCAGGCCTGGCTGCCCCTAACTGTTCTCCCCTGCTGGCCTGGTCCCTCCCAACTGCCCCCTCTGCAGGCCTGGTCCCCACCAACTGCCCTCCCCTGCAGGCCTGGTCACCCCCAACTGCCTTCCTCTGGTGGCCCAGTCACCCCTAACTGCCCTCCCCTGCAGGCCTGATCCCTCCCAACTGCCCTTCTCTGCTGGCAATCTTATGGTGGCCATCTTGTGTCCACATGGGGGCGGCAATCTTGTGTGTTGGAGTTATGGTCAATTTGCGTATTATTCTTTTATTAAATAGGATTGTGAAAGTAGCTGAGAAATAGAAAATACAAGATAAACAAAAATAAGACCAATCCTTTCATGAAAACATTGTGAAAATGATTCCTCATTGGTTGAATCTATTAAGTAGAGAATCCAACAGAAAAGCTAATGATAGAGAATCAATTTTAAATAGTGTTACACTGATGCACTTGGAGAGTATTATGATAAGTGAAAAAATCCAGTCAGAGAAAGATAAGTACCATATGATTTCACTCATATGTGGGATCTAATGAACAAAATAAAATAACAAAGTGGAGACAGTCTCATGGATACAGAGAACAGACTGACAGCTGTCAGAGGGGAGATGGTTGAGTGCTGGGTGAGAAGGGTAAAGGGATTAAGCAAAGGAAAAAAAAAAAAAGACTCATGGACATAGACAACAGTATGATCATTGCCAGAGGTAAGAGTGGGGGAGGTAGAAGGGGGCAAAGGGGGAATACATGGTCATCGAAGGAGACTTGAGTTTGGGTGGGAAACACACAATACAATATACAGGTGATGTATTGTAGAATTGTATACCTGAGGGCTGTATAATTTTATTAAGTAATATAAACCCAATAAATTCAATTGATAAAAATAAATATAAAACATTCTTTAAAGCAAAATTATTCAACTTAGTAATAACAAGAAGGTCTCATAAAAAGAAAATAGTGTTATGCTTATATACTCATCTCTGAAGATTGGTTGAATTCTCTTTCAGGGTTTCATGAAGAGTTTTTCTCTCTAGATTAAAAGCTGGAGATGGATCAAGAATTCCAGAACCATCTAGTTCTAGGTACCCTTGGGTTTTACCAGTGACTAGGAAATAATTGAAGAAGAAAGACATAGTATTAATCAGGTCTCTTGTCTTAAGATAGATTGTTCTAATTAAACCCTGGACTTTCCAAAAGAGGTCAAGAGACTTGTCCTAAAAATGCAGATTTTAAAGTAAAATAACTGAAACTATTCAGAATAACCTTTATTCCAAATTTTCCTTGGCATATATAACGTTAAAAAAAAATGACCAGGAAAGTAATGCACCAGGTTTTGGTTTTTCTTTTTTTAAAAATATATTTTACTGATTTTTTACAGAGAGGAAGGGAGAGGGATAGAGAGTTAGAAACATCGATGAGAGAGAAACATCAATCAGCTGCCTCCTGCACACGTCCTGCTGGGGATGTGCCTGCAATCAAGGTACATGCCCTTGACTAGAATCAAACCTGGGACCTTTCAGTCCACAGGCCGATGCTCTATCCACTGAGGCAAACTGGTTAGGGCAAGGTTTTGTTGTTTTCTGACTATGCACAGGTGGAAGGTGGTCTTACTCAAAGAAACAATTTTCAAGGCAGACTGGGTATATGTGTCTCAGAATATAGTTGTAGGACATCTCCTGTGTCTTGTGAACAACATTCTACATATTCTTGGTTATCATGTGTTTGTCCTTTCTATGTACACTCTTCCACATCTTTCCTTCAAGCTGTTTACAGGGCAAATGTTTACAAATATCTAATACTAGAGGCCCGATGCACAAAATTCGTGCATGGGGGGGGGGGGTGTCCCTCACCCCAGACTTCACCCTCTCCAATATGGGACATCCCTCTCACAATCCTGGACTGCTGGCTCCCAACTGCTTACCTGCCTGCCTTCCTGATTGCTCCTAACCGCTTCTGCCTGCCAGCCTGATTACCCCCTAACCACTCCCCTGCCAGCCTGATTGATGCCTAACTGCTCCCCTGCCAGCCTGTTTGCCCCTAACAGCACTCCCCTGCAGGCCTGGTCACCCCTAACTGTCCTCCCCTGAGGGCCTGGTCACCCATATCTGCCCTCCCCTGCAGGCCTGGTACCTCCCAACTGCTCTCCCCTGCTGGCCTGGGTCTCCCCCAACTGCCTTCCCCTGCTGGCCTGATTGCTCACAACTGCCCTTCCCTGCTGGCCATCTTGTGGTGGCCATCTTGTGTCCACATGGGGGCAGGATCCTTGACCACATGGGGGCAGCCATCTTGTGTGTTGGAGTGATGGTCAATTTGCATATTACTTTTATTAGCTAGGATAGAGGCCTGGTGCATGGGTGGGGGCTGGCTGGTTTTCCCTGAATGGTGTCCCAGATCAAGGTGGGGGTTCCCTTAGGGCATGGGGTGGCCTGGTTGAAGGGCCTGTGGTGTTTTGCAGGCCGGCCATGCCCCCCAGTGACCCAAGCAGAGGCCCTGGTATCTGATATTTATTTATCTACTACAATTGAAACTTTGTAGCCTGGAGCAGAGCCAAGCTTTCTGCTCACTCTGTGGCAGCAGCCATTTCTGTTGGGATTTATTTATCTTCTATAATTGAAACTTTGTAACCTGGAATGGAGGCCTGGGCCAGCAAGGACAGATAGAAAGTTTGACTTCCTCCATTGCTGGGGAAATCCAAGCCTCCCTCTTGCTCTCTGTGGCCGCAGGCATCTTGGTTTGGTTTATTTGCATATTTGCTCCTGATTGGCTGGTAGGCATGGCTTGTGGGTGTGCCTTGTGGGTGTAGTAGAGGTACAGTCAATTTGCATATCACTCTTTTATTAGGATAATTTAGTTTGAAAGACAACGTTTCTTAAGTTTTAGTATTGTGAAATGGCAAGAAAGAATACAAAAAATATACTATACACTTCACAGAATTATTATCAGTTTCTAGAAGACTAAACCTTAAGCCTGATGAAAATTTTTGCATGTATTACACTACAGTCATAAGTAAAAACTACACTTTATTAAAAAAATTCTTTATAATAAGGAATTGGCCCTAATCAGTGATATTTTCTAAATCTCCCAATAACATATTTATCTCCATAAAATATTGAAGATCTAAGATTTTTTTCAATTTTTCTTTCCTGTTTTGTAGAAACTCACATAAAGTACTATATAACCAGACCCTGTGCAAGAAATTTAGATACATGTCCTAACTAAATCCATGCCCCCACCAAATTTCACATGATAGATGTTATTATTTTTATGTTACCATTGAGAAAAATGAAATATAGCAATGTGCCAAGACTCAAAGTGTGACAGTGGACAAAATTATAATGCCAATTTACACGAACTATATTGAAAGTGTTTGTTTAAAATCACTAAATATAGATTATTCTGGTTAGTATATACATAGTATAAAGTCTTTATTCATAATGATTTCTTTTACCCTATTATGATGACACAATTGTCTTAAAAATATTATGCTTTATACCTTATATTTACTTCAAGTAAAATATCAGATGCTGGGGAGAAATTTAACTTTTAGCCTAGTGATGAATTATGAAATTTAAATAAAGGCAGGTTAAAGCATTTCAGCTTGATAAAATTTTGTAATGTGGTATAATTAACATAATTTCTTATTATGGTTTCATTTTAATGTTTTCATGAAATGTAAATAGTTTAGCTATCACTCTATGCAGATGTTCATGAATTATTGATCTCATCCCTAGTTAACCAAAATCACTTTGCTCCACTTTCTCCTTAAATTACATACATTATGTAAAAATACAAAGAACTTGATTATTCATGAATTAGGATCATGCTTTCAAAATATAACAACGTTCCTTAAAATAAATTCAAGCAATGATCAGTAGAGTAGCATGCGCATTACCTCACTTCTAAAAATAATATTTATTAGCCATATTTTGTGGGTTAAAACAACACAATATAGAACAAAAGAAAATTTGATTACCAAATTAAATAAATCATTCTCAGGTTATCAGGTATGAATTTGTCAGGCTCTCCTAGTTAATCTGTATATAATATCTAAAGTAGAATGCAATAAATCAGTAGTTTGAAGATTACCATTCTTTGAAGTAAAATATGCAAATGTTAAAATTGGACTCATGTAAAATGCTAATTTTGAGCCTGTGCCATAAATCTATTTTGGGAAGGCAAAAATTGGTTTTCTTATAAACTTTTGTTCCACTTGAAGTCCTCCAGTATATTCAAGGACAAAATTGTGTCTCTTCAATTTAAAAGAGTATCTATTTTTTATGCATGTGAAATGTTTCATGCAGCTTTTTTATCTAATTCAATCCTTCAGTATGCTACAAAGTCAGTTTGAAAATCTTTCTATCTTCCTATTACACTGAAGGTTGTTTTCAAACAAAATCTCCTTAAAAGATAATTTAAGTATCCAGGAGAAGAGAAAAGTACTGACTAATTTTCTGGATAAGAAATAAGTGTGACACACTGTTCTCTCTTTTTATTTAGATGAATATGTGATTTTTTTAAATGAAAGACATGTACTATCAACAAATACCAGTATGTATGTTGATGCTTGGAAACACATTTAATAAGAAACCAAAAATGTCCTCTTACTAGTATTTATTGTGGTGAGAGAATAACTTAAATAATAACACAGCTGAGAGAAACTAAAAGGATTAGCATTGAGCCTTTGATTTGTAACCATGAAATGATGAAAACAGAATGAGTGTGAGGAGGAGGCACTTGAGCTGACTGTGAAGAGGGGGATGGGCACAGGAGGAGGAAAAGAAGGAAGGCATGTCAGGAGAGAGGAACTAAATGCCATGATAGCTGGTTCTCTCTTTTGTAGAAGGAAAATTGTTATTGCCTTTATGAACAGTGTCTTAGGGATCTATCCTATCTATGCAAATTGACCATACCTCTGATGCACCCACAAGCCACACCCACCAGCCACACCCACCAGCCACACCCACCAGCCAATCAGGAGGGAATATGCAAATAAACCCAATGAAGAAGGCTGCAGCCACAAAGAGCAGGAGGGAGGCTTGGGTTTCCCCGGCAATAGAGGAAGCCAAGCTTTCTGCCTGCCCTTGCTGGCCTAGGCCTCCACTCAATGCTACAAAGTTTCAATGATAGAAGATAAATAAATCCCAACAAAAATGGTGGCAGCCACGGAGCTGGAGAGAGCAGGAGGTTAGGGTTGCACCTGGCAATGGAGGAAGCCAAGCTTCTGCAGCCATGGCCAGCTTAGGCCTCCACTCTAGGCTACAAAGTTTCAATTATAGAAGATACATAAATCCCAACAGAAATGGCTGCTGCCACAGAGCCAGCAGAAAGCTTGGCTCTGCTCCAGGCTACAAAGTTTCAATTGTAAAAGATAAATAAGTCCCAGATACCAGGGCGTCCACTTGGGTCGCCGGGGAGCGGGGCTGGCCTGCAAACCACCACAGGCCCATCACCCAGGCCGCCCCACACCTGAAGGGAACCCCCACCCTGATCCGGGACACCCTCAGGGCAAACCAGCTGGCCCCCACCCATGCAACAGGCCTCTATCCTATCTAATAAAAACGTAATATGCAGATTGACCATCACTCCAACACACAAGATGGCTGCCCCCATGTGGTCAAGAATCCTGCCCCCATGTGGACACAAGATGGCCATCACAAGATGGCCAGCAAGGGTGGGCAGTTGGGAGGGACCAGGCCTGCAGTGGAGATTTAATTGGGGGTGACCAGGCCTGCAGGAGAGGGCAGTTAGGGGTGATCAGGCCTGTAGGGGAGGGCAGTTAGGGGCAAAAAGGCTGGCAGGGGAGCAATTAGGCATCAATCAAGCTGGCGGGAGAGTGGTTAGGGGGTGATCAGGCTGGCAGGCAGAAGCAGTTAGGGGCAATCAGGAAGTCAGGCAGGCAAGCAGTTGGGAGCCAGCAGTCCTGGATTGTGAGAGGGATGTCCAACTGCCTATTTGGGCCCAATCCCACTGGGTGGACATCCCTCAAGGGGTCCCAGATTGTAGAGGGAGCAGGCTGGGCTGAGGGACACCCCTCCTCCATGCACGAATTTTATGCACCGAGCCTCTAGTATTTTATAAAGTTTATCCACCATGTTATGTATATAAATTACCACATTTCATCCTCATAACAGCAAAGTGTTCTTCATAGAGAGGAACTGATAATCAAAAATTAAGTAAATTGTGCCCTGGCCAGTGGGGCTCAGTTGGTTGAGCATTGTCTGATGCACTGAAAGGTCTTGCATTCCATTTTCAGTGGGCTAGATCCCTGATGAGGGGCATGTAGGAGGCAGCCAATCAGTGATTCTTTCTAATCAGTATGTCTCTCTCTCTCTCCCCCTCTCCCTCTCCTTTTCTAAAAAATTAATAAAAACATATTTTTTTTAAAAACTTAAGTAAATTGCTCCAGATTATGGAATCTGGATACAAACATGCTTCCTAAACTGATTATTTTTTCCATTACATCAATGGGATTTAGTTTGGGTTCTTGTACCCTTCCCTGAGTCATACACCTCATTCCCTTATTCTTCAGTCTTGTGTTTGCATAATCAAATGTATGGCTCCCATACATTCAATGAATAGTCAGCTCAAATGCCGTTTTCTCAATGAAACAGTGCCTGATTTCTCTAGATTGAAGAAATTCTTTTACATCAGAACTCATTTCTCAGTTGAGGCCCTTATTTCACTGTATCTTGCATTACAGTTAATTTTGCAATCATCTCCTAAATTATAACTTATTTGAAGGCTGTACTGGTCTCTCATTTCTAAATTCCTTTCATCTCTATAATTACTGAGGAATTGACTCATTCTTGAATGAAAGGACAAAGGAGGTTATAGTAGATTGAATAAACCAGTTTTTAATTGCTGTTGAAACAATTGATTTGCTCTCACATTCTTTATCTTTAAAATTTAAAGCAGGAATATATTTCACTACAGTTCCAGTGCATGAAATTCATGCATGGGGCGGGTTCCCTCAGCCCAGCCCACACCCTCTCCAATCCGAGACCCCTCGGGGGATGTCCGACTGCCCCAATCCCAGGGATCGGGCCTAAACGGGCAGCCGGACATTCCTCTCACAATCCGGAACCACTGGCTCCTAATTGCTCACCTGCCTGCCTGCCTATTCTCCCCTAATTGCCCCCCACCGGCCTAGTCACCCTTCACTGCCCCCCTGCCAGCCTAATTGCCCTCAACAGCCCCCCCCCTCGCAAGCCTGGTCGGCCCCAACTGTACCTCCCCACTAGCCTGGTCTCCTCAACTTGTCCCCCTGCTGCCCTGGTCACTCCCAAATGTCCCCCCTGCTGCCCTGGTCACCCCCAAATGTCCCCCCTGTTGGCCTGGTCATCTCTTATGGCCCCCCTTGCCAACCTGGTCACTCACACAGCCTGCTGTTCAGTTGTTTGGTCATCCTTCACTAACCCCCCTGCTGGCCTGGTCACCCCACGCAGCCTGCTTGTTCTGTTGTTTGGTCTTCCCTCACTAATGCCCCTGCCGGCCTGGTCATAGGCAGCCATCTTGTGAGGGCATGAGGGTCAATTTACATATTACCTCTTTATTATATAGGATACTGAATTCCAGATTTTTAAGATTTACTAATAGCTTCAATTTTTGCATAAAATGTGCATATTTGAATAAAATATTTTTTTCTCATTTTATCAAATATTTTTCACTGTACTTCCTAATTAAAAAATCAAATTGCTTATATTTGTTGGCATTAAATAAAAATTGTAATCTCAGTGGAAAACCTGTATAAGAGTAAGTGGCAGCTTGCCTTTCAGTTGTCATTTGCATGCAGATTCATTATTTTAGTTTGCACTGTTATAGAGAATCCTATCTAATAAAGAGGGAATATACTAATTGGCCATCACACCCTCACAATGATGGCGGTGCCCACAGCCAATAAGAAGGGAATATGCTACTTGACTGCCACACACTCAAAGATGGCAGTGCTCACAGCCACAAGATGGTGGAACCCAGTCCCCTCAGCCCTGCTGGGGTGGCAGGCATGTGGCACGGCTGGGCTGCCCCCAGATGGGGTCTGGCTACTCCGCATGCCTTCCTCTGGAGTCCCCCCCGTCCCCTCAGCACCCCCAGCCGCCCAAGGCTGCCCCGAGGCACAGGCAAGCCTTGGATGTCAGCTGCCCAGCCACCCAGGGAGAGCCTAAGGCACAGGCAAGCCTTGGATGTCAGCTGCCCAGCCACCCAGGGAGAGCCTAAGGCACAGGCAAGCCTTGGATGGTGGCAGCCCAGTTGCCCAGGGGCTCAGGTAACCAGGGCCGGCCGAGGTTTGCACTGCCAGTAGTGGCAGCAGCAGAGGTTTGATGGGGGCATCACTTTCCCCTGATCGCTGGGTCGCCTCCTGCCCCTGAGGGCTCCTAGACTGCAAGAGGGGGCAGGCTGGGCTGAGGGACCCCGCTCCAGTGCATGAGTTTTCATGCACCAGGCTTCTAGTGTGATAATAATAAATGATACATAATTAAATGCTTATAGTTGTCAAGTAGGATTCACACAAATTTTTGTAAATGGTTCAAGTCAATTTAATTTGAGAGCTTTAATTTTCTTATCAGTAACATGGAAATAGTTTCTGCCTTGGCTTTACAGATTTTAGGTGCTTATATATAAAATACATTCGTGATAATATATGTTAAAAATATAACTTATTATGAATACATTTTAGCTTATAAGGAAATAATACTTCTCTATATGAAAATAAAGATAAAATTATTATTTATAAAATCATCTTTTTCTTCTCTGTTGCCACAGAACATAGCAATTCTATATCTAGGCCTGTGAAAAAGACACCACTGAAGAAAGAATGTGAGGTATCTAAAGGTATCTTTTCTGTTTGAAGTAAGAAAGGAATAGGTTATACTACTAATTCACAATAAAAATAATCACATTCTTCATCATCTACTTTCTAGATACTAATATAGGTAATAGAGAAATAATTTTTAGCACAATTTCAACCTTAGAACATATACTAAATGTAAGGCTGAGTCCCTAGTAAAACTACTTATAATGTGTTATATAAACTAAAGAAATAAAGCTACTAGAGTATAAGGGTAGAATAACTTTGCCTGTGAGTAGGGCAAGGAAGTTGAGAAAAATTGGGGGAAAATCATGAATATGGATGGCATGTCAATGAAGAATCAATATCAAGGGACATCTTACATAATTATCTTGAAGAATTGGTAAGAATTTTTCTGTCAGCTAACCATGGAAAGGACATTCCAAACTCAGGAAGGAACAGGAGAGAAATAAAGAGGGCATGGAAGTACAGTGTGTGTTGGAAATGACATCAACTATTTTTTACCTAGAAGGTGGTCTTCTGCAAACCATCATATTTGGCTTTATAAATACTGATTTACCAACTAGGAAATGTGGGTTCTGAATAGGCAAGTTGCAAGTGACTTCTCATTTTGAGCATATTTCAAATATTTTAAGGAAAAAAAATTCTGAGATGTTATATAAATGAAGAAATATTTAAAAAGTTGAACATTGAAAATGTAAGATAGCATCGTTATCATTATATCGAGTTACCGAGCAACTTTATATAAATGAAAATACTAAGTAACAGTAAGAACTGTTATAGAATGACTAAATTGTTGTCTACTTAACCCTATTTTCTAGAAGCAGTCAGAGAAAAACAACCCTTTACAAAAATAAGAACAGCTTTAAGAACTCCAGCAGTTTAGTTATTCAAAACCTATGTATGCCAGAGGTGGATCTCTTTAAAATACCCATAGAGAGGAAATAAGTAAACTCAGCTGAATTATCTTATCTAATGTAGCTGATAACAATTAAGAAAAATACACATTTTAAGAAAAATAAAAACTTAAGTAAATCCATTGCCAGCAAACAAGCTGTACTAAAACAAAACAAAAACCCTTCGAACTTCAAAGCAGATTTTCAGGCAGATGAAAAATAGTAGTTGGAAAGATGGGAATTTGGGTGTATACAAAGAAATGAAGAGTAAAATATAAGTAAGTATAAAATTTTCTTTCTCATTTTTAATGCAAACGTAGTAATATGTTATACTTTTTAAATAAATATGAAAAGTTTTTAACAATATTAGTAAGATGATAAGAATGAGAAAATTGATGTATATACCCTTGCAGGATTTTTACACAATAATAAAAGTGATATATTTAAAATATTGACTGTTATAAAGTAAAGTTGCATGTGAGTTGGGTTTTTTTTTTTTTTTTTATTGAGCAGGGTACACGGGTGATTTCTTTCCCAGGTTCTTGTCCAGATGGATTCGAAGAATGAAGCCACAAACAAAAGGTGGTAGGTGAGAAGTACAGAAAGTTTATTGCAAGCAGAGAAACTTGATTACAAGCAGATTCTATCTCCAAAACTCCCAATTTTAAGCCTTCTAATTCTAAGACCCTGTCTCTCCTGGCTAAGGAGAAGCAGAGGGATCCCCAAAAGAGGGTGGCCACTGCTCTCTTTGTCTCAAGGCATTGTATAGGCCAGTGGTCAGCAAACTCATTAGTCAACAGAGCCAAATATCAATAGTACAACGATTGAAATTTCTTTTGAGAGCTAAATTTTTTAAACTTAAACTTCTTCTAATGTCACTTCTTCAAAATAGACTTACCCAGGCCATGGTATTTTGTAGAAGAGCCACTCTCAAGGGGCCAAAGAGCCGCATGTGGCTCGCGAGCTGCAGTTTGCCGACCACTGGATAGGCTGTAGCTCTTTGTCTGAATGTGATCCTTTCTAATTGGACCCTTCTCCAACTTAGGACCCCTGTGCTTTTGAAATGTGAAGTTTGGGGTGCAGACTTTTCTTCTTGTGGGTTCTTGTCCAACAAAGATTAATAATAAGTTTGTGGACTAACAGATTTAGTTAATAAAAATATAGTTTATTGGAAGCATATATAAACCCCATCTGGGCACGGGTGTCCCCAAAGAGGACCCCCTGAGAAGGGGCTTCCAAATGAGAAATGCCTGGTCTCCTCTCTCTGAAAAAAATCTAAATACAAAAATCTGATATCTAAAAATCTGTAAATCTGTAAACTTTCTCGTGTCCCTTTGTCTCCAGTTTATATATGCTGTAGTTCTTTGTTTCAACCTGACCCCTTCTAATTGGGCCCTTCTTAATTTAGGAACCCAATGCTATCCCAATTGATCATAGTATCAGTTTCAAAGGCCAAAGCCCACATGGTGTCCCCTTTTTTTCTCCCTTAATCTTGCAACATTCCTCCATCCTCTATGGAAAATATGTTTCCTTCTTCCGGATATCCTGACTTTTTTTTTATCCGCTGTGAATGGATGCCTTCCTTCCCCTATATCCTGTGGCCTTTCTCTATCCTCTGTGCAAGTAAGATAAGCATTTTGGGTCTCCAAGCCCCCATCTATGCATTCCTCTCCCATAGACCCTCTTTATTTCTAAGACTCCCTAAACCTGCATTTACTTTATAACAGTAAATGTTTTAAATTTTTGTCTCTAAAAGTCCTTTCAGTCCCCCTTCTGATTAGGAAACCCCAACTGCTGTTCACTTTCCTTATTGGTCACTCTGCAAAGGCCAAAGCCCACGTAGTGTCCCCCTCTTTCTTTTCTCTTATTTTGCAACCTTTCTCTATCCTCTGTGAAATATGTTCTCTTCTTCCTGATATCCTGTATATTTTCTTTGTCCTTCACATATCCATCTTATCTGTTCAAGTTGGAGTTATTTTTATCTATCTTATGGTACCTAGCAACCTTATCCTGCCAAGCCTTGAGACTGATACCGCTGGCTTCTCAGCTCAAAGAGTAAAGCGGACTCTTTTTTTTTTTTTCCTCTTGGCCAGAGATTTATTACCCCTATGGCTCTCCCAGCTGCTAGGCCAGAGATACCTCTGTCCTTGGTTAATGGCTGTTTTAATTGTTCAGGCCAAGATACATCTGTCCTCTCTGAGCCCCCTCCCTTTCTGTCTAAAGCTAGCTAGTTAACCCTTTTCATGTGGTATAAATTGTAAAGAAAGAACTAACAAGAAAGTAGACCTAGTAGTAAAATAGTGATTATAAAATGTAATAATAATACTCAGTGAAATATAAAGATTCAGAAAAAGAGGGAAAAGAACAAACACATTAAAATTAAACAGCAAAATTGAAAATCAGTGCCCAATTATATTGATAATTATATTAATGTTAAATATTCTGGGTATTCTGACTAAAACCAAAGATAGGTAGATGGATAAAATCCAGTTTATAGAAATGTAGGCCAAACAACTGTATGGATATAGACTTGAGTAACACTCTCAACCAACTTAAGAGTTAATAATTATAGAACTTTACACATAATAGCACATTTTACATTTTATATAAATGTACATAAATATTCATCAAGATAAGCTAACTTATTGGCCACATTGTAATACATTTAAAAATACTGAAATCTTAAAATACTAAAGAGATATGTATCTACAAAGGACCTAACCTAGAAATCAATGATGAAATGAAGTCCAAAATATGTGGACATTAAATAATAAGGAATTAAAAAAAGAACAAATATTGGAAAGTAGAAAATATTTTCAGTTGAATAAAAATTTTTAAAAAATTAAAATTTGAGGGTTGCCCCTGAAATAAGGCTTAAATGCAAATTTATAAATGTGGGGACTTAACAAGATGGCAAAATAGGGAGTCCTAGCCCTCCTCCCTCCATAGAAATACCAATAAAGCAATGATATTTGGCCCAAAATACCATTATGAGAATTCCAGAATTCAGTGTTGAAGTTACAAAACCGCAGATGAGCACAAAACAAAGAAGAAACACTTTGAAATGATGAGGAAGTATAGTTTTATGTCACCCATGCCAGTCTCTCTCCAGAGGTGTCACAGCTCAAGGTGAAGAGAGATTCATTTGGTCTGTAGTTTCTTTCTTGAAGGAAAGAGTGAGTGACTGCACTCAGTATCCTTGCTTAAGCCTTTCTGTTAGGCCCAAGAGACCCACATCTGTCCTAACTCAAAGCACTAAGGCAACTAGCATAGTTAGAGTGCCTGGGGGCAGCTGAGAGCAAAGGAAGAAGGTGAAGGCTCTCAGTAGCTGCATAGCCTAAGGGGATTGAGTGAAGGGTCACAATCCAGGTACTTCTGAGCAAGGGTAAGAAGTGGAGCTTCTGGTATAACGGTACTGCTCCAGGGAGAAGGGGTGAGCTGCTCTTAGCATTCAAAACAATTCTGCAGGACAGAGAGAAGACACAGCGTGCAGAATCTTCTTTAGGAGGAAGAGAGAGAATAGATATTGTTCCCAACATTTCTGATTTCCAGTGCACTGGCCTAGAGAAAAGGAAAGGGAGGTTTAGGATGACCAACCAGACTCTGCAAGATTGAGAGAAGGTGCACACCCTGAGACTTTTTCCTATGAAGGAGGATGAGGGGTAAATTGTGCATTCAGGGTCCCAGCCTATCAGTGAACAAACAGATCTAGGGGAAAGTGAAGGGTAGCTTATGGAAGCCAGCACAGTTCTGAGAGATTGAGAATTGGCACACAACACTGAACCTTCTTTTCCAGAACAGAGGGAGAAGAATGGAGGATGCACATCCATAAAAAATGTTAGGGAAGCCTCCAGAATCTCTAGCCAGGAGGATCATTGGTGATGATCTTTCCCTTTCAAAATCAGGTTTTAAGGACTGCAAATGCTAGCTGTTATTTAAGAATGTGAATGCTTACATACACAAAGAAGGGCATAAATTATCATCTGATGAAACTAGATGAAAGAATATTAAACCCATGTTAAGAAGAAGCAGAAAAATATTAAAGGTAAGTTGGTAAGCTATGGAAAAAAATGAAATAGAAAGCTGTTGAGGGTCTTTGGGGGAATAAAAAACACTAAAAAATTCAGAAACCTTTAGCCAGAATGATTAAGGAAAAGAAGAGATAAAAATTACCAATCAGAAAAATAAGTGATATAGAATTTTTGGACGGGAACATCTGGTGTTCCCCTGGACTGGAACCTGGATTCTTTGTCTGCCAGAGTTGAAGAATGAATCCACAGACAGAAGGTGGTATAGCAAAAGTGGAACTTTATTAAAGAACAAGTACAGACTGCCACTGAATTCCTATTTCCTGTGGCTTATAAAGGCTACAGATTCTTGTGCCTTGATATGCCCTCTGATTGGTCATTATTCCCTTGGATTGGTTACTATAGTAACTCCTGAGCTCAAAGGTCAAACCTCACCTGGGACATGTGATGTTCTCCCCCCTCCTTCCTTACTGTTTTCCTATTCCCTTTGGGCTTTCTTCTTCTCCTTTTGGATTAAGGGCTTCCTTCTCTTTATATTGTAAATATAGACCTTTTGCTGTTCCTAGCTCCCTCATTCTATGGAAATGTACCTGTTGCAGCTTTTCAGTTTCCCTATTCTATGGAAATACACCTGCTGCTCTGCAGCCCTGTGTTTCTTCTATGATCCCCTTAATTTCTAAAATTTCCCAAAACCTGTCTTTTTTACCCCCCAAAATTCCTGTTTCATAAGTAAATAAATAAATATCATTATCTATTTTACAGAAATTAAAACATAAGGTCATATTTTAAAGGACATAACTTTTATTATAGTACTCGAGGCCTGGTGCACAAAATTCGTGCGTGGGGCTGTGTGTCCTTCAGCCCAACCTGCACCCTTTCCAATCTGGGACCCTCTCACAATCCAGGACTGCTGGCTCCCAACTGCTTGCCTGCCTGCCTTCCTGATTGCCCCTAACTGCTTGTGCCTGCCAGCCTGATCACCCCCTAACCACTCCCCTGCCAGCCTGATTGATGCCTAACTGCTCCCCTGCCATCCTGTTTGCCCCTAACTGCTCCCCTGCAGGCCTGGTTGCCCCTAACTGCCCTCCCCTGCTAGCCTGATCACCCACAACTGCCCTCCCTTACAGGCCTGGTCCCTCCCAACTGCCCTGGTCCCTCCCTGCTGGCCATCTTGTGGCAGCCATCTTTGACCACATGGGGGCAGCCATCTTGTGTGTTGGTGTGATGGTCAATTTGCATATTACTCTTTTAGATAGGATTAGTTTGGCCTCTTTTTAAGGATAATATATCAACTTAAGCAACTTAAGGTCTTGAGGCAATCCTTTCGTATTTTCTACCTTTTGAGGATTAATACATTGATTTTTAAGTACAGTTCCTATGTATTTGAAGGGCATTTCCCACTGTAATTTTTCCCAGAGCAATCTCTAAGCCACATTTAGGGAGTTTCTTTTAAAAACTTTTACTTTCTTTTAAACAGAACAACCAACTTGGTTGCTTTTCAAAAAAATTAGTAGGAGAGAAACATGCTGGCCAATACTGCAATGCATACATCTCAGGTAAAAGTAACTTTCTTTTTCCTTATGGTGTCTCATTAATGGTGAGATTTAATGCCAAAATAATAACTTTTTAGTTTACTTTGTAAATAGTAGTGGAAGAGATTTAAAAATTTCTCCTTTTTAAATTTACTTTTAAACAGTATTCTTTTTGCAAATTTTACTGTGAACTTTTTTAGAACCAATTGCTTATATGTATTTAAACAAAACACAGTTATTAATTTTTATTTGGTAAAGCTTCCCATGTGATTTTGAGTATATTAGATGGACCTAATTTAGTTAAAAAATATTTCTTTTAAGAGGAAAGAATAAATCCTTGAATCATTCCAGGACCCTTGAAATGTCCCAAAGCTATCTTTTGGTTAAAGTCTTTAAATTTAACTTGGATAGACTATAAAATATACATAACCCAAAGATTATATTATACACTTTTTGTAATTATTTTTAAAAGATATCAACTAAATTCAAACTTGTCTTAACATTAAAAACTTGGTTTATACCATAGAATTAATCCTTATCCTCTAATTAGGCCAACAAAATACTATATTCTAGGTTGAAATTCCACCACACACATAATGACCACAATATATTCCAAATCACCAGTCTCTCCAGAGTAAACACAAGAACCATTCCTCTAACATCCACACTCCAGGCACTCTGCCATCATAACCATACAATTTCTCCCAACCTAACCTGAACTCCAAACTCCCAGAAGCCTCAAACTCTAGCTGGCTAGCCAAACACCTAGCATTTCTCAGACTAGCAACATATCCACATCTCAAACAAAACACAAGGCACATTCAATTAGTAGATTCAATTCTATTCTCTAGATTCTTCACACGAGGCAAACTCAGACTGACATTTCAGTACCTTGTCATTTTAAAATACTTACATACTTAACAATTTTTATTATTTAATTTAGCAATGTTCTAAAGTCTAAGTTACCAAGGACTTTGGGAAATTAAATATAGGCATGGCAAAAAGGCAGGGGGTGGAGGGAGCAGGACCGTAGTAGCTTAAATGTAAAACTGCTACATTTTTCCTTAGAGATAACATCTAAGGTTACTGCTGTGGTTTTTCTGCTTTTATAGGGAGAAAGGTGACTGGCCCCTTCTAACAGAGAGTGCAGTCACTCTGGACTTTCATTACTAATATATTTATAATTATTGCTGAAAAAAACTTTATTACAAATTCTTTCATTTTAGATACATCTATTTATTTATGGTTTAACAATTTTGAGATTTTAAAGACAATTATTATTATCCAAGGCATTTTCTTGGGCAAATTCTGTAACAGAGATAACTTACTGACTTTCAGTGGCTTTAATGTTAAAGTATTATTTTATTTTATTTTCCTTTATAAAAACAGGAGTTCCCTGGGACCTATGAGGCAACCTTGGAATGCGGTCCATTATTATTCAAGAACTACCCATTATTATGGAAACACTAATCTTGTTGCCTAAGCCCAGCCTGTATATTTTCCTTGTGTCGTTTTGCCATCCTTTAAATAAAAACAGTCTTGGGTTTATTCTACAGCATCTGTGAAGAGACATGGGGCTCAGTTCAAGAGCCACCCAAAATTGGGCAGGGTGCGCCTTCCCTTAAGTTAGCCTTTTTCTCTTCATGGGTACAGAAATCCCAGATGCATCCCTAAATCGTGAGAAATGGTCATCTATTCAAACTTCAAATGATGGACTGGGAAATAAAAACATGGCAAAATGAAACTTTTAATAACACTCCCGAGAGTGGGCATCCATTTTACAGGATCACCAAAAGACCTAGTAATTAATGGGCTCGGGGCCTTTTTTAGTTACTTCCCTTTGTCTAGGGACTTTTCCTAGAACCTGTGTCATCAGCCACATGTATTGTTTATATTCTTTCTCTCCATCCCCACATTCTCTTTGCTCTGGGGAAATTTAGTAATGGCCTGGCTGTCTACTGTTTCTTTAAAATTAAATTAAAGGCATGCTTAATAGACTAAAAATAAACAAATTAAACCAAACAACAAATAAAACAACAATCAATGGACAAGTTCCCACAACACAAAGATAAGACTTAATAAATCAGAGTTCTTTTCATGGATCTTTCAGATTTTTTTTATATTGCCTGGGACTTAGAGCCAGAATGCAGCCTAGATCTCAGCCTGTTGTTCACAGATCTTATTGTATTCTGCTCTCCATAGCATTGACTGGTGTCTAAAGTTATTTTTGCTAAAACCTGCCTGTCACAAGGCATAATATGGTAATTTTCCGACAAAGCATTAAAGAGTCCTTTTGTAAGATGACTGTTAACCCATTTTCTCCAGCTGATGAGCCTTCCCACACTAGAGGCAGAAGATCTGGGCCTTAGGTGTTACAGACTTTTGATCCTCAATACGAAGTAGGCATAATGCAGTTTGAACAAGAGCCCACATAATTAAAGATGACAAGGGCACTCGTTTTCCTTGTGCGTGATTTAAGAGAGTATCTTTTGTCACTCTAAGAAATTTAGGAATTTGCATTGTTTTAGAAATCCCTTCCTGAGATCCTGAATTTCCCATGTTTTATGCCTAGCTATTACTAAACTGTGCTCCTTACCTTACCTTTTGCTTTCTGCATGTGCTTCACTGGAGTGTCCTTTCACCTTGCAATTGTAGTTGCCCCGTACTCAGGCCCCATATTGAGCACTACATGTGCTGTGCCAGCATGGCCAAGGGTGAGCCTGAGGAGGGGCGGTGAAGGATTAAAGAAGACAAAGAGAATACAGCTGGGGCTTAGCGGATCTCCCATGCCTGGATGAGGACACGGAGAGATCCAGCCTGCAAGCAGAGGCTTTATTTTATAGTCAAAACAAAACAAGGAAGTGGTCAACATGGTTACAATGTTCTTGTGAGTTTCATCTTGTTTTGGCAGCACTTGTTGCACCTCCCACAGCCCATTAGCTACCTAGGAAGGAACTAGGGAGGGCTATAAGGTTAAACTTAATTATGCTAAGAGGGTTCTGCCCTCCAAGCTGGGATTTGTTTGTGGCTTTGCCACAGGTCAATCCGAGGCTTGACCCTATAGCTGCTCCCTACAGGGGACCACCAGGAAAGGGGTCCCCAAAATGGGAAACACCTTCTCTATTTCTAAAATGGGAAAAACCTAGTTCAATGAGTCTCTTTGTCTACAGGCTTTATAAATGCTGGCAGCTTCTTCATCTATATATGCTACCTTCAAATTGGACTCTTCCCCACTTTATGTCCCCCAGGGCTTTGTCTAATTGACCACTTTCCTCTTTTTCCCTGCACAGTATCAATTTCAAAGCTCACCTGATGCTCCCCTCTTCTTCTTCCCCTCATCTTGTAACATTCTTGTAAACAATCTGGCAGCTTGAAGACTTCTCTGCCTATCACATATGCATTCCTTCCCCATGGGCCTTTACCCTAGCACTGTATATAACTCCTTTCAATGGCATCCATTCCAACCAATACTAATATTTTCCCTCAACATTCAAGCCAAAACATTCCTTTGCACAAGGTGGCATGCTAAGCTTTTCAAAAATACTTATAAGCTAAGGAGAACACAAAGGACACATTTATAGAACATGTAAATACCATGGTTCTATTTTAAGCTCTCTTATGTGTTGAACTGTACCCCCCTCCCATACCTTATGTTGAAGTCCTTACTCCCACTATCTCAGCATGTACTCCATTTGGAGATAAGGCATTTAAAAGTAGTTAAGTTAAAAATAAAATCCTAAGGGTGGGCAGTAATCCAGCATGACTGGTATCCTTATCAGAAGAGGAGGTTAAGAGACAGACATACAGAGTCATCACATGAAGACAGGAAAGATGGCCATCCACAAGACAAGGAGAGAGGTCTTAGAAGAAATCAAACATGTCAATACCTTAATAAAGTTCTAGACTCCAGAACTGTGAGAGAAAAACATTCTGATGTTTAAGCAATCCATACTTTGGTGCTTGGCTATGGCAGCATTAAGAAATTAATATATGGGACTAAGAAAAATGTTCTCAACTGCAAAGATCTGATTATGTTGTTTGGCATCTTCATGATTTCCTTCTGCTTTTTCTCTTTTTGCCAGTATACACATACCAGGGCCATCTTCTTTTTACAAATAAATTGCACATTTCCCATTTTGTAATTTCTTCACTTGCAGAAAAGACCATGTTTTAACTACTCAAAATTTCAGTTCTAAAGTTCCAAATAAATGGGAGCTAGGATTACAGAGTTACCCTATTTGATTCCAATCTACCTTTTACAGTCACATTTCTTGACTTTAGGCTTTGACTATTGTAATCTTTAGAATTGGAGTAATGATGGCACCTACCTTAAAATGTTATAATAAGGTTTAAATGAGATAACATGTACTAGACATATAGAACTATGGATGAAAATTGTCAGCATAACCATATAATGTATTGTCAAGCCAGGATCCTTTGAGAATGATAAAAGGTACTCATAATCAGGAACTGTTACTATCTGGGCAAAGGTAAACAGTAAAAATGCAACAAATATTAGTTGTTTTTGTTATTAATAACTAATAAGCAAGACTGTTAAAAAGGATATCCTAATATATAAAAACCTAGGGTCCGTAACGTCCAAAACGACCAAAGGCTCGACTGACGGGAAGTCAGTCCTGCAGTCAGTGTTGGGTTGCTGTGGCGACCCAGCACTGATTGTGCCAGTGCAAGTGCAGTGACTTAGCACTGACTGCCCAGGGAGCCGCGGATCAGGCCTGGGGAGAGGCCTGAATAGAGAGGCAGGGTCTGATCCGCAGGCTCCGTGGCAGCTGTTGATCAGCCATTGCCTCTCTCTTTCTCTCCAGGCTTCACAAGCAACCGCGCCTCTGTTTCTCTCCACAGGAACAGAGGCAACTGCACCTCTGTTTCAGGCCTCCATGGGAGCTGCTGACCAGCCCCGCCTCTCTGATCAGGCCTGGAGATAGGCCCAGAGATACTGACAGGCAGAGAAACTGACCAATCAGAATCAAATCTGGGTGAAGTGTGAGGAGCCAATGGCTGCCTAGGAGAAAGATCTTTTGATGCTGACTGGCATAGAAACTGACCAATCAGAACCAAATTGGCCAGGAGGGGAGAGCATTTGGGGGCAAGATCAGGCTGGCAGGGGAGGGCAGTTGGGAGCAACCAGGCCAGCAAGGGAGGGCAGTTGGGGGCGAGATCAAGCTGGCAGGGGAGGACTATTGGGGGCGAGATTAGGCTGGCAAGGGAAGGGCAGTTAGGGGAGATCAGACAGGGAGAGGCAGTTGGGGGCAAGATCAAGGCAGAGGGAAGTTCAGGCAGGCAGGCAGAGGGGTTCAGGACAATCAGGCAGGCAGGCAGAGGCAGTTAGGGGCAATCAGGTAGGCAGGCAGGTGAGCAGTTAGGAGCCAGTGGTCCCAGATTGTGAGAGGGTTGTCTGATTGTGGGGTTGGGCCTAAACTGGCAGTCAAACATCCCTCAAGGGGTCCCCAGTTGGAGAGGGTTCAGGCTGGGCTGAGGGAACCCTCGCCCCCATGCATGAATTTCACACACCAGGCTACTAATAGTTAATATTTCTGTAGTTTCTGGCACAGATATAGGTTTCATTCGCTTCTATATACTTTTTTAAATATATTTTTTTTTATTTCAAAGAGGAAGAGAGAGGGAGAGAGATAGCAACATCAATGATGAGAGAGAATCATTGATTGGCTGTCTCCTGTACACTCCCCACTAGTGATCAACCCTGCAACCAGGGTATGTGCCCTTGCTGGAATAGAACTCAAGCCTCTTCAGTCTGCAGGTTAATGCTCTATCCACTGAGCCAAACCAGCCAGGGCCACTTCTATATAATTTTATAACCCCTCTTACCCATTATGTAATGTGATGCTCATTTCAATCTTTCAATAAAGTAGGTATTGTGGTGCCTTTCCTGAGTATATCCTTCCTCAAGTCAAAACTGTATCACATGACTATATTCACATTGCTCCATAAATGAAACATGCCATGTGTCATAGCATGGAAATCTGACCCACATGCCATGGTAAGAGACCAGATTTTCTCTTTATTGATGATGTGAAATGAGATATAAACTTGTCTTGCAGCGGGTATTGGGCCTATCTAGTTATGTTTACTCAGGACTGTTTTGCAATTTCAGCCTGTAAACCTAGAGGGGATTGCACATTAATGCTTGTGTCTTCCATTATGTTCTCAAACCTCACAGTTTAGCACCATTTTACTGATGCGATTTTCTTGTGTGGTTTGCTCCATCTTTTAGCCAAGGAATCCCAAAATCAGTTATATTAAAACTGTTTTAACAATTAACAACCTTAGCTGGCATATGCTAAGAATAAGAATGCATGCTGTAAAATAAAGTTTTAATATCTCAACATATGCAGGTTTAAATACTACAACATACATGGCTGGTTGCACATCAAACACTCTGGCAACAAACCAGATAAACATATCTTTTTGATATGTTACTTTAAATTTTTTCTTATTCCCACACAAAGCTTCCCAGCTTTAAAAAAATAACTTTGTCAGGCTTCCCAACTAAATGTAAGAAATAATGCATTTTACAATACTTTTAAGATGCTCAGAAAGGCATGATAAGTGTACAAAGAATTAACAATTCACCTTACTTCCTATTCATTACATTAATGGTTTGTGAACAAGAAAAGATTTAAGTTCATGAATGCTATGCCTCAATGTTTAGACAATTAATCCTTGCTACAGCTGACATAAATGTAGATAAATACTGGTTTTTGACAGATTTGAATTTGCTTAGAAATTATCTGCCACAGATTGGAATAGGTCAGGTTGAAAAAATATTTATTCTTAAAACAACCACCCGTACCAAAATTAGAATCATTGCTTTCAATTTTAGTCTCTGAAAAACACGAACCTATAAGACCTTTTCTATATTTGCAAGTGATAAGCACAGAATTTAATCTCCCTCAAGTAGCTCTACTCGTATTTTCTTCATAGGCACAGAATGTGCCTGCCTAGAAATTGCAATCTTAGGCCTCAGAAAAACAGTATTTCATGCTGTGAGCTCTTTGTTTTATGTGACTGCATTTAGCATGTTCCCTAAAATTCAGATCTAGGAAAACAGTTTCAGAAAAATCAGTTCATTTGGAAAACAGCTTAGCTCTTACAAAAATATCTTTAGAAGAATTATTTCTAGCTTTAAGTATCTATATGTTAATAATCAATTATTATCAAGTGGTATTTTGGTTTTTATTAATCTTTAAAACCTCCAAAGGCATGGCGTTGTGTAATTTATGTTGTTTGCCTCTGTATATAAGAAACCTGACACAAATGACTTCTAATAAAAGTTGACGATGATAATAATGGATACGTGATCCAAAAATGTATGCTGTCCCCACACTTCACGTGTTTCTTCTGAGTTCTTCCTTGTACATTTCTGTGGACACTTACAGTGAGGAGACATGTTGATGGATGGATGCTAGTGTCAGGCTGCTTGGCCCTCCTTCTTTTCTGCATTTTAAACTGCTAGATACTAATCCAGTTGTGATTCCCTGAGGTAGTTTGAGGACAGGGAGGGAGTGTTTCCACTTGCCTCCTACTTTTCCACTCTTCCCATTCCTCACAACTGGTGCTAGATTGTCTACCTCCATTCAGAGTAGATTAAAATATTAAATTTAGATATATTTAAAAAATTAAAAGGCATAAATAGTGAAAGCAGTAATTCTTCAGGAGTCCTAAAGTTTTCTCAAAACTATTGTCTCTCTTACTATTTAAAAAGCCAATGTGAGCACATAAAGAACAGCACAGGTCGCTGTACCTGTATATTTTCCCAACAACCCTCTCTCACTTTTATAACTCTTTGTCTCATGCTTTATCTTCTGGTATCTGTGTTTAAAGAATTTAATGGCAATTATTTTCCAACAGGTAATTGTTAGGTCCAGGCAGGGGGGAAATCCAGAGCCTATGCATGCATATGCAAGGTAGATGGTGGCAGAGATAACTTGCGCCTTCCTAGACCCCTGGCCCAAGGTGGAATTCCACATCTCTCATGCCCTCCGCCCTCCCCTCACTAAACAGCTCTATAAAAGAAGTGCCTGCGTCCCTTTTTGGCGTGAACTTCCCTGGCCCACCCTCGGTCCAGTGAATTTCGCCCGAGAGCGCAAGATTAACCCCCCCCCCCCCCTTTCTAATCGTGTGGACTCTCTGTGTCTTGTCTCCTGCGTCGCAAACCTTACATTTGGTGCCGGCCCCGGGTGGAGGCGAGCTCCCTGTTTGATCTTTAATGGTCCGGGGGGCCCCCCGACTCCCCTCTTCTTCTTTCTTCGTGACTCAGGATACCCGGCCTTCTCCTCCTGGCTCGGCAGCGTCAGTGGGTAAGTCCCAGCCCTTATTGATTCCTAGCGGTCTTTCTTCCGGCGTCTCTGTGCGTAAACCTTGGCCCGCGTCAGAGATTGCCTTCCGGGCATTGCCCTCCGGGCCCCTCCAGGAGGGGTTCCGAACCTGGGAAGGCAGTGGAGACGTTCCTGCCCACCCTCGGTTCTCCGGCCTTTGGGCCTCACTCCGGACCCCAGGGGGTAGGGGAGACGTCCCCTGCTGTCCCTCGGGTTCCCTGTCCGTAGCCTTGGCTCAATGATTGGGATGCCTGTCCTTGGGCCTTTGCTACTGACCCTAGGCTTTAGTATGGGCAATCAAAAATCCAAATCTGATCCTAAGACACCTCTAGGGTGCCTTCTCACCAATCTGGCTAAGCTAGGCCTGTCCCAGGATCTGCGTCCTAAACGCCTCATTTACTTCTGTAACGTGGCATGGCCTCAGTATGAATTGGACCATGGGTCAAAATGGCCTGAGAATGGGACTTTCGACCTCAGCATCCTAACTGACCTCAGTAAATACTGCCAACGAGCCAGGAAGTGGCCCGAGGTTCCATATGTCCAGGCCTTTTTCTA
Organism: Corynorhinus townsendii; assembly: GCA_026230045.1. Lineage (NCBI taxonomy): Eukaryota > Metazoa > Chordata > Mammalia > Chiroptera > Vespertilionidae > Corynorhinus > Corynorhinus townsendii. The sequence goes on along the minus strand of JAPDVU010000008.1, from coordinate 65,342,751 downwards.
TCTGTGCTCCCGTCCCTCCCTCTGCTCCTCCTGTTCCACAGCCCAGGTTCTCCTAGCTCACGAGAAACCCCCCTCTGCCTACCGACACCCCCTCCACTTTCCGCCTTATCTGAACCCCCTGAGAATCTTTCCTCCCCTCCAACTTGCCCGCCTCCTTACTCCGCAGCTTCTTCTGCCGTTCCTCTAGTTCCCACCCTTCCCCCATCCTCACTCCCTGACCTCCATTCACCATCCCCTCCCCCAGGGCCTTCTCCCTTACCTACTGACCTTCCCCTTTTCCCACCCCTGCTTGCTTCCCCAGTCAGCAGGCACGCCCTCTCCTCTGCCCCCTCCGGGAAGTTGCAGGGACTGAGGGAGTGGTCAGGGTCCATGTTCCCTTCTCTCTGTCGGATCTCTCCCAGATTGAGAAGTGGCTGGGGTCCTTTTCTGCCAACCCCACCGCATTCATCAAGGAATTTCGATACCTTTCTCAGGCCTATGTCATCACCTGGCATGACATCCATGTCATTCTTTCTTCCACCCTAACATCAGATAAAAGGCAAAGGGTCTTAGGAGCAGCGACGGACCATGCAGATCAGGGCCACCTTACAGATGCCTCTATGCTGGTGGGGGCCCAGGCCGTTCCTCGTCAGGAACCAGGCTGAGACTACCAACTAGATACCCCCAAAGGGCGAGATGGGCGCCGATGTCGCGACCAGATGCTCCAATGCCTGATAGCCGGCCTACAGGCCATCTCCCACAAGGTAGTTAATTTTGACAAGCTGATGGAAATTACACAGGGACCAGATGAGAACCCTGCAGTTTTCCTTAACAGGCTGACTGAGGCTCTGACCTTATATACTCGTCTGGACCCTGGGTCCCTGGCCGGAGCAACAGTTTTAGCCACTCACTTCATTTCGCAGTCGGCCCCAGATATTCGAAAAAAATTTAAAAAGGTGGAGGATGGCCTTCAGACTCCTGTTCGGGATCTAGTGAACATGGCATTTAAGGTTTTTAATGCCCATGAGGAGCAGGCAGAGTAAGCCCGCCTTCAACAGGAAGTGAGTCTGCAAACCCAAGCCTTGCTACTGTGAGGCTGACGGCAGCCATGCATGGTCCAAAGTGGACTGTGCGTGGTGGGGGTGCAACGAAAGGATGAATACCGCCTGGAAGATGCTTCAAGTGCGGGAATGAGGACCATTGGGCAAAGCTGTGCCCCCAGCTCCGGGTTCCAACCAAGCCCTGCCTGGCGTGCAGTTGAAACTGCCCCTGGAAAAGTGACGGCCCTCTGCATCTCAGCGTAGAGAGGCTGCCCTTCCAGGTAATGACCCGCTGCTGGCCATGCTGGAACTGGCTGAAGACTGGAGATGCCAGGACTCAACAACCTCCATCACCCTCGCCGAGCCCAGGGTAATGCTCAAGGTAGCGGGTAAGCAGGTCTCCTTTCTGGTGGACACAGGGCTACCTTCTCTTCCTGCCCTCCTTTTTCCGGGCCACTCTTCCCTTCCACGATCTCGGTCATGGGTACTGATGGCAAATCACCTTTTAATGCTCTGAAAACTGCTCTGGCCTCAGCACCTTCTCACCCTGCCCTCTCCCTGACTCCACCCTCCCTAGAGAACAACTTCCTTGCTGGCACAGGCTTATAAAAACTCAGTTTTGAATTCAAGCAGTTAGAGGCCTGTTCCCTCCTACCCCTGCCTTTTCTAAATATTTTAATTGCTAGACATGTTTAGAAATATTTAATGGAAGGTATGTTGAAAGAAAGAAGGTCTATAGTTAACGGTTGACAAGTACTGTAGAAAGATCCACTATACCAGGCCCCCTCTCCTCACCCTCCCTCATTCGCCAGGTTTTTGTTTTTGTTTTGTTTTTGTGTGTTTTTTTTCTAAGCTCTGGGATACCCTTCTGGCATCTCTCTCTCTCTTCCCCCCTCCCGGACATCTCTAAGCTTTTCCAACTATTTACTGATAAGAAACAGGGAATAGCTATGGGGGTCCTCACCCAGCCCCTAGGGCCAGCTTTCACCCCTGTAGCCTACCTGTCCAGACAGCTTGATCCCACGGTTTGGGAATGGCAGCCCTGCAGCTGCTGTTTTCATCAAGGAGGCCCAGAGGATTTGCCTCCAGCAACCCTTACAGGTCTTCTCCACCCATAGGCTACAGGATCTTCTGTCCCACCGATCCTTATCTCTCCTTGCCCCCTCTGGCATGCAGGAATTCCATCTCCTGTTCCTCGAGAGTCCTGACATCTCCCTAACTCAGTCCCCAGCCCTGAACCCGGCCACTCTCCTTCCTGCTGCCTCCACCCAACCTGCGGCAATGCACTCCTGCCCTGAGGTCATCGAGGCCCTCACTCAACCTCGGGCAGGACTCTCAGATCTTCCTCTCCCTAATCCTGACTTAACTCTGTTTGTGGATGGAAGCTCTTGCCTAGACCCCCAGGGACGTCGGAAAGCCTCCTATGCAGTAGTAACACTTGAGCGGACCCTGGAGGCGGCCCGGCTCCCAGAGGGTACCACCTCTCAAAAAGCTGAGCTCATTGCGCTGACCAGGGCCCTGCATCTGGTCAAAGGGAGAAGGGTAAACATATATACAGACTCCAAATATTCCTTTCTTATAGCCCAATGCCACGCGGTTATTTGGAGGGAGAGGGGCTTTCTCTCCACTAAAGGCTCACCTATTATCAACGCTAGACTCATAACCCGCTTACTTGATGCCTTACAGCTTCCCTCCCAGGTAGCCATCGTGCACTGCCGAGGCCATCAGACTGACTCCTCGATGGTTACGCGGGGAAACGCCCGAGCCGACGCGGTGGCCAGAGGCTTAACTCAGGGTGAAGGGTCCCCAGCCCCGGTCCTGTTCCTTTCCCTTCCCTCCATTACCCCTCAGTATACAGAAGAAGAAAAAAATAAACTCCTACAACGGGGAGGCTCTTCTGGTCCTGAGGGATGGATCTTCATAAATAACAAGATTGCCCTTCCCAAGGCTCAGGTAGGGGCCATCGTCCAACAGGTCCACTGGTCATTGCACATTGGACCGCTGGCACTTTGGAGGTTCCTCGAATCCCTCTTCACCTCACCCACACTGCGAGAGGCAGTCACGAGTGCCTGCTCCTCCTGCTCCATGTGTGCAGCTGTGGCCTTCCCACCTCTATACAACAGCCCAGCTTTTATATCAAGGGTCCTTCAGCAGGTTAGCACCTCTCTTGACATCTCCTGGAAACTGCACATACCCTACCACCCACAATCAATGGGTAAGATCGAGAGGATCAACAACCACCTTAAAGGCCATCTAACTAAACTCTCTCTAGAAATTTGCAGCTCCTGGCCATACCTCCTGCCCATGGCCCTGACTGGATTCCGGGCTACACCAAGGAGCCCCACCTTTTTACCTGTCCTGATTCAGGCAACTGCTCTGGGAACACGCTGACACGTTTCTGCCCAGGCCTGGACCAGCCAACCAAGGTTCCCGAGGACCAGCCCTCCAGCCAGGGGACTCAGTCCTCCTTAAGAATCTACATCCCAAGGCCTTGGAGCCCAGGTGGACAGGACCTCACACAGTAATCCTCACAACCCCCACCGCGGCCAAACTACTTGGCGATCCATAGTGGCACCACCTCTCCAGACTCAAGAGGACCCCGGAGCAGCATGACTTCTATAAATGTGAGGTGTTGGGCCCTTCTAAGGTCCGCCTTAGCCGCCCTCCCCCTCCTCCTTCTCCCGGCCCTGGGCAACTTACACCCACCCCCACCTGCTTATGTGTGGAGGTTCAAGGTCCGTGAAACCAATGACCAGAACAGCACACAAGTCACCCGGCAGGTGGGATCTCAGGACTTCCCTCTGGTCGGATACCAGGCGGAGATCCTGATTGCTGTCGACCTCCAGTCAGTGTCCAACAGTGGCTGACCATATGCTTGTTTTGCTTATGACCAACGGAACCCAGACAGGTGTAATCGAGATGTCAACACCTATGGGGGTTGCCGGTGGTCAGCCTGTGTCATCCATGATGCCTACAATGAGGTCAGGTCTGGCTCCTTTTTCTGGAAGGACGGGACCTTCTACATCAGGGTCCAGGACCCCTGGGACCAGCGATGGGTTGCGGGCGTTATGAGAAAACTATATGGGAGTGGTTGGAGCTCGACCCTTTCAGGGACCATCTACATCTCCCGGGAATATGTCATGGCCCAGGAGGCCCAAATCCAGGTCTCTAACAGCATCCTACAGGCTGAACATTCCCTTAAAGGGAAGCTACCTGATTCCCCCCAGGTAGAAGTCCTGTCTTCTTGGCTCCAACTTATCCAACACACTCTGCTATTCCTTAACAAGACCCGCACCCTGCCCAATGTCTCGCACTGCTTTCTATGTGTCTCTCTCCAAAGACCTTTGCTGGCTGCTGTCCCACTCATGACTCCTCCAGGAACCCAGGGACACGGAGGATGTCAGCCTCCCCTGGCTGGCATTCCCCTCTGGGAACCCGAAACTCCAGAACCCACCTTGCCCCCGCGGATATGCTACCAGACCAGCAACCCAGTAACTGTGGGACGGGTCACCTGGAACTGTACCCAAAACCACACTGCAGCCAGTCCCACCAAGGCCAGCCCGGGTACCTTCTTTTGGTGCAACGGCACCTTAAGCAACTGCATAAACTCCTCTGACCCTGGGCCTTGCTTCGTGGTCACAGTAGTTCCCCAACTAACCTTGTATGGAGAGTCGGAGCTTGCCTGGTTGCTCCCTTCATCCCACCCCCAGGCCTGCCGGGCCTCCTTCCTCTCTGTCATGTTGGGGGTAAGTATTGCTACCTCGGTAGGCCTAGCTGGAGGGGCTCTCGGGAACAGCATAATCTCTGCTCAGGATTTCAATGACAAACTCCAGATAGCCTTGGAGTCTACTACTGCCTCCTTAGCCTCCCTGCAGCGGCAAGTAACATCAGTAGCCCAAATAGCCCTACAGAACCGACGGGCCCTGGACCTTCTTACTGCGGAAAAAGGAGGAACCTGCATGTTCCTTCAAGAAGAATGCTGCTACTACATCAACGAGTCCAGAGTGGTGGAACAGAACGTGCAGACCCTGACTAAGCTGAGTGAAGAATTACGTGCAAGACACTCCTGGGACAACTCTCTTTTCAGCTGGCTCCAAAGCCCTTTAGCGACCTGGATCCTGCCCCTGATAGGGCCCCTAATTCTCATCTGTGTCTTTTTTTTCCCTAGCTCCCTGCCTCCTCAAATTCATCCGCTCCCGGATCGTGGAAATGTCTGTAAACCAGCTCCTGCTCCACCCCTACACTCGGCTGCCCTCTGACCTGCCTCTGCCTGACCCTGGCCTTTAACATCCCCCACCCTCTTGGCCCCTGGTCAGCAGGAAGTAGCCAGGATGATTTCGGCGCCCCCTATCACCAAAAGGCAGGGATGTTAGGTCAAGGCAGGGAGGAAATCCAGAGCCTATGCATGCATATGCAAGGTAGATGGTGGCAGAGATAACTGGCGCCTTCCTAGACCCCTGGCCCAAGGTGGAATTCCACATCTCTCATGCCCTCCGCCCTCCCCTCACTAAACAGCTGTATAAAAGAAGTGCCTGCGCCCCTTTTTGGCACGAACTTCCCTGGCCCACCCTCGGACCAGCGAATTTCGCCTGGGAGCGCAAGATTACCCCCCCCCCCCCCCCCCCCCCCCGCTTTCTAATCACCTGGACTCTCTGTGTCTTGTCTACTGCGTCGCAAACCTTACAGTAATAATTAATCGCAACCATCTTCAATACGTTTAAATTGCTCAAAAATAAAACAATTTAAAAGGGATTAAAATATCCATATTTTTAAAAATATTAACTTTTGCCTTTTTTATTTTTGGTGAAAATATATTTGTATTACTTTCAGAGAGGAAGGGAAAAGGAGAGAGAAACTTAAGCATCAATGAGGAGAGAGAATCATTGATCAGCTGCCTCCTACACACCCCACACTGGGGATCGAGCCTGCAACTGGGCATGTGCCCTGACCTGGAATCAAACCATGACCTCCTGGTGCACAAGTCCATGCTCAATCAGTGAGCCACACCAGGTTGGCAAAATATCAATTTTTTTATCACCAATAACATTGTGGTGCAGAGCAACCTGGCATCTATAGGCATCATCCTGCTGCATATTGTGAATTTAGGTATCCATATGTTGCCAGAGAAATTAATAGGCCAGATTTCTCTGTTGCTAGTGGGGTTCTTGGAGTGCTGCTGAAATAAGCATATTCAGAAGCCCCCACGGAGAATGAGATGTGTCAGAAGAGTTTATTTGCCTGGAGTTACATTCCTCAGGTTGTGAAGTCCCAAGCCCTTTAACCCGGTCCTAAAGAAGATGCAGCGGGGTTTCCAATAGGACTAGAGGCAAGGCCAGTGTCCAGAACTTCTATCCCATTGAAACAGAATTTTTGGACTGGAGCCAAGATTTTTTGTCTGCCGGAGTTGAAGAATGAATCCACGGACAGAAGGTAGTATAGCAGAGGTGGAGATTTATTGAAGAACAAGTACAGACTCCCACGTGGGGAGAGAGAAAGAGTCCCACCAAATGGACTCCCAAGTGGCGAGGGGGAAAAGGGTCCCAAAGAATGGACCCTCACGTGGGGAGGGGGAAAGGGTCCCACTGACTTCCTGTTTCCATGGTTTATAAAAGCTGCAGTTCCTGTGCCCTGATATCCACTCTGACTGGTCAATATTCCCTTTTTAATTGGTTACTATAGTGATTCCTGAGGCCCTTCTACCTCATGGTCCTTCCCTCCCCGCTGGGCTTTCTTCCTCCTTTATTTTGTAAATATAGACCTTTCTTGGCTACTTCCAGTTCCCTTGTAGCTGCACCTGGCTTCCTTATGTTATGGAGATGTCCCTTCTCCCAGTCTGTAGCTCTGTGTTTTTCCATGGACCCCCGATTCTAAAAATTCCCTAAGCCTGCCTATATTCCCCTAAAGTTCCTGTTTCACCATGTTGCAGTGGGGTCCAGTCCAGCAGCAGGTTAATTAAAGTTCATTAGCTCACTGTGTCAAATCCACATACTAGTAGCCATATGCCATGTGGGGAAGTGTAGGGAGCATGTCCCCTGCAACAGGAGTCCCAAGAGGTCCAAGAGCCAAGAGAGAGTGCTCCTTTGTTCAGAAGTTTAAATATTTAGATTTCACAAGATTGCAGTGGGCACACCCATCCTGGCCACTAATTTGTTCCCAGGTGTGACTGACAGACACCTTCCCACATCACCCATACCTGACTGGGCATGTGTCCAAACTGCCTTTGTCCAGTCCCTTCCCCCATAGATCATCAGGGAATAGACTTGGAGAGTGTTAGATTAGCAAAGCTGTATAAATGGTATACCTATATTATCTAGTCTTCCCGTTACTCCTTTCCTACTAAATAATAACCGGATAATTGCAACGGCATCAAATATTTGCAAAATTTTCACTGGCAGGATCAGAGACGATTCTGATAATGTTACCATACTCAGAAGAGAGAAGCTTGATTGCTATGGGCAGGCAACAGTGCAGAGAAAAGAAAGACAAAGAGATGATAATAGCAACATTTAGTACCTTTCTTCCACTCCATAGAGAAAAGTGGACCCATGGATGATAGATTCTCCACATCTGATTAATCACTTTTCTCATGAGGGATAAAGTGGAATAGATGGAATGGAAAGCAGAAATGTTACTCCAACATTGGTTCCTTAGGGGCATGAAAATGCCTGTATGAAAATATAAGGGATGGGGATTACAGTTATTTTAAATCTCTGCCATGTATCAGTCAGGATGATATCCCATTGGTTTCCCTGAACTGGTTCACTGATCTTGGAATCCAGATCACTGCTTCCATATGCACGCTTTCTTCATTTCACTGTGTGTACTCCAGCATGTCGTTAGTGCCATGCATTCTCCAACCTGATTTATTCAAATCTGTCTTGGCCTGCGAATCTAAGGGATCCCAGCAAATGAAGAGGGCGTGTGTGTATGTATGTGTGTGTGTATAAGGATTTTTTCAAAATGATTTTTTAGTGTGGCCTTCAGGTCAGCTATATAATTTGCCTGGCCAAGTGCCAAATGTAAATGCAGGGCCCTTTGTTCCAAAAACAGAAAAATAGTGCCATTAAAGGTACTAAAATATGCTAAGGAAGTATTGTAAAGTTATTTATCTCATCTAAAAATGGAACTAGGTAGGTAATTAAAATATTTTGTTTTTGAATTTTCTTTCTGGATCCCATCCCCTGTACCCCTTAATTTTTCTCAGAATATTTCAGTGATTCATAGACTGAAGAATAAGGCAATTCCCAGAAAATGTATTCAAACTTTATGTGTATTCTGGAAAGTTTTATCAGCTTGTGAAGAATTTGTGATGTAGAAAACATTTAGCCCTAACTGGTTTGGCTCAGTGGATAGAGCGTAGGCCTGTGGACTCAAGGCTCCCAGGTTTGATTCCTGTCAAGGGCATGTACCTTGGTTGTGGGCACACCCCCAGTGGGGGGTGTGCAGGAGGCAGCTGATTGATGTTTCTCTCTCATCGATGTTTCTAACTCTTTATCCCTCTCCCTTCCTCTCTGTAAAAAATCAACAAAATATATTTTAAAAAAGAAAAGAAAAGAAAACATTTAGAAACTGTCCCAAGTGACCTTAGCTTCTATAATCATCTATAGGTTAAACCTCAAATCAGTCTTTAGCCTAAATGTCTTGGGCTTCAGACTTATATAGCTGCAATAGGTGCCTTAGGTACTGAAGCTCAACAATCAGTGATGGAACTCATCTCTACTTCCTTAACTTGTTGTTTCTCTATTGCCCATTAGCCTCAAGAATGATAATAAGGCTTCATCCAGTTCAAGTATGAAACTCGGGCATCTGCCTGATCTCTAGAGACTCGAGATCTTGCCCCAAATCAAATCAATCACAGTGCCCTCTGTTATTCTTACTAACTGTGCCTCAAGTTTCATTTCAAAAAAAAAATCCTGGTTTTAAAAAGCTGTGTACATTCAAGCTCCTGTCTACTAATCCAGGTTCAGAGGGCCATCCTTCATCCTCTACTTTTCATTATCTTTCAGGTTACATTTTTTTAAGTTGAATTTATTAGGGTGAGCCTGGGTAACAAAATTATACAGGTTTCAGGTGCACAATTCTACAACATATCATCTGTACACTGTATTCTGTCTTCACCACCTCAAGTCAAGTGTCTGTCCATCACTCTCTATTCCCCAACCCCACACCCTCCTCCACCTCCACTCATCCTCCTTGCCCCCAGCAATCACCACACTGTTGTCTTTCAGGTTATCTTAAGTTATATGTTACTGCCCTGGAAAACTGTCAGGGCTCTCTAAGATTTGGCTGAATGTCCCTCCTATGTGTTCATTTAAAAGCTGTGTGTTTACTATTTTAATGCCTACACTCTGTTTTAAGTAACATTTACTCAGTAGTGTACTGGTAAATGTTTTAAAACTGACTCTGGAAAATAAATGTACATTTCTCAGATTTTCTTGGCTCAGCTCATTTCAAGCTACTGCTGTGATATTAACTGGCTTGTAAAATTTTTGGAAATTTTGCAATTGGGTTTTGTAAAAGCCAGTTTTAACACATTAATAATTCTACACTCTATTTATTTATTGTAGCTCCAGCACCCAGCATAATGACAGAGCAAAGTGAAGAATTGTTAAATGTATATTGACTATAATTTTAGGTACAGATCAGTGAGAAAAGGCTAATTACAAATGTCCCATCCATGAATATTTAACAAAATTACCATTTAAGAAGGAGGAAAGATAACAAAGCAATAAAGTAAGTTGCTGTTGTTTTTAAGCTAGTTAGGAAGAAAACAAGATGTCAAGTATGAGAATGCCAGGAAGAAAGAGAATAGAGAGAGGGATGGAGGAAGATGGGAGGAAAGAAGAAAGGAAGTTATATACATAATTGAATATAAATCTATGATTTTATTATGTTTTCTTTTTTATGTCTTTTATTTTTCCCCATTTTATCATTGTTACATATTACCCATGTCTCTTTCTTCTCAAGGATTTACATATACATCTTTAACTTAATAGTATTTGCTTTGAAATATCATACCATATCATGTATAGTGTAAGAATCTTAAAACAGTATACTTCCATTTACCACTTTATCCATTGTAGTTTTGTCATATATTTCTATTCCATCTGCTTTTGTGTATCTCTTAAGTGTCTTAAGTTATTTTTCTATTTATATTTAAACCTAATAATGTTCCCAGAGAGCCCCCTGAGTTGGAGAGGAGGGGGGGGGGGCGGTTTCCTCCTTAGCTCTTGTCAATTTCAAAAGAAAGATTTCAGATGAATGGCAGGCAGCAGTGTTGGAACAAAGCAAGATAATTTATTAAAAATACACTTGGCATAAAGCACAAGTGGGAAACTCAGGTAGTCTGACCTCCCCGCCTGCTGGGCATTCAAGGGTTTTATACTCCCCACCCATAGGCTTCAAGGTTCCCCTGTGAACAGACTAGATTTCAAAGTCTTCCTTTTACATTGTTGCAACTTTTTCCGTAATTTATGAGGCCATCTGGCGATTCTATCTTGGCAAGTCCCAAGACTGCTGCCCTCAATTGCCCTTGGTTCAAGAAGATAAGGTCTTGTGATTCACCATTGGGCTGCAAGCTGCCCAAACTGTTTGGCCTTGTTTAAGTTTTCTTGTCTCAGTTTCCCCATTCCACTTGCCCAGGAACTTTCCCAGCTTCTTACTATCCCCCTGCAATAGTCTTTTTTCCTTTTATAATTAACATTATTTTTAAATAAGTTTACAAATTAACCCAAATAGACTTCTATATTTGCCCTCTTATTTACCATTTCAAGTGTTCTTCCTTCCTTTCTACAGATTTCAATTTCTATTTATAAGTATTTCTCTTCAGCCCAAATAACTTTCTTTAACATTTCTAGTAGTGCAGGTTTGCTACTGATACTTCCATTTGCTTTTGTGTATCTCTAAAGTGTCTTAAGTTTTTTTTCCATTATTAAGGATTTTTTCTTTGTTTGATTAAAAAAAAATCTGTCCTCTATTCTTTCTGGTAAAAAAAAAAACCAGCTATTTTTAATCTTCATTCTTCTAAATGTATAATGTCTTTACCTGCAATTTTTTTTTTCATGATTTCTCTTTATTTTCTGTTTTTAGCAGTTTAAGATTTACAAAGGAGTGGTTTACCTAGTTTTTATCCTGCTTGGAGTTTACATGTTATAAAATATATTTATCCATTCTTGGCCTTTTAGCTAAGATTAAGTGTAAAATATATTGGTTTGTATTTTTTAAATTTATATGCAGTGTATTTTTTAGAATAGTTTTAGGTTCACAGCAAAATTAAACAGAAATTGCAAAGCATGCTCATGTATCTCCTGGTCCCAAACATGCACAAGAACCCCACTAGTGGGATCCTGGGCCACAGTGATACATTTGTTACAATTAATGAATGTACATTGGCACATGCTATTACCTATCTTCTATAATTTACATTGTTTCACTCTTGGTATTGTACATTTTATGGGTTTTGACAAATGTATACTGACATGTTTCCACAATTATTGTATCTTATTACAAAATAGTTTTACTGCCCTAAAAATCTCCTGCATGCTACTTATCTATTCCTCCCTTCTTCCAACTATGACAACCACTGAATTTTTTATAATATCCATAGTTTAACTTTTTCTACAATGTCAGATAGTTGAAATATTACAATATATAGACTTTTTAGATTGGCTTTATTCACTTGGTAATGCACATTTACATTTCATGTATCTATTTTCATGGCTTGATATTGTTTTTTAACACTGAATAATATTGCATTGTCTAGATATACCACATTTATCCAGTCAACTACTGAGGGACATCTTAGCTCCTTCCAGGTTTGGCAATTATGCATGAAGCAGATATAAACTTCAGTGTGCAAGTTTTGTGTTGAGATACACTTTCATTTCATTGAGGAATACAGTTGCTTGATCATCTTATCTAATAAAAGAGTAATATGCAAATTAACCATCACTCCACTACACCCACAAGCCATGCCAATGAGCCAATCAGGAGCGAGTATGCAAATTAACCCAACCAAGATGGCTGCAGCCAGGGAGCAAGCAAGAGGCTTTCCGGCAATGGAGGAAGCCAAGCTTTCCGCACACCCTGGTGGGCCCAGGCCTTCACTTAAGGCTACAAAGTTTCAATTATAGAAGATACATAAATCCCAACAAAAATGGCTGTGGCCACAGAGCAAGCAGGAGGCTTGGCTCTGCTCAAGCCTACAAAGTTTCAATTATAGAAGATAAATAAATCACAGATACCAGGGCCTCTGCTTGGGTCACCAGGGGGCGTGGCCGGCCTGCAAACCACCACAGGCCCCTTGCCCAGGCCTCCCCACGCTCCAAGGGAACCCCCACCCTGAACTGGGACACCCTTCAGGGCAAACCAGCTGGCCCTCACCTGTGCACCAGGCCTCTATCCTATATAATAAAAGAGTAATATGCAAATTGACCATCACTCCAACACACAAGATCGCTGCCTCCATGTGGTCAAAATGGCTGCCCCCATGTGGACACAAGATGGCCGCCACAAGATGGCCAGCAGGGGAGGGCAGTTGGGAGGGACCATGTCTGTAAGGGAGTGCAGTTGGGGGCGATCAAGCCTACAGGAAGGGCAGTTAGGGGTTACCAGGCCAGCAGAGGAGGGAAGTTGGGCGTGACCAGGCCTGCAGGGAAGGGCAGTTGGGGGGGACCCAGGCCTGCAGAAGAGCAGTTGTGGGATATCAGGCCTGCAGGGGAGGGCAGTTAGGGGTGACCAGGCTGCAGGGGAAGGCAGTTATGGGCAAACAGGTTGGTAGGGGATCAGTTAGGCATCAATCAGGCAGGCAGGGCAGTGGTTAGGGGGTGATCAGGCTGGCAGGCAGAAGCGGTTAGGGGCAATCAGGAAGGCAGGCAGGCGAGCAGGTGGGAGCCAGCAGTCCTGGATTGTGAGAGGGGTCCCAGTTTGGAGAGCGTGCAGGCTGAGCTGAGGGACACAAACCCCTGTGCACTAATTTCGTGCACCGGGACTCTAGTATAATATACATATATTTTATTATATAGGAAACTGCCAAGCTGTCCTTCAGAGCAGCTATACCATTTTGTATTCCCGTCAGCAATGAATGCAGATCCTATTACTCCATATCATCACTAGTATTTGGTGTTCCTTAGTGTTTTGGATTTGGGCCAGATTAATAGATGTGTATTACTGGTCTCATTGTTTTAACTTGTGTTTCTCTAGTGACATATGCTATTGAAAATTGATTCATATGCTTATTTGCCATTTATATACCTTTCTTTTGGTGGGGTTTCTGTTTGGGTATTTTACCCATTTTTAATGGTTGTTTCTTTTCTTATTGTTGAATTTTGAGGGGGTTTTAAAAAATATTTTTTATAACAGTTCTTTTGCATTTCAATTAAATGTATTGGGTAAGGTAACAGTAGTTTACAAAATTATGTAAGTTTCAGGTGTATAATTCCACAACACATCATCTGTACATTGAACTGTGTGTTCACCACCCCAAGTTTCTGTCCATCACCATTTATCCCCCCATACCCTCAGTTCTTTATCAGATAATTGTAGGTATTTCTTTTGCAAATATTATCTCTCAGATTGTGTCTTTTCTTCTCTTGTCATTATCTTTCACAGAGAAGAAATGTTTAATTTTAATGATGTTCATGTTATGAGTTCTTTCTTTCATGGATTGTGCCTTTGGTATTGTACTTGAAAAGGCATCACCATTCCCAAGGTAACCTAGATTTTCTCTTGTGTTATCTTTTGAGAGTTCTATACTTTTGCATTTTACATTTAGTTCTATGCTCTATTTTGATTGAGTTAATTTTGTGAATACTGTATGGTCTATGGGGCTTGGGGAAAAGATTAAGAAACTAGTATTATCCTCTCAGGTAATTTTGCTCAGATAGTGCAGCCAAGAAAAATAAATCCAACAGGAGGATACATAAATTTGAGTAGTAAAACAAAAAAGAATATAGTTACTTTTGTACATGCTTAGTTGTGGGGTAGTTGTGTAAAGGTTTCTATCGACTTTTGACAATAGCAGCCTAAAATTCTGGATACAATAGAATTGAGTGATATCAAAATATAGTGACTATGTAGGAACAATAATGTCAGCCAATATAATTAAGTGAAATAAGAGCACTGATGAAATGCTAGGTGACCCTAACTATTAAAGCAATGCATCAGAATTATCTGATATTTTTTTTTATGATTCAGGTTCCTGAAACAATCCTCAGATATGATCTATTTTGGTGATGAGCTTCAGGGATCTGCTTTTTCTTATAGAATAGTTTACTGAATGGAAGCGGAAAGAGAGAAACATTGATGAGAGAGTACAACATCTATCAGCTGCCTCCTGCATGTCCCCTTCTAAGGAACAAGCCCCTAATCCAGGCATGTACCCTGACCTGGAATGGAACCACCAACCTCTTATAGCACAGGATGATGCCCAATCAACTGAGCCACACTGGCCAGGACTGATTTTTTTTTTTAATTGACATCACATGTGATTCAATGCATAATAAAGCTTGAGAACCTTTGATGTGATGGGACAGTAGAAGACAAATGACAAGAATAGGAATGAACATGACATAATATAAAAGTTAAAAGGAATGGCAAGAAAATCATCACAAGTAACAGAGGAGTTGATCTTTGCAAGAAGAAAATAGTTAATAGGGGTAATGCTACACAAATAACAAAAGATATAAAATTTGTCTACAGGATTCACAATCTAGCAATGATTAGTGTTCTCTTTATAAGCAGTATCAGTGAAATAGTGGGGGAAGTAAAGACAACAATGTTGAGAACTAAGGGATAAGATTATACGGAAGTTGAAACAAACATAATAATTCCTTTCCCAGAAATTTTACTATGAAGGGAATATTTAAATCAAATAATAAACGGATAAGAAGGCAAAGTCAAGTGATGGCTTTTCATTTTATTTTTTAAGGGTGAAGAGCTTTTTAAGTACTAGTAAGCTGACTATTATACATTCTTATTATAAATATGAATCAAACAACAATTATTAATCATTTTATTACCTTTGTAACTCATAGTTGCACACCATGGAACACAGTGTGAGACTATGTTTACAATGGTATACCCAAATTAACATGTAATTTACTCTTAGTCTAGTGGTGGAGACAGTAAGAGATTCTGGTATTTATATATCATTGAAAAACAGACCAGTAGAAGGGGGTCAGTTTTATAGAATGCTGATAAATATCTAAGCCATTATCACCAACAGTTTAATATAAATCTAAGGGACCACATGTTGAGTCCCTTGGTGTGTTAGTAAATTCTTATTATATAAGTTATTCAACACACATTTTCTGATAGCAAGGAAAGTCTCAGGAAGTTAGCTACAACATAAAAGTATGTCTGGTTGTCACTTATTAATGAAGCCAACAATTCCCTTTCCACATGAGTCTTTTATGAAAAGTTTCACTGAATGCTTTACTCTATTGAATTTTTTTGCTCAATACAGACAATTTGGGAATAAGCAAATAAAAGTTGATGTCTTCAAGTAATCATTTTTCTGGTGCTTGATTCCCTCTGCCACTACATTTTTATTGTGTTTGCACACTGAGAGTAGAAATAATTAAAAGGATTTTCATTGTCTGTGATCACTGTGACTAGAAAGCATCAAATTAATGTTTCAAAAATAAATGTTTTCCAGGGTTGATGCCTGTTGAAGAAGCAGGGAGGGAGGCTTTTGTAGGAAGGCTCTTTGTATCTGTTACCAAAATAATGGCAAAGACTCCATTGTTTTGAACATTTGCCGCCCAAACTGAAATTATCAAACATATCCAAGGCCATTCAAACTTGTGGAAAAAATGCTTTATTTGGGATCTCCACAGAAGTTAATTGAAAGCTTGGCTGGATTAATTACCATGCAATATTTTCATGTTGACAATGCCAGGGAAACTGAACTGCTTAAAACGTGAGATGTTTTTTACTCTTGCAGTTCATTGTGTATTTCTCTGTTCAATGAAAATTTTAGAAAAATATGCTTGCCATGTTGGGATTCTATTGGCAGATAAAGTGCTTCTGGTGCTTTAACTGTTAACTAGAAAATGCTTATTAATATCATTTTATTAGCTGTAGCAGTAGTAGTACTCTCAATTTGTCCTTGTCGGACAATGCTATTCCTGACCATTATGCTAAAGTATTTTATTGAATTTTTAATTCTTGTGGCACAAAATAGATATAGATATATATTTTACTAATGAAGAAACTGAAGAAAAGTATTTTAAGTAACTTGCCCAAGATACACAGCTAATACCAAGCAGAACAAATATTGGGACTGATTTAGTCTAATATTGAATTTAAGATTACCAGCTGATGCTTTTTGTTTCTGATGGAGTGTGAAATACCCCTAGTAATGCAATGCCATAGTCTTTTGCATGTGACAAGGATCGTTATTAGCCTTGGCTGTTTATAAAAGCTAATGTACTTTTTGTGTAGACTTATGTGAAATGTGTATATGCAAGAACACATATGAAGCTGAAGTGGTTTAGCAATTTCTAAGTCATAATTAACAAATCTAAATAGCCAAGGCTGATAGCAAAAAAGTTAGATTAAAAAGTAATATAATAATGATAATGTGTGGATAAAGTTTCCCTGAGAAAGTACGTATAACAATAAAAATCTAGGTCAAGACCTGGAGCTTAGAGCACAGAATGTAATATGTAGAGAGGTTTTACACTGAGATGGAAGAAAGAAGACTCCTATATAAGGTGAATTATCTGTTACCTCTCACTGAAATTCTAGGTTTCTAGCTATCAGTCTATACGTTATTAAAATAAATCAATGAGGAATTTAAATACTCCACGTAATATCAAATAAAGAAGTTTCACAGAGTATTTTGTTCTGACCTATCACCTGCTTATATTTCACAGCTCTCATGGTTCATTTGGGCTAATAAAGAAGTGAAAATATTCTAGTTTTTAGCCTTCACTTATTCTCCTTTTCTTCCTTTTGTTGTTATGGAAGGAGGTAGAGTAATTATACTTAAATTTGCCTTTGTGTAGTGTTGGTGCCAAACTGTTTGTAAGAAAATAAATTATTCAGTAAAAAAAAATAGTGTTTTAGTTTAAGTATCTTCAGAAGTAAAGATTTAAGTAAAAATGATTAACTTGGGAGATGAAAGAAAACTATAGGAGAGTAGAACAGGAGACAAGGAAGGCCTGGGGTGGGGCAGGGACTGGAAGGAGAGGGGTAAAGGGGTAGGGAATTGGGGGACATCTGTAATATTGTCAACAATTAAATAAAAATAAAAAGGGTCTGTTAACAAATCAGCTGCCATAATGGGCACCTGGATCTTAATCCTGCCGGAAACCTCCAGGAGTAAAGCATAAAACAGTTGGCTAAGGTTTCTCTCACGTGAAGGATGAGGGAACAGGGGAATTTATACACCAGCTTTCTTCAGTCATTGGTTGAAGATTTGAGGGGCAGGGGATGGTGGTATTAATAAAGCTGTGTGTGTGCTTTCATTCCTGAAGGAAGACTTGTTCTGCAGAAGGCAAAGGTGCTTACTGGAAATTATCTTTATGTATTTTATTGATTAAAGCTAATATTTTGGGGATATTAAAGCTAATATCTTTGGATTGGCACATGGCAACATAGATCCAGTATCAACAGAAAGTCTTCAGAAGAAGAATGCTAGAGCTAGGCAATAGAAGTTAAGGTTGCATTGAAGTGGTAAGGACTGGAGGATATGGGCAGGACACCAACATTTTCTGCTACATTTATGTTAAAATATTACATGCAAAACATTAGTTTATAGGTTAATAGTTTTTAATAATTTTTTTTCTTTATTTATTAAGGTATTACGTATGTGTCCTTATCCCTCCATTCCCATCCCCACCCTCCACTCATGCCCTCACCCCCCTAGTGTCTGTGTCCATTGGTTAGGCTTATATGCATGCATACAAGTCCTTTGATTAATCTCTCCCTCTTGCCCCCACCCTCCCCTATCTTCCCTCTGAGGTTTGACGGTCTGATCAATACTTCTCTGTCTCTGGATCTATTTTTGTTCATCAGTTTATATTGTTCATTATATTCCAAAATGAGTGAGATCATGTGATATTTATCTTTCTCTGACTGACTTATTTTGCTTAGCATAATGCTCTCCAGTTGTAATAGGGTAATAGTTTTTAAATTAAAAATGTAATACTATGTGTTAAGAACGTAGAATATAGAAGGTGATCAATGAATGTAGTTTCCTTCATCACTTTTCCCCCCTTCTGTAACTCTGCCCTCATAAAAATGAATGGAATTAGCCAAAGTTTTCATAATTGATCTAATATTCCTTAATCTTTAGTCCCTTCCCAGTTTCTACCATAAAATAAATCAATTTCAGAGAACTTTGGGAGCTGTTAGTTCAGTGAAAGCCTTGTAGTAATGAGAAAGCTATATCTTTTTCTGTGACGCTCACATTCTCCTGTATTTTTTTATTCAAATCAAAACATTATGATAGCAAGATTATTATAGGCACCAAAAAATATGTTATTAGACAGCCCTCTGAGTTGGAGGGAGGGGGCTGTCCTCACCTCAGTTCTTGTCAATCGCATATGAAAGACTTTAAACAGGGACAGATAGCAAGCAGAGTTGTAGCAAAACAAGAACGTTTGTTAAAATTACACTTGGCATAAAGCACAAGTGGACCACCAGCTAATCTGAGCATGTGCCTGGTGGGGATTTGAGGGATTTTATACCATTCTGTCTACCGGTTTCAAGGTTTCTCCGCTGGATATCTTAGGTAGCACAGTAGGTTTTAAAGTCCCCCTTTTACTTTGTTGTTGCTTTTCTCAGGATGCCTCTACATACACCTGGCCATCTTGTTTGGCAAGTTATAAGACAGCTGACTTTGAGTGAGATAAAACTCCCTCTTTCCTTCCCACTTCTCCCCTCCTGCTGTAGCCGTTCCAGGATGACTTAAACTATCTATGTATTCTCTGGTTAGGGAGGAGGTAGGTATTAACTATTGTTCTCAAGTGTCCTTGGTTGGGGAAGATAAATTCTTGCAATTTACAAGCTGGTTGCAAGCTGCCCAATCTCTTTTGCCTTTTTTAATTTTCTTGCCTCAGTTTGTCTATTCCACTTGCCTAGGAATTTCTTAGCTTCTTACTATTCTGCCACAAGATAATATTACAAGATTCAATCATGACAACTATGATTGCATTAAGAAAAATTCCAAAGAGTCTATTTTTTATATTAAGAAAATTTACCGTCCACATATTACTGTTTCCCCCTCTCTCCTTAAAAAGTTTATTATGAGCCCTAACTGGTTTGGCTCAGTGGATAGAGCGTCGGCCTGCGGACTGAAGGGTCCCTGGTTAAATTCCGATCAAGAGCATGTACCTTGGTTGCAGGCACATCCCCAGAAGAGGTAGCTGATTGATGTTTCTCTCTCATTGATGTTTCTAACTCTCAATCCTTCTCCCTTCCTCTCTGTAAAAAATTCAATGAAATATATTTTTAAAAGTTTATTATGAAATGTGTTGCATACCAGAAAACACTCAGTGTGTATCTGAGGGATCAATCAGCACAAGGCACTTTGAGGTGTATTAAGCAAGTGCCTTTACTGGTAAAACTTGCTATAAAAAAGTGAATGAGTATCATATAATTTGGTCAAGCACTGATGTAAGACCTCTTTGTCTTTGACCCCAGAGAATCAAATCATTAATGAGGAGCACAGTATTTGTGTGACAGAATATTGCTTGATGTTTGGTCTTTAATAACAGTTATGAGGCAGTCCAGCTATTGCCACTTCCACTTAGATAGTGTATGTAATTACATTCTGCATTTAAAAGGCAATTTGTTGAGACAAGTAGCCATGAACCTTTCCTACTGGATTATTTGCTAGACAAAACTATTTTTACAATTACAACAAAATTTAACATGAAAATATGTTTATACAAATACATGTATTTTTCATTATGTATCTACTTATTTCCTTCTGATGAAAAAAATAAATCCTTATTCTTGTCTGTGTAGCTATTCCTGTGTGTGTGTGTGTGTGTGTGTGTGTGTGTGTGTGTGTGTGTGAATCAGCCATAGAGCTGCATTCAGAGTAAAAATTCAGGCAATGTCAGATATAATTATAAAAAATGCTTTGTTCTCCTATGCTAGATGCTTTACTGCAAACATTATATATAAAAAAAGTCACAGTTTTCATAAAGGACAATGAAGAAGAAACCTAAAGAACAAATTCTATCGTGACCTAAGAAAGAAAAGTTGACAGGTGACTTAAGTGTTTACCACTCTGATTGTGTTATCCTCCATCTTACTCTGCACTATTGTGAGCTTACTGGCAAACTATGTAGGCAAAATTGCAGTGCCTTACTTTTAGTTTATTTTTTAGGAGAAACACTGGCATAGTTTCCTGCCAAACAATGTCATAGATTCCAGGGGGAAAAGGTCAGTGTGATATTTATGTTACATATAAATATTTTTTTGTATTTAGAACGATTTCCTTTTTCTAATAAAATCACCTCAGAGGGCAAGTATGCAAGTATGGATTAATGGCATTTAATTAAATGCTTTATTTCAATTTAATTAAATGACCAATTTCTAATAAAGTCAGATTTAAATGTTTCAGAATAAGTAGCAAATCAGAGCTCCAGAAACTGGATACAGAAGCTTTGCACCATTAGGGGCCCTGGGAAAAAAGTGTGCACCCAGTAACTGGGCTCTATAATAACAATTCAGGTCAGAAATTACTATATTTCTAGCACAGTGCCCTCCGTACAGCACAAGCACTTAAAGATAACATAAATGCATTAATGAATGAACATTTTTGTTTTGTTTTTAATTGGGCAAAAACGTTTGTTTTATTCAGTTTCACTTAACATTTGTTAGAGAATACCATTTTAAAAAGATTTTTTGCAGTATATACCTCAATACAAATAACCATTTGAACCATTCAAACTGCACTTTCCCTAGTTCTGAGCTGTTCTCAGATGTTAGCAAAGAGAATATTGTGAGGAGACCTTGGAGTTATCAAGAGTCACCAGTCCACCAGTGAAGGAGCAGCATCTGTAAGAAGCAGAAGCAATAGGCGGAATAGCTCTAAGGGTGGACTCTGACGCTGACCTGGCTTGTGGCCTTAGAGGTTTCTCTATCATGTTCTGAAATATATATGTATTTTTCTATTTTTAATTTATTTTACATATATTTGTAAAAGCATATAATGCACATATCTATATTAGCATCTATATATCTCTATTAGAACACACTGTGATGTGTGAGAGAACCATTTTACGTTGTCTTGCTTTCCTCCAAATATTTCTCAGTGTATGCCATCCACACTCAGGCAGGTGCCTTGTCTGTGATCTCTCAAAGGTGTTGCCTGTGTCACTTGGGGAAGATTTCTGTCTTGGCAGAAGGCTGACGTGCCTGGAGGCAGTTTTCTTTCTGGCTTTTATTTACAAATGCTTAAGCCATTGAGGAGATGATGATTTGATTTATGTTTAAAAACCTAGAAAAATGGCTTTTGAGAAACAGAGAAAGAAATAAATATAAATGAAGTATAAAGAAAGTAATTCATACCAAATTAGAAATATCCCCATGGAGTGGAGATAGGATATTTTAGGAGTTGGAGGTGGGATTTTAGGATTTAAAACTCTGAGCTACACCAAAAAATGTTGATGCCTCAATTACTGGTGGACTTAATGGGGCCATCTGGACCAAAACAATTGTTTCTTAGCAGTTTAATCTGATCACCAATTAGTAGAAAGGAGAAAAGTGGTCGCTCAAATGATATCTAAAGATAAATGCCCTATATGCCTGCATATAGACATATGTAAAGGGTTAAAGAGTCAAATTTAATTTGTTAAGAATTTTATTTCTGTTCTATCCTAATTATCTGCTGCTTATTCTTTAGTGTTATCATAATTAACTGCATGCAACATTTATCTCTGGCAGAATAATAAGACGTTGGGTAAATTCCTGGGCACATGAAATGGGGAAATCGAGACAAGAAAATTAAACAAGGCCAAACTGTTTGGGGAGCTTGCAACCAGCTTGTGAAGTACAAGACCTTATATTCCCCAACTAAAGACACTTGAGAGCAAATGGCCCATACCCTCCTCCCTAACCAGAAAATACATAGCTTACATCAACCTAGCCTGGAAAAGTAGAGAACAAAGACCCAATTAATGCCACTTGCGCCAGCTAAACCCCAGGACAAATGAAGTCTGGGGGACAAATAACAAAACCTCAAAAGCACTTGGATAGATCACTTGAAGGGCGGCGGGATGTTAGGTAGGAAAGATAACTGCTAATGCAAGTGGAGGAAGATAGAGTTTCTCTCACCCACTGAACAAAGAAATCAGTAGTTTTGTTAAGTTAAAATCACCAGATGTTCTCTTAAATTCTGGGAAAAGCTGCAACAATGTAAAAGGAGTACTTTGAAATCTAGTCTATCAAGCAGGGGAAGCTTGCAACCAAAAGAGGGGGAAAGTATAAAACCCTTTAACCCCCACCAGGCAGGGTGCTCAGACTAGCTGAGTTGCCCACTTGTGCTTTATGCCAGGTGTATTCTTAATAAATTTGCTTTTTTTTTTTTTTTTTTTTTTTTTGCTTCAACACTGCTTTCTGTCACTCCTCAGAAGCATGACAAGAGCAGAGGAGGGGAGAGCCAGCCCCCTTTGACTCAGTAGCTCTCAGGTAATATATCTGCCACTTTAAAAATCTCTTCCTTTCTCCCAAGCTCTCCAGCTATGTCACTAATTCCTTCCACAGTATTTCCTAAAAGAATCACCACTTGTTTTCTCCACATCCCATCTTCCTTTTGCTTGCAACTTACTTTGATCTGGCTCCTGTTCATACCACTCACTCACTTTCCACATGTCAACATCATCAGGGGCCTTTTTGTTGACAAATGCAATTTTCAATTCTCTCTTTTTACCTGAATAAATAACTGAGCATCATTCAACACATTTGACCCATGTTCCTGTTTAAAATACATTGCTTTGCTCACTTTTTTTTTTTTAACACAAAAGGACACACAGAGAGAGGAAAGGAGTGAGAGAGCAAAAGAGAAATATTGACGGGAGAGAGAAATATGGATCAGCTGCCTCTGTAGGTGTCCCAGTTGGTATGGAACCAGCAATCATAGCATGCGCCCCCACCAGTGAATTGAACCAGAAAGACACTCAACCAATGGAGACAGTCTGGCTGGGCACTTTTCTTGCTTTTGAATGCCAAATTCTCTGGTTTTCTTCCTTTTTTCTCCATGCCTTCTCAAATTCTTTGGTTATTTCATTTTTGGTCAAATCTTTTTGTTATTTTAATTACTCTTGGGCTTTCTTTACTTTTTAATTTTTTTTTAACTTTTAATACTCTGTAGATATTAGAGTCAATTGGTATTAGTTTCTGCTCAAAGAGTTATAGAAGTACGGACTTTTAGCTAATGCTACCACCTGACTTCTTTGGTGTTATTTTAAAGGAAAGATATTACTTTATTGACTGGAATTATTGAGCCTGATTATAAAAGGGAAATAGAATAGATGTTTGATCTTTGGAACAAAGAGGATTCAGCCTAGGCTTCAAAATCTCAGAGCACCTCCTTAAAACTCTGCTATTCCAGAAAATACTAAAGATATACTATTACAGTTTAATTAGAAAGGCCCTTAATGACTCAGACCCTCAGACCATTTTAGAATGAAAATTAGTATTACTCCAGAAAGAAAAGTACCCCCACGAAGCAGCAGAACTGTCTGACAGCAAAGAGACTATTGGGTTGGGTAGTAAAAATACCAACTATAGCTCTATATCCAAATGCAGACAAGACTACTGTAATAGCTATGCAATTTTCTTCCTTAATTCATTCTTTATATTTGAACATATCAACCTATTCCCCTCTTATATACTTTCCTTGCTATTTTACCTAAAATAGACAAACATGTAAATTGACCATACCTCTGCTATGCCCACAGGTATCAGAGTGAGTATGCAAATTAGAAGGCCAAAGATGGTGGCCACCCAGCTGCTCCAGGCGCGGAGTGGCCAAGTGGGGCAGGACGCCTGCTATGAGAGGGAGGGCAGGGGGCGAAGGGATCTACAGGAGCAGAGTGCCACAGCAAAGACAAGACTGCAGACTCTGGAGTCTGCAGCAAAGACGAAGACCACAGACTCCGGCCGGAGTTTGCAGCAAAGCAGGAAAGACAAAAATGGCAGACTCTAGCCAGAGTCTGAAGTGAAGACAAAGAAGGCAGACTCTGGCCGGAGCAAAGTCCTGGGTCCTGGGTCCTGGAGGAAAACTGGTGCTGGAAGCCAAGGGAAGGAAGGCCTATTGCATGAATATCTTCTTGCAATGGGCCTCTAGTTTTATATAAGACTAGAAGCCCAGCACCTGAAATCACACAGTCCCACCCACCCACTCCCCAAGCCACCACCTCTTGAGTTTGTTTTGCTGTGTAGCTGCCACCACCGCCACCACAGCCGGGGATCTTGCGAGCTCTTTTATGCCTGGCTGGTCCCCATTTCTCTCTCCCCAGTGTTGAGTGTCTGAGCCATTGGCTGCTCCTGTTGGACTCTTTCCCTTAGTAACAGCTTTTACCTTCTGCTTCAATTCCTCTTCCAGCTTGCACCCTTCCCCTGTGTGCTGCCTCCCCCTGCTGCAGGCCGCATGCACTCCCGCCCCACCTGCCCTGTGATGGGCACACCTCTGCTCACCACCTGGGGACCCATGCTGCGCTCCCCGCCCACGCCCACCTGGCCCCCATCCCCTGTGCTCTCTTCCCTGCGTGGTCCCTGAAAAGATGGTGCTGTGGGACTCCCCCGATGCACCTCCTGGTCAAGTCTGGGTCAGCGCCCATGGGCACGTAGTATGCGCAGCCCTACCCACTTGCACATGCCCTGCCTGCCACAAGAAACACTGCTCCTTTGGTTGTGACACTCTTACTGCGTAATATAGACTAGAGGCCGGCTTCCTGACGCAGTCTCGGCTGCCCTGCCTGCTTCCCTCCCTTCTCCCCTGCCCCACCCTTCTCTGCCACCCTGCTTGCTTGCTTCTCTGCAGCTTTGCGCCCTTCTGCAGCGCTTGGCTTCCTTCTATGCTGTCTTTAGTCTTTGCTCTGTGCCTGGATATGCAAATTAACTGCCATCTTGGTTGGGTTAATTTGCATACTCGTTCCTGATTGGCCAATGGGCGTGGCTTGTGGGCATAGCAGAGGTATGGTCAATTTGCATGTTTCTCTTTTATTAGATAGGATGTTCTAGTGTTGGTTAAGCCCACAATTTGGTTTTTAAGTTAAAGGATCTCAAGTGGAATTGTGACTAATATAGTAAAAGAATGACTATCACTCAAAGATATACACACTGATTTATGGACCATTGTAATTCCCCTTTTGAGGGGGAAATAGAGTCCTAATTATTTATTCAAAAGGTAGCAGCATCATTAGGCAAATATATAATTTTTCTTTCATTTTGTGAGGAAAAATGTATGTAAAGCAAACTGTATTTATTTAAAATATACAATTTAGTCCATTGTGACAGTTGTATACTCTTATGAAACTATAGTTATATATCCCCTAACCAATATTTTTAAAAAGTTTAGCCACAACCAAAATACTTTTCATGCCCATTTTCATCCATTGCTCCCTCTGCTCACAATTCCAGACAACCATCTTTCTGCTTTGTGTTGGTATACTTTAGTTTGCATTACTAGAATCTTATATAAATGTAACAATTTAATGTGTAATTTGTCTAACTTCTTTTACTTAACATACTAGTTAAGTTTATTCATGTTTTTGTGTGTGTCTGTAGTTTGTAGTTTTGTTTCTAAGTTTTTTATTTCTAAGTAGCACTCCATTGTCTGGATTTTCCACAATTTATTTGTTGACCTGTTGATAGACATTCAAGTTATTTTCCAGTTTTTAGCTATTGTGAATAAAGCTGCTATCAATGTTCTTTTTTCAATATATATTTTTATGGACTTCAGAGAGGAAGGGAGAGGAAGAGATAGAAATATCAATGCTGAGAATCATTGATCAGCGCCTCCTGCACACCCCCTACTGGGGGTCGAGCCTGCAACCCAGGCACATGTCCTTGACTGGAATCAAACTTGGCACCCTTCAGTCCGTAGGTTGATGTTCTATCCACTGAGCCAAACCAGCTAGGGTGCTATCAATGTTTTTGTATAATTCTTTATACACACATATGCTTTAATTTATCTTGGTAAGTACCCAGGAGTAAAATGTCCCAATCATATGGTAGATTAATGTTATAATTTCTGAAGTTTACGGACACAGAGAGAAGGCAAGCCAAACAGAGGGCTCTTGCCAGGGACTGAATCGGTCAGCACCTTGATCTTGGACTCCTCAGTTTCCAGAACTGTGAGAAATAAATACCTGTTGGCTAAGTCACATAGATTATGGCATTTTGTCACAGCAAACAGAAATAGGCAGAACTGAAGAAACATTACTCACTGGCAGCTACAGTGGACAGGTAGCTGAAATCATTGTTGGCTTTCAGCAGCTCCAAAACGACTTGAAAGCCATCCCCTTTGGGCGTCAGCACCTGGAATCCGTGCGGTATCTCCCCTGAGCTCTGCAGCATCAGATTTCCTGAAAGCTGCTTTGCTGTCTTTGCTTTCTCAGCCTTCTCATTGGTTATTTATTAAATACATATACAGGGGTACACAAAAGTAGGTTTACAGTTGTGAGTATGCAAAACAGAGTTTATTCTTGTATTATTATTTATTAACTATTATATTTATTTGTATTATAACTGTAAACCTACTTTTGTCCATCCCTGTAGATGAGATTTGTTATAAGCAACTGGTTCCCACGGAGGCTGGGACGATCCTAAGACCTGCAGGGTGAAGTGTGCTGAGGAGCAAGAGACCCAGGAAAGCCAATGGTACTATTTCAGTCTGAGTCCAAAAACCTGAGAACCAGGAGAGCTGATAATGTGGTTCCGGTCCAAAGGCCAATAGATGCAAGAACTGGGAAGAGTCAATGTTTCAATTCCAGTCTGAAGAAAAGAAAATGTTAACGTCCCATTGCAAAGGTCATTAGGCTTGAATAATTACCTCTTATTTGGGGGAAAGTCTACTTCTCTGTTATAGTCAAACCTTCAACTGATTGGGCGAGGCCCACTTATATTTGAGAAAACAATATGCTTTACTCAGTTTACCAATTCAGTGTTAACCACATTAAAAAAACACCCTCACAGATGTACCCAGAATAATGTTTGACCAAATATCTGGTCACCCCATGGATCTGTCAAGTTGACACATAAATTTAATAATCATATTCAGTAAGCAGAGATAAAGGTTGACTCCCAGATGCTGGTACTGACTGGTCAAAGGGTGGGGCATGGAGAGAGACCAGCCAGAGGGTACTTCACATTCTTCAGGTCAGAGAGATCTCTCAGAAAAGCTTTAAACATGTAATAGGTAAAAGAGCAAACATTTAGACATCTAGTATATTAAGAGAGCACCAACACTAAATCATAAATTTGGAGTCAATTTAAAATAGTTATCCTTTATTCCCCAATGCCATTCTATGCAATTGAGCAAGAACAGAGGTAGGTAGCATTGTTCTGCTTATTAACAATATGACTGAGACCGAAGTTGGAAGAAGGTAGAGGTTTTAAATCAGACAAGAAAAGGAAACATTTCTAATGGTCTGGATTGTTGTTTGAATCACTGAATAACCAGGTAGTTAAGTCACATAATGCATCTCAGGGTTATGAAAAGTTCATTATTTCCTGCATTGGACCTAATTTACTAATAATAACGTTTGTTTTTTATTCATACTACATGCTTCTTAATGACAAAATTCATAACAACTCTATGTTCATCTTGTAATGCATAAATTATTCCATATCAGAAATATAGAAGCCTTGAGTATAAAAAGAGACTTAAGGAAGACTAAGAAAACAATATTAGCTAGTCCAAGCTTTCTCCGTTATGGAGTCTCTTCAATTATTCTTAAGGATACAAAACCTTCAATGAAAAATTATCTAATAGCTTGCTGTTTTCTACGTTTGTTACTAAGATCACATAATGCTATCCAAGGCTGAACTGCCTCCTAATGACTATCTCTAGAAGGATGCTCTGAAGGGAGGTCTACGCACTGTCCTTTACTGCATACTAGGCATTTATTAGGGCATTTGAGATACAAAATTAACTCCTGATTTCAAGAAACTAACATATTGGAGTTGGTTATATAAAGAACTAATTACAATAAAAATAAATCACAGTGATCAAATAAAGCCTAATTAGGCGTTACATGTCACAGTATAGTCTGAGTACTGTTACAGTTACTGAAGCTGCATAAGAACCAGTGCAAAACTTAGTGGCTTTAACATTTATTTAGCTGACCAATGTGTAATCTGAGCAGAGTTTGCTGGTGACAGCCCTTCTGGCCTTATTTAGTATCAGTGAAGGGCTGGAATCAGCTGAAGGTGTCTCCTCTAGGAACACACAAACATCTGGGGATTGAACAACAGGTGCCTCTCAATCATCCCTCTTTATCTCTTATGTGGTCTCTGCACAAGATGTCTCCAGCTTGGCTATGTAAACAAAGGCAACATTTCTATGTAGAGACTCAAGACTCTCAGGTACATGTCACCAAGAAAGCCAGGTGAAAGCTGAATTGCCTCTCATGGCTTTGCCTAGGGAGACACCAGTGTCACTGTCAGCATAACCCACCAGCTTCCTCGGCAGAAATTACGGACCTCACCTCACAGTGGATGAGTGTTAATGTCACATTG
Organism: Corynorhinus townsendii; assembly: GCA_026230045.1. Taxonomy (NCBI): domain Eukaryota; kingdom Metazoa; phylum Chordata; class Mammalia; order Chiroptera; family Vespertilionidae; genus Corynorhinus; species Corynorhinus townsendii. Next base: position 65,314,024 of record JAPDVU010000008.1, on the reverse strand, counting down.
TAAGAACATGTAGACTGGGATTGTGCACTAGGAAAATGCAGTCAGCCGTGGAGGCACAGAGAAAAGGGATCTATTTCAGACTAGAGAAACCAGGGAAGTCTTCCATTGGGTAGAGTAAGAAATCAAGGTTCAGGAACCACCTGGATATTCCTGCCTCGAGTCTCTCTGTCCCCATCCATTTTCACATGGCCTCCTAAACAAATGATCTAAAATGCAAAGTGGATGTCATTGCCTTGCCCAACACCAAGTACTTACTTCCAAATTCCAAGTACCTACACCAGCACTATCATGTGGAACTCATTTTGATAATGGAGACATTTTCTGTCCATTAAGGTAACCACTTGCCATTGTTGCTTTTGAGGATTTAAAATGTGACGATTGCAACAGAAGGACTGAATACTTAATTTTATTTAATCTGAATTAACTTTCATTTAAATACCAATATGTGGCTAATAAGTAAAATTTGAATAGCACAGATAAACTCCGAAGTCCTTAAAGTTATCTTTTAAATTCTTTGTAACATCAATGTGCTCTATTATTATATTCATTTAAAGGCAAGGAAACCGAGATTGAACAGAAATATTTTATTTTTAAGGTGGTACATTATGCCTTATAACCTGAAGATGTTATTTTAACCTAGGACAGTGGTCGGCAAACTCATTAGTCAACAGAGTCAAATATCAAAAGTACAACAATTGAAATTTCTTTTGAAAGCCAAATTTTTTTAAACTTAAACTTCTTCTAATGCCACTTCTTCAAAATAGACTCGCCCAGGCAGTGGTATTTTGTGGAAGAGCCACACTCAAGGGGCCAAAGAGCCGCATGTGGCTCGCGAGCCATGGTTTGCCGACCACTGACCTAGGACAATGCAAGTACAGCCGATACCTTGTTTTATTGTGCTTTGCTTAATTGTGCTTCACAGATGTTGCATTTTGTTACACATTGAAGGCCAGACCCTCCACTAGCAAAAAGATTATGACTTATTTTACTGCGATACTCACTTTATTGCTGTGGTCTGGAACTGAAACTACAATATCTCTAAGGTCTGTCTGTATTAGAGACTTCTATGTGCAACATTCGGTGTTATTTCATGGAAACACTTTTATTGGGATCTGCTTTACTGGTATTCTTTTTTGTAATGTGACGTTTTAATACCTCACATACTCCAAGAGTTTGACCAACCATGAAAAAAAGAAAACCAAGGTAGTGCTTGAAACCTATGTGCACTATTGCTTGATCTCTCAATGTTGTTAATTTAATGTCACCCTTGCAAGACTTTGTAAGTGATCACATCGCTCATTGTCTACAGGTTTTGCATAACATGTTAGACCTGTGTAGTTGGTCTTAGGGGCAATGCAATTTTAAGCATTGTTAGTTCTCTTTAGATTACCTGCCCTGAAAAACATAGTGAAATAGTCCCCTTACAGACCTTTAACAATATGGTAATTTACAAATCCTTTTCTATGAAGCAAACTTAATAGAATTTTTCTCGAAATAAAAACATGTGGCCAAATATTTCTGACAGAATGCTAAAATTTCATATTTATTGTGTAAGTTCTAAAATAGACATAAGACAGATAACATTTATCACACCACCTTAAATGAACAAAAATGACGATACCCCACTGAGTTAAGAATGGACCTGGAAGAGATCTGAATATTCTCTTTTAAATAGTTACATACTCTCTTTTCTGTCCCATATTGTCTGATACATATATTAGTCATCTTATTTTCAACCCATGATTTCCTTTTACATTTTCTAGATGAGGCACAAAACTTTGCAGACAAGATGAAAAGGGGCAATTAAGATCCTGTTTATTCCATGAGTTGTAATTCACAGTTCCTAGTGATTAGCAATGAGCAACATTTGATAGGTTGACCGGTATTTTGATGTTTGTTTGCAACACTTAGGATAAAAATAACTTTCCCTCCTGTGTGGCTAGCCAGGAAATGCAAAGCACCCATTTTTACAGGAGAAAGAGACACCCTGGCAAGGGCCATCCATTCACATACCCAAATCTCAATTGTTTGGCCATCTGTTTTTCATTAGAATTTCCAGGTAGGAGGGACGGTGATACACCTGTGGAGGTCAGGCCACCTGCCCCGCATAATGGGTTCCCCAAGTGCCGGGATTCCCAGGATTCCCGGGAGCACATAGCTTCCAGGCAGCACCCAGAGGGCGCCAGGGTGCCCGGCAGCCTGCAGTGTGGGTGTCTGGAATAGGGCATGGGTTTTCCCTGCTGCATCCAGCCTGAGAAGAAAGAAAATAGAGCAAGCGAGATACATTACAGGTAGGTGGAGTTAGTGGGCTGCATGTTGTTTCTGTATTCTATTTTCTTACCACGTTTTTTCCATTTATGGAACTGAGTGAATATTCTATTAATAGATATGAGTAAATCTTTGTTTTCAACTCTGGCATCAACTCAGAGAATTACCTAACACAAGTCAGTTTACCTTGAGCCTTATTACCTAAAACAGTGGTCGGCAAACTGCGGCTCTGTTGACTAATGAGTTGCCGACCACTGACCTAAAATATTGGTTTGTCTCGAGAAACAAATGGGTCATGCAGGTGAAATTACTTGTTACTTTAAGGTAGTGCTTCTCAAAATGGAGTGAGCACCAGCGGAGAACGTGGCAGAGTCCTTTCAAGCACAGAATCCATGAGAAGGCTACTGACAACTTCAATTGACATACTTTTCCTTGTAGGAAAAGTACAGCCACACTGTGTTGTAGTGCACTTCATGGGTGGTTTTTGTGTGTGTGTGCGTGCGTGTTTGTTTGTTCGTTTTAATTTGAAGGCAAGAAAATTAGGACGTGCTTGATTGCAATACTCACTTTATTGAAGTAGTCTGAAACCAAACTCTTAATATCTGAGATATGCCTGTAACCGCCCCTTGCCACCCCTTCACAGGATTTAGTAATCAATTTTTATTAAGAATAAAACAAAATAGATTTGGTAAATATATTTAGTTTAGTGAATTGGGTAACATACAATGTTTTATACTACTAGTGTAGGTAGTTACATAACCATTCTGTGGTCACTTGATTAGAAATAATGCTTCACGTTTACATTATATAGCTCTTGATTATGAAATATGGAAAATAGTTTTATTTTCCTTTAAGAAATATTAGGAAATAACTTAGTGGAAAGTTTTTATAAACTTTGAAAAGAATCATAGTAGAAGGTTGAATCATGTTTTCCCCAAACTGCTGCCCACCCTGAATCTGAGGATATGACCATATTCACATGGAAATAGGGTCTCTGTAAATGTCACTAAGAATTAAGATGAGATCACACTAGATTAGGGTAAGCCCTACATCCAATGAAAAATAACATGAAAGGACACAGACACAGAGAAGATGAAGGATGTAGAGATTAGAGTGTCTTCACGCAAAGGGATGCCGAGAATTGCTGGCTCTTGCCAAAATCGAGAAGAGAGGCAACAGGAAGTTTCTCTCAGAGTTTCCAGTAGGAACCAAACTGTAACACCTTGGTTTTGCATTTCTGGTTCTTTGAACTGTGAGAGAATAAGTTTGTGTTGTTTTAAGCAACCAAGTTTGTGGTAATTAGTTATGGGAGCCTTAAAAATGAGAACATAATTATAAGTATAAAAATGGACATGTAAAGTTTTTAGCCTTTATTTATTTATTATTTATTTATATCAAGGAGTGTGATACATGCAGAAATTTTCAAAGTTTCTGAATACCTTTGAAAATAGTCAGTGCTTTGGGGGTCATTATTTGATCTTGGAAAGACCTAGCTCTCTACATTCAGTTTCCTTTGTCACTTATGGCTCCTTGTAACTCTTTGGTTGGCTCCTCTTACACTTGGATCTTCTGGTCCTCCTTGTACTGTCTGCTCTGCCACTGCTCTTTCAATAAGAAGGGTATCCTCACATTTTCCTTTCTCATGCTAAGCACAGACGGGCTTTTTATCTCACATGGCTGGTGGGGGTGCTATGGTTTCTGTGTCTGCCCGAGCATGGAAACAAACCTGCAGGCCCACTTCGGTAGGCTGAATAGCTTGTTAAAAAACAACCAACCTACAAACTACATATACATATACTATACATATAGTAAATATATATATATATACACACACACATATATATACACACGTATATATTATATATACACACACATACATGTGTGTATCTTCTACATCCTAAAAAAAAATACACATTTTTACATTACGCCTGCTTAAAAATTTATTATTATAATTTTCTGCTTTTCAAAATTCCAGTGAGAAATCATTTCCTCAGCACAGCTGCTCCCCCAGCAAGAGAATAAAAAAGAGGTGGCTTTAACATATGCTAATCAACATGGTGCTAGTTCAATTTGGGCTCCAAAATAGGCAATATGACAATTCTCAACTGCTGTACTAAATAGCAATCACTAAGCACTTTAAGGTCATATCAAAACTGTCTTTCCTGGTGGACTGTCAATACAAAGTCCCATCTGTATCCATCAAAAACATGTGATTTATGCTATTTTAATTAGTTTATAAATAATTCATTAAAAAATATGCCTGCTTACCAAGACCTGAAAACTGGATTTCTACAGCTTTAAATTCATTATTTGCCTTTTCCCTCATATTTTTCCCATCCCTTTAAGGAATGAATGACTATTTAAAGAGTGGAGTGTATTCTCAATTTAATCTTCATTTAACTTGGTGATTATGTCAGAGCAATTAATGTGCTCAAATTTTTATGAATTGGTTATAGAAAAAATAAAGTTTATCAGAAAGTCACTGATATAGTATAGTCTACATTATGTTACCTGGGAATATTTAGACCATTGTACCAATGTCTCAAATCCTCAAAGAATCAGAATTATTATTTATTCAGTAGTACATGCATTCATTTTTCTCTTTTAAAAATATATATCTGTAAGGTACTGCAGGAGCTTCAGCTATATTTCACATATGGCACTCAACATGCCTGTCATCTAGTGCAGAAATCGCAGTGTTGTTTGTGGATTAAATGTGACCTGCAGCCCTGTTTTATCTGCACAGTGGTTTCTTTAAAATATATTTTATTGATTTTTTTTACAGAGAGGAAGGGTGAGGGAGAGAGAGTTAGAAACATTGATGAGAGAGAAACATCAATCAGCTGCCTCCTGCACACCCCCTACTGGGTATGTGCCTGCAACCAAGGTACATGCCCTTGATGGGAATCGAACCTGGGACCCTTGAGTCCACAAGGGTCCCAGGATGCTCTATCCACTGAGCCAAACCAGTTAGGGCTGCACCGTGTTTCTGTTTTTTAAACTCTCACTATGATTTTTTTCAAGATTTAACAATTAACAATTTTCATATACTAATTCAGAATTGGGGCTTCTTTTAATAAATCAAAAATATCCTAAACACTAAGGCTCGATGTAAGTTGTTGATGTCAGGCTTGATGTAAGTTGTCAAATGTACATTAAAGTTTTGCTCATTCCGCTGAGCATAACTACTGTTACCCATAAGAATAATTGGAGAACAAGGGAATTTGTGATGAATTTATAATGTTTCAACTTGGCTAGGTTAAACTTTATTTTCCAGAATTCCCTTAGTGTATTTTCCAGTAAGGGTGGGCTGTAGGAGAGGTTCTGAGGGAGATTTGGAGAGCAGACATGAAGCAGCAGCCTTCATACACACCTGGTGACTTACTTGGTCTGAATCAGCAGCTGCAGGCAATTTTTCTGCCTTCCCCTCTGTGCTCTTTAGTTGCTTCAACTCCTGGGCCAGGCCCGTTTTCAGCTTTGAGACCGAGGGAACCAGCTTCTGCAAGATATGCACATCACCCAGGTCAGAGGCTGTGAGACTTTACACAAGTGTTAGTCTGTTCCTGCGACTGCAGCTGACACTTAAGGGATCCAGCTGGCTCTTCCTCTCTCCACTTTACATTAGTTTTTCCTTCCTTATTTCTTATTCTGTGGATGTCAAGCTCCAGCATCAGGTCTGAAGATAGCAGACTGACAAAGACTGGTTATTGAGCCCCACAATTGAGTATGGTTAAATCTTTGTCACAAATATACATACATACAAACACACATGCATATAGAATGTTACAAGTATATAAGATACTAAGATACTTCAAAGATCTACAAGATTACTTCTAAATTTGTTCTGTGACAACTGGCCATCCTCCAACAATCTGTTATTAGCCCATGTTGAAATAATATGATGTGTATTTAATAATAATATTTTGAAAATGTGCAAGTTTTTATTTTGTTAATGTATCAGGATGCAGTAGCAGGATACATTTATTTTGTTAATGTATCAGGATGTAGGATGAGAAATAAACTGGTTTTCACCATGGATAGGGTGACAAGCATTGATCTAAGTGGCATATAGTTGCCTTTTTAAGCATACAAGTCTGTAAACTCTGCTCTGGTAGTATAAATACAGTGTGTAATAAGTCATGATAACATACTTATATGTTTGACATTAATATTAATACATATTAAGTGTATATTTTTAGTTAGGGTGGTCATTTGTTTGCATGTGGTTTCTTTAATTGTGTTTATCTTGAGTACATGAGTTGTTTTGATAAATGATATAGAATAATTCAGCTTTATTATTCAGTACTCCCAGCATGAGTATGAAAGTATGATAAGGGTATTTCATTGCAATCAGCTAAATTCAATCTATAAACAACATGGCAATGAGTATTTACGTCTATTGCCAGTTCTGTTTTTTCAATAGTGGCTGTCTAAATGGTTAACAGTTATAAATTCACATCCAGGGTCCAGAACATGTCTGCCCTAGATTTTGGAGGAAGGGTGATGGTACATGTGCTTAGTATTTGCTTTCTCTGATATCTATGCCTCCTGCAATATAGAAAAGTCTGTAACAACTCTTCTTGGTGGCCTAACTTGCAGCATCCTTCTGAAAATGTCTAAACAACAGTTTGTCATGCCATCTCTAAAGGGCCCATTTTCAGTATACAGATTCTGTAAAATCTGAATGGTCAAATAACGTTACATCATTAATCTCTGGTTATTTTATCCTTTGAGAAGCAAAGAGCTCATAAGATGATCTCTTGAACTACTTTGTAGCAGTAAGATCTGTGATTGATTGTCTTAATCAGTCATTTTTGTTTTTAAAGCACTTAGGGTTAGTCTACAAACAGCTAAATAGAGATATCTATTTATGAGACTATTCAAAAGGTAAGACAGGATGTGACCTTATAATATATCTGAATGCAATCAAAAGTAGTTTATCCACTGCTGAGCCCAGCAGTGTTTTAGAATTTGGAAAACTTAGGACCATATTCAAATTTGAATGGAATGTGTCACATAGTAAAATGCAGTGGTCATTATTTACTTTTTTAGTTCAATACTTTTTCTTTTCATTAGCTCCCCCTCTTCCACTTCATGAAACTGTTAATCACATATACTTAGCTCCCTTCCTATATAAATGGACAGAGAACCAAAGCTGGGCCAATCAGCATCCTCCAGGAAAAATTGGTTGGAGTGAGCAGAATAAGAAAAAACAAAAAAGGCATTCCCTTTTATCCTTTTCCATATGATTGCTACCGTGAAGGATAATATGTTCTTGTATTCACATACAGAGAATATACTTAAGAATAAAGCCAAGAGAGAATAGCTCAGAGCCAAGAAAGGGCGAAAGACAATTTTTTTCTGAACTAGAGGCTTAGGAGGCATACTTGAGGTCTTGGACTTTTTAATTATGTAAGCCAATAAATTTCTTACTCAAGTCAAGCTCAGTTTTTTGTTCCTGTTGTTTGTAACCAATGCATCTTAACATAGTAGATTCTAAGAGTATGATTTTGTAGTCTTAGGAGTTGGAACAATGGTTTATATCTTTTAACATATGGTAGTTCCTAACGGAGGCACTTTTGAAAGATTTGGAATCCTTAGAAATGTGTATATGCATATACACAGAACATATCCCATGTACAGTTAGGGTGTTCATAGAAACCAGTTGGAATTTCATGAGAAAATTATATTTTAAGGAACACTAGGAGTGCAGTGTCAGATCAGAGAAATTTCAGTGGGAGAAGAACCTTTTTTTTAAAAAGGAAATAAAAGCCAGAAGAAACTACAGAAACTCTACAAGTTATACTTGAAGGTCATGTCCCTCAAGTCTTATGAGGGCGCCACAGAAACAATCCCCTTGGAGATCATGTTGACTCCAGAATGAAACTACATACATAGGATTCATTCTCTGGACAATCATATCCCTGAGATGCATTCTAGGTATGATTTTGCTATCAACCACTGTACAATTAGGGTGGTCATTTTTGCAAATGGGATATAATAAATTGAGTTCAAAGCCAAGAGAAATTCTCTACTATGTTTCACACATATCATTTTCTTTGGGATTTGCCCTGGGGTGTTTTCAGTATTGTCTGGGATTTCCACTCACTACAGTCTTCATTATTCTACCAAAAAACAAAACAAAAAAAAAACAAAACAAAACAAAAAAACAATTAGAAGGGCAGTATTACCTTGGGAGAAATCAATCATAAACCGTACTTGGTGTTCCATGGAGTAACTTAAACTAAGGAGCTGCTCTAAACTTTGCTGATAAGTTTACTTTAATTGCTATCATTCTAACATGATTTATCTGCCCCATCCAAAGACCACACCTTGAAATAAACTTCTTCCTTAGCAAAAAGGTCAGCTTCAAGTTTCATTTGCTTTGTTGTTTGTTTGTTTATTAAGATGATGATGCCAGTATGGTGTCCTTACTTACTAGTTGACCTTGAGTCATGTCCTTCCTTTGATTTCTGCAACATGTTACTTTCTTACTTCCTAATTCCTCTTCATCTGCTACCCTCTGGGATCTGTGCCTGGAGCAACTCTGTTGTAGATTTTATGCTCCCAGTTATGCGTGTTCATGTGCTTGTAATTTAAACTGCTTATGAGCTCAGTATAACATGTACACTTTTCTAGGCAGAAAATCTCTCTCTTTATTGGAAAGCTAGCCTTATGGAGCATCTTGATGGGAAAATGTCCCCTGTAAAAAATAGTCCTCTCATATCTGAACTTTATTTGGTTTGCTCTATTTTTGCCATTGTGCTTGTACCATCCTTTCGTAAAAATATATATGTCCTGAGTAGTCACCTCTTTTTGGCAGGAGAAGCGATAGCAGTGCTACTGGATTAATTCTTCTGAACCATCCATATGTAATAAAAATTCAAATGAGAGTGAACTGGATCATCAGTTTCTATGAGGAATAATATTAGTCATTATATCCTGATCATTTTACATGTGAGCTTTCGAAATATCTTTGACCTTCATGTTTCTGCAATTAAACTTTTCTATGGCTCAGACTCTCAGACCAGTTGGCATGATAATTCAGTCAAGGTCTTTGGAATAACTAATCTGATTTGAGGAAGTCTTAATCACTTCCTCTTAAAAACAAGCTATTAAATGTATATATTTAATATGACTCACCATTCACATTCATATAGACACACTCAAATAGCTCTGTCCACATACAAAAACTATTATATGACTATTTCATCATTTCATAGATATTCAAAATTATTAATTTGCAGGATAGTACTTAGCTTTTATTATACAGGTCCACACTCTCCCATTATTTCACAGCAAAGGAGACTAGACCAGGGTATTGCTGGGCCGCAAGTGTTGGTTCAGATTTCAATAAAGAAACGTTGCCCCTTGTTTTTTTTCCTTTCTGTACGTCCAACAGGACAATGCAGTGTTACAGTAGTAGAATACACAGAGTTTGGAGTCAGTCTGGATCTTATAGTCCAGATGCCTGCAGGAGTTATCTAAAAACTTCAGCTGCCAAGTATCTAGATCCCTTAGGGCCCAGGAGGTTTCAGTGTCTCCTGCTGAGATAGATATGGGGGGTGAGCATTGCGGATCCCTCAGGATGAGAAAAACTAAGCTTGGATACAGCATTTCCTGTTGCTAGAAGGAAAGGAATTCTTTTCTTTGACCATGTGTTTGGGTAACTCAGAGAGGGCTCCTAGAAACTTTCTCAGGCAATTCTCATTGCTCCACAACTTCCTGATCAGAGCATGTTGTTATTTAATTGTTATGATGATAATGCTTAAAGTCCACACTGAGGCCTCACTATGCCATTATGACTGGTTTTTTCTATAGCAATGAATTATAGGTCAGAATCATGGCATATTAAGGATGTTTTTGACCCTACCAGTAACTACCTTGGATAGAGTCCAAGACAAGCTAACATTAAATGGGCTGCTCATTTTGAATTTGCATTATATAAAGAGGACTCAGGTATACTAATTTTAACTCATTCTGGGCTTATGTCCAGGTTGATGATATTTTTTTATACTGAACTTTCTACTTAGAGCCTACGTCTCAAGGCTAACTTCCTTTTAATATACATGGACGTAATGTCTGGTATTAATCCCTTCACTGTGTATTTACTAGATGCTGGAGATATGTGCCTGACATTGTGAGTGGGAGTGAGAAATACATAGGTCCCATGTTATATAGGTTACATGTTACACAGAAGTCTAGGTAGAATGAATTTTGGAACACTCAAATCTATGTTCTTATTTCAGCATTTTTGAAGAACATTATTGACATTTTGAAAGAGATAAATCACAAAATTGAGCTTAATTTTTATTTATATTAAAGTGACTATACCTCAATAAAAAGTTGATTTTTAGAACTGAATGTAAGTGAAAGTAATGTTACTGACTATCATTTTTATTATTCTGGATTTTACCCAAAGCAGGTTTATTTCAATTTAATACAGTGCTTGAAGAATTATACTAAGGTTTTATTTAAAAAGGCTTCCCTGAATTTTGATTGTAATCCCCATGACTCCACAAATATAAAGCACTGGCAATATTCAAATGTTCAACCTGGGGCTTAACAAATATAAAATAATAAATTCTGGACAAAAAACATTTCATGTGAGGAAAGCTAGACACATAAGAGCCATGAATAAAACATCAAATAATATGAAGCTATTGATTGACAGTCATAGATATTGTTATGTCTACTGCGAATGAAACTTTTATGATAACATGAGAACATCTTTTCACATTTCATCTGTAAACATGTTAAGAAATTAAAACTATCTGAAAGTTGTGTTACTATAGAGTTTTGTTTTTTGGTTTTTTTTTTGCAGTGAAGTGATATTAATATATATGTGCACTAGAAAAAGTCCCTCTAAAGTCAGGATGAATGAATTATGGAGGGGAGGAGCAGAAAGAGCCATCCTGGTCCAAACACTCTTTTTTTTCATACTCAACAGCTAATTTGCTCCGATCTTTTTGGTGTCTTCTATAAACATAAAACCATGTGTTAGGGATTACCTAGCATTTGTAAGAAAGTTTTAACCAGTGTGTAGGTTATGCTTGGTGAACAAGGTGTCTCTGTAACAAATAATCAGCTCTGTCATTACGGTATAGTTCAAAAGTGCTTATGAACAATTTGTAATCAAATGTGCATGGCTGTATTCCAATGAAATGCTAATGAACAGGCATCTCTCCGTAGGACCATAGTTTGCCACTTCCTGGTGTAGAAATTCCTCTTAGTTGAAAGAAACTAGGTAACAATTGGGATATTCAGCTCTTTTGTCCTGATGGGTACCAGGTTTTTAAAGAAGGTAGTGACTATCAAAAATTATCAACTGTTTAGGTTCTGTAATGCTAGTAATAAAACACATTTCTCAAGTTGCTCTATTTTAGCATTTAATCTTTAAGCTGGTTATTTTTAAATAGAGTTGTATTAGTTTAAAAAGTTTTGCTTCCACTAGATGAAACATTATTGAGTTAGTAAATATTTAAGGACAAAGAACTAGGTTGAACATTTTTAAGTATTTGAAATGTAAATTCAATGACAAAGAATAAAATGCAAAAGGATTTTATCCCTGTGAAAAAAAAGTCACCTAGGCAAGTAGGTGAAGACTACAAAAATAGTAATAAAATTAAATACAGGTGATTACTTTTTCTCAGGAATCCACATTAACATGATTGTTATATTATTTGTTAAATAAAGCTTTCCAAAATTATAAATAACGTGGTTACTTGTAACCCAAACTAATTTTAATGGAAATGAGCAAATCTTGGCAAATAGAACACATGTTTTGTATTACTATTTTTTGTGTTTTTTTACAGAGGATAAGAGATAGAAATTAAAAAAAAAAAGACTTACCAGTATAATAGAACACAATGACAAAAGACCGATACTGAGATTTGGTATAGAATAAGAACCACTACTGTTATTTTCCACTTACAAGATTTAGAAATAATTTGACCAACATTCTGTCCTATATATCTACCTTGAATTACAAAAGGAACATAAGAGAATTATCTCTTCTCTGTGTTTAGATCTTACACCTAATTCTATTTGCAACAATTTGTTGCATTAGTAGTTTTCTGTAATAAATAAGTAATGATAATCAATATTTAGGTAGCATAGGTTATGCTATGCTTTCTCAGACAGTCAAAACACACAGGCAGGAGGAGATGCATCTCCTATGTTCAGCTTTTCTTCCATCCAAATTATTTCCTCTATAAGGCTGTCAAACAGTGCCTATTAGGTATTTATTTCTCAATGTGAGTAGCTGAGGTTCTAAGAAGATTAATCTGAAGTGCATGGAACAGGTGGGTAAGTTCAGGGAATACCTATGGGTAAGGAAGTTTTGATTCTATATCTATAGCGAAGACATAAGAAGAGGACGATACGGCTGAATATCTAGTCGCTAAAGAACAAAGGAGGGATGTGTGAGTAGGTGCTGTACAATAACAGAAGAGGCAATGAATTAAGGAAACTACCTTCTTTTGCCAAGCTTAAAAATACTTTACATAGAAATTCATACAAGTTCAACAGAAAGGAAAACAAATATCAAACATTAAAAATAAGATAAACTTACATTTTTCAGTAGTTTGAAATATGGCTGTTTTTCTTTTTATCTTTAATTTTAATATTGAGCATATGCTCCTACAAGGGAAAAATACACTTTAGAAAACTTCAGAGTCTATTTCTTCATCTTTTAGTTTGCTTTCTAAAACAAATACACTTCTCTTTTTTTTTAATATAGATAAACTGTTTAAATGATTTTTTAAAATCCACGGATACATTTTGTGGAGAAAAACATGTATTGGCATTTATACAAACAACCTTTATGTTGCTTTAATGTTTTTTTTTTCCTCATTGGGATATTACTTTTGTAATTTTGGTAGGGGAATCTATACTAATAATCTATACTAATAAAAGGGTAATAAACTAATTAGACCAGATAGACTGGACGTTTCTGGACATCCATGTGGACGTCCTTCCGGACAAAGCCGCAGAAGCTGCCAGGGCGGAGGAGGGCCAGCAGGGGAAGGCAGCATTAGGACATCCCCTGAGGGCTCCCGGACTGTGAGAGGGGGCAGGCTGGACTGAAGGATGCGCCCCAGTGCATGAATTCTTATGCACTGGGCTTCTAGTATGAAGTATAAGAATATTTAGGTCTATTCCTAGTTCTTCAGGCTTGCCCCTTATACCTGCTCTTATACTTTATCCACGAATACTCTCTTCTTGACACATTAAATTTAGCTTTTTATGTGCCCACTTAACTGAAATAGCAATACAATTTACCCATTCTTGGCCACCATCCCAAGGCTAAATCTCTTTTTTCATTCTTCTTGACTTGTGTTGTTATCTGTGCAGTATGCTTCTCTTCTTCAAACAAACAACAGCAAAAAAGTTGTGTAAAGAAAATAATTGTATAAGTTAGATGAAAGATTATCCTCTTCTAAACAACTGCACTGCTCAATTGAATGGCCACTGTACAAGCATTTGGAAGAGAGATAACAGGTTATTAATTTTTTTAAACTACAATCTTTACTTGAAAATTTTATCCATCTACCTATCTGTGTAATCTTTGTTCTGTTAAGCTATTACTACATGTGATATAATCAAAACACACCCTGATTTAGGTCTCAGATTATTCCTTTAAGATATATTTGGTTTACTATGTAGGTTGGCTTCCTACTCAGTAGGCATGGAAGACACTTAATACTAACCTTTTAGTTTCTGGGCAGGTCCACAGGTCTCTCAGACATTTCCATAGTTGAGTACCTTTTCTTTAGTTCATTGACACAGGCAAATGAATGTCTTATCTGGGTAGTCAATGTAGCTCTCTCCCTAACTCCTTAAAATCCACTATTCATCACCAGCTTCCCTGCTGCTGTGTCTGCCAGGCCTTTGCACATGTTATGCAGGGCCAAAGTTACCCCACACTGGCTCTCTTTGTCTTTTGTTTTCACAGAATACACTCACGTATCCTTTAACTTTACAAGCATTGGGAAAGCAATCTCATCCCATCAAAAATTGGAGCAAAATATAACAAAACTCCCTCTGGCTCAGCAAATCAATAAGTAAGTTCATTGCTCTTGCTCTCTTGATTTTGTAGCCGAGTGTGAGACTTTTGTAGTTGAGAGTCCAAAATACCCCCTATCTACAAGAACACACACACATCAATGTGGGATGATGCTCACTACTGATGCTTACTTTCTGTAGAATTAAGGTGAAGTAGTTATCTCCCCAAACTCCCGCAGCCAAAAGAAAGGAGTCATGGGTCCTCAGTATCAGCTATCTCCATAAAATAAATATTTACAATTTTCTCCCACAGTTTTATTTATCTTTCCTTTATCTGCCTGAAGTGTTTCATACACAACTCATGAAACATATTCTCCAAGATTTATTTTGGAGAAATATGCATACAGGGAAGCTCTAATTTACACTTATTTTAGTACCTGGTATCTATTGTATTGGTACCACAATAGAAATAAGACATAAATTGTTCTGTTTTCTGTCACACATATAAACAAATATAAGGAAGACATTGATCAGATTAAAGTTCTCCTTTGTGCTACTACTATAGACAAACTTACCCCAGAAGCATAGTCAATTACTAATCTGTTCTCTATCCCCATAATTACATTTGAGAATAGTACATAAATGGAGTCAGACAATCCACTACATTTTGGAACTGGCTTTTTCATTCAACATAACACCTGCATTTATAAGTGGGTCATAGTATTTTGGTGTATCTTTTGTGTAATATTTTAGTGGTTTCTCCAGGTGTTACATTACACCTTCATAACTGATCAGAGTCTACTTAGTGCATTTTAATAAGTTGAGTTTAAAGTAGAAATCATTCATCACTTCAACTCTCTTAACCTTCTATCACAATATATATTATGAACCACATCAGAATATGATTTTTCATTCTGTCATTAAACATAATTTAGAAACTCAAAAGGAGAAACAAAACCTTTTGTTCTTTTCATTGTTGTTTCTTCCATTCTGAGGTTCTAAGATGTCAGATTTTACCCTTCTTTTCCACTTCTTGGTCTTTGTGAACATTCGTTTAGAATAGGTTTACTCATTACAAATTCTTAGTTTTGTGGGTGTGTTTCTTTTGTAGTTGAGAATTATTTCCTTTCCATTTCATTGAATGTAGAATTCAGTTTTGACAATTGTGTTTTGGAATTTAAAAAATGTTGTACCACTCCCTTCTGGGCTCCATGACCTCAAATAGAAGACCCTCTCATTCTGTTTTCCCCCTAAATGTAAGATGTCATTTATCTCTCATTGCTTTCAAGATTTTTGTCTTTAGTTTTCAAAGTTTGACTATAATGTGTTTTCATGAGGATATTTTAGGGCTCATATTATTTAAGGTTCATTCAGCATCTTGAATCTGTAAGCTTTTGCCAAATTTGGGAAATGATAAGCAACTTTTTCTTTGAAATTATTTTCAGCCTCACTGATTTTATCTCCTTCTCAGACTCCAAGAAGATAAATATTAGGCCTTCTGTTATAGGTCTATGAGCCTCTAATATGCTATTCATTTTTGTTGTTCTATTTTTTAAATTATTTATTTAAAATATGTGGGTTTTGTTCTATTTTAATTGTTTAGGTTAAATAATTTATATTTTCTATCTTTAAGTTTGTTAATTTTTTCTTCTTACCAGAAGAATTTTTTTCCTAGCTTTATTGACATGTTATTGACATATACTATATGTAGTTTTAAGGTGTACAATGCATTGTTTTGATACATGTGTATAATAAAAGGGATTATGTACCACAATAATGTTGATTAACACTTCCATTCTCTCACATAATTACCTTTTGTGTGTGTGTGTGTGTGTGTGTGTGTGTGTGTAATAACATTTAAGATTTATTCCATTAACAATGATCAAACAGTATTGTTAGTAACAGTCATTATATAGTGCATTAGATCCCAAGAATTTATTCATTTTATAGATGAAAATTTGTAGTCTTTGTCCAACATCTCCCCATTTCCTCCATCCTCAGCCTCTGGCAGCTACCATTCTATTCTCTCTTTCTTTTAAATCTTTTTTTTTTTTTTTTAGATTCCCACATAAAAGTGAGAATGTACACTATATGACTCACTTTCTGACTTATATAACTGCATTATGCCCTCAGATTTCATCCACGTTGCAACAAATGGCAGGATTTCCTCCATTTTATGTTTGAATATCATTTCATTATATAAAATACACAATTTCTTTATATAGTCATCTGTCAATAGACTGGGCACATAGGTTGTTTGTATGTCTTGGCTCTTGTAAATAATGCTATAGTAAACAAGAAAGTGCAGGTATCTTTTTAAGATACCAATTTCATTATATATATATATATATATATATATATATATATATATATATATATATATCGCCTATCTAATAAAAGATTAATATGCAAATTAGCCATCACTTTGCTACACCCACAAACCATGCCCGCCAGCCAATCAGGAGTGAGTATGCAAATTAACTCAACCAAGATGGCTGTGGCCACGGAGTGAGCAGGAGGCTTGGCTTTCCCCGGCAATGCAGGAAGCCAAGCTTTCTGCATACCCTGGCAGGCCAAGGCCTCCACTCAAGGCTACAAAGTTTCAATTATAGAAGATAAATAAATCCCAACAAAAATGGTGGCAGTCATGGAACTGGAGAGAGCAGGAGGCTTGGGTTGCCCCCAGTGATGGAGGAAGCCAAGCTTCCCACCCAGCCCTGGCCAGCCCTGGCCTCCACTCAAGGCTACACCATGGAAATCTGCTGGCTACTCATGGGGGAATTTCTGTGCATACCCAACCACATGACTGGGAGACATAATGCCTTCAAGCATAGGTGTGCGCCCACAACACTATGCTGTTAGCCAATCTCAACCTGGTCAAAGAGGCAAAAGAGAGACTGAGACTGTCATAGGGAGATTATTGCCTTCTGGCAAGATGCAAGTAGCCATGTCTCTGTGAGACACCACAGTAGCTGGAATCGAGGGGTGGCCTGATTAGTGATACCAAACGGGATCTTCCCCTTCATAGGGGCCTGGTGTCACAGGGGACATTGTGGGAAATAGAGGCACTGGCCCTAGGACAATGGCATATGTCCCTTTTGAATATGTTCTCTTCCTGTGTTTTCCAGTTTGGACTTGCACAGTTATTTGCCAGGGTTGGATCAAGGGGTGCAACTGTAACTTGTAGTTGTACTTGCTTCCTCAAGGGGATAGGAGGGCCATCCAGGGCCCATATGCAGTACCAGACCATGATCCACACTCCCTATTCCCCCTCTGCCAAGGGGGAAGGTGTGGGCAGCACCAAGGTTCCAGATGAGAACACTTTGGGTCACCATAGTTCACCTGTTGTTTTCACCTGTGCACGCAGTGTCTGGTGATAACTCCCAATCATTAAATCTAAGGGGGAGCCACCCATTTTCTTGGGCTGTTCATTCAGCAATCTGACTGCCAGCCATATACAATCATCTAGCTCAACCTTTTAGGCTAGGTGGGTCCACCCCTAGGAGCAGCTTGTCTTTTAGCAGGCTGTTACACTGTCCAATCACCCCAGCAGCTTGGGGATGATATGGAATGTGGAATTGCGAAGCTATGTCCTGGGCCTTGGCCCAGCTTTGTATCTCCTTCCCTGTAAAGTGGGTTCCATTATCACTTGCTATGCTAAGGGGTCACCCATAGGTGGACCCCAAGTGTTCCAACCTTCAGACAACTGTTTGTTGGGCAGCCTCCCTCGTAGGATAAGCAAAGAGGAGGCCAGTGGCAGTATCAACAGCAGTAAGGGCATACTTTAAACCCTGGTCCACAGGGGGAGGCCCAATAAAATCCACCTGCCAATGTTGCAAGGGGGCTCCCCCTCTGAGGATATGGCCCTTTTTCTCCTGGAGGCCATATCAATGGGGGTGTGGCCAGGCACAGTAGGGACAACCTTGTTCTGTAGTGAAGGCCTCCCCCAAGACAGGGCCAGGCCCCAACATTTAGCCACTTGTATCATTATCCGTGGTACCATGTGCCCCAATTTCTAATGAAGCCCCCAAGCCTGATCTTTGGGGGAGAGTACTACCTCCCAAATCCTTGCAAGGCCTCTGCCTCATCATTTCCTGGGGCCAACAGTGGTCAATGGTCACTCAAATGATATATTGTTGCCTCTTTGGTGGTCCCTATTTCCCAGATATCCTTCCACATTTCCTGTCCTCACACGAGGCCATGTCCTATCATCTATTCTTATTTGTGCCATTGTGGCAACCACAAAGTCAAGCCTTTAAAGACAGCCCAGCTTTCTATTCCAGTGGCCAAAGGGCCAGGATTTTTTTTGTCAAAACCATCCAGACTACTTGCAATTCAGCCCATTGGCCATTTTGCCAAATTCCAGAATTGAACCATAGTTCATCGGTATCTAAACAGACTAGGGAGTAGCTCCTCCATAGGAGCTTCATCCTTAGACACATTTTCATAAATCACAGGTCCCCATATGATTTGTGACTACTGGAACAGGAGGCTTGTCCTTATAGCTGCCCGCTGTTCTAGTTAGTTCCCCTGCCCTTTGCTAAAGTTTGTGTTTGTGCCACTCCTGACTTGGGCTTGGTTAGCCAAGTCCTAAGCCCACCGGCTATAAGATAAGCTATCTTTACAAGCATTTATCCTTTGTGGATGGGGGTGGAGGCAGTACCATGGGTTTCTTCACCTTGTTTGTCTGGAGTGAGATGGTTATTATCTAAAAGTTATTGCCTTTCTGGGTTGTCTTTTTCCTGGTTTTTACGGAGAGCAGGGTTTTCTTGGCTGCTTTTTTATTGTTGTTATTGTTTACATTGGCTTTTCCAAGTTGCTCTGTTTGTTTTTGTGGGTTTTTTGTTTGTTTGTTTGTGTGGTTTCTTTATATCAAGTCTGGGATATATGGAGGCAAAAAGTAAAAATTAAAAAAACATTAAGTGTAATGGTCAGTTTTATGTTTCAACATGGCTTGCTATCGTACCCAGTTTTTTAATCAAACATTAATCTCAGTGTCACTGTGCAATTATTTTCTACATGAGATTACAGTATAATCAATTTACTTAAAGTAGATTATTCTAGATAATCTGAGGAGTGTGAATTCAATAAGCTGAAAGGCAGTAAAAGCAAAATTGAGCCTTCTTTGAACAAAAAAATTCTGTCTGTGGATGCTGCTTGAGCTTATATGTGACTGTTCAGTCTGCATTTCCTGACGGTCTTCTCTATGGATTTGGAACTTTCCAAGCCAGCCTCTATATCACATAAGCCAATCCCTCACAATAAATGTTTTGGTATAAGGGAGTTGTATAGTACTGAAGAAATGCCTAAAAACATGGAAGTGACTTAGAACTGGATAATGGGTAGGGGGTGGAAGAATTTTTGGGAAGCATCATAGAAAAAAAACCTAGCTTGCCTTGACCAGACTGTTGGTAAAAATGTGGATGTTAAAGACCTCCAGTGAGGACTCTGGAAACTTAGGAGCATGGTAGAGGAATCCTGTATTGTCTTACAAAATCCATATATCATTACAAATAAAATTTTGGCAGAAATACGAATGTTGATTATTCTGATGAGCACTCAAAAAGAAATAAAGAACATATTACAGGAAACTGGAGGAAAGGAGATCCTTATTATGCAGTAGAGAAAACTTTGCTGAATTAGTACTACATTTACCTAGAAGCCAGTTTTGTAAGTAATGAACTTGGTATTTAGCTGAGGAAATTTCCAGGAACATATTTCAAGGTTGAAGTCCTAACTGCCAATACTTCAGAATGTGACCTTATTTGGAGATAGGGTCTTCCTGGAGGTAATCAAGTTAAAGTGAGATCATTAAGATGGGCTCTAATGCAGTGTGACTGGTGCCCTTACAAAAGAAGTTAATTTGGACACAGGCATGCACACAGAAGCAATGCCAATGAGACACTATAAGAGGTCTGCAACAGATCCTGCTCTCATCCTCCCAGAAGTTTTTGAACTTCTAGCCTCCAGGATTGTGAGACAGTAACTTTTTGTTGTTTGTTTAACAACAACAACAACAAAAATCCCTCCAGTGCGCAGCACTTTATCATGGCAGCCCTAGAACACTAATGCATACAGAGAACAGATTTCAAAGGAATGGATAGAGAAAGGGAAATGGTAATTAGATTGCCTCTTTCAGCCATTTGATCCTCCCAACCAGTATCTGCCATGTGTCTGAGGTCTCCAACTTTGCTGCTTTTTATGCAGCCTAGCATTTCACTGGAAATTAATAATCTTACTATTTAAATTATTTTGTGCCACAGAGATAGTATAGACATGAGCAGGCCCTGGAGTCCAATTGCCTGGGCCTGCATCCTGACTCTGACATCTATTCTGTGTGTGTCTCATTTGGCAAGTCATTTACTGCAATGTGCTTCAATTTCCACATCTTTAAAAAGTTCACAGCAGTCGTCTCACTCCTAATATTCCATCGAGGATAAAATGAGATCATCAAAATTAAATGCTAAGCATAGTTTTCTTTTATGTCCCTTTTTTTAAACTTTATTATACTCTCTTGGAAAAGATTCAAACTCACTTCTGTAGCTGTTGCACCTGGTGAATAGTAGAGTTTAATGATTAAGAGCATGGATTTTATAGAAGATGAGCCAGTGCTTAAATATCGGCTATGCCACTTACTAGTACTTGGTTTGTGATCAAGAGTAAAATATTAAATGTCAGATTTGTTGTGGGTTTTAGATAAAAATCATGTTATAAATTATTCAGCTGTTGCTGGACACATAGTAGTATTCAATATTTAGTAAATATTTTGGGTACAACCCAAGCTTTGCTTCAAAGTCAGCTCTTTCTTATGATTCATCACATACAGAGCTGAGGTCAGCTGTTTGTACCAACTTTAATTTTGATATTCTTCCTCCAATTTTGGCTCATTTAATTCAGACTTTTCAAAATTCCACGATGAGCAATCATTCCTCCTCCTGTGTGTCTGCCCTCATTTTCATCACATCACGAATAAACTACAAGTTCTGAGCTTTTAAACACCTATCTCTGTTCATACCTGACCCTTGGTCTCCAGAATCCTGTATTTCCAGTCTTGTTCTTATGTCACCAGTGAGCATACTTTGGTATAGAAATGTTTCTAATGATTTCCTTCTTCCATATATTTTTCTTTCATTAATTTTAATGTTGCTTTTTCAAATAGCCTTCAATTTATCAGTTATTTGACATTCGGTCTCTTCTATTCCAAGAACAGTTTGAATAAATTTATCCTGGAAATGCCTCCTTAGGCTCATTACATTGAGGATTTAGAAACTGTTGTTTTCTCAGGCATGTTTTATGCCACCATTCTTAACAGGTCGCCGTACAGATTTAAATTTAATTTTTAAATATATTTGTTTTTAAGTGTTGTTAATGGTTGAATGTTGTCACTCTCCCAAATTCATATATTGAAGTTCCAACTCCCCAGTATCTCATAATATGACTGTATTTAGAGAGAGGGCCTTTAAAATGTAATCACGGGCCGTGGTTGGTGTTTCTCAGTTGTGAGTGCTTCGGCCCATGCTCTGAAGGATCCAGGGTTTGATCCCCTGTGAAGGGAGCATACCTGGTTTTCGGATTTGATTCCCACTTCTGCTTAGGTTGTGTGTGGAAGGTAACCAATCAATGTGTCTCTCTCACATGAATGTTTTAATCTCTCTCTCTCACTCCCTCTCCCTTTCCCCTTCCTTCCACTCTATTTTTTTTAATTGATTTTGGAGAGGAAGGGAGAGGGAGAGAGAGAGATAGAAACATCAATAATTGTCTGACTTCTGCAGGCCCCCTACTAGGGATCAAGCCTGCAACCCAGGCATGTGCCCTGACTGGGAAGCAAACCAGTCTCCTTATTCATAGGTCCATGCTCAACCACTGAACCACACTGTCTGGACCCTTCTACTCTCTTTAAAAAATCAGTGGAGAAAATATCCTTGGGTGAGGAATTAAAACAACAAAAGATGGAGGAGAATCCAAGATGGCGGCATAGGTAAACACCTAAACTGCTGCATCCCGCAACAATTTCAAAACTACAACTAAAAGAAAAAACGTCTATCACCCAGAACCACGGGAAAGCTGGCTGAGTGGAAGTTCTACAACTGGAAGGAAAGAGAAAAGAGCATTGAGACGTGCACAAGCGCTGAAAAGCTGAGGTACAGAGGCGCATGATCCGGGCTGGCGGCGGGCGTTGCTTTTTTCAACCTGAAGGGAGACAAGCCCCTGATTACTCTGAAATACAGTTTCTGGGGAGACGCAGGGGACCCAAACTCCTACGGGGAGAAGCTGGACTGTCTGCCAGTGAGGGTGGCTTGCTTGCAGAGCTGCGCACAGGAATAATTGTTTACGCCACTGGGGCACGGGACTGCCGACAGGGACTCAGAGCCGGCTAACTAGCAGCCATTGCTGTTTGCCACGCCCTAGCCTAGTGACACCCTGAGACCCCGCCCTGCACAACCTACAAACCCACCCAAGATCTAAGCAGAGGCTTTTGCATAAGAAAGCCCTGCCCTATCGCAGCTTAACCTAGCAAACCTGCAGCCCTGGTCAGACAGCTCCAAAACCTCCAAACCCCAAGCAAAGAGGAGAAAAGTGTAGCTCTCACTGTAGCTCCTGCTGGGTGGCCTCAGACAGTAGCTGACCTGCACCCCATTGGAGATCCAGAAGCCAGTGTACCTAGTGGTCAGTGTGAGACACCAGATGTCAACTCCTCACATCCATAAGTGACACATTCAAGAGGCAGACTCAGTGAGCACCAAAGCCCCACTGAAACAAGTCCTGCCCCATAAGCGTGTCTTCAGCGCAGCAGTTCTTCCATTATAGACACAGCGAGTGCTCACAGCTAATTGGCCTGGAGGTCAATTCCTCCCAGTGTACCAATGGCAATTAAGGCTTAACTACACCAAGACTTTGCACTCAGCCCACAAAGGGGTGCACCAAGAGCATCCACCTCATGTAATTGAGGAGGCTGAGCTACTGCCCCCTATAGATCACCTACCACACAAAGCTACTCCATCAACACAGGGAAGCAGCCAAAATGTGGAGACAAAGAAACATGTCACGAATGAAAGAAACAGAGGAAAGCAAACTACTGGATGACATAGAGTTCAGAAACACATGTATAAGGTTACTCAAGAATCTTCTTAAAACCGCTGAGAAACTTGATGAGACCTTCAAGGAGCTTAATGAGAATGCCAAAAAATGGAAAAGGATCAGTCAGAAATGAAGCATACACTGTCTGAAATAAAGAATATACAGAAACTCAACTGTAGATCAACGTACCCCAAGAATCAAACCAAAGATCTGAAATATGTGGAAACAAAAAACATCCAACCAGAAAAACAAAAAGAAAAAAGAATCCAAAAATATGAAGATAGTGTAAGGAGCCTCTGGGACAACTTTAAGCGAACCAACATCTGAATTTTTGGGGTTCCAGAAGAAGGGAGAGAGCAAAATATTGAAAACCTATTAGAAAAAATAATGACAGAAAACTTTCCCTACCTGGTAAAAGAAATAGACTTACAAGTTCAGGAAGCGCACAGAACCCCATACAAGAGGAATCCAAAGAGGACCACACCAAGACACATCATAATTAAAATGCCAAGGGCAAAAGACAAAGAGAATATTAAAAGCAGCAAGAGAAAAACAGTTAATTACCTACAAGGGAGTACCCATACAACTGTCAGCTGATTTCTCAACAGAAACTGTGCAGGTCAGAAGGGAGTGGCAAGAAATATTCAAAGTGATGAACAGCAAGAACCTACAACCAAGATTACTCTACCCAGCAAAGCTATCATTCAGAGTTGAAGGTCAGATAAAGAGCTTCACAGACAAGAAAAAGCTAAAGGAGTTCATCACCACCAAACCAGGATTACATGAAATGCTGAAGGGTATTCTTTAAGAAGAAGAAGAAGAAGAAGAAAAAGGTAAAGATAAAAATTATGAACAACAAAATGACATCAAATACATACCTACCAACAAGTGAATCTAAAAATCAAGTGAATAAAAAATCTGAAGAAAAGAATGGACTGGTGAATATAATAGAATCAGGGACATAGAAAGGGAGTGGACTGACGATTCTCAGGGGAAGCAGGTGTGAGGGGTGTGGGAAGAGATTGGACAAAAATCTTACTCCTATGGATGAAGACAGTGGCGGGGGGTAAGGGCATGGGGTGGGGTGGGGAATCAGGTGGAGGGGAGCTATGGGGGGAAAAAAAGAGGAACACCTGTAATAATCTGAACAATAAAGATTTATTTTTTAAAAAAAAAACAACAAGAACAACAAAAGATGTAATCATGGTAAAATGAGATCATATGCTGGGCCTTACTCCAATATGACTAGTGTCCTTAAAGAAAGAGATTAGAACAAAGACACACCACATTGTGAAGATACAGAAGATGACAATCTACAATCCAAGGAGACAGGCATTAAAAGATACCAACTTTGACCACACAATTACTGTCAACCCTCCAGAATAATGAAAAAATAACTTTCTGTTCTTTAAGCATCTCAATCTGTGGTATATGTTATGAAAGCCCTAGCAAACTAATACAAAAATTTTATGAGTATACACAAAATAAGATATCTTTTGTTTTTCTTTTGGAGAAAACTTTGTCTTTGTAGAATGATGGAAGTCATTATCTGCCCCAATCAGTGAATAGTGCACTTGGTCCCATAAAAAAGCAAATTGATAACACAAAAGATAATATTGATTGTTGCTAATTCTAACTTTATTTGCATTTGTGTTTAGAAGGAAGTTTTTCAGTTCAAGGTTTCTCCTCTTAAATTATGGCACTGTTCTTACTATTGATTGAAGACTGGGCCTCAAATGGCCAAATTTGAATTATTTAGTATGGCTGATATTAAAGTAAATAAGATAATACAAATTTAACAGGAAATTTTGGAAGGATTTTTTTAAATACTAAAAATATTGCATGAGCAGTTCTGAATTACCCAATAAGTAAATAAAACATGTTAAAGGAGAAAATTAGGAATTGATTAACTTAAACAAAGATATGCAATCATAAAATTTAGAAAGTATTTTAATTTGGGTATTCTTGAAATTTTTTGTCTTAATTTTGAATATTGTCCTTCTTTTAACAAGGACAATAAATTTCTTCCAAGCTTAGCATTTTCTGAAAATCCTGGTTTAGCCCCACATGCAAATTATCCATTAGCATATATGAAAAACATTTTCAGGCCCTTGTTTTTTTGTTTGTTCCTTGCAAGATTTGGGGTTATATTCTAAGAAAAGTAACCAGCCTTCTAGAATGCTCTATTTCTAGCTTTGGTTTTATAATTTCCAGTTAGTCTTATAACATCAAGTTTTTCCCTTAAAAAAAAAACTATCCTATATAATAAAAGCCCCACAACCAAATGGCAGAACAACCAGAATGACCTGTCAACCAGTCGCTATGATGTGCACTGACCACCAGGGGGCATACGCTCGATGTAGGAGCTGCCCCCTGGTGGTCAGTGTGCTCCCAAGGTGGGAGGTCCACTGGGCTGACCGGGATGAGTGGCACTTCCACAGCAGGCCCATCCCCACAGGCCACACCCCCCACCAGTGCACGAATCCTGTGCACCTGGACTCTAGTTCTTCTATAATTGTCAGAGTAATCTATTCACATTATAAATCTAATATGAGATCATGTTATGTCCCCTACTTTTTAACACTTTTCTCATAAGCTTTTTTCTCTAACTCTGCTGAGCTTCATCTGAAGCACTTGATGCAGTCTACAAGCCTGATCCACCCAGGTTTTCTTTGCTTTGTAAGTGAGGCTCAAAGTCTGCATTTTATTTAGTCTCCAAGGTAACTCAAATGCAGGTAATCTATAAACACAATGAAAAAATACCAGATAAAATCAAAGGCCTCATGGTTTATTGTTTCCTTAAAAGTTTTGTTGCTGTTTCCTATTTTGTATTATTTATTCTCAGACCAAAAACACTGATAGTTTCTGCATGTTCTATCCCATTTTTGAATTCGCTAATGTCATAGCCTGTGTTAAACTTTTCCCACCCCCCTTCCCATGTTTAATTGCTATTCATTTTCTTTTTATAAATATACCAGAATATTAAATATGTGAACATTTCACATGATCTATTTTTCCTCAACTATCCTCTGTAGGTTAAGAAGCCATCTTCTTTGTTTTCTTCATTTATAATTTTTCAACTTTTACCATTTGATGTTGCCAATATCTCTTTACTTTTCTGTCTCATTTATCAGATAATGAATAGTATTCTTGAAGATTATAATATTCAAATTCTTGTATCTCTAGTGCTTTGTAAAACACCTTGCATGGTAGGCATTCAATACATCTTTGTTGAAATACACTGCTTTTTAATTTAATAAATTATATAAACCATCACACACAGATATTCTACTACATTTTTAATCTTTTTCAAACATGTAATATAGTATTACACTATAATAATAAAACTCTTATTTTGCTACAGAACATAAATGGTCTTATAAGACCAGATTTTATGTCTTCAAACACACATTCTGTTTACTCAAAGGATAGGTACTTAGGAGTAAAAGTTGTCAGCAGTTTAATAGAAAATAGCCATAACTTTGCAATTTTTGGCATAAAAGCTAAGAAATAACTATGTCTTATTTGTATGTACATCGAGAATCTAGGTCACTAGACACTCCTTACTTGGACTGAAGCTGGGCCAAGGTAGGCCAACCAGCCTGTTCTCTAGCAAAATATGCCATGGGATGCTCAATGACCACAAAGGGTCAGAACTTCAGCTTTATGTCTCATCCAATAAAATTTCTTGTCCCTCAAGACATTAAAATAAAGGGTGAGTCATAAGGAAATCAATAGTGTTATATTCAAACAAGGCTATTTAGACCAAAACACATTCCATTTTCTCATTAGCCATGGAGCCCAAATGGGCGGGTGGTAGAGAGTGGGGGTAGAGGATTTGCATTCATTTAAAACTGCACACAATGGAACTGCAACTCCCCACTGCCTGGTAAAGGCTCCGAAGTGCATGCAATTCAATATAATTTATTAAAACTAACTTGAAAAATGCATGTTGTTTCCTTCCACTTATTCAATAATTGATTAATTATAGCTTGCTTCATTTCTCTTAGTGACATTTCCAGTGTCATACTTTTTTAAAAGTTTAGTTGGCTTTCGGAATTGTATTAACTAAATTTTTTAAATATTTGAGGAAATTTTAAAAATGATAATACACTAATTATCTGTCATTAATTGGGATATATGGATATATTGCTTATAATTTATAGTGCTTTCCCCATGCAAAACAGTGGCCATGTAACTAGAAAGACAAGATGGTTGTTTACATTCTGAAAACTTGTTCATACCTACTTCAATGTTCTGTAATGGAAACATAATATGAGTCATATATATAATTTTAAATTTTATAGTAGCCATATTAAAAATATAAAAGTAACAGGTAAAATTAATTTTAGTGCTATATTGTATTGAACTTCATATACCCAAAATATTTTTTTAAATAAATCTTTATTGTTCAGATTACAGGTGTTCCTCTTTTTGTTTTCCCCCTATAGCTCCCCTCCACCTGATTCCCCACCCCACCCTACCCCATGCCCTTACCCCCTGCCACTGTCTTCATCCATAGGAATAAGATTTTTGTCCAATCTCTTCCTGCACCACTCACACCCGCTTCCCCCTGAGAATTGTCAGTCCACTCCCTTTCTATGTCCCTGTTTCTATTATATTCACCAGTCCATTCTGTTCTTCAGATTTTTTATTTACTTGATTTTTAGATTCACTTGTTGGTAGGTATGTATTTGATGTCATTTTGTTGTTCATAATTTTTATCTTTACCTTTTTCTTCTTCTTCCTCTTCTTAAAGAATACCCTTCAGCATTTCATGTAATCCTGGTTTGGTGGCAATGAACTCCTTTAGCTTTTTCTTGTCTGTGAAGCTCTTTATCTGACCTTCAACTCTGAATGATAGCTTTGCTGGGTAGAGTAATCTTGGTTGTAGGTTCTTGCTGTTCATCACTTTGAATATTTCTTGCCACTCCCTTCTGACCTGCATAGTTTCTGTTGAGAAATCAGCTGACAGTCGTATGGGTACTCCCTTGTAGGTAACTAACCGTTTTTCTCTTGCTGCTTTCAAGATTCTCTCTTTGTCTTTTGCCCTTGGCATTTTAATTATGATGTGTCTTGGTGTGGCCCTCTTTGGATTCCTTTTGTTTGGGGTTCTGTGCGCTTCCTGGACTTGTTAGTCTATTTCTTTCGCCAGGTAGGGAAAGTTTTCTGTCATTATTTCTTCTAATAGGTTTTCAGTATTTTGGTCTCTCTCTTCTTCTGGCACCCCAAAAATTCGGATGTTGGTTCGCTTGAAGTTGTCCCAGAGGCTCCTTACACTATCTTCATATTTTTGGATTCTTTTTTCTTTTTGTTTTTCTGGTTGGGTGCTTTTTGTTTCCTCATATTTCAGATCTTTGGTTTGATTCTTGGGGTACGTTGATCTACAGTTGAGTTTCTGTATATTCTTTATTTTAGACAGTGTATGCTTCATTTCTGACTGATCCTTTTCCATTTTTTGGGCATTCTCATTAAGGTCCTTGAAGGTCTCATTAAGCTCCTCAGAAGTGTCATCAAGTTTCTCGGTGGTTTTTAGAAGATTCTTAAGTAACCTTATAAATGTGGTTCTGACCTCTATGTCGTCCAGTAGTTTGCTTTCCTCCGTTTCTTTCATTCATGACATGTTTCTTTGTTTCTGCATTGTGGCTTTGTGTGGTAGGTGACCTATAGGGGGCAGTAGCTCAGCCTCCCCAATCACCTGATGTGGACGCTCTTGGTACACCCCTTTGTGGGCTGAGTGCAAAGTCTTGGTGTAGTTAAGCCTTAATTGCTCTTGGTACACTGGGAGGAATTGACCTCCAGGCCAATCGGCTGTGAGGACTCACTGTGTCTATAAGAACTGCTGTGCTGGAGACACGCTTATGGTGCAGGACTTGTTTCGGTGGGGCTTTGGTGCTCGCTGAGTCTGCCTCTTGAATGTGTCACTTATGGATGTGAGGAGTTGACATCTGGTGTCTCACACTGACCACTAGGTACACTGGCTTCTGGATCTCCAATGGGGTGCAGGTCAGCTACTGTCTGAGGCCACCCAGCAGGAGCTACAGCGAGAGTTACAGTTTTCTCCTCTTTGCTTGGGGTTTGGAGGTTTTGGAGCTGTCTGATCCAGGCTGCAAGTTTGTTAGGTTAAGCTACGATAGGGCAGGCCTTTCTTATGCTAAAACTGCTGCTTGGAGCTTGGGTGGGTTTGTAGGTTGTGTGGGGCGGGGTCTCAGGGCGTCCCTAGGCTAGGGCGTGGCAAACAGGGATGGCTGCTAGTTAGCTGGCTCTGTGTCTCTGACTGCGTCCTGTGCCCCAGCGCAGTAAACAATGATTCTTGTGCGCAGCTCTGCAAGCAGGCCCCCCTCACTTTCCGACCTACTGGCAGACAATCCAGCTTCTCCCCGTAGGAGTTTGGTTCCTCCGCGTCTCCACAGAAACTGTATTTCAGAGTAATCGGGGGCTTGTCTCCCTTTGGGTTGAAAAAAGCAACACCTGCCGCCAGTCCAGATCTCGCGCCTCCGTACCTCAGCTTTTCAGTGCTTGTGCACGTCTCAATGCTCTTTTCTCTTTCCTTCTAGTTGTAGAACTTCCACTCAGCCAGCTTTCCCATGGTTCTGGGTGATAGACGTTTTGTATTTTAGTTGTAGTTTTGAAATTGTGGTGCGAGGCAGCAGTTTAGGTGTTTACCTACGCCACCATCTTGGATTCTCCTCTACCCAAAATATTTTCATTCCAACATGCAATCAGTATAAATATTATTAATGAAATATTTAACATTCTTTTATTTGTAATACTAGAGGCCCGGTGCACAAAATCCGTGCACAGGTAGGGTCCCTAGGCCTGGCCAGCAATCAAGGCCTATCAGAGCCTCCCGGCTACTAGCCAGGGCCTTTCTTCCCCAGCTGCCAGCAGCCCACCAGAGCCTTCCTTCATTCTGCACCACCCCCTGGTGATCATCATACGTCATAGTGAGGAATCGAACTCCAGGTCTCCTGGTTGAACTCCCAAGGGGACACTTTGCATATTAGCCTTTTATATATATAGACCTGTTTGAAATCTGGTATTTTACACTTGTAGCACATCTAAATTAACACTAGCCTCATTCCAAGTGTTTAGGTGACTATCATAGCAGACATCACAGCTCTACTTAATCTAATCTAACTTAGTGGCACCAACTTCTTTTTGAAGTTGCAATGATACCATTGCAATTTGCATAGCTATTAATAATAGAAAAGGAGCAAAGGGAATGTCAGATATTATTGGCATGTCATTTAGACAGCTTCATCAGGAAGCTACAACTTTAGACTCCCCAGGGGTCTAAGAAAGGGAAGATAGATGCACACCCAGTAAAGTTGGACTGACTAGTTATAAGTTGATATTATTTTGGCCAATATATCTACCCACTAAGTACTAAGTGGGTAGGTATGTTTGCCAGCAGAGATGATTAGATGGAATGGGCATGGCCATGGAAAGACTTGGGCTATTTGGAAGCTCACTCTCTTGGCTCTCTGGGTTCCTCTTGGCACGTTGTCCTTGGTCCTGGCTTCCAGGGCTCTTTTGCTCCTGTTTCCCTGCATTGGCCAGCATGGCCTTTGTCCATTTGGACCCCACACACCGTGAACTAATGGACTCGGCTAGCCTGATGCTGGACTGGACCCAGCTACAACATGGAAAGGAAACTCTGGACACTGGCTCTGATTATCACTCTACTGAAACCGCAGCTACACTTATATGACTGGACAGAATGCAATGGGACTTTGGAAACCCAGTGACTTAATTCCCCAGTAATAAAATCACTAATTCTCCCATGTGAGTCTCAGAAAATTCATTTTCTCTGGATATAGTAAGAAGTCCACCCCTCCTCACCCAGTACTCAGTGTGGAAGAGCCCCCCCCCCCCCCCACTTCATCTGATATCAGTTGGATTTCACCATGGTCCAAATTTGTAAATCTCTTGAACATTCCTCTCTCTGACCATAATACCACCATCAAAACTACAACAAAAAAAAGTGTTATTTATTTTCTTCAAAATGTCTGCAGACTTTTCAGAATGTGGTAGGTTATGATCAGTGCTCAGAGAGCAATTAGCATTTGAATTAAGCCACATGAAGAAATCAACATGAAATTACTCATTTAAACAGCTGCTAAGTGGTGTTAATTGCTGGCTGTAGACCAGAGGCTGAACAATTTTCTGTGTATTGTACAAACAGAACAAAATAAAATAGAAGTTAAAAGGAAAGTATTATTCTCATTTTAATAAGGTACAGTACTTGATGATATAATGCATCCTTATAATTGTTGATGTAAGAATGTCCAGACCTGCAGAGAATTTTTATGAGTTATCTGAACCAAACTGAGGACATGCCTTGAAGCAAGATCTCAATACACTGAGAAAAATGCTTCTCCAAATGACAGTTTGCAATTTCTTTCCTGCTTTTGGAATTAAGGAGGGAACATAAGGAAGATTACATGAAGGTGGGAGAAAGCAAAGCAGAGATTAGATTACAGGACAGTTAACAAGATTGTGTGCTCTCTTAAGGATGGGTAAGCTTCTGCAAAGAGACATTCCTGTGGTGTGTTAACCTAGATGCACAGAAGCAATGGGCAGGACTTGCTTAAGGCAAAGATCAACCTTTTACTGAAGAAGTTATAGGCCTTGGCCATGACTACCTAGCATGACCTGCCCATTTGGAAATTTATGATCAATTTGCTTTGTGAGGTTACTTTCCATAGAACCCCCTTATTTTATCTCCATAACTTCTGTCATTTATTTAATTGACCTTAAACAGGTAACATTTATGGGGAAAATAAGGTTGTTCATTGTCATTTTCAAATAATAAATTTAGAAACATTTATACATACATACATTTGGATGCTTTAAACATAAGTTTATAAAACTGTCGATAGAGTTCTTGATATTTAGATTAATTAGGATGATGTGTGGCTTAAAGGTTGCAGGAAGCTAGAAATTATAAAGCCTGGTCAAATTAGTTATATTTAAAACTGTCCAAAAGAAATGGAATGTATTAGATCATTAGACTACGCTGAATGAGCTAAGATCTCTCAGTATTTACTAACACCTCATTTTTTTTAGTTAGTTCTTGAAATGGTGGTTAGAAAAATGTAATGGGTTTCCATTTTCAATCAGTAAGACTGTAAAACAATAAACTGATCACATGGAAAAATTAAAAGTATTCAGTTATTTAATGGTAAATGTGATCATTATAATTTATTCTATTAATGTGTATTGTTAAAATGAAAATATTGATTTAATGTAGAATATTTCATGGTCTAGTTTAGGATATAAGTTGATATTATTTTGGCCAAGACTACTTGATAGATCCTCCCTTCCCCCAACTGATGGATAAAGAATGACGTAAACTCCATTCCTGAACACCTAACCAGGCACCTTATATGGACTAAACATTGAACCACCAATCAGCACCTGACAAATATCCTGAACCCCAATTTCTAAAGTCCCTAATTGTGTGCCTTATATGGAACCACCAATCAGCGTGTGCCAAGAAGCCCCATCCCTTCCGTTTCCTCCCCTCAAAAGGTGCCTCCATCCCCGCATGTGGGCTCTTTTCCACCTGGAATATAGCCCGGCAGGGTCTTCTCCTCTAATAAAGCCTGTGTCCTGGACTCCGGCCCTCTGTTCCATCTATCACTACTCACATACAGAGGCCCCTTGATTTCTTATTCTATACAACAATCTTGATCAGTTTAGCTTTAGGACATGAGCTTCCCAGGCCTGTAATACATCATGTACATTTTGAAGGGTACTAGTGGGTAGGTATATTTGCCACCTGATATATGCTGCAAATTTATCTTTTTTTATGAGGTCATCTCTCAACACTAGCCAGATTATTCAATATTGATCCTGATAGCTTCAATATTCCTGTCAGTTTCACTAAATTCTAGGCATATTTCTTTCCTACATAGGCCTCTGACCCCAACCCTGCCCCCCTTTTTCTTAGAGCATTTACTTAAAAAAACCACAACACTATATTCCTTAAATGTTTATATTCCAAATAGATAGTTCCCAGGTCTTTGAGAAAGACGTTGCTGTTTTATAAAGCTGGTAAAATGATTTACCAATAAAAACATATTTAAAAAATATTTTTCTAATGTAAGTAATCTAAGAAAGGGGAGAGCAAGAAAACTCCTTTTCCTTATTTTCAACAGGGAAAATTGTCTCTTATTTTTAATTTATTTTTGCCCTTACTGAACTATTATTTTCATTAAATAAAAAAAAGCTAAAGAAATACACTTTACAAGAAAGCATGAGAGTCATCTATTTACAAATTGAAGGCAGAGTCAATAAAATGATCCTGACTGTATTGATTCTATGTGTAGTGTATATATGAAGGTTCAGTGTTATGGATTAAATATCTGTGTCCCACCCACCAAAATCTATATACTGAAGCCCTAGCCCCCAAAGTGATGATAGTAGAAGGTGGGGCCTTTAGGAAGTAATTAGGTCTTGAGGGTGGAGCCCTCATAAATGATATTAGTACCCTCATGAGAACAGACTGGAGAGAGCTTATTTCCTCTCTTTCTCTCTGCCATGTAAAAACCCAGGGAGAAAGCAATGAGAATAGATTTCTCCACAGATACTGGTTCTGCTGACACCTTGATCTTCAAATTTTCAGCCTCCAGAACCGTGAGAAGAAAAAATAAAAATAAGCCAACTAACCTATGGTATTTTTATTAAGGCAGCCCAAACTGACTAAGATAATCAAGTTGGAGAATTCCATTGCCCAGAACACAGCACATGAGACACTCTTCCACTACTCTATGCATTTTGGTTTAAGCAATATAATTTTCTTGTTTTTCTATTCATTTTATAGTATGTATTATGTTATTTTCTAAAAAACTAAAAAACAAATGCAAAACATAGCTCTAAGGAAGAAAATACAAATAATTGATAATAAACTGTTAACATTTTTGGTGTATTTTCCAGAAGTATTTTGTATTCATACATTTTAAGTACATTGTTATTAATATTATTAATATATGTTTTTGGTCTGCAATTATTTTAATTTCTTCAGTATATTTAGTGTATTATATTGAATATAAGAAATACTCTAAGCTATGCTCTAGGGATCATGAGTTTCTAAATCACTAATTCATGCTTCAGGTGTAGTCAACTAGCATTTATCAGAAATACCACATTACAGAGGCTGCAACAATGAGTAATATACCTACTTCATTTCCCCTCTGCACCAGCTACTTAATATATAATGTATGTTAATACTGGCTTTTTGGTGAAGACTGATTAGTAAAATGTTAGAAATGGCATTGATGATAAATGAATCATCTAATATGTTAAACAGATGCTTCCCTATCTTTGTATTAACATAGTATAAACATTTAAAAAGCATCTTAAAGTGTAATGTTGGGAAGGCTCCCTCAGTTTTCCAATCATTTTTTTTTCCTGAGAATTCCTGGTTACATGACCCTCACAGATGGTTAGATGAACTGTAGCTGGCATATGGCTCCATTTGCCTAAGGTGAACCTTTAATAGAGGATATTTAGAGAACTCTGAAAAAGTCAAAGCTTATAGAGCACGTGTGTCACTTTTTGAATGAATTCTGGCTTAAAGTAAATCAACAAATGTGGCAGAAAGGGTACTAGACTTCTTTCACTATAACTTTTTAGTGGGGTAATTCTGGGGGAGCAGCTACCCCTTCCCCAGGGCTACAGGTGAGTACTAAAAATGCCCAAATAATGTATAGTTATCTAAGACCAAATTGGCTTAGGCCAGTGTGAATATAAATGTTATCTCTCACTGCATTTCTTTATGGATGCTCTCTTATTGACTGAATCTTTTATAAAGATACTAGAGGCCAGGTGCATGAAATTAGTCCATGGTTTGGGGTGGGGGGGTGGTGGGCCTCAGCCCGGCCTGCACCCTCTCCAATCCAGGATCCCTCGGGGGATGTCTGACCGCCTCTCACAATCCAGGACTGCTGGCTCCTTACTGCTCACCTGCCTGCCTGCTTGATCACCCCTAACCACCTCTGCCTGCCTGCCTGATCACCCCTAACTGCTCCCCTACCAGCCTGATCATCCCTAACTGCTCCCCTGATGGCCTGATCACCCCTAACTGCCTCTGCTGCACCCCACAACCGGGACCCAGGATTCCCTCCTCCGGCCAGTCACAGGCACCTGGGAACTGGGCTTCCCTCCCTCTGGTTGGCAGCAGGCACCCAGGACCTGGGCTGGCTTTGCCTGGGGTGGTCGCAGCCACAGGGGCCATGGGTGGGTGGCTTTGCCCAGGCTGCAGCTGCAGGTGCTAGTGCCTGGGACCATGGGGCAGGTGACTTGTCCCTCTCCCAGGCCTCAGGCTCAGGCATAGCCGCTGGCACCCGGGACCTTAGGGTGGGTGGCTTGTCCCTCTCCCAGGCCTCAGCATGGCTGGTCCCCATTCCTCTCTCCCCAGTGTTGAGTGTCTGAACTGTTATGGTGTGACAGCATGAGGGTGTGACAACCATTTGCATATTTGCTCTTTATTATAAAAGATACGACAATTTATCTAATTAGGATTGATTGATAAACATATGAGTGAGAAACAATGTAGCAAAAAAAATCTTTGTTCATAAGTTTGAATTTCTAATTGTTTTATTATGATATAGTGCCAGAAATGATATTACTTTTTCAAAACATATAATGGTAGCTTTTTATATATAGGCAAGTTGTCTTCCAGAAAATATTTGCTAGTTTATAATACACTTATTTCTCTGAAAAAAAGTTACCTCAATTTTCTCCAAATCATTTTTTTATTTTGATTGTAATGGCAAAGAAGAAAAAGTCAAGCCTACTGACATTTCCAAAAAACTATCTTTACCAGCCATCTCTTTCCTCCATCATCTTTCTCCATGCAAATTGGACACCCACAGATAAGCTGAGACCTATGGGGGAGGAGAGGATTACAGGGGCATCATTTCAATCACTGGTGTGATCCTGGCATAAATTCTGGTTCTTTTGTTTAGAGAAACCCAAACAAACTTCCAGAATATTTTAGCAATCTGGAAAGGGCACTAGCTAGAATAAAATTGCTCTCTTAATTTATCTGATTAGTAGTAATAAAATGTAAGTTATTAGAAAAACAATTATATCAATGATGATAGATATTTTATCAGAAAGTATTTGTACAATGGGTGCTGTCATATAATTTTAAGAAAATGAATTTAACAGATTATGTTCAAAATTGTGGTCAGAGTATGTTTTCAGAAAAAGTTAAACAGATAATTCTCTTTATGTATGTAACTACGTTTGGTATATTAAGTAAAAAGGCAGATTATAAAACAATGTACAGTAATATTCCATTTGTATAAACTATCCTTAAATGTAGAAAAAATGACTTGATATATATATATATATATATATATATATATGTATATATATATATACACACACACACACATATATATGATATATATATATCTCAACAGCTGTTATCTATAGGTGGTAAGTTTATGAATAACTCCTTTCTTTAAGCTTCTTGTGTTTTTCAGATTTTAAATGTAAAATAGACATACTAACTTTCAGTACAAATTTGTAGTTACAAAATAGGCAAGGGGATGTAAAGTACATCATATGAAATATAGTCAGTAATATTGTGATAACTATGTATGGTGCCCATTGGGGTTACTGGAAATATCGGCCGGGGGGGGTGGGGTGCAGTTTGTAAAGTATATGATTAACCTCTATGCTATACACATGAAAATAATTAAAAATAATATTGAATATAAATGTTAATTGAAAATTTTCAATACATTAAAAAACAAATTAACATTCATAATCAGGAAACAATTATTTCTAAAAATAAGGCTAGCATTCCTAGGCTAGAAAGTAGAGAACATGAATCCTTCTACTTTTAGCTTTATAATTCTACTTTGTAAATTTTATCTATTTTAAAGTTTTATTTGGTACTAAAGGCCCAGTGCATGAAATTCGTGCACTGCGGGGGGGGGGTGTCCCTCAGCCCAGCTGGCACCCTCTCCAATCTGGGATCCCTTGAGGGATGCCCGACCAGTGGGATCAGGCCTAAATGGGCGGTCCGACATCCCTCTCACAATCCACGACTGCTGGTTACCAACCGCTTGCCTGCCTCTGCCTGATTGCCCCTAACTGCTTCTGCCTGCCAGCCTGATCACCCCCTAACCACTCCCCTGCCAGCCTGATCGACGCCTAACTACTCCCCAGTCAGCCCAATTGCCCCTAACTGCCCTCTCCTGCTGGCCTGGTCACCCCTAACAGCCCTCCCCTGCCAGTCCGGTCACCCCTAACTGTCCTCCCTAATAGGCCTGGTCCCTCCCAACTGCTCTCTCCTGCAGGCCTGTTTCCCCCCAACTGCCCTTCACTGCTGTCCTGGTCCCCCCTGTCCTGGTTCCCCCCAACTGCCCTCCTCTGCTGGCCTGGTCACCCCTAACTGCCCTCCCCTACAGGCCTGGTCCCCCCCAACTGCCCTCCCCTGCAGGCCTGGTTCCCCCCAACTGCCCTCCCCTGCTGTCCTGGTCCCCCAACTGCCCTCCTCTGTTGGCCCGGTCACCCCTAACTGCCCTCCCTACTGGTCTGATCGCCCACAACTGCCCTCCCCTGCAGGCCTGGTTCCCCCTCAACTTCCTACCCCTGCTGACTTGGTCTCCCCCAACTGCCCTCTCCTGTAGGCCTTGTCCCCCCCAACTGCCCTCCTCAGCTGGCCCGGTCACCCCTAACTGCCCTCCCTGCTTGCCTGATCGCCCACAACTGCCCTCCTTTGAAGACCTGGTCCCCCCAACTGCCCTCCCCTGCAGGCCTGGGTCCCCCCCAACTGCCCTCCTCTGCTGGCCTGGTCACCCCTAACTGGCCACAACTGCCCTCCCCTGCAGGCCATCCCATCTTGTGTCCCCATGGAGGCAGCCATCTTTGACCACATGGGGGTGGCCATCTTGTATCTTGGAGTGATGGTCAATTTGCATATTACTCTTTTATTAGATAGGATTATTACAAATGGTTCCATGTTAGAAATTTGGTAGACTATTACATTGTATCAACTCTTTAAAATTGGCAGGATTGTTTATGTATCTACTTTTTTAAAAAGCTTTTTAAAGGTCAGTGGGAAAATGTGTGTAATAAATCATAATAAAAGTAAAAATAAATTATCTGGGTATAAATTTCACACAAGCCAAGTTAGAAGTCATCCCTGAAGGAGGTAATAAAGAGAACACACTAGAGAGGAATAGACTACAACAAAAAGCAGATACTTAATCCAGGTGAAAGTTGTAGATAAAATATCCATCCATGTTTTCTGAATGATGATTATAGATTAATTATTCTCTTTAGGAAAATTTGAAATATTATAGCCAACGTAATATCAATATTTACTTTTAATTATGGCTGGCAGGGGTTAGAGGCAAAAATGAGAGGACTTTCAAGAGATGTTTGTGTTCGTGTGTGTGTGTGTGTGTGTGTTTGTATGTGTGCATGCGAGCGTGTGCATGTGTTTTGCTATTTGTACTAATTTGGGTTGGGTCTTACACCAAGAAAAATGTGAGCCCTCTGTGAAATACAACAGTATTTGGTCATGTTTTTTCTGGCATATATACTGAATATGTGACTATATTCCTAAATAGTTAATAGAGAACTGGGCATAGAGCTTCTTTCCATTTATGTCCTTTTGCATATTTTACAATTTGTATTTATTAATCTTGTAATTAAAACAAAAATATAAACCTGGAAATTTTAGGCCAGAAACGACATTGTAATTAAAATAATTACATAAATATATAAAAGGAAGTATAAAAGTAAAAATAATTGAATAAATTGAACTTTTTAATAATAATATTTTAGCTGAGTTTATACTTTTTGTGATAAATATCTAGAACAGTGTATCACTATGTGCTCAAAGTAAAAATCCCAGCATAAATATCCCCAAACTCTGGTGAGTTGTAGTTGTGCTTGTCAACCTAAGAAATGTCCAAACCTGGAGAGAATTTGTTATTTGAGCCAAACTGAGGACAGATGCTGGGGAGCAAGATCTCCAATGCTCTAGAGAATGGCAGCTTTTTGTATACATTGGAATGAAAGGAGAAGATGTAAGGATAGTGCATGGAATCCATTGGTGGAGCTTCGGGGAGGGGCGGGGGGCAGGGAGAAAGCAAAGCAGATCTCTAGGATCAGATCAAAGACAAAATGGAGAAACATACTTCTTTTACACTGGTGGGTACAGGATAGTTTAAAATTTACAGCACAAAGA
The DNA here is from genome assembly GCA_026230045.1 of Corynorhinus townsendii. Taxonomy (NCBI): domain Eukaryota; kingdom Metazoa; phylum Chordata; class Mammalia; order Chiroptera; family Vespertilionidae; genus Corynorhinus; species Corynorhinus townsendii. The sequence goes on along the minus strand of JAPDVU010000008.1, from coordinate 65,274,447 downwards.
GATGGTATGTGGGGAACAAGATAATAATGAGGAGTTCTGTGGTCTGCTCTGGTGGTCTTGTGCTCTGGCACCCATGGTTGTGCTTTGGAGACTAGAAAAAGAAAGGGACTCTGAAATTTCAAAGACAAGATGTGTTATCCTCGATGGATAAGAACAATGGACAGAGCTCATTGAAGATGACCACTGACCTTTGCTAAGCTGTAGGCCTGAAACATGACTACCCATTAAGATCATCTAGTTCAGGAATTTGTAGTCAGACCACACTGTGTGGTTATTTGTGGTCACTGTGCTTGTCAGGCCTGACACGCGCTCTCCTCCTGCTGCCTAGAACTTGTCAGATTTATTGCATAGCCAAGTTTTTTGTTCACATGCTGTTTTTTATAAAAGAGTAATCATCAATTAAGAAATGTAAAGTCTGAACTGGTGAGGAGAAGTAAAGGGCTGAACTATTATCAGCTAATTTGATTAAAAAGTAGGGACTCAAACTGACTCAGAGGGAATTTTGCAGACTCCCAGAACATGAGTTAGTAAGCAATACTTAGAAAATTTACCCATGTTGTGTAAGTTCTTCAGGCCCTTCTTATTCTTATATGTCAAATCAATTCCTTTAATTTCATCTTGTTCCTATCAGGTACAGTGACTCAATAAATTCATGGGAACTGAGTAAATAAGTAATAACATTGCATCATATTTCCCAAAAGTAATATTGCCAATTTTTTATTCTTGATTGCAATATGTGGTCTGAAAGACTTGTTCAAATATGCAACTGTTTGCAGAATAAAGACAATGGATAGGGATAAGAGGAGGAGCTCATTTATATGTAAATAACTTTGTAAAGAAATAATAAAAGCATGCATTTCTTCTTGTTATAAAAGAATTCAATACCCTGAAAAATAGTCTTGTTACAAGAAATTAAGTTAAAGAGGGAAAAACACAATATCTTAATGGGCGAAGCAATTGTCTGGCTATCTGATATGCATGAAAATTTTCTGGAGAAGCAAATGCAACCACTCAGACTAAAAGAAAGAATCTCATCAAAGTCTTACCAAAGTCTGAGCTATCGTTTTCCCTTCAAGCAACTATTAAAGTAATGTTAAATGAGTACATTTTAAAAGCCAGACCTATAAACCATGGCATATAGTATTGTTATTTATTAGCTAAATATATCTTTAAAATGGTATAACTCTTTTGCATTGAAACAGAGTGAACATGCTTAAAGAAACTTTTATTTTTCTTACCCAAGGATATGCAGTCTATTGATTTTAGAGAGAGGAAAGGGACAAGAGAGAGAGAGAACTGATGTGAGAAATATCAATCAGTTGGTTCCTGTATCTTCCCTGACCAGGGTTCAAACCTGCAATCTGAGTATGTGCCTTGACTGGGAATTGAACTTGCCACCTTTCAGTGGTACATGAGATGAAGGTCTAAGCAAAGAAGCCACACCAGCCAGGGCTAAAGAAACTTAAAAAAAAAATTTTTTTTGCACATAATGGATACATTCTTTAGTTAGAAGACTGGACTAGCTGTAAAACTTTAAAACTTGAAAGGTTTTAAAACTAATGTTAGACAGAACAAATGGCATATTATATATCCACATATCTAGTACATATTTATGAAAAGTTTCTAGTACTTTGCGTCTTTAAGCTGATGAAATCATAAGAAACACTCTGAGATGAATTATGGTCATTGTGTTCAGAAAACAAAGTCATAAAATATAAGGTAACTAGGTTAATTACATTTTAAGAAGAAATAATCAGAACTCAGTGTTTTTTGAGACTCCCACTCTATTTTAAATAATATTGCTAAAATATGAAGATTTTAAATGTCAAAGAGGAAAGCTAATTATAAAATAATGGTATTATTACTCATTTTCAAAAATATTTGTTCAGTCTGCATTTATATGCATCTCACACACAGAGCACAACAATTTACATGCCCTTGATGTACCTGCCAGCTGGTGACATCTACAGGAAATTATTTCACTAGAGGAGCACATTCCATTCCTTGCAAAGAAGCATTACCTGGAGAAATCTCACAACTTCAAACATAAATACCTTAATAGCTTCCAAAGGGGCAAACCTACAAAACAACATCAGGATACCTAAGAAGGAACAACCATCAAATTGGTAGTGCTTGTTTCATTAGAATCAGGCATACCAGAATGAGAATTAATGTCTTTGCAATTATGATAGAAAAACAAGTTGCACTTTAATCTGATGCTCAAGTTATTCATGAAGTGTAAGAGCAAAATAAAAATACTTTCAAATTTCATATGTGTGCACCTAATGAAAAATTACTCAAGAATACATACCAGCCACAAAAGTCTTCCAAGGAAGGGCAAAATTGGATAGATTGGACACAAATCTCTGGTAATTAAGATAAAAAATTGAAGAAAGGCAGAAAGAAATGAAAAGTGGATGCTTTAGATCTTTATACACCCAGATTCTCTTTTGAGTTACTAATTTTAATAGCATTTATCATTTTATCTTTTCTTTTAGTGCTACAGTGAGAATATTTACAGAACATACTTGATATATATTCTATTATTTTCAGTTTCAGACTGAAATTCCCATGTGTTTCTGGATATTTAGTATTCAAAAGAACTACCTGAGGAAATAGTTAACAAATACAAATCCTCATTTCTCATTTTAGATCTGCTTAATTAGATCCCTGTAGATAAACCCAAGAATCTGCATTTCAATGAGCAGGCAGGGGGATTCTGATACAGGTAGCTCACACCCTTTAGTTTAGAAATTCTGCTAACATAACTGACAGGAGACTTACTTTAATATAGAGTGACTTCAGAGAAATGGCAGCATGAAAGATCTCCTTGGTCTCTGCCTGTAAAATTTTAATAATTTGAACAGCTATAATTCAACACAGGATTGCCTGCTCAACATACATGTGTGAGATATCCATGCATTGAAACATCTCAAGGTGGGTAAGCAGGAGAGACTAGGGAGGTGAGAAGAGAGAAGAGCTCCAAAGAGCCATAGACACAGCCCTGCAGCCCAGAGCTCAAGGCAGGGCTCAGCCCATAGACTAGGGAAATAAAGTTGTGGATGCCACTCCCTTCAGCTGGGAGGAGAAATGAGAGTTAGCATCCCTGCTGCTGAGCCCAGTGACCTGAGCAGGGATGAAGCGGAGAGGCACAGCCACAGTTGTCTGGAAAGCAGTATTTCAAACAAAGAAACAATGCTACGGAACCTGGCTGCCCTCTCTTCACATTCCAGGGTTTGCCTTCGCTTACCCTCCCTGTCACTTTGCAGACCATTATTATCTGCAAACCCAGGAACTGGTTCTACAGACACACTTTTTCCCTGAGTGCAGGGTCCACAGGATAACTAATCCCAGGCATGGTTGGAGGCTTAGGTGGGATGCTGCAGAGGCCTGATGGTTGCCATTGCTGGGAGGCAAAGCAACAAAGGAGGCCACTGCATTTCCCTAGCTTACTCCATCTCCACAGATAGAGGCTGCAATGCCAACAGCATCTGGCTGTTTGGGACAGCACTGGAATTTCATGGATTTGGAGCCCCATCACACACCATGTTTTCCTGCATGGTTAGTTCCCTGTGACCAGAACAACCAGGACACAAAGAAGGTGCTCAACTTTCTAGGGAACACAGGCCATTTTCCACCACCCACTGAGATATGAAAATCCAGGCAAGTGCAAGAGAGCTAAAAAAAACCTGTGATTTTTGAGCCACCTACTGAAAAACAATAGAAAGACTTCTGATCGATCTGTTAGAGAAATGCCACACATACATAAATGCCTAGACAGAGAAGGCATCCATCAAATGTCATGAATTATCAAGGTATTGAGGCAGCTCAGAAAGAAAATGAAAAAAAATATCCAGAAAATAAACTTAAAGACATGGAAATATATGAATTAAATGACATGTAATTCAAGATAGCAGTTCTGAGAAAACTCAATGAGATGCAAGAAAACACAGATAGGCAGTTTAATGAACTCATAAAACAAATCAAGGAATAAAAGAGCACTTTACCAAGAAGATTGAAACTTTAAAAAAAAATAGTAATATCTGGAGATAAAGAACTCAATAAAAGAGACCAAGAATGAGCTAGAAAGCATAGGAAATAGGACTAGTCACTGAATTTAGGAACTGAACAGAGCAGGAGAGGCAAGGAAAATTAATTAAAATTTGAGTAGCAAAGGAAGAGAAAATAGGAGAAGTGGAGTATCAGCATGGAAGAGGAAATTTTATATATGAATAAGCCAACGGAGACAGCAATAATAATAACACATCAATAAAGCAGATAAAGAAGATCAATTTTTAGCAAGCGGTAAAAAGAAAGGAAAGAGAGGCAAAAGCGAGGAAAGGAGAAGAAAATCAGGGTGAAAAAGGGAGAGGAGAAGCAAGGAAGAAAACGTGAAAATAAAATAACAATAAAAAGGTTAAAAAATAATACTGAAAAAAAAAAACAATCATAGTAGGGAATCTAAATTCTCCATGGACAGCTCTAGATAGATCATCCAAACAGAAAATTAATAAAGAAATACCAGTCTTAAATGATACATTCAAAGAAATGGACATCATTGACATTTTCAGAGCCTTTCATTCCAGAACATGAGATTATACAGTTTTTGCCAGTGCACACAGAACATTCTCAAGGATAGACCTTGAGAATGTTCTATGTTGGGTCAAAAAACTAGCCTCAAGTAATTTGTTGGGTCAAGTAATTTAAGCCTCAAGTAATTTAAGCAGATTGAAATCATGCCAAGTACACTCTGACCATGATACTTTGAATTAGAAATCAATTATAAAAAGGAAGTAAGAAAAACAAACCCACAAACATGTGGCGATTAAGCAACATACTAGTACTACTAAAAAAATGGGTCAAAAAAGGTAAGATCAAAAGATATATATAGAGACAAATGAGAATTCTATCTAATAAAAGAGTAATATGCAAATTGACCATCACTCCAACACACAAGATGGCTGCCCCCATTTGATCAAAAATAGCTGCCCCCATGTGGACACAAGATGGCCAGCAGGGGAGGGCAGTTGGGAGGGACCAGGCCTGCAAGGGAGGGCAGTTGGGGGCGATCAAGCCTGCAGGGGAGGGCAGTTAGGGGTGACCAGGCTGGCAGAGGAGGGAAGTTGGGGGTGACCAGGCCTGCAGGGGAGGGCAGTTAGGGGTGACCAGGCCTTCAGGGGAGGGCAGTTAGGGGCAATCAGGCTGGCAGGGGAGGAGTTAGGCATCAATCAGGCTGGCAGGGGAGTGGTTAGGGGTTGATCAGGCTGGCAGTCAGAAGTGGTTAGAGGCAATCAGGAAGGCAGGCAGGCGAGCAGTTGGGAGCCAGCAGTCCTGGATTGTGAGAGGGGTCCCAGATCGGAGAGGGTATAGGCTGGGCTGAGGGACACCCCCACCCCATGCACAAATTTCATGCACCGGGCCTCTAGTAACAATATAACATATTAAAACTTATGGGATGCAATGAAAGCAGTAATAAGAAGGAAGTTTTTATCATTACAGGTCTACCTCAAGAAATAAAAATCTTAAGTAAACAACCTAACCTAACAGCTAAAACAACTAGAAAAAGAAGAATGAAATCAGTCCAAAGTAAGCAAAAGAAAGGAAATAATAAAAATTACAGCAGAACTGAATGAAATAGAGAACAAAAAGATTATACAAAAAATACAACAAAGATCTGGTTCTTTGAAAAGTTTAATAAAACTGGCTAGACTCACTAAGGAAAATAAAAGACTCATTTAAAATACTCAAAAAAGATGAGAATGGGCATGTCTTCAAAAAATTAAAAATGGAACTCCCATTTGACCCAGTAATCCCACTTCTAGGAATATATCCCGAAAAACTTGAAACATTCATCAGAAAGACTATGTGCACCCCTATGTTCATAGCAGTGCAATTTATAATAGCTAAGACTTGGAAATAGTCAATGTGCCCATCAGCAGATGAGTGGCTAAAAGGCTATGGTTCATTTACACAATGGAATACTGAACAGCAATAAAAAAAAGAATTCTTACAATTTGCAATAGCATGGATGGACTTAGACTTATTATGCTGAACTAAATAAGTCAGCCAGAGAAAGATAAGTATCACATGATCTCATTCATATGTGGAATCTAATGAACCAAATAAACTGATGATCAAAATTAGACCCAGAATTATAAAAGCAAGAACTGACTGTTGAACCTCAGAGGGAAGGTAGGGGAGGGGGGTGGGAAGAGATCAACCAATGAACTTGTATGCATATATGCATAACCAATGCGATGGCTAGGGTGTGGATGGGGGGAGGATGGAAGCAGGCTGGATGAGGTTAATGGGGGAATATGGAGGACCTATGTAATACGTTCAACAATAAAGATTAAAAGAAAATAAAAGACTGAAAAGAGAAGTTACGACAGACATCACAGAAATACAAAGAATCATACCAGAATATTATGAAAGACTGTATGCCACCAAATTTACCTAGAAGAAATGGATAAGTTTCTAAAAATATATAATCTTCTTACACTGAATGATGAAGAACTGGAAAATCTAAATAGACCTATTAACAGTGAGGAAATTGAAACAACCATAAAAAAAATCTCTCTTCTATGTATAACTTTAATTCTGAGATTTTTGAAATGCCATGGAATATATAAAACATTTAATTGGCCAGAATCTGTAGGGGTCTCTGAAAAGTCAAGCATAATTATGGCCACTTATTTGAAAATAAAAAACAAAAACACACAACACATTTCTGTGCTATACAATTTAGGTTAACTCGTGGTATCCGTGATATCTATTCCTCATTTTTCTGCCTTTGCTTTCCCCTACTTTTAATCTGTTCTTTGCTGTTGAAAGGACTACTTATACCTATTTTGAGAGCAAATACTGTCTCTGCCTCTTCCAATCTGTAGGACTGTGGCAAAGCTACTTAACCTATGTAAACATTGGTCTCTTCATCTTCACCAAAGGTATTAGTAATGTCCAGCTCATGATGTTTTTGAGAGGACTAAATGAAATAGAGAGATTAGCAAACAGCATATGGTCTGGCATGTAGCAAACATTAGCAATCATTGCTGTTGTAGCCTCCCTTAAACTTTTTGGATAAGAAGTTTCACAGTCTTCATATATATACACATATATATATGTGTGTGTGTGTGTGTGTGTGTGTGTGTGTGTGTGTAATTCATATATATGCACATATTTAAGCATATATATACATATTATTTGAACCATATAGATTTTGACCATTGCATATAAATAGCTTCTTTACATTATTTTCTATTTTATTCCAATAAATCCAACATAGCCAATTTTAAGAGCGAAGTTGATAGCTTGGCATCCAGCAGAGAACATATATTCAGGATAATGCTCACAGCTTGCTATAAATGCAAGACTATGAACACAACCTGATGCAACCATAAAAAGTGTTTTGCAGAGAAATACAGGAAATGAAAAGAATAATGGAAAATATAAGTATATTGTAATAGTTTTCTAGGGAAAAGGAAATGAATGCATGAAATACTATTAAATTGAAGGCTAATACATATATGTCATAATGTATTTCATGTTCTCATCTAGGGTTCAAATGTCTTTCTATTTTTTGAAATTCCTTTTATTTAACATGTCTCCTCTTCAGTTAAATCAAGTTTCTTTTATGAAAATAAATTGCACTGTCTTGGGAAGCATGTTTATACTATCATTTGTTTTAACTAATTAGTTTATTTGAATTAAAATGAAAGTACCAATCAAACTTCCCTTCCCATGCATTTCTTTTCTTCCTATCTACTTTATGCATTCCCTCTTCTCAGTTTCATGCTTGTTCTAATGTTTACTTGGTGAATATATGTGTGCACAACTGTGTCTTTTTAAAAAATATATTTTTATTGATTTCAGAGATGAAGGAAGAGGGAGAGAGAGACAGAAACATTCATGATGAGAGAGAATCATGGATTGGCTCCCTCCTGCAAGTCCCCCACTGGGGATCAAGCCCACAACCTGGGCATGTGCCCTTGACCGGAATCGAACCTGGGACCTTTCAGTTCGCAGGCTGACGCTCTATCCACTGAGCAAAACCATCTAAGGCAAAGCTGTGTCTTTTAAACAAATCTCTATCCCTCCCAACTCCCCTAATTTCTTCTTTAGTTTTTTGAAGAAAGTACACAGGCAAAACAAGAGGGGAGGAAGCTGCTTTTTTATATTATTTCCAATCCTGAAACATTTTCAGTTTCTCAGTTATATACTTCTGACCAAAATCTGGATTCCCTTTATTAGGAAGAGACAGGGAATATGCAAACTGCTTCATCTGCAAATGTATCTTCAAATATCAGTGTGTCAACTAAGCAGGCTGCTTTGGGTTTTACGTTTATCCATCTACCACACACATGCTTTGTAGAAGTCTGTACTCTGCATGACTGAGAGGGAGAATCCATTATCCAGCAAAGATAGAGGGTAATTCAAAAGCATCTACTCAATTGTTATCTATGATGTGTCTCTAATTTCTACAGTCTCCTTCCTCATGTCATCAAGTCAATGGCAAAATTCCTAGATGGTAATTTATATTGTCTAGCCCTGAAATTTTTGAAAGAAGTCTGGCACCAACCTACTGGCTTGCAGACAAACAGCCAAGAGATCAAATGTGTTGAGAATCTTTTTGAAATGCTTTTTGTTTGCAAATATGATAATGAAAGTACATTGTTCAAAAATTGCTCATGAGGCATTTCCATCCTGAAAACATATGAGAATCACTTCTGTTAAAATTAGGAAAGAAACATAATTGTAATCATTGGCAGCAGAGGATTGAATTCTGTATATATTTGGGACTTTGAGAGTACGTTCCAGATATAGAACTCCAAATCTGAATGAGATTGTGCATTAATGTTTAATGATTTGTTTTGTTGTCAATGAAAAGATAGTTCCCCTAACAACTTGAGGAAATTATATCTAAACAAGATATATATATATTTTTTAGTTTCTTTTTCATCTGAATTTATTTTCAGTTAGCATATACTCTATGGCTACTTCTGTAGAGTACTTAAATGCATTCTTCAAATAAAGAACTTAATTCAATTTCAAACACCCATTTTAACAATTAGTCTGAAATTCATACTTCACTTATATACCTTAAATAAAACTCATAGATCAACCTCATGATGGAAGGAGCCTTGACTTGGGGCAGTAAACACACAGTACAAGATACAGATGATGTATTGTAGAAACTATATAATTTTGTTAATGAATGTAACCTCAATACATTCCATAAAACTATTTTAAAGTAGAAGAATATGTGTGGTAATAATAACTCACCCACTCCAGCTTTCTAGGAATTAGCCCTCTTTTGGAAAATAGATTGTGATTGATGTAAAGAAGGGGTATGAACACAATGAAAACCATACATTTTAGTTTAATAGTCAAAAATTATAGCAGGAGACAAAGACTATAGCCTTTATTATAGAAGGTCATATAACCCTTAATACTTCAATTAATCATGGTAGAATCCTTGAGATGTGGTACATAAAATCTCTCATTTAAAAAACATTTATGATTTTATTTGTACTTTTTCTAGCCACTACTGTTGCTGAAGTTCATGAAGACAGAAGTCATGTCTCTTTTATTCTTCCCTACATCCCTAATACTTACCTGACAACATGCAGGATGCCTAACTAAATATCCGTTTGGACATACTTACACTATTATCTGTAGTTTATTTGAAGTTTAAATTTCACTTGTCATTCTGTATTTACTTTGCTGAATTTCCATTCCTTCCTTTGTGTTGAGTAAATTAAGAAATAAATGTTTAAATTTTTTTCTAATGCCCAGAAGATTGTATTGAAGAGAGACATATATTTCATTTTAGAATAATTTCACTTAACAAATTAATATGTGATGTAATCTGTGACTCTAAAAATAAACATGAAACTATATATTCCAGATGAGCCCATTTCCCTAAAGATAGACACTAAGGCTTTCCTATTTATTCTCTAAAATATATTTTCACAAGATTTAAACGTTTTCCACTTTGTTTTTTAAAAAATGTGATATGAATTAAAACGAGGAATTGAAAGAAGATAAGGGAAAGAAATATCAGTATTTCCCACCTGCTTATTATTTTATAGCTTCTTCCTGATAATTGAATATCTGAAGCCACAGAGACTTAAATCTCGTTCCTGTGAACTCTCATTCATAGTGGAGAATTTCTTTGTGTGTGTGGAAATATTTTTGGTTATTAATTCTTTACCTGAACATAATCTGCAGCATTATCAGGCCTGTAGTGAGGTCGCTTTCCTTCTCTGTAAAAGTTGTCTTCTTTTCCCGCAGTGTGCAGGAAGTGCTACTAATCTGAAATTACACTCCCATCCAAAAAAAAAAAAAAAAAATGGTGCTTGCCTTTTTGCACAATTTCAGGTTCAAGTGCCCTAAAATGCTTGGGTATGAAGACTTAGTGATATCCCCAATGGCAAGCTGGAACTCTATTGCAGGTTCTTCTATGAAGTTTGGAAAATAAAAAGATTTTAAGCAGAAGTGTGGAAGTTTATTGCAAGTGCATACAAACTCGCCCTGGGGAGGGCTTCCCAAAATGGGAAAAGTCCTCTTTCAAAATGAGAAAAACCAAGTCCAGTGAGTCTCTTTGTCTATGAGTTTATAAATTCAGGCAGCTTCTTTGTCTGTATATGCTACCTTCTAATTGGACTCTTCCCCATTTTATGTCCCCTGTGTTTTTCCTAATTGGCCACTTTCCCTCTTGTCTGTCCAGTATCAGTTTCAAAGATTCAAAGCTCACCCAGTACCCCCCTCTTCCTCCCCGCCTCATCTTGTAACATTCCTCTGTTCTCTGTGTATGTGAGGCAAACCATCTGGCAGCTTGGAGCCATCTCCACCCATCATGTATGCATCCCTCTCCCATAGACCCTTACCCTAAAACTGCCTTTCCTGTCTCTAAAATCCTCTCATTCATATCAAGAACACATGTTCACATTTGTAGCCCGGGCAATGAAGAATGTTGAGGTGTGTTTTTGTTTTGTTTATTTTTTACTGCTACATCCTCCTGATCAGTTTTCAAATTCCCATTCATGTTTTATTTTTTTTATTATTTTAAATCCAGAAATGTATTAACATTCTGTTTGCTGAATACAGCCGGAAACTTTGGAAGCACTTGGAATGTTGTGGATGTTATGGACTCTGTCTCCTATTGTGAAACAGTCACTGAAAGGGGAGCCTGATTAATGGATTATTTTATTGAAATGAAAGACTTAGTTAGAAATTCAGTTAATTACATCATCTTAAGGGGATTAGGTTATATCACCTTATTAACCGACAAAATTCTGAAACAGAAATGTTATCGGTCTATAGCTATGAATTCCCCTACAAACCCTTTCCTGTTTTCAACTGAAGGAAAAGACCCTCATTTATGTTTCTTTTACCAAGATAAAAGTTTTCCCTCTTTACATTTTTTAAAGCACTTTATCTGCAGCACACAGGATACTGAGTGTAGTTAATTACTTGTGCATTGTCCTATACCCCACATCCCTATAAGTTATAAGCTACCTAAATACAAGCAGGGTCTCACTCACTTTTTAATCTCATGATAAAATACTTATGACACAGATTCAACCTTTTTGAAAAAAATTGGGGCAAAAAAAAAAAAACATGACATAAAATTTAACATCTTAACCATTTGAAACAATCATTTCTGTTGCGTTAAGTATAATTACATTGTTGTGAAACACAGAACTTTTTTATTTTTCAAATCTGAAACTTGATACCTGTTAAAAAATTCTCTTTCCCTGACAGCTTCAAGTTTATAAGACAACATATATATATATATGTATACATATATATATATATACACACATACACACATATATTTACACCATAATATAAACATATATGTCTATAGCATCTATCAAGCTATAGACTAAGAGGAATAAAGGGATCTCCTGGGTAAATTTTTTGCCATTTTTGTAGGGGTTGTCTTTTGACCTATTTTTAATAAGAACTTTGGATATTCTTATGCATATGCCAGGTTAGTGACAAAGGATCAGGTGGTACATCTTATTAAATTAAAAAAAAAATCTATGTTCGATTATCTTTGTTTTTTTTCTTTAGGTCAATTATTAGATATTGAAAGGTTAACATGGTGGATGGTGCGTGAGTGCAGGTTAAATAGCCATCTCAGACGCTGGATAAAGAAAAACTGTATTTTATTTAAGGGAAGGGGGTGGGGAATGGGAAATCCCAAGGGAAGGGCTGCACAGCACTAAGCCAAGGGGACATTGGGGCAATGAGAGGAGAACCCAGGAGCTGGAGTTTCATCCTTACTTGCTGGCACTGGCGGAAGGCTTTTGTCTTCAGTGGGTCTGGGGGCTGGGCTGGTGGGCTAGGAATGCGGAGGGAAGGCCGGCGTGCCATCGGGTGTCTTTAGGGCAATTTCAGTGCCTTATGTGGTCTGATTCCTGGTGTCCAGCGAGTTTTTCCTGGTCTTTTGCTCTCTTGTGGAGGAAGCTTATAAAGGGCCATTAAGGGTCGTATGGCCCTATAATGCTAACATTTCCCTCCTCTTGCTATTTGTTAGTAATTATTCTTAATGGGGTGAAGGGCTCTATCTCCTGTCAGTCACCGTAAGGAACAAGGTCTCCCAGTGTTGGAAGGGACGGATGAATACACAGTAACTGCACATACCAGGAACCAGCCAGCTGGCAGCTTGGCACGTCCATCACTGTAAGGGAGGGTGAAGTTATCAGATACGCAAGGCTGCAAAAGCCTGTTGAGTGACTTGGGAGGTACCAGTCGGTTCTGAGGCAGCCAAGGCTTCACTTGCCGGGTTTTGCTGCTTTTCTGGGCCTACAGCTGAAATACAACTGAGGCCTAGATGTTATCTTTAGGGGGGTGGGGGTGGGGGGGAAGGTCAAGGGGTCTAAACACCTGGCAAGCAATAAGCTAGGGGAGGCTGGTTACTCTGCGGGTGAGGTTAATGTTTGACCAGTGTTGCCCCTAGCTAGGCATCCTGGGCTTTCTGCCCTAGTGAGTGTCTATGCCTGGCCTGTTGTCCTTGTTCGTGGGGGTTGTTTAACAGAGAGCTATTTGCAAAAGCAAAAACATAGAAATGTTTGCCTTGGAGAGATAAAGGTATAAAACACTCAGGTTAAGACATCTCTCCTACCCATTTTGCCTAGCAATGAACAATTTCTAGAAAAAACAACCCTGTTATTATGCTGTTGATACTATAAAAATGTATATGCTTTTTTGAAAATAAGAATAAGCTCATCCTCCTAAAATATATCCACAGCCTTGATATGTTACGGTTTTAGATAAATTAGAGTTCCTTTTGAGACCTCCAGATGTCAGTAATTCTAAATAATCATTTTAAACTGTTTGGACAGGACTGCAGTCATGAAGACAATCCAGCAAGGTTGAATGTCTGAGGGACCATAAATACTTGCCACAGTAATACAATTTTTTCCTTTCTTTATCCTTTCTTTTTTTTTTCCTTCTTACTTTTCTTCCTTTCTTCTGTTATGCCCAGTGTTCAGGATCCCCAAAAACCCACCAGGAAGGAGCCGAGCCCGATGCAAGAGCAAGAGAACCTTTATTCATGCTAGCACGAGCTCCCGTCTCCAGCAATCACCTGTGCAGTGGCAGGAGAGAGAGAGAGAGAGAGCTTTGGGAGAACAAAGGCTTTATAGGGGGTCCAAAGCAGTGGGCAGGGGGAACATTCCTGGCTCCCATCGATTGGTCAGGGGGCAGGATCAGGAGTCTGGTTACGCAGGGGTACTGTGCAGTTTGCCTTATTTGGACTGAGTCCACTTCTCTGCCTATTGGCAGGTTTGTGAAAATGTTGCATACTTGCTGTTTACAGGGAAGGGCAGCAGGAAGAGTTGCAGAATGGCTGGTACAGAACAAAAGAAACATTATAAAAGTAACAAAAAGAACTCCATGGGGCCACCTAGTTTTAGCTCTATCACTTCTATTTATCTATCATTGTTGTTGTTTTTTCCTTTCATCATATGTTTTCCAGAATGCTTAGGGGAAAAAAAGAAACCTAAAAATTCATGCAAAATCAACTGGAAAACTAAAGAAACTTTCACCAGCTCAATGGCAATATTTTTTTCAATTAAATTTGATATTTAAAATGTTCATTTATTGCTGTTCCAGTCCAGGATGGGATATGAGGCAACCAGTCGATATGTCTCTCTCACATCAATGTTTCTCTCTTTCTCTTCCCTTCCCTCCCTCCCTTCCACTCTCTCTGAAAAGCAATGGGAAAAATAGCCTCAGGTAAGGATTAACAGCAACAACAAAAAATAATTTTAAATATGTGGAGAAATTAGAGTCTTCATACATTTTTGGTAGTAATGTAAAGTAGTCCAGCAGCCTTCAAAATGTTAAACATCGTGTTACTCAGCGATTCTACTTCTAGGTACATCTAAGTGAAATAAAACCAATGTCTACACAAGAATTTTTATTTGAATATTCATTGTAACATTAATTACAATAGTCAAAATGAAAATAACCCAAATGTTCACCAATTAATAAATGGCATAATGCAATATGGTATGTCCATATAATGAAACATGACTGAGCAATAAAAAGAAATGACACAACTGAGGCAAATATTACAGCCCTAAAATTACAAATTAGTGAAACAAATGTACCATAAACAAGATATGTAGTATAAATATGATGGTTGATAAATTACCTAAGGAGCAAAAAATAACTTAGGAAAGGAGGAATCATCCAGGCATAACTTTTTAGTGTAGGCAGGGAAATGCTCATAGAGAAGATGGCCTTTGAGAGAAGTGTGAAAGGAAGTGAGGGAGAGAGTCCTGAGTTTATTAGAGAAAGGAGACAGAGGAAACAGCCAGTGTGATCTCTGAATCTTCCAGAGATTATTAGAGGACATTGAAGTCGTAGTACAATAATCAAGAGGAGAGAAATAGTTAATGAATTTAAGAAAGAAATGTTGACAAAATCACATAGCGCTTTGTGGTGTATGAGAAAGATTTAGACATTTTCTCTGGTTGAAATAAAAAACACACATTGATATTCATTATAAAAGTGATACTATATAAATATTTCATTTTATTTTTAATACTTATTGACTATTTAACACTTTCCAACATAATTCTAAACACTTAAATGTAAAAAAAAAAAAGTTTATAAGTAACGCATGCACATGATAAAGAAGTTTAAAGACATAGAAGGGCAAATAGTGAAGAGTAAGACTCCCTCCCATGCCTACATCTTTCTCTACCTCATTTCTGCTCTCTTGGGTCAACCATTGCTACTGTGTTTTTGTTGTTTTGTTTGTTTGTGTGTGTGTGGAGGGGAGAGGGGTTATATAGTCTTCTAGAGTTTCCTCTTCTATTATTTAGAAGCATATATGTACATTTTTGTACACAAATGGTTATGTACTAACATATTGTTTTACTTGTGTTTTTCATTTTTGACATTTTAGAGATAAACTAATGTAAATAAAGTTGTAAGAGAGTTGATCTCATTTTTATTTTAAGAATCCTCTCTGAAAGGGTAAAGGAGTAAGCAAGAGACTAATTATGAGGTTTTTGCAGTAATAGTGGTCAGAGATGATATTAGCTCAGATTGGGGTTATGGTAGTCAACGCATCACATAAAATATAGTGGGGCTACTGTCCCCTTGAGTTGTGCCACATGAAGGGCTCGGTTAATGCAATTTTTGTAAAGGGTTCAAATTCAAGATTTGAACCCTTTACAAAATCTTTACAAATTAAAGGAGAAACCAACAATATTTATTGCTAGATTGCTTTGGAGGGGTTTGTGAGAGAAAGAAAAGCATAAAATATGGTTTTAGATCTTCAGCCTGAGCTATTGAAGCTATGGAGTTGTCATTTCTGAAATGGAGATGTTGCAGGAGAACCACGTGTGTGTGAGGATAACATGAGCTCAGACTTGTGCAAATTAAGTTTAAGTTGTCTGTTAAACATCCAAATGGAGCTGCCTTTGCAATTAATAGATAAAGTTTAGAGAAGTCCGGTCTGGAGATATAGATTTTGATAGCATCAGAGTGATGCTATTTAAAGCCAGGAGCCATAATGAGAACATATTGCCTTCACTTCTCACCCAATTCATCACCGCATCTATTAGATTTTCTCTGTCATTCCAAACTGACAGATGCCCCTCTCATGCATTTTTTAACATTTAAAAAAAATTAAAGTATAATTAGCATTCCACATTATATAAGTTTCAGGTGTACAACATAGTGATTTGACATTTATGTACCATACAATGTGATTACATTTGTCACCTTAGAAAATGACTATGATATTATAGACTGTATTCTCTGTGTTTTACCTTACATTCCTGTTCCTTATTTATTTTATAACTAGAAGTCTGTACTTCTTATTTCTTTTTATTGCCCCCCCCCTTTATGAGTCAGTTTCTGTTTTATTTGCTCATTTGTTTTTAAATTCCACATATAAGTGAAGTCATACTGTGTTTCTCTTTCTCTGTCTGACATCTCATTTAGCAGAATAGCCTCTAGGTTTATCTCTGTTGTAGAAATGGCAAGATTTCATTTTTTAAATTGGAGTATATATCACATCTTTATTCATATATATATTAATAGAGACCTTGGTTGCTCCCATATCTTGGCCAATGAACATTTTGGTGCATATCTTTTGAGTTAGTGTTTTGTTTTCTTTGGATAAATACCCAGATGTGGAATTACTGAGTCACATGGTAGTTCTATTTTTAATTTTTTGAAAAAACTCCATGCTGTTTTCCTTAGTGACTGCACTAATTTACAATCCCACCGACAGTGCGTAAATGATCCCTTTTATTCACATCTTTGGCAGCATTTGTTACTTAGTGAATTTTTTAAAAATATATTTATTTTAAATTTATCATTATTGTTGAACGTATTACAGTTGTTCCCCTTCTTCCCCATTGACTCTTCTAGTCTGCATCCACCCACTTCCCCAGGCCTTCACCACACTATTGTCTGTGTCCATGGGATATGCATATATGCATATAAATTCTTTGGTTAATCTCTTCCCACCTGCCCACATATCTCCACCTACCCTCTGAGATTCAACTGTCTGTTCCATGCTTCTGTATCTCTGGATCTATTTTGTTCATCAGTCCATTTGTTGAATTTTAATAATAGCCATTCTGACAGGTGTGAGGTAATATCTAATTGTGGTTTTGATTTGTTTTTTCCTGATGATTAGTAAAGATTAACATCCTGTATAATAAAAGCCTAATATGCTAAGTGTCCAGTCATCCAGTTGGCCATTTAACCAATCAAAGCGTAATATGCTAATGATATGCTAAGGCAACTCAACTGCTTGCTATGACATGCACTGAAAACCAGGGGGCAGACGCTCCAACCTGTAGGTTAGCTTGCTGCTGGGGTCAGGCCGATCAGGACTGAGCGAGATGGGCTGGACACACCTCAGTCCCTCTCCAGTTGGCCAACCTCCCACATCTTTCCCCAGCCCTGATCATACACTGGTGGGGGTCTCTCAGCCTGGCCTGAGTCCTTTCACAATCTGGGCTGAGGGACCCCACCCCCTGGGTGCACGAATTTCATGCATGAGCCTTCTGTGTTTTCATATGTCTATTGGCCATCTATGTGTCTTCTTTGGATAAATGTGTTTTTTTTTTTTTTTTTAGTTCTTCTTTGTGTGTTCCTTTCTTCTTCTCTTGATCTTTTTCCCTTGTGGTTTTCTGGTTTTCATTAGTGTTTTATTTGGGTTCCTTTTTCTTATTTTTTTTCTTCTTGGGTGTGTGTGTGTGTGTGTGTATCTTTGTAGGTTTTTGGTTTGTGTTTATCCTAAGGTTCACAAATATTGATCTATATCTATTGTAGTCTATAGGCATTTAAGCTCAAATGCATTTTTATAGTGCTACATTTCCCCCCCACCCACATATTTTTGATGTAATATTTTAGATCATTTTTGTGTTATCTGTCAACTACTTATTGTAGTTCTAGATTATTTTGCTGCTTTTGTCTTTTAACAGTCATATTGTCTTTATATGTGGCTAATCTACTATCTTTGTTACATATCTACCTTTACTAGTGAGATTTTTTTCTTTCATCTATTTTCTTTTTTCTGATTATGGCCTTTCTTTTTGAGTTAAAGAAGACCCTTTAACATTTCTTGTAGACCCATTTTAGTGGTTATTAACTCCTTTAATATTAGGCTACTCTAATAAATGGAGCCTATGGTTTATGAGGCCTGACTATCTGGAGAATATAACCAAATATATATTAAAATAATGGAATGGGACCATTAGTCCTAAGACTAATACAAAGATGTTTAAATAGATCTAAATAGTCCTACTTGGCAATGTAGAAAGTATATCCTTATAAACCTAATCACATTGTCTCATAATCTGAAGGTCATGAGTTCAATCCTCACATGAGGCACCACCTGCGGGGGCTAACCAGCAGACCCTAAGCAATGGATGAATGCTTACTCTGACACACATTTCTGTGAAAGAGAGGTCTAAGGGACTGCTTGGGTTGAGAAACCAAACAGCTCTGTCCACCTGCCTCCTTAGGCTTTTATTATAACAACAGCTTGAACCAAAATTAACTATTAGATACAATCAGTAGGGTAGGCATCCTTGAAAAGACACATCTGCAGTGTTCTTTAAGGACGTCTAAAGGCTAAACATAAAGATTCCAGTAAAACACTGGGGGCTCAGGAAAAGTTAAGACAGGGTCTGCCGCCTTCGGCAAGGTCCCCCTTGAGGGCCCTAACCCTTCAGGGATTCCTCCTTACAAACTTTCCAACCAAGTCCCCATTCTTCCCCACAATGTACCTTTTCCTGTGTTACACAACTATTAGCATCAGAGGCAAAACTATATCCCAGATTTCTGACTTACTTTTTTAGTATTATTTTTCTGAGAGTATGAAGAATTAAATTCATGTTTGGAAATATTATATTTGTGAAGGGTGGGTCTATAAGAAAAATAATAAAATATGTAAAATATTGTTTTAATTTCATTTTCTTTTTTTCTTTGAAAAACAGTGTTTTGTTGACTCACCCTTCTAGATATGTTACTGTGTGATTTGTATTTAGAAATCATAATAACTTTTGTCATTTTTTTAGAATTGATCAATTTTCTTGAACAGTGTAATTAAGTTATACAAAGACATCTGCCAACTGTAAAGCTTACCATTTGAAATTGTAATAAAAAAACTTGTTAAAATATAAGATTTGCCATAAAAGTAAAATGGTCACAATAGCAACAAAAGCAACTGAAATATAGCATATAATAATAATATGCAACTGAAATATAGCATATAAATAAATGATAGCTATGTAATTAGGAGCATTATAATTAATGTATTTCAAGAAATTTCATTATAAGATCCATTTTGAGGGTGTATATAAGTTAAACAAAAATGATTAATTCTGATATATACATAATTGTTTATAATAAGAAAGGCTAGGCATTTTCTCTGGATGTACAAAGAGAAATTGTCTACAAAAAGTAGTTATATATTTAGAAGGTCTAGATATGTTAGTGAATTAACATTTAATATAATTTTATATTCATCTTCCTGATTAGATTTTCATTTCTATTAAAATGAACATTTGTCAATTTACAATATGATTATATAAAGTTACATTTGAATGAGGCCATATGATATAAGCTCAGTATGCAACAAACATAGTGTATTTAAAAATATTCATGAACAAAACATTAGAAGAAACAATCACCCCCCCCCCAAAAAAAAACACACACATATATTTGGCAAATAATGAAATACAGACAACAGATGCCAAACATTCTAAAATAAAAACACAAATATTCCCTCATAAATGAACTAAAAAAACACCTCACAATATATATATATATATATAGGAATGATCAGCATATTAAAAGGTACTCATTGTCATTGGTCACTAGGAAAATAAACACTGAAACCAAATTTTGATATCATTTCAAACCAACTATAAGGAATATAATTAGAATGACTGACACACCAAATATCAGTGAGGATGTAGAGCAGACATTACTGGTGGAAATGTAAATGGTTTATCTGTGTTGTAGAGCTGCTTCACAGTTTTCAATAATTCCTAGAGATATTTAGCCAAGAGAAGAGAAATTTAGCCAAAAGAAAAATATGTGCATAGAAAGATTTGTATTCCTATTATTTGTGAAAAAATCCAAATATCCATTGATGAGAGAACAAATTCTCATTGTGTCATATATAACGTGCTATTCAATAACAAAAAATGATTTAATGTATACAAAAACATGAGTGAATCTCACAGACATTGAACTAACTAAGAAAAACTGACAAAGAAGTGTAAATACTGTATAATTCAATTTATATAGAGCTTTAGAGGAGCAAAAGTTAGCTTTTGTGCTAGAAATTAGAAGAGCGGTTGTCTCCTCAGATAGTGGAGTTGAGAATTTGACTAGAAAGGATACAAAGGGACTTTTTTGGGTAACAAAAATGTTATAATTTGATCCAAGTGTGATTTACATGAATGTATACCTTTGGCAAAACTTGTTAAATTTTACATTTCAGATCTATATACTTAATTAAGCAGAGATTATACCTCCCACTTATGAATATTTGCTAATTTTTGTCTTCCAAACTGGACTATATATTTAAGATGGCTAGATTTATACCCATACTGCTTAGTATAATACCTTATGTATAGTAGGAAAAAGTTTATTGCATAAATATATAAAGGAAAACAATTATATGAGTTTGATGGACTAAACATGATAATTTGAAAATGGTGAAGGGTAAACTGTGAAATACATTTTTTTTCTGAAGAAAAAGGATGAATATAGGATCAAACAAATGCATTTGATTTGGAAAATGCTAGAGAAAACTGCTCATTTTCAACAGATGAGTTCTGTTTTCAATATGTTGAGTTTAGAATAATTTTATGGCACCCGTAGTATACTACAAAAATATAAATAATTTAATTTCCATTATTTCTTCCATAATTATCCAGGGAGCAAGCGGATATTTCAGTACAGCTCAATCATTCTGAGTTTGTACACTGTTGGCGAAGATATCTGCTGAGACTTGACACATGTAGTATCTGCCCAACACTAGGAGTAAATGTAATATCACTTCTTTATCCCAATGAAATATTGGCAGATGATTACTAAAAATGTAGATAGATGAGCCTAGAAGATTATGATAAAGTTGAAAAATGAGTACTAATTTAAAGATCAAAATGATTTTTTAAATTTATTTATTATTGACTTTGTATTTCTTTTTAAATGAAAAAAATATCTAGAATTTTAATAACATAATGTATTTAGTGCAAAGGCATTAAAGTTAAATAACATTTACTGAACTTTCACTAATTTTTCAATAAATGCTACTTATTGCTGATAAATTAACGGAAATGGTACTATGTGCTGAATAACGTTTAATCCATTCTTCTGGTGATTTTTGGGATTAACTATTATCTATTTCATCCAAGATAATGGACAGGAATAAAAAATGTGAGAAAGAAATAGTATTTAAGGCTTTTGGTAAATAGAAACGGAGAGGAACCATTGTCTTTCTGAACAAGAACAAAGGAACACATTCACAAAGTTGCTACTGGCAACTAACTTTTGACTCTAAAGGGAACCAAGGTACAAAGTTAGCCCAGCAAAAGTGCCAGAAGCTGGTACCAGCTAGAATAGGGCTTTGCTTTCTGATGTTCCTGCTGGTCCACAGAATCAACCAACCCTTGGCTGTATTTTACCCGTGGTGTTATAATTCTGTAATTTCCTTATTTATTGACAAGAATGCCATCATTTCTGCTTCATGCAGCTAACAATAGCCTGACCGATCCAGTTAACAATTCTTCATCTTACTGAAAAGAAAATAGATACTTAATCTTTAATGACAGTGGCATAATGTGACTGTGAGAAAAACCAAGTATCCCTGAGGTATTTGCATCTATTGTCATCTTGTTGGGATAACTCCTCCCAAGTTGTCAGCACTTACTTAGTTGCCTTTAAGACCTGTCCCTCAAAAACATTCTCGCATAATCATTAGGCACAATCTTAAATTGAATTGAAAGACTGAATGTATATGTTGCAGCTGAATTTTATGAATTTTTAATTTAACTGATTACTAACATCTCTCTCTAAAACTAACCAGTAAGATCCAACTTTGATTTAATATTCCACTAAAACTCAGTCACAACAGAAGTCTCAGCCTTACAGACCACTAATTTTTACATAGATCCTTGCCTTTGTATTACTCTTTTTCTCTCCGATGTGACCACATCAACTCCATTCTTGCCCAGACCAAACATTTCTGCCATGTCCTGAGTCAACTATATTTCTCAGCAAAAAAATTATATCTATCATCTATCTACCATCTATTTATCTAAGTTCCCTTCATATTCTTTAATTGAAAGATGTCTGTCCTCTTAAAATATTATTTCCCTGTTTGCCTCACAATCGGTCAGAGGCCACTCCCATCATCAGGTCCCATCTTTCCAGAAAACAAGTAAAATAACAAAAATATTATAGTTCTAAAACTCACATTCTCATAATTACCTATTGTTTTAATTTTGCCTTTGCATTTTAAAATATCCATTTTCTGTAATAATACATTAAATGACATGTTTTGATTTAATCTTTTCTTTAAAAATTCTCTTTTTTTTCTTTACTGATTAAGGTAAAAAAATTTCTTTACAGTTTGTTCAACTCAGAATTCAATCTAGGATCAAATATTGTACTTTTTTGTTATTTACTCTAATTTTCTATTTTTATGTGTAAACTTTTGTTTGATTTTATTTGCTTGTTTTTCAAACTCACAATAACTTTTCAAGATTTTCTGCCATTTTATACCCTTATGATTAGGCCCCAAAGTCAATGGTTTTGATTCATGTGGTAATACTTTGTGTGCCTCTTTAATTATATGACAGTGTCTTGAATTTGTTCATGCATGATACCCATCTTTTTCACTACATATATATATATATATATATATATATATATATATATATATATATATATATGTATTAAAGTCCCTAATAGTTCCAACTGCTTGGTCATCTCTGAATCTGATTTCATTGATTATTTTATCCCTTGACAAAGTCCCACTACCCCACCACATGGGCTTTCGTGAGTAAGTGTACACATGTATTTGTGCTTAATTTTATTGAATATTGGATCACTTGTGTAGACTAGGAGAGCGTGGAATAAATATCTGTTATGCCTGGGAATAAAAACACTTCTTTTAAGGCATTTGGAATGGGATCAAATCAATCTCTTCAGGAGTTGAGCTGGGTTTGGGTTTTATCACTTCTGTGGAGATCATCAGTGTCCCAAAGGCTTCAGAGTTCTCCAATGGTTAGTGTGGGCTGAAATGCTGAAGAGTTTTTCTTTATGCAAAAGTTTTCCCTTCAGGTTTGAGTCATTCCTATATGTTTGCAGCACAGAAGGTTCTCTCTCCATGGTCTTTCCTTCAGATGTGCACTGCTGTTGCTCATTATTAGGTGCCTGCGAGACTGGAAGAGGAGAGGCGGATGGGTTCTGCTTATTTCTAGCTTTTTTCCTTAGCCTTAGTTTTAGATAGGCTACAAGTGTTTGACCTTAGGGTTGGCATTTTCTTAGCATTTCTGCCACTCCTCATCACAGACAATCACATTCTGTCCTGTATCTCTGCCCTGTAGAGGAGGACCTTTGTGCCTGTCCCCACACCTGACTATTCTCTCTTCCATATCTCAATTGTAAAGGCAGTCTCCATCCAATTTTGCCTCTTTCTTTTGAGTAGCTAGCGAGAAATCTATCAAAAACACCTTCGAAGAGGTATGAACTCCCTTTGTATGTGTGACCCACAGAATTTCTGTAAGAATATGCTAGTTCAAAAGGGTAAATGTTATGTCCTTTAGTGAGTACTTAATCATATACTTTTAGGACACTATCAGACACTAAATAGAAATAGCTGTAAAAGAATCATAGATATTTCAAATACTGGCTCTATAAAAGACTTTAAGATTATCTACTTTAATATCTTTAGAATTATTGTCCATAAACATTAATACATTTTAGTCCAAAAGTGGGTTAATGTTTTGCATAATTTTTAAATATATAATTAGGTATTTTAAAAACTGTTAATTTAAACAAAGTTACTTGGGATTCTCTATCCCGTGATTTTAATGTGTAATGTCCCTTGAGATATAACACAATGTAGATACTGTAGACAATGTTAGTCAAAATTATTTAATTAAATACATTCTTAATTTCCAGATAATCACAGAAAACCATTGTTCCACTGAACAAATTAACATTCATTGGCAGATACTAATCTATTATAACACTTTTATAGAAATACTAGAGGCCTAATGCACAAAGATTTGTGCAAGAATGGGTCTTCCTTACCCTGGCTGCCAGCACTGCCTTTGCTCTGGCCCGGAGCCACCTTTCCACGTTTGCTCTAGCCCGGAGCTGCCTTTCCACCTTTCCACGCTGCCCAGAGGACCAGAGCAGCTGGGGCAGAGCGGAACGCCTACGTCGTCGCCATGGCCGCTTGGCGCCTGTGTATGCAAATTAACCTGCCATATTTGTTGGGTTAAATTGCATACTCACTCCTAATTGGCTGGTGGGAGTCATGAAGGTATGGTCAATTTGCATCTTTCTCTTTTATTAGTGTAGATGTGCATGGTGAAGCCCAGAAGGTGAATTTCTTTG
Source organism: Corynorhinus townsendii (assembly GCA_026230045.1). NCBI lineage: Eukaryota > Metazoa > Chordata > Mammalia > Chiroptera > Vespertilionidae > Corynorhinus > Corynorhinus townsendii. The sequence goes on along the minus strand of JAPDVU010000008.1, from coordinate 65,249,811 downwards.
AGGAACTTTTAAGTTACAATATATAAAATGATTAAATTAATATTAGACCTGATATATAGTATCTTGAATTTGTATAGCATTTCAAAATAATACACAAAAATCCCATAGTTTACCACTAAATCTATAGAAAAGTCAGAAAATATATTATTATTAGTTCTATTACAAATATATTATTGTTAATTCCAAAGTAGTTTCAAATACGTCAAATGACTTGCCCAATGTGCTAGTTCTAACAAATAGCAAAAAATCTAGAATTTGAAATTATGCTTTCTTCTACATTCTATTACAATGCACAGCTTTTTCTCAGATACAGAGAGAGATGTCTATAAGAAAAAAATTACTATAAGTTAAAATGATCTGAGAATGTTTCATGGCAAAGGTGCGACTTGAGCCAATTGGTTGAGTTGCATTTGGACAGGACAAGAGCAGTGTTGTAAGCAGAAGGCACAGTAAAAGCAAAGGCTTAGAAATACAAACAGAATGGCAAAAAGTGGAGGAAAGTGAAGTTGTAAACCTAGCTAGAGTGCTGAATGAGCACAGGTTTGATAGGAGACAAGTTTGATAGGCGATAAGTTTGTATGTACCAAGAGAAACTATGTTAAAAGGTACCTAAAATAATGCTAAAATATTGTGTTGTTTTTTATAAGCACAGAGGTATGGGGGGAAAGTGTCTTTTTAAAAAAAATAATTATTGGATGCAAGGAAAAAACACATTTAGAATCATAAATAGAATAGTTAGACTAAGGGAAATTTAATTCCTTAGCAGTACTAAATTTTATCCTTACCACCCCTTATGGGCAGAACTTGGTTTGTGCTCAAAGACCCTTTTTTTCCTTAAAAAAATACACTTGTGCAGAGCCCATTCATATGGTGTTGAGTTTTAAGAGTATGAATAGGAAGCTTTTCTTTATTTGGAAGAATAGCACTTCAACTCTTCCCCCTACTACCCTTTTGTTATAACTAAAAAAAAAAAAAAAAAAAAAAAAAGCTGAAGTTATGCAGCCCCAAAGTGGGCAGGATTGCAGTTTTTATTGAGCAAGAAAAATTACACCATATTTGAAGAAATTTGGTTAACTGTTTTTGAAATGTGGAGAATATAAATTATGCATTAGAATATCTATGAGGAACATTTTCTTCATTGTTTTCACAGGCTGCTGCAACTAGGGCCATTGGAGTTAAGAAGGCTTAGCTCAAAGTTTTTTCAGTTAAGATAGTTTTACTGGAATATGTCCAAATCATGGGTGCTAAAGCAAAAATGAATTATGTATGTATAAATCTGCAGCATCAAAGGGAGCAATTATCAATTAAATGAGCTAGAGAACCTTCCTTTTGTCCTCATAAATTATCAGTGAAATATAATACACTTATGTAGACTATTTCCCCTCCAAAACTTTTCAGTCTATTTCAATTTCATTGAGATAATATTTACATATGCTGTTGTGTGATGAAGGGATTAGTGGGTGTATAAATGGAGTTTGGCTATGGTTTTCACGGGGGATCAGAACTATCTTTAACAAATATTTTGTCAGGTGTTTTTGTATGGTTTGTTCTCCAGAAAAGAGATTTCAAAAGTCTCTTACTCATTTGCTCCATTCTGAGCTTAGCAGTGCTCAGATTTATTTAGCAACCTGGGAATAAGCCACTTGATTAAAGAATCTAAGACTTACTGAGCATAAGTAAGTTGGTCAAGATACTGAAGTTAGAAAGAAATAAGACCAAGATGCAAGACCTCGTCTATTTGATCATAAATTTAAGGTTCTTCTCATGACCACAGACTAACTGCATAAAAAATTATGTGCCTCTGTCATTTTTCAACATTATAACTTATTTAGGCTTAAAATATGTGTAAAAATGAACAAGTTAGAATAGATCTTAAATCCTAAATTGAGTGATACATTAAATGCTATAAATGTATAAATGAGGGCTGTTATGTGTGGGCTGGTATACTCTAACAAGTATAATAGAGTGGATGAGACTTTCTCCATTGCACAAAACATGAGTAACATTTACAAGAATAGAGGAAATATCATTGTAAATATTTATATTTTCCTAAATAATTGACATTATCACAGCATAATCTTAACTTATGATGCAGACATTACCCTTTTTTTATCTTTTCATCTAACAAAAGTGGTCCTAGGACAGTAATGTCCATGCCCTGCTGTAGCCCTATGACTCCTAAAATCACTTGACCATGGCAACCATGTTTGTGTATATTTAAGCATGATCTCTCCAAAGAACAATATTTTTGAGAATAAAACTTATACCTTCTTCAAAAAAAAAAAAACTGTATATGCAAGAACTGGCATAGTTTTTATATTTAGTTAAAATGAGTCCCAATATATGTGTCTCATGGATTAAAAATACATCACTGGACTTCTGACTTCTGCTGTAGGATGCAGAAAGAAAGAAATAGGTTTGCTTCAAACCTTAAGCAAAAGAAATCAACTTTATGAATTATTTGACTCTATCAATGAATTGAGGCCACGTGGCCTTCATCTACTCCTAAGTCTAAGGAAAGACAGGTGACTGCGGGGGATAGGCCCATGGCATTCACTTATTTGCAGTAGATACAACTCCATATAAAAGAGTTCAACTAGCAGAGATCACTAGGGGTGAAAGCCCAGTGCAGGCTGGCAGGGATGTGTGAAGCAAGATAATCACCATAGAGAGGTACTGGAGGCTTCAGTGCATTGAAGGCTATCGGAGCAACAACAACAACAAAGCACACATTACCTCAAATCCTGACTAGAACCATTTATTGCTACTCACTTAAGGCCTAGTGGAAGGGAAAGATTTGCCTATTTCCAAACGAAAACTATTTATCCTAGTTTCTACTGACCTACATGAATTGTTCATATTTCAATAAAATGTTTTAAATACATGAAAAAGCAAAATATAGCATATTTCCGAGAGACTAATGAAACTAAGGGATGCCACCGATGTTGCAGTTATCTGATAAGAATTTAAAATAATGATGATTAATATGTTAAAGTTCCCAGTAGAAAAGGTGACAGTATGCAAGAGCAAATGAGTGAGCTCAGCACAGATATGGATCTAATGAGAAAGAATCAAATTGCAATGTTAGAAATAAAATAAAAGCTTAATAGAAAAGGTTTTCAATGGTTTTATCAACAGACCTGCAAAGACGTTAAAAGAACCAGTGAACACAATAATAGATAAACATAAATTAGCCAAAATAAAATGAACAGTAAAATAAAAAAAATCAGAACATCTAAGAATAGTTGGACAATATTACATGATCTAAGTGGTGTCTAATTGGAATCCCAGGAGGACAAGAAATAGAAAAAAGTGGTAAAGATTTAAAAAAATGTTATTTGAGGATTGTCCAAGATTAATGACTGATACAAAGCCATAATCTCTGAAAGCACCAAGAAGGATAAAAACAAAGTCAAACTACTGAAAATCAAAGATAATCAGAAAATTTTGAAGGCAGGTAGGGGAAAAGAAAGAAATAGCATGTTCACAGGATAAAGGAAAATTATAATTGACTTCTCATCGGAAACCATGCAAGTCACAGACAATGGAGTGACACCTTGGAAGTGCTGAGAGAACCCAGCCACGAGGCTCAGTGGTTGAGCGTCCACCTATGAACCAGGAAGTCACAGTTCGATTCTGGTCAGGTCATATGCCTGGGTTGCAGGCTCAATCCCCAGTGTGGGGCTCCCAATCAATGATTCTCTCTCTCACTGTTGATGTTTCTATCTCTCTCTCCCTCTCCTTACCTCTCTGAAATCAATCCTTGGGAGTTCGACTGTCCAGAATTTCGGCCGCTGGCTATGACGTGTGCTGACCACCAGGGGACAACATGGAACAAAGGAAGGCCCTGGCTGGCAGCCTGGGGAAGGAAGGCCCCTCTCGGCCCTGATCGCTGGCCAGACCTAGGGGCCCTACCCATGCAGAATCTCATGTATGGGGCCTCTAGTAAAAATATATTAAAAAAAAAAAACATGAGCGCTGATAGAAACAGTAGCAACAGCAGTGATCAACCTAGAAGTCTATACTCACTTTTATAAGAGAGAAGAGAAATAAATCTTATAAGAGAGAGAGAGAGAGAGATATCACATTGTTAGCAGGCCTAATTTAAAAGATTTGGAATTTAATTCAGAAAATTGAATACTCAGATAACAAAACTGCTGATATGTCAACTAGTGAAGCAATTGGAGTTTGGCGATAACACTGGTGCCTTTCAGGGTGGAAGAGGCAAAAGGGTTGGGGCCCAAGAGCAGAGAAGCTTTGCTGTCCAGAGGGAGCTGGAACTCAGGATAGAAAGGGTGTCTGGCAGCATCTGGGGTCTCAGGGAAGCGCAATCACACATAGATGCCTCCTGAAATAGCAACTCCCTCAAAGAATTCAATTGCCCGAATCAAGCTGGCAGAGAGTTTGGCAAACTACACACATTAGCCCGGGAAATACAAACCGTGGCTGACAGCCTCCCTGAGATACAGGACCAACAGCGTGGAGAATGGCTCTGAGAAAAAAGAGACAAAGAACCTGTTCAGCACACATTTAAAACAGCTTTTCTGTATTCATTTCACCACTATCCTATAATTAACTCCCAACCAGAACATCACATCTCTGTCTGATATGATGCAACTATATTTCATAAAACACAACGACTCTTCCTGTCCCCAAAGTCTCATCAATTATTTCATTAATTGTAATGGTTCAAGGTTTTCAGGTGATATGAAGGCTTCCCCATCAAATCCATACATGGCATCTTGTGGTCTTGTGACATATAGACTAATTTGTCATTGTTTTTGTTAAATTTTACCTTTATTGTTGATATTACAGATATACTTTTTTTTCTCCATTGACCCCCTCCACCCTGCTCCCACCCCTCCTAGGCTTTCATCACAATATTGTCTGTGTCCATGGGCAATGTGTATATGCATATAAGTTCCCCTGTTGACATTACTCATATTCTTTTTACAAAATAATAGGAGAAAAGGAAGGGAAAAGGAATATAATTAGTTAATATGTACAGGTTAATGCACATAGGCATATATAATCTCTCTGTCACATGTAAACTCCTAAATTCCTTATGTCTCTAAGTAGTTTTAAGACTATAGTTATTTATCACTTCCTTTTCTTACTATCACATGCCTCCTTTTTCCTAAGCTAGCATCTCAGTTGATCACTATCATTTTTAAAACATATGAAAGTTAAATTCATTCTTGAAATGCCCATGTATTTACTTGTCCTGATTTAACTAAGTTGATGCACTTATTACTTAATGTTTGCTATTGGGCATGGCATTAACCAGGAAAGTTCTAGTGAATCCTCTGGGTTGCACATATGGACCCTGGATTACATTATCGTAACAGCAACCCATTTTCTCCTTGATAATCAGAATCAATCATCCCAGTCAGTAGAGACCTTGTTTTCATCTGTTGAGCAACAGAGACATAGCATAAGTACCTGAGGAATATAGGCTTCCAATAAGTATTTATAGAATCATTCAAACAACTGTATTTCCAGCTATGTGTGGGAGTGACTTCCTTTAAATATATTTTACTAGAGGCCCAGTGCACGAATTTGTGCACAGGTGAGGTCCCTCTGCCTGGCAGTCAATGGGGGCCAATCAGGGCCAATTGGGACCAGCCAGCAGGGGGAAGGGACCCTGGGAGGTTGGCCAACCATGGAAGGTTGGCTGTGGGAGCGCACTGACCACCAGGGGGCAGCTCTTGTGTTGAGGTTGCTTAGGCTTTTACATACTAGTATATATAGATTGATTTCAGAGGGGAAGGTAGAAAGAGAGAGAAACATCAATGATAAGAGAGAATCATTGATTGGCTGCCTCCTGCACACCCCTTCCCCAGTTGGGGACAGACCCACAACCTAGGCATATGCCTTGACCAGGAATCGAACCCTGACCTCCTGGTTCATAAGTCGATGCTCAACCACTGAGTCCGCCAGCTGGGCATGTGGGAGACTTTTGTTAGGTATGCTGCTCACTAAATGTGCAAAGTGACTCTGACCTTTTTGAATATTAACTTTGATATTTCCTCACTTTGAATTCCTTATTACAATGGTCGGCAAACCGTGGCTCGTGAGCCACGGTTTGCCGCTCTGTTGACTGAGTTTGCCAACCACTGCCTTGTTATTAAACCTTTTGTGTTCATCTAGTGTAACCTTCATTTTGGCATCAGTTAAAACAGACAAAAAATGTGTAAACTAATTAAGGAAATTTAGAGACAGTTTTAGGGAAGGAGAGTCTATGGGAGGGGAATGCATATGTGACTGGCAGTAACAGCTCCAAGCAGCCTGATTGTTTATCTTATGTACACAGAGGATGGAGGAATGTTACAAGATGAGGGAAGAAGAACAGGGGACTACTGGATGGGCTTTGAAACTTCGAAACGGATGCCATGCAGGGAAGAAGGGGAAAATAACCAATTACGAAAGCACGAGGGACATAAAATAAGGAAGGGTCCAATTAGGAAGTGTCATGAACAAATAAAGAAGCTCCCAGCATTTATAAACCCACAGACAAAGAGACTGATGGGATTGTTTTTATTCCCATTTTTTTTGAGAGAGAACGGTCTATCCCATTAAGGGGACCCCTCCCCAGGGGGAGTTTGTTTATGCTTGCAATAAACCTCCATATTTTTGCTTAATATTTTTTAGTCCGTGAAATTTATTCTTCAAACTTTGTGAGACAAGAACCCTACAATGAGAGTCTGAGCTTGCCATTCCAGGTATCACTAGTAAAACCTAGAAAAACAGATGACAATCTATAGAAATTTAGGAGAATTCTTTGCTGTAAGAAGTTTGGCTTACAGAAACCTTAATGGGTCCCTCTTACCGATAGCCATCCTGATGAGAAATGTGGGCATGAGTTGCAACTCTTAATTAGTTTACTTAAAAGTTACAGGAAGGAATAGACTGGATTCCATCACAAACAAAATACTTTTGTAATGGCCAAACAAATGTCAGGATTAAACACAAAGGTATGATGATTGTTTATTCTAAAAATGCTAGAAGTTATTTTATAAAGAATAAAATTCAACATGATTACATTTAGTGTTGTCTTAAAACGGCCACCTTTTGTTTAAAAAAAAAAAAAAGCTGAATCTGAGAAAACAAGTATATTGAAATTGATGTGCTCCCATAAATTTTGAGCAAAATGGGTTTTTCATTAGGTAAATTAGATTTTAAATGCCTTAGCCTGAGAGAATTATAGTTAACAAATATTATATCAAACCAGATTTATCTGATATAAGTAATGATTTGCTATTTTTGTAAACAATTTTTTGTGTGAAGTTTCCTGGAACTGGAATGCGTTAGTAATTTACAAATTTTAATTGATATATGATTTAGTTACTATATGTCAATCTTAATGTTGCTTTTGATTCCTCTTAAATATTCTTACGCATCTAGTGAACCCAAATGAATAAGAGAATGGCCTTTAATTGAAAATAAAGAGGTGCATTTCATAAAAAAAAAAAAGCATTTGGCAGGAATATTGACTCCAGTTTGCCACCAGCTCAGCATATTGGCTGATGCTATTGATTACTGAAATACAAATAGTGGGACTATAAAACAATTTGAGTTGTCTATTGCTATGATACCTGTATCAAGACACACTAAAGCAGACTAATTGCTTTCAAGTCATTTGAAAATCATAACAATCAAATATGTCCCTTCAGTGATTTACAGTGTGGCTAAGTTTTGTTCCTGGTGCTTTCCTCACTTTGTTTTTCAGTTTAAAAACATATTTTATATTAGGACTGTTGCAATTTGTGTGAAAAATAGACTTCAAGTACCAACCACTTAGAATTTTGCTGCCACCAGAAAGAATGGGGAAAAAAATTGAAGTATCACTGCTTGATTTCTTGATAACCCATTATTCTCTGCTACAAATGACAGATTTCAGAAGGGGAAAGAAATATAAAATGCAAACTTTTCTTCACTGCTCTCAGATATTTATGAATTTTCTTTTACTTCAATAGAAGTAGAAGAAATTGTACTGAAATAAAACAGTGAGATCTTGCAAAACCAACATTATACTGAAATGCAGAAAAAAAGAATTTTGGACTGAGTATAGAGAACCTAGACCCATTCCTATACCTTCACATGTCTTATGTGAGGCCTTATTTAAGGACTTAATTTCTCATGCTCAGCTTTCTCATTGTAAAACAAAAGGTGTGTCTTTAAAAGACTTCTGGTTAGATTGCTTTTTCTAGTTGTTAGTGAAAAGATAATGGCCATTGTACTTAAGTAAATTTAATTGGGATTCCTCCTCTGTCACCAACTTTTATTTACTTTTGTTTAACCTAGAAAAAGTTACATTTTCCAAACCTTGGTTTATAATGTCTCCAGTAAGGATATTTTACTTATTTATTATGTGAATAAGAAATAGAAATGTTCTGCATATTCTAGGCATTAAATAATTATTTTCCTTGTATGAGCCCACTTCTCCTTTAGAGTTTCTTCTACCTCATCCTGCGATAGCATTTGGTGATTCTATTATATGAAACATATTAAATAAATCTAAAGCTACTTTGATCACCTACTTTAGTAATATTTGCTTGTGTATATTCATTCTATTCATTTATTTGAGATATTCTAGACAAATAATCTCCCAATTATGCCATAAAAGTAACCCTCACATTAAAAAGTTCTGTGGTTGTGGGTTTCTAAAATTAGCTATTTGAAAAATAAAAGTACATCACAAGTTGTATATTTATTCTCTAATAAAATGATTTCCTCATTAATTATATATTCAGAACTTATATTTCCTCAGGGTGCTATAAAATAATTCTTTATTCTAAGACCTTTTCATATTACCAATTACAGGACTGCATATAGCCTACCTACTAAAAAAGTTTCTTGTTCAGTGAAAAATTTAATTTGTTTATGTTTACTCGCAAGCCTGGTTGAAAGAAAAAAATGTTTATAATTTATTTACTCTTTTTTTATGACAGTGAAAAAAACAATCTCAAACCTCACATACCTTCAATATTCTATGACTAATAAGGCCTCTGGCTTGAAGCTTTGGGGATAGAATAGTACTCCCACGTAAGGGATGGGGAAACAATGATCTCTTTTTCAAGGGCAGGTTAAGAAAACAGGCAAGATTAACCAAAGCCTAGCTTCCTTCATTATACGTGTTATTTTTCAAAATAAACATTTGAAGAGTGAATCTACAAGGCCCTCAACAATATATTATTGGTTATGAATGCCTTTTATTTTTTCAAGTGCAATCAGTATGTCACATCCTATATGTTTTATAACTAGTTATTTAAATTACTATCATTTGTTTTTATTTTTTCAATAACAGAAATTGTATGCAATTTTTGTGGGCATGTATAAGTGGGTTTATCATAAGCAAATGTGAGATATTAAAGAGTACCACACTTACATTTGGGGAAATGAATCAATAATGTTACTGCAGACATACTTATAAAAATAGTTTTGACAAAATAGAGAATGGGTATCTAATATTTCTGTTCTAATCTATAATTTGTGTTTACATAAGTGTTAGTTAATTTTCCTAGTAATGGCAAAATTATGCCTATCTTAAGACTCAAATAGAATTAGGTTAAGGAGAAAAGCAAAGTTTTTCAGATTCCCAGCAATTCTTAAGGAACGACATAGTTTTTGCTACACAAATGGAGAGACAATATGTTGCAGAGAATTATAAGTTCAGAGAGTACTAAGGTCAAAACCCAGCTACTTTCTAGTTGCCTTGATCAATTATTTTTAAAATTCTAATATCAAGGATTCTTATTGTTAAAATTGGGATAATAACAGTACATTCATCATAAATGTGTAAAATGGCTATTGCCAAGGCTGACACAAGTGTTTCTTAATTGGAATAAAATAAACTAAACAAACCAAACACATGGAATAGTTGAGAAAGCCAACTTTGCTATAGTGTGGCTAAACCCAGACAATCTCATATTTTAGTTAAAATTCTCATAAATCTCTTAGTCTCACCCCCTCCCTCCCTTCACTTTTCTCCTCTTTCCCCTACTTCACTCTTCCTTATTTATACATATTTTTAACAAAATGTTTATTGATTTTAGAGAGAGAGAAAAATCGGAGAGGGAGAGAGAGAGACATCAATTTGTTGTTCCACCCATTTATGCATTCATTGGTTGACTCATGTATATGCCCTGACCAGGATCAAACCCACAACCTTGACATATCAGGATGATGCTCTAACCAACTGAGCTACTGGGCCAAGGTTTTACACTCATATATACACATATATTACAAAATGCAATGCTAAGGTCTTACCACATTTATAAAGGTGAATAAATATGGGAGTTATAATCCATTTCATAGAATTTTTAATGTCAATAATTTCCAATTCCTGTAGATATATCTATATAAATGTACAGCTCTGTAAGTGCTTGTGCTGGTTTTAAGTTAGTTCTCATAGGCTTCAGTGTTTCTACTTCTATTTGTCCTGCATTCTCCTCCTGTAGAGTCCCTAGTGATTATATAGCTAGTTGGGTAGGATATCTGGTAGGTGGCCAATAAGTTTAAAAATACACCCGTGTAAGCATAAAGATTCATGTGCAGAACACACAGGGTTTTGAAACATTTTTAAAGCTATACAAAGCATTCGGAACATCTGCCCTCATCTTTTATGTAGATAAAAGGTGAAGTTTCCAAAGGCGTTATTTGATCTAAATCTGTAACAAAGGAGAAAGAAAAACACTTGGGGAACATTAAGAGGTTATTTCAATCTGTTCAAGATTTAAACTCACTTATAAGCAGAAAACAGTGCTTAAATTGCAAATATCCAAAGTTAGTGAGAAAACTTTTAGAAATAACCTTTTTTTAGCACATCCAAGCTCATATTGTTAATGAAGACTAAAGTCAGACTATCCATCTTATGAATAAATGAATAAGTGAAACTATCCCGATGTGAGAAGGTCTATCATACCCAACCAGGATCAATAAATAAGGATATGGAAATATCAAGGAAGGATTATCAGATATTGATTTGGAACAGAGCTGAGTCCTCTAACTCTTCACTTATATATGATAAAACAGTCAGGTATCACTTTTATAGGTGTGTTCCAAGAACATTTGATTTTATACTCAAAGATATTAGCAATAAAATTATTTTTGAAAGAAAGGGAACAATAATCTTGCTCACTGATAATGTCTTTTAGCTTTCAAAAAGTGTATCTCAGCATCAGGTGTTGAGTCCAATATTATTTCATTATTTTTACTGAGTAAATAGCTAATATTTTATAAAGTGTTTTCTCACTAGAACACTGCTTGGAGCTCTATATTTTAAAGACCCTATATGATAAAATTATATTACAAAGATGTCCTGGTTGTTAAAACAAAATCACATAGAACACTGGATGCGATTGTGTGGTGTTCAATTCTATGGCAAGGCTCTAGCAAATACCTATATGTTGTTGTAATTTGTTCCCCTTTTCCATGTCATCTGTGTTTGTAAACTCTCCAGGCAGTGGGTTCTCTGGTTTCTGCTTCAAAGGTATTGCCTTGCTTGGTTGCCATTTGGAGATTTTTTTTTTAAGCAAAGAATTTTTGCTTTCTGCCACTGTGCTTCCAAAACTAAATTTTCCGCCACTTTCTCACTTCAAGCGGAACACTATTTTCTATGGGTTTCTACATTTCACAATGCTAAGGAAGCAATAAAGAAAGCCCCCCTTATTTTTAACCTTTGCTGTGTTTTTTCTCCTTCCATATGCAGTTCTTTAATGAAAAAACTCAGAGCCATTCCCATGTTCTCTGTGGTAATATTCATTGCAAACATCATTACGGATGTGAGGTCTCTCCCTTAATTAAGAACTAAAAGCCTTCATTTCCTAAAACAAAAGCATGTGGCAGGTTTTATTGATCTGGTCAGTGTCGCCAGCTGAACACATTAGCAGAGATTATTGATTACTCTAGCGGTAATGAGCTTGGGTTCTTTGTCAGGTGAAGTCCACATTCCTTGGGAGCATTTACTTGAAAAGGGCTAACATGGAAGTAAGTACATTTTCGCTATGATCTATGATTCAGTAGACTTTTAAAGCTTTATGGCCAATGAATCATTCTTAAAAAATATAACAGCAGTCATTAAAAAGATTATTTTCTAGTCATTATCTTTTTACAATTTCTTCTGAATGTTAATGATGCACTTATGAATAGATGCTAAGCCAAAAAAAAGTGTAGCATTAAAATAATGTGATCACATATGGCTCTCTAGCTTTTAATAAGTTCTCAATAACTATCATCATTATCCTCTGATGACTAAGCTGAGCAACATAACTAGTTTAGCTTTATCATTATCAATAGTCATAATCACCATCCAGTGTTGGAATAAGAATTGATAAAAACAGCCCAAGCCAGTGTGGCTCAGTGGTTGAGTGTTAACCTATGAACCAGGAGGTTGTGGTTGGATTCCAGATCAATGCACATGCCCGGGTTGCATGCTCAATTCCCAGTGGGGTTCATGCAAGAGGCAGTCTTGCAATGATTCTCTCTCATAACTGATGCTTCTATCTCACTCTTCCTCTCCCTTTCTCGCTGAAATAAAAATATATTAAAAAAGAAAGAGTTGTTAAAAACAGCTTTGTAGATAAATAACCAATAAGAATGGTAATCTGTGTAGTAAATGTGTGACATCTCCTAATGATAGTAAACTCTTCATTAGGGATTAGATTAATATTGCTAAATTATATCTCCAAGATTTCAATTCAGGTGGAAGACCCAGTAGTACACTTCTTATTCAGTCACTTAGGTGGAATATTGCCATGCTTTTTCTTTCCAAATATGTATGAAAGCAATGAGGGGACTTGTTTTCCTTTTGAATGGACAACATATAGATAAATTCAAAATAATCTGGGAGAAAATTCTATCCTGCTAAAATGAAGGAAGGGATCCATGTGTAAATAATGGGTGATGGCTCACTTAGAAGTATAGCCAATGAGAATACAAAAAGATATTATTTGGAACCTGGAATTTTCATGTTGATTTTGAAATTTGAGGAAAATTGAATATTTTATTTGTAACCTACAATCCTCTGATAATCTGGGGAAAAATACTGATCAGTCATTGAAATGTGTTCGAGAGAGCCCACTACCAGACAAATAAAACATTTTCCTTTCCCCACAGACCATTTCTGCAACACCCGAATGAAGGCACAAAATTGTTTCTGACCTTTGAATTGATCCAATCCCTGACCTCACATCACCCCATGAAAAAGTTATTCACAATGCATTGATAGCCTATGTCACTTCTATCACCAGTAGATTTTATGGTATGTGTGCCTCTAATGGAGTGAGATATACATTTAATGGAAATGCAAACACGATGGACAAAATAGTATGCTATCTGTAATATTTAGAGTCCAGTTCATCTTTAAAGATGACAAAGAAAGTGATATTTGGTGATGTAGAGTCAGCTGCAGGATTCTGAAGCCAGATTTATCAGCATAGCCACAAAATTTTGGTATCAAATATTTGTCCAGATTAAAAAATACTTCCTTTGAAACTTGTCTTATTTACATGGTATTTTATATTGATTAGGTTGTCATATTAACTGAGAAACTGTCACCCAGAATATATTTTTTCCTTAATGAGTTATTTGTTAGGCAGTATTAATAAAAAATATCTTGCATAATATGAAAAATAGGCTCACCTCATGCCAAAAGTACTATACTCTTCAGCATTGGTGAGATAGACTATACATTATATTCATTTTTAGTTTTAATAGCATGGTTTTTAGAAATAAAAATAAAAATTTAAACAAATTAAAACTAATTCTATGAAGATTAATACTTCACTACAATCCTGTCTTTCCTTTGAGAAGAAAAAGCAAAGTTGTAGAGATTATAGCTACTTATCAAATCATCACAGAAAAATCGCTATATATTATTGAAGACCTCGTAAAAGCCAGTAATGGTACACATCATCCTCTCTCCTCAACAGCAGACAAAGCTTGTTTGGGGTGTTAAGTTTCGTGCCCACACAGAAGTGACATATGAATAGCTGACTTAGGAAAGAGTAACAAATACAAACAAAATATTATAAAGTAAGGATTAAAAGGAAAATGTGAATGACCTGCCATAATTTATATCAGAAAAGAAATGACAGAGACTGAATAAATCCATTGTCATGTCTGAAAGAAATTATATAGTGTGAAATAAGGGATATGTGTTCATCAGCAGAGATAAAACAAATGAACCAGTTATTTGCTCATCTGGGATGAATTTCCCATCATAAAACTGCAGGGCCTCCAAGATCTTGCACTACCATTATTTACAGATTGGTGCATGTGCAATCACACACATACACACACACACACACACACATACACACACACACACACACACCAATGCAATAGCAGAAAAGAAACATTTTTCCTCTCCAAATACATTCTTTTTCTAGTTCTATTTATTCTGTTCCCCCTTTTTTGAATGTTCTCTATTTCATCTCTACTTATCAAAGTTGCTTCCATGATTAAATGGCTCAAATCCAAGAAGGCATCCCTGACTACAGAACAATAAGAAAGCTTTCTGTACTTTTTACCCTCACTAGTCTTTTTGTACCACAATGCATTGTATTTCACATTATAATGTATGCACCACTTCTATCATCTGCTCATGCCTGAATATTTTGCCAGTACAAATTTTGAAACATATACTTGTTTCTCTCTAAATATCTGAAACAATTCCTTATATATAGAAAGTATTTATTTTGAATAAAATTGTCATGATACTATGACAATTTTATTCAAAATAAATATTTTTTTCTGTCTAAATATATTGCCACTTAAACACTATAAAAGGTTTAACTGAATATGAAAAGGGATAATTCCTAGGAATTCTCTAATTTAACACATCTATTTATATAAAAGCCTAAGCAACTATCCGGACCTTTAACCATCTGGCTGGTAGCTATGATGCACAATGACCACCAGGGGCAAATGCTCCAATCAGTAGCTATGACATGTGCTGACCACCAGAGGGCAGATGCTCAATGCAGGAGCTTCCCAGCTGTGGTGACTTGGCAGCTGCGGTTCTCAAGGTGACACACCCAGGACCAGAGAGGAGGGAGCCCAATTCTGGGGAGCATTACCCGAGGAATGCCCTCAGGGGATGTAAGAGAGTGAGTTTTGGCCCGATTCCTGCAGGCCAGGCCAAGGGAGCCCATCAGTGCACGAATCCGTGCACCGGACCTCTAGTATTCTATACAGTAGTACCTTCTAACATATAAAATATGAGAGTATCTGCAATGTACCACCCTCCTTCCTTTTTTCCTTATTTAGGCTCTGAATTTTATGTTTCTCATTATCAAATCCTACACTTCATTTTTCTAATATCACCATCTTATTCCATATTCATGTACTTTTCATTAAAGAGTAAGGAAGACCTGGGTTCAAATCTTGCTTTTTAATACTTAACTATCCTATATTACTTTGTAGACTATTGGCTAAACTTCAGTTGTTTTATCTGCCTTGCAGCTTTTTGGTGAGAATTAAGTGAATAATAAATGTAAAACCTTTACCTGGTAATTGTAAACATTTTATAACTGAAAATTTTTATTATTAAGAATAATTGTTATGAGTTTATTTGGGCTTTCCTACAAATGAGTATTAGGAAACTAACTTAAATAGATAAAGCATTACAGTTTAAGCTATATTAACCATACAACTTAAACACATTTGTTGTGAAAAAAAATTTTTCTGCCAAGGAAGCAATTTTACAAAATGAATCAATGTGCAGAGTATCATTTTTAAAATTCAAGTGGTCATCCTAATTAAAACCTGTTACAATAAAATTAGCTGCTCGTTCTAGTCACAAGAGTCCATAGAATCATAACATTTTAGAACCAGAAGAGATCATTTTATTTAAAGATTAAAAAAACTAATAAAAGAGGTGATATTGAGGATAGTATGAACTTTAAAATATGATTAACCTGAATTTACATCTCTATTCTTCTATTTAGTAATCTACAGCCATCAACCTCTCTAAGGCTGCATTTTCTTATCTTTAAATGGGCACAATAACATTCTTCTAAAAATAGAAATGCTAGGAGAAAAAACATAAAAGTGTATAATTATATTAAAATGTTATCTCTGTACATAAATTATACTACTTGATCTACAAATGTTAATATCCAACCTATCTATCAAATACACACAACAGACACGCAGATATTGATTAGTTTTTAATGCCCATATTAAAACTGTCTATTGTTTTGCTTTCTACTTTATTAAAGTATAATTGACAAAAATTATATGTATATGTAAGGTGTGTAACATGGTAATTTAATATACACATACATTATGAAGTAAATAGCATAATCAATTTCATGAAAACATCCATCATCTCACATAATTACCATTTTTGTGTGTGATGAGTACACCTAAGAAGTATTCTCTTAGCAAATTTCAGGTATACAGTACAGTATTGTTAACTATGGTCCCCATGTTACACACTAGATCCCCAGAACTTATTCATCTTATAATGCATTGTGAGGCCTTTAAAAATGCTTAATGTAAACAATGATGCACACTTACTAGAATGGCCAAAATCGAAAACACTGACAACGCAAAATCTTGGCAAGTACGCAGAACAACAGGAGCTCCCATTCGCTGCTGGCGAGAATACAAAATGGCACAAGAACTGACTCTTGTTCTTTGTCCTGTAGAACTAATCCATTTAATAGCACAGAATTATGTCTTGAATGGAATCTAATGTATACGACTTTCATTTTTATGCAGTTATGTACTGGTGTTTGAAGGGTAGTTTCTTCCGATTTAGTGCTCTGAAGAAGAAAAGTAGTACCATAATATCGTAAAATCATCTTTTCTCATCAGTTTATATTATCTAATGATGTGCCTTGGAGTTGCTGTATTTTACTTACCTATTCTTTTTTTTTTTTTTACTTTTCTTAGTTTCTTTTTTAAAAAAATATATCTTTATTGTTGGAGGTATCATAGATGTCTTCTTCCCCCTTTCCCCCCGCCGCTACTGATTCCCTCCACCCCACTCCCACCAACCACCAGGCCTACTGCACTATTGTCTGTGTCCTTGGGTTATGCATATATGCACAGAGGTTCTTCTTGTGACCATTGGTGTCTCTCTCCATATCTTTCCCTACTCATTTGATTCTATGTAAATTTGGCACACCAATCAACTTTTCATATTGTAATGCAGCTAATCCTAAACTGCTCAAAATTCTCATGGAAGTCAATAGTTATATGATAGTATTTCTCTTAAATGAATTCACTTACTCTCATTTTATCAAGAGTGCTGATCGTCCAATATGTAGGCCTCTTTAGACAGAAACAGATACAAAGCTATACTAATGTCTAAGAAGGTGAAGCAGTATTCTGTCCATTGTAGAGGATGTCTATTCAGGTCACACAAAAGTAATGGCTTTGCAGCCCTCTTCACGGACATTCTTGAACAGGCCTGTGTACAAAGATGAGAGAATAAGGAGTATAAAAGCTGATTATGGGGGAAAGAGGATAATGTGAACACCACATCTATTGTGAGGCCTCTTCATCCTTTCCTTATACATAATACATTTTAAGGGAATGATTTAAATTCCATCACTGGTATTCTTTAGTCATGACATTCTTCATGACCATTGTGCAAACTACTATTGTGTTCTGATTTAAAAAGTAACATAAATACAGATTTTTTTTTAAAAAAGGAAAACCCCACAAAAAAACATTTTCTAGAGGGGAATTTAAGCTATATAATTCTACTGACAGAGACATAGGATAATACAGATTATCCCAAACAAATGTTTATTTTTAAGGTCTAGAGATAATGGAAATAATAAAAAAAGTGTCTGTTTTTGATATTACTTTTGAAGTAACATAGTAGCTCAGATGATTTTTTTGTTGTTGTTTAAAAGCATTGTTGATTTATCTCACATAAGTTTTAGCTTATAATTTCCCTTGGGTGTTTTCCAGTTGATCTTCTTATATATTGAAGAACCTCTCATTTGACTCAAATGATCCAGCCAAGTAAAATTTGTTTCTCAGTGTATATGATACACTAACTTATATGTTGTTATATTTACACAAAAGTGTTAATCAAAATTCATGAGCTACAATAATGTGCAATAATATGCATTAATCTAGCAATATGATAATAATGGAAAAATAGTACCAAATATTTACATATATTGTTATGTCACTCAAAAACCCATAACCATTTTAAGAATACATATAGATAAAATAAAATACAAGAGAAAACAAGAGAGTGATGAGCAGAGGATTGAAAATGGTTTTATAGTGGTGAAAGGCAGGAGGATGCATTAGTGGAAAGTACCACATAGTTAGATGTAGGCTATATTTCAGGATGAGTGCTAGAGTTTTGGGTTCTCCCAATGGTCAAAGTTAAGCAATTTGAGTATCAAAACAAGTAATATAGTAATCCTATATAATAAAAGGTTAATATGCAAATCAACTGAACAGCAGAATGACCAGTCGCTAAGCTGTGCACTGACCACCAGGGGGAAGATGGGCTGATGGCTGGCGAGCACAGCGGCAGTGGCAGGAGCCTCTCCCACCTCTGTGGCAGCGCTAAGGATGTCCAGGGGGAACAGGCCTAAGCCATCAGTTGGACATTCCCTGAGGGCTCCTGGACTGCTAAAGGGCACAGGCCGGGCTGAGGGGACTCCTCCCCCTTGAGTCCACGAATGTCATGCACTGACCAGGCCTCTAGTAGACTATAAAGTAGAATATAAGTACATACAGCTCTAAATAAATAGTGAATCCTATGTAATAAAAGGGTAATGTGCAAATTGACTGAACGGCAGAACGACCAGTCGCTATGACGCACACTGACCACCAGGGAGCAGATGCTCAATGCAGGAGCTGCCTCCTGGTGGTCACTGAGCTCCCACAGGGGGACCGCTGCTCAGCCAGAAGCCAGGCTACAGCTGGTGAGTGCAGC
Organism: Corynorhinus townsendii; assembly: GCA_026230045.1. Taxonomy (NCBI): domain Eukaryota; kingdom Metazoa; phylum Chordata; class Mammalia; order Chiroptera; family Vespertilionidae; genus Corynorhinus; species Corynorhinus townsendii. The sequence goes on along the minus strand of JAPDVU010000008.1, from coordinate 65,230,892 downwards.
GGTGGTGGCGGGAGCCTCTCCCACCTCCACAGCAGCACTAAAGATGTCTGACTGCCAGCTTAAGCCATTAGTTGGGCATCCCCCAAGGGCACCCAGACTGCAAAAGGGCACAGGCTGCGCTGAGGGGTTCCCCCTGCCCCCAGAGTGCACAGATGTCATGCACTGGGCCTCTAGTAATTAAATAAATGGAAAAAATAGATATATATCTCCTGTAAGGGAAACTCCAAATAATTTTTGTAGCTAGTCTTCCCTCCAGATCTACTATAGGGAGCACGTCTCCATGTCCAGTGTGGTGGTAAATGTGCTAGTCCGGGCACTGCAGACACACTCAAGAGCCTGACTCCAGCCTGTCTCTTCAGTGAACTGGTCCTTTCTGTGGGCAATCTGTGAGTCACCCAGACAGTTCAATCAGCAACTGCAATTTGATTCCACAGTCCATGTCTATAAAGCCATCAAGAGTCCCAGAGTTTGTGTTCTGTCCACTCAGTGGACTTTCAGTGCATTAATTTAATCCAGTCCACATTTCTCCGCAAACTATATGTGTGGATTGTGTCTAGGTAGGAGACATTAAATAGGGAATATTGTATCTGCATATAAACATGCAGATTTCACAGTATTTTTCTAGGGAGACTATATTTGATGTGCCACTTAATTTTTCCACAGATAACTATATCTCATTTTCTCAAAATATTCATATTTTTAAGAAAACATTTCCATTGTGACAGGTTAATAGTTGCCAATTAGTTATTTGTTTGGTAGGAACTCTACGTTTATTTATAATAAAGCCCATGATAAAGGCCATATATGATAAACCTACAGCCAACGTCATACTCAATGTTTATTCTGGGAACCTGAATAAATGAAAAAAAAAGAAAATTCACCCTAAGAACAGGAACAAGACAGGGATGATTGCTTTCACCACTCCAATTCAACACACTATTGGAAGTCCTAGCCACAGTGATCAGACAAGAAGGAAACTGAAAAGGCATCCAAATTGGAAAGGAGGAAGTAAAACTGTCATTATTCTCAGATGACATGATATTGTGCAAAGAAAACTCTAAAGACTCCACTAAAAAAACGACTAGATTTAACAAATCATTCAGCAACATAGCAGGATACAATATTAACACCCAGATAATGTCTTTATTACATTAAAAATGTATATTCTTTCACCAAAATCTTTCTTAGAATCCTAAAGAATAAATAAGTTAAGGGAATAGGATGAGGCTGATTTTATGAAATTTCAGTAGGATAAATATGTTACTTAGGCAATTGAGTAAAAATTTAGTACAGTTCAGGTATGCAAATTAGGAGTTTTAATCAGAGATATCTGTGTATGAAGTTCTAGAAAATAGAATCCAAGCTGAGAGAAAAATGCCCAGGTTGTTTTCTCCAACTTCATATATATTTACAATATAAGTTTGTATACACATAATTTGCTTCAATACAAAAAGGTTTTTCAGGCATATCATATATAGGAAACTGTAATTTTTATAATTACATGTAATTTGTTCAAGTTTAAGCTTTCTGTCCTCAGTATTATTTGTTGGTAATAAACATATTTATCTTTTTTAGTTTATAGATCTCATATTTGTAGAAGAGAAAACTCTCAATATGATTATATAAATACAATAGTAAAAGCATAAATAGCTTCTCAAAAGAACTGCCACCCAGATATTAATTATCATATTTTTATTATTTGTGTAAAATTCTTCTGTCATTTTTCAATCAAGGGCCACTAGAAGTTTCATATGTTATTTTGAAAAGCAAAAGAGTAAAATCAGCTTGGAGTGTATGAGGTTGTTTTTATTCACTATATATTATTTTACTATCTCCAACTTTATCCAAGTCTGATAGACAAGAAGAGAGCAATCATCAATTGAGACATTTGTAATTTTTTATGTGGTCACATTTTAAATAAAACCTATTAGTGTTCTGTGAATATTTAGAGAACAGTGCATTCAGAATAGAAGGCATGCAAAAGGGACTGAATTCTCAAAAAAAAAAAAAAAAGGATTTTCTGCACACATATTCATCATCAAAATGTTGCAGCTAACAGAAACTAGGGCCACAAACATTACACCTAACCCTGGACAGCTATAACTCTGAGTGGGTCCTATGAGGAATGGGATTTACACAGCCATCTGTTCCCAGAGATTCCTGACATTCCTGAACCGATTTGCTGCTATCTTAAGTCAATTTAAGGACATTTATTTTAAATAGGGCACACAAAAATAGGAGGCAAAATAACATTGGATTGCCAACTTTTTGCTCTGATGGCTCATCCTGAGAATCTGAATAAATGAAAAAAAATAGAAATTGTGATTATGCCTATTTTTGGAAGTTACACGAACAGCCTTCACATCTCACAAGTGATTCCTCTCTCAAAGAAAGATGCAGGCATAGATATTTGAGAAACCACAGGGCTACTTACTGCTCCATTTTCACAGCTGGTATTTATCAAATCTGTGTTCACACTGACAATTAATGGAATTATTTTCTTAGGTTCTATACAGCTGTGTTTACAATTAAAATAAATTTGAAGCACAGATGTATGATTTGCTACTTTGATCTGGAGATCTAAAAATGCTTGCAACATGTTCACATTTTTAAAGGATGGTTACATTCGAATTCAAACAAAAAGATAATGATGTTGGAAAGATCTGTTACAAAAATTAGACATCTTCACTAGTGTGTTCACTGTTGCAGTGCATGCAAGGCGATGCAATGGCAATAATCACTACTCCACAACAATCCAGATTTCACAATATACTTGAACCCTCCTTTCCTAGAATCTGTGTGACCTTGCCTTAGGAGAAAGGTAACTATTTAGCATATGAAAATGCAAATAGTTTTTTTTGTTGTTGTTTTTTTAAACTATGTGACCTCATTGTTCACCGGTGCTGGTAATGGTAGCAGTATGCTGTAGATAGGCAGTGATTTATTTTAAGGGTGATCTGGGCATGGCATTTCACATCTACCCCATCTCTCCAGCATTTTACCTGCATTACCTAATAGCATGTGGCTAGTGATCTTAAATAATTTACCGGTTACAGAATATTCCTTGCATATATGATCACATTTAATCTTCACAACAATCATGTAAGGTAGGTTTGCAGCAAAGTATGAAGCAATTAGGGAAGTAGGAAATGTAGATAGCAGATGTTGTCATTAGACTGTAAATGCAAGACTGTTATTGACTATATTTTTAAATTATGGTAACTAGCAAATATTTTTAGCTTTATTCATTCCTGTGAAGTTGAAGTTACAAGATTTTAGGTATACATTTAGGAACAGCATATTATGAATGAGACTGCTGACCTTCAGTAGCTAAGGTCAATGGAGTTTCACACCAGTCATTTTTACCTTAGAAAATGCAAGTAGAGAGAAACTTGGCAGACAAACCAACTCACAAGAAGAAATGGATGAGTAATTTTCCAGAAGAAGAAAGTCCACATTTGAGAAATGCAGCCAAGTTAGGTTTTATAAGTAATGTAGCATTGTTGAATTAGGGCAGAGGTCTGAATAATGTATATACTTTGTATGTAAAGAGAAATACACAAAAGACTAGGCAAAAGGTCTAAAAAAGTCAATACACAGCCATTAGAGTTAAAAAATGCAACCCTCCTAACTAATATGCATACTATAGTATATACACACATACATACATACGTATGGGTAATATATATTCTATTTTAGAGACAAATTAACATAGAAAAGCTATCACAGAATGTTCAATTATCTAATGCAAAAGGTTGATACAATTAAAATGTTCCTGAATACCCAGAAAGTTTAGGTCTATTGACATTATAATAAATTTTTGACTACCATTTTCTAAGAATTGTGTTATTCTTAGTTTCTCAGCCCCAGAATGCTGACACCAATGAACAGTTAGAACCATGTTTATGAAGATTCAAGCAATACAGTGATACTTCTAAGAATAACATGTCACTTTTGCATATTATCAGTCCAAGTATGCAATTCTGGGAAATATAAAAATGCTTCTACATTCCTAAGTGGCTTGTGGCAATGAGGAGCGACAGCGCTCTCTATCGCCCTGGGGAGAGCGTGGAAGATAGGGAGTCCTGGGGCTCTGAGGACACGGCCACTCTTCCTGGGCTGCCTTTCTTGCTTCCTGGCTGTAGTTTCCTTTGGAACCTGGCAAGGACCATTCTCCTCTGAGGGAAATGCACTGACCTTAACAGACTAGGTGGCCAAGCAACGATGGGATTTTTATTAGATATGCTCTTCAAAAGTGAAGGGTATTGTATTATTATTATTATTTAGTTTCAGAAGGTGGTGTGTAAATTACTATAGCTTCAGGGCACCTATAGCTATGTGCTCACCATGTATGTATGTTTTATGAAGCTATTTAATCTGCAATTCACTTTAAAAAAAGCAATCACCATAGCAACGGACATCATAAAGTTTTGTGCTGGCTTTGACACACGAAGTACTCCGTAGATGCTGCCATATATAAACTATGTAGCCTGCTTAAGCGAAGAAAACCAGGTTTCAGAAAAGTGTCAGTTAACTCATTATTTTAGTCATTTTCTTCTCATCACCATAGGCAAATAATGAGGGTAGTGAAGTTTCAGCGAAGTAAAAATTACTGAATGTTAGCTGCAGCACTACTATTGGCTGACCGGAAGACCCTTCCTTAAAGTAGCCTTAGTATTTTTAAAAGAAATTCTAATATAATGTGTCAGAATTTTCCTTTCATTTATGAGGTATTCTCTGTAAAGAAAATAATTACCCCCCCCTATGAGCACATACAATGTGATTATCACATACAAAATTCATAGGAATGGTGGAGACCACTTGCTTTATTTTCAGTAGCATAGTAATACTGTGTCCATAAGAAGTAATTTCATTTTAGATCAGCACAAAAATAATAGAAACATTTAAAAATACTTCATATAATTGTATAAATAATTCTGAGCATTGTTATATTTTGATATCAGAATATATATTTTTTTCTGTTTATAACAGAATTAATAGAAAGCATTAGCTATAGATCATGATTTAAAACCGTTATAGTATGTTAAAAAAGTTCAGCTATGAAATTTGATTTAAGACAAAGCTTTACAAACTATTTGTCCTAAATTTTTATTTTGAAAGTTTGTTTTAATGCTGACTTTTCCTTCATATTTAAATTGTCTTGCTTATTTAAATTTGTTTCTCAAACTATTTCAAACAAAACAATTTGCAAAATAATGACAATCTGGGTCATAGTTAATGAATAACTTAAATAAATTACTTTTAATATTGAATTAGGCTGATCACTCAATTCTTATTGACAAAATGTTATTACATGTACATAACTTCTAGATATTATAGGGATAATTTAAAATATTCTTTATATGATCTCTGCCTTTAAAAACCATATATTATAAAATAGAATAATCAATAAAAAACAGCTTAAATAAGAGGTGTATTGTGTGATTTATGAAATTAAAAATCATCTAATTATCTTCAAATCTACTTTGCATAATCCCCTCATTACTGCTACATTTTGTTTGTACCTTTATATTATAGGTAAAAGGAGATGATACAATTCTATTATTGCCTGAGAACACAGATATATTCATGAAAGATTACATTTTTAAGTTCACATTCTAAACAAACCCAAAAGGTACTGAAGTAAACAAATCAGGGACTTTATTCAGATAAAGGTTTGCAAACTGGGAGACAGCCTCTGGTAGAAACTGAAGTACACTCTCTGAGAGAAAAGAGAAACTGTTTTTTCAAAGCAAGTTCCTATTTCAGTGTATTTCATGTAAATGAGGTTTCCAAATTATCCAGTTTGGATGGGTCAGAATAAATGCAAATAAGGACCCATTTTATACAGTTCTGATCTGTGTGGGCAGCTCATTCTATTGGTTAAGTGATAACATGGCACTGATGGAATAAAGAGCTTCTCTGCAGCACCTGACTCAGGGCGCATAAACAGACAAGAGGGAATAGCGTTGGAAACCAAGAGCTTAGCTTGTGTTCTTCTTCGCATACAGGGTACTAAGTAGCCCCTGTTGGGAACTGACCACTAGGTTCTAATTTTGAATTTAGGGCCAATTAACCAGAGGGATTCTGAGTCCCCCTAAATAGATAAATTCCATTTTGGGGTGCACATTAGATAATCTTCTTGGTGTCCACACATATATGGGGGGGTCTTTGAGCATGGATTTCTTCCTCGCCTCTGGAAATCAGCATGTAGATTCTACAGCTATAAAGACCTCATCTAAAAGCTCCATCTCTCCAGGAAACTTATTCCTAGACAGGCTTGTGTTGTGAGCTCTTCCTTGCCTGGTTTGCTCACTTGGCTCTGAGTTACAGCCTCTCTGAAAGCTCAAGATTCAGTTTCATTTAGACTTGAGAAACTTTGTCTAGTGTCAACCAACCTCTTACTTGATTTCTAACTTCATTGTGGTTCTTAGGATGGGAATTTGTGTGTGTGTGTGTGTGTGTGTGTGTGTGTGTGTGTGCATCTGTGTTTACTTATTTATTTTAATTTTTATTGATTTCAGAGAGGAAGAGAGAGGAAGAGATAGAAACATCAATGATGAGAGAGAATCATTGATTGGCTCCCTCCTGCACACCCCCCACTGGGGATCTAGCTCACAACCTAGGCATGTGCCCTCGACTGAAATGGAACACAGGACCCTTCAGTCCACAGGCCGATGCTTTATCACTGAGCCAAACCAGCTAGGGCCTTTTGTGTGTGTGTGTGTGTGTGTGTGTGTGTGTGTGTGTGTGTGTTTTACACATGTGTCTATTTATTTGTTCATTTTTGACATTCCATTTTAATATTTTTTGTTTCTTCTCCTGATTTGTAGCCTCCTGTCCACACCTGACTTCTGCCCATTTCTTGGAGGGGCAATATTTTTTTTCAAATTGTCATTCTTAGCCCTATATACTTCTGTGTTCTTGGGGATCTTACTCTACAGTTTATTTAGCCCTGTCTAGAAAAGGGAATCTTAGTCTATGATCCAATGACACTTCACTGATAAAAAAAAAATTATAGAAGTCAGTGGATGCATAGAATTTATACACATGTTTTTCAGCATAAACATTTACACATTTCTTTCATATAAAGAGTTGCATAGCTTTTATCTGTTTCCTTCAGAAAGTGTGATGGTCATGGCATTGCTTATATTTCTAATTTATATATCCATTTATTCCTTTTATTCTATGTTCAAATAGATACTGCATCTTATATTGACTTCTTTTCCTTTTATCTTCTCTATTTCTGGGCATCGCATTGCACTCAATTCTTAACCATATTCTACAGTCTGCACTAGATGATCTACTTTATTTCACTACTTTGGCTACATGTGAAAAGAAAACCTCAAAATTTCTGGATGAGACCTCAAATATTATTATTTACCTAATAAGCTACTCTCAATAAATTCAAATTAACTAAAATTAAATTCATTATGTTCTCTCAAAATTTAGATTTTTTTTCTTTTTGAGGTCATTTTATTCTTTTTTTAAAAATAAATCTTTATTGTTCAGATTACAGGTGTTCCTCTTTTTGTTTTCCCCCTATAGCTCCCCTCCACCTGATTCCCCACCCTACCCTACCCCATGCCCTTACCCCCTGCCACTGTCTTCATCCATAGGAGTAAGATTTTTGTCCAATCTCTTCCTGCACCACTCACACCCGCTTCCCCCTGAGAATTGTCAGTCCACTCCCTTTCAATGTCCCTGATTCTATTATATTCACCAGTCCATTCTGTTCTTCAGATTTTTTATTCACTTGATTTTTAGATTCACTTGTTGGTAGGTATGTATTTGATGTCATTTTGTTGTTCATAATTTTTATCTTTACCTTTTTCTTCTTCTTCCTCTTCTTAAAGAATACCCTTCAGCATTTCATGTAATCCTGGTTTGGTGGCGATGAACTCCTTTAGCTTTTTCTTGTCTGTGAAGCTCTTTATCTGACCTTCAACTCTGAATGATAGCTTTGCTGGGTAGAGTAATCTTGGTTGTAGGTTCTTGCTGTTCATCACTTTGAATATTTCTTGCCACTCCCTTCTGGCCTGCATAGTTTCTGCTGAGAAATCAGCTGACAGTCGTATGGGTACTCCCTTGTAGGTAACTAACCATTTTTCTCTTGCTGCTTTCAAGATTCTCTCTTTGTCTTTTGCCCTTGGCATTTTAATTATGATGTGTCTTGGTGTGGTCCTCTTTGGATTCCTTTTGTGTGGGGTTCTGTGCGCTTCCTGGACTTGTAAGTCTATTTCTTTCACCAGGTAGGGAAAGTTTTCTGTCATTATGTCTTCAAATAGGTTTTCAGTATTTTGCTCTCTCTCTTCTTCTGGCACCCCAAAAATTCGGATGTTGGTATGCTTGAAGTTGTCCCAGAGGCTCCTTACACTATCTTCATATTTTTGGATTCTTTTTTCTTTTAGTTTTTCTGGTTGGGTGTTTTTTGTTTCCTCATATTTCAGATCTTTGGTTTGATTCTTGGGGTATGTTGATCTACAGTTGAGTTTCTGTATATTCTTTATTTTAGACGGTGTATGCTTAATTTCTGACTGGTCCTTTTCCATTTTTTTGGCATTCTCATTAAGGTCCTTGAAGGTCTCACTAAGCTCCTCAGAAGTGTCATCAAGTTTCTTGGCGGTTTTTAGAAGATTCTTGAGTAACCTTATAAATGTGGTTCTGACCTCTATGTCGTCCAGTAGTTTGCTTTCCTTCGTTTCTTTCATTCGTGACATGTTTCTTTGTTTCTGCATTTTGGCTGCTTCCCTGTGTTGATGGAGTGGCTTTGTGTGGTAGGTGACCTATAGGGGGCAGTAGCTCAGCCTCCCCAATCACCTGATGTGAACGCTCTTGGTACACCCCTTTGTGGGCTGAGTGCAAAGTCTTGGTGTAGTTAAGCCTTAATTGCTGTTGGTACGCTGGGAGGAATTGACCTCCAGGCCAATTGGCTGTGAGGACTCACTGTATCTATAAAAACTGCTGTGCTGGAGACACGCTTATGGTGCAGGACTTGTTTCAGTGGGGCTTTGGTGCTCGCTGAGTCTGCCTCTTGAATGTGTCACTTATGGATGTGAGGAGTTGAAATCTGGTTTCTCACACTGACCACTAGGTACACTGGCTTCTGTATCTCCAATGGGGTGCAGGTCAGCTGCTGTCTGGGGCCACCCAGCAGGAGCTACAGTGAGAGCTACAGTTTTCTCCTCTTTGCTTGGGGTTTGGAGGTTTTGGAGCTGTCTGATCCGGGCTGCAAGTTTGTTAGGTTAAGCTGCGATAGGGCAGGCTTTTCTTATGCTAAAACTGCTGCTTGGAGCTTGGGTGGGTTTGTAGGTTGTGTGGGGCGGGGTCTCAGGGCATCGCTAGGCTAGGGTGTTGCAAACAGCAATGGCTGCTAGTTAGCCGGCTCTGTGTCTCCGACTGCGTCCTGTGCCCCAGCACAGTAAACAATGATTCTTGCATGCAGCTGTGCAAGCAGGCTCCCCTCACTTTCCGACCCACTGGCAGACAATCCAGCTTCTCCCCGTAGGAGTTTGGGTCCCCCGCATCTCCCCAGAAACTGTATTTCAGAGTAACCGGGGGCTTGTCTCCCTTTGGGTTGAAAAAAGCAACGCCTGCCGCCAGCCCAGATCACGCACCTCCGTACCTCAGCTTTTCAGCGCTTGTGTATGTCTCAATGCTCTTTTCTCTTTCCTTCTAGTTGTAGAACTTCCACTCAGCCAGCTTTCCCGTGGTTCTGGGTGATAGATGTTTTGTCTTTTAGTTGTAGTTTTGAAATTGTTGTGCGAGGCAGCAGTTTAGGTGTTTACCTATGCCACCATCTTGGATTCCTCCAAAATTTAGATTTTTTACATCTGTTAGCACCACAATAATTCTTAGCATCCACTAAGTACAGAACTTTGGAAATACCTTTCTTATCCCTCATTCTCAATTCCCACTTGAAATCTGCCTCCAACTCTATTGCATTACACAGTATAAACTTTCCATTGTCACCCTCCATTTCCGTTAGGCCAAATGTATTTAAGTACCTTGCTTCACCTTTTCTCCTCTAAAATTCATCTGTTAATACTGCCACCAGAATAAACTTTCTTAAACATATGGTATTATTTGCTTTCCAATGACAGAATATATGCATTGATAAATACTAATTGTCCCAATGTTATATTTCATATTTCTTAGTCTATCATTAAGAGAATCCACAATTTGGTTTTTACTATTGTTCGCAAATTCAGTATTTCATTACCTAATCCTTAAAAGAAAGTTCTACAAATATACCACCTTCAATAGTTTTGTATTTATGTCCTGGCTGAAAATGCCACTCTCATTTTAATACTCATTTTCATGTTCTGTACTATCTAAGAACTATTCCCTGAGTTTTCTAAACATTCATGGTATTTATTAAAGCAAGTTTGTCAAAAGTAAAATTAGAGTCTATTTTCCTGGCAATATATTTAGCATATTTAGAATATATGAATATTTTTAGTTACCTTGCCATTTGTGAATATTCCTGACTAGCATGTGAGGTCCTTAATGGTAAAGATTATGCTTTTACCATATGTTTTATAGGCCATGATTTATTAATTGTGCTGACTATAGATTCAGAGATTTTTGCTTCAAATATAAATTTCATGAAAATATATCAATTTTAAAAGTGTTTATAATAAGGCTGCTAGATAAAATACAGAATACCCAGTTAAGTTGGAATTTTATAAACAGAGTGATTTGTTTATAAAATAATTAATTACAATAATCAATGTGTAATTTGTTAGTACAAGAATATACACAAAATTTTGGGGACATACTTATACTAAAACAAATCTTATCTTTTGTTTATCTGAATTCAAATTTAACTTATTGTCCTGTACTTGTATTTATTAAATTTGTCAATTTTAGTTTATAAGATGAATTTTCTTATAAAAACCAGTTATTGGTCCCCGTCCCCCCCACCTACACCCGTCAGCCTGCTCTCTATATATGAGTCTGTCTCTATTTTGCTTGTTAACTCATTTTGTTTATTGGATTCCACGTATGAGTAAAATCATATCATAGTTGTTATGCTTTGACTGGCTCATTTCACTTAGCATAATACTCTCCAGGTCCATCCATGCTGATGCAAAAGGTAAAATCTTCTTTTCTATGTCTAAGTAGTATCCCATTGCATATATATACCCCAACTTTTTTATCCACTCATCTACTGATGGACACTTGGGATGCTTCCAAATCTTGGCTATTGTAAATAACACTGCAATGAACATAGGGGTGCATATATTCTTTCTAATTAGTGTTTTGGGTTTTTTGGATAAATTCCTGGAAGAGAAATTTCTGGGTCATTAAAAAGTTCCATTTTTAATTTTTTGAGGTAACTCTATCCTGCTTTCCACAGTGTTTGCACCCATTTGCATTTCCACTAACAGTGCACAAGGGTTTTTTTTTCTCCACATCGTTGCCAGTACTTGTTTGTTAATTTATTGATGATAGGCATTCTGACAGGTGTGAGGTGCTATCTCATTGTGGTTTTAATGTACATTCCTCTAATGATTAATGATATTGAGCTTCTTTTTATCTGCCGATTGCCCATCTGTATGTTCTCTTTGGAGAAGTGTCTACTCAGGTCCTTTGCCCATTTTTTAATTTATATTGTTTTGTATGGTTTTTTTTTTCAGTGTTGAGTTTTATAAGTTTTTTATAATATTTGAACATTAATACCTTATCAGAGGTATCATGGGAAAATATGTTTTCTCATTAAATGGGTTGTCTTTTCATTTTGTTAATGGTGTCTTTTGCTGTGCAAACCTTTTTTAGTTTGATGTAGTCCCATTTATTTATTTTTTTCTTCTGTTTCCCTTTCCAGAGGAAAAATGTCACTCCTTTGTATCCATGAACATGATATAAGCTTCCACTTATTTATATCTTCAGTGTCTTATAATTGTCTTATAATTTTCTGAGTACAGGTTTTATATCCTTGGTTAAATTTGTCCCATGCTTTGTGTGTGTGTGTGTGTGTGTGTGTGTGTGAGGCAATTATGAAAAAATTGTTTTCTTAGTTTTCTTTTCTGATAATTCATTATCGGTGTATACAAACGCAACTGACATCTGGATACATATTTTGTATCCTTCTACTTTACTGAATTTATCAATTGTAGCAGTTTTTGGTGGAATCTTTAGGATTCTCTATATACAGTATCATGTCATCTGCAAATAATAAAAGTTTTACTTCTTCATTTCCAAGTTTGATGGCTTTTATTCATTCTTTTTGTCTGATTGCTGTAGCTAGAACTTCCAGTGCTATGTTGAGTAAGAGTGGTGAAAGTGCACATGCCTGTTTTGTTCCTGTTTTTAAGGGGAATACTTGCAGTTTTTGCCCTTTAAGTATGATGTTGGCTGCAGGTTTGTCATATATGGCCTTTGTTATGTTGAGGTATGTTCCCTCTATAACCACTTTCCTGAGATTCTTTATCATAATTGAGTGCTGGATTTTATAAAATAATTTTTCTGTATCTATTGATATGATCATATGGATTTTATCCTTCATTTTGTTTATGTGATATATCATGTTTGTTGATATGTGGATATTGTATTAAAATTACATCACGTGGGAACAAAGCCCACTTGATCCTGATATATGGCCTTTTCAATGTATTGTAGGATCCAGTTTGCTTAATATTTTGTTGAGGATTTTACCACCTACGTTCTACAGGGATATTGACCTATAATTTCATTTCTTTGCAGTATCTTTAGCTGGTTTTGGAATTAGGATAATGCTGGCCTCACAAAATAAACTTGGAGTCTTACCTCCTCTTGAAATTTTGGAATAATCCAAGAAGGATAGGGGCTTATTCTTTGAATGTTTGGTGAAATTCACCTGTGAAGCCATCCAATCTTTTTGGGAGTTTTTTATTACTACTTAAATTTCCCTAGTTGTAATCTGTCTATTCAGATTCTCTGTTTATTTCCGGTCCAGTTTTGGAAGATAGTATGTTTCTAGGAATTTATCTATGTCTTCTAGATTGCCCAACTTGTTAGCATATACTTATTCATACTATTTTCTTACAATCCCTTGTATTTCTGTGGAGTCAGTTGTTACTTCTCCTCTTTCATTTCTGATTTTATTTGGGTCCTCTCTTTTTCTTAATGAGTTTGGTTAAAGATTTGTCAATTATTTTTATCTTTTCAAAGAACCTGCTCTTGGTTTCATTGATCCTTTGTGTGTGTGTGTTATTTCTTTTAAGACTATTTTTTTGTTTATTTCTGCTCTGATATTTATTATTTCCTTCCTTCTTCTAACTTTGGGCATCATTTGTTGTTCTTTCATAAGTTCCCATTAGTGTAAAGTTACATTGTTTACATGAGATCTTTCTTGTTTTTGATATAGTCCTAAAAATTGGTTTTCTTTTTAAAGGATGATCAATCATATAGATATTAAAACTAAACATTAATAATGTGAAAATTAAACACTATACTTAGTGTTTTCTTTCTTTCACATTTATAATTCAATACAATGTGTTTTGAAAAAATATCTAGAAATAGATATTTTGAATTTTGTGGCCTGAGTTTCAAACCCAAATGTGTTCATCTCATTGCAACATAACACAATTCATCAAGTGAGTTGGTGGTTTATTTCTCTCTGTGTAAACTCAGTGGTTATTTGGTGTTTCAATCTTTAACAATTTATAAATCTTTATATGTGCCAGGTACTCTTTCAATGTGGATGAGAATAGCACCTAACAAGACCCACAAAGTACCTGCTTGAAAGTAACAAATCTATATAATAAAAGCCTAAGCAACCATTACAACAGAATGACAAGAACAACTGGTCACTATGATGTGCACTGACCACCAGGGGGCAGACTCTCAACACAGGAACTGCCCCCCGGTGGTCAGGCGAGTGCTGCTCAACCAGAAGCCAGGCTCACAGCTGGCAAGTGCAGAAGCGGTAGCGGGAGACTCTCCCACCTCCGTGGCAGCCGAAGAAGCAATGAGCAGGCAGGCGGTAAGAAGCAAGGGGTCACAGACTGTGAGAGGGATATCTGACTGCCGGCTTAGGTCCACTCCCTGTCCTGGCCTGCAAGAGGGAGCAGGCCAGGCTGAAGAAGACACCCTCTCCCCACCCCCCAGTGTATGAATTTCGTGCAACAGGCCTCTAGTGATAATATAAAAAGAAAATAAAAATTTTTAATAAAATAAAAAAATTATTTTTATAAAAAAAAGAAAATATATAATTTTACATAACAATAAATGCTATGAAGAAAATAAAGCAGGAAGAATGATGAGTGGATGGTCAAGGAGGCTTTGTGAAGTAGTCACAGTTGAGTAGCTGTTTAAATGATAGGAGAGCTGCCTATGAGAAAGTGGAAAGCAGGAGCATTCCAGGCAAAGGGAACAGCTGAAGCAAAACCCTCATGGAAAACAAGATTGACAAGCCTGACAAACCAAAGATTCCTGTGATTAGGCCTCAGAGGGCTAGGGAAAGGTGATTGGTTATAGATGCGGAGGGAGAGGTGGATAGAAGACAGATCATGGTGGGTCTTATTGGCCATGTTAAAAATATTTGGGTTCAATATTAAATATTTTAAAGGTCTGTTTAACAAAAGAGACCACTATGAATGTGATGTGGACAATTACTTGTTGAGGGTTGGGAAGAAGAGCAAAATAGGGCAGCCAGTCTGATAGCTGTTCTGGTAGATCAGGGAAGATACACGGTGGCATCCACAAGAACTGGAGATGGTGACTCAGAAATCAATTCAGGATTCATTTTAGGTCAGAGGTAACAGATTTTGCTAATACAATACTCAGAGCAAAAAAGGAATCCGGGATGGCCTTTGGCTTTTGACCTGGGTATCTGAGTGATTGGGAAGATAGAGGAAGAAGCATGACTAACAGTACTAACTCACACATTCAGACTTGGGATAGAATACCCAATTCCATGCAAGTCTAGGCACAATCTCTTTGTACTAGAGCAGGAGGAAAATGCCTTGCTAGTGATTATGAACACTTTCTAATCTGTTTCAGAAAGTATTTAATGAATGACAACACCCATTAGGTACAATAGCATATGTATTTTCGGGGAGGAAATGTTTCTAGAACATTAATTTCAACTTAACACGCATGACGATATTTAAATTTCACAAAGCTGGTAGCCAGTCTTATCTGTAGTGTAAATACCTGTTATACCTTTTATAAGAAGTGACTGGTAGATGCTAATTAGTAAGTTGCAGCTCAAGGCCCAGACTGCTTTCTTTGTATACCTATATCAAACTAACTGAACTTCATTATTTTCTTAAATGATCATGTACTGTTTCTTTAATTCTCACCCTTTCTGTCCGAATTCTGAATTGGCTTTGAGTCCAAAAACTAGTTAAATATTTTTATATTAATTTTTTTCCTAGCACATGACTGACTAGATAAAGCATACTCTATAAACACAGGTTAAATGGAACAGACTCATACCTTGGGGAAAGAAAGAAAATTAGAAAATAATTTTAAAGTTACCTTTTTTTTCCTGCTTTCCTGCATCAGGAATGTAATGGCTAAGGCCATAATAGAAAAATCAGCTTTTGAGACTCTATCTCATACTGATACCAGCATGTGAAACCCAGCAGGGACACTACATTTTGAGCACTAACCAGGTTAATCTGCAGAGCAAATACCTTAGCTCTCAAATCTAAGGCAGCTTTCCGACCCTTCATGTCAGCTCTCTTTATAAACCATATACTTCACATAAGGATTCTGTATTTTCTGATTAAGAGAGGAAGGGAATGCTGTCAGCTAAATCAATACCTTACTAGTGTGGGGAAAAAATAGAAAATTGTAAATAACAACAGCAATTTTCTATGATTGGTGAAATGCTCTGGGCAAAGCCAGCATGATTCTGTCCAAGGCTAGGAAATTCAAGTGCCACTCTCGACTTCTCATTCTGATCATTTCCAGGTTTATAAGAGGAACAAAATGACAACAATATGTTTGTATAACATTTTTCCTGCTGTTATATTTTAAGTTTTACGAACAAAACTATTGTAATTACTGATAATTAACACTTGTACCTATGTTAACTATTTCATGGGATCTCATGAGCTGATATTTGTGAAGTACTTAGAACATTGCCTGGCACATATTAAGCATCATATTTATTTTTAGAAATAAATAAATAAATAAATAAATAAAATGCCATTATATCAGTGATTTTCAAACTTTTTCATCTAATGGTACACCTAATTACTAAAATTCTGCAGCGCACCAAAAATATATTTTTTTGCCAATTTGACAAAAAATATGTATAATTTTGATTCATTCAAATGGATGGCTACTGTTGTGTTGACTGATGTCTTTTATTTTTTTTTTTACAATCTAAGGATAAAGAAATCAGTGGCCCTGACTAAATAGGCATTGCATAGTTTCAAAATTCTTGAGGCACACCAGTTTTGAAAATCGCTGCATTATACGGTAAGTGCAGGGACTTTCTGGAATGTTTCTTTGTGTTGAATAACAAGTGTCATTGTGACCATCCACATCAGTAAGCTATATAAACAGTGGTGTGCTGGCAAATGTTGTACAACCCATTCTCCAAAAGAAATAAACAAACAAAAAGCCTGAATTTTTAACATTTGACCATTTCTGTGGTGCAAATATTCCAACTATGGATGATTTCAAGCTATTGATGTGGCATCATTGAACAGTGTAGTTAGAGGAAATGGGAATATTCACACACTGGTTTTGGGATGGTCACCATTGTTTTTATCATAAGTCAAAAGTCCTAAAAAATAACAACCTAAAATATCTTTATCATTATGTGTTTTCCAAGCATTTTATCTCAATCTGGATCTTCTTTTTTTATTATACATTCTACACTTTCTCAATTCTCCTCATTGGCCTTTATTCTAGGCTTTTGCCAGGCTTGGCTTAGAACTAGAATGGCAAACACAGTACACATGCCATCACAGGTCCCAACAATATCTTTTAAGCACCATCTACATAATTATAATCTTTCCTGATCAGACATTAAAAATCCATCATCCTCATCAGCACAGCACTCCGGCAGCCATGTCCAGTTCACGGTAGTTTGACAAACGGTTACAGCTGCTTTCCCAAGCGCTCTACTTCCAGCTCTGGTTATCTACATTCAGTCACATTATCAGCGACCAACGTTTATGAAATCCCTTCCATGGCCAAAGCAGTACTCTAAATGGTTTACATGTGAGAATTTATTTAATCCTCCTTCCACTATTAAACAAGTTCTATTTTAAAATCTGTTCGTACAGGTCAAATCAAGAAACAGAGATTAGCTCTAAGCAGTCTGTCTCAGTGGATAGAGCCTTGGCCTGCAGACTGAAAGGTCCCAGGTTCGATTCTGGTCAAGGGTGTGTACCTTGGTTGTGGGCACATCCCCAGTAGGAGGCATGCAGGAGGCAGCTGATTGATGTTTCTAACTCTCTATCCCTCTCCCTCTCTGTAAAAAATCAATAAAATATATTTTTTAAAAAAAGGAATAGAGATGAAATTAATTTATCTAGGTATATGTCTTATAAATGCAGAGCCTGGGATCAAAACCAGGTATTTGACTTTCTTATTTGACTTTTCTATGTTCTTTAACATTGTTTTCAGGAAGCCTTTACCAACCCCATTTCCCCACTTCTCCTGAAGCCACCTTTTTTATTGGTCTTTAGTCACATCTATTCATATGATAATCTCATTTTTTCCTTACAACTTTGAGGATAATTCAGTGCTATATCACAGTTTTATATTGTCTAACTCAAACCTGTAAAATATTTTTTTCTTATCATTCACCAAGATTGTGAATTATAAGAACCAAATTGATTTTTTTTCTAAAATAGTTACAGCAAAGCTGGGCTGGCTTCCTCTTTTCATGCCCCATATGGTTAACTTATTCTCATATTCTTTAGGAATGATATAAAATAAGCACTCATGAACTAAGCCTTAATAGATATTATTTTGTATTTTAAAATAATATACATGCTTCATTCCTATGCTTTTCCATTTTTCATTGGTTATGTTTTCTTTAATTTAAATGAATATAATTATACATTAAGCCAGGTGTTTATGTACAAATATATAATACATGATTTTTTTCATTTGCAAAATATATGATATTGGAAGAAAAGTAGAAAAATTCAGACAGATTAGAGAGCAATGTGAATTCAAAATGTATTGTTGGCACAATAGCTTTAGATAATCTTGAATAATTTAGAGAGTGTCTATTTTATTTCTTTCTACTCATAATTCTAAAATTTAAAATGTCTTAAGCATACAAGACACATAAAATAAAACAAATCTTTATTTGAGCATAATGTATACAAAAAAAGATAGATATTACATACCTCTTCTTTTTCAGCCTCATCATTAAATTCTTTCTGATTTGTGGCCTAAAACTTATTTACCATCTTCAGGAATTTTTTTTCCTGTATAGGTACTACTGGCATTAGGTGTGATACTGAAAATCCATTTTAGAAAATGGTTTATTTTTTATAGTGGGCCTCAATTCTTGGTTATCTGGCTTGTTCTTTTAGGAAATCATCATGCTTCTGATGAGTCCTACATCATCTGAAAAAGCAGTGTGCCCAGCACCACACATCTGCTCCGTTGCCAGGCTCTCATTCTGTCACTTCTTTATCTATCAGAAAAACTGGCTCTAGAATGTGCAGTTTTACAACCTAAGTGGAGTCTTTTCACTGATTGGCTTACATCCTCCAAAGTATGTAAAAAATTATTAGTCTAAATGTTAATAACTTAAACACAACATTTTACTAAAAGATATACATAATTGACTACTAAAAGAAAGCTGACTTTTATTCTAGCCAGGTTATGTTAAAAGTAAAATTTCTTCAGGTAATGATAAATTAATATATATATATGTGTATATATATATATATATATATATACACACACACACACACACTATATTTTAGCTAAATATATTTAGAATGCCATTCATTTCTCTTTTATCAATTTTATGAGGAGAAAATTGTAATTTTGTATAGGGAATTTTTAAGAAATACAATATCTGATTTTTCTTACTACAGTGTCCAAGTATACAATAGCATTATTGTACATATGCAATGGAATTCAGGGTCACGTATACTAGTTATAAATTATTTCTGCTTTTGTATTTTGGAAAAATTATTTATTTTGACTTCACTATTAGGAAGAGAATTCTAGGTTCCTATATTTTTTCCCATCTTCAATACTTTAAGTATGCTGTTTGACTGTCTTTGTCTTCAATGTTTCTGACAAGGTATCTACTGTTATTCTTGTTTTTGTTTATTTATGTGTGATATGTCTTCTTTCTTTAGCTGCTTTATATTTTCTCTTTATTAGTTGATTTTAAGCAATTTGATTACAATACTAGTGGTCTGGTTTACGAATTTGTGCACATTGAAAGGAAATTAATTAGAAGAAATATTTCAGTATCACTATTTGCCCTTTCTCTATAGTAGAAATGTTAATCAAATTCATGATCGACAATGATAATTGAAACACAGGCATGTGATTGGCACCAGTGAGAGCTTTGTATGTATCGCGCATGCGTGAGTCAACTTAGCCTTTTATATATAGAGAATAAACTTGCTTAATTAGACCTGCTTTCTGATTTAGCTAAACTTTTTCCAGTCAGTGAAGCATCCCAACTTCTCTTTCAGGTAATTGTCAGCAATACAGCAGCAAATATTAACATGAAGCAGATTATCATTGTACATCAGGCAGGGAGAACAAAGGATAAAATATTTAACTGCAGCAGTGTTTTACTATATTCTCTGCAGTGAGAAAACCTGAAGTCATTTTCAAGGTCCCCCATTTCTTTTTTTCAGTTGGGTCAAGTTTCTAAACTTTCTAAATCTCCATTTTCCAGCTAACGAAAAGAAAATAGGATTCCACTGAGTATCCTATCTACCTACCCCAGGACTTCTGTGAGGATCAAATGAGATAAGACACAGGAAAATGGTTCACAGACATTTGGTTAAAGTGTAAAATGTTTCCACCTTGCTATAAAGCAAGTGGTGTTTCTGGGCTGAAGAAACTGCAAGGAGACTAGTTGCTAAGGAGAGGAATGCAGATGTTGCTATGTGATGTCATTACCTGGACAGACACTCAGCATATTAGCATTTTATATATATACTAGAGGCCCGGCACACAGAATTCGTGTGCGGGTATGGTCCCTAGGCCTGGCCTGTGATCAGGGCCATCTTCCCGGGCTGCCAGCAGCTGTCCCCATCCCCCACTGCCACCCACCTCCAGTTCCCTGTTGGCCATCACGTGAATCAGAGCCTGCCGGGCGGGGGAAGGAACCAAGAGGGCAGCCATTCCCGCCTGCTTGCCGGCCCCGCCATGGATTGTCCTCTGTATGGGGGGTGACTGGCAGGGCAGGGGCCTTGGCCTGGCACCACCTGCATCCCCCACCACCCACCCCCGGTTTCCCGTTCACCATCGGGTGATTGGAGCCTGCTGGATGGGGGAAGGGACCGAGAGGTGCTCAGTGTGCCTCATAGTGACTGGTTGAGCAGTTGCTTTGGTCATTATGCGATTAGGGTTAATTTGCATATTACCCTTATATTTATAGGAGATGTTTCAATGTAATATTCTTAATGTCTGTTTTGATTGGAAACTATTGAGCTTTGTGAACTTGGAAGTTAATGTTAAACTTTACATTTTTTCAGATAACATTATTAAAATTATTTTTTCATTTCTTATTCCCTTCTCTGTCTTTTAAGGGCCATTATTATACTTAAATTAGACCCAGAGCTAGTTTAAATTTTGTTGTCTTTTAATTCCTTTGTGTAGCTTCTACTTTTATATTTTGTAGTTTGTTAATCTTTTTTTTTCTATTTTTTAATTATTTTTTTATTTTATTATTTTTATACATATGTGTCCTTATTCCCCCATCACCCCCCACCCCCAACTCATGCTGCATCCACCAGTTGTCTGCGTCCATTGATTAGGCTCATATGCATGCACACAAGTGCCTTGGTTGATCTCTCCCCCTTACTCCCACCAACCCCCTCCTTTCATGATGTTTGAGGTTCTGATGATGATTCTCAGTCTCTGGTTCTGCTCTTGTTCATCAGTCTATGCTGTTCATTATATTCCACAAATGAGTGAGATCATCTGATATTTATCTTTCTCTGCCTGGCTTATTTCACTTAACATAATATAATCCATCTCCATCCATGTTGTTGCAAATGGTAGGAACTCCATTTTTACTGCATAGTAGTCCATTGTGTAGATATACCACAGTTTTTTAATCCACTCATCTGCTAATGGGTATTTAGGCTGTTTCCAAATCTTAGCTATGGTGAATTGTGCTGCTATGAACATAGGAGTACATATATCCTTTCTGATTCGAGTTTCTAGTTTCTTGGGATATATTCCTAGAAGTGGGATCACTGGGTCAAATGGGAGTTCCATTTTTAGTTTTTGGAGGAAACTCCATACTGTTCTCCACAGTGGCTGCCCTAATCTGCATTCCCACCAGCAGTGCAAAAGAGTTCCTTTTTCTCTGCATGCTCTCCAACACTTGTCGTTTGTTGATTTGTTGATAATAGCCATTCTGACAGGTGTGAGATGGTACCGCATTGTTGCTTTGATTTGCATCTCTCTGATGATTAGTGACTTTGAGCAGGTTTTCATATGTCTCTTGGCCTTCCTTCAGTCTTCTTTCGAAAAGTATCTATTTAGATCAGTTGCCCATTTTTTGATTGGGTTGTTTATCTTCTTTTTGTTAAGTTGTGTGAGTTCTCTGTAAATGTTGGAGAATAAACCCTTATCGTTGATATCGTTGGCAAATATGTTCTCCCAGGCAGTGGGCTTTCTTGTTGTTTTATTGATGATTTCCTTTGCTGTGCAAAAGCTTTTTATTTTCATGTAGTCCCATTTGTTTATTTTCTCTTTAGTTTCCATTGCCGTAGGGGCAGTATCAGTGAAGAAGTTCCTTTGGCATATGTCTGAGATTTTTCTGCCTGTGTTTTTATGGTTTCCTGTCTTATGTTTAAGTCCTTTATCCATTTTGAGTTTATTTTTGTGTATGGTGAAAGTTGGTGATCTAGTTTCATTTTTTTGCATGTATCTGTCCAATTTTCCCAGTACCATTTGTTGAAGAGACTGTCTTGACTCCATTGTATGTTCATACCTCCTTTGTCAAATATTAATTGGGCATAGTGGTTTGGATTGATTTCTGGGTTCTCTATTCTATTCCATTGATCTATATGTCTGTTCTTGTGCCAGTACCAGGCTGTTTTAAGAATCGTGGCTTTGTAATACAGCTTGATATCTGGTATTGAGATCCCCCCTACTTTGTTCTTCTTTCTAAGGATTGTTGCAGGTATTTGGGGTCTCTTTTTAATTCCAGATGAATTTTTTGAAGGTTCATTCTAGGTCTGTGAAATATGCCATTGGTATTTTAATGGTAATTGCATTGAATTTATAGATTGCTTTGGGTAGTATGGACCTTTTGATGATGTTGATTCTACCAATCCATGAACATGGTATGTTCTTCTATCTGTTTATGTCTTCCTCTATCTCTTTTTTCAGTGTCGTAGAGTTTTCCACATATAGATCTTTTACATCCTTAGTTAAGTTTATTCCTAGGTATCTTAATTTTTTGGTGCGATGGTAAATGCGATTGCTTTATAGTCTCTCTTTCTGTAAGTTCACTATTGGTGTATAGAAATGCCATAGATTTTTTTGGCATTAATTTTGTATCCTGCTACATTGCTGAATTCATTTGGTTTTGTTGATCTTTTGTATTGTTTTTTTTTGTTTCAATGTTGTTTATCTCTGCTCTGATCTTTATTATTTCCTTCCTTCTGCTTACACTAGGCTTTTCTTGTTGCTCTCTTTATAACTCTTTGAGTTGTAGGGTTAGGTAATTTATTTTCATTGTTTCTTTCTTTTTTTTTTTTGCAGTAGGATTGTAGAGCTATGAACTTCCCTCTCAAGACTGCTTTTGCAGTGTCCCATAGATTTTGGATTGTTGTGTCTTCACTGTCATTTGTTGCCATGATTTTTTTATTTCTCACATGATCTCTCTGGTAACCCAGTCATTATTTAATAGCATGCTATTTAGTCTCCATGTGTTTGATTTTTTTGGATTATTTTTATTGTAGTTGATTTCCAGTTTTATGCTACTGTGATCTGAGAATATGCTTTATATGATTTCTATCTTCTTGAATTTGAAGAGACTTTGCCTATGACCCAACATATGGTCTATCTTTGAAAATGACTCATGTTCACTTGAGAAGAATGTATATTCTGTGGCTTTGGAGTGAAATGTTCTGAAGATGTCAATTAATTCCATATGGTATTGTGAGTCATTTAGGATTGATGTTTCTTTGCTGATTTTTGTTTAGAGGATTTGTCCAATAGTGATAGTGGGGTATTAAAGTCTCCTACTATGATTGTATTGCTGTCAATTTCTCCTTTGATATCCTCCAGGAGTTTTTTTATGTATTTGGGTTCTCCTGTATTGGGTGCATATATGTTTACCAGAGTTATTTCTTCTTGTTGGATTGCTCCCTTTAGTATTATGAAGTGGCCTTCCTTATCTCTTGTTATATCCTTCACTTTAAGATCTAATTTGTCAGATATAAGTGTTGCTACCCCAGCTTTTTTTTCATTTCCTTTTGCCTGAAACAACTTTTTCCATCCCTTCACCCTCAGTCTGTGTGCATCTTTTTTCCTGAGGTGGGTTTCTTGTAGACAGCAGATATATGGGTCATGTTTTCTAATCCAATCTGTTACCCTATGTCTTTTGATTGGGGCATTTAATCCATTTACATTTAAAGTTATTATTGATAGGTAGTTACTTTGTCACCATTTTTATTCTTTACCCCTGTGCTCCTTCTTCGCTTCCTATTTCTTTTCTTTTCTTTTTTTTTTTTTTTTTTACAGCAGATCTTTTAGCATTTCTTGTATCGCTGGTTTGGTGGTAATAAATTCCCTTAATCCTTTTTTGTCTGTGAAGCTCCTTATTTCACCTTCAATTTTGATTGATAGCCTTGCTGGGTACAGTATTCTTGGATTCAGACCCTTCCTTTGCATGACGTTCTATATTTCCTTGCATTCCCTTCTGTCCTGATGAATTTCTGTTGAGAAATCAGTTGCTAGTCTGATGGGGTTTCCTTTGTAGGTGACTTTCTGTCTCTCTCTGGCCGCTTTTAAGATTTTTACTTTGTCGTTGGTGTTTCCCAATTTAATTATAATGTGCCTTGGCATTGGTCTTTTGGAGTTCATTTTGCTTGGGACTCTGTGAGCTTCTTGGATTTGTGTGGTTTTTTCCTTCCCTATATCAGGGAAGTTTTCTGTCATTATTTCTTCAAACAAGTTTTCTATTCCTTGCTCCATTTCCTCTCCTTCTGGAACCCCTATTATGAGGATGTTGTTTTGTTTCATGTTGTCCCAAAGTTTCCTTAGGCTCTCCTCCTGCTTTTTAATTTTTTTTCTAGAAGCTGCTCTACTTGGGTATTTTTTCCTACCTTGTCTTCTAGCTCACTGATGTGGTCCTCTGCTTCTTCTAGTCTACTCTTGATGCTTTCTATTGAGTTCTTTACAGCAGTGATATCATTTTTCATTTCTTCTTGGTTCTTCTTCATTTCCTCTTGGTTCTTACTCATAATGTCAAATTGGTTTTCCATTCTTTTCAGCCACCTTATGACCATTTCTCTGAATTCTTTCTCTGGCAGGTTGCTTGCCTCTATATCAGTTACTTCCTTTTCTGGTGATGCCTGCTTTTCTTTCATATGCGGCCTGTTTCTTTATCTCCCTCATGGTCTCTGCTTCTCTGGGTGTCTGGTTATGTAGTTCTCCTCCTCCTTTCTGTGGTTGAGTGTAGAGCTCCTTTGAATCTGCGTGTTTGCACCAATTGGGGACTGGTGCTCTGGGGTTCACAGCTGTTTGGTGGGTGCTGCAGTTGTAGATTTTCAGGTTTCCAATAACATCCACTTTCCCCTTCAAGATGGCGTGGTCTCCGCATCCGAGCTGGTGGCTCTGGGAGGGAACCCAGCGGCAGTGGGGGCTGCCTGGTCAGGAGAACCCCATCCAGCAGTGCCCCACATTTTCCTGGAGGATAGCTGTCCCTTAACTCTCCAACAGACACTCCTCATGCGACCCTCAGCTATTCTTTCTATCTGCTCCGGGACAAGGCTCAGGGCACGTCTTTCTTTTCCGCCACCATTTTGCTTCTCTCTAGTTTGTTAATCTTTACTTCTGCTATGCCTAATCTGTTTGTTTGTTTTTATCCAAGACAGTGGTATTTAAATTTTCATAATTTTTTTAAATTTGTGGGATTCTGAATTTAGAGTTTTACAAATACCCTTTATATCTCCATTTAATATGCTCTAGTTATGTATTTGTATTCTCATTCTATCATCTGAATTATTTTTGGGTCAGTTTCAACTTTTTTTTGTCTTTTTAAAGTTGTAATTGCCTATTTATTTCTTGCATGAGTGTATTTTTTCATGCTACCACTGTAAATTTTGTATTTTTTTAAGCTGGATATTTTTGTATTACTTTAAATACTCAAATATTATTTTCGTGTTTTTTTTTTTTTTGGAGGCAGTCAAGTTACTTGGAAATTATGTAACATTTATGTAGGTTTGTTTTGAGGTATTTCTTTAGGGTTTTTTTGGCAGGACCAGAGCAACATTCAGTCTAGGGCTAATTTTTATCCACACTGATACACCTGCCTTCTAAATACTGTGATGGCCTGGGCATTACAAGCCTTTCCATTTTGATTACTAGGGTCAGCAACTCTTCCTGGCCCTGTTTGAGCCGCAGAATTCTTCATTTCCGGTAGCATGTAAAAGAGAGAGAATTAGCCAAAAGTCTCTTGGAAATAATGAGTCAAAAATAAGAGTAGAAAACATATTTAGTGATATGAGTTAGTTAAATCCTTGACCTGGACCTAACTACAGAGGACCCTGGGAAATAACTTTGTGTGTACCAAGACAAGTAAACAGGATTGGGAGTATTTAGCCAGTGTCTGCCATAGGCCAGTGAATGATTAAGTTTTGCCTTATTTGGAATGGCTATGAATATTATAAAGGAGGAAGAAAAAGGCAATTTCTAAATAAAATGAGTCAAGGATTTGCAATCCACACAGAAACCTCAGGAATATAGAGAGTAAGCAATACAGAATTACTTGAGTGTCTTGGAAAAGTAATGGTAATTATGAAAGATAGATTTAATGAAATAGATGTTATAGAAATATGTCAGGTAATTAAAGGGGATAAATGATTGAAGTGAGAGTTTTGAAGTTTTGTTTTATATGGTGGTAAAAATTGATTAGGTCATTAGCCAGGACATTTAACATTTAGAAAGTTATGAAAGGTGAGAATCAAACTAAATTTCAAAGGGATGGGCTTGGTGATTAATGAGTGACCTGAGATAAATAAAAGGAAAATCCTCATGGAAAATAGGGACCATGGGTACACAGAACTCTCTGGATAAATTTTTAAAATTAGAGGATTAAACCACATATTATTGGTGATAAATGTAATGCTGTTGTGCATTTTGCTTCAAGGGCCTATAAATAGAAGAACAAAGGAACAAAAGGGGAAAAGTGTGTCATGAATAAAGAGTTTGCTCTTCTATAGTAGAAAATAATCCCTTAGAACATTTAAGAATTCTGTATTAGTAGTTTATAACATCTTTCTGGTGTGCCATGTATTTAAAGTGTCAAACTATAAAATCATTTAAATTGCACAAAATTAGAAGTTAAAACCCTGTCTGTGACTAACTAGTCACAGGAGTATTTAAAGGGAAGTGGAAATGTCAAGACCATAAATTAACTCTTACTTCAGTGGACATCTTGATAAATGAAGGAACATAACTTTTGAACATAGAGGGAAATACCTGTTAGCAACCATTAACAGCTTACTAATGTCCCACCCTTAAACCTGAGAGTGGTTTATCTGAATGCAAGGTATATTAGTATTAACTAAAATAGCTTCTTTTTATTTACAACCATCAACCACACACACACACACACACATACACACTGAGATATGAATGTGCAAAAATGTGAACCTCTGCTTAAACATATTTGTTTTTGAATAGCAATTCCTACACTCTACTTGTGAAAAATACTTGCCATTTTATTGAACTTCATGCTCACCTCTGTAAATGTGTTTTACACATAATATTTCTGTTCACTTAATTGGCACAACTACACTTTATTTTACCACTGAGATGATTGCCATTTTGATAAAGATTAGGGAAAGTGTTTTGCTATTAGCAAATTAGGCATTGATTTTTAAGTATGAATTAGAACAACTTTTCAGGGTAGTTTGAGGAAGACTTAAAGGAGACAGGATAAGATTGGAATGTCTACTGTCACCAAACAGAACAGTATTTCTAATAGAAAGGACTTAAATGTGAATATATTCTTTCTCCTAAAGATACATTACGTAAGTTATCCCTGTAGTTGAGGGAGAAACAAAGGGAATAATAACATAGACCCAAAGTTTTTAGGTATGTGAAGGCTATGTTAAGAGAATGAGGTTGGGACAGGTTTTGCAGGCTTACGTCACTATCTACACCACTATTGCTCAGGACAGCCAAGGTAGCAAGCCAAACCAGAAGAAGGAGTCACCAGTGACTCCTTTAGTCACATGGACACGTGGCTATTTTTAAGAGTTATTAATGAGCCAGGTGGTCTGAGAGCTATTATTAGAAACCAATGACCAAGGAGAAAAAAGAGCTTTGAAAATGATTTATAAGGAATTTCATTATAGCAAATTTGATTGCTTATTGTGACATTGAGGAAACTAACACCCATATATACTAATACAGAGTGCAATATGTCTGATTTGAAAACAATACAAATTTTCTGAATTAGCAGAGACAAATGTGCAGATTATAAAGAAAAACAAAAGTATAACAGCTAAAATATTATGGTAGCAATAAAACAGTAGTTACAGATTTGAATAATTACATTTAGATTTTATTTTTTATGTAATTCTGGAGAAATCTTCATACAGAAAAAGAAAAGATAGCTATTTGGGTGAGAATAAATGTGGGTCTAACAATAAACAATTTTAGTCTTAATTTTTGAAGTGTAACTAAGATTAGAGCTGAAGTTTATCTTTAATAAAGATGAGAAAATTTCAACATTCCTATAATAGGAAAATTAGTATTTGCATTACATTAGGGTAATGTTTCTTATAATGAGTCATATATGTACCTTCATTAACATGCTCAAACACCACACACACACACATTCACACAGCCATTCATTTGTATTGTCATCAAACAGTTATAGAGGCAACACTAAGTGTCAGTCACTGAGCTACAATTTAAAGCAGGGATATAGAGATAAATAGCATATGAACCCCATCCCTGAAAGACTCCTACAAGTAGTATTATCTTTTCTATACCTTAGAACCTAAGCAGGGTTACCCTAGGTTGCATCTTCAAAACATGCATTCTCAAATCCTTACTTTATAGAATTTCTATCAGAAAAGGTCTATTGTATCTATTGGCCAGTGTGACCTGGGAAGAAATTTTATTAAAGCACACAATTGAATAGAAGCCTTAAGAAAATATCTTTGTCTGAACTGTGATTCTATACATGGGCTATTATGCTATGATTAGAAATATATAAAGAAAGATTCATAAAAATCTGTTTTCAGACAATATAGTGAGACTATCTACTTACAGTTTATGTATATTTTGAAAAATATATAAATAAGGTGATATTTAATTGTCATAAGATGTTCAAAATATCAGTCCTGATTGTTATAATAATACTAGAGGCCCGGTGCATGAAATTCATGCACTGAGGGGGGGGGGGTTGTCCCTCAGCCCAGCCAGCACCCTCTCACAGTCTGGGAGCCCTTAGGGGATGTCCAACTGACAGTTTAGGCCTGCTCCCCATAGGCAGATGCTCAACATCACTTATCATCAGAGCAATGAAAATTAAAACGATGTGATATCACCTCATATCTATCACAATGGCTGTCATCAATAAGTAAAAAAACAAGTATTAGCAAAGATGTAGAGAAAAGGGAACCCTTGTGCACTGTTGGTGGGATTGCAAATTGGTACAACCAGGAACAGTATGGAAGTTCCTCTAAGAAATTAAAAATAGAACTACCATGTGATCCACATCTTACTTCTGGATATTTAGCCAAAGAAATCCAAAACACTAATTCAAAAAATATAAACATCACTATGTTAATTGCAGCATTATTTACAATAGCCAAGATATGTAAGCAACCTAAGTGCTCATCAATAGATGATTGGATAAAGAGTGGTATATATACCATGGCCAGGATGGCTCAGTGGTTGAGCATTGACCTATGGGCCAGGAGATCGCAGTTCAATTTGATTCACAGTCGGGGCACATGCCCAGGTTGTGGGCTCCATCCCCAGTGTGGGCCATGCAGGAGGCAGCCATTCAGTGATTCTCTCTCATCATTGATGTTTCTGTCTTTTCCTCTCCCTTTCTCTCTGAAATCAATAAAAAATATATTTCAAGGGAAAAAAAAAAGAAGTGGTACATATATACAATGGAATATCACTAAGACATAGAAAATAAAATATTGTCAACTCAGTAACATGGATGGACCTAGGGGGTATTACAGTAAGGAAAAAAAGTCAAACAGAGAAGGCAAAACCATATGATTTTACTTATATATGGAATCTAAAAAATAAATGAATAAATAAAACAGAAACAGACTCATACATGCAGAGAATAAACTGATGTTTGGCAGATAGAAGGAGTGGGTAAAAGTGGGTAAAAAGGTGAAGAGATTAAGAAATACAAATTGTCAGGTGCTGTATAGTACACATAGAGAATATAGTTAATAATCCTACACAATAAAAGGTTAATATGCTAATCTACCTAATGACAGAACGATCAGTTTGCTATGATGTACACTGATCACCAGGGGACAGGTACTCAATGCAGGAGCTGCCCCTGGAGGTCAGTGCACTCCCACAGGGGGAGTGCCGCTCAGCCACAAGCCGGGCTCACAGCTGTGGTGTGCAGCGGTGATGGTGGGAGCCTCTCTGGGCAGTCGGACATCTGCCGAGGGCTCCTGGACTGTGAGAGGGCACAGGCCAGGCTGAGGGACCCCAAACCCCCAAGTGCATGAATTTTGTGCACTGGGCTTTGGTATTATAATACTTGTGTATGGTGTCAGATGGGGACTAAAAATTATCAGGGAATCACTTCATAAGCTATATAAATGTGCACCCGATATTAATATAATATTGGATGTCAACTATAATTGAAAAAAATTTAAAGAAAAAAAATATTTCCCCTTTAACCAAAAAAAAAAAACACAAAAGAATACTTTTAAAGCAGATAAATGAATTTTTCTAATAATTGTTAGTCTACTAGTGTTTTCTTCTCATTCTCTGTGAAAGCATATGGTGTGTACACCTTGTCAAGATAGCAGACACAGAATATAAGTAAAACCAAAAATTATGCTATAGACTTTTTGTTCCAAACAGTTTTAGAAACAGTTTAGAGTAAATGAATTTGCCATTTGAGCTAAAATTTGGTTAAATATATTCCAAACACTGACCTGAGAATGGAAACAGTTTTCCCAGGTCTAAGACAGATCGTTTCTCAGATGGAGTGACTTATTATATAGTTTCCTTAGTGTGTCAGTTTATGCTTGGTGTGAGTTCCACTTGAGACTGGTATTGAACACTTGCTTAGCTTAATTTTACGATATTATATTACATTACTTTTTGGAAGGCCTAAGAATAGTTCTCTAACTTACTTTTATCATTTCCTAATAAACTTCTTTGTGAAAGTTTCTGACAAATCTAAACTCATGATAGAAATATTATAAATCATAGCCAGTTTAAAATTGAGAAAAATGTCATGTTATTCATATTATAAATCGTCCAATGAGACTTTTTTACCTGTTCAGAAGTGAAAATAAAAGATCTGTGCATTCTGCCCTTTCTAGCACAGTTAATAGGTGCTCCTTTAAAAGGATAGCAGCAGGGAATGTCCTGTTGAGCAACAGCAGTGAGTGAGATGATGGCGAGTGCTATTTGATGTACAGGATGATGAAATGCATCAGGATTTAGAGGCAGAGTTAGGAAAAATACAAAGCAGAAGTTGATCAATCACATAAATGATGAAATGCCCTGGGCTAATTTCTAGTAGTTTCCTTGTTCAAATACAAACTAAACAAAGAAATTATGTTATTTCACTGAGAATAAAAGCCTGTTTTGTTTTGTTTTTATTTTTCAGAAAACAGATTATGTGATGCTTATAAAAGTATACTATTGGTTTAAACATAAAATTATTGCTTTTGCTTAGTTATATATGCCTAACACGGCACAATTTTGTTTACAATTATTAAATAATTAAACCTAATAGTTCAGATTGTACTGAATAAATCAGGGAATGATTCAGAGTCAGAGGAAACTGACTCATGGCATTGGTGGGATATATAATATGGCAGAGCATGCTTTCTTCCATAGTATTAAGTCTCTTTTTTCCACACTGGTCAGAAGGGTTAACCTGGATGTAGTCAGTGAGAGCAAAGACTGCATGTACTGACCTCCACTATATGTGAGGCCACATGAATATGTTTGTGCCAATGGCATATTCTCAGAAACATGAAATATCAGCTCCCGGGAAATTAAAGTACATACTACAGGCTCTTTGCTTACTTTTTAATCCTGTTTCTTTATCATTTGCTGTTTGGATCATGGATGTGTGAGAAGGTATTCTTAATGGGTAGTGAGGACCAGGATTATTTCTTTTTAAAAAGTTGCATAAAGTCTGGGTTCTTGGGGAATCCATGGATTTCAGTCTCCATTCTTGCTCTGATCAGTTACCTCTGGATTGTTTATGAAAGACAGAAACATATATTCTAACTTGTATCAAACTTCTTTTCATCTTTGGAATTTAATATTCTAACTGAAGCAATGGAGCATCTGGAAATGGTGATTTTTTTTTTCTCCAAGGGTATAAATAAATGATTTTATTAAAGAGAACTATGGTACTTTTTGCTATATACCAGTAATTTTCCCAAAATCTTAGAAGGCATACTTGCAAGTAACCACAGACAAAGATCTTGACTAGACTTAGTTTTAAGATTTGCACTTCATATTTTTCTTTTGAAATTGGTTTTGAAGTATATACTTTAACCTTGTCTTATGTCAATACAGTGGATGAGTTATTATAGAGAATGACGTATTAAATATTAAATATTTCTCATTATATTAGCACCCATAATTTACAAAGTAAATACATAGAGCCCTTCTGCATTGCACTCCTCTCCCTCTGTCTGAAGAGTGGTATTAGTGAAAGTTTCTTGAAAAAAAGTTTGGGGCAATAGTCATTTCCTGCTAAGGATTCCTTTTCCATTGACAGTGTTTTTATGCTGCTTCACTTTGAAATCCAGATGCAATGAACCTTTTAAATCTTTCAGGATTCCTAATAGTTGTACACTCTACAGTTTAGATTTTAGAAAGCAGATTCTTCCTTGGGGAAATTATAATGTTTCTATCTCTCTCGCCCTCTCCCTTCCTTTCTGAAATAAGTAAAAGTATATATATTTTTTTAATTAAAAAAAACTATAAACCTTATAGAATGTATGACATAGTATTTATTCGTGGAATAATATACCCACTAAAATAATCAGTATAAATTATTGCTACATCCAGAATTATAACCTTAAATTTATTTTACTGTATCTTACACCTACTTCAACCTGATTTCCTCAGAAAGTTATAAGAAGTACTAGACACCGGCATAGAAAATTTGAGGTCAAAGGAGGGAAGGGTGGAGGGTTGCACAGGTGAATTCAGATTATGCCTGACAGAGTAGTTTATTTACTCACTTTGCTACATATAAATATATCTATAATGCTGCTTTGGAGTCAGTGAGAAGAAAAAATATTCAAAAGGAAGTGGCTGATTTGATTTAAAACAGTGACTCTGGCTAATCAGGTTCTCCTATTTTAATTTTCCTGCTGGTAATTTCTTCACTCCACCCTTAGTAAAATAAAATTTTAAAAAATTGTGAGAGGCACCAGGTGTTCCCCAGGACTTCAGTATGTTCCCGGCTCATTTCATTAACAGCAAATGAAAGCTCAGGCAGTCCAGCCCCACTTTGCAGAAATTAAACAGGCAGGACTGAGTTTAATTGCTTTGCAAGTCTGCTGTTATTGAATGACTTGCAAAGATGGGTTTGAAATTCATTGGGAAGTAGCTTGATTGTTGGAGCTTAATCTCCAGGGACCAGTTCCCTCTGATGCTGCTCTGCATTCAACAGGGCTCCCTCTGCTCAGATGAAAATACACAGAAACTCTTCTTCCCTCAGTCTCTTCTAAGCAAAGAATGTCCCCAAAGCCATTCTTCTCCTATATAATAGAAATTGCATTGAAAACCACTAGATTCATTTTCTCCAGGACATTGTGTGCTTGACTATTCAGAATGACTTTTCAGTTGTCACTTTTTACTCTATTAGGTATCAGAAAAGAGCATTGAAGTCCGTATGTGTTCCCAATCATCTAGCTGACATGAGGCTGCTGAGAAAAGGTAACAGGCAGGGAAATGTTGGGGAGAAAATGATGATGAGCCTCTGGGACTATTCCATAGAATGACACACATGAGGATAGACATGTACTCCAGCTAAATGTTCTACCTATGTATTCCTCAATTGTTATGTATTTTGTAAAGGGGGAATTCTGTTTGTTTGCTTTTTTTAAAGAGTGGGATGAATACAAACTATAGCTAGGAAATTATAAGGACACCGAAAAAGTGTTATTTATGCAATCAGGAAAATGAAAAAATAAACAAACAAACAAACAAAAAACCCATGAGGAAACTCCTCCATATAGTAAGAGCCATTAAATTGGAAATAAAATGGTTTGCAATGGAAAATACCAGTAGTCCTTGATGGTCTCTTGGGTAGCCCCTCTCCTTCACATTGATGTTGGTGATTAGCAACCTCATTTTAAATATCTCTTTCAAGGTTTCATAGTAAGAACCAAAGTTTTGCATTCCCAAGTTTTGCATAGTAAGAACCAAAGTTATGTTTTTATACCCCAGCTACCTCATGTCACAAACATTACAAAGAATCCCTGAAATTGCCCTAGTCAGTTTGACTCAGTGGATAGAGCATTGGCTCTCGGACTGAAGGATCTTGGGTTTGATTCCTGGTCAAGGGCACCTCCTTCTGTTGCAGGCTCAATCCCGGGCCCCTGTCAGGGTGCATGCGGGAGGCAACAAATTGATGTGTCTCTCTCACATCGATGTTTATTGCTTTGTCTCCCCTCCTCCTTTCCACTCTCTCTAAAAATCGATGGAAAAATGACCTCAGGTGAGGATGAAAAAAAAAAAAAAAAGAATCCCTGAAATTTGCCATGGAAAATGGGGGTGGCTCCAGTGTGAGATATCTGGTCTAGTGTAAATTAATCAAGAAAGAAGAAACACAAAGTATTACATAAAATCACAAAATGAAAAAATATTGAAAAGAAAATTTTATCCTCTTGATTATTTTCTTTCTTTCCAAATATCCCTTCCTTATATGGCTCCTTCTTACCTGTTCACGTTCTGCCTTTTCATTTCATATTTCAACAATTTTTTCCTTTCCTGTCCCCTGGTAGTTACTACTTATGCAGGCTTCCTGTTGCTGGCAATATGACTTTTAAGCTGAAATGCATAGTTATTTATCTTTAACAATCTGTTAAAACTTAAGTCCAAAGATGGGTACCTCAAAGTAGGCACTTTTAGAGAGGGAACATTGTTTTATATTCTATTTTCAGAAACTAGTAATGACTTTGGGAGAGAGAGAGAGAGAGAGAGAGAGAGAGAGAGAGAGAGAGAGAAATACAGTGAAAGATAGAAGAAAAGGAAGAAAGGAGGGAAATAATGAAGGAAATTACATATTTGTATGGAAATTACAGATTTGTATGGAATCATTAAAGATCCTGAATAGTCAAAGCAATCCACAGAAAAGAGAACAAAGCCAAAGATATCACAATACCTGATAGCAAATTATACTACAAAGCTATGGTCATCAAAACAGTATGGTATTGGCAACAAACAGATATACAGGTCAATGGAACAGAACTGAGAGCTCACAAATAAAGCCACATGCAAGGGAGCCAAAAGCACACGATGGAGAAAAGAAAGCCTGTTCAATAAATAGTGCCGAGAAAATGGAAAGCCACATGCAAAAGAATGAAACTAGGTTACAGTTTGTCCCATGTAAAAAAAAATAATTCAAAATGGATCAAATGCCTAATTATGCTGTTTTCTTACGTGGTATAAAGGAGTAAAACATATGAACATGTCTGCATACATTTAAATCCAAACTAAAAGATATGCTTATAATAAAAATAAAGGGGGATTAAGAAAAAGGGAGGAGGAATGAAAATAATGTGTATGTGCATTTTTATATAATTTAAGTTTTCTGATTTTTGTAAATATTTTATGTCATTAAAGAACATAAATTAAATTATAAATAATAGTAAAATAGCCATTTCTAAAAACTAAAACAAAACAAAACAAAAACAATCTAAACAACAACAAAAAACAACAAATTATAAAATGGAACAACACAAACTGCAAGTCAAGTTGAAGGCCCAACCTCATAAAAAGATAATTACTTCAAATTGTTTAAAGAACAATATTTTAACTATACATCTACAATGTAATAATTTCAGAATAGAAAAATTTGCAAATGTATCATAACTATATCTAGTAATTATATTGTTATTTATAATTGTTGTATTTCTGTTGGGTAACTAAAACACAGCACAGCATAAATATTGAATTACATTGACTACTGTTAGGGACTGATCATTATCAGAGTTGTACTTTAGGCATGACAATATGGGGAGTTCTGCCAACTAGTTCCCCAGTGAAATTGGTGAAAATAATGAGAACAAAAAATTTCCCCAAATCCCCCAATTCGCAACCTCTGCAAATGGTCCTAAGGGTAAACAGCAAATGAAGAAATATCTATGCAAAACAATCTATGAAAAGTCTGTGATATTTAACCCATACTGCTCCTTTCCCACCTACTCACTCCTTGAGGTGGAGACTCCATTCCAGATTGCTGTAGCAAAGAGGAGATCCAGCTCTCTCCCCACCCAGGCCCCAGGCAGAAGCTGTCTTCTTGGGGAAGCAGGACTTCAGCAATTCCCATTATGCCCCCACTGGCCTGTTGCTGAGGCTATGTTCTTGGAAAGTGCGATTGAGAGCTGGGGGCTTTGTCTAATTTAACCCACTCTTAGAAAAGTGGCTCTACCCTGGACATGACACACTGTGAATACTGGCATACCAATAATAAACCTTGCCTAACTCATGAGGTGGTGGTTCCATGATCTACAGAAGACTGGAGAGAACTGAGGAATAAAATGATTGGGAATAAAACTCCTGGGCCAGAACAGACATTAACCACTGCCTTCAGAGACAGTCCCTTCACAGGAGCCGCAGGCAGGCTGATTGATGTCTTTAAAGAGGAATCTATGACCTCCTAGGGCATTGTTGAAAACAATAGAACAGTTTGGTAGTGGATGTTAACAGTGGGATATGGGATAGGATCAGAGAAACAGGGGAAGAGAGCCCTGCTGGTATCACAGTGTTGCCAGGGTAACTGTGACATACCCAAAGCTGTCCCTCCCAGAAGAGCTCCATCAGAGACTTAACTCTATCAGGGATGGAAAATAGACCTCACTAATGTAATCCAGTCATGCATGAAACAAACAAATAACAAAGAAAATCAATAACAAGCTCCAGGGATGGGGGAATCACACAAAGAGTTACCATAACATGTTATCTAAAATATTCACATTCCAATAACAAAATTATTGCCAGGCAAAAAAGCAGGAAAATAAGACCCAGAAAATAGAAGAAAAAGGGAGACAGGAACTATCTGAGAGACAAGACATCAGATTTAACAAAACATGATTTCAAAGTAACCATTATAAATAAGTTCATGGAACAAAAGAAAAGCATGATTAAAAAGTAAAGGCAGATATGATAGGAAGGGGACATCAAATAGAGATTATAAGTAGACACAGAAGTTATTAAAAATATTCAAATGGAAATTGTGAAGTTGAAAAGTAAACTGAAATTATTTATAAGAGTGTCTCAATAGTGGGTTTGAATTGGCAGAAAAAAATTAGCAAGATTAACAACTGATTTCTCAGCAGAAAAATTTTAAAAATGAATGCCAGAAGACAGTGGGATAACATATTTAAAATGCTCAAAAGAAAAAAAAGAACAAAATCCATTTTTTAAATGATAGATGTAAGCCTGACAATATTAATTATTCCTTTAAATGTATATTGTTTAGACAATGCAATTTAAAGACAGATTTTGACTGGATAAATAAGCAAAACCCAACTCTATTCTGCCACAAGTAACACATTTTAAATATAAAGACACAATGATTAAAAATGAAAGGATATGCCCTTGCTGGTTTGGCTCAGTGGATAGAGTGTTGGCCTGCTGACTGAAAGGTCCCAGGTTCGATTCCAGCCAAGGGCACATGCCCTGATTGCAGGCTCGATCCCTAGTAAGGGGCATGCAGGAGGCAGCCAATCAATGATTCTCTCTAAACATTGATGTTTCTATCTCTTTCTTCATCTCCCTTCCTCTCTGAAATCAATTAAAAATATTAAAAAATGAAAGGATAATAAAATATATACCATGTTAATACTAGTAAAAATAAATGTGAATAACTCTATTAATATTAATATATTTATATTGTACCTACAAATAGTGCTACAAAATACAGAAAGCAAAATTTGATAGGATTGCAAGGAGAAATAAACATTTCTCCAATTACATTTGGAGATTTTAATCTTTCTATTTTTATTTCACTAATTTATGTAACAGGTAGACAGATTTAGCATGGTATAGATATCTTGAACAATGCATCAACCAGCTTGACCTGATTGACATTTATAGGCCACTGTTCCTAATGATAGCAAAACACATATTCTTCTCAGGTTCATAGAGAACATTTAAAGACCATATTCTGGGTCATGTAATATGACTCAATAAATTTAAACAGTTTCAAGTAATAGCACATATATTCTCAGAACATAATGGAATTAGATCAGAATCAATACCAGAAAGCCGTTTAGAAGACAATATCCAAATATTTGGAAATTAAAAAAAACACTTCATCTTTATGGATCAAAGAAGAAATAAAAAGGAAAATAGAAATTTATTTTAACTGAATGAAAATGAAACCTCAAAATCTCACAATGTATTAAATCAGATATGGAATTAACTCTGACAGAGCAGAAAGGTAGGATGCAGAACAGTAATAAAAAGTAAGCTCCTACACATGAACATACATTTATATACATGTGAGATGTTGCTGGGAGGATATCTAGGAAACAGGTATTTTCATATGGAGAGTGGAAATATAGGTCCTTAGAAGCAAAATTAAATTTTCATTGCTTACATTCTATATTGCATGGAAGTTACATTACTTCAGTGATTCATGGTGTATGGAAGTTTATTACTTCAATATTCAACATGTAATTGGCTACCCTAACACTGATTTGATTTCTTGAGTTCATATTTTAATGCATTTATCATTGCATATTTTTATGTTTTAGAAAGAAAGAAGAAATATAAGTGATCTGTATTAAAATGGTAAGAATTAAAATGGACATATCACTTGATATTATAAATCAATATAAACATCAATGCAAAATTTCCTTTTTAAATAAATATATGGCCAAATGATTTTAGTTTTGAGCTCTATCCAAATTTGTGTTTTTTTTTAATGTCTTTCTTGATAAGTGTGCACTTCCAAATGTATGAACTATAAATCAAAATTTCACTATGATCTAGTACAATAGGTATTATTTTTTTCTAGCATATAACTGACAGTGTATATGCACCACAATATTTTTTTAAAGAATTTGCAAATGATATTAAAAAATAGCAATTCTACTGAAATATGTGAAAGTAGCCCTAGCTGGTTTTGCTCAATGGTTAGAGCACCAGCCTGCAGACTGAAAGGTCCCAGGTTCGATTACGGTCAAGGGCACATGCTTGGGTTGCAGGCCCGATCCCCAGTAGGGGGCGTGCAAGAAGCAGCCAATCAATGATTCTCTCTCATCATTGATGTTTCTAGCTCTCCCTCTCCCTTCCTCTCTAAAATCAATAAAATATATTTTTAAAAAAAGAAATATATGAAAGTAGGCAGAGATAGTGTTGTAACATTTTTTAAATTAATTAATTAATTGATTTTTTATTGTTTTAAGTATTACAAATAGTAGAACATATGTCTCCTTTTTCCCCTATTGACCTCCCCACTGCCTCCCCCCCCCGCCCCAGGCACAAGCCCTCACCCCCCTAGTGTCTGTGTCCATTGGTTATGCTTATATGCATGCACACAAGTCATTTGGTTGATCTCTTACCCCCTCACCCTACCCTGCCTTTCCGCTGAAGTTTGACAGTCTGTTTGAAGCTTCTTTGTCTCTGTATCTATTTTTGTTCATCAGTTTATTTGACATGCACCTCATCTCACTAAATTATAAATTTTAACTTTACAACATATGTTTAATATTGTGAAAAGTTAGGCTAAAGATAGAGGATACAGTTAAAACATTTTTCCTCTACCAAAAATTAATCACCACCTCTAATTTTAACAGCTTTCTGTGTTCTTTCAAAATCCATTGCTTCCCTGGACTAATTAATTACCCTTTTAACAATGCTCCAGAATAGAATAGTATTCCCTCCCAAACCATTGAATTACTTTCCCACTTAGCTAGGAATGCCGGTGCAATTGCCTTTGGGTGAATGGCTGGGGCCTGCTAAACCTTGGCTCAGCATGTGTTATACTGTACTGTGTTTTGTTCCTGCAATCAATATTAAGGTCCTCTGCATTCTTTCAATTTATAAAAGTCTATTTCATTTTAAAGCAACATGTGTTTATGATTTCATACATTAAACATACAATCTGGGAGAAGGGGTCCTGATATAAGGTGACAAGAGATCTGACTTTGGGTGGTGGGCACATGGTATAATATATAGTTTTTGTAACATAGAAAGCCACACCTGAAATCTGTATGTTCATGTTGACCAATGTCACCCAATCAACTTAATAAATCAACACATATC
Organism: Corynorhinus townsendii; assembly: GCA_026230045.1. NCBI lineage: Eukaryota > Metazoa > Chordata > Mammalia > Chiroptera > Vespertilionidae > Corynorhinus > Corynorhinus townsendii. The sequence goes on along the minus strand of JAPDVU010000008.1, from coordinate 65,190,836 downwards.
AGGTCTTCCTCAAATGTTCATGTAGCTGGCTGACCATCAAAGATTTGTGATTACTTTTTATACTGTAGACTTGATACTAGAAGCAGCTGTCTAGCTCAAGATGGTCTGGTTACCCCATTCCCTTTGCTTCTAAGTGGGGGGGGGGGGGGCGGTGGTCCATACAAGTTTTCATAGGTAGTATGTGAACAGAAGTGATATGCATTACTTCTTGGCTGAGGCAGTTAAAACAAATGTAAACCTCTACACAATTTCTTCTCTCATCTTCCAATTGGATCCTGACACGGAAGGCCAGGACAAGAACCAGTAGCTGTACAATCACAAGATGAAAGCAGGCTGGGTCCCTGAATGATCTCTTAGACAGTAACTTTCATTGGAATGGAAGACAGTAGCTCTTTGGATTTTAACAAAGTGAAGAATAAGCATCTGCATATTTTAACCATTGCATGCTTTTGCCATTGTTTTGTAAAGCAGCTGGTATTTTCTCTTCCAATCAAATATGTTTTAACTATGTGGGGTTTTTTTATTTGTTTGTTTGTTTGTTTGTTTGTTTTAGCAAAAAAAAGGCCCATGTACATTGGTAAATGCAAATAGTGGTGTGGAGGAAACTGAAGAGGTTATTATTTAAAACCTATCATTAGAAGTATTATAAGGTCTGTTCTTAGCAGTCTGATAGGATAGTCAGACTTATGCAGTTAAATTATTTCCCAAGGCAATTTGACTCTTTAAGTGGAAAGTAAGAATTGAAGCATTTCAAATTCATATGCTCTTAACTACAATGCATTTCCTGATTTACCCGATTTCTTTGCCATTCTTGGGGAAGACCCTCTCTATAAAGAGGTATAGAGACATAAAAAGCAATTTGTTGATTTAAATTTATTTCACTTTGAATTTAATCACAGACATAAATTCTCTGGATTATCTTTATAAGCTCTCTTGCTTTCAGGGCACAGCTTGGTTTTAAGATTTGAAGGATGTTTTGGGGAATGGGCAACCAAATATAATACATTTCAAATGATCATAATTGTTATTCAAGTTGGCAGTGCAGGATATGAAAACTCACAGATTTCCTGCAGTGTCTTACCACTTGGAAAGCTTTGACTAGCACACACTAGGCGGAAAAAATGCATCGCAGTACTGTTAGGGATATAAGGTAGCATAGGTTATCCGGAAATACACTATCCGGAATAATAAAAATAAGTAGAAGTAGTTAGGATAGGTAGGAGAGAGGTAAGTGGAGTAATAATATGTATGTTGAATGGTGTTAGTCAGGTTCTTGGCATTTCAAAAGTTTTTGAAAAGCTACAAGTACAACTAAGAAGTACAGTATTACAGCCCTCGCTGGTGTTAGTGTCAGCCCATGTACCAAAGGGTCACAGGTTCCATCCTCAGCTCTGGTGATCCTGGTGACCCTGGTAACCCTGATGGGGTGTTTGGGGGAGGCAACCAGTCAATGTATCTCTCTCACGGGTCTCTCTCTCTCTCTCTTTCTCCCCCTCTCTTCCACTCTCTCTGAAAAATCAATGGAAAAAATATCCTCAGATGAGGTTTAACATAAAAGAAAAGCAACAATAAAAAGTACAATATTAAAACTGATTCATTAATAACAAAACACCTTCACCTTTTACCCAGAGCTGACCAACTCTTATCCCTCTTCCATATATGAGGAATGGCTGTAAGTAAAGTGATTGCTATTTTATTTTTTAAGCTTATATACATGATTAATGTACTTTTCAAAATACTTACAAAAAAAGAGAAAGAATTTCCTGAGTTTTATGAGGGCCGTTCCCCACCCTTGACCCATAATTGAACTTAACAGATACTATTTAACATAGAAAAGCTCTGTAAAAATATTTGAAATAGACATTAGAAGAAATAGCACATTCATTTAATAATATTTCATTATGGAAAACTTTAAACGTAGTCAAGAGCAGAATTAACTTTCTTGTACTCATGACAGTTTCAAATATTATTAATAATTACCAGTCATGTTTCATCTATTCTCTACCCCAATTTGTGGATGTACCTACTCAATTTCATGTATATATACATATATACTTATTATAGCCACGTATATATATACACACACACACATGTTTTACAGAACATCTCCGTAACACCTAAAAAATTAACAAATATTCCTCAATATTACTTACTCCTTATTCAAATTTCCCTCTTTATCTCAAAATTGTCTCTTTTTGTTTTGTTACTCTACTGTTGTTTTTATTAGGATTCAAAGAACTCTATAGTATGTATTTACTAAGAATACCTCCTTTATCCTCTAACACTCCCTTTAGACTTTTTCATTCTAAGTCTTCTCAGTGGGCCGGCATAGAAATACATAGTATTTAGAGGAAACAGAAAAAGTTTATATCATAATATTTGAAAGATTGTAGATTATAAAAATGTTGTAAAGATTGTAGATTATAAAAAGATTGTAGATTACAAAACTTTTTACAAAGCATTGGAAATTTTAGGTTCTTTCCTAACATTTTTAAATTTAATGCTCCCATTTCTTTTGATTTACACTGAAAATATTTATATTCCTGTCCAAATACATGTTGGTAAAGATGCCTTTACCTGTTGTTAGGCAAGGTATCTTATAAGCATGGGACTTTCTTTCTTTTCCTGTCTTACACATATTTTTGTTGAGTGAAGTGGAGTAAATAGCTTTTGTGGGAAGCTCTGAATTCAGAAGAGCAAAACAGTCTATATTAGGGATAAAGCTTATTTTATTTTTTAACGGCTATATGGAGAGGTGATTCACATACCATAGAATTTACATATTTGAAGGCCAGTGTAGCTCAGTTGGTTGAGCCTCATCCCATGCACTGAGGGGTTGCCGGTTTGATTCTGGTCAGGGCACATGCCGAGGTTGCTGGCTGGATCCCCATTAGGGAGTGTGCAGGAGGCAGCTGATCAATGTTTCTCTCTCTCCCTTTCCTCTCTCTAAAAATTAATAAAAACATAGATTCAGAGACATAGAAGCATTGTACAGACTGACAAACCTCAGAGGGAAGGCAGGGGAGGGAAGCATAAGAGATCAATCAAAGGTGCTTATATACATGCATATAAGCATAACCAATGGACACAGACAGGAAGGGGTTGAGGGCCTGTGCTGGGGGGAGGGAGTGGGCTGAAAGAGGTCAATGAGGGAAAAAGGAGACATATGTAATACTTTCAACAATAAATAATTTAAATGAAAAAAAAATAAAGTCTATAACTCAGTGAGTGGTTTTTGGTAAATTTGTTGATATGTGCAACTATCACAACAGTCATTGTCAGAGCATTCTCTTTACCTCAGAAAAATTAATAGTACCCTATAGTTTTCTTACCACTCCTCCTTTTTCTACTCCCAGCCTTAAGCAAGCATAATCTACTTTCTCTCTGCATAGATTCCCTGTTATGGAATGATATAAAATGAAGTTGTTCGTGTCTGCCTTCTTTCAGTAAGTGTAATGTTTCAAGGTTTATACATGTTGCAGTATATATCAACACTTTATTCCTTTTTATGGCAGAATAATATTCCACCACATTTTGTTTATCTGTTCATTTATTGAGGACACTTGGGTTCTACCTTTGGCTACTATGAATAATGCTGCTGTGAATATTAATGAGCATGTTTTTGTGTATACATACGTCGTTATTTCCCTTGGCTATATACTTAGGGGTGGAATTACTGAATCATATGGTAATTTTATGTTTAATAGTTTCAGGAATTACTAAGCCGTTTTCCAAAGCAGCTGCACCATTTACATTCCCACTAGCAGTGTCTGAGTGCTCCAATGGCTTTATTTTTTTTAGTGTTTAGATATTTATTAATAACAATTTTAATATTTGATACAAATTCAAATTATTCCAATTGCTTCCAAAATATTTCATAGCTATATTTGAATCAGAATTCCACTTAGATTGGCACTGATTTTTTATTGTTGACAGTATGACAGATATCTCCCCATTCTCTCCAACCCTTTTCTCCCAGCCCCTCCCCACCTCCAGGTCTTCCCTAACTTATTGCCTGTATCCATGGGCTATGTAAGTAGACAGGTTCTTTGGTTTATCTCTTCTCATCCCCCATTGTCCTCAACACTTACCTAACATTTATATTTTTCAATTTCTAGCAGGTTTTTGGGTGGTATAGCACTGTGGTTTTGATTTAAATTTTCCTGATGATTAATGATATTAAGCATCTTCTCATGTGGTTATTGGTTTTAAGTATATCATTCTTGGAGGAAGGTCTAGTCAGATCATGTGCTCATATTTCAATGGGGTTATTTTTTATTATTTTGATAAAATAATTAGTTATGTATTCTAGATACAAGCCCCTTATCAGATATATCATTTACAAATAGCTTCTTCAATTCTATTGCTTATCTTTTCACTTTCTTGATGACATGTTTTTAAATTTTCATGTTTGCAAATTTTCTTATTTTCTTGAAACCAGGTCAAGTTTGGGAGGAGAGACAGAGGCATGCAATGGGCTGGCCCCCCACCCACATGTGGCAGTTAATTTTGCAAGTATAATTTTATTTCATTGTGGTCAAAGAACATGTGTTAGGTGATTTTACTCCTTTTAAATTTACTGAGGCTTGTTCTGTGGCCTAGCATATGGTCTACTTAAGAATGCTTCCTGCACACTTGAGCAGAATGTACATTCTGTGGCTGTTGGATGGAGTATTCTACAGATGTCTAGTAGGTCTAGTTGACTTGCAGTGTTGTGCAACTGCTGTTTCCTCATTCATCTGTCTAATCGTTAGGGAGAATTAACAATAGGGTAGTGAAGCTTCAACTCAGTGCTTAAGTATCTAACTTTTTCTTTAATTCTGACCATCTTGTTTTATGTATGTTGGGATGTTGTTGTTAGGCTTATATATATTTACTAGAGGCTCGGTGCACAAAATCTGTCCATGCACAGGTGCAGTCCCTAGGCCTGGCTGGCGAATGAAGCATGAGGGTCTGGCGTGGAAGGGCAGGTCCCTGATGACCTCTGGGCCCTGGGGCAGTACCTGGGCCCCTACTCACACCCACCTTGGCCTGGCACCACCTGCTCACCTGCTCCACCATCCTGTTGCGGTACCGCTCTCGTCGGGGCCTATCAGAGTCACCGGCACCTCCACTGCCACCCACTGCCACCACCACATCACCGATGCCTGCCATGTTCCGCGCCACACCCTGACAGTCAGTGCACGTCATAGTGGGTGGTCAAACTCCCAGTCTCCAGGTTGAACTCCCTGTCAGACAATCACCCAAGGGGACAAATTGCATAATAGGCTTTTCTTATATAGGATAATTGCTAAATCTGTCTCATTAGCTGACTCTTATCATTATAAAATTTTCCATTTTAAACCTTCAACATTTATTTAGTTTAAAATCTATTTGTGGGGCTATTTTCAGAATAGCTAATCCAGCTTATTTTATGGTTATTATTTGCAAGGTATGTCATTTTACATCTTTTACTTTCTTTGTTCTTTCATTTTGACATCATATTTAATGGGTATATATTAAGAAAATATTTTATCATGCTCTTACTCTTTAATTTCATTTTATAATATATTTAGTCCTAATAAAAATATTTCTCTGTCATTATTTTTGTTTTCCTTTTACTTTATAAAAGCTTAAGATTTTCTAGGACTTATGTATTCACACATATTATTGCCAGGATTATCATTTAAAGAATCATCCTGAATAACCAACTGAAGGTTAGGTGAACAGAAGTCGTATAACCCAAGGATGTACAGAAGAAACCAGGTTGAGATGGGAGGAGGGATAGAAGCATGAAATGGGCTGGCCCCACACCCACATGTGGATTAAGAATCCAGAGGGATAGCTCAGCTACAGAGTCCCCTCTCTGACGAATGAGGCATCTCAGCACCAAGCTGCCAGGCTCCTCCTCCCAGAGCACCAGTGCTGGGAAGAGGAACCCACATAACATCTGGCTTTGAAAAATCAGTGGGAGTCTGTCCATCCAGGTGAGACAGAAGGCTGCTAGAAACCCAGGCATCCTTTTAAAGGGACAACACACAAACTCGCTCACAGACACTCACCCTACACTCTGGCATAGAGTCACCGGAGTCATACAGAGAAAGACAATTGTGTGCCTTTGGAGCCAGGGCAAGAGAGACAGCCTCCATTGCCCTAGTATTGAGTCCTTGACTCATGGGTCATGGACCCCATCTTTCCTGGGTTAAGCACTACCCGCACATGGCATTAGCCTGGTGAGCTACTTTAGCTCCACCCAGATGACTTCCTGGGCCCCCTCCTGGGACAACTGGCTATGGCCAGGGCTTTATCAGCAGCAGCCAGCCTGGGCCAAAGTTTTAGTCTTCCAAAGCAAAGCTCTGGAGGAATTCTCATCATGGTGTCGGATCTTTTCAATGTATTTCTGAATTCAGTTTTCTAATACTGTGTTGAGGACTTTCGCACTTAGTTCATCAGGGATATTGGCCTATAAATTTTTTTTTTTTTTTTTGTAGTGTCTTTGTCAGGTACTGGAATCAGAGCAATGTTAGCCTTATAAAATGAGCTTGGGAGACTTCCTGCTTCTTGAATATTTTTGGAATAGTTTAAGAAGAATAGGTGTTAATTCTTCTTTGTTTTGTGAAATTCACCTGTGAAGCCATCTGGTCCAGGAAAATGATTACTGATTAAACTTCATTAGTTTTAATAGGTCTTTTCAGATATTCTATTTCTTCTTGATTCAGTCCTGGGAGATTTCATGTTTCCAGGAATTTATTCATTTCTTCTAGATTGTCCACTTGTTAGCATATAACTGTTTATATTATTTTATTATAATCCTTTTTATTGCTGTGATGTCAGTTATTTCTCCTCTTTCATTTATAATTCTATTTATTTGGATTATCTCTCTTTTTTTCTTGATGTGTCTGGTTAAATGTTTATTAATCTTGTTTATATTTTATTTTTTAATAATAACCACATAATTGCCAACATTTCTACAGTAAAAATGTAGTTATTTTTTAATATTTCAATATTATAAGTAATGCAGCTTTAGGCATTTAGCTGTGCATGCTTGTGTGAATAGTTCTTGTGGAATAAATTCCTATAAATAAAGTAGCTAATTTACAGATGACATACATTTTGAAATTTGATTCCTGTAAACAATAGATGACAGTGTCTCTATTGTGTAGCATTATTGTCTTTAAAACATACTAGTTAAGTAGTCGCTGGTGTTTATTATAGAAGAGCCACTATTTTAAATGTTTAATATGAATTAACTCATAAAATACTCATAACAACCCTATGAAGAAGGTCATCCTTTTCCAGATGAGGAGACTGAGGCACAGGGGGAATAATAATTGCAAAGGTCACATAGTCATGCATGGCAGAACATGGATTCCAAATCAGGCTGTCTCCAGAGCATTCCTCTTACCTACAATTCCACTATGCTGCTCACATTCAATCTCACTTTAAAGACAAATAAAAAGACTCTCACGAGATTAAATAATATATCTAAATTCACACAGTGGATGTAGAACCTGAATTTTCCTTCTAGTCAGAAGTGGATTAGTTTAAATATAATTCACTCTACCTTATTTTTAAAAATAATTGTATGTATTAAAATTGATACCAACAATCAAGACCATTAAAAAGAAATCTACAAAAATTTTATCAATAATTGGCAAACTTAAGGACAATGTTTAATGCTAGTTATCAAATAAAATTAACATAAAAATTTCAAAACATTAGAAATTTATAAGTACAGTGATACTAATTATGGATATATTAAATTACATTCATATACTTGGGCCAGCTCAGTTACCTCAGTCAATTATTCATAGATCCATTTCTGTGATCATGCTTTAAGAAGTTAAATACCAACATGTCACCACAGATTTATGCCCCAGGAAAATGTGCAAATGTGATTTTGAAAAATGCAAATGAGGCTTCACAATCCATGCCTACCCATAAGGGAAGCTTGATTGTGTCTCTTTTATGCAACTTTAAAAAATATTTTTAAATACATTTTTATAATTTAAAGAGGAAGGGAGGGGGGAGAGATAAATAGAAACATCAATGATGAGAGAGGATCATTGATTGGCTGCCACCTGCATGCCCCCTGCTTGGGATCAAACCTGCAACATGGACATGTGCCCTGACTAGGAAATAAACCTTGACCTCCTGTCCTGGTTCATAGGTCGAGGCTCAACCATTGAGCCACACCAGCTGGGCTATGCAACATTTTTGCTTGTTCCCTCTGTGACATTAGATGATATGTAACTGAGAATTGGTACTTGGGCTTCTGAGAAAGTGAACATGTTAAAGAGCAGAAGGTGACATAAAAAATAAGGCTCACAAATTTGCCTCTCAAGTAAATATATGGCTGAGTATGTGTGTATATATAGAGAGATGTATCATATATATATATTTACATAAAATATGCATATATATGAACCTTTATAATGGGTTAGAAATAATTTTTGCTTTCCTATTACTTTGATACATTGAGCAAATACTTATAGGTATTATATTTTTATAATATATTCAATATTTAGTAACATGTGTGCCAATATTCATATATAAACACATATCCTATATAATAAAGAGGTAATATGCAAATTGACCATCATGCCCTCGCACAAGATGGCCGCCCCCATGTGGTCACAAGATGAGTGCCACAAGATGGCCAGCAGGGGAGAGCAGTTGGGGGTGACAAGGCCTGCAGGGGAAGACAGTTGGGGGCAACCAGGCCTCCAGGGGAGGGCAGTTAGGGGCTACCAGGCTGGCAGGGGAGTGTCAACCAGGCATCAATCAGGCTGGCAAAGAAGTGGTTAGGGGGTGATCAGGCTGGCAAGCAGAAGTGGTTAGGGGCAATCAGGCAGGCAGGCAAGTGGTTGGGAGCCAGCAGTCCTGAATTGTGAGTGGGGTTTCATATTGGAGAGGGTGCAGGCTGGGCTGAGGGCCCTCCTCCTCCACAACCCCCCCCCCATGCACAAATTTTGTGCACTGGGCCTCTAGTAAATGTATAAAAATATAAATTGGAAATTAGTATATGAGGATGCTTGAAAATGGAATGTTGATCTTTCATTTTCTGAGATCACTGTGCTCTCAGTATGAAACATCCATTTGTAGGAACATGGCAGGAAAATACCAAAAAACTTTAAAACTTAAAATGATAACATTGAGTTCCCTGATTCTCATTATGCATTTTGCTATGTTTTAACATTTTCACACAGCAAATTTAAAAATTCACATTTACTATGAAGAATGAAAACTAAAAACACCACAAAGTGGGGGTTTATGGATGTGAATATTCTTGGTAAGTTTCTCACAGCAGTGTTGTTCAACAGAGAATATAAGCATTTAGGTCAAACAACTATGGCATAATTAGTAACAACCATTTGTTGGAAATAAGGCTTTGATGAGCCTTCTACATTGCTTATTTATAATTCATTTTTACATAAAATTACATGTATTTCTGCAACTTATGTTTTTGTGAACTCATACTTGATTCCTAAGTTCTGCACAAAACCAAAGGAACTACTTGTGGAGTCACAGGGATTGTTGACTGTTTTGCTCAGTAACCTGACTTAACTATAAGGAAACGAGGTTGAACTATTATTCTATGCTGCTATTGGATAGCTCTGAAATTACAATAACTAAACTCATAGAGGTCTTTATTTTAATTATGCTCATCTATTAATTATTTAGTCTCTAATTTTAGACAGCTTTTGCAATTACCTAATAATTTACCCCTATGACTACGTAGATAGCTGAGAATCTCATGCATATTTTACAAATTTGTAGTCTGCTATAACTTAAATATAAAAATGTTACAAGATGAGAACTGAAGCCAACATAATTCCCTGTCCCAGGGTTAATACTGAGATCAAGCTTAAATGTCTTAGCTCCTTCCCTCCGAAATATCCAATCCAGGGAGATAAGACTGAACCAATGGAACAGATTACTTGTCAAGACTGATAGCTTGCCCATCAAGAAGTCCTTTCTGCTGTGCTCACCAATCCTAAGGCATTTCATTATCAATTGTTCCAAATCCTAATCAGTTCCCATCTTGCAAGGCATGTCTTATTAACCTCCTTATTCACCCATGATGAGGCATTACTGAGACTTGGTCACAGAGAGGTAGAAAGTCTAATAAATTTAGCTATACCCAACCAATAGGCTTTTCTGGTGGTCTTTTGTGGAGCTCCAAATACCCTTGACCCAGTTTGAGCAATGTGAACATTTTTTACATTTTCTTTATAAATGTTTTTTTGAAATGATTTTGTTTGCACAGCTTGAGGTAAATTCCAGATGTCATGCCACTTGACTTCTTAATGCTTCCGTGTATATTTTCTAAGAACCAGGACAATCTTTGATATAATCACAACACATTTTTCAAAATCAGGAAATTCCACATTATAAAACAGTATGATTGAACGTACATTCCCTATTATATATCTGCCTAAAGCAAATTTAAACCCGTATCAGTATTATAGACATGTATCAGATCTGTGCAAATAGAAGGATCTGAGTTTTTATCCTAGTCATGAGCTAACAAGTGAGCCTGATGTTGTGTGTGTATATACCTTTATCTTTATACTGGATATACTGTATAAACATATATTATATATTTACATGGTGTATATACACTGAGTGGTCAGATTATTATGATCTCTGAACGCATAATAATCTGGCCACTCAGTGTATATCCTATATAATAAAAGGCTAATATGCAAATTGTCCCCTTGACCAGGAGTTCGACCAGCAGGCAGGCCAGCCAATCGCCCATGTCCACTCCCCCTGGCCAGGCTGGCCAGACCCCACCCAAGCACAAATTCATGCACCGCGTCTCATAATCTGAGTGACCAGATTATTGTGTGTTCAGAGATCATAATAATCTGGCCACTCAGTGTATGTCTACACAAACACACATACACACACACACACACACACACACACACACACACACACACACACACACGTGCGTGCCTCTGTGTGTAAAGTCCCTGCCTCTGAGTCAGACAAAGACATTTCATTACTCATTGCCAAATCAGCAGCTAGAGCAGCAGCTTACTTCAGTTCCCCAAACCCCAATCTGTGCAGTGTAACATGGAGCGGGACAGATTGTACCTGCACTTGCAATGAGATTCATTCCTGGAGAGTGACCCTGAAATTAGGAAAACTTTAGCTGCATTCCCCTTCAAGAGAGAGAAGCTTTATCGTGTGGAGTCTGTTGGAAGAAGAGAGGCCTGTATCTTCACTTCCAAAGTTAGTGAAAGCCTAAATTAGTTGAGTTGTTTGCTGGTGGGGCAGGGGAGGGAATATATCACATCTCTTTCTAGATATTTCCAAATGAATGCTTTACCTTTGAGAAAACTACGAATAAAAGTAGTGGGGACTTCAGAGTTTTTATATCCAAGGAATGCAGAAATGGCAATGTTGGAAGTCTAGGAGGCTTGTTTTGATAAGGCATTTTTCTGGAACGGTGCTGTTTTTACTTAGGCTGTGAAGCCTTGCAGTTTGATAAAATTTACAGAGAAGATGCCTTCTCCCTCTACCTTGTACCAACCAGCCTTAAATAAGAGAAAACTAAAAGCTTATTTTAAATTTGAGTGAAAGGAATTATTAAACAACTTCAAAATTTATAGGTCTGGATAACAAATACAGCAGCAAATTATTTTAATCAACTTTTTCAGTTTTTTAAACATTGCTATAAATCAGCTAAAATAATGTGGCAGTTTATTATTATTAAATTTCATTTTAAACATCTCAGTTGAAAAAAGTGGTTTCAAATACAAATAACAAGTAGATCTAAACTATAACTCCTTGAATAAACTCAGAATTGATTCCTTATAGCTGTAAAATATTTTTAGTTAATATATAAAAAAATAGTTATTTCATTAAATAAAATACTATCACTTCTCATTTTTTTCTATCTTTATGTAAAATATTTTTGTTAGAAGGAGGCCAAAATAATCAAAATTTAATTGGGATGTATTTTTAGAATGTTGTTTCAAAGAATGTTTCAATAAAGTTAGAATAGACTTTTGGGAAATGAGAGAAGATCCAAAGGTGAGAGGTTATCAAATATAAAGAGTTTAAAAGAAGAAACCAATAAAAGAAAGATATTGAGATCTTTTATGGAGGATCAGAAAATACAGAGACTTGATGCCTTTGAAATAAACAAACCAGGAAAAAGACAACTGGAGGTTTAGAAGCAAGCTGAATTTCTGCCTGAGCAGTGCCTTAGGAGGCCAGAGGCAGGTGAGCTCAATGAATAGGAAGGATTTACTTAGCTTAGTAATCTAGACAGAAAAAGTATCTAAGGAAATAAAAATGCATAGGGAGTGCTAATAATAAATTAGAAGATTGGGTAGGGACAGTGTGTGTTTGGTGTGGTGGGTAGGTATGTGTGGGAGTATGGTGGTGCAAGTGTGTGGCTAGGGTTATCATAACAAATTACCATAAATTGTGTCTTAAAACAGGAGAAATGTATTGTCTCTCAGTTTCTAAGTCTATAAGTACAAAAGTAAGATGTTAACAGGCCTACGCTCTCTCTGAAACCTGTATGGGAGAATCTCCCTTGCCTCCTTATAAGTCCTGGTACTTTGCCTGCAGTCCTCAGTGGTCCTTGGCTCATGTGTTCAGAATTTTGATCTATGCCCTGGTGGTTACAAGGCATTCTCCTCTCATCTGTCCTCATCTCTTCCTCTCTGCTTAAAAGGACATCAGTCAGATTGGTTTAAGCAACCACCCTATTTCAGTATGACCTTATCTTAGTCATTTATATCTTCAACAACCCTATTTCTTTTTTCCCCTTTAATAGACTTTTATTGATTTCAGAGAGGAAAGGAGAGGGAGAGAGAGATAGAAACATCAGTGATGAGAGAGAATCATCGCTGCCTCCTGCATGCCCCCCAGGGGGATCTAGGCAATACCCTACAACCCAGGCATGTGTTCTGACTGGTAATCGAACGGCGACCTCCTAGTTCATGGGTTGGTGCTCAACCACTGAACCACACCTCCTGGGCAACAGCCCTATTTCTAAATAACATCACATTCTGAGGTTCTAGGATTTAGGGATTTAACATATCTTTTTTGGAGACAAAATTGAACCCATAATATGTGGGAAAGTAATATCCATTGATAAGAGGTTCCATTTTCAGTTGCCACTGTCAAAGTAAGCTCATGAGAATGTCTTTATATTAGTAATAAGATACATGGATTTGGTAAGTATGTAGCAATTATCATTTTGAAAATAAGCTAACATTGTCTGGTAATTTTGTCTATGAAATACCTCAAAAAATACTGATATACAAAAATATCAATGCAGGAGAATCCAAGATGGTGGCGTAGGTAAACACCTAAACTGCTGCCTCGCGCAACAATTTCAAAAATTCAACTAAAAGACAAAACGTCTATCACCCAGAACCACGGGAAAGCTGGCTGAGTGGAAGTTCTACAATTAGAAGGAAAGAGAAAAGAGCATTGAGACCTGCACGAGCGCTGAAAAGCTGAGGTACTGAGGCGCGTGATCCGGGCTGGCGGCAGGCGTTGCCTTTTTCAACCCAAAGGGAGACAAGCCCCCGATTACTCTGAAATCCAGTTTCTGGGGAGACGCGGGGGACCCAAACTCCTACAGGGAGAAGCTGGACTGTCTGCCAGTGAGGGGGGCATACTTGCAGAGCTGCGCGCAGGAATAATTGTTTACGGCACTGGGGCACAGGACTCGCGGATGCCACTGGGGACTCAGAGCCGGCTAACTAGCAGCCATTGCTGTTTGCCACGCCCTAGCCTAGTGACACCCTGAGGCCCCGCCCTGCACAACCTACAAACCCACCCAAGCTCCAAGCAGCAGCTTTAGCAGAAGAAAGCCCCGCCCTATCGCAGCTTAACCTAGCAAACTTGCAGCCTGGGTCAGACAGCTCCAAAACCTCCAAACCCCAAGCAAAGAGGAGAAAACTGTAGCTCTCACTGTAGCTCCTGCTGGATGGCCTCAGACAGTAGCTGACCTGCACCCCACTGGAGATCCAGAAGCCAGTGTACCTAGTGGTCAGAGTGAGACACCAGATTTCAACTCCTCACATCCATAAGTGACACATTGAAAGGCAGACTCAGTGAGCACTAAAGCCCCACTGAAACAAGTCCTGCCCCGTAAGTGTGTCTTCAGCGCAGCAGTTCTTCCATTATAGACACAGTGAGTGCTCACAGCTAATTGACCTGGAGGTCAATTCCTCCCAGTATACCAACAGCAATTAAGGCTTTAACTGCACCAAGTCTTTGCACTCAGCCCACAAAGGGGTGTACCAAGAGTGTCCACATCAGGTGATTGAGGAGGCTGAGATACTGCCCCCTATAGGTCACCTACCACACAAAGCTACTCCATCAACACAGGGAAGCAGCCAAAATGAGGAGACAAAGAAACATGTCACGAATGAAAGAAACGGAGGAAAGCAAACTACTGGATGACATAGAGTTCAGAACCACATTTATAAGGTTACTCAAGAATCTTCTTAAAACCGCTGAGAAACTTGATGAGACCTTCAAGGAGCTTAATGAGAATGCCAAAAAAATGGAAAAGGATCAGTCAGAAATGAAGCATACACTGTCTGAAATAAAGAATATACAGAAACTCAACTGTAGATCAACGTACCCCAAGAATCAAACCAAAGATCTGAAATATGTGGAAACAAAAAACATCCAACCAGAAAAACAAAAAGAAAAAAGAATCCAAAAATATGAAGATAGTGTAAGGAGCCTCTGGGACAACTTTAAGCGAACCAACATCCGAATTTTTGGGGTGCCAGAAGAAGGGAGAGCGCAAGATATTGAAAACCTATTAGAAGAAATAATGACAGAAAACTTTCCCTGCCTGGTGAAAGAAATAGATGTACAAGTCCAGGAAGCGCACAGAACCCCATACAAGAGGAATCCAAAGAGGACCACACCAAGACACATCATAATTAAAATGCCAAGGGCAAAAGACAAAGAGAGAATATTAAAAGCAGCAAGAGAAAAACAGTTAATTACCTACAAGGGAGTACCCATACGACTGTCAGCTGATTTCTCAACAGAAACTATGCAGGCCAGAAGGGAGTGGCAAGAAATATTCAAAGTGATGAACAGCAAGAACCTACAGCCAAGATTACTCTACCCAGCAAAGCTATCATTCAGAGTTGAAGGTCAGATAAAGAGCTTCACAGACAAGAAAAAGCTAAAGGAGTTCATCACCACCAAACCAGGATTACATGAAATGCTGAAGGGTATTCTTTAAGAAGAGGAAGAAGAAGAAAAAGGTAAAGATAAAAATTATGAACAACAAAATGACATCAAATACATACCTACCAACAAGTGAATCTAAAAATCAAGTGAATAAAAAATCTGAAGAACAGAATGGACTGGTGAATATAATAGAATCAGGGACATAGAAAGGGAGTGAACTGACGATTCTCAGGGGAAGCAGGTGTGAGGGGTGCGGGAAGAGATTGGACAAAAATCTTACTCCTATGGATGAAGACAGTGGCGGGGGTAAGGGCATGGGGTGGGGTGGGGAATCAGGTGGAGGGGAGCTATGGGGGAAAAAATAGAGGAACACCTGTAATAATCTGAACAATAAAGATTTATTTAAAAAATTAAAAAATATATCAATGCAGCATTGTATGTGGTAACAAAAAATAAATATGCAAAATTAAGTAAAATTATAAAATACATTATAGTATCACAAAATTTTTTCATAAAGACAATTTTTATGGTTTAATGTTAAGGGAAAAGAAAGAGAAAATTTATATATACAACACAATCCTAGAGTTAAAGCTTAAACAATGAATGGAAGGATACTTTTTTATACTTTCTTCTCTTTATTAATTTTCATTAAAAAGTATAAAGTGTTAATAAAAGAAAATCTTAATATATAAAAACCCTGGGTCAGTCACATCCACAGTGACGGGGAGTCTCAACCAACTGGATGTCAGTCCTACAGTCAGTGCTGGGTTGCTGTGGTGACCCCGTACTGACTGCTACGGTTGCAGGCATGGTGACCCAGCACTGACTGCTAAAGGGGCTGTGAATCAGGCCCAGAGAGAGGCCTGAAGAGAGAAGCAGGGTCTGAACTGTAGCCTCTGTTGCAGCTGTTGATCAGCACTTGCCTCTCACTTTCTTTCCAGGCCTGGTCATCAGGTGAGCCTCCATTTCTCTTCAGTCCTCCACCAGGGTTGCTGATCAGCCCTGCATTTCTGATCAGGCCCCGTTGATAGGCCCAGAGATGCTGACTGGCATAGAAACCGACCAATCAGAACCTAATCTGGGTCAACTGTGAGGAGCCAATGGCTGCCTAGGAGGCAGAGCTTTTGCTACTGACTGGCATAGAAACTGACCAATCAGAACCAAATCTGGGTCAACCATGAGGAGCCAATGGCTGCCTAGGAGGTGGAGTTTTTGATGCTGACTGGCATAGAAACCAACCACTCAGAACCAAATTGGCCAGCAGAGGAGGGCAGTTGGGGATGAGATCAGGCCAGCAGGGGAGGGCAGTTGGGGGCTATCAGGCCGGCAGGGGAGGGCAGTTGGGGAGGACCAGGCTTGCAGGGGAGGGCAGTTGGGGGTGACCAGGCTGGCAGGGGAGGGCAGTTGGGGGCAATCAGGCCAGCAGGGGAGAAATTAGGTGTTAATCAGGCCAGCAGGGCAGTTGGGGGTGAGACAGACTGGGAGGGGAGGGCAGTTGGGGGCAACTGGTCCAGCAGGGGAAGAGTTAGGTATTAATCAGGCCGGCAGGGGATCAGTGGTTAGGGTGTGATCAGGCTGGCAGGCAGAAGTGGTTAGGGGCCATCAGGCAAGTAGGCAGGCAAGCAGTTAGGAGCCAGCGGTCCCAGATTATGAAGGGGGTGTCCAACTGCCGGTTTAGGCCCGATCCCTGTGAGATCGGGCCTAAACCGGCAGTTGGACGTCCCCCAAGGGTGCAGGCTGAGCTGAGGTACACCCCACCCAGTTCACAAATTTTGTGCACCCTCTAGTATAAAATAAATCCTTATTGATTAATATAGTTTCTTTATTTTGGTTTAGTCAGTAAATTCATTGACTAAACCTTACCCATGTAGGGTTTTAAAACTTTAGGTTAAATCTGGATATTGCAGGTGATTTTTTCTTACACCTCTGATGAAGACTTGTCACTTACCACAGAACAAAGAGCCAATTATAATAAACTATGCTTGAATTGGGTAAAAGGATTTGTTTAATAACTAATCACCTGGAACATACATGACTTCCGAATTATGGCTACATATGTCCGAATTATGGCTAAATATGTCTGGATATAACCTTCACCAAATGAAGGAGAAAAACAAGGAATTGTACTTCTTTTTACTATATATATATATATATATATATATATATATATATCCATCCTGGCTAGTGCCATTCAGTGGTTAGAGCATCAGCTGTTCATGGAAGGGTTGTGGGTTCATTTCCTGGTCAAGAGCATGTACTTGAGTTGAAGGTGCAATGTGTCTCTCTCACATCTATCTCTTCCTTCCTTCCTTCCTTCCTTCCTTCCTTCCTTCCTTCCTCTTCTTTCTCTAAAAATCAATGGAAAAAAATATCCTTGGGTGAGGATTAACAAAATATATACATATGATCTATGGCTCTATCATTAAAACTACCATATGGCATATAATGTATAATATTGCCAGGACTGGATATTTCCTACATTGTTTCCACCCTTAATCAGAGCATAGCCACATATTTCTAGCTTGATGCAAAAGGATTTTGTGAAATTCAGTTCAGTAGAATGCCTAAAAGAATGAGCTGGATGTTGATAAGCATTCTCTACATCACGGCAATTGCTTTCTATGTTGTTATGCGTTTCTTAGCCAAACTCACCTAAAAGTCAAACTACTTTCTCACAAGCATGGTCTCCTCAGCCCCCACACTGTAGCTACTATAGTTTTCTATTTATAGTCACCATGGAGTGATGTCTAATTTCTGAAGTATTCTGAAATCACATGTGCCAATATTTTATTTGCCTGATCTATAAACCTGCTGAGGAAACTATTATATTACTTCATGAGGTGACACAAGAAAGCCACTTCACTGGAAAAGTGTTTGTACAAGTAAATTTCAACTACTACCCAGACTCTGTACCTCGTATTTTCAATTATCACATTAACTCCCTTACTATAGTGAGCAACTATTTAAAAGTCAAGCATAGCCCAGCTCACATCGAGATACAGGTGACAGACAGAGACTTGGCCGACAGCAGTTGCCCTATATCTAAATTCAGCTGAGCATTTGGAATGCTCAGGGCCCACTCAAGAATGCAAATAATCCTTCCCACTAATATTTACAGGGTAAACTAAGATTGTTGGTAGAGTATTAAATTTGACAGTAAAATAGTAATCGAGTTTTCAGATTAATTTAAATAGGCTAACTGAAATAAGTGAATATTCAAGTACTGGACAAAAAGCTGTTCTTAAAGTAATAACTAAAATTTCTATTGGTAGTTCATCTCATGGTAAAATTCCTGAATATGCAATGAACCTAAAGCAGTCATATGTGTGGGGGAAAAAAAAATTTTTAAATTTAAAGTTATCAAGACTGCATTATAAAATTTACAAAAACCTCCATTAATAAAAAAAAAGGGGGGGGGGGATAGTAGGGCAATATCATGTAAGGAAAAATATCCTATAAGTAAATTACATCTAGAAAATTTTTACTTTACCAAATTAAGTTTCATTTGCAATGCTAACAGCAAGACGGCCATTAAAAACACACATGGTGTCTAAATAAGACAAAGGAAAATCGTTTGGGCAAAAATAAAAAGGATCCCAAATCAATTATATAGAAAAGATTCCTTTATTAACTTGTGGTCGAGAATACATTTGTATATTTTCAGAAAACAACCCCAAGACCAGATGGATTCCTGCAACAGAGAGGAATTGACAGGAGTGCTCCAACCACGAAGACAAGAGGAAAAAACAGTCCAGAGATGGAAGACGCTGACAATGCCTTGCCATGGGAGCAGTCAGCAGCGGTGCACCACTGCAGGTTACCTAGGACCAAACCAGAGAGGGTCGGACCTGCATTGCCACCATGTGCCCACCATCCAGATATCACTGCTGACATGTACACATAAGGAACTGTTGGACATTGAAATTGGGACTCAAACATTTTTTTGTTTTGTCTTGTTTTGTTATTATATGTTTATTTCCAGTCTGCAAAGGCAAAACTTTTTAAAGGAAAGAAATGGTGGGAAAAAGATACAGAGGCAAAGAAGCATTGAACAGACTGTCAAACTACATTGGGAAGACTGGGGAGGTTGGGCGAGGAGGGCTGTAGGGGACCAACCGAAGGACTTGTACGCGTGCATATAAGCACAACCAATGGATATAGGACACTGGGGCGGGGGGGGGGAAGGGTGGGCAGGTGAGGGCATGTCCTGGGGGATGGGGGAGGTCGGGGGGAGATCAAGGGGGGAAAAAAAGGAGACATATGTACTACTATTTGTAATACTTAAAACAATAAAAATAAAATTAAATTAAAAAATAAAAAAAAAGTCAACATACTTTGCCACTTAAATATCTCTTCTCACCCATTTCTATTCTGTTTACTTGATTACAGTAAAAGCCAATTATGTTTGTACAATTTGATGCTGACACTCTGGCCCCAGCAGATTGGTCCAAGGTTGATCACTGGAACAAAAATTGGTTAATAATTGTCTGTCCACTGGGAATTTGAAATTGAAGTAAGGAAAGTTTAGCCTAAGTTCAAATATATTTGTGAATTTAGAAAATTTACAATTGACTTTTTTAAGGGACATTTTTATGCCCACATGAGCTTATAAATCAACAAAGAGATTCTAGAATAGAAGAAAAAGACAGACTAAACCATACACAATATAAAATTGAAGTGAACCCAGCCAGTGTGGTTCAGTGGATTGAACATTGATCCATGCACCAAGAGGTCACCAGTTCTATTCCAGGTTAAGGTACATGCCCAGGTTGAGGGTTCTATTCCCAGTAGGAGGAGTACAAGAAGGAGCCAATCAGTGATTCTTCTCATCATTGATGTTTCTATCTATCCCTTTCCCTTTCTCTCTCTCTCACAAATCAATGAAAACATTTTTTAAAAATTAAGTGACATTCTGGCCACTTCCCAATACTGTAGGACCTCATTCCAGTCTATTCTCAGCCACACTCCCATTTTTAAGATTTATGAGATACCTAAAAAAAACATTTATCCTAGTAACAAAGTCTCCCCTTTTCTTACACAACTTTCAGTGGGTCCAAATGTTTACAATTAAAAGCATAATTTTCATTTCCAGAAGTCTAAACTAAGGCATAGGTAGATAAATTTAATTTTCAAAAATGTCATAAGTCGAGAGGCAATAATAATAACTCAGTCATTTTGAATCCAAAGTTCTTGCTCCTTTTATCAGAAAATATTGCATTGAGAATATTTGATGTTCACAAAATTCTTAGAACATCTGAGATGAAGAAGCTACAGATAATATATTATAAATAAACATAAGAATATGTATGAGAATTTAGGCAAAATTTGAATATCAGAATATTAATGTATACAATGCAGAATAGCAATGCCTTTGGAGAATGTCTTTAACTGCATATTAAATTAGAAACTAACAAATTGTACTCCTGACAGCTAAGTATTTTAGAAGTTTGCCAAGAAAATTTGTCATCTCTGTTAAACTTTGAGACTAGAGACAGATGATTTTTAAATTAACACATTAACACTGGAATGTCATAACACATCTTTTTAAAATATGTCATAGATGAATACAATTGTTCTTTCCGTATGGGCTAATCCATTGTAAAGTGAATATCATTTTAAGAAAATATGTAGATGGTGAAGCATGATCAAAATTAATTATGAATATGTAGAAAAATGTTTTGTTCATGATATAGTAATTCTTTCTTTAGATATCTTCTGAAAGTTAAGAAATAATGAGGGCAATTTAACATTACTGTCATAGAGTGTCTTTAGCCAAAGTCAAAATTTGATAACCAAATTTGGTGACAGCTACTCTTATGATTCCCTTTTCCCCCAAGTTTATATGCAAGGGATTTTTTTTAAATCTAAAAAATGGGTAGATGGAAATAATTAAATGCCATGACTTCTCTTTGTTTAATTTGGACAAAGTGTTATTGTAATTCTTTATGGAGAGAGAAAATATATAGAGATTAGCAGAAGGATCCCCTTTGAAATGACTTTGGACAGTGCCATCAACTGAAGTGAAAAAGTATGACATAGTTCTGTAATAAAAAAATATATATGTATATATATTTTTTACTGATGTAAGTCTAACTGACTTTTTAGCTTTAGGAGACCATTGGAAAGAAGTAGTTTTCTTAGAAGGCATCAGCAACCATTGATGTTATTCTCTTATGTGGTTTTTAAAATAGACAACCTGAAAAAATGTGAGACATAGTGAAAGTTTCTAATAAATAATAAAAAAGAATTTTAGGAAACTATCTGGTGTCTTAGTTCACTCAGTTATGCGTGGAGAGAATACATGCATATGGCTATTATTTTTAATAAATCCTCAACCCTTGTATATCTGGAGGCATTTGGAATATAAGATCAAACTGAAGCACAAAGCAACAATTTTAAATTTAGTCACTTTTAAAATCCTATCTAGGAATCTTTGTTTCCTGGCAGCATATTGGACTAAGTACCTTCATTGACATTTTCCCCTCCATCAATCTTCCCATTTAAAACAATGAAATATGCTGACAAAAATATTTTTAATGTAACATCTTAAATATATTCATGAGTAGTACTAAAGTAAGTCATACTCAATTAAGTAGGCATTGAGGGCATTTGTCTAACCTCATGAATTTGACCATAAGAGTTTTCAGACGTGTAGTTTGGGAGAGTTAAAATAAAATCCAGACACACTTATACAAGGTTTAAAATTCAATAAGTATCTTCTTATAAAACTAAATCTCAAATGGATTAGAATAAAAGTTTCAACACAAAAATACCTCTCCTATTGAGCTTATATTTTAACTAGAGGCCCCATTCATGAAATTTATGCAACTGGGGGGAGGGGGTATCTTAGCCTGGCCTGCACCCTCTTGCAGAGGCTTCTTACTGCCCGCCTGCTCATTGCTCCTTAACTCTGGGCTTGCTGCTCCTTAGAGCGGTCACGGAGGTGGGAGAGGCTCCTGCCACCACTGCTGCACTCACCAACTGTGAGCCCGGCTTCTGGCTGAGCAGCGCCTCCCCTGTGGGAGTGCACTGACCACCAGAGGGCAGCTCATGCATTGAGCGTCTGCCCCCTGGTGGTCAGTGCACATCAGAGCGACCGGTCATTCTTGTTCCGCCATAACAGTTGCTTAGGCTTTTCTTATATAGATGGGGAGGGCACATACAATAAATAAAATGATATACAGTTTATCTGATGGTGATAACTACTATGGAGGAAACAACACAAGAGGGATAAGAAGTATGAAACTGGCATTCTAAACAGCTTGATCAGAGAGAGCTGGCATGAAATATATCTCAAAAAAACATCTGAAGTAAAGGAATGACTTGTGGATATCCTGGAGACATGCATTTCAGGCAGAGAGAACAGCCTGTGAAAATGGCCAAATTCCCTATGCATTTTGGGGAAAGAACAAGGTGGCCAGTATGGCTATAGCAGAGATCAACAGGGTTACCAGAAGGAGGTGAGAATAAAGGGGTAACAGGAGACAAGATTGTATAAGCCCCTTGAAGTAGGTTGACCATATGTCCAGATTTGTAAGCCAGTCGTTGTTCACATCTGTTGGCTAGGGTAATTATGACTGTAGCTCCTTTTCATTTTCAAATTCGCCCCATTTGGAAATTAAGGTCACCTTATTTGTAAGGAATTATAAGAAATTTGGTTTTCCTTCTGAATAATATGTAAAAGCACTGTAAGATTTGATCTGATAAATCTCTTGAGTTGTCATATATTTTAATAAGGCAACTCTCATTTTTTAAAAAGAAATAGAGTGATGTGAGGCATGGGTGGAATTAATTAACCACTAAAGGCTGTGATGGTTAACTGAGCTACAGATCAGATTGATTTGGGCATGCATAAAAAATTGTCTGGATCCCAGATATATTTTCCAGATGAAAGCAATGGAATGTTGTGACATATTAAAAGTATAATTTGAAAGAAAGCATGAGATCAAGATGACTCTAAGATTTTGCCTGATAAAGAGAACAAGTGATGTTGCCATTAGCTGAGATTGGGAAGAAAGCAAAATTTGGAAGAACGGATAAGCTCAGTTTTGGACAAGATAAGTTTGTAATGACTATAAATAGACTATTGTATATATAAGTATGGAGTTTAGGGGAGAAGACATGGTTATAGATATAAATTGTGAGATACCTTCCTCCAGTTGGTATTTCAGGCCAACTGAAATTGGAGGAGATTTCCAAACAAGTGAGGTACATAGAGAATATAAGTACATTAAAGATTAAAATTTATCAGGTAAAAAAGAAATATTTGCTGTTTCAAAAGGAAGTGAAGATAGGTATTTCTGGAACTATATTCACTGTCAGATTTCACCCTTAGTCACCTGCATCTCTCCTCTTCAGTTCAGTCCTACTTTAACACACTTATTATGACCAAAGAGGAATTGATATTTCTCTAGTCATATTCATTTATTTTGTAATTTAAGGGGTGGATAATTTCAGGGTTTTTTTTGTGTTTGCAGACTATCCAACAGTGTAGAAAAAATACTGGCCACCTGACAATCAAGGTTGAATATAAATGGAGATACAGGGATAAAAATATGAAATTAGGAATACAGCATAATATATTCACTGAATTTTGAGTGTCACTAATTTTTGGATGTGTGCATTAGCCTGGTTAATAAAAATTTTATTTCTATTTTAATATTCATCTCTAATTATACAATATAATGTAATTAGTAAAAATTATAAATAAACTTGTTCTTATAGTTATGCAGTATGTCTTCAGTTGTAGTTTTCCACTGCAAAAATAGAGTACCTATAAATTTTAGAGACAATCTAAAATATGCTATTTTTTCCTAGGGATCTTTTTCTTTTCTTTCCTAGCATGTCATTCAATAATCTGAATTTTCCTCTTTTGACTTTTTCTTTTTGGTAAAAAGGAGCAAGTATCAAACATTATTTCATTTATCAACTGAAACTTGACAGATTTCAATTTTAAAAAGACTAAAAATATAATATACTAGCATTTTAAGCAAAGCAAAATAAAACTAGGTAGCTGTGTGAATGACAAGATATACCCAAGATACCAAAACCAGTCAGCCCTATAAAGACATGAAATGATGGC
The DNA here is from genome assembly GCA_026230045.1 of Corynorhinus townsendii. Lineage (NCBI taxonomy): Eukaryota > Metazoa > Chordata > Mammalia > Chiroptera > Vespertilionidae > Corynorhinus > Corynorhinus townsendii. The sequence goes on along the minus strand of JAPDVU010000008.1, from coordinate 65,166,577 downwards.
ATTCACAAGAGCACATTATCTGATTAATTATGCTGAAGGTATCAGGTAAATTAGATCTAGACAAATAAATCCAGACATAGAGTCATCCAATTTAGCTATTAAAAGGTTGTTAAGTACATTTACTAATGTCATGTTGTTTGAGGAGCCAGCTCTCCATTCAGATATTTTAAAGTACAGAAATGTTTTCTGTTCATCCCTCAAAATGACAGAAGGACCAATAATAGTCAAGAACACAGAAGCTCACAAAAGCAAAACCATTTAAATAGAAACAATTGCTTTTAAAAGTAAGGAACTACAAAATGTGATTACAGGTTGCCTTTCTTTTTGGCAGACTGGCTAAGATGAGTTTTGTCAAGCTGATTTATTGATGCCAGTTTTCTGAGCTTTTTAAAAATCCGTTTTAATGTTTGTTTTATTAAGTTTTTAACTGTAATGTTTTTTTAAAGCAAAACTCAAAAGGGAATCTTTTATAAATGTATTCATTATAATAAAGCTATAAAGAAATATTCTACGTTGTAAGGATGAGAAATTTATAATAGTGGAAAAACTATAGAAGTCTGTTGATCATATGAAAAAATAAAGCACACCTTTGAGTAGGACAAGAGGCCAAAAAGGTAACTTTTAAGAATCAAGTATCAAGGATATAAAAATAACTCCTATTGGTAGAATTTCCCAAGCCAAAACTTTATATACAAGCTCTTTCTTTATTGTACAGGGCAAATAACTCAAAGTTAAGTATTCATTGTTAGCATTGTTTATTACACATATATTTTTTTAATTCATAATGTAATCTTAAAAATATATTTAAGTAGGCATTATGTGTACTCCCATTTGGGCTAATTTCTAATATCTTAAACATAATATAGAATGTTGTTCATACAGCTAAGGTGATCAAAGAATAGCAACTGAATTAACTAACCATTCTCTTATCTAGAAATAATTTGATTTTGTTTTATCATTATTATTAGTAGTATTGTTGCTATTTAAATTCCAAAATGATTGAAATATTTTGTGTCTAAATGAGGAAGTCATTAAAGGGTATCTTGGGTTGTGATTAGCAATAGTCAGATTGGGGATAGCTAAGTCAAGTTTAAGGATCGGTAAAATCCAAAAACACCCGGAGGAGTTAGAGTGTGGGTATGAGTAAATTGTGAGGATCATAGAGAGAAGTGCAACACCCAGAAATCTATGGGTTTTTTTTATACACAAACAATGAACTCACAGAAAAATAAACTAAAAACAAAACAAAAAAGAATCCCATTTACCATTGCACCAAAAAAATTAAGATACCTAAGAATAAACTTGCAGGACATTGAGAAAACAGATAAAGGAAGACATAAACAAATGGAAGAGCATACCATATTCATGGATCAGAAGAATCAACATCATTAAAATGTCCATGCTACCCAAAGCAATTTATAGATTCAATGCAATCCCCATTAAAATACCAACAGCATATTTCACAGACCTGGAACAACCTCACCAAAAATTCATCTGGAATAAAAAGACCCCAAATAGCCAAAGCAATCCTGAGAAAGAAGAACAAAGTTGGAGGGGTCACAATACCGGATATCAAGCTATATTACAAAGCCATTGTTCTCAGAACCGCCCAGTACTGGCACAAGAACAGACATATAGACCAATGGAACAGAACAGAGAACCCAGAGATCGACCCAAGCTATTATGCTCCATTAATATTTGACAGAGGAGGAAAGAGCATACAATGGAGTCAAGACAGTCTCTTCAATAAATGGTACTGGGAAAATTGGTCAGATACATGAAAAAAAATGAAACTAGACCAGTGGTTGGCAAACTGCGGCTCACGAGCCACATGCAGCTCTTTGGCCTCTTGAGTGTGGCTCTTCCACAAAATACCACGGCCTGGGCGAGTCTATTTTGAAGTGGCAATAGAAGAAGTTTAAGTTTAAAAAATTTGGCTCTCAAAAGAAATTTCAATCGTTGTACTGTTGATATTTGGCTCTGTTGACTAATGAGTTTCCCGACCACTGAACTAGACCACCAACTTACAGCATACACAAAAATATACTCAAAATGGTTAAAGGACTTAAATGTAAGACAGGAAACCATAAAAATCTTAGAAGACTGTGGAGAGTGGCTACAGTGTTTGGACAGGTTCAAGCCTCAGACTAATGGGCACGGTCCTCTGGTGGCAAAGCTACATGCAGGTCCCAGCTTGGAGGGCAAAGCCCTCCCTGCACAATTATATCCAAAAGCTATGGCTGTAAGCTTGAACTTATAGCCTGAACCTGTGGTCCCAGGTGGCTGAGTGACGTAGGCTGCAGGAGGTGCAGCAAGTGCTGCCAAAACAAAGCTTGACAGAGTTCTCAGGTGCATCTAATTAAGTAGATTTGAAACTGACTAGATTTAGAACATTATAAACATCTTGACCATGCCCTTGCTTTGCCTGGTGGGATCTGACTATAAAATACTCAGCTTGCAGGCTGTGGCACTGTCTCTCCATCTGGGAACATGTCCAACCTAGCCTTGTCTGTCTTCTTTAATCCTTCACCACCCCTTCTCAGGTTCACCCCTGGCCATGCTGGACGTGGTTCAGAAGACCTCATAGGCATCAAAATATCAGACATATGTCGTAGCAATATAATGACTGATACAGCTCCGAGGGCAATGGAAACTAAAGAGAAAATAAACAAATGGGACTACATCAAAATAAAAAGCTTCTGCAGAGCAAAATAAATCATCAACAAAATAACAAGAAAGCCCACTGCAGGGAGAACCTATTTGCCAATGCTATCTCCGAGAAGACTTTAATCTCCAGCATTTACAGGAAACTCATACAACTTAACAACAGGGAGATAAATAATCCAATTTAAAAAATGGGCAAAGAACCTAAATAGACACTTTTTGAGAGGACATACAGAAGGCCAAGAGACATCTGAAAACATTAGCGGTCCAGTGCACAAAATTTGTGTATGGTTAGGGTCCCTAGGCCTGGCCGATGATCAGGGCCAATCTGTGGGGCAACTGGTGGGGCAATTGGGGGGACCCCCCGCTGGCACCTACATTGGCTGGCCTGGCTCCACCTGCTCACTGATCCCACCCCCTGCCTCCACCGCTGGTTGCCTCCCTCTGCTCAATGTCACTAATCATCTGAGAGATGCAAATCAAAACAGTGAGGTACCATCTCACACCTGTCAGAATGGCTGTCATCAACAAACGACAAGTGCTGGCTAGGATGTGGAGAAAAGGAAACCCTCTTGCACTGCTGGTGGGAATACAGACTGGTGCAGCCACTGTGGAAAACAGTATGGAGTTTCTTCAAAAATTTAAAAATGGAACTTGCATTTGACCCAGTAATCCCATTTCTAGGAATATATCACAAGAAACTTGAAACACCAATCAGAAAGGATATATGCACCCCTATGTTCATAGCAGCACAATTTACAATAGCTAAGATTTGGAAACTGCCTAAGTGCACATCAGCAGATGAGTGGATTAAAAAACTGTGGTACATTTATACAATGGAATACTACACTGCTGTAAAAAAGGAGGAATTCTTACCATTTGCAACAGCATGGATGGAACTGGAGAGCATTATGCTAAGTGAAATAAACCAGTTGGAGAAAGATAAATATTTCATGATATCACTCATATGTTGGATATAATGAACAATATGAACTGATGAACAAAAATAGATCCAGAGATGAAGAAACACTGATTAGACCATCCAACCTCAGACAGAAGGCAGGGGAGGTGGTAAGAGATCAACCAAAGGAAGGCCTTGTATGCATGTATATTAGCATAACCAATTGACAGGGACACTGGGGCGGGGGGGAGGGGGCTTGTCCTGTGGGGCAAGAGTGGTGGGGGGGAGGTCAATCAGGGAAAAAGAAGTCATATGTAATACTTTAAGCAATTAAAAAAAAAAAGAAGAAGTGCAACAGACATTAGACAGAGTGATAATAATAGGCTTAGAGGAATTTGTGAGTGCAATACAGGCAGTGTGTCCAAATGGGAAAAAAGAAAAGAAACATAGGAATATGGAGGAATCAAAGGTCAGTGCAAAATAACAGGTCGGGAGTTAGAATATGCAAGGAATTAAAAAAGTATTTAACATTAGCTAATTTTTTTATCTGAGTTTCAAATATATATATACACACACACATACTAGTGGCCCAGTGCACAAAATTCTTGCACATTAAAAGGGAACTACTTGATTAATGGAGGCTTTTGTAAATTTTATAATATATTCTTGATAACTTTAAATTTTAATTTTTTTGCCAAAAAATATGACTACTTTAGATTCATTGCATGTTCAGGAATTTTACCATGAGATGAACTACCAACAGAAATTTTAGTTATTACTTTAGAACAGTTTTTTGTCCAGGACAATTAAATTTTATTGAATATTCACTTATTTCAATTAGCCTCTTTAAATTAATCTGAAAACTTGATTACTATTTTACTTTCAAATTTAGTACTCTACCAACAATCTTAGTTTACCCTGTAAATATTAGTGAAGAGGTTTATTTGCATTCTTGAGTAGGCCCTGAGCATTCCTGGTGCTAGGCTGGATTTAGACATAGAGCAGCTGCTGTCGGCCAAGTCTCTGTCTGTCATCTGTGTCCGAATCTGAGCTGGGCATGGGAAGCAAAGCAGTCATGGGGGCAGGAGACCTCCCTCAGAAGGGGTGAGGGTTCAGGCCCCTTCAGGGTTTGGGGGGGGGGGGGGTTGAGGGTCTGTGCCCCACCTCTGTTGACCCCCAAGTTCTCTCCTGATGGCCCCTCTGAGACTATGCCTGTCTTAGGTTGTTCCTTCCCTGAGGAATCTTACCCGTCTCTGGCTAACCAGCCATCCTCCAGGGCCAAGCGGGGTGATGTGAGGTTCTGTTCTGTCTCCTTGGTGGCCTATGCCCCCATGGCCTCCATGCCCAGCACCTGCCTTGGGATCCTTTGGCCTGCTGGCGGGGGTCCCAGCACTGATCACATATCTCGGGGAACTCAGGTTTCTTCTCCAGTGAGGGCCCAGCTCTCACAATTGGGTGCGAGACAGATCCATGGTACCAGCTACCACGAAGCTTCAAGCTCAGCATGAACAGAAAACTCAGGCAAAAGCTGAAGGCAATTGGATTGTGAGAAGAGGGTCCCTCTTAGCACAAAAGGCAAGAGGGGCTAATATAGGATGCTCTAGTGCCTTCCCAGTGCCTTAATTCCTTCTGAAAGGGATTAAATCCTTTCATGTCCTTTTTTAAATTGTTGCCAAACATTCAAAGAATTAGTTTGTAAGTTTGTTTGGGATAATTGTATAAAAAAAGTGGGGGGGGATAGTAGGGTAATATCATGTAAGGAAAGATATCCTGTAAGTAAATTACATCTAGAAAAATTTTAGTTTACAAAATTAATTTTCATTTGTAATGCTAACAGCAAGACACCCATGAAAAACACACATGGTATCTAAATAAGACAAAGGAAAATAGTTTGGGCAAAAATAAAAAGGATCCCAAATCAATTATATAGAAAAGAGAAACAGTCCAGAGATGGAAGACACTGACCACGCCTTGCCACGCTAGCAGTCAGCAGCTGTGCACTGCTGCAGGCTGCCTAGGACCAAACCCTCGTCGGACCTGCATTGCCACCATGTGCCCACCATCCAGATATCATTGCTGACATATACACATAAGGAACTGTTTGACATTGAAATGGGGACTCAGAACTGTTGGACATTGAAATTGGGACTCAAACATTTTTTGTTATTATGTTTATTTCTAGTCTGCAGAGGCAAGATTTTTTAAAGGAAAGAAATGGGGGGAAAAATAGATGCTGAGGCAAAGAAGCATTGAACAGACTGTCAAACTATAGCAGGAAGGCAGGGGAGGTGGTGGGGGGGCTGTAAGAGATCAACCAAAGGACTTGTATGCATGCATATAAGCATAACCAATGGATAAAAGACACTGTGTGTGTGTGGGGGGGGGGGGGGGCGGGCAGGTGTAGGAATGTACTGGGGAGAGGGGAAGCCAGGGGGAGGTCAATGGGGGGGAAAAAAGGAGACATATGTACTACTATTTGTAATAATACTTCAAACAATAAAAAAAGGGAATTATAGGAAATGTTTTAATATTGCTATTTGCCCTTTCTCTATAATAGAAGTGTCAGAGATGAAAGAAACTTAGTAAAATGTACATGAAAATCTCCCTCCTGTCAGAATATGCAGTGTGCCATGGGACCTAGAGTTAAGTCCCTACCCACCATTCACATGTGCTTCAAAAAAACAGGAGACCCAGACCGGGCCGGCCCTACCCCCCTTCAAGCCCCTTTGGGTGGGAGGCATGACCTGAGGTCCCTTTTCAAGCCCCCTGGGCAGGAGGCGCGGCCTGAGGTCCCCCAGCAAGTCCCACGGGGTGGTGGGGGGCACAGCCTGAGGTCTCTTGTCCCGGCCAGGCACCATGCAGCCTCAGGTCCCTGTTGTTCGGTTGTGACATTATGGCGTCCCAGCTATAATTTACATATTCCTCTATTATTAGTGTGTGTGTGTGTGTGTGTGTGTGTGTGTGTGTGTGTGTGTGTGTGTGTGTAATATCCGGTACCCTTGAAACAGAATATTTCATCTAAGGTTGCCAATGGCAAATGCCAGAGAATCACGTATGCTCAGCTTAAAGTAGGAGGACATGCTGGTTATCCTTACGATAGTGTTGAAGGTTTCTGTAAAATGAAGCCAATGAGAGTTTGAAATTTTCATAGCCTGACAGTTTTCACAGTTGTCAAATAGTTATCTTTTGCTGGGAAGGATCAAAAAAAGTGTTTGTGCATGGAGAGACCTGGAGAATATTACACTGAGTGAAATAAGCCAGCCAGAGAAAGACTAGTAACACATGACCTCACTCATATGTGGAATCTAGTGAACAAAATAAACTGATGAACAAAATCAATCCAGAGACATAGAAGCATGGAACAGACTGTGGAATCTGAGAGGGAAGGTGGGGGAGGGTTATGGATGGGAAGAGATCAACCAAAGAACTTGTATGCATATATGCATAACCCATGGACACAGACAATAGTGGGGTGAAGGCCTGGGGTGAGGGAGGGAGCAGGCTAGAAGGGGTCAATGGGGAAAAGAAGTGGACATATGTAATACTTTCAACAATAAAGATTTTTTTAAAGCTGTTTTTTCTAAACTTCATTAAAACATGTTTTTGGAGCCATAGATTTATCTGAGACAAAAATATCTATTATTTAGGTAAGTTAAGGGCTCTGCCTGAAATAATAAGGTTTATACCTCAGCTTATGTTTATCATCTGTTGGATGACAACCTTACCTCATTCAGCCTGTAAAACAGGTTGCTGCTATTCCAAATACAAAATGTGATGATTTTATGGGAAATTTTGATCCATCATGTAGTAATTATATTGAGTTCCAAGTTTATTATTCTATCAAAGATTTATTTTTAACACTTGGCATTCTGTTAAAAAGAATATATTTAGGAAAGATTAATGAAAAAAATTGAATGGGAAGAAAAAGCATGAGCTCCAGGTTTGATATTAAAGAAACAAGATTGTCATTGAGGAGCAATTCTTTCTCTTTGTTCTGCAGTCATCTGTGATGGTTTCCTCCTATTGCTGGCTTGTGTTGTAGTAAAAAAAAAATAAATTAAACTAAAAAGTTGCCTATGATAACTGGTGGGAATGTTTACTTTTATTATGCTCTTCAGGAGAGCAAAAGAGAGAAAGAGCCTCCTCTTAAATATGCAACAAAACTAGCAACATAAATTCTTTCCTTCTACATGGTTGGCCCAATTTAATTCAGGGGACAAAACCTAGACTAATAACATGTCTGGAGAATGCCTTGCATTCCCAGACTTATTAGAACTCTTCCTCTGAATATCGAGGCAAGAGATAATGGAAGAAAGGGAGGCTTTTGGAAGATAGAGGAAGGGAAAATGATTGGGTGATCTACTAAATATGAAAAACTGACTTGTTTGGTTGAGAATGGGAGCAAGTCCCTCTTTAGAACTCGGAGCAGAATATGACATGAGTAGGAGGAGGTATTTTGGCTGTTTGGTTATAGTAGCATTTTCTTTGGAATGTTGTCAACCTGGGTACAAATATTAGCTTTGTCATTTTCCATCTTTGACAACTTAAGAAATCTGCTTTTTATTGCCTCCCCCTACCCCTCACTTCCCAATAGGCATAACAACAGTATTTACATCTTGGGATTAAACTGTAGTATGTACATAAATTCCCAACATAAAACCATATCTAGCCCATAATAAATGGAAAAAAAACTATTTGCATTATTATTGTTAGTAATGTTGCTGTCCATTTTATATTAATATTATTGTACTGTATGTTTTTAGGTAACTCCCTTGCAAACAAATGACATAAAAAGACATTGTGATTAGGTAGGGAAGGGGAGGAACCAGTGCCTAGGTGCAGAGATAAAGGGGGATGTTTGAAAAGCACAATCAAGAAGACATTCTACATATTTATTATGAGTAGTGGTATTTGAGATTAGCACGACGAAAACAAGATTTCTTATGAATGAGTGCAGTGAGGAGGTCAAAGAGTCATCAGGACCAAGATGTGCTGGGAAACATCTTTAGCACATAACTGACATGTAGGATGCACTTTGCAAAGGACTACATTGGGCACACTAAATATTGAATATCGTGTTTCATCTCTAAAACCATTTCTTACCATTTTTATTTTGTTTTCTCATAGCTACACATGTAATTCTTATGTGGCTTTGTGATTGTTTTGCTAGAAAATAAACCGTTGACAAATGGAGACTTGGACATTGATTAATGAGAATTTCTCCACCAAGAATACAGTGTGCTGAAAATACTCACCAAGTGGACTTCCTCAGATCTGCAGAAACTAGCAACTATTTCACAACCACTGATGATGTCACACGGCAGCACAAGCAGAGTCCGTGCTTAATTTATGTGCTGTAACCGGCTCTTAGCTAAGGGCTTGGTCCTGAGGGGCAGGGATTGTGCCACATGAAAGGAACCCAAGAATACAGCCTGGTTAAAAAGCTTTACTTTTCCAGCTACCGTTTCTCAGGCCAACATAACGTTTCTCAGGCACACTTGAAATAACAGAACAGCGACAGTAATACCATTGTAATGATAATTCCTGTGAAAATTAATGACATGCCTAGAGATGGGTCTGAAGGCAAAGTAAAATTTACACTGTAATCATTTTATGAGATGGAGAGAACCTGAAGTGAAAGGACATCAATAATCTCAAAGATAATTACACATTACTTACCCTCACCGTAATCCCAGCTTTTCCTTATTTATAATAATTGCTAATTAGTAATATTCAGCAATTTATAAGGATGGAAAAAAGACTCAGTTAAACTACACAGAAAACTTCATATTCTCAGATAGTCTATTTAATTGAACTCTTCTGTTAAAAAAAAAAAATCCATAGCTTTACAGCTTATTTAACCAAAAAAAGCTCTGAAGGATTCCAGCATAAAAGAGATCATGCCGATGTTCACCTCCTACAGCTTTCAGGGAGTCTATATTTTATTATGTTCCAGTTTCTAGGCCATCTTATATATAATGTGCACATGACTACAGAATGGAGAGGATGTTTCTAAGAAAAGCCACAGCAGAGGAATCATTTCAGTGCTCCCGTTTTAATGGGCAGAGAGAAGATGGCAGCGCTGCCATTGAGCATCGCGGGCTCCCCTGCCAGCCACGGTCTAAAGTGCCACACAGCTGGTTGGGGCCTCTGAAGGCAGGTGCCTGTGCCAGGTTCTTCTTACAATAGCAGCAAAGCCTCTGCAAAGTCCCATGATCAAAAATATTGATTTATTCTTGTCACCGGCGTTCTGACTTCTCCTGGCTCCTAATTAAATCCCACTTACATTCTTCTCTGACATGTACCCTTCTGTTTTACATAAGATAAAGCCGGTGCTGAACCTAATCACCCTCCTCGGCTACGTGGCTAGGGCTCTAATGTAGGAAAGGAGGTGGGGAGTACCCGGCTACTGTAGATGTTCACCATAAGCGGGTTGTTCGATATAGAAAAGAGATTACTTAAAGTCTGAAAACCTGCAACAAGTTTTTGTTATGGTATGATTTTAACTCTGCTCATTACATTTTAACTCTAGGTGTACTGATTTATACAGTTCTTTAAAGTAGAATATGCATACATGCTTTAACTTTGTCTTCTTCCACTGAGCCACAGATGTGCCTAAAATTTAAGGAGATATTATTTTTATTTTATTTTATTTAGTTACTAGAGGCCCGGTGCACGAATTCATGCACGGGTGCGGTCCCTTGGCCTGGCCAGTGATGGGGGCTGATCTGGGGGGGGGGGGGAGGGCGGGGTCAGCTGGCTGGCAGGGGGGAGGGACTGCAGGAGGTTGGCCGGCCATGGGAGATTGGCTGTGGGAGTGCACTGACCACCAGGGGGCAGCTCCTGCATTGAGCATCTGCCCTCTGGTGGTCAGTGTGCATCATAACAACCAGTCAACCGGTCATTCAATCACTTAGGCTTTTATATATCCAGATTTTGTAGTGACTATTTATTTTCTATCAACTTCATCTTAACAGTTTGTGGAAGAACAGTGTAAGATCCACTCAGTGGGGCCCGGCCAGGATGGCTCAGTGGTTGAGCATTGACCTATAAACCAGGAGGTCACAGTTCTATTCCTGTTTGGGGCACATGCCAGGGCTTCAGGCTCCATCCCCAGTGGAGGGTGTGCAGAAGGCAGCCATGATCAATGATTCTCTCTCATTGATGTTTCTCTCTCTCTCCCTCTCCCTTCCTCTCTGAAATCAGTCTTTAAAAAATCCCACTCAGTGGTTGTCCCTCCCCATTCAGAGGCCTGAGCAGTGGAGCTGCAGACAAGCCTTGGGTGGCAGCTGAGCTTCTGGTCTTCAATAGGGAACTGCTGAATAGGCACCTAGGGCACCTGCGCCTCAGACCAGTCTGCAACCTCAGGCTGACATCAGTGGACTCAGGAGCTGGAGCTGTCCACGCTGAGATTCCTAGGTCACAGCCTTTTCAGTGTCGGCTGCTCTTTTCAGTCTCTTCAGGGTCTCTGTAGAGGTAGAGATCGGGTGTGACCTCCCTTGGGTGTTCGCGGGAGATGGTGCCAGGCATGCGCAGTGCTTCCAGGGCCAGCATCCACCACATGAGACCCACTGAGTGAGCCCCCTGTTGCGAGGGCTGGCAATGTCCATGTAGTGCAGAGGAGAGTCTGTTACACGGGGCTGGGGCAAGCCGGTTAACTGCGGTGCCTCTGTGGATCAGTAACCACAGAAGTCTCTGCGCCGGGAAGGCTGCCTGGATCTGGTTGGTGAAGCTTGCAGGAGTGATGGGGTTGGCCATAGGAATGGCCGCAGCAAATTCCAGCACAGCTCGCTGGCTGGTATTCCTGGACGATATGACACTGACGTCAATGGGGTTTTCAGGGGCAACAATGGCAGAGCGGCAAGCAGAAGCTTCTCCCGGCTTTTCAGACTTACCATGCAGGTGCCATCACTTTTCCTTTCGTAGGTGGACTGTTCCATCTGGAAGTCAAGGTTGGTGCCACCTAAGTGGGTTCCTGCTGCAAGACATCGGAAGACATCCTCCTCCTCCATTTGTAGGACATCAAGGGCTCTGGCAATTGTGAACGTTCCCCTTTAAGTTACGTGGGAACTGAGAAAAATACCACATGGGCCCTTCTCTGGGGAGTGTGGAAAGGCTAAGAAGATATAATTTTACTTAAAAACAATGAATAAGTGACTACATAATAGGAAAGCATCATGGTGAAATATAGAGTCTGCGTCAAGATGTTTATCCTGGTTCTGCCATTCGTTATTTGTATAACCTGTGCTATGTATGCAATATTTATAAGCCTTTAGAATAGATGGATTCCTGTCACAGATTCTTTCACTTTTCCTTGTATTCATGCTTTCAGTATTAACGACTGCTGCATTTGAGTCCTGAGTTCATGACTTATTACTCCAAAGGTAAGGCAAACATTTATTTAGGATATTGCAGCTTAAAAAGGATGGCACCTAAAAACTTTGTGGCTAAATATTCTGTGGTTTAGTTTCCTTTGCATAAGTAGAGTTAATATTATTTCTTAGATGTTAGATTGATAATTTACATACTTAACACTTTAAAAACTATCTTGTTAAATCTAAAGTTCTATACACATTAAGAGTGTAATTTTCCTAGGATATGATTTACACAATGACATTGTTATTGATAAATAAAATACATTCTGATATAAAATTTCAAGAAGGGAAAGGCCAAGGAAGCCTTAGAAAACACTTTTACATAGAATTAATTTTATTCTTCTCAAGTTCTTAAAATGATATCCTCTGCTTTTTAAATGTGTATATATCACATTCTGCCAGGCTTCTTCCTGCAATTCCTTTGAAGTCAGAGTATGTATTTCTTATTTGAGACCCTTATGCTTGTATTAATATGAAGCATAGTTACCTTTGAGAGTAAAAATATATACATGAAGAGGACAGACACAGTGCTAGACGTTTTACTGTTGCTAAAGCTCTTTCCTCCTCTGCATAGAGAAGTCTACTGAAACTGTCACACAGACTCACAATGTGCAACTATGAATTTTATGAGAGACAGAGACAAATGACAATAACATCATCCATTTCAAATGCAGTGATTCTGCGTTAGATAAGGGGGCAGCAGGAACTGTGTCATGAACACATGGCTCATTACATAGGAATTCCAGTCTGGCCTATCACTGGCCCATGAACAAGTTAAAATATATCTTCGCCTTTCAGTTATCTTTATATATTTCCTATAATAATAAAAAATGCAAAACAACATAGAGAAGAAAGTCATTATGAAGTACAGACGGATGGCATCCAACTAAGTATATACACAAACTCTACGAACAAATAATGAAATTTGTTACTTGGACAATATAACAGCTCCATCTGTCAACTCAAATCTAACTAATACTTAGCATTTTTCCACATTAAACTAGAAGGCGATATATTTTTTAAAAAATAAGCTAAGAGTCACTAAGGATGAAATACACAATTGATTTTTTTTTTCATTCCAATCAGAGATGTAAAAATATATTTGTTTTTGTTAGAGGCACCTCTCACGAGCACCAGAGGAGTGTTACTGGACAGACCCCTGAGTCAATGGGAGTGGGCTGTCCCCAACCTCCATCCTTGTCTTCTCATATAAATGAATTTATATGAGAGACCTTGGCTGCGTTGTGAAAAGCCAATTTATTAAAGCATGCACCTTTATTGAAAAAGCAAAGCAAGCAAATCTGTCTTATTTCATCCAGCTTGGAGCAAAGGTTTTTTTTGTTTTCTTCTGGCTAATCTGGAAAAGTGAATGTCTATAGGTTTCAAAGATTCTTTTGCTGAGTATCTTGGTACAGATTAAGTCTCAAGGTTTCCCTGTGTGCTCTTCCCAGAATCCTGGCAAATTTATCTTGCCAAGACTGTTGGCTTCTCTGCTTAGGGAGTAAATCTGCCCTTTTTTCCTTTCCCCTGTTCCCCTCTCTCTGCATTCTCTCCTTAGGGAGTTTTTTAATCATTTGCTCTCGGAGTGTCCTTGGCTGGGGAAGGAGAGGGTTTGTTATCTGCAGGCCAGCTGCAGATTGCTCACACCGTTTGGCCTTGTCCTAATTTTCCTGTCTCAGTTTCCCCTATTCTTTCTGCCCTGGAATCCTATAACATGTTTATTTGATACTAAATGATGCTGGGCTTAAGGAAGTCTTCCTCTGTTGTATGCCCTCTCATGAAATCTAAGTACAAAATAGGATTAAAACTGTGACTATAATGCTTTCTCTCTGTGGAATTAGAAAGACAGCCATTCCTTAACAGTCACCTTTCACTGGCTTTTGCCTCAAAGCATGTCCCCACATTCTCATCTTCTGCCTATAGCTCACCTGACTACCTAAATTTGCAACAGAGATGAGATAGCAATTATCATTCTGAATAATCTATTTCTTCCCCAAAGTTGGAGGGATCACAATACCTGATATCAAACTATATTACAAGGTCATTATAATTAAAACAGACTGATATTGGCAGGAGAACAGGCATGTAGATCAGTGGAAAAGAACAGAGAGCCCAGAAATGGATCCACACCACTATGCTCAATTAATATTTGACAAAGGAGGTGATAGCGTATAATGGAGTAAAGACAGTCTTTTCAATAAATGGTGTTGGGAAAATTGGACAGATACATGCAAATAAAAAAGGAAACTAGACCACCAACTCACACCATACACAAGAATAAGTTCAAAATGGGTAAAATAATTAAATGTAATTCACAAAACCATAAAAATGCTAGAAGAAACCATAGGCAGTAAAATATCAGACATACCTTAGAGAAATATTTTTGCCAATATGTCTCCTAGGGCAAGGCAAACAAAGAAGAAGGTAAACAAATGGGATTATATCAAACTTAAATGCTTCTGCACAGCAAAAGAAACCATCAATAAAGTGAAAAAGGAGCCCACTGTATGGGAGAACATAATGGCCAATGATACATCTGATAAGGAGTTATTCTCTAAAATATATAAAGAACATATACAACTCAACACCAAGAAGACAATAAAATGGAAAATAGGTGCCCTGGCTAGTGTGGCTAAGTTGGATGGAGACCCCTCCGGTATACCAGAAGGTGGCTGGTTGAATTTCATTTTTCTATGTAAGTCCCTCATACACACATCCTAGTATCAACTAATTCCTGAAATGCACAATGTACTGCAAGTAGTTGGTGCAGAATAATAAGCAAATGAGAGCCAGTTTCTAAACTACAATGTAAAAAGGAGCCCCTCCTACATGATAGTTTAGACCTAAAAGATCCACTTTGTGAAACATATACACATATGTGTCAGCTCATTATTTGAGAGAAGATTAATTGATACTCAAACATTAAATTTAGTTTTATCAATGATATTTATTTCTAAGATTGTTGTGATGTAAAGATACAAGAAGCAGGATTGATGAACAAATTAATTAATGTAAAAAAAATTATATTTTTGCATGTGCACATGCTCTTGGCTTTAAGAGTCTCCACTAAAAGAAAGTAATGAATTAGATATGGAACTGAATATGTTTGAGAGTGATCTTAAAAAATTGTATTTAACACATATGCATGCAGTCCCTGAAAGTCAGGCCTATGTTTAATCAGAAATATAGGTGGTTAAATAATCTATCCTATCTAATAAAAGAGTAATATGCAAATTGACCGTCACTCCAAGACACAAGATGGCTGCCCCCATGTGGACACAAGATGGCCACCACAAGATGGCTGGCAGGGGAGGGAAGTTGTGGGCAATTGGGGGAGACCAGGCTAGCAAGGGAGGGCAGTTGGAGGGGATCAGGCCTGCTGTGGAGGAAAAATGGGGGGACCCAGGCCTGCAGGGGAAGGCAGTTGGGGGAACCCAGGCCTGCAGGGGAGGGCAGTTCGGGGGGGGACCAGGCCTGCAGGGGAGGGCAGTTGGGGGGGGAGCAGGCCTGTAGGGGAGGGCAGTTGGGGGTGACTAGGCCTGCAGGGGAGGGCAGTTGAGGGGGACCAGGACAGCAGGGAAGGGCAGTTGGGAGGAACCAGGCCTGTAGGGGAGGGCAGTTTGTGGAGACCAGGCCTGCAGGGGAGTGTAGTTTGGGGGAACCAGGCCTGCAGGGGAGGACAGTTGGGGGGGACCAGGCCAGCAGTGGAGGGAAGTTTGGGGGACCAGGCCTGCAGGGGAGGGCAGTTGGGGGGAACCAGATCTACAGAGGAGGGCAGTTGTGGGCAATCAGGCCAGCAGGAGAGGGCAGTTGTGGGATACCAGGCCAGCAGGGGGAGGCAATTGTTGGGGGACCCAGGCCTGCAGGGAAGGGCCATTGTGGGGACCAGACCTGCAGGGGAGTGCAGTTGGGACCAGGCCTGCTGGGGAGGACAGTTAAGGGTGACCAGACTGGCAAGGGAGGACAGTTAGGGGCAATCAGGCTGGCTGGGGAGCAGTTGGGCATTGATCACGCTGGCAGGCAGAAGTGGTTAGGGGCAATCAGGCAGAGGCAGGTGAGCAGTTGGGAACCAGCAGTCCTGGATTGTGAGAGGGATGTCCGACTGCCCTTTTAGGCCCGATCTGGCCTAAAAGGGCAGTCGGACATCCCTCAAGGGGTCCCAGATTGGAGAGGGTGCAGGCTGGGCTGAGGGACACCCCCTCCCCATGCACAAATTTCCAGTACCGGGCCTCTGGTATATATATATGTGTGTGTGTGTGTGTGTGTGTGTGTGTATATATAAAGCCAGCTACTGGAATGCCATAATGACTGAAATGACCGGTTGCTATGATGCCCACTGTGGTCAGTAAACCGGCCCAATCAGGGATGGGGCTGGCGGCCAACCTCCTGTGGCCTCTCCTCCAGCCGGCACTGTCCCTGATCATTCTCCCCTACCCTGATTGAGGGCAGGGCCTGCCAACCTCCCTGCAGCCCCTCTCCTCGCCTGGCCCCAGATCGGCTCCCTCACCCCAATCAGGGGCAGGGCCAGCCAGCCAACTGCCTGTAGTCCCTCCCCCTGGCTGTACCCACCCTGATGGGCCCCCACCACCCTGATCAGCCTGCAGTCCCTCCCACCAGCTGACCTCACCCCCAATCTGCCTCCCCACAAATCAAGGGCAGAGTCAGCCAGCCAAACTCCCACAGCCCCTCCCCCCAGCCGTTGGCCCCTGATTGCCCCCCCCCCCCCACTCCAACGGGGTCAGGTCCAACTGGCCAATTGCTTATGGTCCCTCCCCCTTGCCGGCCCAGCCCTGATTGGGTCCCTATTGCAGTAGGCCAGCTGGCCAACCTCCTGCAGTCTCCTCCTCCCAACAGGTCTGGCCCCAATCCACCCTTGATTGGGCTAGACCCCACCTGTGCACAAATTTGTGCACTAGGCCTCTAGTAGAAAATTAGGAAAAATATAACAAGGAAGCATTTAAATTTTAAAAATAAAAGAATCTTCTGCATTTTGTGAGATATAGGTTTATTCTATATTCATTATGTCATGATTGCATTAAAATTATTTTATTGCTAGCATGAATAACTATAATTCAAATAGTAAAAGAAGACTGGCTTGTGCTATATTGTTTAAAGAATCATCAAGATGTCAGTTGCACTGAAACTGATCAATTCTACCTGCCAAAAGTTGTTTTAATGTGAAATATAAACCTGCAAAATGAAAGTTTTATTTATATATGGCAAAATAATTTTTAAAGAGTATGGGGATAAAAACAACAGTACAATTTTTTCTTTAGAGAAGACATGTAGTTAGTAATTGCCACATTGTGGTGCTCATAGTTACTTCCTAAGCTCATCTACGGATATGTTGATTTTTATGTTATTGCTGTTATTTCCCAAAACATTTATTCATTTATGTTTTGTGTCTATATAATACAGCCATAACAAGAATTTTAAATTATTTTGTGGATTTATGTATTTATTTTCAAATTAACTGTGCATCTTCAGAAATGACAGTTATATTTATCACTTGGAATTAAAGTATTAAAGCAGTGACATAACAATTTAGGCAAGTTTTATACTAACATCCCCAAAATTTAGTTTTAGAATTAAATTTTTAGAATTAACTGTCAATTACAGGCACGAGGGATGTCTCTATGTACATTGGTTATATTATAAAACTACTTTTTGAGCAAACTTCCAGAAAAACACTTCAATATAAAGAGTTTAATCCCAGATATTTTTTAAAAAATATATATTTTTATTGGTTTCAGAGAGGAAGAGAGAGTGTGAGAGATAGAAAAATCAATGATGAAAGAGAATCAGCTGCCTTGAGCAGTTTTTAATTTCAGAAAGTAAAACATATATGGCATGTGCCCTAATTGGGAATTGAACCTTGACCTCCTAACTCATAGACCTATGCACAACCACCAGCCAGGCTAACCCAGAGACTTTTTAAAGTCAATTTTTATTAACAATAAACACAAAAGAAAATAAATTTAATAAAGTCTACGTTATACTGAATTGCTCCTGCTAAGTAATATGTGATCATGAGAAACCATTATTTCCCTTCTGGGATATGATCTTGTCATTTGTAAAGTAACTAACTAAGAGAGAATAAGGTTCCTTTTGAATCAATACTTCAATAATTTGTGTTATTTTTGCAGACTCTGAATGAGTGGTGATGTGATGCATGTGATGCAAAGAAATAATGCATACACTCTGTATCCTTTCTCCTCCTATTACTTTTAAGGAGGATTTAAGTTTTATTCCTTTATAATAATACTAGAGGCCTAGTGCACGGATTCATGCACCAGTAGGGTCCCTCACACTGGTGAACCATTGGGGTGGGGGAGGAACTGTGGGAGGGTTCCAGGGCGTGTCCGGCCCATCTCACCCAGTCCTGATTGACCAGACCCCAGCAGCAAGCTAACCTACTGGTCAGAGTGCCTGCCCCTTGATGGTCAGTGTGTTTCATAGCTACTGGTCAAACAGTTGAACGGTCGAATGGTTGCTTAGGCTTTTATTTAGAGAGATTTGGGGGTGGGAGTAGGAGCTTGTTTTTATTTGTCTAGGAAGAAGCAGTGATCATTTGTGGATTCAGCATAGGTATTCCAATAAGATTCTGAACTAGGAGAACATTGGGAAAATCCCTGAATTTTGATTTCCATGTTTTGTAGCAGATAGAATTACAGTTTAAGAATTACAGGACTAACACACACACACACACACACACACACAAAACATAGCAACATGGGAAAATACATAAGTGAATTTTGAATTCATTTCTAGTCCAATGTTTTCTTATCATACCAATAAAAATCAAGATAAAATGTGTTAACATTTGAGAATATGAAAAAAGTTAATATATTTATGCCCAGGAGAAAAATAATTAAAGCGAAAATATGTATACCAAAATAGTATGATAGAATTAAACAAAATTTAGCCTAAAACAACATTGAAAAGAACAATTAATTTTTTGACTAGCTGTAAAATATAGGATACAAATATTAAAGAAGAGTGAACTAGATTTTGACTCAATTACCAAAAATTTTTAGGAAAATACATGCTTATATGGAAATCTCTTAGAAGTCTATCTTCTAAAAAAATGGCAACACAATCTGCTGTTTATATAACAGAGGAGCTGATCAGACATGGAAGGTACACACATGGGGACAGTTACCCTTGGAAGAAAATAATCATGTACAAGTTGGGGAATCACATCTGCTCAGCTCCCTGCTGACTATTCCTGTGTCACCCCAGAGAGAAGGAGGAGCCAAGCAGCATAGATGTGGCTTGAGTCAAATTAGCTAAGTGGTTTCTTTGGAATAACAAGGATTTATGGCTTTGGAATGTTATATTTGAAATTAAAATGTTTTCCTGAAAGGTGACAGAAAAAAACAAACACACACTCTAGCAATACTTTACCAAGTATTATTGCCTAGGTATCCTACCTCAGTTCTGCATTCTGAGCCAATGGCTAGGACTCATCTTTTTGCAAATGGAATTTGGAGGAATGTGATAAGATTTCAGGTGTACAAATAGCATATCATCTGTATATTGTATTGTGTGTTCACCACTCCAAGTCAAGTCTCCTTCCATCACCATTCATCTCCCTTATACCTTCTTCTACCTCCCACTAACCCCATTTTTCCTCTGGTAATCACCATGCTGTTAACTGTATCTATAATTGTTGTTTTTTTTTGTTTTTGTTTTTATTTTTGTTTTTTTTTTGCTTAATCCCTTCAACTTTTTCATTTAGCCCCCCCCCCCACATTGTCCCTCCCCTCTGACAGCTGTCAGTTTGTTCTCTGAGTCTGTCTGTTTCTGTTACATCTGTTAGTTTATTTTGTTAGTTAGAATCCACATATGAGTGAAATCATATGGTAATTGTCTTTCTCTAACTGCCTTTTATTTCACTTAGCATAATGCTATCTATCTTCTTAGGGTAGCTCAAATTATTTGATCACTGGTCTGGAAGGAAAATACTAGGCCATATGCTGTCTAAAGGACCTCTCTGAATTGACATATTCTCATCCAAAGCAATGCACTCAACCACCTAATAAGTGGTAAGGAGACTAATTTATGATTTCTGTCTAGTGGTCATCTCTTACATAATCTCCCAGTACTTTAAATGTGCAATGTTGACACATAAGTGTTGGAGATAAAATGATGTAACAAACAGATATAGTCTGTCAAGTTCAGTCAATTTGTGATAGCCATATTTAGTCAAGGGATATGAAACAGAAAAGTAAACATTTTTATTTTAACTAAAGCTCTTTACCTGCTATGATCTACTGACTACTCAGCACAAGTCCTAAGACAAACACAGGTTTAAATTTCAACTATATCCTAGGGTATCTGTATAATCTTAAGCAAGTAGGTCAAGATTTTTAAAGCTGTTACTGCAATTATAAATTGGATAAGTACAGTTCACATGTGGTTATTTATGTAAGTTATAAAGGCAATATATACACAGTGCCTGACACATACTAAGCCTTCAATAAGTGGTAGCTATGCTCATTTAAAGTTCTTCTACTCTTGTAAACTAAGCTTATCTTCAGATGAATCCCAGAGAAAACCCAACCATAAAGCCTATCTCATGCTGGTTTCTTCTTGTCTCTTTCTTCATCACATTTACTTTATTCTCTCTGAAGTTTCTCCCTATGTAATAACAACAGACAAGAACAACAGTACTATCTAGTCTGAGTTTCATCACTGAAGATAAATGAAGAAAACCTAGAGAAACAAATGTAAGAAAAAATATATTTTTTAAATTCTTAGTAACAAAGCCTTTCTTGGTATTATAATGACTCAGTGCCCATTTTGGTTATCAATAGATATGCTGGGCTTGTTTTATCATTTTTACTAAAAATTAACAAATAAACCTATTTATAACACATTGCTTAAATTGGTATGCTGGCTCCCAGAATGATATGAAATGAAAAGCTAGGGCTGTTTCTTAACATTTTTGAGATTCAGTTTTATTCTTTAAAGGGATCCTAATAAGAGCTACCTGGAAAGTTATGTTGAGATTTAATAAGTATAGTATGTAGAAAAAGTCAAGCACAGTGGTAGACACATGAACAGTTTTATACTATTCCACTTTATTGGGAAATAATTATGTACAACAAAATGCACACCTGATAAATTTGCAGTCCTTGGGCAAATACTAGTATATACTCCTGTGTAACCACCACAATACTAAAGACATAGAATATTTCCATTATCCAAAAAATATTTATTGTGCTCCTATTTAATAATAATAACCCACTAATCCTGGCAACAGGTATTCATTAATCAGTTTCTGTCACTATGAATTCATTTTACATTTTCTAGAATAAATATATTTATAGTATTTTAGCTATGACTTCATATATTTAAAAAAAGAACTCTGGATATCTGGGTTATTTCAGAGTAATACTTTAAAATTAGTCTAAAAATAAATTTAATATGTTCACTTCTAATTGTCGAGTGATATGCCTTTATAATAGTACTAGAGGCCCGGTGCATGAAATTCGTGCATGGGGGGTGTCAATCAACCCAGCCTGCACCCTCTCCAATCTGGACCCCTTGAGGGATGTCTGAAGTCCAGTCCCAGTGGGGCATAAATGGTCAGTCAAACATCCCTCTCACAATCCAGGAAGGCTGGCTCCCAACTGCTCGCCTACCTGCCTTCCTGATTGCCCCTAACTGCTTCTGTCTGCCAGCCTGATCAACCCCTAACCACTCCCCTGCCAGCCTGATTGACGCCTAACTGCTCCCCTGCAGGCCTGGTTGCCCCCAACTGCCCTCCCCTGCTGACCTTGTCACCCCTAACTTCCCTCCCTTGCCAGCTTGGTTGTCCCTAACTGTCCTCCCCTGCAGGCCTGGTCACCCCCAACTGCCCTTCCCTGTAGGCCTGGTCCCTCCCAACTGCCCTCCCCTGCTGGCCTGATCACCCACAACTGCCCTCCCCTGCTGGTCATCTTGTGGCAGCCATCTTGTGTCCACAATGGGGTGTCCAACTTTAACCACACGGGGGCAGCCATCTTGTGTGTTGGAGTGATGGTCAATTAGCATATTACCTCTTTATTATATAGGATACTATATTATATTAACCCATTTATATATGAGTAAATATTTAGTATTTCCAGATTGGGATTTACATATTTAAGTTGATGTAAATATATATATATATTTATATATATATATTTACATCAACTTAAATATGTAAATACATATATAACTATATATGTAAAATATAATATATGTATATAAAATCTTATGATTATATTATATTCCTTTAAAGAATCAGTTTGATTTTATTGCTTTTTCTAGATTGTTTACTAGCTTTTATTTTATGAACTAGAGGTCCGGTGCATGGATTCGTGCACTGGTGGGGTCCCTCGGCCTGGCCTATGCCCTCTCACAATCTCTCAGGGAATGTTGGAATGCCGGTTTCGGCCTGATCCTGACAGGCCAGGCCAAGGGACCTCACCCTTGAACAAATCCATGCACCGGGCCTCTAGTATGCATATAAGATCTTTGGTTAATCTCTTCCTGCCCTCTCCCCTCCCCCTTTTCCTCTGAGATTCATCAGCCTGTTCCATGTTTCCATGCCTGTGCACTGAGTATCTGCCCCCTGGTAGTCAGGGTGCATCATAGCTACTGGTCAAACAGTCGCATGGTGAACAGTCCAATGGTCACTTAGGCTTTTATATATATAGATTTCCCCTCATATTTTTTTCTACTTTGGGTTTAATTAATTTTTACCTTCTTTTTTCTTTTAATCCTCACCCAAGGATATTTCTCATTTATTTTTTATAGCGAGTGGAAGAGAGAGGGAAAGACAGAGAGAAATATTGATGTGAGAGAAACACATCAATTGGTTGCCTCTTGCAAGTGCCCTTACCAGGGCCGTGGTGGGGGGAGTCTGCAACCCAGATACATGCCCTTGACCGGAACGGAACCCGGGATCTATCTGCAGGTCGATGCTCTGAGCCAAACTGGCTAGGGCTACTTTTACCTTAAAGTATAAGTGGATATCATTAATTGTAGTACTTTTTATTTTTTAATGCAAGTAGTAAAAGCTACACACCTTCTTCTAAGTATTGCATCGAGTCACACATTTTTATATGCAGTGTTTCATTATTTGCTTGTTAAATACTATCAAATTTCCCATGTTATTTATTGGATCACACATTACATACAAATGTGTTTAGATTATAAGGTATTTGAGAGGTTTTTCAGTTTTATATTTGTTATTCGTATCTAAATCCATATGTTTGTGGAATATAGTCTGCCCAATGTTCATTGTTTATAATTTTTTAAGACTTTTAATAATTTGACATGTGGTCTGTCTTTGTGACTATAACATGTGCAGTTGACAAAATATATATATATTGCTGTTGTTGAGTAGAGTGTTGTATAAATGTCATTTAGGTCTAGTTTGTTTGATGGTATTGTATCTGCTGTTTCTGTCCTCATTGATTTTCTTCTGTCTACTTGTTCTATCCATTATGGAGAAAGGTAGGTTAAAATTTAAAACTAGAATTACCGGCTTTGATGCTTTTCCATTCAGTTCAGGTCTTTTTTTCTCATGTATTTTGAAACTGTGTTTCAAAATACATGAGAAAATATATATTAATTGACAATTTTATTGTTGTGAGATATTCTTTATCTCTGGGCATATTTGTTTTGCAGTTTACTCGCTATAATATTAACATAGTTAAGTTAGTTTCTTTATTGGTGGTGTTTGCATGATATATATTTTTTATCATTTTATTTTTAACCTATATGTTTATAAGTTTAAAGTGTGAGTCTTTTAGAGAGCATAGAGTTGTGCTTTTAAAAATTATTATTCATTTAGACAGTTCATGACTTTTAGTTTAGGATTCAGACTACTTAAAATTAATAAACTATTAGTATGATTAGGTTTCATTCTAAATATGTTTTGTTATTTGTTCCCTTTTTCCTCATATTTTTCCTTCTTTGTTAGGAATAGAATATTATTGGTATTCCATTTAGTCTCTGTACTTGGTATCTTAGCTATGACTCTTTTATTTTTAGTGGTCAGTCAATTTAGGGTTTACAATGTGTGTATTTAAAATATCACTTTCTAAGCTGATATATTCACATATAATTTAAGAATCTATAAGAATATGCTTTCATTTTTACTTCCTCTTATTTTAGGTAGTATAATTATGTATTTTTCCCATATTTTGTAAAATCATAAAATATTCCTGTTATTTTTCTAACACAATCAATTATTGGTTTAGTTCTTAAAAAGGATAAAAAATCTTGCATATATATACATATATATGAAAATTTATAATTTACTGTCTTTTTAATCTAATTTATAGCTTACTTTCCATCTAATATAATTTCCCTTTCATATTAAGATAAAGCTCCTTTAAGATTTATTTGGAACAGTTCAGCTAAGAACAAATTCTTTTAGTTTAGTTTAGTCAGAAATCAACCTGGTTTTGCCTTAATATATGGAGAATATTTTCAATGAGAAAGAATTGTAGGTTGCCTTTTTTTTCTTGCATTTTCAAAAATGTTTTCCTGTTATCTTCAGTTTTGCATAGTTTCTGATGAGAAGTCTGACATCTCTATTATTTGTTTTTCTGTATGCAGTTCTTTTTATTTTCTGACTTTAAATTTGCTTAAGATATGGTTCAATGTGCTTGTATATGATTGTCCTCATAAAATTTGGGGGGAGTGGTGGAATCAGCCACTATATTAAATAATCCCCTTCTCTTTTTTTAAAGATTAATTATAAGGCTGCCAATCAAATCAATATCCCACACTCACTAAAGCTTGCCTTTTTTTAAAAATTAGTTTGGGTTGTCTATTTTTTGCTCTGTACTTTAGTGTGGAAAGATGCTACTGTCTTCAGATGTTGCAGCTCATTGGTCTTTTCTTCAGTGTGTAAACTTTCCGTGATGTATCCCAGTGAATCTAGGTGGTTCTTGTGAGCACAAAGTGCCTCCACTTTAAGAAGCCAGAGTTGTAACCTATAATTTTGTTTCCTAGGATGTTTTGGGTTTATTTCTGAGCTATGCAAATATGGCCTTTGCAATTACTTTTGGCCTATCTGATTGTTATGTGATGTATAATTTTCAAGAAACATACTCCATAAATGGATAGACATACTTAGATTTTGTCTTTAACAGTGTTCTTTTAATTCTGGAAAGAATTTCCACTTTATTTCAGGACAAAATGATTCTGATTTTTCTAGAAACAAGAAATATTTATTCCATTACCTATCACATACAAATCCAAAAGACTGAAATTGCAACAAAGTAATTAACTTATATTACACTTTAAACTGAGAGAAGCAATTGTAAACTGCCATAACACAGATTTAACATAAAGCGAAGCTCATGAATACAAATAAAATACATTTCTACAACAATTCATATTTCTTCTTCTTTAGCTACTAATGGCAGAAATTTGTAAGTTAACATGACCCAACAGTATAGCATATAAAATTAAGAAGCAAAGGTATGCAAAATTTATATATTTAGCAATCAGTGTTTCAATATTCCATTTTACTAAGAAATTATTTAACTATCTAGTGGTTACCCATTAATTAGTCTAATAGAATATTATCCCAAAGCTTTACCTATTATGTTATCTAAGGATCTTGGAAGTTATGTTCAAATTTACCAAATATGAAACATAAGTACTGCTGTAAAAATTTGGACAAGAATATAAAGCAATATAGTTTATTAGAAATTTTTAAAATTTATATTCTAAGTGTTAAGTAAAAACAGTGTCACCTTATTTTATCAGTAAATCAATATAAGATGTTTCAAAGGTTCAGTTAATTAGGTAAACAGCAGAGTTTGATTGGATTTGTCAGTCCATGTTGGCATCTTCATTGAACTATCAAAATTGCTAAAATATCATTTTCAACAGCTAAAATCTAGATATATTTTCAATATAAAATGTCATTTGTCAAATATTTTATTCAACACAATAGTTAATAAGAAAATAAATAACATGTCAAGACCAATTCAAAGAAAATTTGAAGGCTGAGGTATTTATAGAAATTTTCACAATGACAATTTACGATTGATGGCTTAATTTCAAAACTGACTAATATCCTGCTAAGTAGCAATCTTTAACATTTAAGTTACCTTTTTATTAGATATAAAATATTTACATTTTAGTCTGTCAAATTCTGTAAGTTAATATGTAAGCCTGGGAACTTTAATCAATAGTAAACAGTAAATCTAAGAAATGCATTGACCTAAAATATTTTAGGTCAGACTAAACTCTCATCTATACCAATTAAAGGGTAATATGCTAATTAGACCAGATAGACCGGACGTCTTCCAGACATCGTTCCAGAGGTCCTTTCTGACAAACCCAGGGCCCAGGCGGCACCGCCTGGGGTCCCAGGTGCCTGCCCGGGTGAAGCTGGCCCGGGTCCTGGCTGCCTGCAGCTGCCTGGAGGAGGGAAGTCTGAGTCCCAGGTGTGGGGGCCAAGGCAGAGGCAGTTAGGGGTGATCAGGCAGGCAGGCAAGCAGTTAGGGGTGATTAGGCAGGCAGGCAGGCAAGCAGTTAGGGGCGATCAAGCAGGCAGGCAGGTTAGCAGTCAGGAGCAAGTGGTCCCAGATTGCGAGAGGGTGCAGGCTGGGCTGAGGGACTCCCCACCCCGGCATTAATTTCATGCACGGGGCTCTATTATAATATAAGTTCATTACTCAACTTTGTCACTATTTCTATGTTTTGGATACTTTTTCATATATATTACACAGCCCTAACCAATTTGGCTCAGTGGATAGAGCATCAGCCTGTAGACTGAAGGGTCCCAGGTTTGATTCTGGTCAAGGGCATGTATCTTGGTTGCGGGCACATCCCCAGCCGGGGGTGTGCAGGAGGCAGCTGATCAATGTCTCTCTCTCATTGATGTTTTTAACTCTTTATCCCTCTCCCTGCCTCTCTGTAAAAAAATCAATAAAATATGTATTTTTAAAATATTCCACAAAATTAAACACACTGATGAATAGATAATATTAAAAAAAGAAAAATATCTGGTTTTGGTAGTGTTTTAAAAATTAAGGGAAAATATAGAAATGGCACTAAAACTCACCTCTGACTCTCACATGCATGCCCCTGGTCTGAACTGGATTTTCCTTTTCTTCAGATGGACGAGGCTGACAGCACAAGCAATGGTAATATTTTCTGTTTGACTCTGGCTCTTTGTGGGTGTTTCCCTTACATTAATAGTCAGAGAGTTGGCAAACTAGACCTAGGGTTAGGTATTGATTCAAACAAAAAATTATTAGAGCTAGAAGGAAAGCCTCAGACTGGGGCAGGTTCCTGTAAGCCTTTGTATGCCAGAGCCTAATACCTTCTGGTTCATCCCCTCCAGGATTTCCTGCTTGGATGTATTTGTTTTTTGTTTTGTTTTTGACTCAACTGCAATAACTTACTTAGGATTCTAAGAATGCACTTTTTGGTAACTCATGTAGAACAACATTACAATATTTAAAATGTATTATATATTGTAAGCCAAATTATGCTTGATATATGAATCTTGGACCTGTTAATATAACTTTCACTTCTCTTTCATTTTTTGAAGATTGTAACACTATTTGGCAGCAGAAAAACTCCAATATGTAGGACTAACATTTCCTTTTCTAATAACAGATAACCATAAACACAACTTTAAAAACAGCTCACATAATATTTAATATTGCATATCTTATAAAATAGCTCCTAATATTGTTAGCAATATAATCAAAGAAATAACTATTATCTTATTATTAAAACTGTAATAATATCCCATGATAATAACATTTTTTATAATGTAAAAACCAATTCTAAACATATTAAATTTTATTCTTTCAAAAATTCTACAAGGTAGTAAAATAGGTATTACTAACACAATTTAACTTATAAGAATGCAGGAGTAAGAAGAAATCAATATTATAAAACATTACCTAGAGCTAATTTATACATACATCTGCTCTTTATAAGAAAAATAGAAATCTGGACTTACTATCAATATTGATGTCAAGTGCAAAGACTAAACTATAAAAGGAAAGTCAATATATAATTTTACAAGTCATAATGATAAAATCATGAAAGAAAAGTCACAACAAAACTTACAATCTAAAAAAAATATTGAGAATAAGAAACTCTAGAACTTTGCAATGGAGTTTCAAGTAAGGCCTTATTTTTTTTTCATTCATCTAATGCAAAGCATTCTAGAAAAAAATTAATTACAAATGATAAACAGCTTCTGAGTACATGTTGTTTTTCACTGAGTGTGTTCTGAAAGGAATTGATCTCGGTGCTAATAAATGATAATGATTTTTTATATATTCTTCCTAGTTTTATTTTAATGTTGCTTTCTCAGTTACTGGTGATGGAATTTTCCCAGGTTGACCTGTAATTAAAGCCAATTATTATAGCCAGCTTATTATAGCATATATCAAAATTCACAGCATATTTTCCAGTAAAAGCAAAAGAAAAGACTTTGAAAATTTTATGTTCTTTGGATGCGTTATGTCTTTAATAAGACAAAACATATTCTCTTTCAGTGTAACTGGCATGACCTATTCTCCAGATTTCTTTTTGATATGCTATGACCAAATGTAAATGATTAGTAAGATGGAAATATAACCCCCAATTACTTGTTGTATAATTCTTGTATCCAAACAGGCATTTTGAGGTTAACCTGAGATAATCATAGTTATAATGTGCAACTAAATGAAAAGGAGTAATGCTTCTCCATGTTTCCTTAATTATTATTTTATTACAACCTCCTTTCATATGTAATTGCATGGAGGAAAAAGAAGGCTCATTGTCATTACTATAGTGTATAGTCAATTAGTTATTTTGTTTACTTTGTCAATAATTTAAATCAAACTGTACACATAAATTCTACTTCCATTTATAGAGTTTCACAAAAAACACTGTGGTTGCATACAATCTTCTACCAGTCCCTGTTCTAGGATGTTGTAGAAAGAAACATTCTTAAAATGTTTAATGATATGATTGTAAAAATTTAATATTTAGGAGTTAATTAAAGAAACCAGATTTTTCTATAAAAATATACATTTGAAAAGGGCAGATATAAAAGCCTGTGATATAAGGCCGTGGTTGGCAAACTGCGGCTCAGAAGCCACATGCGGGTTCTTTGGCCCCTTGAGTGTGGCTCTTCCACAAAATACCACGGCCTGGGCGAGTCTATTTTGAAGAAGTGGCGTTAGAAGAAGTTTAAGTTTAAAAAATTTGGCTCTCAAAAGAAATTTCAATCATTGTACTATTGATATTTGGCTCTGTTGACTAATGAGTTTGCTGACCACTGATCTAAGGGAATTAACAGAAAGGCAAACAGTAAAACAGATACAAATAAGGAAAGAAATATATTTGCATTAAAGATATATTCCTAGGGTCCTAACCAGTTTGGCTCAGTGAATAGAGCTTTGGCCTAAGGACTGAAAGGTCCCAGGTTTGATTCCAGTCAAGGGCATGTACCTTGGTTGCAGGCACATCCCCAGTAGGGGGTGTGCAGGAAGCAGCTAATCAATGTTTCTCTCTCATCGATGTTTCTAACTATCCCTCTCCCTTACTCTCTGTAATA
This sequence comes from Corynorhinus townsendii, assembly GCA_026230045.1. Lineage (NCBI taxonomy): Eukaryota > Metazoa > Chordata > Mammalia > Chiroptera > Vespertilionidae > Corynorhinus > Corynorhinus townsendii. Next base: position 65,137,068 of record JAPDVU010000008.1, on the reverse strand, counting down.
AAAAAAAAATTCAATAAAATATATTTTAAAAATATATATATTCCTGGGTAATTATACCTTTTAACAATCAATTAGTATTTTATAAAAGATGGATCTATATTTAAGGAGTAGTGGGGCAAATAATTTATAAAAGAAGATTTTGTATGAGTAATGTAATTATAAACCATAACTTTATGTTTTGTATTTTAAATTCAAACTATAATTTTATAACATATTCCAAAAAATAAATTTAAAATGTTTAATAAGACTCATACAGCTTCATGGACACAATCCTAAATATATGTTTAAATTATTCATGACATTGTTATTATTTATGTATAATACAACACACAACACGATGACATTTTTTATAAAATAAATGCACCAAATGTTTATAATCTAAACTTACCAAATTCAAAACTTAACAATACTAGCTCCTCAGATGCCTCTTTCATAAACATTAACTTCCAATTAACCTCAAACTGCTAACTGTAACACTATAAAATAATACAACTGTCTTTGAATTTTATAAATAACTAGAGGCCCAGTGCACAAATTTGTGCAGAGGTGGGGTCCGGGCAGCAGCGGGAGGTTGGCTGGCTGGCCCACCCTGACTGGGGCCTGATCAGGGCTGGGCTGGCTGGAGGAAGGGGCTGCAGGAGATTGGACAGCAGGCCCCGCTCCGCTCCTGAATGGGGTGGATCGTGCCAATCAGGGGCCAGCAGCCTGGGGGAGGGGCCATGGGTGGTTTTCCAGTGGGCTCTGCCCCGATTGTGTTGTGGGGGGATGTTCTGGGATGGGGCCTGGCGGGGAGAAGGGCTGCAGAAGATTAGCCAGCCGGCCCCTCCCCCTATTGGGGTGGGAGGGATCAGGGGTGGGGCTGGCTAGGGAAGGGGCTGGGGGCTGATCAGGGTGGTGCGGACCCATAGGGGCAGGGCCAGGCATGGGGCGGGGCTGCAGGAAGTTGGCTGGCCATCCCCACCCCTTATTGGGGTGGGGATGCAATCAGGGGTAGGGTAGCCAGGGGGAGGAGTTGCAGAAGATTGGCCACCCAGCCCTGCCCCATATTGAGGTGGGGGGTGCGATCAGGGGCAGGCTGGCTGGGGGGAGGGGCTGTGGGTCTATCGTGGTGGGGCTGGCTGATCAGGGATGGGGCTGGTGGGGGTGGGAGGGGAAGGGAAGGGACATTTGGCCAGCCACCCTGCTCTTGATCAGGGTGGGAGAGTCCGATCAGGGGCAGGCTGGCAGGGGAGAGGGGCTTCAAGGTTGGCCGGCTGGCCTCACCCCCTGATCGGGCCAGTTCGCTGGCCACAGTGGGCATCATAGCGACCAGTCGTTATGGTCATTATGGTTGTTATGGTCGCTGGCTTTTTATATATAGATAGTATAGAGAATGTGCTCTTTTTTGAAAATATGTTTTTATTTCAAAGAGAGAGAGGAAGAGAGAAAGAGAAATATTGATGAATGAGCAGCATCAATGGGCTGCCTCCTGAACGCCCTCCACTGGGGGTGAAGCCTGAAACCTGGTCATGTGCCCTTGACCAGGAATGGAACCAGCAACCTCTTGGGAGGACAGGATGATGCTCAATCAACTGAGCCATACTGATCAGGGCAAGCATGTGCTCTTTTTTGGGTCTGGCATATTTGTCTCAATATTTTTTTAGTGTAAAATGTCTTCATATTTTTGTGTTTGGTTATAGTTGATTCTTTTTTACTTCTGTATAATATTCCATTTAAATAATAGGCTAAAATATATTTACTCATTCAGCAGCTAATGGTTGTTGATAGCTTATGGTTATTTAAATATATTTACTCATTCAGCAGCTAATCTGATCGTTTATAGCTTATGGTTATTTAAAACAGTACACCTATATAAATTATTCTTCATATCTTTTGGTGAACATATGTGATATAACTTTTGAGTACATATCTTGACATGGGTCAAAGTTATACATTTGTTCAATTTGAGTAAAAAAAACCTGTCAGGGAGTTTACAAAAACAATTAAAACATTTTACATATCATCCAGAAGTGTATGACTTTGTAACTGGTTTCACATCTCTGTAAGACTTGTTATATTTAATTTTGTTTTTCAATTTAATCATTCTCCAGTGTATACAGTGGTATCAAATTACAGTTTTAATTTGAAACCCAGTTGAAGACTAATGAATATCAAGATCTTTGCATATGTTTAATAATAATAGATACCTTCTGTAAAATGCCTGTTCAAGTTTTAGCCTATTTTTCCAGTGGAGTTTCTGCCTTTTATATGTTAACTAGAAGCCCAGTGCATGAATTCATGCACAGGTGGGGTCCCCTGACCTGGCTGGCCATCATTTGTGGGAGGTTGGCCAGGAGAAGGAACTTTGGGAGGTTGGCCAACAGCCTTGACTGGGGTCATTGTGGCCAGTTGGCTAGAGGGAGGGACCACAGGAGGTTGGCCAGCCATGGAGGTTGGCTGTGGGAGAGCACTGACCACCAGGGGACAGCTCCTGCATAGCGACCAATCAACCAGTCATTCACTTGTTCGATCACCTAGGCTTAGATAGATAGATGATAGATAGATGTATATGATTTTTACTTATGTCACTATTTATACATCCTATATAATAAAGAGCTAATATGTTAATTAGACCAAACAGGAGAACGACCTTCCAGACAACCATCTGGAAGACCTTCCAGATGAAGCCAGGTCTGCAAGGGCCAGCCAAGCCTGCAAGGGGCTGTGAGATCAGGCCAAGGCAGCTGGGGCTGCAAGGGCCACTCCCCTTGCATGAATTTTGTGCATTGGGCCTCTATTTCCATATAAAATTTTTGTCATAAATATAAATGCATCTCAAACATCTCTCGTTCTCTGTCCTGACTTTCTTCTCACTTAATGGTGTCTTCTGATGAATAGAACTTAATTATTTCTTGAAGGTATTTATACTGTATATGTGATTGGATTTAGTGCTTTTTGTATCCTATATAAGAAATTTTAGCCTACTCTGCATCATTGCAAGCATTGGATATTGTCAGTGTTCCAGATTTTGGCCATTCTAACAGGCATGTAGTAGTATATCATTATTGTTTACATTTGAATTTTGGCAATGAGATAAGCTATATTGTATCTTTTCAAATGCTTATTTTCTATTCATATGTATCTTTTGATGAAATGCCTGTTAGGATCTTTTGTCTATTTTTTAAAAATTGGACTGTTTATTTTCTTATTGTGTTGTGCAAGTTCCTTTTGCACATTTTAGATAAGAGTCCTTTGTTACATATACCTTTTGCAAATGTTTCTTTCAGCCCATGGCTTGTCTTCTAATTCTCTTGATATTGTCTTTCATAAAGCAGAAGTTTTTATCTATCTATCATCTATCTATCTATATATCTATGCATTTATATGTCTTTTAATGAAGTTCAATTTATCAATTCTTTCATGAATTGCACCTTTGGTGTTATATCTAAAAAGACATTGCTATACCAAAGGTCATCTAGATTTTCTCCTACATTATCCTCAAGAAGTTTTATAGTTCCGTGTTTTAAATTTAGGTCTGTGCTCAATTTTGAATTGTTGTGAAAAGTCTGTGTCTAGATTTTTATATTATTTTTGTATGTGAATTTTCACTTGTTCCAGAATCATTTGTTGAAAAGAATATCTCTGTTCCATTGTTTTGCCTTAGCTCCTTTTTTAAAAAAATATATTTTATTGATTTTTTTACAGAGAGGAAGGGAGAGAGATAGAAAGTTAGAAACATCGATGAGAGAGGAACATCAATCAGCTGCCTCCTGCACGCCCCCCACCGGGGATGTGCCCGCAACCCAGGTACATGCCCTTGACCAGAATCGAACCTGGGACCCTTCAGTCAGCAGGCTGATGCTCTATCCACTGAGCCAAACCGGTTTTGGCTGCCTTAGCTCCTTTGTAAAAAATCAGTTGTCTATATTTATGTTGGTCTGTTTCTCGGCTCTCTATTCTGTTTGAATATCTCTGTTTCATTGTTTTGCCTTAGTTCCTTTGTAAAAAATCAGTTGTCTATATTTATGTTGGTCTGTTTCTCGGCTCTTTATTCACTGATCTATTTGCCTACTCTTTCACCAAGACAATATGATGTACACTGTTTTGATGATTGCTGCTTTGTAGGACATCTTAAAGTTGGGCAGGATAAGTCCTCCAAATTTGTTCTTCTTTTTCAATGTTGGCTATTCTGGGCCTTTGCCCCTCTGTATAACTTAGAATCAGTTTGTTGATACTTATAAAATAACTTTCTGAATTTTGATTGAGATTTCATTGAATCTATAGATCAAGTTGGTAAGAATTGACATCTTGACAGTATTGAGTCTTCCATCCATGAACATGGAATGTCTATTTATTTAGTTTTTAGATTTTGTTCATTAGAGTTTTGCAATTTTCTTTATATAGATCCTGTACATAATTTGTTAGATTTATACTGAAGTATTTTAGTTTTTTGGATGCTAATGTAAATGGTGTTATGCTTTCAATTTCAACTTCTACTTGTTCATTGCTGCTATACAGAATAGCAAGTAACTTTTGTATATTAACCTAGTATACAGCAATCTTGTTATAATTTCTTATTAGTTAAAGGGTTTTATTGTTGATTCTTTTGAATTTTCTACATAGATGATCTTATAATCTGAAAATAATGACAGTTTTATCTCTTCTATCCTAATCTATATATCTTTTAACTTTCTTTCCACATATTATTGCATTAGCTTGTTGAAAAGGTGTGGTGAGGGGGAATATTCTTGCTGGTACTCCACACAGTCAGAGAAACTTCTTCAATAATAAACTGTAGAAGTGTTTCCTGAAAGTACAGTCTTTGGTCTGCTTTTTCACCTAAATCAATATTCACAGACTATTAATTGAGCATATCAGTGTCTATTCATACTGAATAATATAGAATACCATGGGATTTCAAACTATCATCTAGTTTTTGTGTTTTATTGGTTCATCTGTGTTCACCCTGTACTTATTTTCTACTTACTTTTCTTTCTTTATTGATTAAGGCATTACATATGTGTCATTATATCCCCATTGCCGCCCCCCAACCTCCCCACTCATGGCCTCAACCCCCCTGGTGTCTTATGGTTAGGCTTATGGATGCATACAAGTCCTTTGGTTTATCTCTCCCCCTTACCCCCACCCTACCCTGCCTTCCCTCTTAAGGTTTGATGATCTGATTGATGCTTCTCTGTCTCTGGGTCTGTTTATTTTTATATATTTTTTTTTATTGATTATTTTACAGAGAGGAAGGGAGAGGGATAGAGAGTTAGAAACATCGATGAGATGAGAGAGAAACATCAATCAACTGCCTCCTGCACACTCCCCACTGGGGATGTGCCCACAACCAAGGTACATGCCTTTGACCGGAATCGAACCTGGGACCCTTCAGTCCTCAGGCCGACGCTCTATCCACTGAGCCAAACCAGTTAGGGCTCTGGGTCTGTTTTTGTTCATCAGTTTATGTTGTTCATTATACTCCACAAATGAATGAGATCATGTGATATTTATCTTTCTCTGACTGACTTATTTCGCTTAGCATAATGCTCTCCATGTACATCCATGCTGTTGCAAATGGTAGGAGTTCCTTTCTTTTATATTAATTGTTTGCTTGTTTTTATGTTTCCATTTTACCTCCTTTTTTGTCTTATGAAGTTTAACTTTTGTTTATTTTTTAGTGATGCTTTAGTTCATGTTTAGCAATGATGAGTTAGTTTTAGTAATATAACACCAAATTCTAAGCCTATTGTATATATTAAACAGGTAACATAAACATACCTGGCATGATAGTCTTCACTTATATAATTAGAGATATAGAAAACAGGTCATTTACACACATAAAAACTTATGCACACACATCCATAGACACACATAAACATGTCCATATTTAAGTGTGGTATATATGTAGAAGAATATAGAAATATGAAATTAACTTTGTGAGTTATATGAATTTATACATTTTGGGGAGTATACTATGTTTTATTGAAATGTCATTATAATTTTAATAATATTAGTAATGTCGTCTTACATATACTATATTAAAACAAAAATAATAGGATGGTATATAATATGTAAATAGCATTATTTCTCTTTATTATCTGAAACACATAAAACCTCTTAAAGTTTGCAATTTAAAAACAATAAATGCAAAATTACTGACTATATGGCTACATAGCAATGGTTTTACAAACATTTTAAAGTGATAAAACAAAAATAACAATATTGTGAAAACAATATACTGCAACTGAGCTTTTTTTATGATGAGCAATCAACACCTAAGTTCAATTCAAAACGCCATCAATGTCCTTGTGCTTTTGTTACTTTGGCTAGAAAAGAGCAAACATTTTCAGCATCATATACAATTCTCTCTGTTGGATGAGGACAGAGCTATGTTGGGAATAATTAAGAAGCATAAATGGAAGAAAAAGGAATAATATTAGTTATATGTCAGAATTAAAAAGATTGAGCAAAATGTTGTATTTTATAGCTAATGGTACCACACTTTATAATCATGCATAAATATAAATTATACACTTGGTTGCTAATATAAATATAATGCATAATAACTTGAGCAACGTATTATACTCCTCTTGAAATAAGGAAATTGATAATGCACAATGGTATTAAACATGATAATTGGAGTAAAAACCTGCATATATATGACTTCTCATCACTAAACAACACTGGTTGATTTTATAGCCTGTATGTCCATAAAATACAAAGATAATTACTCTATGCCTGGTATAAAATCTACTGATAAAATATGGTGAGATATATCTTAAGTCTTTAAAGGAAACCCAACTTTGATTTTATTGGGCTATATTTGGCACCCTGAACTAGGTAAATGTTAGGCATACCTGGCTTCCTGATGGGCATCATCTATGTATCTGGTTTTTGCTTTATACTGTATACTTGTAGTGCAGTAAGGAAGTCAGCTTGCATACTGGTTTTGTACTTCCTCTTTGTGATTACCAGATTTTCCAAGTTTTGAGGGATTAGTCTGTTGAGTTCCCAGATTTACAACTCCCTCTGAGATGGGACTGACCAGTTACTGTATACATGGCAAGTTTAGTGTAATCATCTGAATACAAAATGGAAAATCTAGAAAAATGGAGTTAATGCTCCAGAGCATAAGGCTACCAGAAAAATCTAGAGGCTCTCCTTGCTTTGCTCCTTATCTAAGGAGAAAAGGTTGATACTCTACATGTATGTTAATAATAATTTGACTAAAATACATTTATCACTTTCCATGTTGTACATAAGCTTATGACATTAAAATTATTAATTTAATTAAGCATGTAGGCATGATTTATAAATGCATAATTAAATTATTTTGCATATTTGTAGAATCATAAATTAGACAGGATATTTACTTCTCAGAATTGCTGAGAAACTAAATCAAATAATTGATATAAACTTTCTAATGATATATTAAACATCCATGTTAGTTTTCTGATGCTACCCATCTTTCATCATTTATTATTTTCTACCAGCGTTCCCTTTTAAGTCAACTAAACGAAGGACCATGATGTTCATGATATAGTACTAAGTTCAAGGATGAGTGTTTCATTCATTAAAATATCGAGAAGGAGCAACTGACTCATTGCATTAATATCTTACAGCTGTTGTAACAAAAAGCCACCAACTTGGTAGCTAAAAACAACATGGACTTAGTATCTGTGTTATTTACTAAACTAGAGGCCCAGTGCACGAAATTTGTGCACAGGTGGTGTGTCCCTCAGCCCAGCCTGCACCCTCTCCAATCTGCGACCTCTCAAGGGATGTCCAACTGCCCATTTAGGCCTGATCCTACGGAGATCGGGCCTTAATGGGCAGTTGTACATCCCTCAAACAATCCAGGACTGCTGGCTCCCAACTGCTCACCTGCCTGCCTGCCTTCCTGATTGCCCCTAACCACTTCTGCCTGCCAGCCTGATCACCCCCTAAACACTCCCCTGACAGCCTGATTGATGCCTAACTGCCCTCCCCTGCAGGCCTGGGTCCCCCCCAACTGCACTTCCCTGCAGGCCCAGTCGCCTCCAACTTCCCTCCTCTGCCAGCCTGGTCACCTCTAACTGCCCTCCCCTGCAGGCTTGATTGCCCCCAACTGCCCTCCTTTGCAGGCCTGGTCCCTCCCAACTGCCCTCTCCTGCTGACCTGAACGCCAACAACTGCCCTCCCCTGCAGGCCTGGTCCCTCCCAACTGCCCTCCCCTGCTGGCCATCTTGTGCCAGCCATCTTGTGTTCACCTGGGGGAAGCCATCTTTGACCACATGGGGGCAGCCATCTTGTGTGTTGGAGTGACAGTCAATTTGCATATTACTCTTTTATTAGATAGAATAGAGGCCTGGTGCACGTGTGGGGGCCAGCTGGTTTGCCCTGAAGGGTGTCCTGGATCAGGGTGGGGGTTCCCTTGGGGCATGGGATGGCCTGGGCAAGGGGCCTGTGGTGGTTTGCAGGCCAGCCACACCCCCCAACGACCCAAGCGGAGGCCCTGGTATCTGGGATTTATTTATCTTCTTTAATTGAATCTTTGTTGCCTTTAGCAGAGGCCAGGGCAGGCCAGGAACTTGGCTTCCTCCATCTCCAGAGAAACCCAAGCCTCCTGCTCACTCCGTGGCCACAGCCATTTTTGTTGGGATTTATTTATCTTCTATAATTGAAACTTTGTAGCCTTCAGCGGAGGCCTGGGCCGGCCAGGGTGTGCAGGATGCTTGGCTTCCTCCATTGCCTGGGAAACGCAAGCATCCTGCTTGCTCCGTGGCGGCAGCCATCTTGGTTGGGTTAATTTGCATACTCGCCCCTGATTGGTCGGTGGGCGTGGCTTATGGGTGTAGCAGAGGTATGGTCATTTTGCATATTACTCTTTTATTAGATAGGATTTCAGTTTTGTAGTTCAGAAGTCTGCAACAAGTCTCACTCAGCTAAAATCAAGATGTAGTCATGGTGTATTTATTCTTTTTAGCAGTTTCTAGAGGAAAAACTGTTTTCTTCTTTTTCTAAAGTTCTAGAGTCATTCCTTTACTCATGGACCCAATCCTCTATCTTCAAAACCTCCGACAATTCACTTTCTCACACTGTGTCCCTGGGACACAGTTTTCGTTCTCAAATCCTCTTTCCTGACTCTGAGTCACACTCCTACCTCTTTCTTCCATTTTTTAAAGATCATTGTGGTTACATTGGGTTCACCTAGATAATCCAGGATAATCTTCCCATGGTACCATTAGCTGTTTAGCAACTTTATTTTTTTTAAATATATTTTATTGATTTTTTTACAGAGAGGAAGGGAGAGAGAGAGTTAGAAACATTGATGAGAGAAAAACATCAATCAGCTGCCTCCTGCACACTCCCTACTGGGGATGTACCCACAACCAAGCTACATCCCTGGACCGGAATCAAACCTGGGACCCTTGAGTCCACAGGCCGATGCTCTATCCACTGAGCCAAACTGGTTAGGGCTGTTTAGCAACTTTAACTTTATCTGTAAACTTCATTTCTCTTTGCACATAACATATTTATAGATTCTTGGGATTAGAATGTAGACATCTTTGAGGTGCCATTATTTTGCCTGCCACACATGCTGAAACTTGACAGAAGTGCTAAAAATTGCAAAATTAAGTAGATCAGACATTTCCGGTTAAAATTTTGGAGGCAAAACAATTTTATTCTCTTGAATCTCAACATTCAAAATAAATAAAATTAATGGGTAAAACTCCAAATTTATATACATTTTATATATCCAACATACACATATGAAGATTATCTACTAAACTAGAAGCCCGATGCATGAAATTTATGCAAGAGTAGCCCTCCCTTCCCCTGGTTGCCAGTGCAGGATTCCCTCTGGCACCCGGGACCCAGGCTGGCTTCCCTCCGGCCACCCGCCAGTACCCGGGACCCAGGCTGGATTCCCTCCAGCCGCCAGCAGGCACCTGGGACCCAGGCTTCCATCCGGAAGGATGTCTGGACTAATTAGCATATTACCCTTTTATTATTATAGATTGTTTAAATCTTAAACCATGTAAGAGAAGGTGTTGATGTCAAAATATTGTTCCTCTAAATCTGTGGCTTAGTACAAATTTATTTGATAATAACTTTATAAACTAGCAAAGTCTAGCCATGTGCTGTTTTCTTTTCATTATAAGGGTAAAATTGAGATATTTGGGGTGGGGGGAGCAGTCACATGGGAACTAGTAGAAATCACGTAATTGCAATGTTCAAACCAAGAAATACTAAGCGTTTAAAAATAGCATTCTTGCTGAATGAAAACATCCTGTCATTTTTATTTAATATACTTTATCCTTCAACTACGGGGCTTGACTTGAGGGTAAGTTATTATGGGAAAGTAAAAGCATCAATCTCTTTTGTCGGTCTTACACTCGATGGATGAGCAGAGCTAGATCCCAGTTCATAACAACCAAGACTGTTACAATTCAAGGAAAATACTGGAAGCCAGTGTGAATGAAAAAACATGCATATAATATTTAAACAATCAACATTCAGTTATGTTTTTAATAATAATTTATCATGACCATATAGAATTTGTTTTATCTTATTTACCACATAATAGATTAAAGGTAAAGTATGTGATTATTTAAATTATTACTGAAAAATTATTTGACAACATTCAACAACCATTCATGAAAAAAATCTTAATAATTTGTAAATATAAAGAGACTTCTTTAACCTGATAAAAGTCACCCACAAAAATCATTATTGCAAAATATAGGAATTAAAATTACTGGTGAAATGTAATTATTATTCCCTCAAAATTGTAACTAAGTCATTTGTGCCATGTTATGACCAATTTCATTTTATATTTTGATTGAAGTCTAGCCAGTTCAGTGAAAAAGCAAAATACATATAGGCATTTAAAACTTATCTACATACATATAAAAGCCCAGCGACCAAATGGCAAAATGACCAGAACAGCCAGCCGACCAGTCGCTATGACGTGCACTGACCACAAGAGGGAAGACACACAATGCAGGAGCTGCCCCCTGGTGGTCAGTGTGCTTCCACAGTGGGAGTGCTGATCAGTTGACCAGGATGAGTGGTGCTCCCACAGCATGCCAATCCCCACAGGCCACACCCCCCATTAGTGCATGAATCCATGCACTGGGCCTCTAGTTTTAATATAATTTTACATAAGAGTTACAAAGATGATACAGAAAATTCCCAAATATTCCTTACCCAGGTTCCACTAAAGTTAACATCTAAAGTAATTGTAGCATAGTTTTCAAAAAGGAAGTAACTAACATTGTTACCATACAACTAACTAAATTATATATTTTATTTATCTTTTATCAGTTTCCCCATGAATGTCCTTTTCCTGTTCCAGCAGCCAAACTAGGATATCAGCATTTTTTTGTGTCTTTTTTGAATCTGTGAATGTTCCTGAGACCTTACCTGTTTTTCGTGACCTTGACACATCTGTGTAATACTGGTCAGGTATTTTGTTGAATGTCCCTGCATACAGATTTGTTGCTGGTGCTTTTAATATAGATCACTTGATTAAATTAGTGTGTGCCAGATGTCTCCACCACAAAATGGTTATTATTCTCTTACCATTTGTATTTGTTAAAGATGAGTCACTAATTCCAGATTCCATTCAAAAAGAGGTAATTAAACTCTACTCCCGGAAGGAGGACTATCCTATATAATAAAAGGCTAATATGCAAATTGAGCAAAAGGCAGAATGACTGGTCACTATGATGTGCACTGACTACCAGGAGGCAGACGCTCATCACAGGAGCTGCCCCCTGGTGGTCAGCGCTCCCACAGGGGGAGCACTGCTCAGCCAGAAGCTGGGCTTACGGCTGACGAGCACAGTTGCCATGGCGGTAGTTTCTCCCGCCTCTGCAGCAGCACTAAGGATGTCCAACTGTTGGGGAGCGGGCCTAAACCATCAGATGGACATCCCCCGAGGGCTCCTGGACTGCAAGAGGGCACAGGCCGAGCTGATGGACACCCCCAAAAAGTGCATGAATTTTGTGCACCAGGCCTCCAGTAAAAATATATGGGAATATTTTAAAACAACCACAGTAATTGACAAGTATTTGGGAGGAAATATTCAGAAGCTACAAACCATCTTCTTTCTACTTAAAATCCAGCCCTAATATTAACATTTCTCAGTGGATCTTGCCTGTGAGTATTCCAGTGTACTAGTTGTAATTTTCTATTTTCCTTTATGATTGTACATTTATTAATTGGAATCATTTGTAAAGAAGATTTGTCTTGTTTGTCTCTTTTTTTAATTTAACTTTTTATTTATAACACTATGAGTCATGGATATCTATAAAATTATTTGGTTTATAATTCAATGTTATGATTTTTTTTTGTTTCTGAAGACCTTAGCAAAATACATTTAAGATTCATCTGTATTGTTGCATAAATCAAGAATGTATTCTTTTTGTTGTTGTTGTTAATCCTCATCTAAGGATATATTTTATTTTATTTTTTAATCTTCACCTGAGGAAATTTTTTCAATTACTTTTAGAGTAGAAGAGAAAGGGAGAGACTGAGAGAAATATCAATATGAGAGAAACACATCAATTGGTTGCCTCCTGCATGCACCCATATCAGGGCCCAGGCGGGGAGGAGCCTGCAACCTAGGTGTGTGCTCTTAACTGGAATCCAACCCAGGATCCTTTGGTCCTCAGTCTGATGCTCTATCCACTGAGCCAAACTGGCTTGGGTGCAAGGATATTTTTTTCCATTGAATTTTAGAGAATGGAAAGGAGGAAGGTAGGGGAAGATAGAGAGAGACACACACACATGCAGAGAGAGAGAGAGAGAGAAAGAGAGAGAGAGAGATGTGATGTGAGATAGATACATCGGTTGGTTGCCTCACACACAAGCCCCAACTGGAGGCAGAGGTAGAACCTACAACCCAGTTATATGCCCTTGACAGGAATCAAACCCAGACCATTCCTTATGTGGGCCGAGGCTCTAACCACTTAGCAACACTGTCCAGGATAAAAGCTTATTCATTTTGATTATTGAGAAATATTTGATTGTATGGATGTATTACAGATAGTTTATCCATTAACTAATTGAAGGAAATCATTGTGGTTAAGACTGAGATGTGCCTCAAATGAAGGCATTGGTTTATGACTAATATCTGGTTTTAACAGATAATACACTGACAAACATTTTTATTGAGACTAGTCTATTCTTTTTCTCTTTTTCTTGATCTGCCCTCCTAGATTGCTTATAAGAATCTTCTTGAGTTGGGCATTCCATATACCAGTGACAAAAAGATGAATTATAGTACCTACCAAAGTCATTTAATCCATGCCACTGTATTCAAAACTAGTCTTGCTGAAGACTAACCACTCCTAGGTATTCTCTATCACGCTACTTTATTTCCTTCATACTATATAATGAATCTCAAATGATCACATTCATGCCATGTTCATTTTCTGTCTTACTCTACTGTACTCTATGCTTATTAAGGTCAAGGCACAGACTGTGCTAACAGCCAGAAGCCATATTTTTCCCCATCTTTTATTTTCTTTTTCTTTCTTTTTTTTTTTTTTTGTGGGTAGGGGTAGTAGGAGGTGAGTAGTAGTAGGGGGAGAGGTTTGGTGGTGATACATCAAATGGCAGAAACAACCAGAATGTTTATAGCGTGGCTAAGCACTACATTGCTTCAAGTGAGTTTTGTGTTTCCTTTGGCGTTAACTGACAATTAAAGGGATATATATATATATATATACACCAAGCGACCGGAAAAACCAGAACAACCAGTAAAACTGGAATGACCAGTCGGTATGACATGCACTGTGACAGGGGTGCCGGCCAACCTCCCACAGCTCCTCCCCGCAGCCAGCCCCAACCCCGATCTGCCCCAATCGAGGCATGCTGGGAAGACCCCACCAGTGCAAGAATTAGTGCACTGGGCCTCTAATATAAGAATAAAAGCTAATAAAACTTAACTCAACTCTGAAGTATGATTTGTGGAAAGTCTTTTTAGTGGCGCATGTTCAACAGATTAGAAGAATCCTTTTCAGTACAATAGCAGGGTCCTATGGAACTCAGAATTCTTTAAAATAATAAATTAATGATCAACCTGCCACTCATACTGTAAACATTTTGTGATTTTAATCTTTAGTTTTTACATAAGTGAATCATGGGTGCTGTATTTTTTTTATATTAAAAAACATAATATTGTTTACAAAGTGGCATCTACACTAATAAAAAAGAAACATGCTAATTGACCGTACTTTGCGTCACAGGCATTCCGCACCACCCCAGCTGCTCAGGGCCTCTGGGCAGCATGGGAAGGCAGAAAGGCGGCTCCAGGCTGGAGCGGAAAGGTGGCTGCGGCCAGAGCGAAGTTGGTGCCAGCAGCCAGGGGAAGGAAGGCTCATTCTTGCATGAATCTTTGTGCATCGGGCCTCTAGTATAAACATAAAAGTTCTGAGATAATGTCCTTAAAATTAACTTTTAAAGTATTAATTTTACCAATTATCAATTGTTAGGACTACTTTAAGTCTTCTTAAAATGTATATAAAGATTTTGTTTCTTTTACCAAATTTGTAAACTGATTTTGGGTTTCCTAGTGTAAAATACACTATTGCTCACCTGTAAGAAAATATTTTTTATCTCATTTTCTTAATATAGAGTAATTTAATTTTGCAACAAAATATATAGATACCAGTTTCCTACTTCTTGGCTAGTGAAAAGAGAAGAGACATTCTGAATATATTATAAATATTATCGTTTGACAATTTTAGATGACAAATACATTTGCATAGTTCTTTAGTTAGTTCAGGATTTCATCTCATGATTAGTACTGGAACATTTTCTAAGAAAATACTAATTTAGGTACATATCCAAGGAGATTGTCCAGGATGTAATTGCATAACATTGCTGATACCAGTATGTACATTGGAATCACTACTCATTAAAGTGTCTAATTAAGTTGACCTGCACATAAGTATCTCTAGTCTAGTTTTCAACTATTGTTGCTTTTCTTCCCTAATTATACAATGTACTGACATTAAAATCCATAACTGAGAAAAAAATTGCAGTGCAAGATTACTGCATGATTATTTTCATCGGTATTTACCATGACTGAAATGATTGCATACCCCCACAAGAGTTTATTACCTAGTTGAGAAGAATAGAATATGAAAGATAAATACTAGTAAGAAACATTATGTGCAATATTTTAATAATCTATTATTTACTTCCAAGTAAATATTGATAAAAATATTTTCCAAAGGTGTTAAGAGATTTGTCTCCGTAAGAGTATCTCAAGCATATCTCCTCTGTGTTATGAAGACCAGCTATTATGATGTTAGTTGTATAAAATATTCTATTAGGGCTCATTATAGATCAACCTAATAAGCCCTAAATGAAACCATCAATCTACTACTCTGGCTCTATAATTTTTTATTCCTTTAACTCCATCTATACATTTAAATTTTGTTTCAAATTCTAAACTGCTTGGTCTCCTTTGATTCTTCATTCTTATTAAATATCTATTCAAATTATCAATAAGAAATTATTTATTCTTTTTATTCCACTACCAAATTTATACTAATTTTATTCTGATATAATGGTAGTAAGAATTCCCTAAGTGGCCTCACCTGTAGCATCTCCTGTCTCCCTCCATCCTGTGCTTTATTCTACAAAACCATATCTATATACCTTTTCTCCAGTTTCAGTGCAATTCTGGCACTAACTGTCCAGAGTTAGACTAAAATTTCACAAGTTAAGTGTGCACAGGTCTCCGCAGGACTACTCTCATTTCAAACACCTGCCACAAGCTGGGATGTACCCAAGCCACCCAAATAGTGGACAACTAGCTACAAATTCAGAGGTTACTATTTTAGTAGGCTGTTAGCATTAGCAGTGTAGAAACAGTAGGCCCGGTGCGGAAGTTCACCAACTTGGAAAGCCCCGGATATCTTGCAATGGGCAAAACTGGTGACCTTCTCTCCCCTAGCAAATCACTGGTCAAGTGGTTTAGACCCCCTCACCTTTCATATCACTGGTCATGTGATTGGGACTGTTCCCTGTCTTCCCTCCCCTGGTATGTTGCCATTCATGTGGTAAACCCCCTTAAAGGAGGAACAAGGGAGCTGGATAATAGCCTCATATTACTCCCATGCAAGCCTTTGCACAATAGCTGCCTTAAGCTATAAGGCCCTAGGACAATGAGGTTCTGACCTACATCAAATAATCTTAGGAACAAAGCCTCTGGTCTATTGACCATAGAGACAGAGTTTGATCAAACTGTAGATAACATTTAGGCCTCAGTTGTATTTCAGTTCCAAGTCCAGAAAAGCAGCAAGGCCAGCCAGAAGCAATGCCATGGCTGGCATCAGGACCACCTGCATAACTAACCATTCCCCCACCCCCCCCACCCGCCCCCCGCATCCTGGTGCTGACCAATCAGTGCAGACCACAAACCTGAAAGAACACACCTGGAAAGCTGCTGAATATTCTATTGTGATCCTCCCCTGGACCTCCTCTATGGTCCTCACCTTTGGAAAGTTTATAAAAGCCCTCAAGACAGGGGACTCAGTATTCTCTCTCTCTCTCTTTTTTTCTCTCTCTCTATCTCCTCCCCGCTCCCCCCCACCCCCCCCCCCGCCACACATGCACACACACATGCACACATACTCTGTGTCTTCCCTCCCCCTTTCCACCTTCAAGGCACATACTTTTGCTTTCTTTCTCCTAAGCTCCAAGCCCCCCCCCCCTTTTTTTTTTGCCTCTGTAACT
This sequence comes from Corynorhinus townsendii, assembly GCA_026230045.1. Lineage (NCBI taxonomy): Eukaryota > Metazoa > Chordata > Mammalia > Chiroptera > Vespertilionidae > Corynorhinus > Corynorhinus townsendii. The sequence continues at coordinate 65,120,346 of JAPDVU010000008.1, read as the reverse complement.
GGTTTCCTGAGCCCATGCAGCCCAGCTGGCTCACTTCTTCTACCTCTGTGATTGTCTAAATAAACTCTTGCTTGTGTTTGAGTCCTTGGCTCTGAGTTCTTTCTTAGCCAAAGTCAAGGACCTAGGTCTAACATCTGCTGCCATTCACCATTAACACCACTATCCCCTCAGGTTTGACAGTTCACTAAAATGATTCACAGATCTCAGGAGGATTCGATACTTAGGAATAGAGTCTTATTATAGCCAAAAGGATTCAAATAAGGACCAGAAAAAATAGGAAATGTATAAGGTAAGGTCTGGGTGGGACCCACAAGCAAATCTTCTTTGTGCTCTTCCTGTGGAGTGAGGTTGCATCATGCTCACAACACATTGATTTGTTACAGTATTCAGGATGTTATTAACCAGGGAGGATTACCTGAGCTTTGAGGTTTTGTGTCCAGAGTTTTAATTGAGGATCAAGAGGCACAAACTTTCAGTCATTAAAAATAGTAATAATTAAGTCATAGGGATAAAATGTACAGCATGGGGAATATAGTCAATAATATTATTAACTTTGTATGGTGATAGACAATGACAGGACTTATTGTGATGATCCTTTCACAATATAAATGAAGATTGAGCCACTGTGTTGTACACATAAAACTAATATTGTATGGCAATTATATTCCAATAAAAAAAGTGAAAAAATTCCCCAGCCAGTGTTCTCAGTGGTTAAAGCATTGTCCCATGGACCGAAGGGCTGTGGGTTCGATTCCTGGTCAAGGGCACACATCTGGGTTGCAGGTTCATCCCCAGCTTGGTAGGGATGTGTGAGGGAGGCAACCAATAGATGAATCTCTGTTTCTCTTTTTGTCTCTCTCTCTTTCCCTCCTTTCCTCCTTCCCTTCCACTCTCTTTAAAAATCAATTAGAAAAATATCCTCAGGTGAGGATTAACAACAACAACAACAACAAAACTGAAAACAAACAAAAAAACAGTTTTCATGGGGATTTTATTACACAGTCCTGATTGATTGAACCATGGCCTATGTGGCTCAATTTCCAGTTCTCCTTTCCTCCCCAGAAGTAAGGCTAGTTTCACAGGGTGCGTATCCAGCTCTCATCCTGAGTAATTGTATCAGCAAAACTCAGATGTTGTCCCAGGTATCACCATGAATAACAAAGACATCCCAAGCACTTGGGAAAGCAAGTATTTAGGGGTCCCCTCCCAGGAACCAGGAGCCAAATTAGTTATTAGCAACACCAAATAAACTAACCATATTCTCAGTCTTCTTACCCATTTCACTTTAGATCAGAAAAATTACTCTTTTTATCCCTGCATGTGGAAATACTACCATTCCTTCAAGTTCATCACAAATACCACTTCTTTAGAAGGAATTATTTCAACTGTATACATTTTTAACTCTAACAGCTCTTTGTTATGACTTTTATTGTACTTGTTGCACACAAAAAAATATTAAAGCTATGCCATGCTCTAAATTACAGATTACTTTGTAAGTGGTATTCTATTCATCTTTGTTTTTCAATGTTCATCCAATGATTTTTCACGTATTACCTGCTCAGATATTTAATAAAGTTACTTACTTTGATTTGATCATTACTTTTTGCCAGACACTGAAATAAGCAAAGATAATAGAAATAAATAACAATAATGTTTTCTAACCCACAGTTGCTTTTACTCCTGAATAGAGCTAAATCATAGGGGAAGATGAAAACACTCAGATGGTAGCTTTAGAAAGAAATCCTTCATGTGCAAGGAAAAAGTTAAAAATTGCTTCTTGGGCCCATCTGGCTTGGTTCACTGGTTGAGCATCGACCTATGAACCAGGAGGTCACAGTTCATTTCCCTGTCAGGGCACATGCCTAGGCTGTGGGGGACATGTAGGAGGCAGCCAATCAATGACTCTCTTATCATTGACGTTTCTATATCTCCCTCTCTCTTCCTCTCTGAAATCAATAAAAATATATTGAAAATTACTTCTTGGAAATATGATTTGTAGTCTCAAATGTTTGTGGCTCTTCCTCATTTGACACATAGTCTCCTATGTAGCTTCTGCAGTAGTAGGAGAGTGATTCTTCTTTTTCCATTAGAAAGCCCGGACCTAACCCACTTGGAAAACTGTCAACAAGGTGTAAGAAATGCACAAGTTTAATCAGTTTCAGGACTAAACAGATTAAATGCTGGATAATACAGGGCCTGACTAACAGTATCTATGGCTATATAGGATTCTAGGCCAAAAGTCTTAGCAAGTAATTGATTCCTTTTCCAACAAATATTATAATATATATTTTAGGTGGCAACAATGATAAAGTCTCTTTAACTGTCTCTGGGGACCTGGTGAAGTGAAGTTCGCTGCTTCTTTGGCATAGCTGATATCTGGCATTATTAGGAGGACAAGGTTTAACCATGGCTGCTATTTGAGAAGCATCCACTTGTTCATTTTATTGGGCTTTGTAGGAAACACAGCTGGTAAAATCTTATTGGTTTGTTTTTGTGTTGAATGAAATAAAACATATATGAAATACAATTTTTCTCAATTAGTGAAATAAAGTATTTTGTTTTTATATAACCTAATTTTGTTCTTTGTGATAAATATAATTATTTCCAAAGTAACAAAAACATGAATTATGGCTTTAATTTATTTTTTTTTCTAGTTAACATCTATCCTTTATTTTTGAAGTATAGTTTTGATGAATACAGTATTTAGGTTGACAATTTACTTTTTCTTTCAACACTTTGCATTTATCATACCATTGCCTTCTGTCCTGCTTAATTTCTACTGAGAAATCCACTGATAATCTATGGAAGATACTTATATTTGATTAATTGGTTTTTTATTTTATGAAGATAATGTAAGGAGCCTCTGGGACAACTTTAAGCAAACCAACATCCGAATTTTTGGGGTGCCAGAAGAAGGGAGAGAGCAAAATATTGAAAACCTATTAGAAGAAATAATGACAGAAAACTTTCCCTACCTGGTGAAAGAAATAGACTTACAAGTTCAGGAAGCACACAGAACCCCATACAAGAGGAATCCAAAGAGGACCACACCAAGACATGTCATAATTAAAATGCCAAGGGCAAAAGACAAAGGGAGAATATTAAAAGCAGCAAGAGAAAAACAGTTAATTACCTACAAGGGAGTACCCATACGACTGTCAGCTGATTTCTCAACAGAAACTATGCAGGCCAGAAGGGAGTGGCAAGAAATATTCAAAGTGATGAACAGTAAGAACCTACAACCAAGATTACTCTACCCAGCAAAGCTATCATTCAGAGTTGAAGGTCAGATAAAGAGCTTCACAGACAAGAAAAAGCTAAAGGAGTTCATCACCACCAAACCAGGATTACATGAAATGCTGAAGGGTATTCTTTAAGAAGAGGAAGAAGAAGAAAAAGGTAAAGATAAAAATTATGAACAACAAAATGACATCAAATACATACCTACCAATAAGTGAATCTAAAAATCAAGTGAATAAAAAATCTGAAGAACAGAATGGACTGGTGAATATAATAGAATCAGGGACATAGAAAGGGAGTGGACTAACGATTCTCAGGGGAAGCAGGTGTGAGGGGTGCGGAAAGCGATTAGACAAAAATCTTACTCCTATGGATGAAGACAGTGGCGGGGGGTAAGGGCATGGGGTGGGGTGGGGAATCAGGTGGAGGGGAGCTATAGGGGGAAAAAAAGAGGAACACCTATAATAATCTGAACAATAAAGATTTATTTTAAAAAAAAGGTGGCGGGATTAAGATGTACAAATTGTCAGTTATAAAAAGTCACAGGGATGTAAAGTAATTTTTTTAGAGTTAAAGTAAAAGGCAAAGAGAGAATCTTGAAAGCAGAAATATAGCTTTTATTTTTTAAGTAAAAATTGGTATCTGCAGGATCGCGAATATATTTCTTAAGGTTTCAGAGCCAGTTTTCTTATATATAAGTGTATGGTCAATTCTGCGAAGTCTTGGTGTGATTATAAATTGTGTTCCTGTTTATAAAAATACCTAGTGAGTCTCAAATATTTTTTTATGTAAATAAATTATATTAGCTCTCCTTACCACAAAGTCTTGATCAAGGTCGGTATTGAATTTTCTTTTTTAACATTCAAACATAACATTGTCATGTCAACATAGATTTTAAGAAATTGTAAACTTGAATACACATAGCTAATTAATTTAATTATCACCTTGTTATCTTTCTTCAGAAGAATGTACTCTATTCACAGAACTAAGTATCATTCATACATAAAAAAAGAAACTGACTTAGATGTATCATTACCTCTGAACTGAAAAGAAAATCTCTTTACAGAGAAAAATGTTTGCATTTAGGCAAGCTGTGTGCAGCAGCTAATGGGGGTGGAATTCAGAGGAAAAGATCTGTAAGTTTAAAAATATCATATATAATAAAAGCCTAATACAATAAGTGTCTGACTGTTCATTCGACCATTCAGCTAATCACTATGAACACGCACTGATCACCAAGGGAAAGATGCTCTGACCAGTAGGTTAGCTTGCTGCTTTGGGGACATGCCCTGGAGGCCTCCTACAGTCCCTCCCCAGCCAGCCGGCCCTGACGGGCCCTAATCAGGACTGAGTGAGACAGCCCTGATTGGCCTGTTCGGCCCCAGTCGGGACTGGGAGAGATGGGCCAGACATGCCCTGGAACCCTCCCATGGTCTCTCCCCACCCCGATAGTGCACTGGTGGGGTCCCTTGGCCTGGCCTGTGCCCTCTCGCAACCTGGAACCCTTCGGGGGATGTCAGAGAAGCCAGTTTTGGCCTTATGCCTTCAGGCCAGCCTGAGGGCCCCACCAGTGCAGGAATCTGTGCTCCGGTCCTGTAGTCTTTCTATAAAAATGAAAGAAGGGAGAGAATAAAAAACATTATCTCGTGATGCAGGGTGCAAAAACATTTGAGTCTGATATTGAGAAAGGCTATGGAAATCAGTGAATAACTAGTTTCCTGATTAATGGCATCCACATGGCTTTTGCAGACCCATGTGACATTTTTCTGTGTGAAGCATTCAATTTGAAATCAGGTTGGAACCAGAATCTATACACTTGTGTGGTTCTTTTACTTCCTTGTTTTTATTCAGTGGCATAGATGAATTTAAGAAAGCCTGTATGAAATAGAGAAGCACTAAGTAAAAATTGTAAGTCATTTTCAAAAGCAGTGTCAAAAACTTTGCTGCAGAAAAAAGAAATATAGATGATATAGGATTCATTATTGTAAAGCCCTGAATTTTTGTACGAATATTTATTTTGACATTATACATCTCAAAAATTTGCCTGAAGAAAATTAAGGGAATAGTATTATTTATTCTGTCATTTCAATCACAATAAAATGTTCTCATAGCTATAATCTTACCAAGAAAATCATTTACAAGTGTTGGGTATACAAGGAGAAAAATTCCACTTTCAGGTAGGAAAAATTGGTAGTTTGTATCTAGTCTCACTGGTATTTATGATTTAAAACCTTGGCTAATATTGAACTTAAAAAAAAAAAACCTAAAATAAAAAAGACAGCCTATTATGATAATGTCATATTGAGTCAATCCAAACCATCATTCCTATTACCATTTTTTTTTTTTGGAAATTTGGTATTTTAATTGGCAGATGTTTTTACATTGCAGGAACATCTGTCAACTAGTACTATTTTGTGCCTTTCTAATAATAATCTGCCCAGAAATAATATTAAAAATAAGATAGAAACTGCTATATATTCCCAAAGTGCTCTGGAAAGATTCACTTTTTAGCAGAATTGTAAAGAAATTTTTCAAATGCCATGCTTCATTTTATTTTTTATAAAAGTCTTAGGCATTAATCAATCTATAATAATATGCTAATTAGACTGGATGTCTTTCTGGATGACCTTCCGGATGAAGCTGGGGCTGCAGAGGGAAGCCCCAGTCCTGGGTGCCTGCTGGCGGCTGAAGGGAAGCCCAGGTCCCAGGCACCAGAAAGAAGCCAGTGCCAGCAGCCAGGGGAAGGAAGGCCTACTCTGCATGAATTTCGTGCACTGGGCCTCTAGTTTTAATATAATATATATAGACATTTTCCACATTAAAAAGCACTATAGCCCAGTCAGTGTGGCTCAGTTGGCTGAGTGTCATCCCATGCACCAAGAGGTTGCAGGTTCGATTTCTAGACAGGGCACATGCTTGGATTTCAGTCTTGATCTCCAGTAGGAGATGTGCAGGAAACGACCAATCAATGTTTCTCATTGATGTTTCTTTCTCTCTTCCTCTCCCTTTCACTCTCTCTAAAAATCAATAAAAACCTTTTTTTAAAAAAAGCACTGTAACTTCCCTTCCACATATCTTAAATCCTTAAGATGAAATTGTTTAAAATGTTAAAACATTATGAAACTAGATGGAAATTTGATGAATCATATAAGAAAATTTGGCAATTGAGAATTATATATTTGTAGTATTTACAAAATTAGTACTATATAGACAATAAAATGCTCAAGTGTTTTAATTTGAATAATATATATGAGTTTAAAATCTTTGAGAATCTTACACATTTTTTATGTTTATTCTTTTTAAGCCTTTGTAATCTGAAATTAATTATATATCTTGAATTTTCTTTCCTAAGGGCCAATTTATTCAGGTCTAGAAAACAGATTATTTATTTTCTGAGGAAGATAAGATCTTGGACATTTAAAAAAGTAATAAAGATTCCTTGAGTAGTGAGGTTCACATGTTCTTAACTTTAGCATAACTAGAGTGTGCACAACTTCCAAAAATAACAGTGACTTTTTACAGCCGTGAATTGGATTATTAGGTTTCTGGTATTTATATATGTTTGTGGATAGTGTGGGGAAAGGAATTGAATGAGAGAGGTGAAAGCCTTATGAAATGTGACTAGTTTGAAAAAAATCTGGGAAGGAATTTTGATAAGTTTCCTATTGTTAATATTCAAACAGGATTGAGAACTGCATTGTACAATTATTTTTCAGTGCTTTTATTTTGAAGATTAGAATATCAATCTGCTCTGTTTTACTATGTATATAATACATATATATGTAATGTGTGTGTGTGTGTGTGTGTGTGTGTGTGTGTGTGTGTGTGTGTGTTTTGTAAGAGAACCCGAATAGCGTTTTGATCATATGTTCAAGCCTGGAATCATACCATGTAGGTTTGCATGGAAAACATTGGAAGGTTATTATTCTGGTGACCTGTTCTTTGCCTGATGTTGATACAATTGTGTCAGGGAGCTACTTAGCTTTCTTCCTTTGTCTTTACTATGGCTCAGAGGTTCACATGTGGCTAGAGGTGTCAGTTTGAGAGTTGACGGTTCTGGAGCTGTATATTAATGTACTTTACAAGCAGAATTACAAGGAGACTTGGATTCCCAGAGTTGCATTTCTCTTATGTTAAAGTTAGGCCAATCATTTGGTAAGAATGGAACTCTAAAAATTGATTTGGAGATACATGGGCAAATTTATCGAAAGAAAATTTTAACTTTGATTTTCTCCTGAGACTCTTTGCCATTAGAAGCAGAGCCACTTTTCTGTATGAGTAGGTGAATTTTCATTTGTCTGAAGAAACTATAATGACCAGTCCTGAGGTACTTACTTCACCAGAGATGCCAGTCTTCCTTAAACTCTACCTTCACCATCTCTCCTTAACCTGTAATCATTCTAAAAAGGTATCCACACTGCACTCCAAGAACTACCAGCACTGATGTTCAGTTATGTTCTTTCCAAGTCCCCAACCATATGTACTGTTTTAAATTCTGTCTACTGGAAGGATTTCTTTTCAACACTGTCTGTAATACAAACCCTGAGTGGGATTGTAATGCTACTGCTATTCGCTTTTGGTAACTCAATCATATTATGCAGAACCTTTAGTTAATTAACCCAATTTTTTACTTTTCAAATAGGAATAATGAACACCTCAGGAAACTGTAGATGTAGACTGATATACATCAGTGTTTCAGGAGAAGTAGACATATGAATTGGAGTCCCTTGCTAATGCAAATTATGTGTGCCTTCTGGAACTGCGCAAGCCAGATCTTGTATATATCATCTTACTCAATGACAGAGTGATACTTTGTCTTCCCGAATTTATGGCCTGGTGTGCCAGATTATACCAAATTTATGATGTGTAGCTCAGGTTACATAATATCTTGATGATCAATGGCCAAGTATTTAGTGCTGGCTAGGGTCAAAAATACATTTTCAGAAAGAGAATAGTTATCCATCCAGGGTAGAATCATTTTGCTTAAAAATTCTAAAGGTCTGTACCATTATTCAGTTACAGCAACCTGACAAAAGTTCCATACAGCCTTGCTGTCTCATCATTAGATTTGCTGAGTCATATAACTCAAGAAGTTTGCTTGGCAATCATGAGCTATTGCAGTCTTCTCTTTGTTTCACTCCCTACCCCAAAAAATGTTTTTATGTCATTAAACTAAGGTGAAAATGAAGGGACTACTTTGCTTCCTGGATTGATTATTCTTGAAAATCAAGGTGGAATGAGTTGTTTCTGCATAATGGAGAGAAAGTTATGTGTCCAGACCTTAGGACATTCTTTGGAGATGTTTGGTATATTCATATCTATGCAAATGCTAAATGGACACAAACCACCCATTGCATGCAAAACTAAAAATGTCCCAGGACCTTCAGTAAGGATTCTCCTGAGAAACAGAACAGTGGAGTATATATATTTTATTATAAAGAATTGCCTCAGAGATTATAAAGTTGAGGAATCCAATGATATGTCATCTGTAAGCCAGAGACCCAGGAAATCCATCTTTTTGGATATGTTTATGGCCTTGATTATAGTGTTGGTTTTGTGAGTATATACCTATCTCCAAACACATCAAATTGTATACATTAAATATGTACAGCTTTTTACATTCCAATTATATTTCAAGATAATGATTAAAAAATAAATTCCAGACCAAAATCAAATACCTGAGAACCAGAAGCACCAGTGGTAAAAGTCCCAGTTCCAGGGCAGGAAAAGATACAAGTTATAAATTTAGTCTATGGCCATATATGGCAGGCAAAATTCTAAGTTTGGGAAAAGCTGTGAGTATGATGGGTTTTAGTCCCATTGTTTCATTATATTAACTGTGTTTCAGTTAATTTAAAGGAATGTTATTCCAAATGTTTCTCATTCAATAAGAGAAAACCCTTAAAAGGTTGGCTAAAGAGAAAAATACTTACCCTGGCCTTGAAGAAGTCAGGTGTTGATGTACAGAGGCCAAGTTGATAAGGCATGTGGGTGGCATCTAAGAACAGAATATTCTCCAGTCCAACAGCCAAGAATATGGAGACCTCAGTCTTACAATCAGATATAACTGAATACTGCTGACATCCAGCATCCTAGGTTTGGAATAGGACCCAAAGCTCCAGAAAGAAGTCCAGCTTGGATGACATATTGAGTTTAGGCTTGTGAGACCCTGAACATAACCCAGTTACGTTGTGCCCAGTATATGATGATAGGATTATTAAATAATAAGTGGATTCTATTTTTTAAAATATATTTGTATTGATTTCAGAAAGGAAGGGAGAGAGAGAGAGAGAGAGAGAGAAACATCAATGATGAGAGCGAATCATTAATCAGCTGCCTTCTGCACACCCCATATTGGGAATCAAGCCTGAAACTCAGGCATGTGCCTTGACCAGGAATCAAACCGTGACCTCCTGGTTCATAGATCAATGCTCAACCACTGAGACATGCCAGCCAGGCAAATGGATCCTATTTTAAGCCCCTAAATATGTGGTAATTTATTTTGCAGTAATAGAAAATTAATATACAGTATGATGAATTATGGAAGTGAACGCAGGTTTTGCATGTCTTCTTTGTATTTATGTCAGTTTATTTTTATGTTTGTGTATATCATTCTCACCCATTCCATATGTTAATATTCTCTCTATTAAGTTGCCAGGTATCAAAGACAGAATAAATCAGTTTGGGTTGGAATAAATAGTACACAATAGTTGCTAAAATCCCATGTGGGTTATTATATATTCTCTTTGAATATAAGTAATATGTATTTTTATACAAGTATGGTAAAGTCCTGTTAAGTGGAGACAACATTTTATATTCCTTCATTTGGAACTGAAATATTGACTGAATGACAAATTGAAATGGTAGACAGTACTGGATGTTGCTAATCAACATGGTTGGACTTGAGAACAACACGTACATTCAATCCCTTTTCGTTTAAGGCTTGGAAATAGAGTTGTCTAAGAGGAACTTGAGTAGGTATATGGAAGGTAGAAGTGAGGAGTAGACACTATTATCAAAAGATTATAATGATAAAATATGTAGGTGGACAAGCACAGATTCACCCAGCTGATCCCAGCTTATTTCCTCTCCTATGCTCTTCGTTCAGTTCATCTTCTCAACTGTTGTCCCTGCTGATAAACTCCATTTCCAAATGCTTGAGTGAAAATCACAGATAATTTAACTTTATAGAGGTAACCATTGCAGACTTCTATGAATGAGAAGTCTCACTTGGGTGATCTGACATGCTTTGCTTATCAGATTTCCCTTACAAATTCTGAGTTAATTTCCTGTGGGCTAGTAAGTCACCCTTGCTCTGATGTTATTTTTTTGAATTAATTTCTTTATTGATTAAGGTATCACATATTTGTCCTCATCCCCCCATTCACATCCCAAACCCCTCCCCACGCATGGCACCCACCCCCCTGTTGTCCGTGACCACTGGTTAGGCTTATATGCATGCATACAAGTCCTTTGGTTGATCTCTCCCCCTTACCCCCACCCTCCCCTACCTTCCCTCTGAGGTTTGACAGTCTGATCGATGCTTCCATGTCTCTGGGTCTGTTTTTGTTCACCAGTTTATGTTGTTAATTATTTCCCCTAGATGAGTGAGATCATGTGATACTAGAAATACACTTACAAGAACCAAAAATGAGACTAGCAATAATGGTTATGCTGGGAGGCAAATGAATCAGTCTGTAGTGAGTTTCTTTCTGGGCCAACAGTTCTTTTGAGTCCCAATTTAAATGTCAAACAGTTCCTTATGTGTACATGTCAGCAATGATATTTCAGTTCTGGATGGGGGGCACATGGTGGTAATGCAGGTCCGACCCTCCCTGGTTTGGTCGTGGGCAACCTGCCGTGATGCACAGCTGCTGACTGCTAGTATGGCAAGGCATCATCAGCATCTTCCATCTCTGGACTGTTTCTCTTCTGTCTTCTTGGCTGGAGCAGTCCTGTCAATTCCTCTCTGTTGCAGGAATCCACATGGTTTTGGAGGTGTTTTCTGAAAATATACAAACATATTCTTGACCAACAGTTAATACAGGAATCTTTTCTATAAATTTGACTTGGGATCCTTTTTCATTTTTTGCCCAAACAATTTTCCTTTGGCTTGTTTTGACACCATGTGTGTTTTCTATGGGTGTCTCGCTGTTAGAATTACAAATGAAAGTTAATTTTCTAAAGGAAAAATTTTCTAGATATAATTTATTTACAGGATATTTTTCCTTACATGATATTCTTCTACTATCCCCCCTTTTTTGACTTAAGTATTAGGAGGCTTTTGGAAATTTCATAATGTAGTCTTGATAGCTTTAAAATTTTAATTTTTTGCACTAAAATATGACTGCTTTAGGTTCATTACATGTTACACAATTTTACCATGATATGAACTACCAATAAAAATTTGAGTTAACACTTTAGGAACAGCTTTTTGTCCAGTACCATTAATTTTTCTAGAATATTCACTTATTTCACTTAGCCAATTTAAATTAGTCTGAAAATTTGACTACTACTTTACTATCAAATTTAATACTCTAACAACAATCTTATTTTACCCTGTAAATATTAGTGGAAAGGATTATTTGTCTTCTTGAGTAGGCCCTGAGCATTCCTGGTGCTAGGTTGGATTTAGATATCAAAAACCCACTTCCCCACACCATGGGTACAAGACAACTCAAACAAGTCTTGTTGCAGTGAGAGGGCAGCGGCTGTCAGCCAAGTCTCTATCTGTTACCTGGGTCCCGACTTGAACTAGGCATGGGAAGCGAAGCAGCCATGGGGGCAGAAGACCTCCCTCAGAAGGGGTGAAGGTTCAGGCCCCTGCAAAGTTGGGGGGTGAGGGTCTGTGCTCCACCTCTGTTGACCCCCAAGTTCTCTGCTGATGGCCCCTCTGTGCCTGTGCCTGTCTTAGGTTGTTCTTTCCCTGAGGAGTCTTACCCATCTCTGACTAACCAGCCATCCTCTGGGGCCAAGCAGGGTGATGTGAGGTTCAGTTCTGTCTCCTTAGTAGTCTATGTCCCCGTGGCCTCCACTCCCAGCACCTGCCTTGGGGTCCCCTTGCCTGTTGGCAGGGCCCCAGCACTAATCACATATCTTGGGGAACCCAGGTTTCTTCTCCAGGGAGGGCCCAGCTCACCCCACTGGCGGAGAGACAGATCCATGGTACCAGCCACCACAGGCTTCAACCTCAGCATGAACAGAAAGCACAGGCAAAAGCTGTGGGCAATTAGATTGTGAGAAGAGGGTCCCTCCTGGCCAAAAGGGCAAGAGGGGCCAATATAGAATGCTCAGGTGCCTTCCCAGGGGGCCCTCTACACAGTGGAAGAGATTAAATCCTTTCATGTGCTTTTTAAATTGCTGCCAGACATTCAAAGAATTAATTTGTAAGTTTGTTTGGGATAATTGTACATTATGCTGTTGTAATTCTAAAATATCAAGAGCTGTGTTACCTTTGTCTCCAAGCACCAAAAAGATGATTTTTTATTGATTCCCAACGGTGTGAGGTACTATTATAGGTAATGGGGTTAGTATAAATCTGGGAAAAATTATAATGATATTGTAGAATAATATCATGTAAGGATATTCTTTGCTCTAGGCCATGGTAATTCCATTTGAAACTGGCTGTCAATTTCTTTTTGTATAGACAAGGTCTTAGTTACATTTTCTGCCCCTCTCCCAGGATCAAGTAGTGATAGTCCCTTCCTTTGGTGCCCACGCAAGCCAGAAACTTCTCTTTAATTTTACACACAAAAGAGCATGGTTTGATTTTGTGTCATACAAAAGGGAAACTGGGTGGCAAACCCTGTGTAATTATACTTCCTTGCCCCATCCATGGTCCTCCTGGATGACCAAGGTGTTTGGTATTATTGGTGACTACATTAGGTGGGGGATCAGCCCATGTAAGGGCTTTTACCCATGAAGGGCCAGGAACATAAGTCCAAAATACTTCCCCATTTGTCCCAGGTAATATTACCTTACAGCTGATGACTGCTAGCATGGCAAGAAAGACGTTCTCAGGGGTTCTTGGGGATCTGGTTACCTCACCATTTCTTTTCTATTTTATTTTTATTATTTCTTTTTTACATATGTGCCCTTATTCCCCCATTACCCCCTAATGCCCACTCATGCCCCCCCCCCTGTTGTCTGCGTCCATTGATTAGGCTCATATGCATGCACACAAGTGCCTTGGTTGATGTCTCCCCCTTACTCCCACCGAACCCCTCCTTCCCTGAGGTTTGAGGTTCTGATGATGTTTCTCAGTCTCTGGATCTGTTCTTGTTCATCAGTCTATGCTGTTCATTATATTCCACAAATGAGTGAGATCATGTGATATTTATCTTTCTCTGCCAGGCTTATTTCACTTAGCATAATGCTCTCCATCTCCATCCATGTTGTTGCAAATGGTAGGAACTCCTTTTTTACCACAGCGTAGTATTCCACTGTGTAGATGTACCACAGTTTTCTAATCCACTCATCTGCTGATGGGCACTTATGCTGTTTGCAAATCTTAGCTATGGTGAATTGTGCTGCTCTGAACATGGGGGTGCATATATCCTTTCTGATTCGTGTTTCTAGTTTATTGGGATATATTCCTAGAAGTGGGATCACTGGGTCAAATGGGAGTTCCATTTTTAGATTTTGGAGGAAACTCAATACTGTTCTCCACAGTGGCTGCCCCAGTCTGCATTCTCACCAACAGTGTAAAAGAGTTCCTTTTTCTCTGCATCCTGGTCAACACTTGTTGTTTATTGATTTGTTGATGATAGCCATTCTGACAGGTGTGAGATGGTACCGCATTGTTGTTTTGATTTGCATCTCTCTGATGTTTAGTGACTTTGAGCAGGTTTTCATATGTCTCTTGGCCTTCCTTCTGTCTTCTTTCGAAAAGTGTCTATTTAGATCAGTTGCCCATTTTTTGTTTGGGTTGTTTATCTTCTTTTTGTTAAGTTGTGTGAGTTCTCTGTAAATGTTGGAGAATAAACCCTTATCATTGATATCATTGGCAAATATGTTCTCCCATGTAATGGGCTTTCTTGTTGTTTTATTGATGGTTTCCTTTGCTGTGCAAAAGGTTTTATTTTCATGTAGTCCCATTTGTTTATTTTCTCTTTAGTTTCCATTGCCCTAGGGGTAGTATCAGTGAAGAAGTTCCTTTGGCATATGTCTGAGTTTTTTCTGCCTGTGGATTCCTCTAGTATTTTTATGGTTTTCTGTCTTATGTTTAAGTCCTTTATCCATTTTGAGTTTATTTTTGTGTATGGTGTAAGTTGGTGGTCTAGTTTCATTTTTTTGTATGTATCTGTCCAATTTTCCCAACACCATTTATTGAAGAGACTGTCTTGACTCCATTTTATGTTCATGCCTCCTTTATCAAATATTAATTGGGCATAGTGATTTCGGTCAGTTTCTGGGTTCTCTATTCTATTCCATTGATCTATATGTCTCTTCTTGTGCCAGTACCAGGCTGTTTTGAGAACAGTGGCTTTGTAATACAGCTTGATATCTGGTATTGAGATCTCCCTACTTTGTTCTTCTTTCTCAGGATTGCTGCAGCTATTTGGGGTCCTTTTTAATTCCTGATGAATTTTTTGAAGGTTCGTTCTAGGTCTGTGAAATATGCCATTTGTATTTTAATGGGAAGGGCATCGAATTTATAGATTGCTTTGGGTAGTATGGACATTTTGATGTTGTTGATTCTACCAATCCATGAACATGCTATGTTCTTTCATCTGTTTACATCTTCCTCTATCTTTTTTTTCAGTGTTGTGTAGTTTTCCACGTGTAGGTCTTTTACCTCCTTAGTTAAGTTTATTCCTAGGTATCTTAATTTTTTTGGTGCAATGGTAAATGGGATTTCTTTTTTAGTTTCTCTTTCTGTAAGTTCATTATTGGTGTATAGAAATGCCATAGATTTCTTGGTGTTAATTTTGTATCCTGCTACATTGGCAAATTCATTTATTAAGTCTCATAATTTTTTGATGGAGTTTAGGGTTTTCTATGTACAGTATTATGTCATCTGCGAATAAGGACAATTTTATTTAGTGTTTTCCAATTTGGATGCCTTTTATTTCTTCTTCTTGTCTGATCACAATGGCTAGTACATCCAGAACTATGTTGATCAGGAGTGGTGAGAATGGGCATCCCTGTCTTGTTCCTGTTCTTAGGGGAAATGGTTTTAGTCTTTGCCCAATGAGTATGATGTTGGTTGTAGGTTTGTTATATATGGCTTTTATTATGTTGAGGGATGATCCTCCTATTCTCACCTATCTGAGAGTTTTTATCACGAAAGGGTGTTGGCTTTTGTCAAATGCTTTTTCTGCATCAATTGATATGACTATATGATTTTTATCTCTCAATTTGTTTATATGATGTATCACGTTTATTGATTTGTGAATATTGTGTCATCCTTGCATCCCTGGGATAAATCCTACTTGGTCATGGTGTATGATCTTTCTGATGTACTGCTGGATCCGATTTGCTAGAATTTTGTTGAGGATTTTGGCATCTATGTTCATGAGGGATATTGGCCTGTATTTCTCTTTCATTGTGTTATCTTTATCTGGTTTTGGTATTAGGGTGATACTGGCTTCATAGAAGGAGCTTGGAAGTGTTCCTTCCTCTTGAATTTTTTGGAATAGTCTGAGGAGGATAGGTTTTAGTTCTTCCTTGAATGTTTGGTAAAACTCCCCTGTGAAGCCGTCTGGCCCCGGTCTTTTGTTTCCTGGAAGCTTTTTGGTGACTGCTTCAATTTCTTTCATAGTTATCAGCCTATTGACATTTTTACAATCTTTCCGAGTAAGTTTTGGAACGTTGTATTTTTCTAGGAATATGTCCATTTCCTCCAGGTTGTCTAGTTTGTTAGAATAGAGTTGTTCATAGTATTTTTTAATAATCCTTTGTATTTCTGTGGAGTCTGTTGTTATTTCACCTCTTTCATTTCTGATTTTGTTTATTTGGATCCTCTCTCTTTGCTTCTTGGTAAACCTGGCTAGAGGTTCATCAATCTTGTTTACCATTTTGAAGAACCAGCTCTTGGTTTCCTTGATCTTTTGTATTGTTTTTTTGGGTCTCTATGTCATTCATTTCTGCTCTGATCTTTATTATTTCCTTCCTTCTGCTCACTGTGGGCTTTTATTGTTGCTCTCTTTCTAATTCTTTGAGTTGTTGAGTTAGATGATTTATTACCATTCTTTCTTGTTTTTTGAGTTAGGCCTGTAGAGCTATAAACTTCCCTCTCAGGACTGCTTTCATTGTGTCCCATAGGATTTGCAATGTTGTGTTTTTATTGTCATTAATCTCCAGGATGTTTTTAATTTCTTCTTTGATCTCATTGATAACCCAATCATTGTTAAGTAGCATGCTATTCAGCTTCCAAATGTTTGAATTTTTTGGAATGTTTTTATTGTAGTTTATTTCTAATATTATACCATTGTGGTCTGAAAAAATGCTCGATATGATTTCAATCTTTTTTAATTTGGGGAGACTTTGCTTCTGACCCAATGTGTGGTCTATTTTTGAAAATGTCCTATGTGCACTTGAGAAGAACGTATATTCTGAGGATTTGGCGTGAAATGCTCTGAAGATGTCAATTAGGTCCATCTGGTCTAGTGTGTCATTTAGAATTGCTGTTTCTCTGCTGATTTTTTGTCTAGAGGATTTATCCAGTGATGTCAGTAGTGTATTAAAGTCTCCTACTATGATGGTATTGTTGTCGATCTCTCTCTTGATATCTTCTAGGAGATTTTTTATATATTTGGGTGCTCCTGCATTGGGTGCATATACGTTTACCAGAGTTATATCTTCTTGTTGAATTGCTCCCTTTAGTATTATGTAGTGACCTTCCTTATCTCTTATTATGGCCTTTACTTTGAGGTCTATTTTATCAGATATAAGTATCGCAACCCCAGCTTTTTTCTCATTTTCATTTGCCTGAAAAATGTTTTTCCATCCCTTTGCTCTCAGTCTATGTGAATCCTTTGCTCTAAGGTGGGTCTTTTGTAGACAGCAAATATAGGGGTCATGTTTTCTTATCCATTCAGCTACCCTATGTCTTTTGATTGGTGCATTTAATCCATTTGCATTTAATGTTATTATTGAAAAGTACATGTTTGTTGTCATATTTTTCCTTAGTGTTTGTGTTTCTTCTTTTTACAGCAGTCCCTTTAGCATTTCTTGCATTGCTGGCTTGGTAGTGATAAACTCTCTTAGCCCTTTTTTGTCTGTGAAGCTCCTGATTCCACTTTCAATTTTGAATGATAGCCTTACCGGGTATAGTATTCTTGGATTCTGTTCCTTGCTTTGCATCACTTTGTATATTTCATTCTATTCCCTTCTGGCCTGGTGTGTTTCTGTTGAGAATACAGTTGATATTCTGATAGGAGACCCCTTGTAAGTAACTTTCTGTCTCTCTCTCTGGCAGCCTTTAGGATTCTTACTTTGTCGTTGGTGTTCTAATTATGATGTTTCTTGGTGTCTGTCTTTTGGGGTTCAACTTGTTTGGGACTCTGTACTTCTTGGACTTGCATAGTTTTTTTCTTGCCAATATCAGGGAAGTTTTCTGTCATTATTTCCTCAAACAGGTTTTTCATTCCTTGCTTCTTTTCCTCTCCTTCTGGTATGCCTATTAAGTGAACGTTCTTTTGTTTTGTGTTGTCCTAAAGCTCCCTTAGTCTCTCCTCTTGCTTTTTAAGTCTTCTTTCCAGTTGCTGATGTATTTGTGTGTTTTTTCCTATCTTGTCTTCTAATTCGCTGATGTGGTCCTCAGCCTCTGCTAGGACCTGCTACTGTTTAGCCTTCCATTGTGTTCTTTATTGCAGCTATGTCGTTCTTCATCTCCTCTTGATTTCTTTTCATGTTGGTGACATTCTCATTCAACTCCTTGTAGTTCTCATTGAGTTGTGTGTATTTGTCATCCAGCTGTTTAATCATCCTTATAACCATTACTCTGAATTCTATCTCTGATAAGTTGCTAGCCTCGAATTCATTTAACTCCCTTTCTGGTGGTTTCTCTTTTTCTTTCCTTTGGGGATTGCTTTTTGTCTTCCCATGTTTTCCTGTAATGTTTTAATTGTAGATCCAATTGCTTTGCTACCCAGGTTCTTTTGGGGATGGTGCTACTGGCGTAATCTCTCAGTTCACCTGGGTTTGTTAATCTAGTGTATCTCCTACTTAAGCTATTTGGGTTCTCTTGATGTAGGCCTGCGAGCTTGAGAGGCACAACTGTGGTGTCTAGAAGTCAGCAGTGTGGAGGGGAGTGTCCCAATTTTTGCTGTCTTGCACCCTTAATTGAAGTCACGCGTGCCCAGCAGGGACTCACAGTGGCACCCAGGAACCATCTGTTGGGGTGATGGGGTTCAAGGGGCCTGCTCTCTGGAAAGGCATGACTTTGGTGCCCAGAGTTCTACAGTATTGGGGTGGGCAGACCCAGCTTTTGCTGTTGCACCTGTGGTGGATAGGCGCTTACTCCCAGTGGCGGCTCATAGGAGCAACTGCTGTACGTTTGCCAGAGAGACACACTGAAGGACTCTGAAGGGCCCTGGCAATGTAGCCTCGCAATTGAGGCACCTGTGGGCCAGTATCCAGGATGAGTAAATTCAAAACTTCTACTGCTGGGGGGGAGTGCACCCCTGCTTGTTCAAGACCGCACACAGGGAGAGTTCACAGTGGCTCCCACTAGCGCCCTGTGGGTTGATGGGCTCAGGGTGCCTGCCTGTTGGAACTTCTCCTCTGTGGAGGTGTGCTTGCTGGGCGCAGAGTTCTGATGCATTCTGAGGGGTCCTGGCACTGCAGTTGAGCTGCTGTAGTGAATGTGGGCAGTCATCCAGGAAGAGGGAATTTAGAATTTCTACTGAGGGGCTGCACGCCCTTGTCTGTGCAGAATCACACCCTCAGGGGCTTTCAGTGCCTCCTGCTCACTGCGGAAGGAGTGGAGTGCCCTGTGTGCTGGAAAAGCGCAAATTCAGCTGGAAATGAGGATTCGGGATACTCACGAATCAGGAGTTCTGCTGCTGGGGAGGGGGAGGTTGTACTTACTGCTGCCCAGCTGTGCTCCTTTGGAGGTCGAGGTCCCAGGGTCCGCGGGTCTGCAGCTGGGGTAGCAGGATTTTGGCTGGAGTGGCTGCTGGTTCGCAGGGCAGTTCCACGGCCTGTCTGGTTGGTGGTGGTGATGAGTTCCTAAAAAAGGCCGTTCCCCCCTTCAAGATGGCGTGGGCTCCGTGCTGGAGTCCCGCTGTCTGGGTAGTACCCACAGCGGTGGTATTCTCTCCTTGTCAAAGAGAGCCTGTCTGCCAGCCCCTGCTGCTCCTGCGAGATTTACCTTTCAGTCACTCATTCACACACACACCATGCACATCCACACACTCTCCTTTCATACCCTCACTCACTCACTTCCTCTCCCTCACCTCCATCCTGCCAGCATCCATCTTTTTTCTCCCTTGCTCTGATGTTATAACATCCCATTCATATCTTTCCATCTCCAGCAACTTCCATATTTGTATAAGGTCTAATTGCTATACAAAATATCTTATTATACTAATCATCATCGGAACGCAGCTTCTCTGACACAACCATGACACAGAGTGTCATTAGAAGGGGCTTACTTAAATATTTTCACTCTCATAATGAAGAAAAACAATGGAATTTCAGATTAACCACTTGTAGGCACTCAATGAAGGTCTTAAAAAGATAATATTCTATTTTAAGTAGTGCTACCCCAATTCATTGCTCTGATTATTTAATAAAATGTTGCCTCCCTTTTGTCTGTGGTCATTTAAGAGAATAAAATAATCACAGTGTTAGCTGACAGTGATACCTGCACAAAAGAAAAATGTACAAGAGAAAAATAAATATAGAAAATGCTGTAGAAATGTTAGTCTCAAGTCAGAAAGCATAAGAAGAAATATCCACAACACACTACTCTTCAAAGGCCGCCCACAAACATTTCATGATAGCCTTGTTATATTTTATTTTGTACCAGTTATTTGTGAATATCCCATATCTTTCTAACTAAATTATCAGCTTTTATATGCCTCAAAGAATGTGCTATACATATCTTTCTATTGGCTTAACCGCTTGCTCACCCTTCTGATTCACACCAAGCATCTAAGGCTGTATCTTGCACAGAGTAACTCTAGTGACCACATGGGAACATACTCCTATAGATATCTATTCCTCTCCTATGCCATAGGGTCCTTCTGGAGCTAGCAATCACCTGATTCAAGGTGTCTTGTTATATTGCTTGTGTATGTGCATGTGTGTGTATCTATATGTGTGTGTATTTGTGAGAGAAAGAGATCGTGAGAGAGCTATGGATGATGTTATAACATAATTTGGAAAGCTTTGCCTAAGCTTTTCTCTAAGCTCAGTTTTCATGTTAGCAGAGGTAGCTAGCTAGTTATTAATAAAGGAAGGGAGCAAATGGAATCAGACATTAAGTCTAATAAACTAGGGAGCTGAATTGGATAGTAAGCCTGATTTACGAGGAAGCTATAACATTCACAGGCTCCCCAGGGGACTGTAGCATCCTCTACTGAAGAGACTTAATCCCCTGCAATCTCCTAGCAGGCAGGAAGCATCCCTTTCCAATCTCCCCAGGGGGACAACCAGCCCAGGAGCAAAGGATTACAGGAGACAGGAATAAAACTTGGGTGGGGCTGGGACGTTTGTGTGTGGGGGTTCCTTTGCTAGGCATATGCACAGTAGAAACCGAGATGGTGCAGTGGGAGGTGAGTGTATGTATAATGAAAACCAGATAACAAGCAGAACTTTGAAGCATGCACATTATGAGCCAAAATGGTGACAGAAAGAGGTAGAGCCTAACCTGGGAAAATTTGGGGAAAGAACCATATTGATAAGAGTACAAAATCCATGAAGATCTAGGAAAAGGATCAGTTAGGGGGAGGGCCCAGCACAAGCCTGGAAAAATCCAGGAAGTAGGTTAGATAATTTGAAAGAAAGCTTGCTTATTCCCCCAAACCAAGAAAATATATGGAGGACTATCAAGGATCTTGGAGCATTTGCTACTAGAGCCTGCAGGACCTCAACATCCCCAAGGGTGTATTATTATCTCCACCCCAATAAATCTTGCCACTGTGCTTAAATTCCTCCCACACATGTGCCCTTTGAAAGTCCACTGAAGAACCTGTTTTCCCTGGCAACAGTCACACCTATGTGAATCAATAAATTATCTTCTGTTTATGCAGTTTATTTATATTTTCTAACTCGCCCTTCAGTTCTGTCCAACATAAACAGTGTTATTAGAAGTGCAAAGTTACAAGTGCTGACTTCTAAACTACAGAATTAACTGGATGAATTTGATTTGACAATTTTGCAGTATTTATTTGTAAAAAATTATATCAGAATTTAGACTATGCATCTATGGCATAGTAAAGTTTAGATGTTTTGTTGAAAAATTAGTCTTGAACTCTTTCCTACCTGTTTTTTCACTTGCAATTGAATGTTTCAAAGAAGTTTTAGGCTTCTTTTAGACTAAGCCTTTCTAGAGAAGAGAAGGAAGCAGTGCAATACTGCTTTTGAAAATTGGCACACATTATGCCTACAATCAAAGATCTGAAATTGCAGAATTTAATTTTTTAAGATAACCATATCATCACAGAAATATGAGTCTGCATTTCAGGCAAAATTTATTGTGAAGAAGGGAAACGGAAATATGAACTGGAGACACAGGATGAACAAAACAAATGCTAAATTTAATTCTCCAACTGGATGACATTATTAAAGTAGAAGAAATGGTACTTCTTACTCTTGTAGCCTGTGGCAAGATAGGATCTATTAGGCTAAGGGTTTTGGGCATGTACAGCACATAAAGACTTGTTTCTAAGGGACAGAAATCTCATCATCAGTTTCTAAATTCAAGATCTGTGACTCCACTCAATCTCTGACTGGTTACATCATCTGAAATAAGCAAAAACAAAGCTGAACACAGGCTTTCTGTTTTCCAGAGATATATTACCAGAGGAAGGCTTGTAAATGGGTCATTATGAATGTTGAGTCCTTAAAGCATCCTTCTTAATAGTACACTTAGGCAGTAGACAGAAAACTCTGAATACCTCCCTGAAGAGAAATCCACCTCCCTGCTTATCTCAATTAGTTGATGGTACACCATAGATAAAATTTCTCAATTATCCAAAAAGAGAAATCTAATAGGAGGACCTTCACTACCTAGGAAGAAAATTCTTATTGAACCTGGCCCCCAAAATATGGTGTATGTTAAAATTATTAAATGCCTTATATTTCTTTCTCCCCTAAATTCTTCTTCTTCACCATGGCATATTGACTATGGATCATGGTTAAATTCTTTATTTAATCATAGATTAAAGATTGTTGAAAAGGGGTCATCATAGAATTAAAGGTGTATCGTGGGCCCACTATGTTATAATCTTAGAATGAGGTAACTAATGAGTACTTTGATTAGATTCTGTTGTACAGATGGCAAGATAGTTTCTAATTTTATATAGGAATAGAGGCCCAATGCATGAAATTCTTGCACAGGGGGTGTGTCCCTCAGCCCAGCTGCACCCTCTCCAATGTGGGATCCCTCAAGGGATGTCCGACTGCCCATTTAGTGGGATCGGGCCTAAATGGGCAGTTGGACATCCCTCTCACAATCTAGGATTGCTGCCTCCCAAGTGCTCGCCTGCCTTCCTTCCTGATTGCCCTTAAATGCTTCTGATTGCCAGCCTGATAACCCACTAAACACCCCCCTGCCAGCCTGATTGATACCTAACTGCTCCCTGCTAGCCTGATTGCCCCTAACTGCCCTCCCCTGCAGGCCTGGTCCCCCACAACTGCCCTTCCCTGCAGATCCAGTTGCCCCCAACTTCCCTCCTCTGCTGGCCGGGACACCCCTAACTGCCGTCCCCTCCAGGCTTGATTGCCCCCAACTGCCCTCCCTTGCCAGCCTGGTCCTTCCCAACTGCCCTCCCCTGCTGGACTGATTGCCCACAATTGCCCTCCCTTGCAGACCTTGTCCCTCCCAACTACCCTCCCCTGCTGACCATCTTGCATCCACATGGGGGCAGTCATCTTTGACTACATGGGGGCAGCCATATTGTATGTTGGAGTGATAGTCAATTTGCATATTACTCTTTTTTTAGATAGGATAGAGGCCTGGTGCATGGGTGTGGACCAGCTGGTTTGCCCTGAAGGGTGTCTCGGATCAGGGTGGGGCGTGAGGTGGCCTGGGCTAGAGGCCTGTGGTGGTTTGCAGGCCAGCCACACCCCCCAGCAACCCAAGGGGAGGCTCTGGTATCTGGGATTTATTTACCTTCTATAATTGAAACTTTGTAACCTTGAGCAGAGCCAAGCCTCTTGCTCACTTCTTGGCTGCAGCCATTTTTGTTGGAATTTGTTTATCTTCTATAATTGAAACTTTGTAGCCTTGAGTGGAGGCCTGGGCCTTCCAGGAAAGGCAGAAACTTGGCTTCCTCCATTGCTGGGGAAACCCAAGCCTCCTGCTCTCTCCATGGCCACAGCCATCTTAGTTGGGTTAATTTGCATACTTGCTCCTGATTGGCTGGTGGGTGTAGTGGAGGTATGGTCAATTTGCATACTCTTTTATTAGATAGGATAGTCATATTATGGTAACATGAATGTATTGGAATAAGTGTATCCTATGTGAGTGATGAATAATACAAGGATTTGATATTCTGCACTTTGAGCTCTATTACAGCTATTTTATCTATCCTGTGAAGAGATTATCCACAATGACTGAAGTTAGGCCAAACTATACAGAGCTTATATAAGGACAAAGGCTACTTGTTAAGGGAGTTAAGGCCCTGTATACAGTTCTATCTAAAGGCAGGTCCTTTCTTGGAAAATTATGAGCCAATAAATTTTTCTTGTTAAGAGTACTTTTCATTCTCATGGTTAAATATTATGTTGCATAAATAAATTGCAAATCATCCTTAAGATATTAGAACAGGTGTGTATAGGACCATATATACTGGCTCAGAGGCAAGGAATCCAGTGATATACTTTTTGATGCAATAGCTGGCGTGACCTTGGGTGGTCTACTTTGGGAAAGGACCAAGTATACATTCTGCTTGCTGAATAATCAGAAGCAATTGCTATAGTCAGAAAGATGGAT
Source organism: Corynorhinus townsendii (assembly GCA_026230045.1). NCBI lineage: Eukaryota > Metazoa > Chordata > Mammalia > Chiroptera > Vespertilionidae > Corynorhinus > Corynorhinus townsendii. Next base: position 65,095,997 of record JAPDVU010000008.1, on the reverse strand, counting down.
TATAATGGCTGCCCTGTCCTTAGCAACATGCTCATCCTTAGGGAGATGAAGACTGATACTAGACACATTTGCTTAGTGTCTGAGGAGTTTTTTACATCTACACCTGAAAGTATTGATTAATATAATATGAAAATTAAAAAAAAATTAAATAGGTTTTTTACTATGAAGTGTACCAAATTCTGCAAGAGCCTTTCACTATTGCTATACTTTCAATAAATGAATGAATCCATTGAATTCTAAATGAAGAAGTGGATGAAGAAGATATTTCTCATTTCAATAAAGAGTTTAAAAATAAATGAGAACCACTAGCTGTGGACCTAAAATGTAAATGAAGAGGCTACACCTAAGACATCAGAGGCAAGCATTAAAATATACTGGCTCCATTTAAGAAAGAGAGTTGGGAACCAAAGCCTAGAAATGATGCCTATTAAGATTTTAGCTGAAGGGAACATTTATCTTCCCTCAGTGATGTACAAAAATGTGTACTTGTACTCATTAATTAATAAGTAGAGCTTTATATTTTATAATGAGTGATTTCTATGCCTGTAGTATTTCAGGAAATATGACTTGTCTGCATATTTATTACTGAAATATTTTTTCAGATTAATATAGAAAAAATGTATATGTTTTATTTTAATTTATATGTTTATAGTAAATTATTTGGGCTAGTTTACCAGTTAACCACACACACACATACATGCACATACACATAGTCAAGAGATAATTTCATTTTAAAAACCTGTAATTTTGTAGCAACTCAGCTACTTACCCCCACTACTAGTACTATGTAATACTAGTGGCCCGGTGCATGAAATTTGTGCACATTAAAAGGGATTAATTAGAGGAAATATTTTAATATTGCTATTTGCCCTTTCTCTATAAGAGAAGTGTCAGAGATGAAAGAAAATTAGTAAAATGTATATGAAATTCTTCCACCTGTCAGAGTCTGGGGTGCACCGCAGGATCCAGAGTCAAGTTCCCTGCCCACCCACATGCACCTCAAAATCACATGAGACCCAGTCCCAGCCTGCCTCCCCATTGGGCTAGATCCAGACCTGGCTGATCCCACCCTTGTGAAGCCCCACCGTCCAGGGAGCACAACCTCAGGTCCCCTGGCCCAGTGCTGGGGCTGGGGCCGTGGCCTGAAATCCCCTGTCAAGCCCTGCCAGGCAGGGGGATGTGCCTTGAGGTCCTCTGTCAAGCCCTGCTGGGCAGGGGGCGCAGCCTGAGGTGCCCCGACCTGCCAGATGTGGGGCATGGCCTGAGGTCCCCTGTCAAGCCCCACGGGGATGGGGGGGGCACAGCCTCAGGTCCCTGCTGATTGCTCATTAAGGCTTGTTATGAGAACTCGGCATCTGCCTTGGGTGCAGCCATTTTGTGTTATGGAAACACCCCCACCCCCCAGCTTCCGCTGTGGGTGCTGCCATCTTTGTGGTGGAGTAATGGTCAATTTGCATCTTTTCTCTTTATTATATAGGATTAGCTGTGTTCTCACTGTGTCAGATAGTGTACTTTATGTGTTTTAAAGTTTATCTTAAACATCCTAGTGATTGGGTATTTTTACTATTCCCATTACTGAAGAAATAAGGGTAATCCTCTTCCCCACTAGGTGCTAGGGGTGGGGTCCCTACAATATCTTGAGAAAAAGAATTTTCTGAGACTCACTTGGGAGGATAAGTGATTTTTATTTGCATGGAATTATATCCCTGGGTTTCCAAAGTCCTAGCCATCTTATTACAGTCATAGAAAGAATGTAGCTGGGGTTTCAGTAGAACTAGAAGCAAAGCCAGTGTCCAGAGTTTTCTTTCCATGTTGGAGACAAGTCCAGTTCAGCTTCAGGCTACTTGCAGTCCATTAGTCCATTTCATTTGGGGTCTACATGGCCATGGGCCATGTGGGAAAATGCCAGGAAGCAGGGTCCAGAGAGCACTGCAAACTGGGAGTGAAGCCCAACACACCAAAAGGAACCAAGAGAGAGAACTTTGATTCGGGAATTAAATATCCCAAATTCCCATGTGCTTGCACTGGCCATACCCATTCTGGCCAAGGACCTGTTCCTGATACCGTTGTAATAAATGGGTTGTTTATTATCGGGAAGGGAGTAAAGGGAAGGCCAGATAGTATAGGTATGCCATTTGTACAGCTTTTCCAGGAAACTAACATTCTCCTGGTCTGTTCTCCGCAGATGGATGGGGGGAAAGGACTGAACAATGGACACATGCCCAGTAAGATCTGGGTGACATGGGAAGGTGCTTATCAGTTAGTCACACCTGGAAACAGGTCCTTGGCCAGAGTAGGCATGCAGGCATGGCCACTGCAAGCACAAGAAGTTTTGAACTCTGGAACAGAGGAATTTCTGTCTCTTGGCTCTCTTGCACATATGGCCCTCTTATTGCAGGGGGCACACTCCCCTGCATTTGCCCATATGACCCACAGCCATGTGGACCCCAAACACAATGGACTGATGGACTAAAATTAGCTTAATGCTGTGCCAGACTTAACTCCTTCATGGAGCAGGACCTCTGGACACTGGCTTTGCTTCTAGCTCTGCTGATCCCCCAGCTGCATATTTTCCAGGACTGGTTGAAGGGAAATGGGACTTTGCACACAGAGGGATATAATTTCACACAAATACACCTTTCTACTACATTTCATTCTCCCATGACAGTCTTAGAAAATTCTTTTTCTCAAGATGTCCCAAGAATCCTATTTCCACTAGTATTAGACAAATCCCACCCATGCAATCCTCTAATGACATTCCCAGGTGTGACTGACAGACAAGTACCTTCCTGATGTCACCACAACTTACTGTGCATGCATCTATCTTCCCTTTGTATAGTCCCCTGGGCAGTGTAAAATTGTACCTTCCTGGTGAAGATGTCCAAATGGCATGGCTATAATATTTGGTCTTTTCTGTGCTCTTTTTCTGTTATTAATAACTAGTAATTATAATGGTATCATTCTTACTCAATACATAAGACTGAGGCCTAAGAGAGGGAAAACAATGTTGAGAGAAAATTCTTCATCAGACTCACCTTTTTTTCAAAGCTGTGAGAAATACTGATAGACTTTGTTTCAGACTACATTTGCCTTAAAAGAGACAGTATCTCCCACTGGAGCAGAGAGCAGCTGTATTTCCTCTCTAGAATACTAAACATAATGTCTCCCTCTGGGGAAAGCTTGTACAGGTTTTCATAGCTCATTATAAAAGAGCGGGGATTTCTAAACTTTGTCATTCTTGTCTCAGATGCAAATCTACTGGGTTTGCTGAATGAATCTAGGCCCACCTGTGTCTCCACCATGGGACTGGGAGGCATGAAATAATGGTGTTTCCATGAAACTCATGCTAGTCACTACACCATGAGACATAAAGACTTTTGTCTTTGACCTGGAATCTTGTGTCTTTTGTCAGTGTTGTGGAGGAACAGTGAGATAGCAGGCTAACGTGTTAGTTTGAAAGTAGGGTAGGAGAACAAACCCTTCATAATTCTTGTCAAGCAATATGCTTAAGACTACCCAGCTACAGTCCACCAGAGAGCCAAACCTTATTCCCAGAAGCAACTGTCTCTGTATCCCCTTTTTATTTAATAATTGTATTGTGTTGCCTCCTATACCACATACAGATTATTACTATAGAAATATATTAGTATATTAAGGTTAAATTGTGTGAATAAACAATTATATGAAAATAATATTATTTTTACTTTTACTTATAATGCCACCTCAGAACAACAACAATAACAAAAACAAACAAACAAAAAAAGAAATATAAATCTAAGCTTTCAGAAAATCCTATATTGCCTTTAAGAGGATATGAAACAAAGACATATTTAAAAAAATTTTTTTATTTCTAGAATAACATTTTGAGAATGTATCTTTCAATTTAGTGGCTAGCATCATAAATTTTTAGAAAGGGAGAGCCAAAAAGAGTTTTTGAGATATAGAATAAGTTGGTTGATTTAGTTAAATAATGACTTACTAAGCAGAGGAAATGGTATCTGCAATAACTGATATTTTATAATATAGGTGTTTGCTTTATAAATATTTTATCCAACTGAAAATTTGTGTGTATACATATTTTCTATAATCCCATTTTGGCATTTTGTATTTAAACAAACACAATGAGAAATATTTTATTCCAGTTTTAATATGCAAAAGATAATTAAAAATTTGAAAGAATATGACTCAGATAACATCAGCATGCATGGTGAACTGAGCACCTCCAAAAATTATCTCCTTCTCTGGTGAATTCTACCAAATGTTTACAGAGGAAGTAACAACAGTATTTCATAATTCTTCCCCTCAAAAAACAGAACATAGAGGAATTTATCATCCACTCTATAAAACAAGTAGTAACCTAATATCAAAACTAGTTAAAGATATCACAGAAAAAAAAAAAATTACAGCCAGCCCTAACTGGTTTGGCTCAGGGGATAGAGCGTTGGCCCGTGGACTGAAGGGTCCCAGGTTCGATTCTGGTCAAGGGCATGTACCTTGGTTGCGGCACATCCCCAGCAGGGGGTGTGCAGGAGGCAACTGATCGATGTTTCTCTCTCATCAAAGTTTCAAACTCTCTATCCTTCTCCCTTCCTCTCTGTAAGAAAATCAATAAAACATATTTTTAAAAAATTAGAGCCAACATTCTTTATGAATATAGGTGTAAAAATATGCAATAATATGGTTGCAAATTGAATACAGAAAACTACAGAAAGAATTATAAACCATGACTAAATGGTATTTGTTCCAGTAAGGCATAGTTGTTTTAATATACAAAACAATTAGTGTCAAAGAAGATTTTGAGAAGATGGCAGAGTAGAAAATACCAGAAATCTCTATCTCCAATTAAACAACAATTTCACTGGTAGAATCTATCTGATGTAAGTAACTCTGGAGTCTATTGAAGTCCTATACTTTTTCAAAGAAGCTTAGATGGTAAAGTGCGGTTAATTTTAGCTCCTAATACTGTAGCAGCTATCCATCACCCCACCTCCCCTACCTCGTGGCATGCAGCTGTCATGTGTTCCTGCAGCAGCTTGCACACATATTACTGGAGCCAGGGTGGGCAAAAAAAGACCCTATCCTACAAATATTGGGTATCCATACTCTGTTGATTGCTGCTTCTGATCACAGAGGTGCTGACAAATAGGTGGGTGGCTATTGTTGTTACCACCCCCCCCCCTTTATTGAAAGCTCCTCCTCCAACTGAGGTGACTCCCAGGAGATTTAGTGGCTGGCACCCTTGCCCATCAATACATTTTTCTCTTATCACCCTTTTGGGAACCAGACATGAACTAATGAGACATTAAAAAAGCAACTGCATATGTGGGGGGAATTAGAAAGTAACCACAAATGACAAGGGAAAGGCTCATAAAATACCTGAGATGGACTTAAGTTTACACTTAAGGCTGACTGGCATGGAGACTGCAATAATTCAAAAAGTGAAAACAATGAAAAAAAATCAGTAAACCCTGGGAAAGGGGAAGAATCTGATTACCAAATTATTTCATTCAAATGTCTAGTTTTCAGCAACAACAACAACAAAAAACACACACAATATACACATTCAATGACAAAAGAAAGTAGAGAAAATAAATAAATCAACTAAAATAAATTAACCAACAGAAACTTACTGAAAAAGACTTGATGGTTAGGAATAAAACAATGGTGTTTACCAACTCAACTTCTATTCAACACTAAACTGGAAGATCTAGGTAAAGCAAAAAGACAAAATCATATTTTTTAAAAACCAAAATAATAATTTAGGGATTTTAAATAAAAATTTATTTTTCAGAGATTCTGTTATAGTCAAAATACAAAAGAATCTTATCTAATAAAAGAGTAATATGCAAATTGACCATACCTCCACTACACCCACCAGCCATGCCCACCAGCCAATCAGGAGGGAATATGCAAATCAACCCAACCAAGATGGCTGCAGCCACAGAGAGCAAGAGGGAAGCTTGGGTTTCCCTGGCCACAAAGGAAGCCAAGCTTTCTGCCTGCCCTTGCCAGCCCAGGCCTCCACTCAATGCTACAAAGTTTCAATTATAGAAGATAAATAAAGCCCAACAGAAATGGCGGCAGCCATGGAGCTGGAGAGAGCAGGAGGCTAGGGTTGCCTGCGGCGATGGAGGAAGCCAAGCTTCTGCAGCCCTGGCCTGTTTTGGCCTCCACTTAAGGCTACGAAGTTTCAATTATAGAAGATACATAAATCCCAATAGAAATGGCTGCTGCCAAGTTTCAGCTGTAGAAGATAAATAAACCCCAGATCCCAGGGCCTCTGCTTGGGTCGCCAGGGGGTGAGGCTGGCCTGCAAACCACCACAGGCCCCTCGCCCAGGCCGCCCCATGCCCCAAGGGAACCCCCACCCTGATCCGGGATACCCTTCAGGGCAAACCAGCTGGCCCCCACCCATACACCAGGTCTCTATCCTATCTAATAAAAGAGTAATATGCAGATTGACCATCACCCCAACACACAAGATGGCTGCCCCCATGTGGACACAAGATGGCCACCACAAGATGGCCAGCAGGGGAGGGCAGTTGGGAGGAACCAGGCCTGCAAGGGAGGGCAGTTGGGGGCGATCAAGCCTGCTGGGGAGGGCAGTTAGGGGTGACCCGGCCAGCAGAGGAGGGAAGTTGGGGGTGACTGGGTCTGCAGGGAAGGGCAGTTGTGGGGGACCCAGGCTTGCAGAGGAGAGCAGTTTGGGGGTACCAGGCCTGCAGGGGAGGGCAGTTAGGGGCAATCAGCCTGGCAGGGGAGCAGTTAAGCATCAATCAGGCTGGCAGGGGAGTGGTTAGGGGGTGATCAGGCTGGCAGGCAGAAGTGGTTAGGGGCAATCAGGACGACCAGCAGGCGAGCAGTTGGGAGCCAGGAGTCTTGGATTGTAAGAGGGATGTCTAACTACCCTCAAGGAGTTCCAGATTGGAGAGGATGCAGGCTGGGCTGAAGGATACCCCCCACCCCCATGCATGAATTTCATGCACCGGGCCTCTGGTCTATAATAAAATTATTAAACCAAGAAGATTTTAATATTTGCTATATATATTAAAACTTCAATTAGAATTTTATACTCTATTAACAGAAGTATATTAAAATTTTACATAATTTAAAAACTATAAACTTTTTAGAATAAATATAATTAAAATATTTATAAAGCAATTCCAAATTAAATGGAGTCGTTATTTAGAAAGATTCTATTTTTCTAATAGTGTCTATTTTGCTTATATTAACTTATACATTCAGTGAAATTTCATTCTAATTCTAAAATTATTATTTGTGACACAACTTTGCAATCTTTTTCTCTTTTTTTTAATGGAAGATCAAAGAACTAAGAGCAAGAAGATCTATTAAATAGCAATGATAGGTAATGCCATTTGGTTTTGTAACAGAATATAAACCAAGTAAGAGCAATGGGACAAAATAGACAGCCCAGAACACAACATATGCATAAATGAAACTTAATAGAGCATTGGTAGCCACATAAATCAGTGGAGAGGAGAGGGCCTAGTTGATGAATAGTGCTGGAACAATGATTTCACATATACATACACACACACACGCACACACACACACACACACACACACAGGCACATATATATACACAGAACTGTAACAAACATTGGGAGCAATAAAAGACTCCAATTGCATTAACATTTCTTATGCAGTCTCTACTTTTGTGGCTTCTGGGTGTTTTTTTTCTTATTTAATAATTTCTTATAAATCATAATAGGATATAGGTAAACTAGGGACCTGGTGCATGAAATTTATGCACTAGGTGGGGAGGTCCCTCAGCCCAGCCTGCCCGCTCTCACAGTCGGGGAGTCCTCAGGGGATGTCCTATGGATGGCTTAAGCCCGTTCCCCCCGGTAATGAGCCTAAGCTGCAGTCTGGCCTCCCTCTGTGGGAGGCAACCAGGCTGATCAGGGGAAGGCGCCACCCCATCACCTTGCTGCTGCTGCTGCCACTGCTGGCTGCTGCAGCCACCAAGGTGTTTTCATGAACACGGACTCCAGTCCCTTCACCACAAAAAAATGTTTGTGTTCACTCTGGGCCCGCTTAAGCCATGCTGCAGCGGCTCAGGCAAGCCCCCCATCTGCGTCCCCGCCCACCAGTTCTTGACTGCGCATGCCTCCATTGGGAGTGGCCTCCACCTCTGAGGCAGCGTGATGTTAGTGCTGGGCAGGCCTATGTGCACCTCTGCTGGGAGTGGAAGTCCCAGCTCCCATCCCTGCCCACCAGCTCCTGTGCACATGCAGAATGTTGACTGGTTGTGACTGGGACACTGTTAGGACAAATTAGCATATTACCTCTTTATATATATAGATTTTATGTTTTTTGAAAAGCCATATATTTTGCGTTGCAGATTTATATGTTAAATTTTATGTGTATGGATATGGTAATCTTAATATTATGCATTATTTCTTTTTTTCCATATACTATCTTAAATACAGAGATGGGCAAAGAAGGTTAAATTACTATCCATCATTAACTTAAAGATAAATCATAGGTAAGGATACAAAATAATAACAGTAATAAAACAAATGATAAAATAAATAATGCATTCATTAATAAATAAGTAATGATACACAAACTCTGTGTTACATGTACTCACAACTGTAAACTTTTTGGCCCCATCCTATATTAAGTATTTTCCTAATTAATCTTCAATGACTACCATTACATGTCATGTAGGAAGTTTTCTTTCATGTTGTTACTACACTCCTTATTCTCATTTCTAAAAATTACAAGTTAACCATTTTATTATCTTACTATATGAATGAGGTTTCTCTCATATTCTTAATGAGAAACCAAAGATCTTTACTGCACAGTTACGACAAATCTGATCCTTGAATTCGTTCTGTGTGAGAGCTTCAGATTATGTATGGTAGTTATTTTCCCCACTCCATCACCGTTAGATATGTATTAAAATTCACCTCTTGGAATACATAGTGTGCACTTTCTTATGCATCTGGTTCTGAAGTTCTCAATTACCAGCCTTCTTTGAGTCAATATTTACTAATGAAACTATAAGCTATTTTTCAAAGCACACTGGGACCCATTTATCTCATATAAAATTACCATCTTTTTCTGACTCATATTTTATCAAAATGTCTATATCTCTGCGTAATCTGGTACACAGGAACCTAATAAGCATTTTACTCAGTAACGATGCAAATGAATGAATGAAAGAAGCCTCTAGATTTATGTGATTGCTGTTGTTCCTATACAATATTAGTTTATTAAATTAAAATTTACATTTTAAAATATGGGACACTTATTTCCACATCTATTTTGTTTTGAGTGGGGTTTTAGGGATAGGTTTTTCCTCCACAAAATGATATAAAGGTCAAATGGAATTTTTCATTATGTCTGCTGTCATCTCATCTACAAATCTAAAAATAGTACATTAATAGATTTATGTAGTGTTCCCCTTGGGGTGATTTGATTTTAACAGAAGGATATGGTATATATAAACCATAGTAGAAATTTCCCTAGAGAGACTTTAAAACTGACCTTTTATGAAAATAATTTAAAATACTACATTATGATCTTACTGGTACAGTTCCTTATGATTCCCAAATAATGTTAATGTATATTTGTAGGCTTAATAATTGTCTGACAGAGGAAATATGTGAATGATGGTAATCAGTTAAAAATATGAGATTTACCAATATACTTCAATGTTCCAAAATTGTTCATATCAATGGTAGCAACATTGGGACAATTTGACAGCCATTTCAGAGGACTGTTTTGAACAAATTTACTCTATTTGGATGACAAATTTTTGTACAGCTTTTAAAGTTCAACTTAGCAATTTATAGTTATGATTTAGATATTGCTTTTTGTCCAAAGAATTTTACCATCTCTTTCCATTCAAGATGACAATGTTATAATTTTAACCCAAGTGCCATTACCACCCAAGTTCACTAGTAAGCAAAAGACAGCTACCACTGTGAGTTAAGTATATTGTGTATCTTTCCAAGAGAGAATTCTGGAGAAGCATGTTGAATAAATAACAAGTCAGCAAAACACTTCTGAGGTTCTCAGCTCATTGGGGAAATCAGCAAAAGGGCTGGCTGCAACTGGAACATATGCTAATCACCCTGGCATCAGTTGCAGTTTCGGCCAAGAGGTAGCTCGGCGTTGCCATTATTAAAACTGCATCAGCCTCGAGTAGTTAGTCACATTTTAGCTCTTAGCTTCAAAAGGCCATGCCAGCAACATAGAGGAGTTTGACTTTAAGGATAATGAGATAACTCAACTCGGAAGGTCTGTTTTATGAGGGTCTTGCCTCCAGTGTAGGAAATAAGATACAGCCTACTTTGATTTCCTTACTCGTATTCAGCAGAAAGCCCATATTTTTACTGGCTACATACATCTTTGTTAATGGGCAGGCACTTTCCCAGTAAAACTAAAAGTTTTACATTTCTAACAAGGTTGATGATTTTCCTGCAGGATAAGGCCACAGAGGAAGTACAAAGTAGCCTGGTAAATTATCTAGAAATTACCCATGATATGATCCTGTACTTTTTACTTTACATTTTATATTGACACAATTGCCCAATCAGAGCTTCCAACATATCCTAACTTTTATATAAAAATAATTACCAAATGCTGATTAGAGAACACTGTGCCCAGTATCAATTCAATATTTGATTAATGAATGGAAAAGGAACATGGTTTTTCCAATATTCTTGCTTACAAAGCATGTGAAGCCACAGTAAACTTTCTTCAAAGTCATGTGTTGACCTCCATAGAAAACCCACTGAAAAAGTACAAGTTATTTCTGAGCCGTGTCCAGCATGGCCAGTGGTGAACCTGAGGAGGGGCAGTAAAGGATTAAAGCAGACAGACAAGAGAATATAGTTAGGACCAGGTGGATCACTGTGACTGGATGAGGAAACAGTGACATAGCCTGTAAGCTGAAGCTTTATTTTATAGTCAGATCACACAAATCAAAACAAGGGCAAAATGTTTACAGTGTTCTTGTGAATTTCCAATCTGCTTTTTTCCTGTTGTTACCATTCTCTGACCTCTATCAAGCTTTGTTTAGGCAGCACTTGCTGCACTCCCTGTAGCCCACATCCCTTAGCTATCTAGGACTGCAGGGTCAGACTATAAAGTCAGCTTATAACCACAGCCTCTTGGCTATAATTGTGCTAGGAGGAGTTCGCCCTCCAAGCTGGGACTTGTATGTAGCTTTGCCACAAGTCAGTCCAAGCCTTGATCCTGTCTGAACGCTATAGCCTCTCTCCACAATTACTTCTGAATGACTCAAGGTTCCATCTTCCTTTTCTTTTGCTCTTGGTAAACCTTGGGCTTTAAACGGAAATGCAAGTAATTCTTAAATCAAAAATATTAAGAAGCATTTTGTTGAGATTTAGTTTTTCATTTTTACCACCTGACAGAATTTTGTCACAGATGAAGAAACATGGTTTAGTGTTGAAGATCTCCCTGATGTCCAGGGATGTGTGCCCAGCGGCTCTGAGAGCCCAGCAGCACATGTAATGTCACAAGGGGGACTAGACAACAGTGACCCCTCCAGGTTGTAAACTAAGCACTAAGGATCTAACTCCACATGGACCAAACAGATCACCACACCACTGCAGAAAAAAGAATGTTCATGCAAAATTACTGTTGCCTGCAATAGTGCTTTGGAGATGTTTGTCCCCATTTCCATAGTAATTTTAAATGTTGTTCTAAATTTACCTGGAAAGAAATGTCTAAGAAAAAAAGTAAACTCTGAGTTTATACTCCAGGAGCTACTCCTTAGAAATGGCTCTTGCCAGCCGCTAGTTCCATTATGTCATGAAGATGAAAGTTGGAAATGCAGAAGTTCCAGAGACTTGTATGCAGATGAATGCAGGTGGCTACAGATGAGTGGTTTATTTCTGTTCAAGGATAAAGATTTCATAACATATATATATTTTTTTTTTTGCCAGAAAAATAAAAGGCTCTAAGTAAGACTGTCAGGGTCTTCATTCTGAGAAATTTTAAAAAAACATATGGTCTTTCTTACAGCATTATGCTTTTCTGTGGTGGAAGCTTTTTCACTGAATATTATGGGCATTATTCTAGTAGAATGGGAGGATAGCTAGGTCACTGAGTTCAATCCAACTACATCCAAAAAGAATATGCCATCTGTACAAAATAAGCAGAGGACATGGTTGGAAACTGGAATTTTCATCTCTTAAACCATGTGTATTGGTATATGTGTATATTGATATACATGTGTGTACAATTAAAATGTAATGTATTTTTAGACTATATAGCATACACAGTTCTACAAAGGTTTTCAAGATGCATTTAAATCTCATTTGCTATGACTTTAAGTATGAAAATGTAATGCAATACTTGTGATACAAGTAGCATTATTGTAAATCAATATGATCCTCAAGTTGAGAAAATGTGAGAGAAAAAGAAAAATTGATAAATGAAGAATTGAGGTTTTTGGAAGATTTCAGTTTATGCCCCAGGGTTTCCATTTGCCCGTGTTATTTTTTACTGTATTAGATGATATATCAGTTGTGAAATTACATCTATAAATATTTAACACAAACCATGATGTAAGGAAAATGTTCCATGAAGGTTTGCACTTTCCATTCTTTTGTTACATTTGTATAAAACTCTACTATGAACTTTCCTAACAACTCAAATTCTAATATACTTCGTTAAGTTTTAAATATTTTTCCTATTATAGTGGATTTTACATATAATAATTTGTATCTTTTTGGGAGTATGTGGAAACTTTTGTTCAGAAAAAGTGTCTCTTCAGTTCTTCTAAGGAAATATATGTTACATATGGTCATTATTGTCATACATGGGATAATTATCACATATAAATACAGAATAGGAGATAATGATATAGCTCTGGATAGATATATTTACATTCTGGAGATAATAACATATATCTATATATATAAAAGCCAAGCGACTGAATGACCAAACAACCAGTCAAATGATCGCTATAATGCACCCTGACCACCAGGGGACAGATGCTCAATGCAGGAGCTGCCCCCTAGTAGTCAATGCACTTGAATCCGTGCACTGGGCCTCTCATTATGACATAAAATGCCACTATCTGCAGAATTTAAATATGAGGCTATTGACAGTATTGAGTCTATTTGGCCAATGGCAAAAAGTTCCACACATTATTTAAATCTTACTGAGTATAACAAAATCCATTATGCAACATTGTTTTGAGAATGCATTTGCAAAGAAGCCAAATTTTATACTCTTCCCCAAGAAGTTATCACTTACAGGATTCTCAAATTTATTTTGATGTTTCATTGACATATACTAGTAAGTGTGTAATTTAAAAATGCATAGTATTTAAAGTCTAAGTTATAATCCCGCTGTCTGAGTGTTTATCTTCTATAACAGAACTCTTATCACCAAGTACTGTAAGTTCCCTTTTAGGCCATGGTCTCCTATAGTGATCTATGTAACCTCTTGGCTTGCCTACATTTTATCTTATATTATATCCCAGCACCTGACACTATATTTAATGCATAGTATATAATACATGTTATTTGGGAATGAATAATAAACTCATGAGTAGCCATACCATATTTTGAATTTCAATGTCCTAATTTTTATGATTGGTATACTATTTTAGGGCAATCTATATATATATAAAAGCCCAGCGACCATTATGGTGGAATGGCCAGAATGATCAGATGCTCAACGCAGGAACTGCCCCCTGGTGGTCAGTGTGCTCCCACAGAGGGAGTGACGCTCAGCCAGAAGCCGGGCTACAGCTGGCGAGCACAAGCAGTGGTGGCAGGAGCTTCTCCCGCCTCTGTGGCAGCGCTAACGAGCAGCAAGGCAAGTGGTAAGGAGGGAGCAGGTGGGCAATAAGGGGCGAGCAGGCAGGTGGTAAGGTGCGAGCAGGCAAGTGGTTAGGAACAAGCAGGCGGGGAGTGGGCCTAAGCAGGTGGACATCTCCCAAACGGTCCCGGACTGCGAGAGGGTGCAGGACAGAGTGAAGGACCCCTGCCCCTCCAGTGCATGAATGTTGTGTACTGGGCCTCTAGTATTTTAAATAATAAAACTGTATAGTATCAAACAGGTATTTGACTTTTTTTCTTTTTGCTTTTAAAAATATGTTAGTATCAACAATCATTTCTTAAGTTCAATATATCCCCATATAGTAAAAAAAAAAAAAATTTCTAACATCAAACATAATCCTGTTTTTAATAATATCGAAATCTTTCAGTGCTAACTGCAAACAATAACCTCCTTAAACCCTAATTGAAGAAAAGAGAATGCTTCATGCTTTATATATTTAATAATAGAGGCCCAATGCATGAAATTCGTGCAAGGGGCTTGGCCCTCACAGCCACAGAGGCTTGCCTCGGCCCTTGCAGCTGTGGCTTTGTCCGGAAGATTGTTCGTCTGTCCAGTCCAATTATAATCTTATGCTTTTACTAGAGGCCTGGTACATGAAATTCGTGCACGGGGGTGTGTGTTCCTCAGCCCAGCCTGCACCCACTTCAATATGGGACCCCTCGAGGGATGTCCGACTGCCCATTTAGGCCCAATCCCACCCACTGGAATAGGGCCTAAATGGGCAGTTGGACATCCCTCTCACAATCTAGGATTGCTGCCTCCCAAGTGCTCGCCTGCCTGCCTTCCTGATTGCCCCTAACCACTTCTGCCTGCCAGCCTTATCACCCCCTAACCAATCCCCTACCAGCCTGATTGATGCTGAACTGCTCCCCTGCCAGCCTGATTGCCCCTAACTTCCCTCCCCTGCAGGCCTGGTCCCCCGCAACTGCCCTTTCCTGCAGTCCTGGTCCCTCCCAACTGTTCTCCCCTGCAGGCCTGGGTGTTCCCCAACTGCCTTTTTCTGCAGGTCTGGTCGCCCCCAACTTTTCTCCTCTACTGGCCTGGTCACCCCTTAACTGCCTCACTTGCAGGCCTGATCACCCCCAACTGCCCTCCCCTGCTGGCCATCTTGTGGCCATCTTGTGTCCACATGGGGGAAGCCATCTTTGACCACATGGGGGCAGCCATCTTGTGTGTTGGCGTGATGGTCAATCTGCACATTACTCTTTTATTAGATAGGATAGAGGCCTTGTGCATAGGTGGGAGTCGGCTGGTTTGCCCTGAAGGGTGTACCAGATTAGAGTGGGGGTTGCCTTGGGGTGTGGGGCGGCCTGGGCGAGGGGCCTGTGGTGGTTTGCAGACCGGCCACGCCCCCCCAGCAACCCAAGTGGAATCCCTGAGATCTGGGATTTATTTATCTTCTATAATTGAAACTTTGTAGCCTTGAGTGGAGGCGTGGGCCCACCAGGGTGTGTTGAAAGCTTGGCTTCCTCCATTGCCGGAGAAACCCAAGCCTCCTGCTTGCTCTGTGTCCGCAGTCATCTTGGTTGGGTTAATTTGCATACTTGCTCCTAATTGGCTGGTGGGCGTGGCTTGTGGGTGTAGCAGAGTGGTTGTTAATTTGCATATTACTCTTTTATTAGATAGGATTATTATAGATTATTTTAAATAAAACTATTATAAAGGAAGAAGCCCTGACATGAGGCAATGAGACACATAAAACCTCAAGGTATAAGAGGCAAGACATATAAAGAAAGATGTGCAATCTAATAACTTGACAGAAAATCTATTCAGTAAAGGAGCAGAGTAATCTAGTCTGGGGAATACAAGGCAGGGACCATGGACTCCTTATCTCACCAAGTATCCATTGATTCCTATCTGAAAATGCTCTTTTACTCAAAATGTCTGTGATATAATCATATCAACAATAAAATGCATCCTAACTGACTGCCCAGGATAAAGAAGAATACTAGGATATTCTTTTGTCCAGGTGGTCTTCTTTCTCTCATTTCCACCCAGCCCTTTCAATAGAGACTGTTAGGCAAGCTTCCCACGAATTTGGAATTCACTGTGATGCACATCTATAATAATAAAAGGGTAATATGTGAATTAGACCAGATGTCTTCCGGACGTCTTTCTAGACATCCTTCCTGACCAAGCCAGGGCTGGAGGGAAGCCAGCCCAGGTCCCGGGTATCTGCCAGCAGTTGGAGGAGGGAAGTAGCCCGGATCCCAGGTGCTGGAGGGAAGCCAGAGCCAGCAGTCTGGGGGAAGAAAGGCCTACTCTTGCATGAATTTTCATGGATTGGGCCTCTAGTAAAACAATAGAAGAATTAGAAGTGGAAAATGGGAATAAAATTTATTCTGTTTTTTGTTAGGATCACCGAACACACAAGACCAAAGTGGTAAGGGATTATAAATTTATTAGGTCATCTGGATCCAGTTAGGCTGAGCCCAAAGTGGCGCCAGCACCCAGAGACGGGAGTCAGAGGTTTTGAAAGCACTCTAGATGGGCTTTTTCTGGGTGGAGAATTCTATGTACAGGTCCAGATTCTGGGAAGGTCTACAGGGCAGAGATAATGGTCCTAGCAAGTGGAATGAGGCCTTAGCAAGGGCAATGTGGTCTAAGCAAAAGGGAATGGAAAGTCCCTTGTGAAGTGGCATAAAGGTCAGTTCCCAGGGGAGGGGTTATCAGTTCAAGTATTTGATCAGACCTAACACTCTATTTATTCGATGCTCCATCTACATCAAGGTGTCAATTTCATTACAGTGCAGGAAATCTTCACTACAAAAAAAGGTGTTTATTTTAAGGAATCAGATGAGAATGCTGGAAATGTAAAAGGACTGATTTTTGTAACTCTGCTTTAGAGATTATGGAAGCAATATGTATTTGATGTGGGCAATTTGAAGAAAAATATAACAATTTTTACAACATCTCAATTTTAATTTAATTGCCAATTTAATTTTAAATGAGTTAACCTTTTAATATTTCCTTTTAACATTTTTTTTATTTTACATTTTTAAGAAGCTCATTTGGGATATATGCCTCTTTCTTATTTAACATATATTAAAAACACTTGCTTTTGATATTTTCTTCATTTACAATTTTTAAAGTTCTGTAATATTCCAGACTCTTGGAAAACACACATTAAAGAGCTCTCTGTTCTCTATAGAATTGATGCTTTGTCAATCATAGCTAACTTTGTAGTATTTGTCATCTTCTTTCACTTCTGGAACACTGAAAATTGATTAATGTCATACAAAACTTGTTAATAATATTTATCAGTGACCACTTCTTTATTTGCTGATCGGTTATACATGAGAAGTTATATATTTATGTGCGTTTTGTGTCATTTTTTTTCTCATTTGGTATATAAAACTATTTTCTCTTTACTCCAAGTCCAGGTTATACAGAAGGAAACAAATATACTTGATAAATAGAGCATATTTATTAAGATAATTGGCTTCAAAATTAGACTTTCAGAGTTTGAATTCTAGCTACATTAGAAAACTGCATGATTTTGATCAAGCTACTCAACATCCTAGGCTTCATTTTTTTCATCTATAAAATAGGAATACCATTAGTATTTATTCCCTAAGCTTGATAGAATGATTTAATAAAATTATATGAATAAATTATCTTAAAACAATTACACACTACTAAGCATTCAATACAATTAGCTATTATTCATAGCATTAGTACTGATATATATGTATATGAAATCCTTAAACTCAAGTCAGATGCTTGGAAGGGGGTCCCAGGAAGGGATTAACCATATAATTTACATACATATGCATATATATGTGTGGTGAAGAATTTATATGCATATAAATATGTATCATGAAGGCCTGGAGAAAGGGAGGGAGGTCAGGAGTAGGGGGTCAATGGGAGAAAATAAAGGGGATATCTGCAACACTTTCAACAGTAAAGATAAAATTTTAAAAAGTAAAAAAAAATTAAATACACAAAGTTCAAACCAGTGAAATCTGAAATACAGTTCTTATAGTTGGCTGGATGATTTTTCTCAAAATAATGAAATATATGTCAAGACACAGACATAAATACTTAATCTTATTCACTATGTAAAAGTGTACTTTTAGGTAAGTTAATATTTTTCCCTATTTTTAATTCTTATTGATTAATCTTTATTGTGTGGTTAATGTGGAAGTAGAAATGGTTTGAAGTAATTATTTTTGTCTTTGGAAATGCTAATATCATGAATAGTTATATTTTATTCTTTTTAAAAATATTTTTTATTGATTTCAGAGAGGAAGGGAGAGAGATGGAAACATCAATGATAAGAGAAAATCATTGATCATCTGTCTCCTGTGTGCCCCAAACTGGCAATCGAGCCTGCAACCCAGGCATATGCTCTGACCAGGATGAAACTGTGACCTCCTTGTTTCATAGGTCAACATTCAAGCACTGAGGCACACTGGCCGGATGTTATTTTTTTTATTCTTAATGTAAGTATTTGTAATAGAAACAAAGGAACAATCTATTAGCCCATGTCTCAGACAACTCACATATCTTCCAGTTTGATTTTATACATACTGAAAATCAGGGGTCCTCAAACTACGGCCCGCGGGCCACATGCAGCCCGCCGAGGATATTTATCTTGCCTGCCAGGTGCCGCTGCCTGTCCTGCTTAGCAGCCGACTCGTCCTGGGCCCGCAGTGCGCATAGGCATTTGTACATAGTTTTTCTTTTAAACTATAGTCCGGCCCTCCAACGGTCTGAGGGACAGTGAACTGGCGGCCTGTTTAAAAAGTTTGAGGACCCCTGTATGGGAATTATATGATGATTATCGTGGTGAAGCAATTGATTCATAAAAGTATAATTTCAGTCTTTCATTGTGTTAAGCCTAATTGAAGATATATTAGCAAGCAAAGATGGGAGGGCAAGAAGATAAAAGAAGAAGGGAGGGAGGAAAGGAGGAGTCTATATCAGGGTAGAGGTGCTATAATTAAGCCAATATGTGGGGTGAGTCTGAGTTCCTTGTCTTGCAAAATCAATGAAGTCACAAAAACAGCAGAACCGAAGTTTATTGAGAGAAGCCAGTCCTGGCAAAGGTGCAGCTGGGGTTCCAGGAACAAGCCAGTGTCCAGAGCTTTCTTTCCATGTTACAGTCAGGTGTTTAAATCCATTAGTCCATGTGTAGAGCCCCATGTGGCCATAAGCCAAGTGGTAGCAGGGGAGCATGTCTCCTGCCATCAACTCAAGCATCTAACACCTTTGGTGGGGGTGGAGGAGAGAAGAGGAAGATGGTGCTTTCTTGTATATATGCTTGTTAGTTCCTGATTGGTCCTTTCAAAGAATTTTGCCTTAGCAACATCCTTGGGATTGGTTTATATGCCTTACTATTTTGTGATTGGTTAGCTGCGAGCTAACTGTCTTAGCAACATTAGTACATTTTAAAGCTCATCTCTCCCATGTGCACCCTTCCTTCCTGCCCAGTTGGGATATCTTAGTAACTAGGCATCATTGGTTCTAGGTTTTACTTCCTCTCCCCCGCTAATGGTCCCCATCCCTGTCTTCCCTCTGTCTCCTCAATAAGAGTTGCTGATATTCTTAAACTAGATGTTATAATGCACCAATTAGCTATTTTACTTCAGGCAAATATTGTAAATTCTTTGTCATTTTTTCCTCTTAAAAAAAAAAAACAACACATACCAATATTCATAGTCATTGAGATATTGTGATTGTGATACTGGAGATATGAGTATGCATTTAAAAAATGATAAAGCATTATAAGAATTTTTATAATCTTAAACATTTCAATGTTTAAATTGAGCATGTTTCATGCTATTTGGATGGTTTCACTAAAGTAAAAAGTAAACTTTAGAAAAAATTATATTAACAGAACTGGCTTAAGGAATCACAGAGGAAAGAAGTCAGTAACTTTCAGGAAAAAATTATTAGAAATGTATATGTCAAAAGACAAATTGAAGAAACATTACATAGGTACCTGTCAGGGCTCTGTCACCTAATTGCATATCTCTGGATATATGACTTAATCACTCTAATCTTCAGCTATCTCTTCTGAAATAGACAGTGACTGGCCCTTTGTATATCAACTATTAATATTTTTCTAGAATAGTCAATCCTTTCCCTAGTGAGAATTTTGAGGGAAAGAGCTTTTAATCATCTCTGCCCATTTGGAATGAACTTTTGTGTGTTAGGCACTTTTATAGGAACTAGAGATAAAGAAAGTTAAAATAGTGCTTTAAGAAAAAGCAGGGTTTGGAAGATATATAAACATCTATACTAATAAAAGGGTAATGTGCTAATTAGAACAGGAGACCTTCCAGACATCCTTCTGAACAAAGCTATGGTGGTGGGGCCCAGGCAGAACCGTTAGGGGAGATCAGGCTGGCAGGGGAGGGCAGTTGAGAGCAATCAGGCTGGTGGGGGGGGGGGCGCAGCTGGGGTTAATCAGGCCAGCAGGCAGAGTGGTTAGGGGTGATCAGGCAGGCAGGCAGATGAGCGGTTAGGAGCCAGTGGTCCCGGATTGTGAGAGGGATGTCCGATTGGAGAGAGTTCAGGCTGGGCTGAGGGAACCACCCCCCGGACACAAATTTTGTGCACTGGGCCACTAGTGTAATTATAAAACTGTATTTAAATGTTAAATGCTATTCTGTTTAATGTGTTACAATAACACTGTATTAATAAGACTGCTTAGGAAAGTTGTAGAAGGCTTCCCAGAGGAAGGGGCACTCAGGTTTGGATTTGAATAATGAGCCAAAATGACACCATTCTTCTTTTAATTCTCCATTCAATCATAAGAAGATTATAATTACAAAAGATAAACCTAGATGAAGCTGGTTTACATTGCCTTAACACAAATATAGGGTTGAAATACACAGAGATGAAAGATTTAAAAGTTTGCAAGTATAACTTTCAAAAGGTGAACCTTGTGCTCAATAGGGCTTTTTTTAAAAAAAAAAAAAAGAATAAAAACATTTTGGTATGATGTAATTTTTATAAAACCCACAGGTATTCAGATGGTCATCTTTATAGATTATCAACTATAGCCATAATTTAAATCCAAAGCTTTAAAGTGGAAATAGATTGAGGTAAAATATGAGCAGCAAGCAAAGGGAAAGAAGAGTAATTTGTTAAAGTGTTTGCTTTTGCAACATATATTTTTCAAGTGCTTGTATACTCACATTCAAAATATCTCAGGGATCTAAAGTCAGAGCTCACATTTCCATTATAAAACAAACACACTTGACTCAGTGTCAACCCTTATTAGGGAGATGCTATTTTCTCAGGTCAGGGAAATACATTTTAGGGCAGTGGCTTATAAATGTTCCTTCTTGGACCCCTGAGTAATGATAAAAGCCATCCTCACGGTTTGTCTCCTAGTCACTTTTCCACATTATTGAAAGGTAAAATATAGCTGCTTCTGAGACTCTATGACTTGGGAACCACTGAATATCAAATGATATGTTTTCATCATTCTCAATTGGAAAAGAAAAATCTGCTATCCAGCACGATCCCAGGAGTGGAATGTTCCAGTTAATCAGGCAGTCATATGCTCTACTTCTTTCTTCACTCCTGAAATCAATCTCTCAGAATCCCCACCCCTTCCACAGATGCCCCTAGCCTGCATTTCCAGATGCCCATTGGTTAACATCAGAAATCTAGTGTTGTGTCATCCTGTATATTCATTCACTGGCTCAGTGACCAGGCTGCGATTTTTAAATTTCTTTATTTGAAAAATGAGGATAGAAATGATATCTCTCTCTCTCATCAGATCAAGGTATTATGGACATTAGAAGGAGGCATAAAGTTTATGCCTCCTTCTAATATTATTAATCCCAGAAATTACCAATATACTGACCTCTTTCATGATGGAATAGTTTTCCCTCACATTAAATTCTAATCAAATGGAAGTTTACAATGTTTGCTTTTTGTTGCTGGCTTCTTTCACTAGATATTATGACTGTGACACTCATCTGAGTATACAATACACTTTTCTTTAACCCAATCTAATGTTGATAGACATAAGGTATATTTCTAGTATTGGACTACTATGAATAATACCACTACATATACTATTTTACATGTTTCTTGGTGTATTTTGATTTCATATATAACTAATGAAGCAATTACTGAGGGGCAGAGCTGGTTTATGCTCAGCTTTTGTCAATTCTGAATGATAGTAGTACATACTAGTAGCTGATAAACTACTTTATATTTCTACTAACAGTGTCTGAAAGGCTTAGAAGCACTTTTTCCACTCAAATTTATAACTATATCTCATCATGGTTTCAATTTACATTTCTCTAATAAACTTACTTTTAAATATCTTTTTGAAGAAAGACTTCTTTTGCCAGTTTTTGAGGTTAATTCATTTCTTTATTCATTCTTATTTCTATATTTATTCTACAGGAGTCCTTTACCTGATATATGCATTTCAATATCTTCTCCCATTATTGAACTGGCCCATTTGCTCACTTACTGGTGTGTTCTGATGAAGGGCTATGCCCTTCAAGTTATAAAGTTTGATTTTATGTGTTTTTTTCTTTTTATTGTCTAAAGTTTTACATAAGTTTTTTCTTATTTATTTTTAAAATATATTTTATTGATTTTTTACAGAGAGGAAGGGAGAAGGATAGAGAGTTAGAAACATTGATGGGAGAGAAACATCAATCAGCTGCCTCTTGCACACCTCCTACTTGGGATGTGCCCACAACCAAGGTACATGCCCTTGACTGGAATTGAACCTGGGACCATTCAGTCCGCAGTCCGATGTTCTATCCACTGAGCCAAACCAGTTAGAGCAGTTTTTCCTTTTTTATTAGTGCTTTCCGAGTCCTGTGGAGGAGGTATTACACACATGACTCTTCAACGTATGAAAGATGTGCTCTTATGGTACAATTAAGAAACTGTTTAATCTCTTCCACTTATGTCTACAATCCACGTGGAATTTGTCTGTGTGCTGTATTTGATTTTCTGTATAGATATCCAATTAATCTACTTAAGTAAAGTTGGTAGTTTCCCTTCCTTAATTGTTTACATTAATGAGTCTTCTTTTACCAGGGTTTTATTTGAGGAAGGGTTCTTGATAACAGTTTAATTCTTTAAATAGATATGGGATTTTTCAGATTTTTGTACTTATTCTTCTAT
The DNA here is from genome assembly GCA_026230045.1 of Corynorhinus townsendii. NCBI lineage: Eukaryota > Metazoa > Chordata > Mammalia > Chiroptera > Vespertilionidae > Corynorhinus > Corynorhinus townsendii. The sequence continues at coordinate 65,073,029 of JAPDVU010000008.1, read as the reverse complement.
TAGTTTTCATCTTATAGTTTTCTGGTATAATTTTTTTGTTTATCTAAGTTACTTTCCTTGTTGACAGGAAGTTATTCACTCCATCCTCTTGGTATGCCTTTAACTGTATATGGTGATATGCCTTTTTATATTTCATATGCGAGTATTTCTGTATACCAGTTTGATTAGTCTTTCTAAAAACATATCATTTCTTTTCATATTTGTTATCAAAAAAAAAAAAACAACCTAAAAGCCTTTAATATGTTTTTATTTAAAAGAAACTAAAAGCTTTAAATATATTTTTTTACTGATTTCACAGAGGAAGATGGAGGAAGAGAGAGACAGAAACTTTAATATTGAGAGAGAATCATTGATCGGTTGCCTGTCACAGGGCCCCCACTGGATATTGAGCCTGCAACCCAGGCATGTGTCCTGACCAGGAATCAAACAATGTCCTCCTTGATGCTCAATCATTGAGCCACTCCAGCCGGGCAAAAGCTTTTAGTTTTTAACTTTCTCTATTTTATTCTGATTTGTCTTAAGTATACAATTATTTTTAGCATTATCTATAATGCATAAAATTCCTTCCCGTATACAAGCTTCCTCGTCACAAGTTTTGAGGATTCCTGGTGCATGGATTCCTGCATTGGTGGGGCCTTAGGCCTGGCCTGCACCCTCTCATAATCCAGGACCCCTCAGGGGATGTCAGCGAGCCAGTTTAGGCCAATCCCCGCAGGCCAGGCCGAGAGACCCCACTGGTGCACGAATCCATGCATCTGGCCTCCAGGATACATGGTTAATCTCTTCCTACCCTCCCCTCTCCCTGCTTCCCTCTGAGATTCATCAGTCTGTTCCATGTTTCCATGCTTGTGCGTTGCGCATCTGCCCCTTGGTGGTCAGTGTGTGTCATAGCTACTGGATGGCCAGTTGGCCAGTCAGCCAGTGGGCCAGTCATCTCAGCTTTTATATATATAGATCTATGATTTTATTTTTTGACCCTCTAATTCAGAAAAGGTATATTACTTAATTTCCAAATATGCTGGGGTTTTCCAGTTATCTTATTAGTGATACTCTACTTAATTCTACTCTAGTCATATTACATATTCAGTATCAGTTTGAAACACTAAAATTACTTGAGCCAAATTTTGGTAATTTTTCCTTAATCACTTTTTAAAAATGCACACTCTACAGTTGTTGGGTGCTATTTTCCATATGTTGTTAATTGTATGGTTCAAGTTTTTTATATTTGAAAGGATAGTTTTCTATACTTATTACTAAGAATAGTTTGTTAAAATTTTCTAGTGTAGTTTTGAATTTTATCTATTTATTGATTTGTTTTTTACTTTATATATTTTAATGCTATATGATGATACATGTAAGTCATAATTGTTTTATCTTCATTTTACATTGACCCTTTTTTTATAACTATGTTTCACTTTTATCTTCAATAATATTTACCATCCCAGAGTTTATATCTTCTTGCTCCAACATAGTTATACCAGTTTCCTTTTAAATGGTGTTCCTATTGTATATTTTTCTTAGTTCTTCTATAACATTTGGTGAGCTAGTATTTAAGAAGTGAATTTTGCATAAAGCATATATTTGCTTTTTAAAATCTGGCTTATAGTCTTTGACTCATAATTAAAGCATTTAGTCTTTAATTTAAATGTAATAATTTATATAATTGGTTTTAATTTTTTTTCAAATTTGGTTTCATCAGTCCTTTAGTTTCTGACTTTCACTGTTTCAGCTGAACAACCATCTACACAACACTTTTGTATATACATTTAAAAGTAGTGCTCTTATTTGTTTTTCTGATTATTAGAAGACACAACTTTTTTATTCAAATATTTATGTATGTATATATTAATTGATTCTCTAATGGTGGCAATAAAGATGGTAAGGAACGTGTTGATGTCTTCAGTTAAAAACAAAACTACTCTTGGATTTGGTAGATTGGAGGGTATGAGTGGTCTACGTTAGTACACATTTCAGAGGAACTCAGGTTTTTAGAAAAGTGACAGAAAGACTAGTGTGTAATTGTAAGAAGCAGCAAGCCCACCTACCTCAGTGTAGTCCAGTGGTTCTCAACCTTTCTAATGCCACAACCCTTTAATACAGTTCCTCATGTTGTGGTGACCCCCAACCATAAAATTATTTCCATTGCTACTTTATAACTGTAATTTTGCTACTGTTAATGAACCGTAATGTAAATATCTGTGTTTTCCGATGGTCTTAGGCTCTACAGCAGTGGTTCTCAACCTGTGAACCACTGGTAGTCTTTGCATTTACTGGTATGCAATGAAAATTTAACAGCTGCTCACTTTGAAGCAGGAATTTTGGGGGAACATAGGCAGGCTTAGGGATTTTTAGAATTGGGGTTCATGGAAAAAACACAGGGCCACAGACTTGGAGAAAGTATATTTCCATAACACAAGGAAGCCAGGTGCAATTACATTTCCCTTAGAAAAGGGAGCAGCAACAGGTATGTTTCCATAAGACAAGGGAACTGGAAGTAGCAAAGAAAGGTCTAAATTTACAAAATAAAGAGAAGGTTGCCCAAAGGGAATAGGAAAACAATAAGGAAGGAGAGGGGAGAACCTCACCTGTGTCATGTGAGGTTCAACCTTTGAGCTCAGGAGTTACTATAGTAACCAACTTAAGGGGAATAGTGACCAATCAGAGGTGATATTAGGCACCAGGATCTGCAGCCTATATAAGCCTTAGGGAAAGGAACCCAGTGGGACTCTTCCCCCTCCCTACATGGGAGTTTGTACTTGTTCTTCAATAAATCTCCATTGTTGCTATACCACGGTCTGTCTGTGGATTCATTCTTCAATTCTGGTGGACAAAGAATCCGGGTTCCAGTCCAAAAATTTGGTATCAACTTGATGGGGACACAGTTAAGTCAGAATGAAGAGAATTTGTAAAGTTTTAATTAGAATAAAACTACATATTATTTAAAATGAGCAAAACTTAAGGTTATAGTGGATTTTGCTTAACAGCATGAGTGTTCATCATTACTTTGGAGGCTTTTCCTGCTGGTAGAAAGCATCATGAACTATTAGGAAAACCTAATAATTCAATTAATGACACATGTTAGGGACTAGTCTCTTGGGCAGATTTTTGGGTGAGGTGGGCATAATTGATGCAGAGTGTTCAAACTATATATATATAGACTTGCCATATTTAACTCATAAAAATACTGGATATTCAATTACATTTGCATTTCATATAAACAACAAATATTTTTTTTTAGTATAAATGGATCCCAAATATTGGGACATATTTAAACTAAACATTATTTCTTGTTTATACCACTTTGGTGTTAGCTGGGCATCCTGTCTTTTATCTAGCAGACTATCTACTCACATACATGTCTCCAGGCCCCTATGATTAATTTTGGGCCAGGGAAAATGATCTTAGAAACTATCACAATGTAAAACTGTGAGGTATTACATGAACACAGGACAATTAAAAAATGTAATTATTTCATAAGTGACTGCTATGTAAATCTAGAGATCCAGCCTTCAATGATAACAGTGATTTCTAAATGGTTCTGAAACAGGAACTTTTTGGGGGGTGAAAAAGACCAGTTTAGGAAATTTTAGAAATTAAGGGGACCATGGAGGAAGCACAGGGCTTCAAAGTAGCAGAAGGTATATTTCCATAGAATATGGGAAGCTGAAAAGCTGCAACAGGCACATTTCCATAGAACCAGGGAGCTGGGAACAGCAAAAGGTCTATATTTACAAAATAAAGAGAAGGAAGCCCTTCATCCAGAAGGAGAGGAAGAAAGCCCAAAGGGAATAGAAAAACAATAAGGAAGGAGGGACATGTGAGGTTTGACCTTTGAGCCCAGGAGTTACTATAGTAACCAGTCTAAGGGAATAGTGACCAATCAGAGGGGATATAAGGCACCAGGATCTGCAGCCTTTATAAGCCATAGGGAAAAGGAACCCAGTGGGACCCTTTCCCCCTCCCCACGTGGGAGTGCATTCTGTGGGACTTGTAAGGTTTGCGACACAGGAGACAAAACACAGAGAGTCCAGGCGATTAGAAAGGGGGCGTTTTAATCTTGTGCTCCCGGGCGAAATTCGCTGGTCCGAGGGTGGGCCAGGGAAGTTCGCGCCAAAAAGGGGCGCAGGCACTTCTTTTATACAGCTGTTTAGTGAGGGGAGGGCGGAGGGCATGAGAGATGTGGAATTCCGCCTTGGGCCAGGGGTCTAGGAAGGCACCAGTTATCTTGTTATGCCCAGTGTTCAGGATCCCCAAAAACCCACCAGGAAGGAGCCGAGCCCGATGCAAGAGCAAGAGAACCTTTATTCATGCTAGCACGAGCTCCCGTCTCCAGCAATCACCTGTGCAGTGGCAGGAGAGAGAGAGAGAGAGAGCTTTGGGAGAACAAAGGCTTTATAGGGGGTCCAAAGCAGTGGGCAGGGGGAACATTCCTGGCTCCCATCGATTGGTCAGGGGGCAGGATCAGGAGTCTGGTTACGCAGGGGTACTGTGCAGTTTGCCTAATTTGGACTGAGTCCACTTCTCTGCCTATTGGCAGGTTTGTGAAAATGTTGCATGCTTGCTGTTTACAGGGAAGGGCAGCAGGAAGAGTTGCAGAATGGCTGGTACAGAACAAAAGAAACATTATAAAAGTAACAAAAAGAACTCCATGGGGCCACCTAGTTTTAGCTCTATCATTCCCCCCTTGTCATGAGACTTACGGGCCCAATCATGGGTCGGTTTGCATTTCGACCTTGCCTTCTGTTGCAAGAGGCCTGTACTGGGCGCGCAGGACCACTTTTAAGCACATTAACCACATCTTGTTTTTGCAGAGCAAGTAACCCAAGACAAAACAGTTTTTCCTAAACAATGTTAGGATCATGCCATTGATGACCATGTTATTTACAGGATCATCCTGTTCTTCAGAAAGCTGACAGTGTTCTATGAATGAAGGCCTACGTGCTGGGAAGGGGCCATGAGACCGTATCTCAAGACCTGGCCTGGTGTCAGCACTGACAACTCTATCTAGGGCATAGTCCACGGTCTCTGGAATGGGCAAAAATTCCCACTCTCCAACAATCTCTGCCACCATCTACCTTGCATATGCATGCATAGGCTCTGGACTTCCCCCCTGCCTGACCTAACAGGACTCTTTCCCTCTCCCCATGTGGGAGTCTGTACTTGTTCTTTAATAATAAATCTCCACCTTTGCTATACCACTTTCTGTCCGTGGATTCATTCTTCGATTCCGGCAAAGAATCCAGGTTCCAGTCCAAAAATTCCATTTCAGTTCCATTGCTTTTTGTTTTCCTGAAAAAAGACTTTATTTCTCCTTTACTTTTGAAGTGGGGCATTTTTTCACTTAGCACTTTAAATATTGTATTCTATTCTCATCATTCTTGGATTTTTTTTTTTTTTAATGAACGGATTGCTATAAATTGTATTGCTTGTTATGCTATAATTAAGGTGTCCTTTTTCTCTACCTATCCCCCCAAATAGACCAATTCTTTCAGGATTTACTCAGTGTATTTAGTTTAATGCACTTTGAATGTGGTGAACCTGTGTGCACAATTACAAATATTTATCCTACTTGGTCTCTCTGAGCTTTCTGGATCTGTTATTAATGTTGGAAAAATTTTAACCATTATTTCAAATATTTTTTTCATTTTCTCTTCTTCTGAGATTCCAATTATGTGTATGTTATATCTTTTGAAATTGTCCCACAGTTCTTGGATTTTCCGATCCCCCCCCCCACCCCCCGTTCTTTTTTATCCTTGTATTTCAGTTTGGATAGTTTCTATAGGCATCTTTAAGCTCACTGATGCTTTCCTTAGCCATGTCCAGCTGATTGATGAGCATATAAAACACATTCTTCATTTCTGTCAGTGTTGTGTGTCCCAATTATGCCTCAATTAATTAACTCTCTGTCTAGACTTAGTGGGACAAACACAGGTGACCAGGAGTTAGCAATAACAGCCTATACCCTGGTATTTCAATGTCTAGACAGCTGAGCTGAACCGGAACACATGGCACACAAGACAGAATTAGTATGCAATCACACAGGGCTTATTTTCCTATTCCTAGTAGGTCCTAGGCTCTGGCAAAGGCCACCCGGCGATGCACACTGAAGGACAGACGACGAAGACAGAGACAGGCAGGCGGCCGCAGCTGGTTCAGGCTCACACAGCAGAGTGATCAGGGGCTTGTCTCTTGTCCTCCTCTTATCGGGCAGGAGACTTGGACTGAAGAAAGTCCTATGCTTATATAGACCTAAGTAAACAACTTGTGTCCTTATCAGTGTGGGCCAGAAGGTGTGCCTTATGCTAAGAGCAGGACATTTACACTTTAAGGGCTTAGGGTGTTAACATCAAGATAGTTGGGTGTTCACCAATTTGAAAGTTACAGAGTATTGGGGTCTCCACACAGCAAACATTTCACACAATAATTATTTCCTACATTAGAGGGGTTTTTGTATGACCATAACATTATTATAACATTGTGGTTTTTAATTTCTAAAATTTTTTAAGTTCTTTGTTAGAAATTCCATCTCTGATGACATTACATATTAGCTTTTGCATGTGGTCTACTTTTTTCACAACAGCCTTAATATTTTCATCACAGTTATTTTACATGCTGTCTTATGACTCTAACATTTATGTCATATGTGAGTCTGGTTCTTTTGTTCACTTTCTCTCTACAGCATGTGTTTTGTTTTATTTTTACCTTTTACATTTCTTTGTATTTTTTTTTCTTTTTTTCTTCTAAAAGCTATCTATAATATACCAGGTAGGAGAGATTAGCTAAAAGGCCTCTAGTGTGAGGATAATTGACGTCATTTAAGAATAAATTGCTAGAAGTTGGGCTACAAGTTGGCTGTAATTGTAGGTTTAATGCCCTTGTTTTTGCCTCTCCTGTTGTCTTTGTACTTCCCTAATAATTCTTTTTCAAATGGAGGGCATGCTTTGTAGCTCCTTCAGTTCTAATCCACTATTATTCTGGAGCCCTATTGATGTGGCTGTAAGGCATTGGCAGGGTGGTGAGCTCTTATAATCTTATGATTAGATTAAATTCTTTTGGTGGGTCTTTGTGCTTGTCATATAGTGACCACTTCACAAGTGTTTCTTATTTTCTCACCCTTTCTAACAATCTGCAGAAAGATCTGGCATAGCTGTAATTGGGTAAGTTACAGCTTTCCTCCAGGTGAGATAAGGCTCTCCTGAAGTCCATCACGTGGAGAGTAAGCATTTATAAATGGTGAATCCTCTGGAGGTATTTTAAGATGGTCACTTTGACTCTCAGCTTGCGGGGATGTGTTTTGACTCTTCCCTGTGAGAACTTGGGGGGATTCCTGCAGGTAAAACCCATGAAAGTGTGCCTCCCCCATATGACTGCAAACCCCAGGATTTCATTCTCCTGCTGATTTATATTCAGGGTCCAGCAATTCAAGTGTTTACCAGTTAACTACTCCACGGGCTTTTACTCCAGGTAAACAGATCTCCATTGTGCCTCCTCGTATAAACCTATTTCTCCAACATTTAGGATGACAGCTTGCCCTGCAAACTAGTTTCTCTGGTGAATTGACGAAAAGTTGTTGCTTTTCATTTTGCTCAGTTGTTTTCTTATGGAAAGAGTGGGAATGAGTACCAAGCTCTTTAGATTATCAGAGTTGCAATTGCCTTTTGAAACCAAATGTGATTTTTCTCTTGTCATAACTTCCGATGTGGAGTCTTTTGGCTATTTTAACTTTCTTGTAAATAGTAGGACAAAGGAATGCTTTAAATATGTTGGTTGTTCTTATATGTGCATTAAACAATGGAAATGACCATTTTAATAGATTAATGGAGGTTTCCTCTCAGAGGTCAATTTTTAAAATATATTTTATTTAAATAATTTTTATTATTTTAAAATAATTGCTGTATTTTATACATTATCTATAACAATTGGGTAGATGTTTGTAATAGCAAGTAGTATTATTTGTAAAATGAGGCTACAGAAAGGGTGCATGTTGCCATGATAAGCACAGAAATGCCGAGCAGAACAGATAACTAGGATGCTGAGGTTCTCAATATCACTTTCATAATGTCTATGGCAATGAACAATATTGTAGTTTTAGACAATATTATACTGTAAACATAAGGTATTGGAAGGTTGTCTTGGACTAAGTCCTTGAGGTATGTGCGTACGTATTTTGTAGGCCCTGATACACACTTTTGCTTTGGCTGCTTTTGGAAGTAGCATCTTATCTGAATTCAGTTATCTGAAATGAGAAAAGGCATAGTCACAGGTTCCATAAAAGCTGTGACCTGGTTCCCTGAAAGCAGCTGGACTGGTCGGGAGAACCTGAGCTTTTATTCAAACTGGCCCAGGTTTGCATCCCAACTGCGTTACCAGCCCATTTAAAAAGTCACATCTCTGGATCAATTTATCTTTCCTCCAAGTTAGGCTGGTGGATTCCTTCCTTTTATCATAGCTCCATCCTTTACTCCTTTCCTACTGTGTATGTCCTTTGTACTGCTACAATTATATTCTACAAATAAAACCCTAAGGAATTAAAATCTCCAAATTCATCTTCCATATACATGAAGCATTTCACAGTTTTCCTATTTCATGTACCTCTTCAGACACTTTTTTTGCTCTTTCTTCAATCTTCCTACCTTCAAATATCAGGTGTTTTTGTGGCTATAGTTTTTTCCTCTGTCTGCTCCTGCATACTTGTCTTTCAGAGTTCTACAATTCTCAAATCTTATCCGTGTCTATCATCATTAAGAATTATTTCCAGGCCCTAGCCAGTTTTGTCCAGTGGATAGTGTCAGCCTGTGGACCAAAGGGTCTTGGGTTCGATTCCAGTCAAGGGTACATACCTTGGTTACAGGCTCTTCTCCAGGCCAGGCCCTGGTCAGAGCTCCTGCATTGTGTTTCTCTCACATCGATGCTTCTCTCTGTCTTTCCCTCTCTCTTCCAGTCTCCCTAAAAATCAATGGAAAAATACCCTTGGGTGAGGATTAGCAAAAAAACAAAAAAAGAAAGAAAAAGAATCACTTCCAGGTCACTGTATCATATATCTCTATTTTCATTTTTTAGATCAGGATCTTATGTCTAGACACTGTTATTAAATGCCTACTTCCTTGACTAGTTTTGAATCCATAGAATTCAGAAATTAGACACACACACACATACTCATATTCGTATCACTCATGGTGCTTAGTCTATTGTTTTGTCCTCAGGAAACTCTCAATATATAGTCTGCCCAGGCTAAATTTTGCATTGACCCAAATGTTGTCCATGAAGCATATTGGATTATTCCCAGACCAATATGGATATCCAATATCCATATTGGATATGTCCCACAGCAGATCTCTAAAATTTCATTGGAGGCCAGTTGCTTCACCATTGACTATAAATAAAACAATAACATTTTAATGTATTTGGTCCTTTTAGTCAAAGAGGTTTTGGGCCGGCAATCCATATTTTCTGTTTTCTAATGCTGTTGCTGAGCCTAAGTTGTGCCCAGGGATTTTCAGTTGGAAATCACCAAAATAATATGAGGCCACTCAAGGCTTTCATAAAATGGGAGAAATCTATAATTATACGAAATTATGTATGCCATCAAGTTTCTTTATTAGGACATGACTGATGCTTCAATTACCTGAAGGCTTGCTTTGTTTTTTTCCACATTAAGAAGGCTTGGCTCTTTATAATATTAAATATATTTTCCATGTTTACCTGCCATTCTTCTGAAAGCAATAAAGCTTATAATATTCACATAAGTATGTTAAATCTTGCTTTAAAATATAACAGAATGTATGACAGTCAGTAACTATAATCCTTTGACTGAAGCTGGAATTCAGAAGCATCAATATTGTATATTTGAACTCTCCCCTTACCTTTCCAACATGAAATAAAATTATATATATATATATATATATATATATATATACACACACACATATATATAAATTCATATATTTCCTCTGTTGTTTTTCACTTGTATCCATTTTTAACTATAAAATATGCAAATAAATCAACCCCCTTGAATGACTCAAAATACATTTTATTAAAAGAAAAATATGTATCTTCTTTTGACATTCAAACCATATCATTCACAATCCATTTTCTCTCCAAATCACTCAAAACTCATTCAGCTTTCTTGTCTTACCTCCAAAACCTATAGCACTTATGTGAATGGATACTATCATTCCTTCCCATGTCTTTGGGAGCAATTAGCTATGAATTAACATAAATAGTTACTTGATTTATCTGTTTGTTATTAATCTTTACATCCAAGCTTCTTCTATATTTACTTCAAGAAATATAAATTACATTTTCAAGGAAACTTATAAATAGTTAATGCACTGCCTGATTGGTGTTGCTCAATGGTTGAGCATTGACCCATGAACCAAGAGGTCACTGGATTGACTCAGGTCAGGGCACATGCCCAGGTTGCAGGCTCGATCCCCAGTGGGGGTGTGCAGGAGGCAGCCAATCAATGTTTCTTTCTTGTCAATGTTTCTATCTCTGTATCCCTTTCCCTTCCTCTCTTTCTAAAATAAATAAATAAATAAATAAATATTAAAAATAGTTAATGCCTTGTCAGAAGGGTAGCGAACTTTAGGAGAAATTATTTATATTACAGATTATGAAATGTATATGTGGCTTCTCCAAAATGAATAGAAAGAAAAGGAAATGTATATTGTGGAAGTGTCAGCCTTGTGAGAAGACATGAACAGGGTCCACAGAGCTGGTGAGGAGAGAAAAGGAGAGGTATTACTAATATACATTCATCCAGTGCAAAATGTTGGCTGTGGAAGGGCCAAAATTAATCACAGCCCGTGAGGTATCATCCAGAGTCAAAATTAGTTTTCAATATTAGTTTGCTATATCTTAAATATATTATTTTAAGCTACTTACAGATTCCCTCTTTTTGATACATGCTGACATGATTGTATTCCAGCAATAAGCTGTAATATTGTCCAAAAGAGAATACCTAAAAGAGAAAAATTGTTTGTACTAGTTATCATAATAATAAAATATTAGTGCTGATTAATCTTTATACTTAGCAAGAGCATTCCTACAGATATGATTTGATTATTATGTCTTACTTCAAGTATGTTCATATAATTTGAATTTTTAAAAGTAATTAGGAACAGAATTATCCCCTTGTAATACATGCCTGATTATTTCAAACTCTCAACTGCCTATCCGGGATCAAAATGAATATCTGGGAAAAATAATCAAAATGAATAACTTGAACCGGGAATGCCAAAAGGGCACACCCAGGGCTTCATGGTCTCTTGGGTCAGGTACTCTTGGACTCAGATGGGAGCTAAGGTACCCCTGATACCGAGGAAGGTTTAGAGGGAGAAGAATGCCTGAGAGCATTCACCTGTAGAGTCCTGTGAATTCCAAAAGGAGGGACAGCTCATTCAGTCCAGGGGTAGAGTCTGCCTAAATAGAAAGAATCTGACTGACGTGTGATTGATCCTACTTCCTGTGTTTGGGAAAGGGGTGACACATGTACTGAGGAGATCAGGGAGCACCAAGCTCCTCAATACCTTTAGGAGAGAAATAAATATACATACAACACACTAAATATAGATACAATACACCCATGTATGTATGCATGCACACAACTCAGTAATCTAAGGGAAGAGGTACAAACTGTGTATCACAAAGTGATGTCTAGTAAAGAAAAACTGCTAGATTGTCAAATGGGAAGTCAATAAAAATGTTTTTTTTTTTTAAATAAAGCAAAAATAAGTTCTAGAAATAGTAGAAATGAAATTAGAATTAAAAAATATATCTAATGAACAAAATAGAATCAGAGACACAAAATGGAACCATGCAACAGGCCAATGAATCCTAGAGGGAATGGACAGGGGGCGGGGGGAGTATGAGGGGAGAGTGGGAAGAGACTAATCAAAGAATGTATATGCATATATGCATAACCCATGGACACAGACAATAGTGTTGTGAAGGTGGGGGCAAGATCAGGGTGGAGAGGGTCAAGGTGCGGGGGGGAAGGGGATATTTTTAAAACTGTCAACAATAAAGATGAATTTAAAAATATATATGCATATATATATAGTCGGTAAAATGAGATTACAGGATTGATCCTCCTGAGAACAGAATTAGTGGTTTCAAACATCCAGTAAAATAAATTTCAGAAACTAGAATAAATAATGCATTATAAATTGTTAGAGGAAATATGAGAGATTTGAATGAAAGATTCAAAAGTATAATAATATGAACAATAAATGTTCCAAACAGATGAAAATATGAGGACAATTAAACAATACCATGAGAATTTCTTTCATCTAACACAAAGACCTGAGTTTGTGGATTGAAATTACTTGATAGATCAAGATACTTTTTTTTTTTTTAAGTCTCAGTCCTGGACGCTAGAAAAAATACAAAATATTAGAAATTTTCAAATGAATAACAAGGCTCTGTACCAAGGATAAGTAATCTAACAAGCATCTTACTTCTCACCTGAATTCTTACAGGCTGGAATCACTAGAAAGCTGTGTGCATGCAAAGGAAAGAAACACAATTCATCAATTTTATATCCAATAAGACATCTTAGGTATCTTCTTTTGCATAGGCTGAATAAGTTGGAGGGAAATTGTTAATTGCAGAGTATTAACATCTTCACCTTTACTAAATATTATTGTTCTTTTGGCTTCTCTTTTTCTTAATGATTTGTGTATTTACAGCATTGATGTTAATGCTTTCTGTATCTACTTGGAAAAGTTCTGATTCCCACTTTATAATGTACATTTTTATTTGAGGAGGAAAATTAATGTTAAACACATCCATTTTTTGTATGTCTATAGTGATAGTGTACGCCTTTACATTTCTAAAAAATATGTATTTTCTTCTCGGCACTTAGAAGATATTTTCTTCTGACTTTTCTTGGTACTGTTCTGAAGTTACTTTAAGTCTTAATCTTGTTTCTTTGTAAGCAATCTTTCATTCTTTTGATTACATCTAATACTCTTTCTTTATATTTTTATGGTCTGACATTATGATGCTTAGGCATGGACTTCTTTTTGTTGGAGTTCTACCAAATCAGAAAAATCTCAAGTTAGTTGAGGCAGGAGAAACTTAAGGTTTGCTGGATAATGTAATCAGCATGTATTTAACACTAAATGCAGGTGAGGAAAGACCCAAATTAGTACTTCCTAGAAGATTCATGTTACCTCCAAGAACTGAGGTATGTGCATAAAATAAAATTCTAATTTGTCATTTTTTCTCTTGAGGACTGATTTTAATCTACCCTTGTAGTGATGGTAAACATATTTGTGGTTCCTAGCTTTATCCTAGACTCCCAATTTCCTTCCTATCTTTTGTGATCTATCATTTCACTCCTTTAACTTTTGGGCTGCTGAAAAGCACTCCTTTACATTACAGAAATACTATATAGATAATAATAAATATATAAACATATTTGTAATATATGTTTGCTAGCACTACCAGTGTAATATCCTATTATTGTCCCCCTTATCAATTGTTAACCCTAGGGAATGTTTCTTACTTTTTTACCAAAATCATGTTAGAAAGACAGTTTCTTAGATTTTATTAGACATTTTTGTTTTGTAGTATAGTTCATAGTATTGCATATTAGTGCAATAGAATAATTGCACTAATAGAATAATTAGGACATAGAATAATCTGCATTGTCTATTAGTGCAATAGAATAATTGCACTAATAGAATAATTAGGACATAGAATAATCTGCATTGTATTAATAATTTATATCTTACACTTTATTTTTTACTATGATAATTGTAGATTCACATGCATTCTAATATGAAGAGTTCTGAAACACCCAATTTCCACAAATGGTAACAATTTGAAAAATGATAAAGTAGTGTCAGAACTAGGATATTGACATTAATATAAGCCACCATCAATGTTTCAATTTCCCCAGTTATGTTTATAATGCTTTGTATTGTGAGTGCGTTTAAGTATACGCATTTTATTGCTTGTATAGGTTTGTGTATTCACTATTAAAGTCAACATATAGAACAGTTCTATCACTACAAACATTTTTGATGATGCCCTTTTATAAATATACTTGCCTTTCCTACTTCTCCACTTTCCTCTTATGCACCCTTCTCTAACATTTGGCAATCCCTATGTGTCCTCAATTTCTAAATATAGCTTATCTTTCCACCCTCTTCTCCTGGTCTTACATTGTGCAACAGTTTATAATTTAAAAAAGAATGTTTGTTGAGGTTCAATTTATCAATTATTTCTTTTATGAATTGTGTTTTTGTGTCAAGTCTAATAAACTTTTACTAGTCCTAGATCTAAAAGTATTTCTCCTGTTTTATTCTAAAAAATATCATACTTTTGTATTTTATATTTAATTTATGATCCATATGAGTTAATTTTTATATAAGGTGTGAGGCTTATAAGGATCAAGGCTTAATTTTTGCCCAGGCATTTTCCTTTTTTCTAGCACCATTTGTTAACAAAAATGCCATTTCTCCATTGGATTGCTTCTGCACACTTATAAAAAACCGCTTAAGCATATTTGAGTGCGTCTATTTCTGGGTTCTCTCTTCTGTCCCTTGAATTATGTGTCTGTTCTTCCAACAAAGACATACATTCTCAATTACTGTAATATTTAGTAAGCTTGAACTTAGGGCAGAAGGATTCCTTTTACTTTATTTTTTATTGCCATTTATTATTGTTTTTTAGCTATTCTAAATCCTGTGTCATTTCATAAAAATTTAACATAAGCTCATCTATATCCACAAAAAGCCTTCTGGTACAGTACAGAAATTTTATTACCCCATAGATCAATTTGAGGAGTGTGGACATCTTCATCCAGTCTTCCAATCAATGAATACAATATAACTATTTCTTTATTTTGCTGTTTTATTTCTTTCATTAGTACTTTATAAAATTCAGCATACATGTCTTATATAAATTTCATTAACTATGTATCATATTTTGTTAAGCATTTCTACTTTATAATGATTACAAATTGTATTGTTTTATATTAGTTCTGCATTTTCATTGTTCATATACAGAACTGTAAACAATAATACCTTTTGTGGGTTGATCATGTGTCCTACAGCATTGCTAAATTTATAAGAGGTTTATTTTCTTATAATCTAGATTAAAAGAAAGTCTGTGGACTTTCTCAATAGATCATTATGACATGTACTTACAGGACTGATTTTTTTGTACTTGAAGGACCAATTTTTTTTTTTTTTTTTACCACTATGTACACATTTTCCATGTCATAATGCAGTGGCTAGAATTCCCACAGTCAGGTTGAATGTGAATGGACATTCTGGCCTTGTTGCTGATCTTATGGGAAGCAATCACTTTTTAATCATTTACAGAATGGTGTTAGGTTGGAGGAATTTTTGAAGATATTCTTTATCAAGTTCAGATAATTCCCCTGTATTATGACCATGCCAAGATTTTATTCATGAATGTAGAATTTTGTCAAATGTTTTTTCTGAAACAATTGATATGGTAATGTGATTTTTCCTTTTTAATTTGCTTATATAGTTGATTGCACTGATGATATTCAAATATTGATCCAAACTTGCATCTCTGTAATAAATCTCACATGGTCATGGTGTATAATTTTTATACACTGTTCAGTATTTTTGATTTTGTGTATAAGTTCTATTTGGCAAATTCATGAGATATTTTTAAATATAGTTTTATTTTTTGTAGTGTCTGTCTGATTTTGGAATTATAGTAATTGTGATCTTAAAACATTTATTGAGATGTGTTTTGTTTTTTCCATTTTCTGGAGGAGATTTTATAAAATTGGAGTTCATTCTTCTGAAAATGTTTGGTAGAGTTCTCCAGTGAACCATCTGGTCCTGGAAATTTCTTTTAAGAGTGTTTAATTACAAATCCAATTACTTTAATTGTTATAGGATGATTCTGATTACCTATTTTATCTTGGTTCAGTATCAGTGTTTTGTCTAAGTTGGTGTTACTAGTATTTATTTAGCAATCTAATGTAGTTTATAATACTCATTTATTGTCATTTAATGGCTGTAGGATAAGTGATATTTAATTCCTAATATTGATGAATGTGTCTATTTTTTCAGTTTTATAGAAGTTTATTAATTAAAAAATAATAGCCCACTTTTTGTTTTCTTAATTATTTTCCATTTTTCTATTTTCAGTTTCATTGATCTGTTATCTTTATTTTCTTTTTTTCTGATTGGTTAATTTTGCTTTACTTGTTCTTGTCTTAAGGTAGAAAATGAGATTATTAGAGAAATTTTCTCATTTTTAATGTTACTGATTTCTGGTTTCAATTCTGTGAAGATAAGTTTTTTTAAATGGTTTCAATTATTTTAAATTTGTCGAGTTTCATTTCATGGTTCAGAATTCTTGAGAGTTGTTTCTTGCATGCTGAAAAAAATGTGTACTCAGCTGTTGTTAGGCTGAGAGTTCTACACATGTTATTTAGGTCTTTGCATTTTTTTATATCTACACTCTTGCTTATTTTTGCCTAGTAGGTCAGTCTATTAATTGTTGAGATGGAGGTATTGAATATCACACCTAAAATTGTGGATTGATCTGTTTCTTTATTCAGCTCTGTAAGTCTTTGCTTTATGTATTTTGAGTATTTTTGTTTGGGATGCTTACAGTTATGATTATTAGGTTTTCCTGATAGATTGGCTTTATAAAAATTATTGTGTAAATTCTACTCTTTGTTGTAATATTCTTTGCTCTGATACCTATTTTTAAAGTTATTATATAGAAATTCCTTACTTTGTTGAGTAATGTTTGTACTATAATATTGTTTCAACCTAGTTATGCAATTATATTTGAAGTAAATTTCGTATATAGCACACATAGTAGGTCACTTTTTTTAACCCATTCTGCCTATGTCTGTCTTTTGATTGTTATATTTAGAAAGTAATACTTACAGTATTTAACAATTTAAATTTATGATATTTATTGTTTTTTCCTGGTTCTTATTCCTCTATTTTCCTTTACTTGTCTTCTGTTGGTTACCTGAACATTTTAATTCCATCATTTTTTAAATAGTTTTCTTAATCATTTGGAATAGGTTTTAGGATGGTTGCAGTGGATTTTGTAAAATATATATGACTTATCACCATTAATTGGCATCATAATTTATCATCTTGAGTGAAATGTGGAAATCTTAATTCCATTTAAGTTACTTTCCTTTCCCCATGATTGAATAACACTGTCTTGAATGTCAGCTTGTGTTATAGCTTATATTTCATTCATCAAATGTGATTTCTAAAACTCTGGAGGATAGTTTATTGTTTATAGTCACATTTCTGCTTTTTCCCCATGATATTCTTCCTTTCTGATGTTCTAAGTTTATTTACCCCTTTTTTTTTTCTTAACTCTCTGGGTCAATTTATTTTTCCTTTTCATAAATTACAAAGGGTGCTCTCTTTGTGTTGTATATTCAATGGCTTTTGACAAATGTGTCCACCATGGTAATATCATATAGAATAGGTTAAGGTCCCGAAAGTTCTCAACTCTGTGCCTTCCTCACTCCCGTCCCTTAACCCGTGGCAGCAACTGTTTATTGTCTCCATAGTTTTGCCTTTTCCAGTATGTTATTTTGCATATAACCTTTTCAGATTGGCTTCTTTACTTAGTGATATGCATTTATGGTTCCTCCATGTCTTTTCAGGGCTTGATAGCTCATTTCTCTCAAGTATGGAATAATATCCATTAGCTGAACATACCATAGTTTATTTGTTCATCTAGTGAAGGACATCTTGGTTGTTTCTAAGTTTTGGCAATCTATACTAATAAAAGGATGATGTGCAAATGGCCGGGACATCCTCACATATAATAACCGATCAGCAGGAGGCTGGGTGCACAGCAGGCGTGGGTGGGTGGGGACTTGCCGCATCTGGGACTCGCGTCAGGCCATCACAATCCATACCAGGAGGCCTGGGGCCCAGTGGAGGCCTGGGGCCCAGTGGAGGCCTCCGCGTGCATCTGCTGGGATCCTCAGGCCTCTGCACAGCCCAGCCCAGGGGCAGGCCCTAGCAGAAGCCTCCACATGGCCCAGAGGTGGGGCCTGGCAGAGGCCTCCATACAGTGAGGCCTGGGGGTCCCTTGGCTCTGCGCGGCGAGGCCTGGGGGTTCCTGCAGTTCTGTGCAGCGTGGAGGCGGGACCCCTGGCTCTGGTCTACCTCTTTGGGGCAATCCATCAAGGAGCCCCAGATGGGTTGGCGGGGTTTACCACTTTGAGGCAATGGATCACGGGGCTCCCGCACTGACACAGGCCACAGGCCAGGCTGGGGGACTCCCCCTTCACATGCACAAATTTTGTATACCAGGCCACTAGTTATGAATAAAGGTTTTTTGAACATCCATGTGCAGGTTTTTGTGTCAACATACATTTTCAATTTATGTGAGTAAATACCAAGAGCATGGTTGCTGAATTAGGTGTGAAAAGTATATTTTATTTTGTAAGACGTTGTCAAACTGTATTCCAAAGTGGCTGTACAACTTTGCATTCTTGTCAGCGATGATAGAGTTACTGTTCTTCCTTATGCTCACCAGCATTTGGTGGTGTCAGTCTTTTGGTATAGTCAGATGTAGTATCTCATTGTTATAATTTGCAATTCCCTAATGACATATGATGGTAAACATATTTTTTATTTGGTTTTCTAATTTCTTATATCAATTTTGATACTTTTTTAGTGGTTGCCATAGAATTTGCAACACACATTTAACCTAATTCCAGTCCACTTTTAAATAACACTATACTGCTTCAGATGTGTCTTAGATCCTGACTATCATTCCATTTCACTTATACATATGCATAACAAGCTTACATATAAGTATATATGATCAAATACATGGTTGCTATTATTATTTTGAAAAATATTGGAGCTCAATCAAGAGAAATGTTTTTATTTTACTTGTTTCTTCTTCAGTGTTCTTTCTGCAGATTTAAGTTTCTGACATTTTGTTTTACTTCTCTTTGAAAATCTTAACAAAATGTTTCTTGCAAAGAAGGTCTACTGGCAACATATTTCCTAAATTTGGGAAAGTCTTTATTTCTTTTTCAGTGTTGAAGGATAATTTCACAGGTTACATAATTCTAGGTTGTGTGTTTTTCTCTCAGCATTTTAAGTATTTCACATTATTATTTTAAGGTTTGCGATGACACAGGAGACAAAACACAGAGTCCAGGTAATTAGAAAGGGGGTGGTTTAATCTTTCGCTCCCGGGCGAAATTTGCTGGTCCGAGGGTGGGCCAGGGAAGTTCGCGCCATAAAGGGGCACGGGCACTTCTTTTATACAGCTGTTTAGTGAGGGGAGGTCGGAGGGCATGAGAGGTGTGGAATTCACCTTGGGCCAGGGGTCTAGGAAGGCACCAGTTATCTCTGTCACCATCTACCTTGCAGATGCATGCATAGGCTCTGGACTTCACCCCTGCCTGACCTAACATCCCGGCCTTTTGGTGATAGGGGGTGCCAAAATCATCCTGGCTACTTCCTGCTGACCAGGGGCGAAGAGGGTGGGGGATGTTAAAGGCCAGGGTCAGGCAGAGGCAGGTCAGAGGGCAGCCGAGTGTAGGGGTGGAGCAGGAGCTGGTTTACAGTCACCCAAGACATTTCTGCGATCTGGGAGCAGATGAATTTGAGGAGGCAGGGAGCTAGGGAAAAAAAGACACAGATGAGAATTAGGGGCCCTATCAGGGGTAGGATCCAGGTAGCTAAAGGGCTTTGGAGCCAGCTGAAAAGAGAGTTGTCCTGGGAGTGTCTTGCACGTAATTCTTCACTCAGTTTAGTCAGGATCTGCACGTTCTGTTCCACCACTCCGGACTCGTTGATGTAGTAGCAGCATTCTTCTTGAAGGAAGGTGCAGGTTTCTCCTTTTTCCGCAGTAAGAAGGTCTAGGGCCCGTCGGTTCTGCAGGGCTATTTGGGTTACAGATGTTACTTGCCACTGCAGGGAGGCTAAGGAGGCAGTAGTAGACTCCAAGGCTATCTGGAGTTTGTCATTGAAATCCTGAGCAGAGATTATGCTGTTCCCGAGAGCCTCCCCCCAGCTAGGCCTACCAAGGCAGCGATACTTACCCCCAACATGACAGGGAGGAAGGCGGCCCGGCGGGCCTGGGGTTGGATGAAGGGAGCAACCAGGCAAGCTCCGACTCCCCATACAAGGTTAGTTGGGGAACTACTGTGACCACGAAGCAAGGCCCGGGGTCAGAGGAGTTTATGCAGTTGCTTAAGGTGCCGTTGCACCAAAACAAGGTACCCGGGCTGGACTTGCTGGGACTGGCTGCAGTGTGGTTTTGGGTACAGTTCCAGGTGACCCATCCCACAGTTACCGGGTTGCTGGTCTGGTAGCATATCCGCGGGGGCAAGGTGGGTTCTGGAGTTTCGGGTGCCCAGAGGGGAATGCCAGCCAGGGGAAGCTGACATTCACCGTGTCCTTGGGTTCCTGGAGGAGTCATGAGTGGGACGGCAGCCAGCAAAGGTCTTTGGAGAGAGACACATAGAAAGCAGTGTGAGACATTGGGCAGGGTGCGGGTCTCGTTAAGGAATAGTGGAGTGTGTTGGATAAGTTGGAGCCAAGAAGACAGGACTTCTACCTGGGGGGAATCAGGTAGCTTCCCTTTAAGGGAATGTTCAGCCTGTAGGATGCTATTAGAGACCTGGATTTGGGCCTCCTGGGCCATGACATATTCCCAGGAGATGTAAATGGTCCCTGAAGGGGTCGAGCTCCAACCACTCCCATATAGTTTTCTCATAACGCCCGCAACCCATCGCTGGTCCCAGGGGTCCCGGACCCTGACGTACAAGGTCCCGTCCTTCCAGAAAAAGGGGCCAGACCTGACCTCATTGTAGGCATCATGGATGACACAGGCTGACCACCGGCAACCCCCATAGGTGTTGACGTCTCAGCTACACTTGTCTGGGTTCCGTTGGTCGTAAGCAAAGCAGGCATATGGTCGGCCACTGTTGGACACTGACTGGAAGTCAACAGCAATCAGGATCTCCGCCTGGCATTCGACCAGAGGGCAGTCCTGAGATCCCACCTGCCGGGTGACTTGTGTGCTGTCCTGGTCGTAGGTTTCATGGACCTTGAACCTCCACACATAAGCAGGTGGGGGTGGGTGTAGGTTGCCCAGGGCTGGGAGGAGAAGGAGGAAGGGGAGGGTAGCTAAGGCGGACCTTAGTGGGGCCCAACACCTCACATTTATAGAAGTCATGCTGCTCCGGGGTCCTCTTGAGTCTGGAGAGGTGGTGCCATGTTGGATCGCCAAGTAGTTTGGCCGCAGTGGGGGTTGTGATGATTACTGTGTGAGGTCCTGTCCACCTGGGCTCCAAGCCTTGGGATGTAGATTCTTAAGGAGGATTGAGTCCCCCGGCTGGAGGGCTGGTCCTCGGGAGCCTTGGTCGGCTGGTTCTGGCCTGGGCAGAAACCTGTCAGCGTGTTCCTGGAGCAGTTGCCTGAGTAAGGGCAGGTAAAAAGGTGGGGCTCCTTGGTGTAGCCCGGATTCCGGTCAGGGCCATGGGCAGGAGGTATGGCCAGGAGCTGCAAATTTCTGAGCCTTGGGAAGGGTGATCTTGTTATTTATGAAGGCCGCCTCCAGGGTCTGCTCTACTGAATAGGAGGCTTACCGATGTCCCTGGGGGTCTAGGCACAAGCTTCCATCCACAAACAGAGTTAAGTCAGGATTAGAGAGAGAAAGATCTGAGAGTCCCGCCCGAGGTTGAGTGAGGGCCTTGATGACCTTGGGGCAGGAGTGCATTGCCGCAGGTTGGGTGGAGGCAGCAGGAAGGAGAGTGGCTGGGTTCAGGGCTGGGACTGAGTTAGGGAGATGTCAGGATTCTCGAGGGACAGGAGATGGAGTTTCTGCATGGGAGGGGGCAAGGAGAGATAAGGATCGGTGGGACAGAAGATCCTGTAATCTATGGGTGGAGAAGACCTGTAAGGGTTGCTAGAGGCAAATCCTCTGGGCCTCCTTGATGAGAACAGAGGCTGCAGGGCTGCCATTCCCAAACCGTGGGATCAAGCTGTCTGGACAGGTAGGCTACAGGGGTGAAAGCTGGCCCTAGGGGCTGGGTGAGGACCCCCATAGCTATTCCCTGTTTCTCATCAGTAAATAGTTGGAAAAGCTTAGAGATGTCCGGGAGGGGGAAGAGAGAGAGAGAGAGAGATGCCAGAAGGGTATCCCAGAGCTTAGAAAAAAAAAAACACAAAAACAAAACAAAAACAAAAACCTGGCGAACGAGGGAGGGTGAGGAGAGGGGGCCTGGTATAGTGGATCTTTCTACAGTACTTGTCAACCGTTAACTATAGACCTTCTTTCTTTCAACATACCTTCCATTAAATATTTCTAAACATGTCTAGCAATTAAAATATTTAGAAAAGGCAGGGGGAGGAGGGAACAGGCCTCTAACTGCTTGAATTCAAAACTGAGTTTTTATAAGCCTGTGCCAGCAAGGAAGTTGTTCTCTAGGGAGGGTGGAGTCAGGGAGAGGGCAGGGTGAGAAGGTGCTGAGGCCAGAGCAGGTTTCAGAGCATTAAAAGGTGATTTGCCATCAGTACCCATGACCGAGATCGTGTAAGGGAAGAGTGGCCCGGAAAAAGGACAGGACAGAGAAGGTAGCCCTGTGTCCACCAGAAAGGAGACCTGCTTACCCGCTACCTTGAGCATTACCCTGGGCTCGGTGAGGGTGATGGAGGTTGTTGAGTCCTGGCATCTCCATTCTTCAGCCAGTTCCAGCATGGCCAGCAGCAGGTCATTACCTGGAAGGGCAGCCTCTCCACGCTGAGACGCAGAGGGCCGTCACTTTTCCAGGGGCAGTTTTAACTGCACGCCAGGCAGGGCTTGGTTGGAACCCAGGGTTGGGGCACTGCTTTGCCCAGTGGTCCTCATTCCCGCAGTTGAAGCATCTTCCAGGCGGTGTTCGTCCTTTCGTTGCACCCCCACCACACACAGTCCCCTTTGGACCATGCATGGCTGCCGTCGGCCTTAAGGTAGCAAGGCTTGGGTTTGCAGACTCACTTCCTGTTGAAGGTGGGCTTACTCTGCCTGCTCCTCATGGGCATTAAAAACCTTAAATGCCATATTCACTAGATCCCAAACAGGAGTCTGAGGGCCATCCTCCACCTTTTTTAATTTCTTTCGAATATCTGGGGCAGACTGCGAAATGAAGTGAGTGGCTAAAACTGTTGCTCCGGCCGGGGATCCAGGGTCCAGACGAGTATATAAGGTCAGACCCTCAGTCAGCCTGTTAAGGAAGACTACAGGATTCTCATCTGGTCCCTGCGTAATTTCCCTCAGCTTGTCAAAATTAACTACCTTGTAGACGTACTATAGGCCGGCTTTCAGGCATTGGAGCATCTGGTCGCGACATCGGTGCCCATCTCGCCCTTTGGGGGGTATCTAGTTGGTACTCCCAACCTGGTTCCTGATGAGGAATGGCGTGGGCCCCCACTGGCATAGAGAAATCTGTAAGGTGGATCTGATCTGCATGGTCCATCGCTGCTCCTAAGACCCTTTCCCTTTCATCTGATGTGAGGGTGGAAGAAAGAATGACATAGATGTCATGCCAGGTGAGGTCATGGGCCTGAGAAAGGTATCGAAATTCCTTGATGAATGCCGTGGGGTTGGCAGAAAAGGACCCCAGCTGCTTCTCAATCTGGGAGAGATACAACAGAGAGAAGGGAACATGGACCCTGACCAATCCCTCAGTCCCCAACTTCCCGGAGGTGGCAGAGGAGAGGAGGAGCCCGGGGGCAGGTGTGCCTGCTGACTGGGGAAGCAGGCAGGGGTGGGGGAAGGGGAAGGTCAGTAGGTAAGGGAGAAGGCCCTGGGGGAGGGGATGGCGGATGGAGATAGGGGAGTGAGGATGGGGGGAGGGTGGGAACCGGAGGTACTGTAGAAGAAGCTGCTGAGTAAGGAGGCGGGCAAGTTGGAGGGGAGGAAAGATTCTCAGGGGGTTCAGATAAGGCGGAAAGTGAAGGGGTGTCGGTAGGTAGAGGGGCTTCTTGCGAGCAATGAGAACCTGGGCTGTGGAACAGGAGGAGCAGAGGGAGGGACAGGAGCGCAGATAGAAAAAGGCCTGGACGTATGGAATCTCGGGCCACTTCCTGGCTCATTGGCAGTAATTACTGAGCTCAGTTAGTCCCGCTTTCAGGGTCATCTGGACCCACTGAGGCCATGCCACGTTACAGAAGTAGCCAGATTGGTGAGGAAACCCTAGAGGTGTCTTTGGTGAGTGCGCATTCCAATTCCTGGGGTTGGGTAGCAAAAGGTTAAGGACCAGTGTCCCAATCCCTGAGCCATTGCTATGACAGGGAACCCAAGAGACAGTAGAGGACGTCTCCTCTATTTCCTGGGGTCCAGAGTGAGGCCAGAGGCCGGGAACCGAGGGGAGCAGGAACATCTTTGCTGCCTCCCCAGGTTCGGAACCTCTCCTGGAGAGGCCCGGAGGGCTATGCCCGGAAGGCAATCTCTGATGCAGGCCGCGATTTACAGACAGAGACGCCAGAAAAACCGCCAGGAATTAGCAGGGGTTGGGACTTACCGCCGACATTGCCTAGCCAAGGGAAGAAGGCTGAGTATCCTGAGCCAGGAAGAAAGAAGAGGAGGAGGAGTAGGGGGGCCCTGGACCATTAACGGTCAAACAGGGAGCTCGCCCCCACCCGGGTCCAGCACCAGATGTAAGGTTTACGACGCAGGAGACAAAACACAGAGAATCCAGGTCATTAGAAAGGGGGTGGTTTAATCTTGCGCTCCTGGGCGAAATTCACTGGTCCGAGGGTGGGCCAGGGAAGTTCGTGCCAAAAAGGGGCATGGGTACTTCTTTTATACAGCTGTTTAGTGAGGGGAGGGCGGAGGACATGAGAGGTATGGAATTCCACCTTGGGCCAGGGGTCTAGGAAGGTGCCAGTTATCTCTGTCACCATCTACCTTGCAGATGCATGCATAGGCTCTGGACTTCCCCCCTGCCTGACCTAAAAATTATCTTCTTATTTGCCTTTTTAAAAAGAGAATTGAGATATAATTTTTACCTTTGCTCTATAATTTTTCCTCTGAATTCTTTCAAAATATTTACTTATTTTTGATTTTTTAGAGTATGAATACAATATGCCCATGTGCATTTTTTTCAATTGTTCTTTTTTTTTTGTATTCTCTGAGCAGCCTAGATTTTTGGTTTATTGTCTGACATTCAAATGGGAAAATTGAGACATTATTGCTTCAGTTTTGCCTCTGTTCCTTTTTTCTATTTCTGCTTCTTATATTTTCATTATGTGTATGCTAAAAATCTCTTACAATGTTGTCCAATAGTCTTTATGATATGGAATTTTTGGACTGGAACCCTGATTCTTTGTCTGCTGGAATCGAAGAATAAATCCAGTGACAGAAAGTGGTACAGAAAAGTTGGAGATTTATTGAACAACTACAGACTTCCACATGGGGAGAGGGAAAGAGTCCCACAGAACAGACTTCCAAGTAGGGAGGGGGAAAGGGTCCCACTGAGTTCCTTTCCCCTATGGCTTATAAAGGCAGCAGATCCTGGTGCCTTGATATCCCCTCTGATTGGTCACTATTCCCTTAGACTGGTTACTATAGTAACTCCTGGGCTCAAAGGTTGAACCTAATGTGAGGTTCTCCCAGCTCTCCTTCCCCACTGTCTTCCTATTCCCTTTGGGCTTTCTTCCTCTCCTTCTGAATGAAGGGCTTCCTTCTTTTATTTCGTAAATATAGACCTTTTGCTGTTCCTGGCTCCCTCATTCTATGGAAATGTACCTGTTGCAGCTTTTCAGCTCCTCTATTCTATGGAAATGTACTTTCTGCTACTCCGCAGCCCCATGCTTCTTCCATGGTCCACTCAATTTCTAAAATTTCCTAAAACCTGTCTTTTTCACCCCTAAAAATTCCTGTTTCATTATGATTGTGTTGTTATGACTTAAACGAGAACTAATAATAGTGACAAATTAAAAATCATCAGGGTCTTCTCTCATCTACTAAGAATAATACTGTCAAATGGACTAATCATTATTTTTATCCCTCTCTAATCAACTTGATTTTAAAACTAAGATTATCTAATTAGACAGAATGCTGACTTCACTGCAAGTCTAGTAAATATGATTTCAGCTTTCTAGGCTCTGCTATACAATATACACTAAAAAGAGGTTGCTAATATGGAGAAACATACTAAGAGACACAAAAATTAGCATTTTGTCTACCTGAGAACGGAGTGATTAACCCTTCAATAGTTCCTTGGAAACAACAGAATTCAGAAAATAGAAAACGTGGATTATAGTAAGGAAGGGGTTCATTGAGGCTTTACTAGATTTGTGTCTTGGAGGGTGAACCAACTCTCATTTGAGTATGAAATAAGACAGGACATCCTTTATCATATACATGTTCTTATAAAGTCTTGTTCACAGAAGAAGCAATAATATATGTTGACTTGAATTGGATTTCAATTTAATTTGAATAAGGCAATAAAGTTCACAAATGTACACGCCAGAAGAGCTCATTTAAATAAGTGACATGGAAAACAGTCTAAAAAAATTCATAAGTTCATAAAGCAAAGTGCCAGAAAAAATGGAGCATCACAGAGAGGGGGCTTCAGAGATCTAAAGCGGATTACTCTTGAAGTTTTATCTGAATAATAATCAGTGCAAGTCTGTAGTGAGGCTGTACCATGTTAGGGAACAGAAAGTCTAGAAGAATTAGAGGGAAAAATCCTATTAAATAATATGGGGCTAGAAATATATTCTGTTTCAACCATGCACAACCAAAAAATGTCATAAATCAAAAAATGTTGAGAAAAGTAAGCAGGATTTTACCAGTAGTGGTACAAAATTTTCCTTAGACCAAATCCTCCTCCACCCCTACCAAATACTGCTTAAAATAAATACTACAAAGACTCAACACAAGAAGTCAGTTAGAATGATTAAGTCCACACTAAAGCTAAAAATTCTAAAATAAAAGTGTCAGGGCATAAATACAGAATATAAAAAATAAACTTTAAAGTATGTGTTAAATAAACAGGCATAATTTTTTTAAAAAAATCCTCAATCAAGGATATCTTTTTATTGGTTTGAGAGAAACATCATGTGAGAGAGAAACATCAATTGGTTGCTTTCCATACACACCCTGAGTGGGGATGGAACCTGCAATCTAGATATGTGACCTGACCAGGAATCAAACCCACAACCTTTTTGGTGCATTGGAAGATGCTTCAATCAACTGAGCCACCTGGCCAGGGCCAAACAGGCAAAAGTTAAGGCAGGAACACCTTAAAGGTGCAGAAATAAGACAAAAGTTAAGTATTATAACTATACATTCAGGAAGAGACAAAAAAGACAACAATGAATAAGTATCCTTTGGAAATTCATGTGTTAAGGGGAAAGAAAAATGGAAAAACTGCAGTTTTGCAAGACAAAAGCAAACCTTTGAATTGGAATACTTATAATTGCTCCTCCTCCATGAAAAGCAAGCTCCCATTGTAGAAGACCTGCCTTGATTCACTTGAGCCTAGACAAAAAAAGAAGAGAGAGAGAGAAAGAGAGAGAGAGAGAGAGAGAGAGAGAGAGAGAGAGAGAGAGAGAGAGAATGTAAATATCCTCCTCCAGCCTACTTCTGAGACACTACTAGGAAGTTATATTTTCCTTCGATGTGGAACACTCAATGAATTCATATTTCCTTTATAAGTAGATTCCCTGATCGTTTTTAATGGGCATTCAATTGTCAACAAAATGCCATTTCAAGATGAAAATATAATCATATTAGTTAGAAACATATTTAATTTGAAGCTATGGAAATCAAGTAGCTATAAATAAGCTTTCAAGCAAATTTAAAATTGAAACTCAGAAGCTAAAGTCAAAGATTTAGAATTTTTTGCACTAATTTGCACATGTACCATGTTTATACACAATGTCATTGTAAAGGAAACAAAATTTTTTTCAAACAAAAGTTCAAGTAACAATAGAAAGATTTGCAAAACAGCTTGCCTTTTCCTATTAGTTAATTCTGTGTGTTTTTCTTAAAACTATTTATTATAATTTTATAAATGATTTTTCTCATGGCCTACTGCTCTAATGTAGAATGCCAATTGTATTATTTTCATTTTAGGTTACTCTATGATTACAAGAAAGTCATATTAACTCTCAATGCCTCAAAAGAAAAACTGTACCTCTCATCACTTCATAGTTTGAAACTGCTTTACAGTCCTTTACCAAATTATAGTTATTTCCATAGAAACTCAAACATGAAAAAAAAAAGAATATATAATACTTCGTTTTCCTCCCTCCAAATTTGAAAACCACACTGAAAAATTTATTTGCTCCAGCTGTCATCACCAACTTCTGCTAATTGTTCAGTTTGCTAATTGGTATGCAGATCTCTCTATTTACAGAGGTGTCTCATGGCCTCAGTGGGGCATGCATATGTCTGTTATGAAGAGCAGACGTTTCTACAAAACACATCACGGAACCACAGCTGCATAAGAGGGTTGAGTTTTACAGTTTGGAATGCCTGGGACCTTTGCTGCCTTCCTTGTATCTGTGTACCCTTCTAGGAACAGGAATCTCATTGCTCACCCAGGTTAGAAAATTAGTTCATCCAATAATAAGAAAGTGGATTCTAGAAAAACATGAGGATATTACCTGTATGTAAAGGGCATGTGGGAAAAGATTTCAAGTATGCAAGTTAAATTAATGGTTCAAATTTCCTCAGTAACAGTGGAGCAGAAGGAAGTTATTTCAACATTCTGGTTTGTGCATTGCTCTGAAATGACCTCTTGGCATTAAATAATCTTATTAATAACAGTACCATTAATTATGTCAGCCTCTAACCAAACATTGTCAGAAAATCTTATTCAGATTATCTCTAAACAACAATCCTGTAAACAGTTTATTTTGAACCTTAATAAGTGTGAGAGAAGATAGGTGTTTCCCAAGGTAACAGAATAGGTAACATTCAAGTATATATCTGTTTTATTTCAAAGCTGTTTTCTTTTCATGATGTTACATTGTACTAAAAATCATATAGAATACATATGGGAGAGTTGTCTTGGTACATCACTTTCCTTTAATATCTTTACCTGTAAGTCTCCAACCTTATTCAACTAACTGTATTTCATTCATGCCTGACCAAAACACTTTAATTAGTTGCTTTGGCATCCTTGTAGTGATTACTGTCCTCATACTTACTTGCGCACTTCCTAACTCCTATTTTAGTATTCAGCTGGAACATTCTCATCCCAGATAAAGCCTTCCCCAATTCCCATTCAATGAAATCAGGTCCCCTCATACAGATCCTCATATATCCTACTCTTAGCATCTGAATTGTCACAAGTGTAATCAATAATTATTCATGAAATTATGCCTTTAAAATAAGTATTCTCCATTAGATCTAGCTTACATAAAATTTGGGACAATGTATATCTTTTTAAAAAAATATATATTTTATTGATTTTTTAAAGAGAGGAAGGGAGAGGGATAGAGAGTTAGAAACATCAATGAGACAGAAACATCGATCAGCTGCCTCCTGCATATCGCCTACTGGGGATGTGTCCACAACCAAGGTACATGCCCTCGAACGGAATCGAACCTGGGACCCTTCAGTCCCCAGGCCGATGCTCTATCCAAACCGGCTAGGGCACAATGTGTATCTTATTTACAGGTATAAACACACAGTTTCTTCACATTGCCAGACACACAGCAGCATCTCAATAAATATTTGTTGAAACAATAATTAAGGCAACTATATTTGAGAAATCACATAGAGAAAATGTATTTCTAATGTGCACTGATTTGCTTTTATTCTAAGTTTCAGCTTCATGGGACAGTTGAGTAGTGTTCCAAAGCTGGTGAAGTGTTGGATTTTTAAACTTAATCTAGTTCTAGATCAAGCACCTGCATCTCAGCTATAAAACCATCTTTAAATGATCACCTGTTTTGTGGTTAAACATTTTTAATCTCAGGAAATTCAGTATCCAGAGGAAACCCATTAGCGCAATCACATGTAAGCCCATTCCACCCAGGAAGAATTCAATCGATAGGACCATTTGGGTAGCACACTAAATTCATATCTAAAAAAAAGGTCATTGCTGTTCTACTTTTCTCACCATAGTGAGGAAATTTGGTTAAAACCAGAAGTTATCATGAATGATACTGTTCGTCTACCTGGGCATAGACAATGAAGACACTTAGACCATACAAAACCTTAGATATAATCTCTGTGGGTTCCCCTGACAGCTAGATGTATTTCCAGCTGTGCTTCAGGGAATAGTGTTTTTGCTAAAACATCCAATATAGGGGATTGTTCCAGCTCACTGCAATCCTATTATTTAGAGGATAATATCTAGCCCAGAACAACAAAGCTCTAAAATTTTTGAAATGTTGCCATTTCAAAATAGCTGAAAATTGGACTCCTCTGAGAGTACTATGTAAGATTTGGGGGGGCAGGGGAGGAAAGATAGTGGTACAGTAGTGTTACAGAGAACCGGAATAAATCAAGCAATGCTTGGAGAGTTTGGAGTCACACTTTATTCACCGGTGGGCTTAGAGAAAATAAATTCAAATTCTAAGCAAGGCTACAAGCAGAACTTCCCTTTTTATTAAAGAGTCTGCCCTATGTGCTGGCCTTGAAAAAACACAATTCTATCCAATTAAAAAATGCACCTGGCATGGCATTGAAATTATGGGCATATCTAGTCTCTGGCCTACAAGGTCAGACAGCTAAGTTTATCTTCCTCATTATTCAAGGAGGCTAAAGCAGTCTAGAAAGCAAAGTTATTTTTTAGAATAAGAGGCCGCCAAAAAAAAAAAAAAAAAACAGAATTCCAAACAGTAGTTTTACAAAATAGGGGTTAGCCTTCTCAGTAGGATAATTTTTCAGTTGCTATAATGCTATTTATTTATTTATTTATTTTTATTTTTTATTCAGAATATGTTTTTTCTTATTTTCTTTTTATTGTTTTAAGTATTACAAATAGTAATACATATGTCTCCTTTCCCCCCCCATTCACCTCCCCCCGACCTCCCCTACCCCCCAGTACATGCCTTCACCTGCCTGCCCTCCCCCCCACCCCCCGCCAGTGTCTTGTATCCATTGGTTGTGCTTATATGCATGCATACAAGTCCTTTGGTTGGTCTCTTACAGCCCCCCTCGCCCAACCTCCCCTGTCTTCCCAATGTAGTTTGACAGTCTGTTCAATGCTGCTTTGCCTCTGTATCTTTTCCCCACCATTTCTTTCCTTTGAAAAGTTTTGCCTCTGCAGACTAGAAATAAACATATAATAACAAAACAACCACAACAACAAAATGTTTGAGTCCCAATTTCAATGTCCAACAGTTCTGAGTCCCCATTTCAATGTCTAACAGTTCCTTATGTGTACATGTCAGCAATGATATCTGGATGGTGGGCACATGGTGGCAATGCAAGTCCGACCCTCTCTGGTTTGGTCCTAGGTAACCTGCAGCGGTGCACAGCTGCTGACTGCTTGCGTGGCAAGACGTTGTCAATGTCTTCCATCTCTGGACTGTTTTTTCCTCTTGTCTTCGTGGTTGGAGCAGACCTGTCAATTCCTCTCTGTTGCAGGAATCCACATGGTCTTGGAGTTGTTTTCTGAAAATATACAAACATATTCTAGACCACAAGTTAATAAAGGAATCTTTTCTATATAATTGATTTGGGATTCTTTTTATTTTTGCCCAAACGATTTTCCTTTGTCTTATTTAGATACCATGTGTGTTTTTCATGGCCTTCTTGCTGTTAGCATTCCAAATGAAAATTGATTTTGTAAAGTAAAAATTTTCTAGATGTAATTTCCTTATAGTATATTTTTCCTTACATGATATTACCCTACTATCCCCCCCTTTGTTTTTGATTAATGGAGGTTTTTGTAAATTTTATAATGCAGTCTTGATAACTTTAAAATTAATTTTTTTTTTTTGCCCAAAAATATGACTGCTTTGGGTTCATTGCACGTTCAGGAATTTTACCATGAGATGAACTACCAATAGAAATTTTAGTTATTACTTTAAGAACAGCTTTTTGTCCAGTACAATTAAATTTATTTGAATATTCACTTATTTCAATTAGCCTATTTAAATTAATCTGAAAACTTGATTACTATTTTACTGTCAAATTTAATACTCTACCAACAATCTTAGTTTACCCTGTAAATATTAGAGGGAAGGATTATTTGCATTCTTGAGGAGGCCCTGAGCATTCCTGATGCTAGGCTCAATTTAGATATAGGGCAGCTGCTGTCAGCCAAGTCTCTTGTCTGTTACCTGGGTCCCAATCTGATCTGGGCCAAGTCTCTTTCTGTTGCCTGCAACAACATAATTTTTATATTAAATATGGGAAATATATACAAACAAAAAACTCAGAAATTCGCTTACAGTTGTGTTGTAAAGCTTTAATGTTGCCTAGTTTTTGTTTATTTGTTTTTATAAGATTCAGTCATCTTCTGGAGCACATGTGCTGAAAATAGAAACATATAAATAGCTGTGGCATTAAGTGAAGAAAAATCTCTGCTTGTGTTTAATTTGCCAGTTTTCATTGGTCCTTAAGTATAAGGACCTAGCTATATTAGAATCTCTTGTATCATACTGTTAGTGAAAATATTTTTTGCTAAAATATTATGAAATCTAGACTTCACGGTAAGTACTGGTATGTCCGCATTCCAAGTTGCTTTTCCTCATTTATTAGAGTTTGATCACTCAGCACAGTTTTTATAAATAAAATGCCAAAATGGTATTAAACTTTGGCAAAGACAAATGATTATACCTGCACGTGTTTGCAATCACAACTAATTATATACCGATAGAAGTGGCAATAAATATTTTTCTGCAAACACTAGTTGATGTTAGAGAAACATTCACCTCTATCCACAGATTCATGTTATCCCACATGTTGCATTGCATTACTTGATTTTCTGATAACAAACACTCAATTAAACATTAGATCACCTTCAATTACATATGAAAGAGTGGCAGACAGAACCTCAGGGAAAGACACATTTTTACTTAATGACAATATGAAACAGTTCTCTCTCTTCTTTTTCAATGTTCTAATTTTAATTTTTTTATTTTTGTTCCTTTTTATTGAATTTATTTGGGTGATACTGGTTAGCAAAATTTTACAGGTTTTAGGTGCACAATTCTACAACACATCATCTGTACACTGTATTGTGTATTTCACTACCCCCAGTCAAGTGTCCGTCTGTCACCAATTACCCCCTATACCCTTCACCACCACCCCCTACTCGCCTCCCCCTGACCAGAAGTCACCAGATTGTTGTAAGTATCTATGTGTTTTTTTCTTTTTTGCTCAATCCTTCCATCTCTACCCCAGCTCCCTCCTCCTCTGCCAAACAGCTGTCAGCCTGCTCTCTATGGGTGTGTCTCTCTTTGCTGTGTTCATTTTGTTCATTAGATTTCATATGTGAGTGCAATCTTATGGTACTTGTAACAGTTCTTACTCAGGAAAACATTGGTGATGCCAAAGAAAATTCCAGATATTTTAGAATCAAAGTTAGCATTAAAGATTTGTGATATACCTTTATATTGGAGTATCAGTATATTTTTATTTTCTTGTGGTTTCATTCATTTTTGCCCAAAGTGGTAAAACTAGTCTATTAGTTTGAGTCCCTATTACTGTTGGAATATATTCTTGAGTTGACTCCTAACCAAATACATTTTTAAAAAATCTCTAGCAAAACACAAGGAAATTCTTCAAAGAATACATTACACATTAATAAGGTAAGTGTGTGTGTGTGTATAATTGTGCTTTATTGAATACCTTAGTACTTAAACTATAAAACTTTCATGGATTTAAGTATTTATATCTGGACTTGCTCATTTTGTTAGAGACTTCAGGTGTGAATATTAGACATATTCTTTGGAACCTCTCTTGACACAGGTTATCAGAGGAGAGTTAAGTTGAATATCGGGTACATAGGTAACTGTGTTAGCAAAACAATCCATATATACTATACAAAGCTATCTATAAATCAAACGAAAATGTGTTGAGTTTTGTAAAGTTTATTCTCAAGGACAAGATAGATGCACAGTAGAGGACACGGTGGGAAGGTTGGTACCAGTCTTGGCTGTAGATTTATTAGTTCTAGAGGAAAAGGATTTCTCCATTTCGGCACGTTTGTCCTAGTTCCTATCATAAATCTACCATTTCATATTTCAAAAATTATATTGATACTAATTTCTTCACCCATCCACTGTGGTATAGCCAGAATGAGTATGTGCTGCATATACTGTTCTAAGCTGCATTTTATCAGATTTCTCAACTCTTTTATCCTCATACATACCTGTATCAATATACAAAGATATCAAATACGGTTACCTTTTCTATTATTCTGAATATACAACAGCCTTCTTATCTTTCTGGGACATCTTATTTAAGTATAAATAAGGACTATGATCCTAATCCTTTGTTTTCCAAGTTACTGAACACATCCCACATTTATCTTAAACTTTCAGAAAGCTATGATTTCGTCACATTGCTCCATTGTGTGCTCTAAGCATACAACCCACAACCTTTTAGGAAAGAACAAAATAAAACAAAGCTGCATTCCAAAGTATAATATTTTGCTTTATACTATGTAAAGTAATGCATGAAGAAACTGGAAGTAGGAGTAAAAAGAAAATCAAAGTAATTTTTTTTTGATTGAGCTTGCATTTACTTACCACAATGCAATCACTCAAAATAATAATTAAATGATAATCAATAGTAATGACAGACTTCATTATATTGAGTTTTCAATAGTGCTTACCAATTACTCTGTTCACCCTCACTAACTACTACCCACTCTTTTCTTCTAGATTTAATTTTCTTCTTATTGCTATATATTCATTTTTGTGTTTTTTTTTCATCTCCTTAGATAATGATCCATGATTAATACTGTTTTCCTGTGTTTGAATGTGTCATCATTTTACCCTCACTCTTCAATGATCTATTTCAGGATACATAATTCTATTTTGACAGTTGTTTATCCTCAATACATTGCAGATGTTACTTAATAGTTGTATGGACATTAATGAGTGTGTTGAGAAGTCTGATGTTACTAGCACTATTAATACTTCGGTTGTAATATATTCTTTAATGATTGCTGTTGTTAAGGCATATTTATATTTAGTTTCACACATTGTGTACAGAATTGTAGTTATTATTCCAGTTCATTACTTGGGTACTCCTTCACTATCAGGATTGATGTTCATCTTCAATTCTAGGACATTTTCAACCATTATTCTTTTAATACTGCCATGTGACCTTAGTATAAGTAACCTAAAAGACATATTTATCTGGAGAATCATGAGTCAGGCAGTGACATACAGTTGAGTATATTTGAAGTCAAACTCCCATATATTTTCTCATAGAACAAAGTTCTAAGCAAAGTTAGAATAGGAAGACAGTTATAGTAGGCAGAAGATAATGCATCAGAAGGGACTTAATAGAAAGCTACAAAGAAAGAACGATCTGAAGATTTGAGTCATCAGGAATATAAAAAGTAAAAAAGAATTAGATTTGTTAGCTAGAATGGTTAAATGTTAAGAGAAGGACACTATCATGTTTTTACTAGGAGATGAAGTTACTGGAATTCATAGATTGCCAGTGTAAGTGCCAAATTTTACAAACATGTTGGCAGTTTCCTGTATGGTTAAGCATATACTTACCATGTGACCAAGTTAATTTACTCCTAAATAAATTTTACTCCCAAGGTAAATTTGTTTAAATGTCAATAAAACAACACTTATACCGAAGTGCTCACAAAGCTTCACTATTAATAGCCAAACACTAGAAACAACTCAAATGTTCAAAAAAAAAAAAAAGTGTGTAGCCATATTGTTCAGCAATGATTGTACTGGTAATACATGCGACAAAATAATTAAACCTCTGAAATATTGTGTGAAAAGAAACCAAACCAGACACAAAGGAGAACTTTGCAATTTCTTGTATATAAAATTCTGGTACAGGCAAAATTAATCTACATTGAATATTAATCATATAATAATATGCTTGAAGTGGAAGTTTGGTGAATTTATTGCAAAATAAACTTTTTTTCTTTTTTAGTGATGGAAATTATTTTGATTGGTGTGGTGGTTACATGCTTTTAAACCTTTGTTTAAACCTCTATATTTAAATGAATGCATGTTATTGTACATAAATTATTGTTGAATATTTTTAACTATCTAAGAAAGGTATATCAGATTTGAAAAGCTTAATTTCTTTCCCTGAGTTATGGTTTGAACTTATGCTAGGAAAGTAAACTATTTGTCTGTACCTTGGTGAGGAAGAATAATAAGGTAAAGAATTCTCCAAATAAAATAGCACTCTTCAAAAATTCTTGGTAGCCAAAAACCATAATAAACTTATCTCTTAACCTACAAATGAAATAGGCAAAAAAAAAAAGTAGCAAATTGTTCTTTGAGAATGTTGATAGTTTAGTTCATAGAGTCCCATATTTTATATATAATTAGAAATATATATTAGAATTGGTAAGAGTTCAATAGAATGGCTTGATAGAAAAATATGTAATATGCAATGATTCCCATTCATTATAAATAAACAAGTAAATATTATTTGGAAAATGATACTACTCACAATTTGCTGCAAAACTAAAAGTTATACAGAAGTAAATCTATCAAATATTTGCATGAAGGTTAGGGAAAAGTATAAAATGATAATGAGACTTTGGTATCAAATCTATCAAATATTTGCATGAAGGTTAGGGAAAAAGTATAAAATGGCAGAGACTTTGGTCTTTGTTATAGTTTGTTTTCTTTTTGTCATCACTAATTCATCCCAAGCACGTGGAACAGTGGTTGGCTTACTGCAGGTGCTCAGTGCCTATTGAATGAAAAGATACATAATGCTTCTTGTCTTCTCGGTGACTTTCCTAGTTATAGTCTTCTAAATGTAGAGCAATAAATCCAGATTTGTTGTTAAGAGCATAAATTCTGGTAACAGTAAACCTAAGAAAGAGTTTAGGTTCCACCTGTCTGCTTAAAAATTACCAAGTACTTTGGACACATTATTTTAATTTCTTTATTTGCAAAAAGGGGATAATAAATGTTTGTTGTAATGATTAGAGTTAATGTATAATATGCTTAGAACATTGTCTGGCACATAGTAAGGACTGTGTAAGCATCTGCTGCTAATGTGCTAAAATCCCAGTTAGCTCTCTCATGTCTTTCAACTAAACCACTTATAGCTTTTATAATTTCAGTGACTATACTTTGTTTTCCTAATATGTTATTGTGACTCTAAATATTAAATACACATTTAAAATATTTTAAAAGCTATTCAGGTATAATATAATTCTAGAAATGTGCACATATCCTATATAATAAAAGGGTAATATGCAAATTGACCCTAATGTTGAATGAGAGGTGGCTATGATGTGCACTGACCACCAGGGGGCAGATGCTTAATGCAGGAGCTGACCCCTGGTGGTCAGTGCGCTTTCACAGGGGGCGCACCTCTCCCGCCTTCATGGCAGCACTAAGGATGTCCTTTGGGGAGCTGGCCTCAGCCATTAGTTGGACATCCCCTGAGGGTTCCCAGGCTTCCAGAGGAATGTCTGACTAGCAGCTTAGGCCCAATCCCCCAGGGAGCAGGCCTAAGCTGGCAGATGGACATCCCCCAAGGGATCCTGGACTGTGAGAGGGTGCAGGTCAGGATGAAGGACTCCCCCAAATGCACGAATTTTCATGCACCAAGCCTCTAGTTATAATAATAAGGTGGATGATTTGCCCCCTCCAAAATATGCACATAATCTACACCTAAATTAAAAAAGAACGTATTATCAGGACTCCCCAAAATTTTCCTTGTCTACAGTTCAGGCATTGCATAATAATTCATCACTGTTTCCACAGTGAAATCATTCTGAATATATCATAATTTGTGTTCATTGTGACAACTATTGGTTGTCATTTAGGTAGTTTTCAGTTTTATAACAGAAAGGTTTTATTTCATAAACTTCTCTTTTTGAATCATTAATGCAAAGTTTTTCCTTATCTCTTTAAAATTTAAATGCATGTATCTAAAATATTTCCAAATTGTTATATTGATCCTATTTTTTATTTTAATTATGGTTCTTTTGACTATTGAATTTACTCATGTACCTTGTAGTTCTTATTTGTGAACTTCTTTTTAAATATATATTTCCTAATGCTTTACATGCTATAAAGATCATTAGGCCTTATGGTATTAAATGAGATTTATATTAATGAATCAATTTAGATTTTTCAACCAACCAAGATATGTTATCCTTTAACCACATGCAGAACAACTGATGCCCCAATCACTTATGCATCGCCATGCTTCTGCCCTCAGTCACAAGCAGCTTTCCATCATTAACTACAAGCTCAGGCAGGCAGGTGAAATATTCTAACACCTACCCATGTTCTCTCTTTCTAGCCCTCAAAGTTGCATATACAGTATGCTCTCTTAATCTCTTACCACACCAAGAGTGAATTTGATCCCATTTTCTTACTAGCACTAGCATTTTCTTACTTACTTACTTGCCCTCAGCTTCCCACAAGCAGCGCTCTATGGAACGTCAGCCTGTGCTGCTTGTATTTTCTACTAGAGGCCCGGTGCATGAAAATTCATGCACTGGAAGGGGTGTCCCTCAGCCCGGCCTGTCCCCTCTCACAATCAGGGAGCCCGCAGGGCCCGGTGTTCAGGGGAAGGCGATGCCCCATCAAACCTCTGCTGCTGCCACTACCAGCAGTGCAAGC
The DNA here is from genome assembly GCA_026230045.1 of Corynorhinus townsendii. Lineage (NCBI taxonomy): Eukaryota > Metazoa > Chordata > Mammalia > Chiroptera > Vespertilionidae > Corynorhinus > Corynorhinus townsendii. Next base: position 65,034,306 of record JAPDVU010000008.1, on the reverse strand, counting down.
CTCGGTCGGCCCTGGTTACCTGAGCCTCAGGCGGCCCTAGGTGGCTGGGCAGCTGCCATCTGAGGCTTGCCTGTGCCTCAGGCCAGCCTTGGGTGGCTGGGGGGCTGAGGGTGGGTCCGGCCACACTGCGCTCCTGCCACCTCCCTGGCAGGGCTGAAAGGACTGGGGGACTCCAGCGGGGCTGAGGGTACTGGGCGCCGCCATCTTGTGGCCATGGGTGCTGCCATCTTTTGTGACAGTGTGATGGTCAATTTGCATATTCCCTCTTTATTAGATAGGATTCTTGTCCATAGGGACATTTGTTTACAGAGATGCATATTTAATTATTATTATTTTCACATTTTTATGTACTATATTTTGTTAGTTGGAAAAGAAACGTTTTAATGTTTTTATATCCACAGTCTAAACTTTGAACATCTATATTAACTTTACAATTAAAAATATTTATTTTTTGCCCTAACCAGTTTGGCTCAGTGGATAGAGCATTGGCCTGCGAACTCAAGGATCCCAGGCTCAATTCTGGTCAACAGTGTATACCTTTGTTGAGGGCACATACCCTGGAGGGAGTGTGCAGGAGGCAGCTGATTGATGTTTCTTTCTCATCGATGTTTCTAACTCTCCCTCTTCTTTCATCTCTGTAAAACATCAATAAAATATATTTTAAAAAATATTTATTTTTATTTCCCCATTTCATGAAAACATCTTTAATACAAAAATTTGAAAACAAATGTTACTTCCCCATGTAAACATCTATAACAATATATTCTAATGTAATTTCAAATTTTTATTTCTGTTCACACATGCCAAGAATTAGAACATTGAATAAGAGGAAAATTAGTGATAACAACATTTGAATAAAGTCTTTTTTTCTCCTCAAATATTTAACCTTTTATATTTGGCATATAAATAAATGCAATAATATTATTTCTCAGCTTTCAAAATTTATTCACATTATTCATTTATGAGTTTATTAATTACAGAAGGAATTTGTATTTCCTTTTAGTGACAATATAATTTGTAAAGAATCCTGTGTAATATCTAATTTCTAATTAGAGATAAAATTAAAATTGCCTAAGAGGTTTATAATTTCTTTGAAAGTTAAGACAATTAAAAACGTTAATATATTATGTGGTATACTAATTAGGAGCAGGATCATTAATTAAAGTGAAGGTCATATAAATTTATTTGTCCTCATTTAATAAGATATATTTTATTTTTATCTTAAGGACTCAATTATAAATAATTAGGGATCTGTTTATATACCATACAATAGCATTATTAGAGACACACACTATCATGCTTTTTTTGGGGGGGGGGAGACAAGGTGTTTTTCCTTTAATTAAAAAATAATTTACATTTAATATTATTTTGTATTAGTTGTAGGTGTACAGCATAGTGGTTAAACAATTGCATGCTTGACAAGGTGTTCCCACCAATATTTCCAGTACACACCTGGCACCATACGTAGTTATCACCATATTTTTGACTATCTTTTCTATGCTGTACTTCACATCCCCATGCCTATTCTGGAACTACCAATCTGTAGTTCTTCCTCTCTTCACCTTTTTCACCCAGTCCCCAACCTCACCCACCCCCACCCGTGGGGGCAACCATCAGTCTGTTCTCTGTATGTATTTTGTTTGTTTATTTTGAACTTAAGATTCCACAAATAAGTTAAATCCTATGGTATTTGTTTTTTCTTTGACTTATTTTACTTAGCATAATACCCTCTAGGTTCTTCAAATTTAAATCTATCTCTTTTGTTCTGCTGCCTTCTTTTCTACCTCCCCTATTTAATGACTACTTTATAGTAATAATCATTTTTAGACATTGTACCTATTTTCTTATTTACCACATGCCATATAATTCATTTTTGCATTCACTCATCATATTAAACTCTTACTTTGCATCAGACCCTATACTATGCACTAGAATTATAGTAGCAAATAAAACAAAGTCTTATTTTGCAGTTAACCTTTAGTTGGCAAGAGTCAGAAAATAAATAAACAAATATTTGTGATAGTGATAAAGACTATGAGTAATAATAAATAGGGCAAAGGGAAAACAATAAGATGGTGGTGGAGACCCAGGGTATAGGCATGAGAAACCAGATAGAAGGCCGTTCCGGACTTAGGTAATGGTTGACACCATGTGTTACAGCTGGGCTACGTTCACAATCCCGTGTAACTATAACGTGGCGTTTATTACCAATACTCCAGCCACATTAAAAATACCTCACTAAACCCAGAGAAAAAGTGCTATAATTATTGAAAGTCAGTCCCTTGAAATACAACCTGTTAGGCAAAGCTGAGATTTTTCTTTCATGGTAAATTAGTATGGACTCGATAAAAATCTTATTAGTATCTCTGAATGGGGAAGGCAAAATTAGCATATTTATGAGATGTTGATTCTTCTTGAAGTTAGGTCATCTTTCTGCCTGTGGGCTTGCTTAGGATTGGTTAGGAATAATGATATAATAGCTGAATGGAGTAGAAATAGCAAGGTGAGGGTATTGAAATAAGGTTTTGAAGAGCCTAAGAAAATAAAGGGTTGGTTGATGTAATCTATTAAAAACTGAACAGCTTTATTTTTTTTAAGGTTTTTGTGGAGTTCTTGAAATAAACAATAAAGTTACTGCAACTTTTATCTTTCCAAGCAATAATTTTAAAGTCAGGTTGATTAAGACAATGGATTAATATAGAGTTCTGTTTTCTAAATGAAGAGCATCACATATTAAGACCATATAAAATAAACACGTGGTATATATTGCTTTACATATTAATAGGAGCTGTACGGGTATAAATGGGTTGGATTCTCAGGGTCTCCTTATGTCTATTCTGAGGTCAAGTTGAACTATCAGGAGCTGAGGACAGAGCTTCACCGCTACGTAAGATGTCACGATCATGTTTCAAGTTTCCAGGGCTGACTGTTCCATAGTGTTAGGTCTTCCTGCCCTTGTGTTGGGGGATCCTTTGTTGGATCATTGGGTGGCACAGAGTTGGCACAGCAGTATTTGTGGTTGAGAACACTTCTAACAAACACTGCAACAGAAACGAGAGCTGAGAGAAAGATGATTAGCACACCATGGAGTCCAGTTCTCAGTCAGGAGCACAGAGTGCCCACGTTACACGGGGAGAACAGGTGCCACTAGCAACATGAAAAACTTGCTTGGGATTGATGGAAACAGCAAGACAAGGATTTTTTAAAAAGAATTTCTAAGAAAGGCTTAAGGATAAACAATGATTTAATGCTATCCGTAGCCGGGAGAGGAACGTCTAGTTTGTGGGCCGAGAAATCATTTGATCTGGCCCTGCCACGGCACTGCAGGTGGGACTAGAAAATCAAATACATCTAGGAGCTTTTTTCATAGCAACATAAATTTATATTAAATGAATTATATTAAATGAACTTATGTTATAAATATCCAAATGGTCCTTGGCAGAAAAAAGGTTCCCCATCACTGATATAGCAGATAGACTGCAATTTGCTGTTTAACTTAAAAATTTTGATGAGAAGGTGATAACTTTTTATGACACTTGTTAAAGATAGTAAGAAAGAGTTTATTAAACAGAGATTACTGAAGTGGAGATAGTTAAGCAAGGGAGAGAGATGAAGCTGACCTCTGCACACAATATGGACAAGTGAGGGTTTATAGCCAAGGAGCAGGGTGAGTGTCTATGGATGAAGAATTGCTAAGGAGAAACATCATGGATAAGGAGGATTCTGCTAACCCAGCTTGACTGGATGCTTGCTGAAGACAGGCAAGAAGGGTAAGATATCCGGGGTGAGGGATAAGGAACTTGATCAGATATGGAGGGTAATCAGATACCATGGGTAGGGATTTCTTAGTAAATCTTCTCAGATGGCAGGATTCTTGCAAAAAATGGACTAAATGAGCCAAGGACACGGGTCAAATTCATAGCCTAGTAGAAGCCAGATTAAAGTTTGGTCACGGGGTTTCTTTGTCAGCATGGTGGGGGGCATGTAGGGGATTTAGTAATGAACAATGAACACATTAGCAACTTTTAAATCTTTCTCAAGAGTTTTCTGAAATAGTCAAGTCAGTTTGAATAGTCAAGACGGGGGCAGGGGGGGATAATAAAATTATGTTAGTAAGTACAGCCTAAAGAAAGCCATATTAGAAGCTGCATGGGAGTGGATGATTTTTGTTTTCAAAACTCATATAAACACCATTTGATGATCCAAATCAAGGGAAGTAAGAACAGATCTCTCTGCTTCACTTGGGACTTATCAGTTAGGAGTGAAAATGGTCCCTCTATTGCCACCTCATATCCAAAAATTGAATGTTGGACTAAGTTTTTGAAAAGTCATCTTTTTAAACATTTTGTTTGAGATAATACAAAAATGTATAGCTTCTCACTTTAGAATGAAGATGCACAATCCACTTGCTTTAAGGTTCAAGACCCACTGCAAAACTGAGACAAGAGTCCAGCAGTAATATTATTTAATAAAAATAGGACTGCTAATCCCACAAGAACATTACTGGGAAACTCTTCTCTTTCTTGCCATATCATCAGGAAGCATTTAACTAGTTTAATTAGAGAAAATAATACCTTGTACTTAATTTAACCCCCGAAGTTTAATGTTGAGTATGAGGATTTCTGGTCCAATTTTTAACACCATGTATAATTTTAAAATTGCTCCGTGTACAATTGCAAAATTTTGTACTAACTTCATATATTATTTCACTATGACAGCAAATATCTATTGATTTTTACTTTAAGATGTTAAATACAACTAGCTGGTATTATTGCATAGGACAAAATTGAAAGTATACACCAGCTCCTTTGAACTATATAATGATCTTTGTTATCAGTGGACATGGGGTTCCTGAGGTGCTGCTGGAATAAGAATTTCTGGAGGCCCCCAAAATAGGATGAGATATTGTAGAATGCTTTATTTGTATGGAATTATACCCCTGAGTTTCCAAGGTACCATTTCCCTTTGTCCCACCAAGGAAGAAGTCCCATTTTGCCTTCATCAGGGCTAAGATCAAAGCCAGTGTCCAGAGTTTTGCTCCATGTTAGGGTATAGTCCAGGCCAGCCTCAGGCCAGCTTAATTTGTGTTCCCCACTGCAGTTCATCAGTCCATTGCATGTGGGGTCCACAGGGCCACATGGCTAAGAAGGAAATATGGGCAGGAGCAAAGCCAAAGGAACAAGAGAGCCAAGAAAGAGAATTCCTTGATCTAGAGCATTGGTTGGCAAACCGCAGCTCACAAGCCACATGCGGTTCTTTGGCCCCTTGAGTGTGGCTCTTCCACAAAATACCACGGCCTGGGTGAGTCTATTTTGAAGAAGTGGCATTAGAAGGAGTTTAAGTTTAAAAAATTTGGCTCTCAAAAGAAATTTCAATCGTTGTACTGTTGATACTGGGATCTGTTGACTAATGAGTTTGCCGACCACTGGTCTAGGGGATTATATATGCCCAAATTTTCATGGACTTTCATTGACCCTGCCCCCTCTGGCCAGTGATTTCTGTTCTCAGGTTTGGCAGATGGGCATCTTCCTTATCTCATCCAGACTTTACATGTGCCCATCTTCCCCTTTGCCCAGTCCCTTCCCCCAGTAATCTGCAGGGAATGGACCAGGGGTGTGTTCCCTGGGGAGTGTGAAATTGCAGCTTTCCTGTGAAGCTGCCCAAATGACATGCCTATAATGTCTGGTCTTCCTTTTGCTCCTTTTCTATCTACACTAATAAAAGAGTAAGATGCAAATTGACCGTTCCTTTGTGATGCCCACCAGCCAATCAGGAGTGAATATGCAAATTAACCCAACAAAGATGGTGGGGTAATTTACATATGCAGGTGCCAAGCGGCCAGGGGCGGGGCAGGATGCAGGCATTCTGCAGCACCTCTGGTTGCTCCGGGCCTCTGGGCAGCATGGGAAGGCAGAAAGGCAGCTCCACCTGGAGCGAAGGCGGTGCCGGCAGCCAAAGGAAGGAAGGTCCGTTCTTGCACTAATCTTCATGCATCAGGACTCTAGTTATTAATACCTAGCTAATTACAATGGTATCACCTTGATATATACAAGGAAGGAAGACCATTATACTGGAGTTCACAGGGTAGAAACTGAGATGCAGAGAAAAAAGTGTCATATCTATGCTCAGTGAGGTATTAAATAATAGCAGAGTTGGGAATGGGTATTGAATTTTTGGTTTATCCACTAGTATTCTTTCATTTATTCATTCTTCATCCATAACTCAGTTCTATAATTTCACATTAAACTTGTATTATGAACAAAGCACTATTCATAGGAAAATTTTAAAAAGATAGTTTTTCTCAAGAGAAACTTGCTTATATAGATGGCAAAATTTTAAATGTTCTCTGATTATAAAATTTTTTTTCAGATGTCCAGGTTTTTTTCCCAGCAATACAAGTTTTTAATAAAAACAGTCTATAAAGTAAAGAATTTTATGGTTTCAACCCCCACCTCCCTCTGCCCCCATCCCTCAAGGATGTTAAGCTCCTTTTGTAGAAGAAGCCAGCTAAGGTCCTAATCATTATTATTTTTCTAGCACTTGTAGGTGGATACATGATTAAAATTTTATTTTAATTTGCAGCCTCTACAACTCTTTCAGGTTGATCCCTTAGGTTGACACTACCCCTGTCAATAGAAATGAGAAAGATGTAAGACGGGTTTTGATATACAAATGAGTACCATAAGTTTATCACCTTCAGAATTTATGAATCTTAGCTATCAGAATACTGTTTGCTGAAGCAAAGTAAGTGTATTGTGGCATCTCTTTATATAGGGATGCTAAATAAAGTTAGATAAGGTGTGTGATGTGGATATTTATACACAACATAAAATATTCACCCATTACTTGAATCTAAGGGCGTTAGAAGAACAAGCCTAAGAGCAAAGGAATTATCATGTTAAATTAGAATTATAGTCTATCTAGCATACCAGTGAGAACCAACAGAATTTTTAAATACTTTTAGGAGAATAAGTTTGTCCTTCCTTAGTGTTGACTCACAGGACATCAGATGGATGGAGGCAACATGTATGGAGGGAAATCATCATGAAGTTTCAGACACAGTAGGCTGGACTTTCCTGTGAGCTATTCTGGTTATTTCTCACAACCATTTTTTGTAGAGGATTTTATTACAACTATTTAACAGATGTGGAAATTAAAACTCAGAGAATTGAAAAAACTACCCAAGGTTTCAAAGTTACTTAGTGGCAGGGCAGAACAAGGATTCAAATCAATTTGTATTTTTCACCCAAGAATTTCCCAACTTCCTCTCTAAAATCTGTTTTATCAAGAATGTTGTCCATCCATTATGGCTCACTTGGTTGTGAGTGCTGTTCCATGCACCAAGAGGTCACCTGTTCAATTCCCAGTCAGGGTACATTGGGGGAGGAGGCATGCAAGAGGTAACTGATCAATGTTTCTCTCTCCCTCTCTTCCCTTCTCTCTCTAAAATCAATAAAAATATTTTAAAAAAACCAACAATGTTCTTTTCCATCATAGTAGTTTTTAATGTTTTTATTGATTTCAGAAAGAGGAAGGGAGAGAGCAAGAGACAGATAGAAAAATCAAAGATGAGAGAGAATCATTGATCAGCTGTCTCCTGCACACCCCCTACTGGGGATTGAGCCAGCAACCCATGCATGTGCCCTGACCAGGAATTGAACTGTGCCCTCCTGGTTCATGGGTCAATACTCAAACACTGAGTCACATTGGCCAGGCTAGAAATTTCTTTTTAAGAGTTAATTAAAAATTCAATTATTTTAATTGTTATAGGATGATTCTGATTATCTATTTTATCTTGGTTCAGTGTTAGTAGTGTTTTGTTTTTACAAAGTTGGGTTATTTCTCTAAGTTGTAACTTAAAGATGTTACTAGTCTGGTCATGGAAAACATAAATGACATCACTTTCACCTTTTGTTGTTCCACTGTGACTCACTCAGGTCCTCTCCCGATTATTATTTGTCCATGTTACTCACCAATGAATTCTTTGAAATACATCTTTCAGCCTATATTAACTTCTCTTATTGTTAGCCTACCATAGCATGTGGAGTTCCCAATAAATAATTTAGGGCTTGATATTCATGAGTCTGTACTATTTAAAAATAAGTTTTTTTTGTTTGGGTGGATTTATTTTAGGTAACGGGAACAGCACCAGGAGTTAGACCCATGGGGTCAGACTGGACCTGGGTTCAGCAACTTCAGTACTTAAGTCCTGGCTAGGAAATAATTCAGAGGGAAGGCTCAAACTATAAGAGTACATTTATTTGTAAAAGCACAGAGGTAGAAGTAATTTGTAAACTAGTTACAGAGGTCAAGGAAGAGCCCTTGGAGCTTGGGAGTGAGAAAGCTAATAGTAGTGCCTGAGGGTGGGGGAAGGGAAGGGAAAAGGAAAGGGAACGGTATGGAAGACTCACAGGAGGGAAAGCACACTAGGTCCTCAGTCCTAAGGGTTTTAAGGGTGGAGATTTTAGGGGGGAGGTGTCCCCAGGAGAAGATCTCAATAGAATATTTAGCAGCTTTCCAGATGTGTCCTTTCAGGGTATAGGTCTCCAGTGATTGATTGGTTAGAACCAGGGCAGGGGGTCATTATCCAGTGCAGCTGGTCCTTTGGTCAGCCCTGGGGTCACTTTCCTGGCTTTGCTGCTTTTCTGGGCCTGGAGCTAAAATACAACTGAGGCCTAGATGTTATTTCTAGAGAGAAAAGGTCAGGGCTCCAAACCATGTGATTGCTAGGGGAGGAAAGATCACCCAGGAAGTGAGTCCCACCCTACAATTGTCCTTTGCTAGGCACCAAGCACTTTATGCTCTGGTGACCTATGTACCTGGCCCATCATCCTTGCTCTGTTCATGTCTGTCTAACTCCCACTACAGATGTACCTTTTTAAAAATATATATTTTATTGATTTTTTACAGAGAGGAAGGGAGAAGGATAGAGAGTTAGAAACATCGATGAGAGAGAAACATTGATCAGCTGCCTCCTGCACACTCCCTCCTGGGGATGTACATGCCCTTGACCGGAATTGAACAGGGGCCCTTGAGTCTGCAGGTCAATGCTCTATCCACTGAGCCAAATCAGCTAGGCCTAGGGTGATGTACCTTTTTAATATAGATGATGGGTAAATTGAGTCAGGTTGAGTACTGAATTTTTTGAGGAACTATTCTGTGCAGAATGATACAATAATTTTACTGAGTGACAGTGTCAACTTTATCTTTAGAGAAATACATACTTGCAGTTCAGTTTATTCCTTACCTAGGATAGACAAAATCTCTTGAGCCTCATTTTTCTATTGTGGGGGAGAAAGAAACATTCTTCTAACTTAAAATTATTCTGGCTGGTCCGATATTCAAATAGACATGAGGCAGATTAGCCAGAAAAAATAAATTGAATACACACGTGTTTGGGAACCCCACATACTTGAGTCAGATACCCCACATGAACAAGAGCTTCAGAGACAGAAAGGACTCTTGGGCATGTAAGACATTTATGGCTGAGATAAGGTGCTTTGGCAGATTCAAAGGTCTTTGTGGAATGATAATAGGGCAGATGTTTAATAAAAACAAGTTTGTCCTGTCCGACAGATAGGTCAACTGACGTTATCTTGCTAGTCTCCCATTATGGGCAGGCCTGCTAATTCAAGTTCTTCCAGATACCCTGAGGGGGGGAAGGGGGGAGGGTGTGAGGGGAGTTTCTCCTTAGTTTTCAGTTAAACTTGTCCTTATCTCAAAATAGTCCACATCTTGGACTGACTAGGTCTGAACCCCCACACTATATAAAAATGAGATGAAAAATTACTGCCACTCAGAGGCTCAGAGTTGTCTTTAAACTTACATAATACTGTGCATGTGAAACTCTGTACCACACAAATGGTTCTCAGTATTAGGTTATTTTCTCTCATTTGTTAACATGTGGCTCTTTTGTTCAAATTTCTCACCTATGTTAGCCTTTGTTCTTGGCCAGTGGTCGGCAAACTCATTAGTCAACAGAGCCAAATATCAACTGTACAACGATTGAAATTTCTTTTGAGAGCCAAATTTTTTAAACTTAAACTTCTTCTAACGCCATTTCTTCAAAATAGACTTGCCCAGGCCATGGTATTTTGTGGAAGAGCCACACTCAAGGGGCCAAAAAGCCACATGTGGCTCGCGAGCCGCAATTTGCCAACCACTGTTCTAGGCAAAGGTAAATAAATATTGTCTTTTTTGTTGCTGTTGTTTTTACTTTTCCCTTTATTTATATTCTCCTTTCATTCATAAATTTTCCAGGAAATTCACATCAAAAGCGCTCACTGTGTTTCTGGCTGGAGCTGGGCCAGAAATGTGTGGGAGGCAGGAAAAGTTGAGAATTAGGTTCTGCTCTTCCTGCTGTTTTTCCCTTTAATATTTCTTTCTTTGAACGGATTCTCATGATTCTTCTCATTTGCACTTTCTGTTCTCTTTCCCTTCTTTTCATCTATTTGTTTAGGTAACTCAAACGTTTCCTAAGGCAGTCCAAACTTTTCCACAGCTTTCTCTCAGCATGTTCCCTGTATTTGCGAAGGAACAAAACTACTTTGATTCTCAAAAATAAAGAGGGGCAGCCCTGACCAGTGTTTCTAAGTAGAGCATCGACCCTTTGACCAAAGAGTCCTGGGGTTCAGTTTCTGTCATGGGCACATACCTGGGTTGTAGATTCGATCCCCAGACTTGGTTGGGTTGCAGGTAGGAGGCAGGCAACCAATGGGTGTGTGTGTGTGTGTGTGTGTGTGTGTGTGTGTGTGTGTGTGTGTGTGTGTGTGTGTGTGTCTTCTTCCCTCCCTTCCACTCTCTCTAAAAAATCAATGGGAAAAATATCCTTGGGTGAGGATTAACAGAAAAAAAACAACAAAAAAACACTATGAAGCGGTACAAATCAGATGGCAATTATCATGTATGGATCCCAGTCTTATTTAGAGGCATCAGACTGTTTACTGGCTGAGCAGCCCCAGGTCTTTCTTCAAAGCAAGCTGAGTGGTAACCAACATAGTTCAATGGCATGTTGTCTTAGCTACATCATACCAAAATTTTCTCACTTTTACATAAAGTCACATATAAAGGATTGCAATTTTCGTTATTGGTTTTCAATTTTTGGAGACCCTTCATTATTAAGCTCTGGAAATTGAGAAGACACAAAGTAAGAAGAAAAAAGTTGGTTGGAAGATGGGGATGGGACTCAAAAAATTAGGCAGGGAAACTTAAGAAATGAATAATATATATACATGTGCCTGGGTGTCTTTAAACTTTGCAGTCTACTATTTCCGAAGCGGTCACTCCCAACGCAAGCAGACTACATGTTATTAAGCACACTTGGCATGTGCACTGGAACAGGAAAACATTACATCTTACACTGAAGCCCAGAGCTCAAGGTCTGACACATGACCACGTGTACTCTGTTCTTTTTCTACTGTTGTGTCCCCAATATCAAATCTGGTCATTAATTGGTGTTCAAAAAATTATTTTGAAGAATTGACTCAGTGATTTAGAAGAATGTATTACCATGTTAAAAATTGATGTTAAACCACAATATGCTTTATGATTTTTATGTGTGTTAGAAAAGTTAATACACAAAAAGATCAGAGTTTATTTACAGTACCTTCATAAAGAAATATTGAGTTAGTCAGAAGGAACTTAGAAGTCACACATAATAGCAATGGAACCTAGAAAAGTCAGGAAGCTCTTCATTAGTTTCTTTGATCACTTAAGGTATTTACTCTTTCTTGCTCTCCCACACTGTCCTGTAACTCCAGCAGCATCAGAGTGAAGGAAATTTGCTCTCACCTGCTGTGTGCCAGACTCCTTTACCTAAACCGCAGCAAGCCCACAGATTGTACACACATCCTTTAAAATGGCATCCTGCTGACCCAACACAATGACTTACAGCCTCTCTTAGGAGCCTAGTGGCTCTCCTACTGGGATGCCCTAGAGTGCCACATACAAATCATAAAGACTGAAGTGGCCCATCACAATGCACAGTGAATTATTTATACAATGACCAATATGCTCACTTAGCTCAATAGGATATAAAGTCTCTGGAAAAATAATGCAGTCGTTCCTACTCAAGTTATCTTTCAAATCTAGAAATGCAGTAAAAACGTAAATTTGTATACATTTGAAATTTCTGTTTTACTATTCTTTTAAGTTACTTAATGATTCAAAAATCATGGATCACATGTGAACAATTATATGCAGAAAAACGAAGGAAAACAAGTAAAGTTCAATATTAGTTATAGTTAACAATGAAATGTAGAAGTCGATAGACCTTAGCTTAAATTTTTATTCAATTGCTTTTAAAAAGATGGTCTGTTTCTACAGATATGAACAGTATAATTAGAATAACATCCCACTAGGCGAGGAACCAGCTAGGATGGAAAGGCCATGGCCAAGCAGTCCTTAGATCTGCTGATGCAGAGAAATAGAACCCAGTGTTAGGTAGCATGATATAGCAGAGAATCTTTTATGCAGCATTAACATAGACACTTGAGTGCTAATATAGCAACTCCCTTAGAAAAGTGGTTTAAAAGGCAGAGGCTTCAATTCTGAGCTTTTCTATCATAGTAGGTTCCTTCATTAGCATTAAGTTTATTGGGTCCCCATTTGTGAGGAACCGAGACCTTGGAGCATTTTTTTCATTAACTGGCTTCCTTATCTGGTCTATGTATTTTTCCTGCATGTTTGTCAGTTTGGTAGTAAAGTGAAGCCACCGGGAACCATATTGGTTATCCCAACCAATCTGTGATTAGAGACCAGGCTGTGGCCAGGCGGAACTTGCTGTTGCTAACCCCATTGGTTTACTTCCTGTGTGACTTAAGTGGAGCCACTTCTACCCCCCTGAACTTCAGTTTCCTCACCTTTGAAATAGGCATATTTTCTGCCTTTGCCACACGATATGTGTATTACAGAAGACGATGCATATTAAAGTACTTGGAAAATAACAAAATAATATATACACATTAGTCTGAATGATTATATGATGGTGTACTTGGTATTAGTGAAGGTTACCTTGAAATTTTGTTTTAAAGACCCTTAAAAACAAATCGAAATACCAAAGACATGGTCTAGTCTTAAAAGGATACATAGTCAAATATATAGAGGGAAGAAAACAAAGCAATGTAGTATATTTTCTGTTGTTAGATAATAAATTGCCACAAGCTTAGCAGCTTTAAACTATAGACATTTATTTTCTCAGTGCCTATGGGTCAGGATGTGACTCCGCTTAGCGGGGTCCTGTGCTTAGAATATCACAAGGCTGTAAAGAAGGTGTTGGCTAGAGATGTGGTTTTATCTGAGGCTCAACACCTGAAAGATATCCCAAACTCACTCAAGTGATTGGCAAAATTCATTCCCTCTGGTTGTAGAAATATGGGCTTCAGGTTGTTGCTGGCTGTTATCCATAGGCTGCCTCCAGCTCCCAGAAGCTGCCTGAAGTTTCTTGCCAAATGAGTCTCCCATCTTAGGAAGCCACCATATGGCAGTTTCTTCAAAACTAACAAGGGAGAGGGATACTCCAGAACAATGTGTTTACACCTTATGTGATATAATAACACCATCAAGTCAAGTAATCACTCACATGCTATCATCTTTGTTGCAGTCTATTGACTAGAAGCATGGTTTTACAAGAAACTTTTATCTTTCCATAAAAACAACATATGAATGGTGATAACCCTCCTTATTAACAAAGGCCTTTGATTATATTGATTATCACATTCTGTTGTGATCCAAGATAAATTACTTTATATCAGAATAATGCTCCATCACAGTGTTCAAGCATACATATATATATCATATATATATGAGCATATATATATATATTATATATATCTACATTAATAAAAGTAACATGCTAATTGACTGTACCTTCACAACTCCCACCAGCCAATCAGGAGTGCATATGCAAATTAACCCAACAACTATGGCAGGTTAATTTGCATACACAGGCACCAAGCAGCTGGGGGCCTCTGGGCAGTGTGGGAAGGTGGAAGGGCACTTCTGGCCAGAGTGAAGGCAGTGCCAGCAGCCACGGGAAAGAAGGCCCATTCTTGCACAAATCTTCATGCGTCAAGCCTCTAGTATATTATGTGTGTGTATATATATATATATATATATATATATATATATATACACACACACACATACACATACATATATATATGTGCACACACACACATACATACACACACACACATACATATATATGTATCTCATACCAGGACACATCTCAAATTTAAAAAATAAATTATGGGAGCCAGCCAGTGTGGCTCAATGGACTGAGCATAGTCTCATGCACTAGGAAGTCCCCGTTTTTGATGCCCAGTCAAAGCACATGCCTGGGTTATGGGCTCAATCTTCAGTAGTGTGGGTTCAGGAGGAAGCAGATTGATGTTCTCTCCCATCAATGTTTCTATCTCTCTCTCCCTTTCCCTTCCTCCCTCTCTAAAAAAAAAAATAAAATAAACAAGTAAAAATAAATAAAAATCAGGGGAGACATTTTATTGCTCTTTTGTTTTCAGTAATAAATTGTCCATTAGTTGCCTGTTAAAAGCTTTAGCCAAATATTGCACTTATTAGAAAACAAAAGAAGCATTTGTATTTCCACAACAAATATTTTCACTGAGAAAAGTACTTGTATTTTCAACCAGATTCAATGCCTGACTTCCTTATATCAATAATCTAAACAGACTGTCTTAGTTCAAAAATATTTTTCTTGATTATAAATATACTAGCAGAAGGACAAGTTATTACTTTGAGATGTAAATCATTATGGTTTTAGGAGAAGGTAATATCAGAAAAGGGAAATGACAATAGAGTGGAATGAGTAAGTGAAGTATGGAATATGAAGATAGTCAAGAGCCCAGTAGATTTGGATGTCAACTTCATGAATATTATATTATTTAATTCTCAAAACAACCCTATAATTTATTATTTTTTCTGTTTTCACAAAACAGCATTAGTTAATTAGGCAGATAATGATGAATGAGGAATCAAAGGTTGATTTGTGAGGCTCAATGTTCACATTTTTCTTTATCCCAATGCATCTTGCTCTGTGATACATTGTGCCACCCCTATCAAAATTACTTCTACAATACGTTGAAATACAAATTCCTGATACCCACTCCTTATCTGCAGGATGAGGATCCCTAAGGTGGCAGTCCAGAAATATGCATTTTAACCCAGTACCTCAAGTAAGTTTTATGCCCATTGAGATCAGAGACACAGTGTTCAATACTAAACTCATTCATTTAGTGAAAAGAAATCTAAGCTCAATTCCTAAACTTTTACAGTTTTGTTGTGAATTAGGCAAGCCACATATTCCCTTGCCCCTACTTTTCAGCATTTCCAATATGCCCTTACACTGCCTTCTAACCTCCATTGTGTTTGAGGAGGGGTCAGCAGTTAATCTTATTTTGCTTCTATTGTACATGATGGGTTGTTTTGCTCTTGCAGCTTTCGGGATGTTTTCTGTCTTTGCTTTCGTCTTTTTTATATGATTTGTGTAAGGATGGATTACTTTCCATCTATTCTACTTGGAGGTCATTGAACTTCTTGGAGGTATAGATAAATGTTTTTCAGCAAATGGGAGAAGTTTTCAGCCATTATTTTCTTGAATATGTTTTTCTCTTTTACTTTTCCTGGTACTACCACGATGTGTATATCAATGTGCCTAGAGTTTTCCAACATTTCTCTGAGTCTCTCTTCACTTTTGTCATTCTATTTTATCTTTGTTCTTCAGATTGTATTTATCATGGATGTATCTTAATATGCACTTATTTTTTTCCTTCTGCCACTTCAGAACTACACTAAAACCCTTCTAGTGAATTTTTCATTTCAATTATCACACTTTTCAGTTCTAGAATTTCCCTTAGATTCTTTTTCATAAATTCTGCATCTTTATTAATATTCTCTATTTGATTATACACTGTCTTTACACAGTTCTTCTTTAGCCATAGTTGACCACATTTATAATGGCTACTTTGAAGTTTCAATGGCTACTTTCTCTGTTCAATCTAACATATAGTTCCTTTCATAGTCATTTTTTTTGGTATTTTTATTTATCTTGTGCATGGGTCACATGTTCCTGCTTCTCTGCATGTCTCATTATTTAATTGAAAACCGGACATTTAATCAATATACTGGTAAATCTCTGAATAATAACTCCCTTCCCCATTTGCAGTTTTTGTTGTTTGTTTGCTTGATTAGTGACTTTGCTAGACTATTTTAAGGAAGTATACCCTTCCCACATTGTGGAGCCTTTCGCATCACTCATCAGAGGGCTCAGCTGGTGGTATGTGAACCATCACCCTGGGTTTCGGCAGCATTCTCTTTGACTGGGTCTCTCTCTCTAAGCTATCTGCACAATTTGGTATAGTAGCTCACATGTAAGCTCCACTAATGATCAGCCTAATGTTCTGTTGTTTCTGAGAATGTGCTGGAGCATACATTTCTCAGCCCTCTGAGCCAACTAAATTTGAGCAAAGGCAATTTTTGAGGCCATTCTTTGGGAATTTTTCTGTGTCCAGCATGTTTCTTCTTAGCTGTCTCTTTCTCCGTTTCACTCTGGTGAACTAGCCTGACTGTGGTTTAGCTTTTTGCTCTTAATTAAGAATAGCTATTATTCTGAGAGTGCTTTTATGACTCATCTTCCTCACACTCTATTTCTTATAAAATAAGTTCCTTTGGGGAGAGTTTTGAAGTACTCTTGTATGGAGTTCCACTCCCCCTGGAATAATTTCTGAATTATTTCTTGATAATAACTTTGAGGGCTGTGCAGGGAAGTAGCCTCTAAGTCAACTTACTCCTGGGTAGAACCTCTACTCTAAGAGTAACCTGAGGAGAAAGTTATCAAGGCTTCATTATTCTCACCTTGTCTCACTCACCTGGGGCAGAGCCTTGATCCTATGGGTAGTAGCTGGGAGGTTGAAGGAAACTCCAACCTCTTAACTGTACTCTTCAACTCAGAGTTGGAAGGGATGAGAAATACTGGCATCTTGCTGTGCTTGGTGGTATATAGGATAAGCCTTAATTGAGAATTGATTGGAAAGAAAGTTCAGTCCCTTGGCCACACCCACCCAGTGCCAGGGTGCAGCTTCAGGTAAGCTACGCTGTATGTGACAGGAGAGAGGGTCATGGCTCACATGCCAAAGGATCTTATTCTTCTTACTGAATTGTGGTATATTTTCTTGAATAAATGTTTTTTCATTTGCTGCATGCCCTTGGGACAATTTTGAGAGAAATTAAGTGGTTTATTTTAAAAAATAATTTGAACTAGCTTTGCTGGAGAGTGGGTCTGTGACGCTCCTTATACTGACATCCTGCAAGCGGATTTCCTAATCTTAGTTTACACCATTTATAAAAAGAAGAAATACTGACCTCACAGAGTAATGCTTAAGATTAAATATGATAATGTGTGATAAAGATTTTATAAATAAAATATGTGATAATATATATTTATGGTAAAAAAAATCTGGAAAACATTTAGAAAAAGCAAATATTAGTTTTCTTCTTAAGTATGAGTCTGCGTCAGGCTTTTGAAAGAATAATGAAGGAACGGCTCATAAGGAAGGGGAATTTAAATGTGAGATTACATACCCTTTTCTTGTTTCCAACCAAGATAAAATGAAATTGATCAAGTACTTTTTGGCCATATTGTGAAGGTTAAAATAGAAACATTTTTAATACATGTTTCCATGAAAAGAATTGTTTTTAAAATTTTGGTATGAGGTTGTTTTAAAGAGGGAAAAATTTACATTTAGCACATTAAAGCTGCACAAAATGTACTGTAGGATTTTATTTTATAGTCCTATTAATTGAATTGGAGATACAGAAGTTATCTTTATTAGAGATATATGTTAGTTATTATGTATGAAGTTATATTACATCTTGATTTCTCTATAGATGTTTAAAGCAAAACCAAAGACCTGAGGAAGGAAAAGGAATGAATGAATGAAAAGTTTGTTAAATGTTGACAATGGGTGTGTGGAAGTTCATTATAAAATTCTCTCTACTTCTGGTATGTTGAGGTTTTTTTATAATAAAAAAAATTAAAAGTATAAAGAATACATAGAGTAATACCTGGAAATTGGGTAACACAGTATAGATCTTTTAAATCAAATGGCAATGACAACAGATGACAGATTCTTCTTGAAATCATGGTGCTTTTCTTAAACAATGGGAAGGGCTCGATGTGATTGCTTATATGGTTCTGTTATCAGACAGTCTGAGCACTGGGAAGTGACTCCTATTGTCCAAGCCCTCTCCTTCCTAGCCCTATAAGTACCATGGACTTGAGCCACAAAGGAAGATGGTCTTCAAGGTGGGAGTCCATCATTCTCCCAGGTCTCTGGGCACCGGAATGAAACTGCTTTCCTTTTGCACCAGATCTACCTCACGAGTTTGGCTTTCACAGAGGCAGCCAGCTGAACCACCATAGTTTCAGTTACAGTTCCATTATTCTTTGTTATTAACATATCAGAGGCCCCATGCATGAAATCCATGCAAAGGGCTCGGCCCTTGCAACCAGCTTTGTCAGGAAAGTCATCCAGAAGGTCATTCGGCTGTCAGGTTTAATTAGCATATTATGCTTTTATTATTATAGATAGGCCTCACTCATTTACATGGATGCAAGTTCTATATAAAGTTGCTGCAGACTTTCCACAGCAAGGGTTGAGGAATCTGGAGAAGTGCTGTGCTAAGTTCATAGAGACTAGACAAGAAATATAAATTTGGAAGGCATTTTGGGGGAGCCAGATGGAGGCTCCACTCTCTAGTGAAGTGGGCTCCCTGAATCTCCAGACCCATGGCTTTTTATTTACTGGAAAACACATTGGCCCTTTAGGAATGCAAACAGGCATATTAAAGGTAAAGTTTGGTAAACAGGAAAAGATTATCAGATTAGCGCAGTAGCTGCAAACTGCGGCTCGCCAGCCACATGTGGCTGGCGAGCCTCGGTTTGCTGACCACTGGATTAGGGGAAATGCCTACAGCTGTTCAGTAGCAGGTAATAATATGCAGATTCTCAGCCCTGCTGAAAATGTCCATCAGCCTTCTGATGAACTGCTCACATTTATTATGCTAACTACTGTCCTTAGCCTCTAGCATAAAGTGTTTTCATTTTTAAAAATGACATTTTTTAAAAAATGAACACAGTACAAACTACTTACATAGTTTTAGTTTCTTTGTTATTTGAAATGCATGTCAAGGAACTCATACTAGTTTAAAAACCTAAGATTAACATATAATTTCTTATCTAAATTGAGACATTTTGAGAGTAAAAATGGGTACTATTAATAATCCTATCTAATAAAAGAGTAATATGCAAATTGACCATCACTCCAAGACACAAGATGGCCACCCCCATGTGGTCAAAGATGGCTGCCTCCATGTGGACACAGATGGCCACCACAAGATGGCCAGCAGGGGAGGGCAGTTGGGGGAAGTTGGGGGAGACAAGGCCAGCAAGGGAGGACAGTTGAGGGGAACCCAGGCCTTCAGGGGAGGGAAGTTGGGGGGACCAGGCCTGCAGGGGAGGGCAGTTAGGGGCAAACAGGCTGGCAGGGGAGCAGTTAGGCATCAATCAGGCTGGCAGAGGAGTGGTTAGGGGGTAATCAGGCTGGCAGGCAGAAGCAGTTAGGGGCAATTAGGCAGAAGTAGACAAGTGGTTGAGAGCCAGCAGTCCTGTATTGTGAGAGGGATGTCCAACCACCCGTTTAGGCCCGCTCCTGATGGGATTGGGCTTAAATGGGCGGTTGGACATCCCTCAAGGGGTCCCAGATTGGAGAGGGTGCAGGCTGGGCTGAGGGACACCCGCCTCCCCCATGCACAAATTTTGTGCACCAGGCCTCTAGTTATACAAGAATACAAATGTATATTGGGCAAAATGGGCCCCTGGATCATATGGATACCCTAAACTTACCTGACAAAGGAGGACAGTGTATATAGTATAAACCTTCTCCCCAAAATTAAATAAAATTAATGAGAACCAAAAATATCATCCAATTTGAATCTCTCCTCTTTCTCTCCCTCCCTTTAATAAATTTCTTAATTGGTCCTAGGAATTTGAAGTGAATTACTTGCTCAAAAGTATATAGCTCACAAGCAATCCAGGATCATAATTTGCATACCCTGATGAATAGTACAATGTTCTTTCCATTCAGTGAATTACAGTGAATTTAAAAACATAAATATTAATTTATGAATCCAGTTTTATAAAAAGTTACATATTTTAGTTAAGTGATAGCCTGAAAGATACTCCAATTTTGTCTGCAATAATTAAAGCACATACGCTTTAACTATATAAAATATACTGTAAAGCTTTTATAATAAAAAATTGGCATGATGTTAGAACATAAAAAAAAAAAAAGAAAATTTCAAGCTCAGCACCAGAAGTTATTTATATAGTGGACACATTTGGAAAATGAGTGTAACATAAATATGTAAGAGAAAGAATTTTATTTTTATGTGACCTCATAGATATTTACTGTTCTTGTATCTTATAATTTCATAATAAACTGCTTAAAATTTGCTTATCTAGGAATATCCTATCTAATAAAAGAGTGATATGCAAATTGACCATCACTCCAACACACAAGATGGCTGCCCCCATGTGGTCAAAGATGGCTGCCCCATGTGGACACAGGATGGCCACCACAAGATGGCCTGCAGGGAAGTGCAGTTGTGGGCAGTTATGGGTGATCAGGCAGGCAGGGAGGGCAATTAGGGGTGACTGGGCCAGCAGAGGAGGGAAGTTGGGGGCAACCCAGGCCAGTAGGGAAGGGCAGTTTGGGGGTACCCATGCCTGCAGGGGAGAGCAGTTGGGGGTGACCAGGCCTGCAGGGGAGGGCAGTTGGGGGGGACCCAGCCTGTAGGGGAGGGCAGTTAGGGGTGACCAGGCCTGCAGGGGAAGGCAATTTGGGGTGACCAGGACTGCAGAGGAGGGCAGTTAGGGGCAATTAGGCTGGCATGGGAGCACTTAGGTATCAATCAGGCTGGCAGGGGAGTGGTTAAGGGGTGATAAAGCTGGCAGGCAGAAGCAGTTAGGGGCAATCAGGAAGGTAGGCAGGTGAGCAGTTGGGAGCCAGAAGTCCTTGATTGTGAGAAGGATGTCCCAGATTGTAGAGGATGCATGCTGGGCTGAGGGACGCCCCCCTGCCCCCCGCCCCCGTGCACTAATTTTGTGCACTGGCCTCTAGTGCTTTAATATAAGCAAATAAGTGTTTTTTAAATAATTGTCAATACAGTATACTTAGAATTCTAACATTAATTCAAATATTTCCTACACAGACCTTTGTTTGGGGATGGATTCCATTTGATACATTTCTCAGAAATTGTCCTGACAAACCATTGGGGTACAAGCCTGATAACCCCTTCTTTCTACAAAAAGAATTTGCCTGAAGGGCTTCTTTTACAGACTGTCTGTAGTATCTTCATTGGTACTGACAGTCTTCTCTGTGTAACTCTGAAGGACTGAGGACAGTACCAGCTATCCACACTGTAATCTGGACATCAAGTGAATAGTATGGCTCTTAAATAACTAATAGAGAAGATCTTTGTCTATAAACTGATTCACCTCCACAATTTCAAGAATTAGACTTGAGTTTCAATTACATCTCCTGTGAGAGTGCCGCTTTTATTTTATGTCTGACTTTGATACCCTAAGTACCTGGTACTGTAACAGTAACTGAGAATCTAAATCATATACCAATTACATGGGAAGTGGGTTAAGCGTGCGCATGCACACACACACACACACTTCTCCATGAAGAAGGTAATTTAATGACATGATCTGAAATAAAGCTAAATTATGCAAAGTAAATTTTTTTCAAGAGCTTATACAGTATTGAGTGTGATGGATTAAATTATTCCTTAATGGCTAGCTATAGATAAATATATTATTAAATAGTTCAAAAAGATAAATCATCAAATCATAGCATCTATTATCTGTATGTGCTTTATTACCCATTAAAGCACAAACAAATTGGTTTTCATTCAAGTGACTGATTTTCATGAACAAAAGTAGTCTTTTAAATAGCCTTATCACTTGAAAAATAGGAAAAATATATTTACAGCAAGACTAGTCTGTATTCTAGTATTAAGAACAATGAAATAGAGAAAACTATTGATCACAAAGAGTATTGATAGTGCAGTTGGTGTGGCTCAGTGTTTGAGCATCAACCTATGAACCTGGCGATCATGGTTTACTTCCAGGTCAGGACACATGACTGTGGGGGCATGAGGCAGCTGATCAATGATTCTCTCTCATCATTGATTTTTTTTTTATCTCTCTCCCACTATCTTCCTCTCTGAAATCAATAAAAATATTTTTTAAAGTATTAATAGCCATTTTTTTCACCAAATCACTAAATAACAATAAGCAAGAATTTCACAATTCACTTACAGCAGAGTTAATATATATTTTGGAAAATTTGTTCCTTTTTTCTAAAATAGTTTATAGAGGGTTTACTCTGTCTCAAAGACTCTGTAAGTCACTGTCAACTACTGTGTGCCTAAAAAGAAACATGTATATGCTGGCTTCTGAGTATCAACAATGAAAATATATACATTAAACTTCTCCACCTTTTCTCCTTTAGTCCCTATTTCTCAAAATACCACTTGTCTCCATCATTTCTTCACTTTATCTCCACACAGTGCAGTTTTGGTTCCTCTAAGCCCATGTTGTCTTCCTTTTTTAAACATGCTTATTTTTCTTAGAGTCATGAATCAACCTTTGAATCTGAGACTGGATTTTCAAAGCGGAGTTGCAGTTTCAGTTTTAAAATTGCCAACAAAGAAGTTGAATGAGACACTAAATCTCACTGCCTGAAGCTCAGTGACCCCTGAGTGAAAAATAAGGTCCTACATCCTCCCTTTCATTATATGGCACTGGATAATCGTGAAAGGAAGATAAAAAAAAAAAAGTCATATGGTCAGTCCTTAAAAAGCTTGTAATATAAAGAGTAATTGAATCACAATGAATTTTCTAAACTCTTAATGAGGTTAAAATCCAGCCTACAGGAAAAAAAAAAATTTGTGTATTATTTTTTCAAGTTTTTTTATTATTTTTTTCTTTATTGATTAAGGTATTACATATTTGTCTTTATTGCCCCGTTGCCCCCTCCCCACCCCTCCACTTATGCCCTCACCCCCCTGTTGTCTGTGTCCATTGGTTAGGCTTATATGCATGCATACAAGCCCTTTGGTTGATCTCTTCCCCTTACCCCACCCTCCCCTACCTTCCCTCTGAGGTTTGATGGTCTGATCGATGTTTCCCTGTCTCTGGATCTGTTTTTGTTCATCAGTTTATGTTGTTCATTATATTCCACAAATGAGTGAGATCATGTGCTATTTCTTTCTCTGATTGGCTTATTTCACTTAGCATAATGCTCTCCAGTTCCATCCATGCTGTTGCAAATTGGTGCAGCCACTGTGGAGAATAGTATAGAGATAGGGGTGAACTAAAGGTTTGTTTATAGAACAAGGATTCCCCAGTTCCCTCTGATTCACAAGCAACAACAGCAACATCACATAGCAAAATGTGTCTTACTACTTGGACACTGCAGGTATAAACTTGGTCCCTGTGCTGATTGTTGCAAGTCCCTACCTGCTTCCAAATCACAGTCAGATTCCCAGTGGTTGAGCCCTGCAGATTCTCCTACAATCCTCATAGTGTAGTGAGAGGGCAGAGTAGGGACTCTCTTAAAGCCACCCAGAATGCTGGGGTGAGGATTGGGGACCATTATTCTCTTTTCCCATTGGAAGAACCAGAGGCTTAGGGGAGCCTTCATCACATGGTAATGTACTAGTCTGGGGCAGGGGCAGTGCAGTCAGTGTGTACCGCCCTCTCTTACCTTCCCATGTAGTCTGTCTTGGTCTCTATGGTGTAGGGGCGTGTTCCAGTCTCATTATTATGTGCTAGGATTCTCTCAGCTATGTCTTGTTCTTCAATAGTTGGTTGTTTTTGTGAGCGGGAATGAAGTCAACAACCACATATGTTGTCATCATAGAGATGTCACTCCTCTTTTTCTATTATTAACTGATCTTTCATAGTTATTAAGCCAAGAAATTCACCTATGCAGAGGAATATGCAAAAGTAGCACATGGCAAATTGAGTGTATCCTCCCTTCAGGAACTTTAGTTAGCAAAATTTCAGGTACTAGAAACTACCAGTTATTGCATTAAACACTATACACATTAAAACAACTATCTCTTCCCATTGCTTTATGTATGGAACAATCAAATATATTTCAAAACAACTCCTAGCTGTGAAAATTAGGAAATGTATTCTGCTGGCCATGCATCTAAAAAATGTAGGTGATATGTCAATGTGAGTTCTTTTTCTTCTCAAAAATAACACTGGTTATTTAATGAAAATCAGAGAAAGCATATTTTAAAGTGATATAACTTTCAAGCTTACATAGAAACATATTACAGTTCTGTAAAAATATTTGTGAATCTTTAAAATAGGTAACAGATGTAGAAGAATTCAGGCTGTGGTTATGAAACCACATGAAAGCATGGTGGCCAAAAATAATACCTATTTACGGTATACCAACAAAAACTGTTTGATCAGCATAAGCACAGGAAATTATTTTTGAGGTACAGATGTTTTGTCATTGCCATAGAATAATTGATTCAGAATCTCTGTGGGTTGAACCTGTCCATTTGTATTTTAAAAACAGCGAAGTGTTTCCAATATCAGCAAACCACTATTCTCACAGATGACAAATTCCATTTCAAAAGGAGAATAAAGCATCATTTTAAGTTTCCTCATCATTATTGTACATAATGTGTGGTAGGTGAAAGGGGAACACAGAGAGAGCATGTTAATTCTAATCAGAGAAATAAGAAAAAAAGTTAATGCAATCAAATTAAGCTACTAGTGGACAAGAATACTTATGCATTTTCCTATAGTATGTAGGTATATGATCTTTGAAAATACTTTATATTGTCATTAGCATCTAAATTTATACATGCACACACAGCTCTCACATGCATTTTTAAAAGTAGATTTTTAATTGTTGGCATACAATATTATAGTTTCAGTTGTATCACATAGTGATTAGACATTATATATCATACAAAGTGATCACCATGGTAATTCTAGTGCCCGTCTGGTTACATATATTGTTAGTTTGATATTATTGACTGTATTCCCTATGCTGTATGTTGCTGCCAGTAATAAATTAGTCACATGCATTTTTATAGGCAAGTGTCTGGGAGAAGAAACTCCAAAATGGGTTTGCACATGGCAAATGCAATAGGAAGAAGTGAGATAGGGGTGAACTAAAGGTTTGTTTATAGAACAAGGATTCCTCAGTTCCCTCTTATTCACAAGCAACAACAGCAATGTCACATAACAAAATGTGACTTGTCTGAAGTCACTGAACAATTTGGAATAAAATAAGACAGTAGTTGTGGAAATAAGACCTTATAAGAGGTTTTCAAAGGTCCTCATCTTTATGCCATTAAACACACACACACACACACACACACACACACACACACACACACACACACACACACAAAACAACACATTCCCCACCCAACTTCTCTTAGAAGTTACTAGAGACTGTGTTTCATTAAAATTAGGGTAAAATTGAGAAATAGAAGGACAAATGATACAGGAAAAAGGAATGAGGTTAAGAACCTCAGGAATATAGACTTCAGACAAATAAACTGTAAGCATTTACTTAGAATGGCATGGGATGCTAAGGTGGAAGATAGAGTCTATGGCATGTTTGAAGATAAAGCACTGCTTTCTTGTATTATAAGTGTTTATTATTGATACTATTTGACTTTTCAATCATTCTCATGAGATACTTTCACAAATTTAAAGTTGTTAAATGTTGAGAAATTATTAGCTATTCTAAAAACTTTTTGGTACTATGGCACAGTAAATAATCCATTTCTATGAGAACTCAGTGGAGTACCTACAACTGGGTACACCATTTTTTTTCTGTCATTTTTTGTTCTAAAAATTAGCAATATTATTTCAAAGCAGAAATTCTGGAAAGTCTAGTTTATGCAGTATATTCAATAAACTCTGTGCCACTTTTATATGCCCTCCAAATGTAATAGGTACTGGGATTATAGCAGTGAACATCTTTCAGGAGCTTACATTCTTTTTTTTAAAATTTTTTATTGTTTTAAGTATTACAAATAGTAGTACATATGTCTTCTTTTTTTCCCCATTGACCTCCCCCCGACCTCCCCTACCCCCCAGTACATGCCTTCACCTGCCCACCTTCCCCACACCCTCCCAGTGACTTGTATCCATTGGTTGTGCTTATATGCATGCGTACAAGTCCTTCGGTTGGTCTCTTACAGCCCTCCTCGCCCACCCTCCCCTGTCTTCCCACTGTAGTTTGACAGTCTGTTCAATGCTGCTTTGCCTCTGTATCTTTTTCCCACCATTTCTTTTCTTTAAAAAGTTCTGCCTCTGCAGACTGGAAATAAACATATAATAACAAACAAAAAATGTTTAAGTCCCAATTTCAATGTCCAACAGTTCTGAGTCCCCGTTTCAATGTCCAACAGTTCCTTATGTGTACATGTCAGCAATGATATCTGGATGGTGGGCACATGTTGGCAATGCAGGTCCGACCCTCTCTGGTTTGGTCCTAGGCAACCTGCAGCGGTGCACAGCTGCTGACTGCTCGCGTGGCAAGGCGTTGTCAGCGTCTTCCATCTCTGGACTGTTTCTCTTCTGTCTTCATGGCTGGAGCAGTCCTGTCAATTCCTCTCTGTTGCAGGAATCCACATGGTCTTGGAGATGTTTTCTGAAAATATACAAACATTTTCTCGACCACAAGTTAATAAAGGAATCTTTTCTATATAATTGATTTGGGATCCTTTTTATTTTTGCCCAAACGATTTTTCTTTGTCTTATTTAGACACCATGTGTATTTTTCATGGCCGTCTTGCTTACATTCTTTAGAGAGAAAGATAAGAAAAGGGTAAACAGAGATAAACTAAGATAGCCACAAATACTAGGGAACAAATAAGGCAGTCAGGGGATGTGAGAGAGGGTGACTAAGGGGATACTTTATATTGAGGCTCAGACACACCTCTCTGTCAAGTTGATATTTGACCTGAGACTTGAATTAGTAGAGGTCCAGAGGGAAGAGCAGGTTCACATACTTCAACCAGGGATAACCTATGCACATTTGAGAAACAGGAAGAAGGGTGGTGAGACTAGACCAGAACTTCCCAGCTGGACCTAGTCACAATGGCACCCAGCAAATGGCTTACGGGGCTGCAGATATATCCACATCAGCTGTGACCTGAGCACCTGGACCCAAACCCACTACTCATGAGAAGTCTCTTTAATTTACCTCAGTGTTTCATGAAAAAAATATTATATTTTTCTACTTATGTTACAATTGAGGGACATTTGGAAAGCACGGAGCCTAGAGTGGAATGAATGTACGGTGGACAGTAGGCACAAGCCACTTAATACAAAACATCACAGTTCATGGAATCCCTTAAAATGTAGGTGGGTAGGTATTTACAAAGAGGGATTTAATTTGTGTCTGGATAAGATCACTTTAGAGAATATACAAAGCAAAGTATTGGAATCAACGAGCGTTCCACCTGTTTATCATCAGGGTTACCTTGGGGTTGCCACTTGCTATCTCAGAACTCAAGTTCCTGTATTAAATGATCAAAGGTAATAGCATTTGTCTTTGGTTTTGCATCACATGTATCTCGTGATGGGACCTTGAATGATGCCAGTGCTTGCCCTAAGTGAGATAACACAGAAAAGGGAGATTGTTATTCCTGCTACTGACACCAAGCATTCCAACCTGACAACTATCTCTCACAGATCAGTTTGTGAACAAGGGCTGATTAACTTCTCTGAAGGAGAGAGATAATGGGAGCAGTGAGTCACTGGGGCTTGCTTTGACACTGATCACTTCCCACTGGCCATGCTACTCAGAATGAAGATGAATAGCAATAGAGATATATATTCATCCATGATCCTTTTCTATCAATTAAGCCTGCTGAATAAACCACAAAGGCATGTCACCTCACTGTGATGTCACTATTTCTCTATTTAAGTACTTCAGGAATAAAACATGTCCAGTTAATAGTAATGCCTGCAGGTGTTAAACAGGACAAGTGTCATATATCTACCCTAAATGACACAGAACAACCTGTAGGCCTTACAAAGATTGGATTTTAAGATGTCTCGATGTGAAAAACGAAGAGCACTAACTTCTGTTTTATTTCATAGAGTATAGTAGTTTTTCCTGAATAAATACGTTTTTATTCCATTTCTTCACACTGTACTTAAAAATATAACACGACAGTGGCATCGAATGGAAAGTTTCTGTTATTTATATATTGATTCTTTAAATGTGGATAGAAACATGGTTTATTTTTTCACAATGCAAAATATTTTCAAAAGATAGATGTTACCTGAAAGGCAGTTAATAAAGCTGTTTTTAAAGTGATAAGAACACTTTAAATGCTAATGAGATGAAATGGAAGTATTCCAGAGAGAAAGGGGAATTGATGAGAGTAAATTGGATGCTACTATATTAAAAAGGAGAGAAAGGGATAATTTTAGGAATGACATCCTTAAATATACGAGCAAACACAAATTCAGACTAACAGTGGAAGTGTTAGCTTTTGAATAAAACAAGGATACTTTATCCATTATTATAAGAAGAAAGGCAAAAATGCAAATATGGGTTCATCGGGTAGATAAGTGGAATATAGAAAGGATAAAGAAATTTCTATGACTCTGTCTACCTTTATTTTCTCCTTGAATTTTGAAGCGAGATCATCAGCTGCAAGTTAATCAAGAAGAGTGTCAGAGGAAGTTTGTGGAGAGCAGTGGGGTTGGGAAAGAGTTCAAATGCAATGACATAAGGAATTTCATTGTGTGCTGCAGTTTTAACACCTAAATTCATTTCACTGGATCCTCATTGCTCACAGAACTCTGTTTCTTAAGAAAATTTTCACCATTAGAGAGAGGACCCTTGTTCTCATGCAGACATTCTCAGGAGAGTTTTGGCTATTCAGTTGCGAGTATAATGAAAGTAAGTAATGGCATAATGAGAAGAAGTAATGAAAGTAGTACCAGTTTAAAAATCATTCAAGATTTTATTCCACTGTGTATAGGGTATGTTGATCTTTGCCAAGCCCTTTGCTTCTTTTAAAGAGAATTTGAAGTAATTGAAGTAGGCCTGGCTAGTGTGGCGCAGTGGTTGAGCATGGACCTATAAAGCAGCAGGACACAGTTCCACTCCTGGTCAGGGCACATGCCTGGGTTGCAGGCTCGATCCCCAGTGCAGGGCATGCAGGAGGCAGCTGATCAATGAATCTCTCTCATCATTCATGTTCCTATATCTCTGTCCTGCTCCCTTTCTCACTGAAATCAGTAAAATATCTTAAAAAATAAAGTAATTGAACTATGATAGAAAGTTCATAAGCAGTTGTTTAGAGATGAGGAAAATCAGGATTAAAAAGAACACAGGGAAAATTGGAAGGTGATAGATATTCTTGTTTCTGTTTTGTTTTGTTTGTTAATATTCACCCAAGGATATATTTTCCATTGATTTTTTTTAGAGAGAATGGAAGGGATGGGGAGAGAGAGACAGAGGGAGAGAAACACATTGAGTGTTTCCCTCCTACACAGGCCCCTGAATGGGGCCAGGGATCTAACCTGCTGATGTTCATTCCCCTGACCATTCAGTCCTTGGGGAAAATACTTTAATGACTGAGTCAAACCATCTAGGTCAGTGATAGATATTTTTATTATCATAATTGTGGTAATTGTTTCCTGGTTATATGCATAAAACTTATCAAATTGTAGGCTTTAAATGTGTACAGTATATTGTATTCATCTATATGCATTAATAAAAATATCAATGAAAAACAGTTGGAAGGATATGGGCAACCTACTTCATATAATTTTGCTAAATTTCAAATAACTTATACACATAACTCAAAAATTTTGAAGTGTTCCAAATATAAGATTTTAAAACGAGAGTAAGTTGTAATATGCAAAGTTTCTCGACCTTGAAAAACAATAAATATTTGTATTTGATAGTAAATAATTGAAGAAGCTTACAGGAGTTTTTTCCCCCACCAGCACAAAGATGGCATTAAGTATTAATATGCAAGTTCATAGATACCCTAGCCCAAGATGACATTGAGTATAAGAAGTATCAGTAGGTAAAGGTGCTATTCCAGACTGTTCTTAGGGAAATTTTATGAGAGCATATTGTTAATTTTTTATTTTTAAAATGTGATTTTACAGATTTTTAGAGAGACAAGGAGGGAGAGGGAGAAAGAAACATTAATGATAAGACAGAAACATCAAACAGGCTGCCAACTGCGGGGCCCCTACTGGGGATGGAGCCAGCAGCCACAACCCGGGCATTTGCCCTGACTAGGAATGGAACTACCCACCTCTTGGTACAGGGGACAACACTCAACCAACTGAGTCACAGTGGCCAGGGTGAGAACATTGTCAGGCTTATTTTACCTCTTCAGCTACTCCGCTAAGTAAGCATTACATTCCCTAATGTTGATAATGCCCTCTATGTCATGCTTCTAAACCCATCTGAAAAAAGCTAGTTCATTTGACCCCAGTACTACATTTACGCACTTAATACCTCTAAGTGAGATACCTAAATTTATCTTTATAGTTGAAAGTATTAGAGATGCCCCATTTTATTCCCCCATTGACACCCTCTACCCTACATGCCCCTAGGCCTTTACCACACTATTGTCTGTGTCCATAGGCTATACATACTGTATATACATTAAAAATTTTTTGTTAATCTCTTCCCAACCCCCCCCCCCCCCCTTCCCTCTGAGATTTGTCAGTTTGTTCCATGCTTTTATGTCTCTGGATCTATTTTCTTCATCAGTTTATTTTGTTCATTTGATTCCACATATGAGTGAGATTATGTGATACTTGTCTTTCTCTCATTGGCTTATTTTGCTATGTGGACATCTATTTTGACCAAAGAAAAATCTGCAATTCTCCTGAGTCCACTCCTTTATACTGCCTCTGATTTTCCTCCCCTACCCCATGCACTTATAATTTATTATTGACTTTTATACTTTTATATTCCCAATAAGCTTTAGTAATAATCCTAGGTATATATATATATATATATATATATATATATGGCCTGGCATATAGTATTATATTTACTTGTTTACATTCTTTAAACCCTTCATACAGAATGTGTATTTTATTTATTTTCATATCCTGGAAATAAATAAATAACAACAACTCCAAGACTTCATACAGTTTACATTTAAAATAGATTTTACCTTCAAACTTGATAGTATTCACATCTGTGTATATGCACTGAGTGGCCAGATTATTATCATCTCTGAATGCATAATAATCTGGCCACTCAGTGTATGTGTGTACATATATGTATACATACAAGCATGCACACATATATGTGTATGTATACCTACTTATATACAGTACATGTATATAAGTAAACTTGCATATGTACATAAGTATATATATGTGTACACATTCATGTAAGTATGCAACTTAACATATATGAAACAATTAGACTGCTCTTCTTGCTCTTAACTACAAAAAAGAGAGGTTTGGTCTAAACATGTATTTTCCAGATCAATTTTTCAATTACTAACATATATGATTCTACATAATAGACTTTATAAACTTGGTATATTATATGTACACATTGGCTTACTTCTAATTACAGAAGTTCCAAATTCCAATATTAGCAAAAGTTAATTGCCCATAGTTGAATTTGATCTATTTTTTCAATAGATAGCCATTATACTTCAAGATGAAAATGTGTGCCACTGAATAAAAACTTATTTTCTAAACATCAGATGACAGTTATGAAGAAGTCACTGTTGTAAAACTATCATATATTTCATTGAAAAGGCTAATTTTATGGTCAGTAGTCACCTGCCAAAAGCATGGCACATATTTTATACTACTGTTACTTTTAAAACTTTTAGATGCATTACCATAAATGAAATTGCATACTCTTAGCATGGGCCCTTATTTATTTTAGGAATAAAGGCATTCTAAATCAGATTTCACATGAATTTTCTATTAAAATACCATGCTGCCACATTTACAAAGTAAACATATATAGTAGAGAGCTAATAACAATTTTACTCTTGTCCTATATATATATATGAATTTTGAATGGTTTTAACTAATATTTAAAATATTTTTACTTGGCCATTTTTTATTACTATCATTAATATGACATGTTACTATTTAGTCTTTAAAGGAATATTAAAAATGTTGATGTTTGCAAAAACTTTTTAAGTAGGTAATATTTTAGCTCCTTGTATCTATGCTGAAGAAAAATGTATTTTCTACAGATAGTTCTTAATATCCAACTGTGGATATTAACTGTGGAACAAATTTTGAAGAAAAACATTTAAATATGGTAAGTTAACTTGATATTTATCTATCAACATTACTAATTTAATCAACAATACACAGGAAATGTACTATATTACTTTCAAAATTAAAAAGTAATTTTCACTAGCATAAAATAATTTTCTTTTTAATCGCATGTATTTTTTAATTTAAAAAATTGTATCTTTTTTTTTTGCTAATCCTTGTGACCAATATCCATCTAACATGTTTCAAAAGTAATTCTAAGTGATATACCAATTCATATACCACACGTATACAATGCCAAGGCCATATAGCTTGAAATAGATTATATTTAAAAATATAAAATGGAGGGAAAAATGGAAAGAGTTCTAATACTCTATTTTATTCTAAACTAAAGGCCTGGTGCATAAATTCATGCATGGGTGGGGTCTGGCTGGCCCGCCCCAATGGAGGCTGATCGGGCTGGGCTGGCCAGGGGAAAGGCCATGGGCAGTTGGCTGGCCAGCCCCGCCCCCTGTTCGAACACCCAGTTGAACTCCCAGTTAAACTCCTGGTCAAGGGGAGAATTTGCATATTAGCCTTTTATTATATAGGACTAAAGGCCTGGTGCATGAAATTCGTGCATGGGTAGGGTCTCTTGACCTGACCAGTGATCAGGGCCAATTGGGGCCTTCTAGCTACCGACCAGGGCCTTCCTTAGTTCTGCACCGCCTCCTGGTGGTCAACACACGTCATAGCAAGCAGTCAGACTTCCTGTCAGTCAAACTCCCAAGGTGACAATTTGCATATTAGCCTTTTATTATATAGGATAAATATTTAATATTTGCTTAGAATTTAGTCAGCAAGCTTCTCTTATTATGCTATAACTTTAGTGATATAGTTCAGGATATATATGTATATATATACACATATATATTTATATATATGTATATATATTTATATTTATATTAGAGGCCTGATGCACGAAATTTATGCAAGGGACTCAGCCCTCGCGGCCCCGTCTGGAAGGTTGTGTGGAAGGACATCTGGAAGGTTGTTCATCTGGTCTAATTAGCATATTATGCTTTTATTATTATAGATATTTAATTTCCAACTTGATTTTGTATGACTGTTTATTATTTAGATATTCTTATTTATTTATGAATATTTAACAATTTCCTATATATTTTATGTGGTTGATTTCAAATTTAATTCCATTGTATTTGGAGAATATGCTTTGTATGATTTTAATTCTTCTAAATTTATTGAGTCTTGTTTTATAGCCTTATATTACCATCCTAAATACTCCATTTGTGCTTGAAAATAGTGTGTATTCTGCTACTGTTGGGTAGAATGTCGTATATGTCAGTTAATTTTGTTTGTTTTTTATTTTCATGTCCTCACTGATTTTCTGACTCATTGTTTTGTTTTTTTTTTAAATATATATATATATATTTATTTATTTATTATTTTTTTTAAACCAATAATAACACAGTAATATTAAGATATTATATGTGTACATATCTTACCATTGTCCCCCCACCCCACTCCCATACATGCCCTCACCCCCCAATGTTTTGCATCCATTGGTTATTCTTATATGCATGCATGTAAGTCCTTCAGTTGATCTCTTATTTTCCCCACCTCTCCCTAACTTAAATTATTGATATCTTAAAACTGTGATTGTGGTGTTTTTTTTTTTTCCCCTTTCAATTCGGTCACTTTTCATGTATTTTAGAGCTTTATTGCCATATATAGTTTTTAACTCCTTTCTGCTGTAACAATTTAATTATAAATTGTCCTCTTTTTCTTTAGTAATAATCCTAGGTATAATGTTTACTTTTTTGAGTAATATACTCCATCTCTTATTAAAGATAATTTAAATTTACTTTAGAATGGTCTATGTTTTTTTCATCCTTTTACTTTTAACCTATTTGAATGTAAAGTGTATCTCTTATACACATTATATAGTTCCGCCTTGACCTTTTTTATTGATATAAAATTCTGTTAAAGACAAAGGGTACAGATAGTTACGTAAATGGGAACAGAAAGTAGAGCATGATTGGTTTTGGAAATAGTCATGAACAAAATGCAAAAAACCTAATGCCTTTATTATTTAGGATCTTGCTTTTTTATTCATTTAGAAACTACTTGCCTTTTGATAGAGATATTTAATATAGCTATTACTATTATTGAATTTTATCTCTCATTTAGTTTTTCAGACATATATATATTCATTCCTCTATTTCTTGGACACTGTGTTATTTAACCACAGTCTTATAATATCAAAGCTGTCAGTTTTCACCATTTATTTAAAACAGTATTTAACAACATTTTGTTTGCAATGATACACGTTTTTGTCTGAAGCTTAAATAAACTACATCACCTCTTTCCGCAAAGCTAGTTTTCACATCCAGTCTGCCACATACTGGTTAAATTATTAACCTGATTGGTGGTAGGAGCAGGCAAAAAGGTAACATACTAGCAAAGCTACTATGCTACTTCCTGTTCTTACCCAAAACCCTAGCATGGTTTTAAAGAATAAACTCTTCTTAATTGTATTTTTTTATCAGTTTTTAGTGCCATGAAATAATTGCAATGTATAACATTAATTTTTATACTTATTGTACTCATATAACATATTACTTTTATACTTACTTTGGCTGGGCAGAATTGAGCAGAATTGCTAAGACTGATAAATATCCATATTCAGAAATCTTCTCCCACTTAGCTGGAGGAAATATTTTGAAAGTAAGAAGCAACATTTACCCACACATTTATCTTTTCTGTCATCTTCATTTGTTTATGTAAATTCAATTTTTCATTCAGCTTCTATTTTCCTTCTAGCAGAACAACTTTCTTGAGCATTTGTTATAGAGCAGATCTTCTGGCAAAAAATGATCTGAGATCATTTCTGTCATCTTTATTTTGCTTTCAGTTTTAAATAAAAATTTTGTGATGCAAAAATGCTGTGTTTTTTTCTCAGTTCTTTAAATATGGCATTTCATTTAGTTTTTGCTTGTGTAGTTTCTGAAAAATCTGCTATCTGTTTGCTTCCTGTATTTAATCTGTCATCATTTAATCTCTGGAGGCTTTGATTTTGTATTTCTTGCCTCTGTTTTTCAAGTTCACCTATGTAATTTCCAGACCTGTTTCTATTGATGGGTTTGTCTTTTGTTTTGGGTCATATTTTTGTGTTTTTCCGCATGCTTCAAAATTTTGTCTGGATAGCAAGTGTAAATTTTGCATTGTTTTTGCCTTTTGTTGTATTACTTCAATGGTAGTAAGTTTGTTTAAAGCACAGAGTTAGGTTAATTACAATCCACTGGGAACTTTCAAAGTCTGCTTTTCAAAGGGTGGTTTCAGAGCAGCTGTTGGTATAGAGCTAATTCAGCTCCATTAGTAAAATATATCTCTGAATTTTCCATATATTATGAATTATTTTCACTCTAGTGGGAACTCCAGTAGTTCTTAGCTCTGTGTGAACTCTGGAAAATATTTGATCTACTGCTTTTTAGTGGTTCTTTCTCTAGCCTGAGATATTTTCTTTGCACACATCAGTCATTCCTTCCAAAACACTTTTGGGAAACCTACTGGTTTACAAAAACTTCCGTGTGTGTGTGTGTGTGTGTGTGTGTGTGTGTATGTGTGTGTGTATGTGTGTGTGTGTGTGTGTGTGTATGCGTGTATGCATGCACGCACATGCACCCACACAGTTATATCTCCTTCTTCTCTAGTAATCTATCCTGCAATTACTAGCTAACTTTAATTCCCTGAAATCCAATCTGTCCTTCCTCAACTAAATGTGAGTGTGAGGCTCACTTTGGATCCACCTTCTCATGCTATAGAAAAGTAGTTTGATATGTCAATTGTAGGATCTATCTTGTTTATTTCCCTCCTTGTAAAGATCATATTCCCATACCACCTGTTGTTTATCTGAAAATTATTGTTTCATATATTTTCTATGGTTTTATAATTTTTAATATATGAGAGTCAATCATATCTCTATAAAATATCTTGGCAAAAACTTCCAATTTTGATTTTTATAAGAATTGCATTCAAACTATAGGTCAGCTACAGGAGAATTAGTATAGTCATAATATTGAGACTTTTAATGAAATAATATTGTATTTCTCTTTATTTAAATTTAATTTTCTTTAAAATACTTTATTAAAAATGAAATTAATAAAATACTTTATAATTATCTTTGTAGAAGTCTATATTTATTAACTTTTATATTTATTCAGCTCAGCACAGTATACTCACATAAGGCTTTAATAAAGGATGTATAAATAGAGCAGGAGAAAGAATTGGCAACTACTGAGGAGTCTAGACTTTTTCCTGAGTCCTCTTTCAATAGCATAGAATATACTTCATCTTTGGATTATGAATCAGCAATTTATGTGTTTGTTATCTTAGTTCCAAGGAAGTCTAGGCACAACTCCAATAAGGGATCTTTTATATCCTTCTACTTGCAGAGTTAAAAATAGGCTGTTTAACTGGTTAGATAACATCAATCCCTATGTCCCTGAATAATGTAGATAAGCTAGAGAAGGGTACATTAGGAGGAGTTTCAACTTTACATTGCCATGCATTGCTGAATGATGGAGATACTTTCTGAGAAATGTGTTTTCATGTAATTTTGTTGCTTTGTGACTACCATAGAGTGCACTTATATAGGATGAGATGGTATAGCCTACTGCATGTCTTGGCTGTGGAATGGCCTGTTGCTCCTAGGATATAAACCTGTATGACATATCCCTGTACTGCACATCGTAGGCAATGGTAACAAAATGTTAAGTATTCACAAAATTGATTCAAACTCTATTAATAAGTAATAGGTATAACTGGGATTATCTTTAGAAAGTACATCCTAAAGTAAAAGTCATATGAAAGAATGAGTTTGAAGGAAAAATAAGAAAGCTGAAGAGGATTGAGTCAATACTCAAGGAATCAGTCAGTTTCCAAAAACAGAACTGAATGAAAAGATGTGTGCAGTGCAGAGAACAAGGGGAAGGTGATGGCTAGATGATAACCATCTAGTCACTAGATCATGCAGGAAAGTTACCACATTACAAGTATTTCCCTAAACAATGCATCTGGCCAAGAACTATTCTCTTTATGGCCTTTCAAACAAAGGTTTGGAAGACACATTTATCTGAAGGTAGGGCTTTTCTTTATCCTCCACTCCATGCTACCAGCCACTGTTCACACACCTCCTTCTTAAACCTGCGGTGCATTGTTGCTAGTGGAGCTAAGGAGAAAGTTCATGAAAAACAAACAAAGAAAAACCCTTTCATTCCCACCCTTCTCTAGAAGGCAGATATGAAAGCCCATGAGCTAGATTTTCCACTACAGTTGCATCCTGAATGTAGGATTTCCTTCTCAGTTAAGTCAACCTTCAAATCAATGATTTAGGCTTTTAGACTCTCTCCAAGAAACTTGAGTGTCTGTGAGCTCTCTTCAGTAGGAATCTTATCTACTGTCAGTTTAAGAAATTGATTGCTTTAATTGAGGTGGGATAAAATAACTCTTAGAAGAATATTTTGTTAATATTTTATATGATTCTTACAAATGGATTATACCTATGTTGTTATACCCTTTAGATAATATAAATACTTTGTTTTTAATTTTAATTAGTTCATTATAACTTCAACAATAATTGGAGCATTATATGTGTAAATTAGCAACAAGAGATATAAAATTGGAAAGGTAATTTTGATGGGCCTAAAATGGTTCTCATAATAGTAGCATAAAACTGTAAAAGTAACATGATTTTTTACCTTAATAAATAGTAACTGCTTCAAAAATAATTACATGTCATAACTGTGGGATACAGCTATATTGCTATACTTAAAGCAAAATTGATAAAATTAAATGTTTATGTTCAAAATGAATAAATTCTAATAATAAAATAGATGTCCTAATTAAGAATTTATACAATTAAAATAAGTCCCAAATAAATTGGAAGAGAGAAATGAAACATAGAAATTAATCAAATATAAAATTAAAGACACAACAAGGGATTAACAAGCTAAAGCTCAATCTTGGGAAAAACAAATAAAGTACACAAAACTCTAGTAAGAATTTTTAACAAGTAGGAAATACAAATAACCAATATTATGAAAGAAAGGGGTACATAAAGCAAATTATAAAAATATAATATAAATACTGTGAATATGTTCCAATATATTGAAAACATACAGTTATGGGTAGCTACTGAAAACATTATCTTAAGTAAAAAGCATAGGTGCTGAGTGATATTTTTAGTACATATATATTTAGATAAACTATAGAGAGAGAAATTTCCACCATAATGTATAAAAATATATGCCCAATTAATGACTGTGCCAATAACAATAACATGGAGACTAAGGTGGGAAATGAAGAGTTATTAAAGTCAGTATTTGGCATAAACTTTTGTAATACAATATGCTTCGCAAATATATATTACTGTAAGTTGAGACATATACAGTGTTCAGCACAGTGGACCTGAGGTGCAAAAACCATGATTACAAAAAACAATATTATAAATTCCACACAGTACTTCCAGTCTTAGTGTTCACTGGATTCCATGGAGCCTTATTTATTGGAGATTGTTACGAGGGGATTAATAGGGGCTCAAATAAGAAATGAAAGAAGAGGCTACAAGTGTTGGGACTGGGGCTCTGGAACAACATAAGCATGTACACTGAGTGGCCAGATTATAGAGACCCGGTGCATGAATTCGTGCATGGGTGGGGTTCGGCCAGCCTGGCCAGGGGGAGGGGACATGGGTAGTTGGCCGGCCTGCTGGTGGAACTCCTGGTCGAGGGGACAATTTGCATATTAATCTTTTATTATATGGGATATACACTGAGTGGCCAGATTATTATGCATTCAGAGATCATAATAATCTGGCCACTCAGTGTATAAGGCATGGATCTGGTTTGTAAATGGTGAACACTAATTTCAGGGAACAGCTCTGGCCAAAGAGCGCCATGTGAGAAACTATGCAGTGGAAATCTCTGGAAGAAGTCCTAGAAGAGTAACTGTCAATAAAATATACATCTTACTGTCATCCAGCAAGTGGCAGAATTTGAACCTGCTTGCGTTGTAGTGGCTAAAGAATGTAGCAGGTGTATGTGAAGTTCTTGAAAAGTTAAGAAATATTCTGAAATAATATGAGTCTGGGCATTGTCATTCTACTCGAGAAGAGAAGTTGTAAGTATTTTGTGAGCAAACTGGAGACCCCGAGGTGGTTAGCAGACAGAGTCCCAGCCAGGGTAACTGCCAAAGGCACCCACATCAAAGACCAGGGGCTGAGCTTGCTTAAAATGAGAATTCCACTCACATGTGTTCAAAATACGGTGTTCCCACAGAGGCCAACAGAATAAGTCAGAGTGAGACCTTAAGTGGGGACAGAAGCATGAGCATCTTCTTCCATCTGTGCCCAAGAAACTCAAGCAGACAGTATGTGAATGTTCCTCAAAAACTAGATGTCCATTTATGGATGAATACATAAAGATAATATGGGGTGCGTGTGTATGTAAAGTAAAATATAATTCAGCCATAAAAAAGAACGAAATACTGCTATTTAGGGCAACATGGAGAAACCTTGAGGGCATTATGGTAAGTGAAATAAGTTAGAGAAAGATAAATAATGTATAATCTTACTTAAATGTAAAATCTAATCAGAAAGTATATATGCACCCCTATGTTCATAGCAGCACAATTTACAATAGCTGAGATTTGGAAACAGCCTAGGTGCCCATCAGCAGATGACTGGATCAGAAAACTATGGTACATCTACACAATGGAATACTATGCTGCCATAAAAAAGAAGGAATTCTTACCATTTGTAGCAACCTGGATGGAATTGGAGAACATTATGCTAAGTGAAATAAGCCAGTCAATGAAAGAAAAATACCACATGATCTCACTCTTTTGTTGAGAAAAAAACACATTATAAACTGATGAACAAAAAGATAGATACAGAGGCAGTAAAACATCAAACAGACTGTCAAATTACAGCAGGAAGGTTAGGGAGAGGTGGGGGAAATAAGAGAACAGAAGGACTTATATGCATGCATATAAGAATGACCAATGGATGCAAAACATTGGGGGGTGAGGACATGTATGGGAGTGGGGTGGGAGGGCAATGGTAAGATATGTACACATATAATACCTTAATAAAAAAATGTAAAAAAAAAAAATAAAAGAGCTCGGCTCATAAAAACGATTTCATATGGCTAGATCTGTGATTGCCAGGGTTTAGTGGGGTGTGGGGTGGGGAATTGAGACATTGGTTAAAGTGGACAAAGTTCCAGTTATAAGGGGAATAAATTCTGAGGATCTAACGTGCAGCATGGTGACTATGGTTAACAACACTGTATCGAACAGTTGAAGGTTGCTCGGGGAGTAGATTTTAAGTGGTCTCATCATAACAAAAAACAGTAATTATGTGAGGCAAAGGGTTTGTTAACTAACATTATTGTGGTAATCATTTCAATAACGTGTATTATATAATCACATTGTACAAGTTGAATTTACAGCCTCTTAGAGATCAATTATATTTCATTAAAGCTAGGAGGGAAAAGGACTAGTAAGTCTGGGAGGTGTTTTGCCCATTATCTGCAAGAACATTCATGAGAACGGCTCTTTACAAAGTACTCTTAGCAACTAGTGCTCTGGCTGGTTTGGCTCAGTGGATATACAGTGTTGGCTGTGGACTGCAGGATCCCAAGTTGGATTCTGGTCAAGGGCATGCAGGAGGCAGCCAATCAATGAATTCTTTCTCATCATTGATGTTTCTATCTTTCCCTCTCCCTTCCTTTGTGAAATCAATAAAAAAATATATATCTATTTTTTAAAAAAGAGGTTTCTTTTGGCAGTTTGGTACTGCATACTGCCCCAAAATGGCTCCTAACTTTTTTTTTTTTTTTGGTAATTATTTGATACTGTCCCCCAAAAGGTCAAGGCTTTAAGGAATAATCTGAAGTGCTTTCCAAATAGTAGCCCTGGCTCTAAGTTACTACCGACAGAGTTCCAGTCCTAGTTCTGCCTGGCTGTTTGGCCTTCCATGCCCTGACTTCTCACAGGCTTTGGGTAGTACAAGCAGACACACTTTACCTCTTGACATTCTGAAATGGGTGGCCAGATGTATTTTCCTCTCATGCACTTTATTTCCTTTTCTTCAGCTACATCCTAGCTAAAAGTATCCCTCAAATTACCTATAACCTATCTACCCATCATTCACCAATAAATATATGGCTGGATAATCTTATATTAAAGATTTATTCTAGAGGCTCAGACCATTTTTCTTTCCAACCAAAAGTCCCACGGTCTCCATATTTACTAAGTTAAAAATGGAATATGATCAAAATATTAAACAAGATGATTAACCATGTTGCTATAATGGAATATCAGATTAGAATCTGAGCAAACAAAGTAAAAAAAATAATTCACCAGAAATTGCATGGCATTTTTCAGAAAGTGGAAAACACACAACTTTCTCCATGGAGAAAAAGTGAGCTCATGCTTAACACATTTTTCATATGGAAACTAATATAGAGTATTTGAACTATGAAGAAGATAATGGCTCTTATCACCTTTACAGAGAAAATGCAGAACTCATTTTCAGATGGCTATTTTTGTTGGTTCTCAATAAATGCTAAGCTGATGATAAAAAGGCAACTTAATGAAGGAGAATTGTTAGGTAATGAGCTAATATGGCATTGCCCTTCTTTTGACACAGAAAAATGACAAGGTCTCAACCATTTGTCTTATGCTTGAGAACCCTTATAGACTATAATAAATTATATCACATAATTTACTGCAATATTATTGAGAGTTTAAAAAAAAAAACATGGAACTGTGTCATAGATGAGCTGACATAAAGAGAAGCGAGACAGAGAATAAAATAACCATTGGAAGAATCATGTGTAAAAGTAACAGGGACACATTTGAGAGGGGCTCAACACTCATTAGGGGCTTAAAAAGACTATTTCTTATAGAATAAAAGGGAAACAATTGACAATTTCTAGGACAATTTGAAATAAAGAGCAGGTTTGTGTTATAAATTGACATTTGCTGTGTAACCTCATTACTAATTTTTGGAAGATAACTTGGGGGAGTTAAGGCTCAAAAACTGTAGAAAACATTCAGATTCTTTTGGTTTGGTTTGTACATTCTCTCCTGATCTCAGGTTCAGAAGATTAAAGTTCTAGTTTTATCTCTCCCTTTGAAATATTTTAATTTGGCCATTTATATAATCCTATGCTTAAATATATATGATGGATTTCCAAGATATCAGATAGCTTAGAAATGATTCTTACATATTGGGATTACATGGTTATTTACATTCTAATTTTCTTTTTTACTAGAATATAAACTTCATGAAATCAGTGTGTGTGTGTGTGTGTGTGTGTGTGTGTGTGTGTGTGTGTTTGAACAGATGTTAGCCCTGTCTCTAGATATTGTCTGGCACATGGTAGGCACTCAATAAAAATTTGTTTCAAAGGATGAATAAATTCATCCTATATCTTCTCTAAAAATCAAAACCTAATATTTACCTTCACACCTTTATCTCTGGCATGTATCTATTTCTCATTCTTCTATTCCCACTGTTTTATGTTTATAAATATTTCAGTGTTTTTCATCAGAGGAT
Organism: Corynorhinus townsendii; assembly: GCA_026230045.1. Lineage (NCBI taxonomy): Eukaryota > Metazoa > Chordata > Mammalia > Chiroptera > Vespertilionidae > Corynorhinus > Corynorhinus townsendii. The sequence continues at coordinate 64,991,305 of JAPDVU010000008.1, read as the reverse complement.
TGCATTACACTAATAACAGAGGTCTTGATTTTGCATAAAATCCATTAACTCAAAATAATCATTTAAAAGGATCTAATTGCTTTTCAACAGTTAATTGTTACTGAGATCACATTTCCAACATTAATATTCTTTCTTTAGTGTTGTGTCTCATGAATATATATTTTCATTGTGCTTTTATTAAAGTGGATAAAAGCTTTAAAAGTTTCATTAAATTGCTAAATCATGATTTCTGAAATCATTAGTTTATTTTTCCAATGTTTTTCTTTTGAGCCATTCAACTGGATAGGTCCTTTTTGAAAACAACAAACCAAACCAAACTAAATATAAATGACATGTGTACCAAGCAGATTCTCTATATAAACAAATGGTGCATGCAAATTAAGATAACTACTATATATGAGAAAGATGTGAACGGGATGTAGTGAATCCACAAACGATAGTGAAGTATAATAACACAGGGAATGTCACAACCTTATGACACTAGTGGAAATATCCCTTTTGGATCTCCTTCATGAAAAACTATTGTAGGAAGCATATTCAGATGACAGCCCCAGCTTCCATACTGTTAGACACAAGACCATATATTTTTGCACCTAGGCCACCTTTCTTTTTGACTGGCCCCAACGAATGCTTGAGTAGCATAGGTGCACTGAAATTGGCCCGTAAGCCAATAAGATTGGAAGTCCCTTTAAAGACAGCATTGGCTAGGAGATTCCCCTGGTTGAACTTTGCTTTGAATTGTGCTCCAATCTGAGAACCTACCTGCTCATTCTCCATTCTTCCCCTTCATGCACATACGTCAGGTCTGCATCATATTCTGAGCTCACCCTATCTACTGTACCTATCATCCATAGGGAGTTTCCCCAGTATATCTTTCTCCTCTTGTTCAATCTTGGCATCTGCCTCTTGGAAGACTAAATTAACATACATCCTATGAGTTCTAATGAAAAGAAGAGTGAGAAATTATTGGAAAAGAGAAGAAAGAGTGCCATTTTATGAAGAGTTGGGATTTTTTATATACTAAAGCAACTCCATAAGTGGAGAGACATAGGGACATAACTTTTCTTTTTCAATCTTTACCTGAGGGAATTCTTAGAGAAAGGAAGAGAGAGAGAAAAAAGAAACACAACAAAACATTGATGGGTTGCCTCTGTACGTGCCTCCATCAGGGATCAAACCCACAACCCAGGTATGTGCCTTGACCAGGCACGTATCCCAACTGAGCCATTCTGGCCAGGTGGCACATAACTTTTCCAATCCCAATTTCTTCCCTAACTGTAATGCCTTTCAGGGGATTTCTAATAGCAGAAGCCAACTGAAACTTGTGGGTGAGGCAACCCATATAATGCTGTTCACACAAACTTTAGGGGAAGGAAGAATTTTAAAGATGGAGAATAGATCTATTTCATTTATTTCTGATTTGATCTTAGTTATTTCCTATGTTCTGCTAATTTTGGGCTTCATTTCTTCTTTATCTAGTTCCTGGAGGTATAAAGTTAGGTTGTTTATTTGAGAGTTTTCTTGTGTCTTGATGTAGGCATTTAATGATATAAACTTTGCTTTCAAAGCTGTTTTGCTGTATTCCATAAGTTTTGGCATGTGGCATTTGTTGTATTTCCACTTTAATTTGTCTCAGGTATTTCTTTCATTTCTCCTTTAATTTCTCCTTTGACCCATTGGTTGTTTAGTGACATGTTTAAAATTTCCACATATTTTTGAATTTTCCAGTTTTCTTCTTGTAATTGACTTCTAGTTTCACACCATTGTGGTCAGGAAAAGATGTTTCATGTGATTTAAATCTACTTGAACTAATTAACACTTCTTGTGTTACTCTATCCTGGAGAATGTTCCAAGTACATGTGAGAATGTATATTTTGTTGTTTTCCTATAGAACGCTATATATGTTTTCTTATCGGTTTTCTGTCTGGATGACCTATACATTGATATAAATAGGGTATTAAAGTCTTACTGTTCCTGTATTGCTATTTCTCCCCTTCGCTCTGTTAATATTTGCTTTAGATGTTTAGGTGCTCCTATGTTGAGTGTATAAATATTTACAAATGTGTCTTCTGGTTAGATTGGCCACTTGATCATAAGTAGTACTTTTTAAATATCTTGCTGCAATTTTTATTTTAAGGTCTATATTGTCTGATGTAAGTATGGCTACCCCAGCTTTGCATTGGTTTCCATTGCACAGAGTATCCTTTTCCATCCCTTTACTTTAAGTCTGTGTGTATCCTTATGATAGAAATGAAGGCAGATTATGGATGAGTCTTCTTTTTTAAATGCATTCAACCACTTTATGTCCTTTCATTGGAGAATTTAGTCCATCTACATTTCAAGTAATTATTTATAGGTATGTACTTATTGCCATTTTGTGAATTGTTTTCTGTGTGTGTGGTTTTTTTTTTTTAATAGTTCCTTTTTTCTTTCCTTGATCTCATCCTTTGTAATATGATTACTTTCTTTACTGGTGTGCTTTGATTACTTTCTCTTTACCTTACTTTCTCTATACCTTTTGTTTATCCACTATCGGTTTTACTTAGTTACTATGGTATATATATATAATCAGTCCATTTTTACTTGATGACAACATATATATGAACACATTCTAAAGTTCTACATTTTTATTCTCCCTACCACTTTTGTTCTTGACCTCACAACTTAATCTTTTTAAATTATGCATTTCTTAACTATTTTAGTTATAGTTATTTTTACTACTTTTGTCTTAGTGTGGGTCTTTTATGTTTCTCTTATTTGAAATTGCCTGGGCTTCCTGGATCTGAATGTCTATTTCCTCCTTCAGGTTAAGAAAATTTTCAGCAATTATTTCTCCAAATAACTTCTGCCTCTTTCATTTTTACTTATTCTGGATTCCCTGTAATGTGAATATTAGTCCACTTGATATTGTCCTGTAAGTCCCTTAAACTGTCTTCACTTTTCTCTCTTTTCTTATTTATTTTTGTTATGCTGATTGGTGAATTCCAGTGTCCTGTCTTTGAGTTTATTGATTTTTCTTCTACTTCATTTAGTTGTTGTTGAACTCCTCTAGTATGATTTCAGTTCAGTTATTGTGTTCTTCAGCTCTCTGACTTCTATTTGGTACTTTCTTATATTTCTATCTCTTTGAAGTTCTCACTGTATTCTAGAAAATGGATCTGGAAGGCCACACAAAGACATCCAGTGCAGTGCTTAAAAGCTGGAGGAGAGGGAGAAGAACAAACCTCTGTTTTGTTTGTTTTGTTCTCAGCTGTTCAATATCTATTTCCTTTTATTTTGGTAAATTGAGAACCAACAGTATCCTTATCTATCAAAGAAGATCATTGAGATTTGATGTGATTGACTCCACCATATTGCTCTTAACACATAGGGCAGCTTATATTATGCAGACATCACCAATGAGAATGTTTTAATCTCTGACTACAGTGAATGATCAAAGTAGTGGGGCAGGAACAATGATATATAATTTTAAAAATCTTTTTAAACTAATGTAAAGAGACTATTTCTTTCTAATAGTGTTGTCAGTTGATGACAGGACTGGCATGGAGAAAGTATGCCTGAAAATGTATTTAACAGATGAAGTGAAAAGAAAAAAAAGAGTAAGGGAAAATTTCCTGAGCAAACTTATTATCGGTGGCTCACACATAACTACTACTACTATTTCTGTTGTTATTTAATTTTTCTTGCTTCAGTCACCTGGAGCTGGCTTTTTGTCACTTGCACTCAAAAGAATCCTGACAAGAGCAGACTAATGGCTTTAAGTTGTCCAAATATTATCTGAAGCTCTGTGCTGCATTAAAAAAATCCAGAGATTTTAATGACTGAGCAGAGAGACTCTTAGAAAATTATGCAGTTAAAGTGGTCTCATTATTCGTCCTGGAAATGATTCTCTGACAAACTGGGAAATAACCATAGCAATATGACTGCTGGAAGTAAAGTTAATCACTTTCCTGCTTCACTACTTCTTTAGTGGCATCATCTTCACGTTTAGTTAAGTGGAACCAGACAAGACTTAAGAGACTTGGCCAAATAGCTGATAATAACTTTAAAATACTGGCTTCCTTTGGTTATATTTTGTGACAGTTCTGCTAGGACATATTGAATATGTTTTTAATTATTAATCACTGTGACTTAATGAATTTTGAATACAGGATCTTGTATTGAAATGAAGTAAAAACTCAACTCATTATATTTTTGTTATTTAATTAGAACATATTATACACAAGTACCTATATATTGATATAACAATTCAGAAAAAAATAGTCATGATGCTTATAATCTATTGAGAAAAGAGAAAGAAAAACATAAGTAAAGGGTACAGTGGATTGAATTTTCCACATCCATTCTAATTTTTTTCTAATGTGCCTTCCTGTGCAAAAGAGAAAAAAAAACTAATAGATATGTTTCCTAATCTATCTGGAAGCTAGGGATTTGGATATAAGTGAGGGTTTCCAATCAAATGCAGTTTTACAAATATTGAATTTGGATCCAGATTAAGTAGGGAGTGAAATTGCAGCAGAAAAGGTTGAAGCAGGCAAGGCATGGATCTGAAGATATAGTCTGCTGGAAGTTTTAATGCTTGAATAATTTTCTAAGTATATCATGATCTATTTAAAATTATTTCTTTTTAAACTAGGTAAGTGGGCTTCTATTATCTGTGATTGAACCCTATCTAATTCAGCATACTTTTAATACTGTGTAATAACTGGGTCAATAGCAATATAGATTGTTGTTGAAACACATAAAAAACAACAACAACTTAATTTGGGCCCTCAGAGTTCACAATGGATAATTAGGGGTGTGTGTCCTGGCAAGCAAAATAACACTTACAATACAGAAAAAAAAAAGAAAACTATTCTGAGAATAGAAGATATCTCACAACAGGAGTATGTATATATATACAAGTCTAAGCGATGGGCCAATTGGCTGACTGGCCAGTAGCTATGACCCACAATGACCATAAGGGGGCAGACACTCAATGCACAGGCATGGAAACATGGAACAGACTGATGTATCTCAGAGGGAAGGGGGGAGGGGAAGGATGGAAAGAGATTAACCAAATATCTTATATGCATACTAGATGTCCAGTGCACAGATTCATGCACTGGTGGGGTCCCTTGGCCTGACCTGCAGGGATCAGGCTAAAACTGGCTCTCTGCCATCCCCCAAGGGGTCTTGTATTGCGAGAGGGTGCAGGCCAGGCCGAGGGACCCCACCGGTGCATGAATCTGTGCACTGGACCTCTAATAGCATATAAGATGAAAGTGACTAGAGGTAATATTAGGAAAATAATTTGGGATTGGACCATTGGAAGCTCTGTGTATCTCACTAAGGAACTATAACTTTATTTCAAGGATTCTGGGGAGCCATCAAAGAATTACTAAGTAAAATATATTACATGATTTAGACAAGTTACTCTAGCTTTTGTATAAAAACAAGCTTGAATATTTTGAGAATTTAAAATGGGTGCTTTCTTGGTGACAGGCAATTTTCTAAGTGATGGTAAACAACAGTAAGGCAAAAAATGAGCTTTCATTGTGGTAAATGTGGCAAGCACTGCATGAAAAAGATATGTAAATCTAAGGCACTATAATAATACAGATAGAAGTAAAAGCGAAAGTGTAAGGGGAATCTAGGGAAGAGTACATGGAGGCTGTTACAGAATTTTGAAGAGAAAAGTGACATAATCTTCTTACGTTTTCAAATGAACTCTTTCTCTGTCTGGATTCTTCTTGTGGTTACATGAGTTTACACATGATAAATGACATAAAAGCATACATGTATGATTTATCAATATCAACTTTCTAGCTTTGCTATTATACTGTAGCTATATCAGATATAACCAATGGGAGAAATTGGGTAAAGAATACATGGGACCTTTCCCTACCTATTATTTCAGAAGTTTCCTGTGAATTTATAATTATTTCAGAATAAAATTCTAAAAAATGCATCTTTTGACTAAAAAATACAAAAATGGAAGTAGAAGATCAAACAGCAGGCATGATAGTAATGCAGGTGACACATGAGTGTGACTTGGAGCAGTGTGATGATTTAGGAGAAGTTAAAAAAAAAGACTAGTCAGATTCTCATATAATTTGAAGATTTGGGATATAGACAAGGGAGACAAAAGAGAATGGTGTCAGCATTGTGTGAATGCCATGCTTTTTACTGAGATAAGGGAACTGTAGATACTTAAAGATAAGGGTTTCTTTTTCAGAAATCATAAGTTAGAGACGCCGCCTGGATATCCAGTTCAAAATGAGATAGGCAGCAAATAAATAATTAAATAAATAAAAATAAAATGCTTGAAGTTAAAGCAAGATACCACAGTTGAATATACAAATGTGGAAGTCATTCCTAGATAATTTATATAAAGTCCAGACAGTAGATAATTTATTTGAAATCTAGTCAGTAGATAAGATCACTGTGTATGACAGAGAAAAAGAAAGAAAAAAAGGCAGTCTGAAAACTGAGCTGCAGCACTGCTGAAATTGCAGTGGGTTGGAAGAGGGAGAGGAGTTGGAAGAGAAATGACAGAAAGTGAGGAAGGCAGGAAAAATATCTTATGACAGTATGGGTGACCAAATGAGCAAAATGTTTGATGAGGGGATAATGATCAAGTATGACAGAGGCTGCTGAAAATGGGAACTGAGTAATGACTAAGAATTGATTTTGGGTTTGACAATAGGGAGGGAAGGGGTGACAGTGACAATGAGCAGTTACCAAAATGCTGAGGATAAGAATTTTACTGGAATAGCTTAAGGAGAGAATGTGAGGAGAAGTTCAAGATCTCACCCGTAGAAGAAACTCATTTGCGATGCTCTGCTATACTGTGGATCAGAGAAATTAGTAGGTGGATAAGTTTGAAAAGCAAAAGTTAAGATGGAAAGATTAAAATATTTCATTGGAGGAATGGACAATATCTGATGAAGTAGAGGAAGGGGATGGTGTAGAACCAAATTTCTTGAGAAGGTAAGAGAATGTTTTATTTTATTATTTATTTATTTATTTATTTATTTATTTATTGTTTTAAGTATTACAAATAGTAGTACATATGTCTCCTTTTTTTCCCCCCCTTTAATCTCCCCCTGACCTCCCCTACCCCCCAGGACATGCCTTCACCTGCCCACCCTCCCCCGCCGCCCCAGTGTCTTATATCCATAAGACATATGCATGCGTACAAGTCCTTCGGTTGGTCTCTTACAGCCCTCCTCGCCCAACCACCCCTGTCTTCCCACTGTAGTTTGACAGTCTGTTCAATGCTTCTTTGCCTCTGTATTTTTTTCCCACCATTTCTTTCCTTTAAAAAGTTTTGCCTTTGCAGACTGGAAATAAACATATAATAACAAAACAAGACAAAACAAAAAAATGTTTGAGTCCCAATTTCAATGTCCAACAGTTCCTTATGTGTACATGTCAGCAGTGATATCTGGATGGTGGGCACATGGTGGCAATGCAGGTCCAACCCTCTCTGGTATGGTCCTAGGCAACCTGCAGCGGTGCACAGCTGCTGACTGCTCCCATGGCAAGGCGTTGTCAGCGTCTTCCATCTCTGGACCGTTTTTTCCTCTTGTCTTCGTGGTTGGAGCACTCCTGTCAATTCCTCTCTGTTGCAGGAATCCATCTGGTCTTGGGGTTGTTTTCTGAAAATATACTAATATATTCTCGACCACAAGTTAATAAAGGAATCTTTTCTATATAATTGATTTGGGATCCTTTTTATTTTTGTTCAAACGATTTTCCTTTGTCTTATTTAGACACCATGTGTGTTTTTAACGGCCGTCTTGCTGTTAGCATTGCAAATGAACCTTAATTTGGTAAAGTAAAAATTTTCTAGATGTAATTTACTTATAGGATATTTTTCCTTACATGATATTGCCCTACTATCCCCCCCCCCTTTTTTTTTAATGGAGGTTTTTGTAAATTTTATAATGCAGTCTTGATAACTTTAAATTAAAAAAAAATTTTTTTTCCCCCACACATATGACTGCTTTAGGTTCATTGCATATTCAGGAATTTTACCATGAGATGAACTACCAATAGAAATTTTAGTTATTACTTTAAGAATAGCTTTTTGTCCAGTACTTGAATATTCACTTATTTCAATTAGCCTATTTAAATTAATCTGAAAACTCGATTACTATTTTACTGTCAAATTTAATACTCTGCCAACAATCTTAGTTTACCCTATAAATATTAGTGGGAAGGATTATTTGTATTCTTGAGTGGGCCCTGAGCATTCCAAATGCTCAGCTGAATTTAGATATAGGGCAACTGCTGTCGGCCAAGTCTCTTGTCTGTTACCTGGGTCCCGATCTGAGCTGGGCCAAGTCTCTGTCTGTCACCTGTATCTCGATGTGAGCTGGGCCGGGTCTCTTTCTGTTGCCTGGGTCCCGATCTGAGCAGGGTGTGGGAAGCGCGAAGCAGCCATGGGGGTAGGAGACCTCCTTTAGAAGGGGGTGAGGAGAATGTTTTATAGTCCAGGTGAGGAAGATGCCTTGGATAGAGGCAAGAACATTTAATCTTTTCTAAAAGGAAGGTTTTTCTCTTACAATAATCAAATGAAGGACAATGATAGTCTGAATTAAGGTTCAGACTTTGAGAAGTCTGTAGCTTTGAGAAGTAGGTGAGTTTACATTAGTGATTGAATGGGAGTAACCAATGTAACTAGAATTAGTTCTTGATTAGATGTGAAGGGTGAGTAGGTTCATGGGTATTGGTTAGTGAATTTATGTCCTAGAGGGTAAGTAACTCATAGAGAAGATGCAGATAACTTTTTCTTTGGACACTTAAGTAGGTTATAGTTTAATTTGTTGGAAGTGGAATGTTGAAAAAAATCTAGATTTAAGGTAGAGGGGAAAATTGTTAAAAGGGAAATAAAGGCTTGCTACTGAAATAATAGAACATTAGAACTTTGAAAAAACATATTCAGTGCACTGTAAATCAGCATAGGCTAAAACTGTTGAATAGATCCCCACTGAATTCAGACATTGGTTATACTTGTAGCAGAGACTGAAAAGAATAAAAAATGAGGAAACAATGTTTCTTGGATGTTTTATTCACAACGTCATGATACTTTGGTTTTGAATTTAATTTTCTGGGAATTGAATGCCTTAGGAATTTAATTTGCAATGAGATAAACTATATGACTTTTCATTTACCTGAGATACGATAATGAAAAAAAAGAATTATACTCAAGTTTGGGACATCTTTATTTTGGCATTTCATTATTAAAATATCTAGTTAATTATTTTTCCTTTGTCATTGATTTTATTTTATTCTTTATTGCTAAAAGTATTATATGTCACCTTTTTCCCCCATTGACCTCTCCCCAGCCGTTCCCAACCCCTAGCACATGCCCTCCTTCCCCCACCACCCTGCAGTCTGTGCCCATTGGTTATGCTCATATGCATGCATGCATACAAGTCCTTTGGTTGATCTCTAGTTAAATTTTAATCTCACTACAGAACATCTGATAGGCTCTATAGGATAGTGTAGTTGGACATATTTGTTTATTGGAAATGAAATATAAAGTTTTAAATGGGTACAAAATGATTTAATTAATATTCTCTTCAGACTTATTTTGAGTTCTTAGGGGAGAAAATGAAATTGTTGAACAAAGTTTCCAGAACATATCCTGATAAACTGCTCATTTCCTTAGTCTGTTGACTACGGAATTCAGTTATACACAAATGATTGTAAGAACATATATTTAGAGTAGTATAATGTGAGATTTTTTCCTCCCTATTTCTGCTGTTTCTTTTTAAATTTTTTTTTCAGTTGGATGCAGTCCTTTTCTCCTCTGCATTTAACTCATTTCTCTGTAAAAATGGAGGCATGACTTAACCAGATTAGTAAATTTAGAGGAATAAACTTGAAATTTGTCGTCCAGCTCATTTTTTCCTCTTTTACACAAGGGTTGGCATGGTTCTGCTTTGTGCCTTCACAACAGGACCAGGCTGCCCACTGGGAAAAGCTAGCAGCTTTCCAGTCTTTCTTATTAATGGGTGGATAACTAAGTTATCCACTAATAGGATTCAGTATTTACATAGATAAAACCGAGATCTTCCAAAGTCAAACTTTATGAAAAACAGTTGATATTTGTATCTTTATAGCTCTAACTCTCCACGTTTGTTTTGTAAATTAGTTCAGGCACTTCAGTGGTGATGAAGAGTTGCTATTAATTGGGTCCCTTCAAGTCCCCCAAACGCTATGGAAATAGTTTAAAAAAGTTTCTTGAAAACATGGATAGGAAGTTGCAGAAATGAAACAGAATATTCACCTTTTTGTTTTGCTTTTCTTGTGTGTGTGTGTGTGTTTTATCTCATTAGTCACGGTGAAACATTTAACATTGAATGAATCCAAGAAGTTTTATAGTCAAATGAGGAACATAAACTATGATTCTGCATCTATATGATATATAGCAATTTGCATTAATGCAACTGCTTAATGTCTTATTATTTTGTAGTGGAAAGCGAGGTTGATATCACTTAAGTAATTAAACTCCCACATATGAGCACAAGAAAATATTGAGCTTCATGGGTAAACAGACTGAGCTGTCGCAAGGCAGAATGAAAGAGGTACGGCTCATACACCTCCTTTGGATTCCAAGAAACCTAACTTTGGAAGTCATGAAACCCTTAAGTCTGGACACCCCTTTCCTTCTTCAACTAACAAACACATTTCTGGGTGAATGATGTGCAAATGGTATAGATGATATTTATTTTAAGAAAGAAATTGAGTATATTTAACATTTAAATTTGATAATGGATACAAGGTAGTGGCTTCTTGATGCTGACACTTAAGTACAAAGAGAGCCCATGTTGCAGATGCTTACAGAATGACTGGGGAGGACTGTTATCCTACTAGTATTTTTTTAATCTGATGCCTAAGAATTATTCATGCAAAATGATATGATCAAGTGTAGTTCTCAAAATATGCTGTTCTCACCGTTACCTGTAAATCTGGCTCCATACCAGATCTACTGAAAAAGAATTCTGAGTTTGTAGCTTCAAAATTTGGATTGCAAGGACTGAGGAGAAGCCACAAAACTTTCTCAGGCAGAGCCCAGTCCAACAATCACCAGGCAATCCATGCATTTGCAGTGTGTCCCAAAAAATATATTCACACTTTAACAGCCGATAGCTCAATTTTGAAAATAAAATGTATTTTAATAAACACTGCCTTTATAATTATTCAAAGTGTATACATTTTTGGACACCCTATATTTATAATTATTAACTTCTAAATTTGCCAGAAAAGTTTAAGTGCCATTGTTAGAGTTAAAACCACAATTATCTTCAATAATGGTTAAAGATTAGGAAGAAAAAATTTTTTAAAATTGTATTTTATTTTTATTGTTTTAAGTATTACAAATAGTAGTACATATGTCTCCTTTTTTTTCCCCCTTGATCTCCCCCCGACCTCCCCTACCCCCCAGGACATGCCTTCACCTGCCCACCCTGCCCCCCCGCCCCAGTGTCTTATATCCATTGGTTGTGCTTATATGCAAGCGTACAAGTCCTTCGGTTGGTCTCTTACAGCCCTCCTCGCCCAACCACCCCTGTCTTCCCAATGTAGTTTGACAGTCTGTTCAATGCTTCTTTGCCTCTGTATCTTTTTCCCACCATTTCTTTCCTTTAAAAAGTTTTGCCTTTGCAGACTGGAAATAAACATATAGTAACAAAACAAGACAAAACAAAAAATGTTTGAGTCCCAATTTCAGTGTCCAACAGTTCCTTATGTGTACATGTCAGCATTGATATCTGGATGGTGGGCACATGGTGGCAATGCAGGTCCAACCCTCTCTGGTTTGGTCCTATGCAACCTGCAGCGGTGCACAGCTGCTGACTGCTCCCATGGCAAGGCGTTGTCAGCGTCTTCCATCTCTGGACTGTTTTTTCCTCTTGTCTTCGTGGTTGGAGCACTCCTGTCAATTCCTCTCTGTTGCAGGAATCCATCTGGTCTTGGGGTTGTTTTCTGAAAATATACAAATATATTCTCGACCACAAGTTAATAAAGGAATCTTTTCTATATAATTGATTTGGGATCCTTTTTATTTTTGTTCAAACGATTTTCCTTTGTCTTATTTAGACACCATGTGTGTTTTTAATGGCCGTCTTGCTGTTAGCATTGCAAATGAAACTTAATTTGGTAAAGTAAAAATTTTCTAGATGTAATTTACTTATAGGATATTTTTCCTTACATGATATTGCCCTACTATCCCCCCCCTTTTTTTTTTAATGGAGGTTTTTGTAAATTTTATAATGCAGTCTTAATAACTTTAAATTAAAAAAATTTTTTTTCCCCCACACATATGACTGCTTTAGGTTCATTGCATATTCAGGAATTTTACCATGAGATGAACTACCAATAAAACTTTTAGTTATTACTTTAAGAACAGCTTTTTGTCCAGTACTTGAATATTCACTTATTTCAATTAGGCTATTTAAATTAATCTGAAAACTCGATTACTATTTTACTGTCAAATTTAATACTCTACCAACAATCTTAGTTTACCCTGTAAATATTAGTGGGAAGGATTATTTGCATTCTTGAGTGGGCCCTGAGCATTCCAAATGCTCGCTGAATTTAGATATAGGGCAACTGCTGTCGGCCAAGTCTCTTGTCTGTTACCTGGGTCCAGATCTGAGCTGGGCCAAGTCTCTGTCTGTCCCCTGTATCTCGATGTGAGCTGGGCCGGGTCTCTTTCTGTTGCCGGGGTCCCGATCTGAGCTGGGTGTGGGAAGCGCGAAGCAGCCATGGGGGCAGGAGACCTCCTTTAAAGAAAATTTTTTTAAAAATTCAAAAATATGAATAATAAAATGGCAATAAATACATATTTATAAACAATTAAATCTTTAAAATAAACCCAAATGAACAAGCAGAGGAAAAAAAAAACACCCCAGAATGATTCATAGATACAGAGAAAATTTTGATGGTTGCCAGATAGGAGAGGGGTTGGGGAGATGAAAAAGGTGAAGGAATTAAGAAGGACAAATTTGTTACAGAATAGTCATGGGGATGTAAAATACAGTATGGGGAATGTAGTCAATAATCCTATGTAATAAAGAGGCAATATGCAAATTGACCATCACTCCAACACACAAGATGGCTGCCCCCATATGGTCTAAGATGGCCACTCTCATGTGAACACAAGATGGCTGCCACAAGATGGCCAGCAGGAGAGGGCAGTTGTGGGAGATCAGGCCAGCAGGGGAGGGCAGTGGGAGGGACCAGGCCTGCAAAGGAGGGCAGTTAGCGGCCATCAAGCCTGCAGGGGAGGGTAGTTGGGGGCAACCAGGCTGGCAAGGGAGGGCAGTTAGGTGTTGATCAGGCTGGCAGGGGAGTGGTTAGGGGGTGATCAGGCTGGCAGGCAGAAGCAGTTAGGGGCAATCAGGCAGGCAGGCAGGTGAGTGGTTGGGAGCCAGCAGTCCTGGATTGTGAGAGGGATGTCCGACTGCCCTCGAGGGGTCCCAGATTGGAGAAGGTGCAAGCTGGACTGAGGGACACACTAACCATGCCCCCCTCCCCCCCCCGGCTCCGCCATGCATGAATTTCGTGACCATGCCCCTAATGTTCTATTAAGTATGTATGGTGTCAGATAGGAATGAGATTTATCAGGATAATTACTTAGTAAATTGTATAAGGTCTAATTACTGTGGTGTACTCCAGAAACTAATATAATATTGTATGTCAACTGTAATTTAAAAATGAAAAAATGATTTTAAGAAATAAAATGAAAACAAAAAAGAAATTTAAAACAGAAACAAGGGAGATTTTTATTTTTATTGTTTTATATTTTATTCTTTTTAAATATTTACTTAGATATTATCATTTTAAATGGTAGTATTTCCTCATCAGTGCTGCACTATGAGAGTCACCATGAAAAGACAAGTACATTTTTCAAATCAATTGATTTCAAATGCATCTTTGAAGGAAAGTTATTAAGATGAGAAACTAGAGACTGGAAACAGAGCCAGAATGTCAATCTCTGGTTGAAAGCATCACCTACTGGGTAATAGAAATAGCTACTGCTTTTATCATCTCTGACTGCATCAGTTTCAGCAGATAAACCTGAATCCAGAGGATAGTCCAACCTCATTGTAATTCTGCATACAGAGGCAAATATCTCCTATATGACTAAATTTACCTATTAACTAATATAGAAAAAAAATCCCTGATGCATTATCCAAAGAATGCAATTAACTCAGTAAATTTTTGCAAATTTATACAGTGTTTTGTCAATATATTTAATAATTCTCGAGCAATTTGAAAAATGACAGAAACATCATCAGTGAACTAGGAAGCATTTGATCCTCAGATCCCACTACTTATGCCACTACTTTAAAAATTTGGAGGATAATAGGAGGTTTTTTAGGCATATTTTGATAAAAATGAAGAAAGCATTTTGCATAGTCCAATGACTCCTAAAAGTTTTCTTTTTATTATTTTTGGGTGTTTGAAAGCTCCAAAGCATCCCCCAAAATTTTTTTGCAAATAAAAATGAATCACAAATGCATTTAAATTTGAACATTTTGAGGTACAATTTAAATCTGGAGTTGAGAAGCATGATTTGAGGACTTTAGGTATGACCTAAAATGCTATGATAATTTTTTTTAGCCAGGTACAAGTTTTTTGTTTTGAACAAAAATTACCACTGGATTTTATTTGTTAAGAGACCCTGCTCCTGATTATATTAAAAAAGATTGTGAAGCTGTGAGAGAGGAAACCCTGAACAGACTCTATTAATTGAGAAAAATGGAGAACAACCAATTAACTTACTTTTCACTCAGAAGTTATCTACCCTTCAAAATGTCTGAGTCCTAAAATTCATCAAACTCATTCTTTAATCATGGAGATATCTATCCTATCTAATAAAGAGGGAATATGCAAATTGACCATCACTCTGTCACAAAGATGGCTGCACCCACAGCGGAGACCAAGTTCCCATAAGGAGCCTTAATGAGCAATCAGCAGGGACCTGAGGCTAAACTCTCCCCTTCCCCAGTGGGGCTTGACAAGGGACCTCAGGCCGTGCTTCCCGTCCTGGTGCTGGGCTAGGGGACCTCAGGCTGCTCCCCCCGCCCCAGCGCCAGGCCAGGGGACCTCAGACCGCACCCCCACCTGGTGGGGCTTGACAGGGGACCTCAGGCCATGCCCCCCACCCAGCGTGGCTTGATGGGGAACCTCAAGGTGCACCCCCAGTGCTGGGTCAGGGGAACTGAGGCTGCGCCCCTGCCCAGCGCGACTTGATGGGGGACCTGAGGCTGCGCCCTTCCCTCCCCCAAGCCTGGCAGGGCTTGACGGAGGACCTCAGCCCTTGCCCCCCACCCAACGGGGCTTGATAGGGGATCTCAGGCCATGTCCCCCACCTGGCAGGGCTTGACAGAGGACTTCAAGGTATGCCCCCTGCCCCAGTCTGGGCTGGGGGACCTCAGGCCACGCCCCCATCCTGGCACCAGGCCAGGGGACCTGAGGGTAGGCCCCCTGCCTGGCAGGGCTTGACAAGGGTGGCACTGCCAGGTCTGGATCTTGCCCAATGGGTGGGGGGGCCCGGCCAGGTCTGGGTCTCACACAATTCTGAGGTGCATGTGGGTGGGCGGGGACTTGACTCTGCGTCCCGTAGTGAGCCCCAGACCCTGACATGAGGAAGGTTTTCATATATATTTTACTAATTTTCTTTCATCTCTGACACTTCTATTATAGAGAAAGGGCAAATAGCAATATTAAGTTATTTCCTCTAATTAATCCCCTTTTAATGTGCTTGAATTTCGTGCACTGGGTCACTAGTATACATATAAAAGGCTAATATGCTAAGTGTCCAACTGTCCGACTGGTCACTATGACACTCATTGACCACCAGGGGGCAGATGCTCAACACAGGAGCTGCCGAGTGACTTGGCAGTGGCAGTTCTTGGGTGATAAAACCCAAAACCAGAGAGAAGGGAGCCTGATTCCTTGCAGGGCCATGTGATTCCACCTTTGGCCGTGAGTTATGTGGTTGCTGGGCACTGTTGGCCCCGAATCTGGTTTACTGCACACTTGTGTTTGTGTTCCACACCCTGTATGACAACAACTTTGCTGAGTACCCTCTCTCACTCTGGGACCCCTCGGGGGATGTCAGATAGCTGGTTTCAGCCCGATCCCCACAAACCAGGCTGAGGAACCCCACATGCTGGAGGGACCCCGCTCACTTCGCAGACACTGGGGAGGGACCACGGGAGGTTGGCTCCAGGGTGTGTCTGGCCCATCTCGCCCTGTCCTGCTCCACCAGCCACCTTCTAATGAATCTCCTTTCAATGTGCATGAATCTGTGAATGGGGTCACTAGTACAGTATAATATTGCATTAACATAAATTTGTAATCTCATATTACAGCTTCCTTTCTGCTTTAATTTCTGGTTCTTCTCTTTCTTAGTCATGCAGTCCCAAAAGTGAAAGAAAAACCATAAAAATAGTTACACATACAAAATATAAATATCTTTACTTATTTTGTTAACTGCATGTTTGTAGAATGTCTCCCTCTGGTTTACGTAATATCCACCTAAAATTCAAGCTCGAATACCTTTGGGATAGGTCATGTGGTTTTTTACTTCTCTCTCTCTTCTCAGTGTTTCTTCTCCAGGGAAAGACATCCACTCTCACATCTGCCATTCAGAACCCCACTAGTGTTGTAGGCAACCTTTTAAATATCAACTCTTCAAAAAAGTCTTCAGGTAACTGCTCTTAACCTCTTCTTCCTGAGTCACTCTTCTCTTCCGTGAAATTACACTCCTTTTCTATCTCTCCATCTCCTTTGCCAAGCCTTCATCCCTAATCTCACTTCTCCATATTGGATTTCTCCAGAAATATTGGCCCCTAGGGTTTCTAATGCAAACTGTACAGTCTTTCCCTATATGATTGTATATATTTTACATATTTAATAGCATTTCTATATTGATAATCTCCCTATATCTCCAAACTAGTCCTTTAGTAAAAACTCCAGACACAAATAAACCATAATTGATGTCATTACTTTTCTAATTTTTTGCAGGTATCCCACTAAAGCTTTCTATCTTCTCCCCAACTCTGCTTCTTCCCTTGGACTCTTGAGCCAAATCTGTTGCTTCACCAGTTGCTCTATCCCTATCAGTGGTCCCCAGTCCTTGTGAGGTGTAGAGAGGAAACTGGAGCAGCATCCTGTGGCCACCTTTTTTTCTGCTACACATCAAGCCACCACCAAAGCACCATTAATTCTATATCCAAAGTGTTCAATCTTCTCTCCTGTCTGCATCTCCACTGCTTTTACCCCGTCCTATTCCAAATCATCAGAATAGAAGATCATTAAGTATTTATTGAGTAAATTTCTATATGAGAATGTACTGGGTTAGTGAGTTTCCATCTAGTCAGGCTATGCTTTCCTCCCTTATATGCATAATTTGTTTGCATTCCTTATAAGCTCTATTGTCATGAAAGATTATTTTTCACTCTTCTTTAATGTCTCTATATTTGCCAGTTTTCAAGTTCTTTTAGAATTTTTCTATCTCTATATATCCAGCTTGTAAGCTGTATTCTGAGCACAGATTTTTAAATATATGTCGACCTGTAATGAACTAAGTCATCAAAATAAATGGCAAAACAGGTAACCTAATCCTTTTGCTCTCCAAGCCTCTTTTTCATTCCTTTCTTGCTATTGTTGATTATTTAATCCCTCTTGTTGTCCTGACTTTTTTTGATAAGTATTTCCTAGCTTTGTAGTGTCATCAATTATTAATATAACTCTAAATAATATGATTTGATTTTCTTTAATGTGATCTATTTGTGGTTAGCATCATACCATGTGTATTCTAATTGCTTAATTTCTCAACATTGTATTAGAAATACAGCTATTTTGTTTTATGTAGCATTATGTATTTCTTTTCTATATGAAATTTCATTGGAAGCACATGCTACAATGTATTTAGTCATGCTATTTTTATGACTCCTTGGGATGATCTATTTTAAACTATTTTAAACAATACTGCCATGAATATTGTTGGATGTTTCCTTTTATATGCACATACAAGTTTCTCTAAGTTGTAGATGTATACTTACAACTTTATTAGATGAGCCAAACTCTTCCAATTTACACTCTCTCCAGAAATGTAAAGGAGTTCTCCATCAATAATCCTTAGTAATATTATTTTTCATTTTTGCCAATCTGCTGTGTACAGTAGTATCTCTTTGTCATTTTGATTGCATTTTCTAATTATTAATGATTATATATGTTCTAGTCATTTTATGTAGTGTCTATAAAAGGCACCTGCCTTTATTTTTTATTTTGCATTATCTCAATTTTTCTTATTAATATGCATAAACTTTTTATATATTCAAAATTTTCTTGTCAGTAATAATGTGTAGTTAATATCATTCTTTCATCTGTGTCTTTCCTCTTTTCTTCCTTTAAAATGTCTATTGAGCCCTAGCTGGTGTGGCTTAGTTGAGTGAGTGTAGTCCCATGCACCAAAAGGTCTCTAGTTCAATTCCTGTCAGGGCACATGCCCTCGTTGTGGACTCAATCCCCAGTAGTGGACATGCAGAAGGCAGCCGATCAATACTTCTCTCTCTCTCTCTCTCCCTTTCTCTCCCCCTCCCTCCCTCTCTCTCTCTCTCTTCTTCTCTTTCTAAAATCAATAAAAACATGTTTTAAAAAGTGTCTATTGAATAACATTTTAATTGGGTAAGGATATTCTGAGTCTTGTTTAAGAGACCGTCCCTTACTCAAAGTAAGCAATATGTTTTTTAATAATATATTTCAAAATTGTTATAGTTTTGTGGTTTACATGAATGCTACTAACCCAGCTGAAATTGATTTGGGGTTAGAATTAGGTTGAAGTCCAATTTTCTGTTTCTTCTCTATGGACATAGAGATGATGTCCTATTCAAGATGATGTATTTAAATTCATTATTCAATTCATTGTTGAACAAGTAAATGTATGACATGTCATATATCAAATATGAGGTGAAAAATACTTGGTTAAACAGGGCTTGTGAAATAATACTTTAATGAGTAATGCTATTATTGCTAGTGACTTATTCATAGCAACTTAGTTTATTAATATAACTCAAATAGAAATTTTATTTGGAGAGATATTAGAAGGTCCGTTTAACATAAGAGATGCTGTGGAATATCTCTCTTCTGGATTAACACAAGAGAGTGTGTGACATCTAGTCAGAAGATGAATTAGTTACAGTTTGTAAGACCTGATTCTTAATCTCCCCAATTAATTATATAATCATAAAATATCATTTAACCTCAATGAACCTGAGTTTCTTTGTCTTCAGAATGTCCCTGTTAATACTATCCTATCTACCTCATATTGAATCTGATGATTAAATGAAGTAAAGGTAGAATAACAAAATCTTAAAGTATAACCTTTTACTAATATTTGTATTAGCACTAAGAGCTGCCATTTATTGAGGTCCTATTGTAGTGTGCCATATAATGTACTAAGCATTTTAAATATATTTATGTAAAGTCTCAACAATTTACAAAGTTATCACTATTTTATGAACAAAGCATATAAGAGTGGATGACCTAACCAAAGACTTGAAACCCGGCCTTTTTTATTTTTAATCCTCTCTGAAGGACGTGCTTAAAGAGAGGGAGGGAGGGGAAGGAGGGAGAAGAGAAGAGAAAGAAAGAAAAAGATAGAGACATAGAGATGAGAGAGATGAGAGAGAGAGAAGATTTATATGATTGGGAATCATTGATTGACTGTAATTGCAATTGGTTGCCTTCCATATGTGCTCCAACTGGGGATCAAACTCACAACTCAGATATGTGCCTGACTGGGAATGGAACCAGATGACACTCAACTAACTGAGCTACTCTGGCGAAGCCAGGCCTATTTCTGTGTACAATCCATATTCCTAACCATTTCATGCTAATGCCAATCATATTTAATTGGGACACAATACGTAGGATGTAACCCATTAAAGATATTTTGAACAAGATGTATTTTATATGACTTTATGGTATATGTTTTGTTTTCAAAATGAAAATTAGACAAATTCTAATATGTTCATGTATATTACATTTATGCATCTAAAATCTGTGAAATGACATTGTTTGCATATTATGAGCTTATATACTCATTTCATTAATCTATTCAATAAGGACTTATTTTGAGCATTATTATATGTAGCATTACAATAATTGAATGGGATCTAAAAAAGACTTAAATATAGTCCTAAAACTGATCTGTCAGAAAATAAATTCAATATAAAAATATAATATATTATTGTGATGTTATTTATTGCTTTAATTTGGTCTCAGCTGAAGCAGATATATCTAATTGTAAATGTTAAATATTCTATATCCTTTACATGCCATTTCCATTAAACAAGTATTCTATACAACACACATTTTTTCAGATAATACGCAGTTTGTTTGCACATTTTAAAAATTACTATAATATTCTAAAAATGGTCAATTGTGTAGAAACAATTAACTAACATTGCTGTTCCATGAATTCCCTATTGATTAAGTGCAAAACTAACTAATGGACATCTAAATGTTAGTGTTGATTCATTTCAAGTTTCTCTCCTTTAAAACTGAAGCAAGGCATCTACACACAGAGTAAGACCTCACTAGGGAACACTTATTTTCTTTCTGACTCCAAGGCATTGGAGAAATTTAGATTTCCCCTCATGCTTGGGATAGATAGTGTTTATACTTCATTTTGAATGTGCAGCAGTGGCCAGAAGCAAAACTCTCTGTTCTGTGCATTTTAAGTAATCCCTAATATCTCAAGAAACTACTAGAAGAATGCAAATAAATGGAACCCCAGAAGAGAGAAATTGAGCCAAAATGAAGCATAAAGGGGATGTGGGAGGCATTTGTCTCTCCTTTTTTCCTGTTAAGTAAAGTTAGAAGAAGTAATTCAGGCCCAGGGAAGGCTGTTTCAGGAGATCAATGGCGTCAGTTCCTATTTGTGTCATGAAAGCAGGGAATATGCACACTTAAAGCAAAAGAAAGAGGAATAAGAAAAAGACAGAAATGTGTGGCTTAGTCTTAGATACATGGGAGTCACCTTTGATTCATATAGAAGCTAACAACATGCCAGAACAAGATATTGTTTGTTTAAATTATGAACGTATTTTAGTGAGATTGCATTTTCCATGGTGTTAACCTTCAAATTTGCTTATTTGATGTCACACATCTCAGTAAGTCCTGTATTAATTATTACCAAAGCTAGTCTGTAAGGAACATCGGCTAATTTGTTCTTCAGATCTGCTAACGAATATCAAGCGTGAGCTTCAACCCTGATTAATGATTAATGTCAGAGAGACTTTGAGCATAATCAAACATCATGTCCTTCTAAATAATAATATATTTACCAGACTTTAACATTAAAAATAGTTCATACTATGTAGTAAAATCTCAGTATCTAAAAACGTAAGCACTTATGAAAACGTTAACAACCAAAGCTATATTGTCCAAGAAGATACTCTGATTAATAGTGGTCAACAGTTTCTCTTAGTAGAGCGTTGACATACCTGCATGTTTACAAGGACACAATTTGTATTTATACTCGGCCAGTTTATTTGGGTGTGCAGTTGGTGGATGACTGCCACTGCATTTGAAATTATGGGTACTGCATCTGAAAAGTTGGTGTGATAGGCAGAATAATAAAAGTCACATGACTACATAAGCTAGCAAGGAGGACCTTTGTTAAAGATCCAGGGGGAATGTTGCATTCATTATTGTATGAATCATAAAATATCGGGGCAAGGAAATGGACATAACAGGGACTCTTTAGGCCCCTTTGATTTCTTGGGACTACCATAGAAACCTAAATATTGGTGCTTTACTATTTCTGGGTTAGCATTGTTCACTACTTGGCTTAATTTAGTATAATTTAGGAAGGAATGTGGTAGGGCTAATATCCATGCTCTCCTACCTCTACTATACCTCCAGCTGTTCATGAGAGAATGTGAACACACTTTCCCTTTATTCCTATAGAAATTTGTATTTACCTAAAAGATTGACGGCAGAAGAAAAAGACTACTTTAATCTGAGTTGTTACTTTTTTGTTGTTATGAAGGACAGTGGAAATAAATGACTTGAGAAAAAATTGAATCTTTCTTTACAAAGAGTGGAAGTATATTAGGAGGTGAGAAGTCATAAACTAAACCATTTAAATTAAAAATTAAAAAAAACCTGCCAACCTAAAACAAAGATTTATTCCATGAAAACTCATTAAAAATAATTTATAAAGTCTGTTTGATGTATTAAACTTCAACTTTTTCCCAGGAAAACTCAGTTATGTTACAGGCTTTAAATATATGGCTGAAATTTGTAGTACATTAATTTATGAATATGCTATCCAAAAAAATTAATACATTTCATAATGTTTATCTTCCAAAAAAAACTGTTAACCTAAATAAAGAGTTAAACTGACTAGCTTAGATGATCAGAAATTGAGTTTATTTGGAAATAGGGGAGGAATTGCAATTAAAAAAGGCATGCTCTAGCACGCTACAGCTGAGTCCCCAATGCTTTAGGACAGACTGTATTTATGGTCAAGAAGCCCAAAGAGGGCAAAAGTCTAGTCAGAGCCCAAGTTGTAAGTTCATTGGCTGGAGGATGGGGAGAGATTCTTGGAGGATATTCATTGGTCAGGAGAAAAGTCTCAGTCTTCTCTAAATCAGGCATTTATGAAAAATCAGTGTCTCAGTTAAGTTCTGTTCTGCAGATGCATGTGTGAGATTTTCCATTTTATATCCTCTGGTTTTATTTCCAATTGAAATCCTTTCACAAAACACTAATAGTAATGAAATAAGTGTTCACTGATGTTTGCAATGTTTACATTTTGCAAAACACAAATTAGCCTCAACATCTCATTGCATTTCTATCGATCACCGTGAGTTATCCTGGTCTAAGCTGCTTAAGGCTAATGGAGTGATGGTTTTCTGAGTTTAACCATTTACACCTGGATTTGAGAGTACCTGCCAAGTAGTATATTTTAGCTAAAATAGTCTTTGATACTATCTGTACATGCAAGTAGATAATCCAAACAAGTACCCATGCGTTATTTTTTCAATGCACAGTTTCAAATATCCAGAGACTTGGGACATATGCAATCATTTTCTTTGACTTACTAGATAGCCAAAGCTATTTAGGGCTTATTTATAGACTGAACCTAGACCTTTGAGTGGCTATAAAAATGTTGTTGGAATTTGTACCTCAAAATTTATCTATTTAAATTAAAGACATAGCTATTTTTTATGAATTTGTTATCTATGTCTGAAAAATTGACTTTGCACCACTAAATCAGAAATTCACTGTGAAATTATATGTCCTTATCTAACTCATTAATCAGGGATTTATTTCTTTATTCTTTAACTGGCAAATATTTACTAACATCACTAAATCTCAGGTAGTTTTCTGAGAGCTGAGGATATGGCAACAAACAAAAAACCCCCACAAAATTTTCTGATCTTTTTCAAAACAGTACAGAGATATGTTTGCCTCCAGTGGAGAGATTCAGAGGGTGACTTCTAGAGATGAAATAAGAAATAAAGTGAGGATGAGGAGATAGCTCTAGAAGGAACTTGCTGTGCACTTATGGGATTTTTTTCCCCTTTGAGTAAGATAGAAATCATTGGGACAAAAAAATTAAGGGTGAGACATGATAAGTCTGGCTTCTCTCTGGGGACAAAATTGAAAGCAATAATAAAACAAAAAAAAGGTAGAAAGCGATTTCCTCACAGGAAAGATGATAGTGGTTTGGACCAGTTGACATTTGCTGATGGATTGGAGGTAGAGTGTGAAAGAAAATGTCAATAATGATACCAAATCGTTTTTTGTTTATGTTTTTCAGAGTTTTGTTTGTTTTTATCTGAGCAACTGGAACACTTTTTCACTTCCTGATAAAAGAATGACGGTGGCAGTGGTGAGTAAGATTATAAATTCTCTTTGGCGATAGTAATTGTAAAATCTCTCTAATCATCTAAGGTCTGATGTTGTGTAAGCAGTGATTTACATTAATTTGATGTTCAGGGGAACATTTCATACTGGCCATGCATTTGGGACCTATAATTATGTAGATGATTATGAGACTAAATGAGGTCCCCATGGGCCCCTGGGTCCTCCGTCTAACATTTAGAAGTCCAATGATGAGAAATAATGAGCAAAGACACAGAGAAAGAGTGACCAGATAAGATTTTCAAGGAGTCATGTGGATCAAAGTGGAGTAAATGCTGCTAACAGAAAAGGGAGATGAGAATTGTGAACTGACTAAGGGGTTTTACAATGCGGAGATCTATGGAGACTTGGACAAGAGCAGGTTCAGTGGAGCATTGATGGCTAAAGCCCAACCTCAGTGCTCCGAAGGGATATAGAGATAAAGGGGGGAGACACACCTTCTAGGAATTTTGCTATGAACGGGATCAGAGAAATGGATAGTCATTGCATTGTAAAGAGAGAGAGATCTGTGTTAAGAATGTGGAACATACAATATATTTACTATTTGATAAAATAATTTTGCAGAGAGGAAAATCTAGGAAGATAAGTTAAAGATATCCAAAACACTACAGTTGTGTTATTCCCTCCAAAACCTTGGCACTTTGGTGCTAACTTTAAAAACATTATGAAGTTTATACAACTCAAGTTTACAAGGTCAATCTCTGAATTATTGTATGTTTTGATATTTTTTTATATTTTTTATTCTTAGGTGAGGGCTTAGATATTTTGGCTCATGAAATAAAGCAGTGTCTACAATCAAAGAAGCCTACTAACATAGAAATCAATTAATCAAATCCCGTACAATCTTATTCAGTGGGTTACGAAACAGAAGCATACATGTGTATTTCTTGGTGGAGCTGTTTGGCACTATTGTTCATTTAAAACAGTGAGTGTCATATTTGGGAATGGACTTGGATTGACAGCTGTTAGGATGGATGTGCACTCCAAACTTTACTTTCTATTCTGCCATAAGCTCTAAAGTGAGCACTTATATTTTCAACTCCAAAGCAAAAAATTGTATGGGATTTTTGTCCTTGGCATTTTCCCTAGAAAGGATTTTTTTAAAATTTTGGACAGCATGAGTATATGAGTGGGTTTACTAATTTGTAAGAGTTAATTTAAAAAATATAACAATTTTAGCTTAAATATATCAGTAGAAACTCCAGAAAGAAAATGACCAAAATGGTGTGAATTAGTCACCTTAAGTTCAAGGAATACCCTTAAGAGGTAGTATTTAGGTGTATGAATCCATTTCAAACCGAAGTTCCACTTGCTTTGGGTTTTTCAAATGAATGTGGTGATGCCCCGTATTTCATTTATAGATTTTATAGGCACTTAGGTAGACACACACACACACACACACACACACACACACACACACACACACACACACACACACACACGGAATGAGATATAGCAGAAACATGGGTTAGTGACAAGGCAGAATTTCAGTTCTTGGTTTTCATAAGCAAGCAGATTAATTTTGGAGGAACATGTTCATAATTTTACCTTCTGTAGTGTGAGTTATTACACAAGTCCGGGAAAAATATAACATTTGTTGATTCTGGTTTCATCAACAACCTGGGAATTTAAGCCCAAGGTTAATAACTCTGTTATGTAAAGGTCACAGAAAATCAGATTCCATTATAGTACCAAGAACCTTAAAAATGTATGTACTAGTTTTTTTGTTTGTTTGTTTGTTTTCCTTTCCTTACCTTAGCTGATCTTACAGGTGTCTTACAGTTTGTGGGGTACTGTCCTGGGAAAGAGCCTGGCTCATCGGTTTCCGGAGGTCTTAGGTTAGCCACTGGCATAGCACTCAGGCGCCATGGTGGGCCCTTTATGCTCACCCGCTGTTGGATGGGGCGAAGCCCCTTCCAGTCTCAGGGGATGATTTCAAGTTGTCCTGACTCACTTTCCAGAAAACATCTATTGGCCATTTGGTGGTTCCCTGTTTGCCAGAGTCTCAGCTTTCTCACTGATTCCCTTTGCTTCCTCCCCTACAAACACTGGTACCTGGTATGTTTTTGACTCTTTGCCCCAATCCTCATGTATTTTAGACTTCCTTTTATTGTGTTATAAAATTTACCCATGAGTCATGCTCTCTGTTTAATGTGACATTTGGAGGAGATTTAAATATTGTGTTGCTATCTTCGCAGAATCCCCTGGGACAGTTTTATTTTTATTCCACCATCCCTGACATAACAAGGGACGTTGGCCCCCCAAATTTGCTCCTTGCACACTCAGTGTATGAATTTCAGTTTTAATATTAGCACTTGTCCACAGGATGACTTCACCTTTAGTGTATCAAAAGGAATTTTCCCCTTCTTGGGGGGGGTGGGCGGGGGGAGTGGAAACTCTGTAGATTTCCTTTCCCTCCTCTGAGTCCAGCACTTCTCCAAAGATTTGATTTTGTAGCTGCTGTTGTTTATCATATTATGAGAAGGTTGAATGTCCAAGAGTCGTTTTCTTAATGTTACCCACAAATCTTGTTTTAACCAAGATTCATGCCTTACTTTTGTAAATTAAAAAGTAAATGATCGGTTGTGCTAATTATAGGCAATTGCATCAACCTAAATTTGTTATTAAAACTTTAAGGCAATCTTTCATTATAGAGTCCTAAATTTAATCTTTAGAACAAAACCCTTCTTAGTTAATACATATATACACAATTCTTAAAGAAAGGAAAATATGCCTCATGTAGTGTATTGATTAAATGTTATTTCAGGATATATAATGATTAGTTTTAAAAATTGGCTGATTTCTATTTTTTTTTTTATTGTTGAAAGTATTACGGATTTCTCTCCCTTTCCCCATTGCTACCCTACACCCCACTCCCATCCCCTCCCCAGGCCTTCACTGTCTTACTGTCTGTGTCCATGGGTTGTGCATATATGCATACAAATTCTTTGATTAATCCCTAACTGTACCCCACCCCTTCCCACTGAGATTCATCAGTCTGTTCCATGCTTCCATGTCTCTGGATCTATTTTGTCTGTCAGTTTACTTTGTTCATTAGATTCCACATATAAGTGAGATCATGTGATACTTGCCTTTGTCTGACTGGCTTATTTTGGTTAGCATAATGCTCTCCAGGTCCTATTTAATCTACCAATTTCTCTTTGAGGGTTAGTACTACAGGTATCTACGCATAAACAAACATATTTTAGATTATGAATTTTTATCACAACATTGAATACATAACTAAATTATGACTAGTTACACAATGGAATAATATACAACATTTTCTAATTTTGTTTTCAAGAATATTTTTATAAAAGGAGAAATGCTAATTGCCTCCTGATTTTATGGGGAGATAACTTATCATAAAATTATTATTTATCTTGGTAGTGAGGGGATAGGCACATTTAAATTTTATTTTTCTTTTAAATGATTCTGTATTTTCCCAAGTTTTACAGGAAGGGTATTTTTAAGTTGAAATTAAGAGAAAATGATGGGAAGCAACTTATGGTATAGTTAAATAAGTGAAAGTTAAAGGTGGGTATTGTGGTTAGGTAGAATAAATTTATCAAATTTGAAGATAATTGATTTAGAGAACTAGTTTTCAAATTTTTCTGAAAGAAAAACTTTTTATTCAAATAAATATGTTATGGTACCCCAATAAAGAAATAGTAAGATAATAATTAAGTACATAAATATCTAATATTGTGGACCTGCAATCCTCTGCATCTTGCCATCATTGCCCACTCTCTACCCCTTTCTGTTTTCTTTCTTTGCTTTTGGAAATTTTGATCTTTAAAACTTGAGATTTATGGCTGAGGGGGAAGCTAGATTTGCATAACTAACTTTAATATAGAGATAGCATGACTACAACTCCTTTTCACTAAACTGAGATACCAAAGGACCTTGAGGTCCATCAGATAAAAGAGTCCTGTAAAGAAGGAGCAAGATAAGGAGGGAGAGAAAGGAAGAGAAATAGGGAATATGGAAAAAAGAAAGTCCCAATTTCAGAACTGAATTAAGCTAAATGGTCAAGGAAAACTAATCAATGATGTTAGTAGAGTAGTGGCTGCCTTTCTGCTGGCATGCTTCTGTTTTGGGGAAGTATATGCCTGAGAGATAGAGGGAACTTCTGCTGATCTGGGCATATCACTGTGCATGTTAAACTTGGCTGCAGCTGGGGAAAGTGAGCTTGGATTATTTGTATGCTATGTTCTATTATGGGGCATCACAATTACCTATAAATTTAATCAAATTAGAGATGACAGAGTTATAATAGTTGTGATAGAATTCTGATTCAGTCCCCTGAAAACTACCCAATGCATCTTACTGTTATGTAGAATATAATTTGAAAACTTATGATTTACATTAGTGACTCAGTTACACTTAAATCAATGTACATGAATATCACTCTGTCTGACTAGCTAATATCACACAGTATTTCATTGGTTGGTAAGCTAGCAAATGGGGTTGAAAGTGCCAACCAGGGAAAAGGGAAGTGAGAAGATTGTGGTATCATGGAAAACATAGGAAGAGGGTTTGAAGGTAAGAGTCAACCATTTGAATGCTTTTTATTTTCTCACTAAGCAAATGCTCATTACCATGCACCATAAACTGTGCTAGCCACTGAAACACCCCCCCCCACATGCATACACGCACACACACGTTTTATGTAGCACAGTCATCTTTAAAAATTTATAATGGGGTTGAAACATATGCTCAATTAACTTTAAAGAAATATTTTTTTCAGATTATGAAGAATTTTCTATGGAAATTTACATTTACTGGTGATACAAACATATGTATTTGGTTTAAAAATGCAAACTTTTAAAGAATAGTAAGCGCCACATTTATCTAACAGGAAGAACTAGAATTACCTTATTTTTTATTTGAGAATTGACAATGAAATGCAATCTTAATTTACATATTGCTACACTCAAAAAAGTGATTGAGGTCATTGAAAAAGAGAATTGATACAAATACTATTATTTTGAATTGTTTTAAGAGTGCTATTTAAATTTTTCTATTTTTTATTTCTGCGTGAGTCAACATTTAACCAAAAGGAAAATATAAACTATTACAGAGACATCTGTTCTAGTCACATTTTATGTGTAATATCACACCAAACCCACATAATATAATTATGATTATTGATGTTTTACACTAGACTTCTACTGCATAGAAAATTATTTTAAATTTGAACGGCCAAAGAATGTAATTTGAGATAGTCAGAAATATAATTCTAAGCAAGTAAAATTTAAAGCATATAATTATTATTAATCAAATTATTTTAGTGACCCTAAGTATTATCTACCACTACTTCATAAGTAGACAATTTATCAAAATTACCATTACATTAATTTCTCATGATTAGCCATAAATGCACACAGGTTGATCTGACCTCGGTAAAATATTCTTCCTATCTAAAGTATTCACTTTAATGGATTATTTTAGTGTCTATACTTCCCAAACATAGCAGACTGTTTTAAGATTATGTATTGCCCACGCCATTCATGTGGGCCTGTGGCACCTCTCAGAATTGTGCACTACAGACTCCATCTACCCAGCTACCAACCAAGTCTTGCCTCATTAGATGCTCATTTGTTTATCTTCTTTTTTTTTTTTTTTAGTGAATCTGAGTATCCAAATTTTAGTATGACGGCAATGATTGTGAGATTATGAAGAAACATATGATGTTTTGAAAGATGACACCTAGACTTATTTTTGTCAAACACAAAGCATGCACACAAGATATTAAGAGAAATACCCTATAGTCAAGCCACAACTAGGGAGGGAAAAGAAGAGAGGGGAGTTAAAAAACTATGGGTCCATCCTAACTAAGGGCATTTGTTGTGATATAGACTACTAAATAAGTATTTTAATATATTTAGTGGTAAAATAAATTAATGAAAATAGGACTAAAATAGATGATAAAAATTAACAAGCATATTTGGGGAAAAACTAAAGTAGACATTCTCAAATATAAATTTGAGGTCTAAATTTTAATAAATGCTAATCAGCAGTTTAGACATAGATAAATGTATACGTTTAACAATCTCTTTCCACAAGCATACATACAGAAATGTTTATATAAGCTGAATCATTTGAAAATCAGTCACCTATTTTCCTGTAAATATTTCAGCAGGAATCTCTGAAATTTAAGACCATTTGCCTACACCAGTGGTCGGCAAACTGCGGCTCGCGAGCCGAGGTTTGCCACTCTGTTGACTAATGAGTTTGCGGACCACTGACCTAGACTCTCGATTCCAATTATTACAGGCTGTTGTTGTGCCTTATGATTAAGCCACACACACACACACACACACACACACACACACACACACACACACACACACATCCATACATTATAAATTTTGTGACATAAATATCTTTTTAAGAATTTAATAATTTTAATAACTTGTTTTCATTTAATTTTCCCACATTGTCCCCAAAATATGTTTTCTCTTATCATTGTAACAGTCAACTGTTAATATTTACATATTACTTTTTGGGTTTTATGCTCCTGTAGCCTTTTAAGCTAAATAGCTATACCCAATTTTGGGAGGTTTCTGACATTGATTTTGACAAATGTCCAGACCAGCTTTCTTTTTCTTAATTTTTTTATTATTTTGATAATATAACAACATACAATATTATACTGTTTTTATATATGCAAAATTGATATTCAACACTGAGGTACCTAACGAATTGATCACCATGATAAGTCTAGTAACCATGTGACACTGTACCTCTGACACCATATCATGATATTATTGACTGTTCCCTGTACATCACATCAGCATGGCATTTACTTTATAACTGGAAATTTCTATCTCCTTTTCCCCTTTATTTTTTTCACCCTTTTCCCCAACCCCCTTTCCCTCTGGCAACCATCAGTTTTTTTCTCTATGTCTATGTCTGTTTCTGTTTAATATTTTATTTTTAGATTCCACATATAAGTAAAGTCTTGTGATAATTTTCCTTCTCTGTCTCTTGCTTCACTTAGCATAATATCCTCTAGGTCCATTCATGTTGTTGCAAATGGCAAGATTTCATTCTTTATAATGGTTGAATTATATTCCATTGTATATGTCTGTGTGTACCACATATTATTTATCCATTCATTTATGGTTAGACCAGCTTTCTTGAAGAATGTCTCCTATGTTTGACTTGTCTGTTTCCTCATGATGCCATTTACCTTGTTTCTCTGAATTTTCTGTAAATTGGAAGCTAGTTTGGTCGTGAGACTAGATTTAGACTCAGATTAAGTATTTGTGGGGAGAAAATTATTTATGCTATTTACTTTGTATAGAATGGTATCTAGAGGTACATAGTGTTAAGTTTTTCATTATTTGATGGCAACTGCAGTTTGATCTTTTGTTTAAGGTGATGATTTCCAGATCTCACTATTGTGAATGTGTATTTTCCTTTTGCTGTTATCAAGTTATCTATGAGGTAATACTGTGAATAGGTTTTCCAATCACTTTTTCAACTAATTGCTTGTACAAATAATGATGGAACCTGTATGAGTCAATTATGGAATTGCAAATAGTGATTCCTTTTTTCTATTTATAGATATTACATTTATTTGTTGGCATTTTTCTGAAATGAGTTTTATGTACATATATACATATGTGATTTCTATATGTGAGACATGTGTATTAACACATATTCTCTCTATACATATATAAATATAATTACATACATATTTAATCTATTCAAAAACACTGATGCTTTATTTTGTTAGTCTGAAAGTAATGTAGAAGAATGCAAATCAGTTACAGGCTTATTGTTAGGTTTTTGATATCGGTAACCTGGAGCAGGATGAGGAAGCTAAAATCATTCATATGAAAGTTTAGAGAGAAAGAATTGTAGGAAAAGAAAAAAGATAATTAAACTTGTATTTATATCACTTTTCCATTTAATATGTTTAATGACACTAGAAGATACTATTTATGTATTTTTACATTTTATTTTGTTTTAGAATAAATGGTTGCAAGGGAGCCAAAAACTCTGAACTCTGGTAGGAACTCAGTGAGAATATTTTTCAATAGGGTATAGTACAACATTAAAGCCAAGAACCTGTGGTTTCATAGGGGCCTCTGAAATAAACTTCTGTGTGTTCTGATACAAAATGTGTTAGGAACCTAATTATGGCTAAGTTCTAGGAAAAAGAAAACGGTAAAAGATATTAGAAAGAAAGCCAAAATAACTTATACAGCAATAGTCTATGTCAATTATCAGTGGACATGAATCCAAGTTTTCATATTCAAATGGGCTTGGAGAACAAAGACTTGACTCAGGCCCAGATCTACATTTTATTTCAGTAGGGCTTAGGTAGGCC
The DNA here is from genome assembly GCA_026230045.1 of Corynorhinus townsendii. Lineage (NCBI taxonomy): Eukaryota > Metazoa > Chordata > Mammalia > Chiroptera > Vespertilionidae > Corynorhinus > Corynorhinus townsendii. The sequence goes on along the minus strand of JAPDVU010000008.1, from coordinate 64,959,009 downwards.
AATAGTTCATAAACTTTTGTGAGGTCTCAAATACCTCTGAAAATCTGGTATTATTTATCGATGTCTCCAAAGCAAACTGAGCTTTTCTAAATATTGATCTCAAACTAGAATCCAAGGTGAGCAGTGGCAGTGCTCATGGTTAGATGTTTGACAGGACCGGGGCTTACATGACTGTCCCAGATTGGAGGGGAGCTCTGAGCAGCAGGGTGTGTCCTCCTTGAGGAAATGAGGACCAGAAAGACAGAGCATGTGTAGAAATTGCCAGTCAGGCTGTTCATGAGGAAAATACTCTAGACACATATGAAAAGTAGAGAGACGAAAAAGGAAATGGAGACCATTACATAGCTGGGGTTTATATGGCTGTGGTTTTAGGGAAGTTGGAGATGGGTGGGCAAGCAGGGGGCATCTTAGAGAAGCAACTGAAGATCATCCAAAGAACACACAACTGGAGATATGTGGGTGCTATAGGGAGGGTAATTTTATGGGATATTTTGTGTGAGCCGAGAAAATATAATTAATTAATAACTGACCAAAACATTGGAAGTTATATATATATGTGTGTGTGTGTGTGTGTGTGTGTGTGTGTGTGTGTGTGTGTGTGTGTATGTACTAGAGGCCTGATGCACAAAGATTCATGCAAGAATGGACCTTCCTTCCCCTGGCTGCCAGCACTGCCTTCACTCTGGCTGGAGCCGCCTTTTCCCTCTGGCCCGGAGCCACCTTTCCACTCTGGCCTGGAGCTGCCTTTCTGCCTTCCCATGCTGCCCAGAGTCCCAGAGTAGCTGGGGTGGTGCAGAATGCCTGTGTCATCACCAGGGCAACAACGCAAGCGCCCCGCCCTGCCCCTGGCCACTTGGCACCTGTGTATGCAAATTAACCCACCATCTTTGTTGGGTTAATTTGCATACTCCTGATTGGCTGGTGGGCGTCATGAAGGTACAGTCAATTACATGTTACTCTTTTATTAGTGTAGATCTCCTGGTAAAGACCTTAAAGCATACCACCCATTCACTTCCTGGATATACATGTGTATAGAATTCAAGTGGTTTGCCTCAACATCTTATGACTAGATCATGATAGAAGAAATACCATGGTCAAAGCAATTTTCACATAAATACTATTAGTATTATAACATTTTTGTCTGTGTCTGTGTTTTCCATAGGGTTTCATGAGGTTTTATTACATATAAATAACTAACTAAATTAAGGTCGTATTTGTGTTAATACAGATTTTTTTTTTTTAATGTCTCAGAAGTGTGGCACTGGCAATAAAGAACAGGAGTTAACTTTCTCTAAAAAACTGACTTCATGAGTTTGCTTGGACTGTCAATTTCATTTTGCTTGTGTGGTGTGCCCTGTGACAGAATGACAGAAGTATTCCTTTAACTCCCCATTTTATTCCCACTCATTTCTATTTTAGCAATTAGACTTTCTTATAAATCAATAACTTTGAAAAGTCATTTTAATGTACATAATCATCAGATCATTAATGAGAAGAAATATATTGACTTTGTATACATATTTAGCTTATATTCTACTTAGAAAGGGAGCAAGAAACAGAGAAAACGATGGAGATCAGATGCCACCTAAGATGCGGACAAACTACCTACACTAGAACTGCTGGATTTCTAGCCAAGGGCAATCACCTACACATTGTAGCACTTGGTGAAGGCAACCTGACTCTCCTTATTCTTCAATAAATCTCCAAACAGAAGACTTATTTTATTTTACTTTCTATTTTGGTAATGTTCACCCAAGAATATAGTTTCTATTTATTTTTCAAAAGAGTGTAAGGGGAGGGGGCAGGGGAAGAGAGAGAGAGAGAGAGAGACATAGAAACATCAATGTGAGAGAGAAACATTAATTGATTATCTCCCACATGTGCCCCAACTGGGGCTGGGGATCGAATTTGCACTCAGATATGTGTCCTTGACCAGGAATCGAACCCACAACCCTTTGGTGTGTGGGCTGATGCACTGAACCACGCTGGCCAGGACCACACAGGATTATTTTAAAAGAAACTGGATTTCCTTTCACTAGATGCAGGAGAAGACATATTAGAGAGAGAGACTTGCTACCCTGAGCAGTTGTTTTGAAACAGCTTACCTTGGCCTTGCTGCGCTTCTAAAATAGAGGGTGTGTCTGTGTGTGTTCATATATACCTCCTGTATTCCATGTACTACGGCTTTCTATATGTCAACAGCTTGTATTTCAGATATATCACTATTTCAATGAAAACTATCTCAGTTTGGTTTGTAAAACTGAACATTTGTATGTATTTAAGATGTATAAAAAACACTGCATTACAGAGAATAGGCCATTTATGCCAAAATTTTGCATTTGTTTCAGCTTTTTAAACATTGATTTATTTTAATTATTTCCCATTCAAAACAACAGAGACATTTTTCTTCTCTAGAATTGGGTATCATGGTTAGAATTCTGTTCGCTATACTCTCTTATGTTGTAAAGAAACCCCAAACAAACCCCAAAACCAGATTATCTTGGTTACATTGGTACATAAGCTGAAGTAATAAAGCATGAATAGTGTCCATACGTGCTTAAAATAGCAACCACTGTATATATTGTTGATAGAGTTTATAACACACCCTGGGGCTTAGCTGTTGCAGGAGGGGCTTAAACTGGTCATTCAAAAGTAGGCTAAAGGTCTGGAGTGGCACCACTCACTGGATTCATCTGAGAATGCCAGGGTACACCCTAAGCCATTTTTAACTAAAAATAAAAATGACCAGTTTCATCCTGTATACAAATACCCAGTTACTTCTAATTATAGTGTGATCTATTACCCTGATTTACCTGTGATAATAGGTTTTCTGACTGTGGAATTTTCAGTGCTAAAACCAGAAGAGTCATGATTAAATGTGACTGTTGATCATCCTGTGTTATTTACCTAACATAATTAAGTTGAGTCACGTTACTGCCAAAACTGAAAAACAACCCACTATAGTATTAATTTTATTTGTTACCTAGGTAGAATATTTATATTCAACATTAGACTACTGGATCTGGTTCTGTTCTTTAATTCTCTGCAAGACTTCTAGGCAACACTGGAATCTCCTTGAGAAGCATTGCCATAATTGCTATCGACTGCATTTACATTCTGTTTTCAGCAGCTCCTAGTCACACATTCAGCTTAAAGAGGAGCTCAGAATTATTCATTAAGCACATCTATTGGGGTTATAAATAAATATCAATAACTTGCTACTATTTTATGAAAATGGTAAAGAAAGTAACTTGAAATGTCAAAATCTATTTAAAATAGGACTTGGGCTTGAATAAAAAAATGTGTGTCATACATTCTATCTCTGTGAGATGTGTAACAAATAGCCCTGAACTCAACACACAACATCCTGGGTCCCATCTCCAGATACCGCCATCAGCCTGTCATGAGGCATTTGCCTGGGATCTGGACTCTTTCAGTCTCAACATGGAACTTGATTGAAACTCTCTTTTGTCTTGCTAGGACTCCTGTCAGATTAACATATCTGCATCAGCCCAAAATTTGGTGAAGTCAGATCAAAATCAGATCAAAAATTGGTAAAATTCCTCAGTTATTTCTAAAGTCTAAAATATTTTATCTGTTGTTTAAAAAACTCAGTGCTGCTGCCTTAACACAACTTCCTATTTGTCTATTTATCTTACAGCCTTTTTTACATGTCCCTCATTATAGTTTGAACAGCACCTACCTGTTACGTTTTACAACTTTAGACTTGTTCATGCCACTCTCGAGTGGCCGTGTCCTAACCTTACGATCGTGCATGATAGAACCCCAATTGTCTTACAAGAAAAGTGCCATCTTCTTCATCAAGCATTCTGATAACTTCTACCTTAATATCTGTTCTTCTGCATGTGATTCCTATATCGGGGAGATGTTTAATATCTGTCTCTCCTGACACGTCTCTCTTCAAAGCTTCACTAATTAAGCATTAATTGCTTGTGCCCTCCAGGATTTCTTTATGTGCTTCTTAGTAGTCTGAATTTCATCACCTTCCTTCTTCTTCACTTAAAAGATATCGTCCAAAGAATTTAATACTTAAGAATATTAAAGACACATTATTTGGAATGTGTTTTATTTAGTAGAGTGCTTAAGGAGTACAAACCAGGTAGCAGAAGCTTTAGTTTCCATAAGCAAGTTGGACAATCAATCTAGCACTATAATATTTGTCAGATTATTCAATAATTGCAGAGTCACAAATTCTTTATAAGTAAAACTACAGGCCTGATCTGTGGGACGACCGGTAGGGCGATCAGGGGAGGGGAGGGCCTGTTGGTACCTGCCTTGGCTGGCCTGAGGCCTGTGGGCTGGGGCAGCTCCTGCATTAAGCATATGCCCCCTGGTGGCCAGTGCATGTCATAGCAATCAGTCGTTCCACAGTCATTTCAAGGTTTGGTCAATTTGCATATTTGGCTTTTATTATATAGGATGAGAGTTATATTAACATATTCCTTGATTTTTGTGTGTGTGAAAAAAATACTATACATATTAATCCCCTTTAAATTGTAAAGCATTATACAAATGAAAGCATGACATAGGCATGACCTCAATTTTAATAATTGTAATTATTTTTGTTTAATAGAGATATAGTAGTAAGAATATTGGGCTGAATGGTAGAAGAAGAAAGACTATTTAGAGATGGAGAAATATAGTTTGTTATGTATCTCAAATCATACTAAAAAAGCTAGCATTCACTCTTTGAAAGTAGGGAAGGGTGAAAATCAGAAAAGTGTTTCCCACTGGGAAACAGTAAGAGTAGGAGGTAGCACATCTGTTCCTAAGCACTTACACACTGAAATTCTTCTCTGCTTGGGCAGCTGTCTTTAAAGAAGAGTCAGTACCGCTACTCAGTTCGCTACTCAGTTCTCAACTAGACACAATCTTTCTCCCCTGAGGCAATAATTACCCACCAGTTATCTCTTCGAGCCTTAAATGGCCCATCTTCTGGGCTAGGGCCTCAGTGAATCCACTGCTGATTATTCATTCTTTTCCCACTGATCCTTGCCACACTTGAGCAATCTCTGCCAAGTTCTTTCTACTTGTCTTTAAAAGTGGCAAGGAATATAAATAAAATAAATACTGGCAGGGAACTAAGAACTTAGAAAACCACCCTTAGAGAATATCAATTGACAAACTGATTTTCTCCTGTTAGTAATTGTTGGTGGAATTCAGGTCCCTAATTTGAACTTTTGCTCTATTTTGAAAGCAAAGGTCTTTTCTGAGGAAATATGAAGTTTGTTACATGGTTTGAATACCATTGGCTTTTTGGCTTAATTTAAGCCATATTGCTTTATTAAGGTTTTAACATATTAAATAATTGACTATATTTGATTCATTAATATGAAGTTGAAATATCCATGGGAGAAGTCCAAGCAATCATTTTCATTTTCTAATGCCCACTAATGGCCTATAATCAAAGCACAGCCAGTTAGCTAAATGAGAAGCTATTAGCTTGTTTGTTTGAGGCCCAAAGAAAGGATAATGTAATTACTAGGTTTTCTTTCCTACTATAGATATGAACCAGCCACATTTTTTCCCCCATCAAAGTCAATCATTGTAGATAGTCAGTCTGACCAAAGAGCATTAAAAAGATTTCTCCTCAATAATAAGGGCTTTTAAAAATGTTGCTTATATTATATTAAACTCTTTAAGCTCTCTTATTCAATTTGTATGAGAAAAGTTCTGTAGTACTAAATTACAAGCATACATTTCTCAAGAAACTAGAAATTCACTGAGCAATGCAAAACTATAGATGGAGAAGTGTAAGCCATATTTGGGGATTAAGGTTCTTCTAGGGCTTTACTTAAAATAAAATGCTGAGTCGGTGCATTGCTATTCTTGAGGAATGTTTACCACAAGCATTTTTTTATGGTAGCAAAGGATTTTTTTCTTTCTCCTGTTACTAGTCAGTAAATTCCATTATCCAATGCTATCAATTTTGATTTAGCAATAATGTGCCTATTTCCTTTGTCATCTAAGCTTTCTAATATAAAAAGCTAGTAAAGGTGCAGCCTTCAGTCCAATTATAAGGATTGGGAAATGGAATTGCATTTTTATTTATATTAGTTTATGCAAAAATAATCTAAATAGCTGTCAAAATGTCAAGGAACTAGCAGCATAATAAGGTTACCACCTTCACAGAGTTTATTTGATTTGCCCTTTGCTTATAAACATTATAAAAGGGTGATTATCAATGAACATATATTTCGACAGAGTGTGTGTGTCTTGAGAGTATGAGAAACAAAAACTTTATTAGAAATGGAAAATCTTGTCTATTGTGCTACTTATAATTCATATAATTACAAATTGATGAGAATCTTTCATACAGACCAGGAAGGGGGATTTGAAATAATCCCATACAGCCCTTTTATGCTTTAGAGGGCAAAACTAAGGTCCAGAGAAGACAGACAACTTCTAGGTGACTACATTTAGCGGGGCCATCATAGGATCCACCTCCCCCTTTTCCATGTGGACATTTCCCACCTTACAGTATGTTTTTCATGGGAAGAAGTATATTGTGTACTGAATAGTTGTGTTCCCTCAAAATTGATATGTCGAAACCCTATCTTACAATATGATACTATTAGGAGGTATGATCTTTGGAAGGTAGTTCAGATTAGATGAAATCTTAAATGTGGAGCCCTTGTGAATGGAAACAGTGTCTTTCTCAATCCCCTCATAATGGGATTAGGGCTGGCTTCCTCCCTCTGAGCTCTGCTTAGTGGATACAATAGGTTGATAGTCTGCAACCTGGAAGAGAGCTCTCACTGGATCTACCATGCTGACACCTTGATCTTCAACTGCCAGCTCTCAGGATGGTAACAAATAATTTCCTGTTGTTTATAAGCCAACCAGCCTATGGTACTTCCTTACAGCATCCTGAGCAGACACAAAAAGACTGAAAAAACCGACAAGATTAAATATTAAACATTCAAAAATTTAATATTAAATACACTTCTTTCTAAGAGCCAATGCCTATTACAGGACTTGTGCTGATACAAATGCATCTGTTGACTCTGTATTGAAGATAAAGTATTTCATTTAATAAATGTTAACCATATTTAAGTGGTTCAAACTCCTTTATCAACCTTCTTCATGTAATGTGAACATTTCTTAGACTCAGTAACAGGATACTGTGAATAGCTATGACAATTTGAGGCTCTTAGCACCTTGTCCTTAGCTGATGGTTTTATCTCAGGACCTCTTCTCTTTAAGAAACTTGATTCACTCAGTTTCAGAAATTCATAGCTCAAAGCTCACAAATTAAAACAGTTAGGAGCCCAGATAAGATTATTCATTCTGTTTGTCATGCAGTCACAGGACATTTCTGTTCACATACACACAGAGGCTAGTTGCTATGACTCATAAAAGATTTTAAAGCCATTTTAGTCATTTACTCATGCCCCTTTAATACCTTTAAACAATAATAATCCCTACCCAACAGAAAAAGGCTAAACCACACTTTTCACTTTGCAAACACACTTACAGCATCATTTTCACTTTACTTTTCTTTAGCATACATCTGGTAAAGTACATTGGAATTTTTAAAAAATATCCTAATTTCTCCACTTGATAATCTTAGGAAAGAAGGAAGGTTAACTGAAAGTTACCAGAATTTTGTTTACTTGTTCTCTATTCTTAGAATCTCCCAACCTAAAACATCACCTTCGGGAATATTTACTCCATACCATGTGATTAAATTACCTTTTTGTTCACCAGAGAAAGAGATATTATTTTTTTAAAAAAGGCATTCATTTTTCCTTGGGAAAAATTGAAATGAAATCTTTCTCTCTGGTTTCTGTAAGTGCTCGTTATTTAACAATGTAGTTCAATGCCATTCGGACTGACTGACTCATGCATTCTCTGGGACATCAGGGTGTGAGATAAAAGTCTAGGGCTTTCAAATTATGACTGCCATAACTATGTTTGTCTTTCTCACTCCCTTCCCCTCTTTCTTTTTTTACTCTTTACCACTTTCTTCTCACTTAAAAACAAAAACAAACACATTTCACTCTCAAACTGACTTCAGTTTGAATGCCAAATCCACCACTTACCAAATGTAAACTTAGACTAGTTATTAATAATTTCTAAGCTCTAAAGTCCTCTCTTCAAATAGGAATGACATATTCTTGGGGAAGTATTTATTCAATTCTTTTTTAAATACCGGCTTATTTATAGTTGGGTTATTTGTCCTAAAGATTGACATGCAAGTGTCCTTTATATATTCTGGATATAAATTCATTTTCTCCTTTCTTTCTGTGTGTAGCTTTTCTGCCCCTTTATTTAACAACTAAGGGGAGAGCAAAGGAAAATTGTGAATAATGAAAATATTCTATATCATGTGTATATTTGTTAAAACTCTAATTTCTATATTTAAATTGATGAATTATATAAAATTAAACCGTATTAGAACTGAGCTTTAAAAATTAGAGATGATAGTTGATAAGTTTAAAAATAAAACATTTTCTGTATATTTATTAGTAGTAGTCAATGACATTTTAAAATTTATAAACATATAAGTATAAACTATATGAAACTAAGCACTGATCTATAATGTCCATGTTTTGATTAAATAAATTCTGCACTAAGATATCAAGCAATATTAGGTGTATTCTACCTTTTCTCTTCCTGTTTATAAGAATTGATTTGCAAGGTACTGTCACAAGGAGATCCTTGTCCTCTTCTAAGCAATGCTGTCTAAGATGATAAATGATACTGCTGATAGCCTGAGTGTGTGTGATAAAGTGGGGCTTTAAGCAATGATGATAAATAATAACCCAAAAACATAGGGTATGGAGACTGCCTTTTTGTTATAGCCACTGTACCCAAGTTTCAATTGCTCAACATTTTCTCAAAATATGTGTGTCAGTGTATCATGGTGATTACAAACACAGCTTAGATTTCGGTCCCAGACACAACACTTCCTAGCCTGTAGATACATGTACTCGCCATCTGTGTTCTCCACTTCCCATGCTTCTCTTGTAGAGTTACTTCAAGTTTTAAATGTTAGTATATATGAAGGGCTTCTGAATACTTGATGAGCACTGCTCTACATTTCTTTTTTTTATCAACACCTGAGGATATGTTTATTGATTTTAAAGAGATGAAGGGAGGGTGGGAGAAGGGAAGAGAGAGAGAGAGATCAGTTGCCTCCTGTACTTGCCCCAACCAGGGACTGAACCTGCAACCTAGGTATGTTCTCTGACCAGGAACTGAACCCACAACCTGTTGGTGTATGGTGTGACATTCCAACCAACTGAGTCATCTGACCAGGGATAATCTACATTTCTTTAAAAAAAAAGTCCTGATCACACATCCAAATCATATGTCTTTAGTTATTACCAAGCATTTCTCTGCTGTACCATGTTATGTCCCATCTTTCACTCCAAGGCATGTTTTGACACTTTCATAACATTGGCAATGCCATCTAATAAGTATTCTGTACAGACTAACTCATGTTATTTTACAACTCTGTGAGCAGGGATCAATTTCTTTGATAGATAAGGAAAGTAAGGCTTAGACACCTTAAAGGAATTATCCAAGAATACTTAAATCATAACTGATTAAGTTTAGACTCAAACTGATGTATTCTAATGCCAAGCCAATAGCTAATATTTATATTAGTGAGCACTGTTCTTTGACCTAAAGGCCCAAGCCAATACCATTTGTTGCACTCATTATATTCATCCTGGTTCCCTGAGGGGGAGAGAGACAGAAGCAGTTCACATTAAAAAAAAATACTAGAGAGAAGGGAACAAATACAAATGAGAGAGTTCTTGGCTGAGCACAGCATGTAATTATACCATCATGGGACCTTTCAATCCCCAGGCCAGTGTTCTATCCATGGAGCCAAACCAGCTCAGGCCCTTCTCATCTTTTATGTCTCTTTTGTCATCATCTGTCTTATGGATCATTTCTTTCTCTGAACATCCAGTTTGCTTCCCTAGACAAGCCAGGTGGCTAAAGGAAAGGCTAGAGCAACTAAGAATACGCTCTGGCCAGGGAGCAGGAAAACAGTCACTCTTCAGCAGTAACACTATGCACAGTGTTTTTTGAGCTGTAACAACCATGGCTTTAGCAGTAGCTGTTTGCTTCCATGGAACCAGTAACAGGATGAACAAGTGCCAGGGCCACTGTGGTGAGAAATCAAGGTCAATGCGCCATTCTGGGCTGATACATAAATCAAATATGATATATCTGACACAAGAATTGTTGGCACATGTGTGTTTACTATCCTTCTAAAGCTTTGCCTCCTTCAGCAAGCTTTCTGGTGTTTTTTAAAAATAATTATTATTTTTAAATTTTACTATGGTCAGAGGATAAACAGTAAACCCAAGTGGAGAATGTGCTTGTGCCAGTCCAATAACTCCCTAGTTCTTGCAATTTATATTTTAAACTAGTTGGCATGGCATATGAAGACAATCACAATCATAGCAGCCTCAACTTTGCATTTCAGTCAGATCTCCTTACTATCTAAGCAATCCATACTTCTAAATGTACCCTTTGTTCCATCCATATAATCAGATAATATGTCATCAGATAACAAACAACCCAGAATCTCAGTGTTTTCCAATGTGAAATACATATTTATCATTCATGCCAGTGTGCATTATCTACAACTTAGCTGAGTTTCACTGGGTTCACCTAGTTTTAGATAGGGTTAGCCTGGCTTGTCTGGACTAGCTTCAGATCTTCTCTATTTGTCTTGTTATTCTGTAATCTTCTTACACAGAACAGTCAATGATTTCCTCATATATAGGGATTAAACTCAAGAAGGGATACAGAAATGTATGATGCCTTTTAAAGCTCCTGTTCAGAATATCACTTTCACACTCACATCTTACTCAAATCAAATTATATAGCCACGTCCCAAATGAATGGGTTAAGTAGTAAAATGCAACCACATTGCAGCATGGCAGATATGAGAGAAGAAATGGGTATTTGTGAAAATGAATACAATTATATAAGCCTTCAAGTATCTCATTATCTTTTATGCCTGTGTTTCTTCTAGCTTATTGCCTAGAACATCTTTGAGTCAGTGACTTCTATTATGAAGTAAAGGGATTATTAAAGTGTCAATTTTGGTTTAGGACATTGCATGGCCTTTAGACTTACATGACCCTCAGTTCAATGTATTCCCTGCCATTCACTTACTTGTGCAAATATTTTTCTGAGCTCAATTTATTCATCTGTTAAATGGGAGTAATATTTTACCTGATTCGGTGTATTTTGAGGATTATGCATATGTATTGCTTAGGTTAGGATAATTTAATTGCTATAATAAAACAACAACACAAAGACAGAAACAGAACATATCTCAGTAGTTTAAGAATATTCACATTTATTGCTGATTCACATTAAATCCATTATAGCTATTTCTGATAGGAAGGTTCTTTTTCAAGCAGAAATGCAGAATTCTGGCCTCTTATATCTACAATATAGACATTTTCATCACATCACATCACATCACAACCATGTTTTCCATGAAAGAACAAGAAGAGGAAGAAGAAACACCAGATTTACAAGCACACAGACCCAAAACTGCTATACATAGATTTGGCTCCCCCTTGATTGCTCAGAATTAGCCACATAACTCCCCCAGATGAGAGGGGGCTCTGGACTGTCATGCGTGGCTAATAAGTTGTCATGGAATGGAAATACAGATCTTTGGTGTTTAGCCCTCTCTGCAACATGTTGTAGAGTACACAGCTTTACACATATTACTCACTCTATACATAATGTTCATTAAAGGTAGTGAAATATGCCATGAAAGAAAGCATGCAAAAATAAATAAAATAAAAATGAAGAGAAATTGTGAAAGTTATTTATAGTTAGGTAAAGAATTAACTTAAAAATTTTGAAACTTTTCATTGACATGCCACTGTTTACATATGATATTTGAGCATTTCAGTTTTATTGTTTTCATTGTGCAATACCATTCTAGGTTTCTAAAAGTGCTCTGATTTTTAAAGTGAAAATGAACTAAAAGAGGTGCTCTGAGAAATTCATAACGCATTTTCATTCTATTCTGACACATCTCACAGAAATCAGGATGCAATGTGAAGCCTGCTAGTTTGCAGCTATAAAATCAGGCCTGAAAATTATATATGCCCATCTTGAATGTCTCTATGGACTATTTCAATAATTAGAAGTTATTGTTAGTAATTATAGACCCATGTTTGTTCTCAAAAATATCATTATAGCTGAATTTCCATTGCAAAGTTGCAGCAACAGTTTATCTCATTATAAGCTTGTTAGGTATTTCTAAATGTTTCATGTCTCTACTCTCACTTGTTCAAATTACTCAACTGTTCTTGTTGGGCAATCAAGGGTCTTCACAATACCATAACCATTTATTAACTGCTTTGGTAAATTCCCTCCATATGACTGAGAAGTAGTTATCTGGTAACCATTGCTTTATAGAATGAAACTTTGCATGTTTTAAGCACAGGGCAACCACAACGAGGTTTACCTTTACCAAGCCTGCCCTGGAGTGACTGCTAATGTTAGGAGTTGGAGATTTATCACTAGAAAAGCAGCATATCTGAATTTTGGTAAATATTCTATGTTGGACTCAGAGCATTGTTAAAGGAGTTTCAATACACAATGATAATTTTCCCCTATGGGAACACCTATGACTAAAGGTGTAAAACAGTGTTCTTCAGAATAGATATTTTCTTTGATGACACAGACGTGACTCTCTACAGATAAAAATGTTCTGCCCATAGAGAGTTGGTTCAGAGAAATAAATTGTGTACTTCCCACACCAAACTCAAAGTGAATCATCTATGGGCTGAGCAATGTATCTTATTTTCAAGATTTAAGCCTGACTTTAGAGCACATGAAAAAGTTGGGGTGAAATGTGTAAATACTGAAAGGGTACAGAATGGTCATTTTTAATTGAATGGAGGGAAAATGGTACATTTTCCCTTATTATTATTTGCATTACCTCAATGCTCTGTCCCTGTTCAAAGGACTAGAAAGGGAGCCAGAAGAAAAGATCTTTGACATAAGCAAGAGGTGTTTCCTTGACATCTACTTCCAGAGGAATCACCTCTAAAACTATATACTTCTCTTGGGTTCAACTCATAGGTCCTGGTCCACATAGAAGATTTCTTAGTGGCCTTTTGAAGGTACCACAGCCTAAGGCGTTAAGTACTGTTGGAAATCATGGCAAGCTCTTATTTTATCTGAATTAATTTTGGGTATTGTTTACCCAATTATTATCACAAGAACACCTTTCTACTTTTTCAGAGTTATGTGCCACCTTGTGGGAATTGTCTTTGAAACACAAATCGGCTGTATAATATCTATTGCCCCACTAATATTTTATATCTATTAAATTATTTTCTGGAGTCAAGGACCCTGCTTTCCTGTTCAGTAGAAACTGTAGTTCTTAATGGAGGTTACAAACACACACACACACAAGCACACACACAAACTAGTGATTATTTCTATGAAGATTACACTATTTATCAAGGATTTCCCAAATAATCCAAGGAAGCTCACTGAGTTAGGCTCTGATTTGGAAAATTATTTTGTCATATTGGAGGAGCCAAGGATACACTACTTCTCAGCTGTGACATTTGTAGTCCACAGTAATGTTTTAAGCATATATTGTCTTAATACAACACATTTATTGCAATTAACACTGGGAAATTTTATTTTTATTCTGAAATATTACTTATATTTACAGTGTCTAGATACCTTATTTTTCCTTCAAAACCTTGGGAAAAGCAAATAAATAGGTTTGAGGTTTAAAAAAATGTGTGAACCCTTCCCTCTTGTCCTCCTACTCCATTTTTTATCCTTCTGACAGAGCAGTTGTTCTAGGGAACAAATCGATTTTGTCACTCCACTGATTAAAACCAAACCGGTGGCGACCCATCACCCAGGAGAAAGGTGTCTAAGCACCAGCACAGTGTGACAGGACTCTGAGACCTGCATCAGACCTTCTCTGCAGTTTCTGATGATCAACTACAATAACTTGTAGTCTTCTACTGGTGTCGTGGTTCTCTCCACCGCATTGCCTGTAAACATGCTGAGTATCTGTCTTACAAGCTTCTGTCCTTTCTAGAGTTGGCTCAAGCACTGCTCCTAATATGAAGCCTTTTTGAAAACTTCAAAATCTGCGCTACAATAATTCTTTAAAACCCCAGCACAGTGTGTGTGTGTGTGTGTTTGTTTTTTACTGTATTGGAATTATTTATTGTTAGCTGTCTTTTCTATTCAGCTATGATCACCTTGAGAGAGATAATAATGTATTTATCTCTATATTTTACAACTTGCACAGTTCAGTTTTTCTGGAAAACACACACACACACACACACACACACACACACACACACACACACACACACACACACACACTTGAGACTCAGGAGATCCGATGGTATAATTTCAGTTCAAATCCAAAGGCCTGAAATCTGTTGGTGTTAATTTGAAGGCAGGAGAATAATGTACTGAGAGACAATCAGGCAATCAGGCAAAAGAAGCAAATTCTCCTTTACTCAGGCTTTTTGTTTCAATCAGGCCTTGAACAGATTGGGTAAGGCCCACCCACATTAGAGAAGACAGTCTTTTTACTCAGTCTACCCATTCCAATGTTAATCTCATCCAGAAACACCACCACAGACATACCTAGAGTAATGTTTACTCAAATATATCAAAGCACCCTGTGTCTCAGTCAAGTTGACTTATAAGATTAAGGAGCCATTACAAGAGTGTGCATGCATTAAAAAAAAAAAAAAAACCTACAAAAAAGTAAAATCTTTTTACTCTAAAATTGTGCTTCCAGTTCTGGTGAGAACTTATGAAGAAAAAAAAATGAAAAAGGCAATTTTCAGATCTTGAGGCATTTACCCGTATAAAAATAGACAGAAGTCGAGAATTTTTATCTCTAATAAAATGGAGCTCATGATTTTTGTGATTGTGACATCCTGCATCAGTTATGAGAATATTAAAACGGAGAAATGATTCTGATAGCCTTCATTTACCACACCCGTCCCTAGTGCATTCTTGCACTGGAGTTTCTGGAGCTCAAAGCCTCTTAGCAGAGGAAATCCATAGAATAGTTTTGTGGGCAGAGGGCAGAGAAGAGGCATCTTTCTCCCTCAAAATTCCATTTGTTCTGATAAACAGGTATATCTTGGAATAGAATTTTGGGCAAATATGGCTATCCCCACTTGAAGGTAGGAATTTAGTTTTGCACTGGACTCTGACACTTTGAACTATCTGAACATTAAAGAGTAAAGGTAGATTTACATAGTGGTAGGGATATGTGAGACAGAAAATGTTAATATGAGCCTACCTATATAGATATATACTATGCTTTGTAAAGCTTCACTAGCAGTGATTATGTTACTACTAATGACAATGAAAACCTATCTCTAATAATAAAAGTGTAATATGTAAATCGACTGAATGGCGAAGCACAGAACGACCTTCTGGACAACCTTCCGGACGAAGCCGGGATGCATGGGTCGAGGCAGCTGGGGCTGCGAGGTCTACCTTTGCACAAATTTCATGCATCGGGCCTCTAGTCCAATAATATATGGAGAGATATTGATGTAGGTAAATATAGTGCAACTAGAGGCCTGATGCATGAATTTGTGCATGGGTGGGGTCTGGCCAGCCTGCCCCAATGGGGGCCTATAAGGGGAGGGGTCTGCTAGGAGGAGGGGCTGCAGGTGGTTGGTTGGCCATCCTGTCCCTGATCTAGGTGTTGGGGGCTGATCAGGGGTGGGGCCAGCCAGGGGGAGGGACCGCGGGAGGACTTCAGGGCATGTCCCCAGCCCATCTTGCTCAGTCCCGATCAGCCAGAACCCAGCAGTAAGCTAATCTACCAGTCAAAGCATTTGCACCCTGGTGGTCAGTGCACGTCCTAGCAAGCGGTTGAGTGGCCTTAGCATATCATTAGCATATTACACTTTGGTTGAATGGCTGACTGGACAACTGGACACTTAGCATATTAGGCTTTTATTACATAGAATTACAAATACTATCTACTTTATTACTAATTTATGATTTGGGTCATATTAATGACACTAAAGAAGAAATTGATGGTTTAGAAAGCTCAGACAACCTACACCAGGAAAGAAATGCACTAAATGGGAAGGGTGAGATTCTAACCCAATATGACCACAGATACAAGCCCTAAATTCCCCTTATGGCATTTCTCTTCAGCTCAGGGAGTCAAGAAGTTGTTCATGATTCCATTCAATCTAGGCACTAGAATATTAGTTTAAATAGAAATAGCCATCTAGATAAGACATCAATATATGAAAATAACTTAGTGGGATTTTTAGGTGGTAAAAATGGCTAAATTTTGGACAGAATGATTGAACCATAATTCTCAAATTAGAACTAACATGGTTTACATAATCTGTGCACATCACAGTATGAAGATCATATAGTGGGTTCTGTTATAATTGCAGTCTTTTTTCTCTAAAAAATTAACCCTTAATGGGTACAGTGGAGTTTACATTTTATTTTAAGCTAGGCACTCTTCTCTTTAATCAGCATTGATCATTTTTACAATGTGGTCTAATCTGCTAGGTATTTTTCACAACTTGCTCCAGTGACTTTATATTTTCAGTGTTTGTTTATAAACATCTGCCAATTTATATGATCCTTTATATATAGTGTTATTATCATATTTCCATGACAGTCTTTCTGCCCTCTGTTCCTGACTGGCAACATTTGTATAAAGATACAGCTGTCTCTAAACTGAGTCCTATGTGTCTGTATATCATATTCTCTTTGATGGTCACATTCCCCAAAATTTTAGGGAAAAATCCCTTTTTTCTTGGAGGCTGAACTGAAATCAGATCCTTCTAGGACAATTTGTGTCAATAGTAGTTTATGTGTAACTCAGCAAAATTGTGATACACCTTTGTTTCCAATTGAATGGGGCTAAATTTGTTTGGTAATTGACTGGTTTAATGTTTTTCTGTTTACCTATGTTTGCTTTCATTGTTTGTCTTTGGGTGTTGTATTTATAAAATAATTTCTAAAACTAATGTCAAAGCGTCCCCCTCCCCCTATGTTGTGTTCTTGAAGTTTTATGGCTTCAGGTCTTAAATTTAAGTCTTTAATCCATTTCAAGTGAATATGTGAGAGTAGTGAAAGATGGGGTCTAGCTTCATTCATTTGCTTTTGAATATCCATTTTTGCCAGGACTATTAATTGAAGAGATGATCTACCCTTAGTTTTAGCACCGTTTTCAAGTATCATTTGACTACATATGCATGGATTTATTTCTGGGATCTCAATTCTTTCCTATCAGTAAATGTATCTGTTTTTATGCCAGTGCTATGCACTTTTGATTACTATAAATTTATAATATAGTGTTAATTCAGGAAGTGTGATGCCTCCAACTATTTTTTTTTTCATGATTACTTTGGCTATACAAGTCCTTTTTGTGGTTTAATGTAAATTTTAGTTTTTTTTTCTGTTTCTGTAAAAGAAATAGATTGCATTAAATCTATAGATTGCTTTTCATAATGTGAATATTTTTGCAATATTTATTCTTCCAATCCTGAACATAAGGAAGTTTCCCTTTGGGGGTGTGTTTTCTCCAATTTCTTTAATCAGTGGCATGGTCTCAGTGTATAGATCTTTCACCTACTTGCTTGAATTAATTTCTAAACATTTTATGTTTGATACTATTATACATTGGGCTTGTTTTCTTTATTTCTTTTTCAGATAATTTGTTGTTAATGTATAGGAATACATCTGGTTATTGTATATTGATTATGTATCCTGCAACTTACTAATTGTATTGATTAATTCTAACAAGATTTTGGTTGAGCCTTTAGAATTTTATATATGTAAGATCATGTTATCTGCAAACAGAGACAATTTTGCCTATTCCTTTTTTATTCTGATGCTTTTTATTTCTTTTTTAGCTAGAACTCTTAAGTATTATTCTCTTGAGTAAGAGTGATGAGAATGGTCACTCTTTTCTTATTCCTGTTCTTAGAGGAAAATCTTTCACTGTTGAGTATAACATTAGCTGTAGACTTGCTGTGTGGCCTCCAATATGTAGAGGTATATTCACTCAATAACCAATTTATTGAGAATTTTATCATGAATAGATGTCACATTTTGTCAACTGTACTTTCTGCACCTATGGATACAATGTGATTTTTATCTTTCATTCCATTAATGTTATGTATCACATTTACTGATTTGCATATGTTAAAAACATCCTTGCCTCCCAGGGATGAATCACATTTGATGGTATATGAGCCTTTAATGTTCTAATAAGTTCTGTTTTCTAATTTTTAAAAATAGTTTTGCATTTATATTTACCAGTGATATTAACTTTTAGTTTCTTTTCAGTGGTATAACATTTACCTAAGTTTTCATGACCCTTTATTCTTTTTGCTGATATCTTCCAGGGTTAGAGATTCATCAGTCAGCTCAGCTTGGGCTTCTGGATGGCTCAGCTGGTAGCATCATTGGCAGGCGGTACTTGCTAACAGGGTCTCTATTTGGGCAAGGCCACTGCTCGTGTTGTGGTCTCTGCATTTGAGTGGGCCTGTTGGTTGAGTACCAGGTTCACATAGGGCCTGTGGGTGGAATGGGGTAGAATTGCTCCCTGCTATCTCTGGTCAGGTGGAGCTATTTATTGGACTCCGCAATAAACTCTGGTTGGGTGAGTTTGCTGGCGGTGTTCCCTGGCAGTGTGGTGCCCCTGGATGGGCTATCATTTTGGCAGGGCTACAGGCTTGGCTCCACAATCATTCCTGGTTGGCTGGAATCTCAGTCTGTGACTGGAGGGGCCACTAGCTAGACTGTGTGTCCTGGCAGAGTCCCAGGCAGGGCTTCACATTTGAACAGGAACTCGAGCTGTGCTATGCTATCAGGTGGGGACACAGACTGTGCCCTGAATTAGAGTAAAGCTGCAAGCTGGGTTTCAAGTTCATGTAGGCCACTGACTGTACAGGCTGTTGGGCAAGGTCATTGGCTGGGCTTCTTGGTCAGGAGAGGCCTCCTACTATAACCCTGCACTTGGGTGAGGCAAGAGACTCATGCTCTGCAGTTGAGCAGAGTCACTATTTGGGAATCCTCATAGGGTGGGGTCACATGCTTTGCTCTGACATTGGACTTGATCATTAGCTGGCTTCCTGTCTGGGCAAGGCTTCAACTTGCACTCAGTAGTTGGCCAAGGTCATACGCTGGACAGGTTATAAGTGCACTTCTTGGCTGAGTGGTACCCTAGCATGTATTCTGAGGCTATTCAGAATCATTGTTAAGGCTCCCAGGTTATGTGGGCTCACAGCCTAGACCTCACAGTTGGACAGTACTGCTGGCTTGGTTCCCTACCAAGTGTAGTATGGGCTCTGTGGATATACTGAGCAGTTGAGTGGGGCCTCGGATGTGTTTTCCTGTCTGTGTGGAGACACAGAGCAGGCCCTGCAGCCAGTATAGACTGTTGGCTGGTGACCTAAATCAGGCAGAACTGCCCAACAGGTGCTCTGGATGGACACATGGGGCCACTGGTAAAGATTTCTGCTCAAATGCTGTTGAAAGCATGGCTACAGGATGAGCTGCACAGCTGCCCTATCCCCTGGTTAGGCTTCCTGGGTCTGGCAGGGCTGGGGGTCATAATTAACAGTAGGTGGGGCTTCAGATGTGTTTCCCTGCCCAGGGAGGCCATGGAACAAGATCCACAGCCAGCACCGCTCACTGGCTAGTCCTCTGTACCAGACAGAACTTCCCATCGAACTCCTTCTCCAGATAATGTTACCAGCGTGGCTCTGCAGATGGCAGAGAGGCTGGCTGTAATCTCTGCTCAGGTGCACCTCAAGGGAGAAGGCAGTCTGCCAAGATTTGTGCACTGGTTGCTGTAAGCCCTGCCTACCGCCCATGTCTGTACCTGGTCTTCAGGGAGAAAGCCCAGTAGATTCCCTCAGTAATGTCTGCGAGGTGAGCCTCCCAATGCTGGGGTGCTGGATAGTCACCTTGGGCTCCTTCCCCCCCCCCCTGGAAAACCCATAAGCTCAAGGGCTCCCACTTGGTGAGGCATTCACTGGGGAAGTGTGATATGGTCAGAGTGTAGCTGCTTCTCTTAATTTTCCAACATGGTCCTTCTCAGTCTCTGTGGTGCACAGGGGTGCCTTGGCCTTACCCTCTGATTCTAAAATCAGCACTATGGAGAGTTCCTAGTTGGTCTTGTTAGGACACCTGAAGTCAGAAAGGACCTATGTCATCATCTTGAGGACATTACTCTCTCCCTTTAATATTGATGGTAATAGTGGTCATAGGACTTAGATACTGTCAGCTGATCCATCTATTATAAAGTTTCCCATTGACTTTTGCCTAATAACTTCATTATGCATTAAGGATTACAGCCAGTTTGTATTATAAAATCAGGAGAGAATAAAACAGTTTTCTAGCTTTAGCTTTTCTTTTACCTTACTAGCATTTTCTTTAAGAACTGTTCCTAATCAATTATTTAGTTTCCTTGAAATATAGTTTTATAGCAAATAAAAGGTACATGCTTGATTCCTTTCCCTTTTTTCTCAATTTTTAAAATGAGTTGTTAGCCATATTTATTAGTGCACAGTGAAAATTTAAAATGTTTTTATTATAAATTTATGTGTTTATATATATTTTATGTTTTGATAAACTGAAATCATTAAATTGTCCCATCTTACACCATACCCTTTCATGGTGACTCATTTTTATTTTATAGACTCTCATACCCTTGCTTTCTGACACAAAATTTCTCAGGTTTATATTATATATTTTCTATCTCAGACTTTGATTTAACCTTTTTTCCCAGGTAATCCTGGTTCCTCCTAGTGGGAAATAGTATTTACATACCATAATCTGGGCAATAGAGATACTTATCAATTTGGAGCTGTCAATCATTTATAGCTTTTTTTTTTTTTTTTAGCGGCAGAAATAGGAATGCTATACACATTTTTAAAATATTTTTATGTATAATTCTTGATTTATACCACTAAGCACAGTCCAGCTATTTATTTAAATATGGTGAGATATTGACAGATTTTTCTTTAGGGTAAAAAAAAAATACAACACATTAATACAGTTCACCTTTTTTACCAGGTTCTGTATTAAATAATCCATTTGTTTTCAACTTGGTTTTTAGAGTATGTCCCACTCCTCATCTGGTACCAATTTGCTTGAGAGGTAGCTAAATGCAAAACTAGATATGTGTGAGATGGAGATGTGGTTTAAGTCATTTACTGAGAGATGATGCATAACACACAAGAGATCCAGAGTCCTCCTAGAAAATCTCATATACTAATGAATCTCAATTCCTCAATGAGGATTTCCAATAAATCTTTTGTGTTTGGTTGACATTAGCCAAACCTAGGCAATATCCTTTAGCTTATTCTGAACTGGGGAAAGAAATCAAGGAAGGATTAACATCCTTTGTCAAAGCATCTTATTTATCCTTTTTCTATAAACCACTCATTGGGAAGAAACTAAATACTGACTATACCCAAGCGCTTATGGTAGAAAAACACACACATTTATTTGTAGTTCTTGGAGAGAAAAAGAAACTACACTCAGCCTCCTTTTAGCAAACCTTGATCCCAGGATATGATACTGTAAAGTTCTATTATGACAAAAAAAAAGGTGGGTATAGTATAAATTGTTCTTCTTATGCCATGAGGTCATTCTTCAGACTTCATCGTCAAAAATGGAAGAATCCTAGAGAGTGATATCATATAGACTCTGGGGCATTATTTAGAAAATATATATGTAGAATATAAGTGCAGCTCTCCTGAGTAAGTCCATTAACTCCAGTTATTGCTCTTTAACATCAGTAGACCTAGTGTCTATTGGTCCATCTTACTCAATGTTGCTTTTTCCCCTGAAGAATGGGATATTCATTCTAAATAATTAACATATTAATATGATTTAATTAATACATTTATTTTTACTCAACATATTTATAGTATACAAGTGAATATCAAACGTGATATACAGAAGAGAAAGAAACAGGTTCAAAACAAATGATACCTGAATTAAACTGTCAACCCAAGCTGGATACGCTACTCTGAAACCTAGAGGAATCTGGTTGACTTCAAGAAGACAATGGAGCCCTAGCTGGTCTGGCTCAGTGGATAGAGCATCGGCCTGTGGACCGAAGGGTCCCGGGTTCGATTCCCATCAGGGGCATGTACCTTGGTTGTGGGCACATCCCCAGTGTGGGCTGTGCAAGGAGGTAGCTGATCAATGTTTCTCTCTCATTGATGTTTCTAGCTCTCTATCCCTCTCCCTTCCTCTCTGTAAAAAAATCAATAAAATATATTAAAAAAGAGAAGACAATGGAAATCTGGAAATCAGGGACTTAATTTATAGAGAAAGGGAATTATGTTAGATTAAGTAAAGATACATTATATCAGTTACACAAGTGCACCTCAGGAATACTCCTCTTCACATAAGTAGTATGTCCTGACAATATGGAACAAAACACTCTTTCAGTTGTGAAAGAAGCATTCAGGCTATTCCTGAAAACTCTGAGATTATTGTTACATTAATCCTAAGAAATATAATTTAAATAAAAAAAATATCTGCTGCAGCCATGATAAGGAAAGACTGAAACTACAGACCTAATTCACCTTATCCCATTTAGGTAATCTCTCTGATATATTCTCAAATAGCAATCTAACTTTGAAATATTTCCCAAAGACGCTCTTCCATTACCTCTAAATTATTATGTTGTTTCTCCAATTCAACACCTCCTTTGGTTGGTGGAGGTGCAGATTCAATTTCTATTATCCTAATGTTGTCATGATAGACTCAGAGCTCACATTCTATACTGCCGCATTTCTTCCCGTCCATTAACCACTAACTAGGAGAATGAGAAAGGAAAGCAGAGGAACACATTCACACCCAGGCTGTTTTCCTGTGTCACTGTACCACATAACATGCTCACGAGTTCAGTTTCTACAACAGGTCTTGTGCTTACAATGTGATTAACGGACTTTCTGAAAAAAAATTGCACAATAGTCTCAGTGCAAATGAAGTGACCTGGAAGAGACTTTGCAGCTAGAAAATGTACCTTCTTGCCAATTGCCAATCAGTGGCCCTGATCTAAGCGTATGCTACATTTTTCCGAGCTCTCAGTCTGCGTACCCTTCCCATGGCACTGACCACCTGAGAGCTTAATAGGTCCTTTAGTTTCTTGATTTCTTAGAGATATAATGTAAATTGTATTAACTACCATGAATCTCAGTAGATCTTTGATTGTAAAGGATACCCAAAATCTCCAGGAACTGAAAACTTAACAGTGAACATCTCAAATGGTTTTTTTTTTTACAGTTAATATTGTATGCCAGTGTTCCTTTCTTTCTTTTTTTTTTTTTACTACGTCATCTTAAAAAATGTATCTTTCAGTTACAGTTGACATATAATCTTATGTTCGTTTCAGGTGTATAATATCGTGACTAGACATGTAGGTACCTCATGATGTGATCACCCGATTGAGTCTAGTACCCAGCTGACATTACATAGTTATTACAATGTTATTGACTATATTTCCTATGCTGTATTTTACATCCCCATGAATATTTTAATAACTGACAGTTTGTACTTCTCAATCCCTTTCATGTTTTTCACCCATCCTCTTAAACTCTCCCCACTCTGGCAACCACCAGTTTTTTCTCTGTATCTATGAGTTTGTGTTTTGTTTGTTCATTTATTTGTTCTTTAGAGTCCACATATTAGTGAATTTATGTGGTAGTTGTTTTTCCCTATCTGACTTACTTCACTTTGAATAATACCCTCTATGTCCATCCATATCACCAATGGTTAAAACTTCATTCTCTTTATGGCCAAATAGTATTCCATGGTATATTTGTACCACATCTTCCTTCCTTTTTCTTTTCTTTTTCCTGGTTGTTTCCATGCTTTTGGCACAGAGTCATCCACAGGAAGAATAATCCTGTTTCCTAAACTGGGGGTTAGTTTCAGCTCACCACTGGATTGCAACATCTTCTTTATTTAGCTGTCTATTGATGGACACTTAGGTTGCTTCCAAATCTTGTCTATAATAAAACTGCAATGAACATAGGGATGTGTATATATTTTCAAATTAGTTTTTGGAATCGTTGAGCCATGTAGCAGTTATATTTTTAACTTTTGAAGACTATATTTTTGTTATTGTTTTTGCCATAAGACACAGGCTAAGAATGAGCACTCTTTGTACTATGATTCTGTCAAAATTTGCTCTATTTATCTATAAATTTTAAAATTCTGGTAAATATAGATTGAAGAAGGTATAAAAGGTCCTCCTGCCCAACTGATTTATTTGGAAGAATGAGGTTGAGATAGAAAAGTCACTACTTTTATTTTTTTTATTATTTTTTTAAAATAAATCTTTATTGTTCAGATTATTACAGGTGTTCCTCTTTTTTTCCCCCCATAGCTCCGCTCCACCTGATTCCCCACCCCACCCCATGCCCTTACCCCCCGCCACTGTCTTCATCCATAGGAGTAAGATTTTTGTCCAATCTCTTCCCACACCCCTCACACCTACTTCCCCTGAGAATCGTCAGTCCACTCCCTTTCTATGTCCCTGATTCTATTATATTCACCAGTCCATTCTGTTCTTCAGATTTTTTATTCACTTGATTTTTAGATTCACTTGTTGGTAGGTATGTATTTGATGTCATTTTGTTGTTCATAATTTTTATCTTTACCTTTTTCTTCTTCTTCTTCTTAAAGAATACCCTTCAGCATTTCATGTAATCCTGGTTTGGTGGCGATGAACTCCTTTAGCTTTTTCTTGTCTGTGAAACTCTTTATCTGACCTTCAACTCTGAATGATAGCTTTGCTGGGTAGAGTAATCTTGGCTGTAGGTTCTTGCTGTTCATCACTTTGAATATTTCTTGCCACTCCCTTCTGGCCTGCATAGTTTCTGTTGAGAAATCAGCTGACAGTCGTATGGGTACTCCCTTGTAGGTAATTAACTGTTTTTCTCTTGCTGCTTTTAATATTCTCTCTTTGTCTTTTGCCCTTGGCATTTTAATTATGATGTATCTTGGTGTGATCCTCTTTGGATTCCTCTTGTATGGGGTTCTGTGCGCTTCCTGAACTTGTACGTCTATTTCTTTCACCAGGTAGGGAAAGTTTTCTGTCATTATTTCTTCTAATAGGTTTTCAATATTTTGCTCTCTCCCTTCTTCTGGCACCCCAAAAATTCGGATGTTGGTTCGCTTAAAGTTGTCCCAGAGGCTCCTTACACTATCTTCATATTTTTGGATTCGTTTTTCTTTTTGCTTTTCTGGTTGGATGTTTTTTGTTTCCACATATTTCAGATCTTTGGTTTGATTCTTGGGGTACGTTGATCTACAGTTGAGTTTCTGTATATTCTTTATTTCAGTCAGTGTATGCTTCATTTCTGACTGATCCTTTTCCATTTTTTTGGCATTCTCATTAAACTCCTTGAAGGTCTCATCAAGTTTCTCAGCGGTTTTAAGAAGATTCTTGAGTAACCTTATACATGTGGTTCTGAACTCTATGTCATCCAGTAGTTTGCTTTCCTCTGTTTCTTTCATTCGTGACATGTTTCTTTGTCTCCACATTTTGGCTGCTTTCCTGTGTTGATGGAGTAGCTTTGTGTGGTAGGTGATCTATAGGGGGCAGTAGCTCAGCCTCCTCAATTACATGAGGTGGATGCTCTTGGTACACCCCTTTGTGGGCTGAGTGCAAAGCCTTGGTGTAGTTAAGCCTTAATTGCTGTTGGTGCACTGGGAGGAATTGACCTCCAGGCCAATTAGCTGTGAGCACTCGCTGTGTCTATAATGGAAGAACTGCTGTGCTGAAGACACGCTTATGGGGCAGGACTTGTTTCAGTGGGGCTTTGGTGCTCACTGAGTCTGCCTCTTGAATGTGTCACTTAGGGATGTGAGGAGTTGAAATCTGGTGTCTCACACTGACCACTAGGTACACTGGCTTCTGGATCTCCAATGGGGTGCAGGTCAGCTACTGTCTGAGGCCACCCAGCAGGAGCTACAGTGAGAGCTACAGTTTTCTCCTCTTTGCTTGTGGTTTGGAGGTTTTGGAGCTGTCTGACCCAGGCTGCAAGTTTGCTAGGTTAAGCTGCGATAGGGCAGGGCTTTCTTATGCAAAAACCGCTGCTTATAGCTTGGGTGGGTTTGTAGGTTGTGCAGGGTGGGGTCTCAGGGCGTCACTAGGCTAGGGCGTGGCAAACAGCAATGGCTGCTAGTTAGCCGGCTCTGAGTCCCTGTCTGCAGTCCTGTGCCCCAGTGTCGTAAACAATTATTCCTGCGCGCAGCTCTGCAAGCAAGCCACCCACACTGGCAGACAGTCCAGCTTCTCCCCGTAGGAGTTTGGGTTCCCCGCGTCTCCCCAGAGACTGGATTTCAGAGTAATCGGGTGCTTGTCTCCCTTCGGGTTGAAAAAAGCAACGCCCGCCGCCAGCCTGGATCACGCGCCTCAGTACCTCAGCTTTTCAGTGCTTGTGCACGTCTCAATGCTCTTTTCTCTTTCCTTCTAGTTGTAGAACTTCCACTCAGCCAGCTTTCCTGTGGTTCTGGGTGATAGACGTTTTTTCTTTTAGTTGTAGTTTTGAAATTGTTGTGGGAGGCAGCAGTTTAGGTGTTTACCTACGCCGCCATCTTGGATTCTCTGTTCGAAAAGTCACTACTTTTAATAATCTAGAGCAGTGTAGTCAATAAAAATTTTGCCAGTGATAGAAATGTGCTACTGCTATGATGTCCAATATGAAAGCTACTAGCCATAATGAAAAATCAAAATATAGTTAATGTGACTATGGATCTGAAGTTTGCCATTTATTTTAATAAATCTTAATAGCTACATATTGGACAGCACATATCTAGAGAATGATATGGAAAGAACCTGGACAGTAGTTATCTAAAATGTTGTGATGATCTGTGGAATTTTATTTATCAAGTGATATTTATACAGAATGATTTTGCCCAGGAAAGTGAGACTCTTTCAAAATTTAGCTACCATGGATTCCTATATATACAATATTTTATTTCTATAAAATAATAAATGCTATTGTCTGGCTTTTGAATTAATTATTGAAGATTATGTTTTTTTAGTTTTGTCATTATAAAAGAACTAGAGTCCTGGTGCATGAATTTTCATGCATGGGGGGGGGACAGGGGGATGTTCCTCATCCCGGCCTGCCCCCTCTCACAGTCCAGGAGCCCTCAGGGGATGTCCTACTGACAGCTTAGGCCCATTCCCTGCTGGGAGAGGGCCTAAGCTCCAGTCTGGCCTCCCTCTGTGGCAGGCAATGAGCCAATGAGGGGAAGGTGCCGCCCCCTTCACTCCCCTGCTGCTGCCACTGCCAGCTGTGGTGGCAGCTTGCATACTCTGGGCCCTTCTTACTGCTGGCACCACCCACTGGCACCACCCACTGGTGGGTGGGGGGTGATCTGGGGCCAGGAAAGCTGGGAGAGGTTGAGGCACAGCAGGTCGCACCCAGTCCAGCCTCTGCAGAGCCATGGCACCAGGACTGGGCCCACGCCACTACCCCTGTGGCTGCCTCTGTGGAGGGGCAGCACTGGGACTGGGACCATACAGTCCCCTATCCCGCTGCCTCTGTGGAAGGGGCCACAGCTCTGGACCTGTGCTGGACTGGCGCTGCCTCTCTCCCGTGGCGCCACCTCTTGGCCCTCGCAGCTGCTGTGACTTTGTCCAGTAGGACGAAGGACATCCAGTAGATGTCGAGTCTACCAGGTCTAATTATCATATTACCCTTTTATTAGTATAGATATGATGGGAACCTCCTTCGAGGATATTGTGTGAATTCTGATTTTTTTTTTTAATTTTATAAGGTACTTCTTTGCAGTACCCTCCCATTCCTTCAGCATATATTTCTCTCTTTCCTATGTTGTTCTGCATTAACACCAATATAATTAGCATTTCTCTCAGGTTATAACCATTTTATAAATGTGTGAGGAGGATGTGCAAGAAAAACAAGAGCTTTCATTGTTAATTTGCATTTACTATATCAGAAATAGTAAAATAAGTTGCTGAATATTTTGCTGAAAATAATTATAAAATTTGATTACTCAAAAAAAATCAGCTTTACGAAGATGAAGTGACTCACTTTACCTCCTACAATAAAACCCATCAAAGACAGATGACATACTGCATCTGCCAAGTTCTAATCTATTGTTCCTTTTCTACTATATCAAAATGATAAATTCCAATTTTTAACTATATTTGACTTGAAAAACACACACAGGAAAGCAGATTTCTGATTATTTTTAATTATCATGATTTTTTCCCCAGATATTCTTTTATGGATAAAGTCCTCCCCCCACCCCCAATGTATTCTAGGTTCATAATTTTGCTGATTTAACATTCTTATGTAATAGTTGTTTCTAAGCACCTGTACACACACACACACACACACACACACACACACACACACACACAGTTGAAGAGAATGTAGGTTACTTATCAATTCAGGAAATATGAGCAACTCTATTCAACCTGAAATCACACTAAATTTCTAGTTCTCCATTCCCTATTCCATTCTGTGCCTCAGCAGATTAGCTGTAAATACTGGTAAGCATGCTCTGACCCAAAGGAGACTTATCTCTGGCATCCTCTGTGATACCTTTTTCTGTTTTTAAGCCACAGCTAGATTACTCTCATTCTCTCATTTCCTGATGTTGTCATTTCTTACTAAGAGCCATATTTCTCATGAGTCTGCAGATATACACATGTATTTTGGGCACTCTCATTACCCATATCAGTAATGGAATGCCAAATAAAGCTGACTTGAATGTGACTAATAAAAAAACACCTTTCTTCTCCTTTGCCTCCCCTTTTCTTTCTGGTACTTTCTTGATACCCACTGCCACTATGTGGCTCAGGCTCCTTATGGTCTGTGAGGGTTCACTATAAACCTGATCTTCTGAATGACCCAATTTACCTACTTTCCTCTGCTGCTGCTGCCATTGCCATAGGCTGACTCTATCAGATCAAAGCAACAGAATGATCATAGAAGTCCTGTAACATCGATACTGTCTCCTATACAGTTTGTGTTGATGTCATAGTAGCTAATACAAAGGGATACTAAATGTGCTTCTGGGAATACATAGCTCTCCAAAATTTGAGTCAGAAAACTGCCTTGAAGGTTCCTACTTGATCAACTCCTTTTTATAGTCCTTCTGGGTGGCAGAAACAGGAATGTATGACATGTGACTAAAACATTGTCATAGCATTCATGTTTCACAACCTCTCCTATGTATTAGACAATAACTATGTAGTTATGATGGAATCACATTCTCTGCTCTGGTCAATTATTAGAAAACATACAAACATAGACAGGTAGGAGTCTGACCTTAAAAACTGGTCTAGTGATAACACATACACAACCATCTTAAAAATGTACATTACTTTTTTTGGTCCCACAACTTATAGGCAATGCACTAAAAATCTTGTTGGTATAGACTTTGAAATATTATTTAAGTTGGTCAATTCGATATTCATCACTTCTATTGAACCACTTTAGTTCAAGTCACTATTATCTCTTCCCTGAATATTTAATAGCTTCTTACTGAGCTTCTTGTTTCACTCTTACCCTTTTCTCCAACCCTGAGATTATTTTTCTGTAAAATAGCAAGAGTGATCAAAATCTTCAATGACTTCTCATCCCTCTTAGAATAAGAGCCAAAGTTTATATCATGACCTGTAAGATCCTTGATGATCTGACACTCAGATTAAACTCTGTTCTCTGTATTCTCTTTCTGATTCAGCATCATTGTGACAGAGGCTTTAGTCAATGCCACAGAGAATTCTAAAAACTAGGTTGACCCTTTAGAGTTACTCCAAATCGAAGCAAGGGTTGTGCAGTTTATACCCACATGTTGTCCTGACATTTATGCGGCATTGCCTGGTGGAGAAGGCATGAGACTGGGTTACGTCTGGTCAAATCCAGGAAAGAAATGCAGTTGTGAAGCATAGACTGGCAATACTTCTCTCAGGTGGGGAAAGGGATGCTTCAATACTGAAGAGGAAGAATCTGGGAAGCATAATACAACAGAGACTACAGTCTTCATCTGAGTTCATAAGTGTACTTGCTTTACATAGTAATAAGTTTACTTCATCGGAGAATAGCACTTGTTTTGTCTCCTTTGCTGGGCACACATGCAAGGAAGGTTAATAAAATGGAGTCTAGCTGCCATCAATGTAGTTGATCTTGGGGCTATAACTGATACATGTCATTTCTCTCTTACTAATACCTATTATGTATCCCCTTCAACCTCAACAAGTATCTCTGGTGGTCTAGAAGGCTTAATTGGTATGGTTACATAGCCCCTCATATTTGAGGGGTTTTAAGTGCTGGTCACAATGCCTTCCTAAGTCTATGGTTGTTGGATCTATCAATTTATTTTAAAAAATAGGCATAGAAGCCCTGGCTGGCTCGCATGGTGGTTAGAGCATCAGCCCATGCACTGAAGGGTCATGGGTTAAATTCTCAGTCAAGGGTACTTAGCTGGGTTGCATGGAGGAGGCAACCAGTTGATATGTGTCTCTCACATCAATGTTTCTCTCTCCTCTCTCTCTCTCTCTCTCTCTCTCTCTCTCTCTCTCTCTCCCTTCCTCCTTCCCTGTCTCCCCTCCCTCCCTCTCTCTCACTCTCTCCCTCCCTGTCCCCCCCTCCCTCCCTTCCTCCCACTCTCTCTGAAAAGCAATGGAAAAAATATCCTCAGCTGAGGATTAACAAAAAAATAGGCATGGAAGAAACAAGTAAATTACCCTCATCATCAAACATATTTTCTCTACCACCTACCCTCTCCTGATGATCAGGCTCAGTCACCCACTGCTAGACAGTGACTCCTCTCCTTGCCTGCTGCCTCTTGGACCCAATACTTTACATTTAATGGGAATCATTCTGTGTCATTGGTGGAATGGTTCCCTTCTGGAAAACAAGATTTCTGCATGTGCAGAGTCTACAGCTACATCGACCAGAAGAATAAATTTCCCAACTGGATTACGGAAAGGATGAGAAGTGATTCACTCACATTTCCACAGTTTTGTTTCAGATCTGTATGTTACCCAAAAAAGAAACAAAATTAGGTAATGGTTGTACATTTTAGGCTGTATACTAACTCCTGACCTAGAGGATGGGACTCCCTTGTGAGATTGTGTACTCTGGCTGCAGATGAGAAAGGCCATCTCTTCACTGTATGAGACCAGAAGCTCCTGAGTGGTGTGCTATGTGAGAGAGGCAGTGGATAGTATCATTGTTTGCCCACTGCCATAGCTCCTTTGCCTATACAGTAATTAGTCTGGACAAGGAGATGCCTCATCTTCATCTTTCTTCAAGGAAGGAACCTTTTCCCAAGGGCTAGTGTGTTGTCAGTAGGCAACCTTAAACTATCAGTGCCACAGAGAATATTCATACTCAGGTGTGCACCCTGCAAGAGAGTGCACATTAAGTCACTCATCAAGGCTATAGAACAAAGGCCCAGTCACTTCTGCTCAAAGTGGGAGTACCCTCTGAATCATTTTATCTCCAGAATGCTGCATACACAGTCTTCACAGTTTGCTTTCTCCCTCTACTTGTTTCTACTTCCTTCTCTTTTGTTACAGTTGTTGATCCTAAGGGTAATAAACACCCAAACACTTAATTCTACCTTAGATTCTGCTACCAAACCTAAGACAGTTGGTGACAGGAGTAGTCCCAAAATATATTACTTTTAGTCTTATAATGATTTTGGACTTACAGCATAGTTGTGAAGTTAGTACAGGATTCTTCATACATTATTCACAAAGTTCCCTCTAATGTAAGCATAATTATAGCACAATTATCAAAACTAAGAAATTAGCAATGATATAGTATTTTAACTATATACTCATATCCCTATTTTTAAATTAGCCTCTTTATTTTTTCTAGTTCCAACTTAAAACAGGATATCAAATTACATGTATCCTGTGGTACTTACTAGTCTTCTTTAATCTTTGAGGTTTTTTAGTCTTTCCTTGTCTTTTTTTTATGACCTTGATATATTTGAAAAGTGATAGAAAAGGGCTAGTAATTTATTCTTTTTTAAAAAATATTTTTTACTGATTTTTAGAGAGAGAGGAAGGGAGAGGGGGAAAGAGAGAAACATTGATGTGAGAGTGAAACATTGATCAGCTGCCTTCTACATGCCCCTAACTGGAAATCTGTGAGTGGATTAGAAATCTGTGGTACATCTACACAATGGAATACTACGCTGCTGTAAAAAAAGAAGGAATTATTACCATATGCAACAGCATGGATGGATCTGGAGAGCATTATGCTAAGTGAAATAAGCCAGTCAGTGAAACATAAATACTACATGATCTCACTCATTTATGGAATATAAAGAACATTATAAACTGTTGACCAAAAATAGATAGAGGCAAAGAAGCCTCAAACAGAATGTTAAACTAGAGTGGGAAGGCAGGAGAGAGTTGGGGGGGGTAAGAGATCAACCGAAGGATTTGTATGCATGCACATAAGCACAACCAATAGACGCAAGACACTGCGGGGGAGGTGAGGGCAAGTGCTGGGGGTAGGGGAGGCCAGGGGGAGGTCAATGGGGGAAAACAAAGGAGACATGTACTATTTGTAGTGCCTTAAACAATTAAAAAAAATCTATTGTAGATCAAGCCCTCCACCTGGGCATGTGCGCTGACTGAGACTCAAGCTGGCAACCTTCTGGTGCATGGGACATCACCCAACTAACTGAGCCATACCAGCCAGGGCATTACAGGAACAGATATAAGGTTGTGTGTGAATTGTTTTTTTGTTTGTTTGTTCGATTCCCATAGGACCTAAGCCAGCATGAGTATTTGATGAATTTTGTTCGATCCACCAGCATAGGATCCAACATAACATTTACATTGGCATATGGGATGCATTCTACACCAAAGAGATTTGGGAAAGGCGCTGTAACTATAGGATTTATTAGTCCCTAGAGGCCTGGTGCATGAATTTGTGCATGGGTGGGGTCTGGCAAACCCCATCTGATTGTGGCTGATCAGGCCGGGCCAGCTGTGGGGAGGTGACACATGAGGTTGGCTGACTGACCCTGCCCCCATTCGGAGTGGAGGGGCTGATCAGGGGTGAGGCCGTCTGGGGGGAGGGGTCACCGGCGGTTGGCAGGCCAGCCCCACCCACTGGTCGGACTCCTGGCTGAGGAGACAATTTGCATATTAGCCCTTTATTATATAGGACTAGAGGCCCAGTGAACAAAATTCGTGTACCTGGGTGTGTGTCCTTCAGCCCAGCCTGCACCCTCTTCAATCTGAGAACCCACCTCACAATCCAGGACTGTTGGCTCCCAACTGCTCGCCTGCCTGCCTTCCTGATTGCCCCTAACTGCTCCTCCCTGCCAGCCTGATCACCCCCTAACCACTTCCCTGCCAGACTGATTGATGCCTAACTTCTCCCTTGCCAGCCTGATTGCCCCTAACTGCCCTCCCCTGCAGGCCCGGTCGCCCCCAACTTCCCTCCTCTGCCGGCCTGGTCACCCCTAACTGCCCTCCCCTGCAGGCATGAATGCTCCCAACTGCCCTCCCTTGCAAGCCTGGTTCCTCCCAACTGCCCTCCCCTGCTAGCCTGATCACCCACAACTGCCCACCCTTGCAGGCCTGAACCCTCCCAACTGCCCTCCCCTGCTGGCCATCTTGTGTCCACATGGGGAAAGCCATCTTTGATCACATGGGGACAGCCATCTTGTGTGTTGGAGTGACAGTTAATTTGCATATTACTCTTTTATTAGATAAGATAGAGGCCTGGTGCACGGTTGGGGGCCGTCTGGTTTGCCCTGAAGGGTAGCCCAGATCAGGGTGAGGGTTCCCTTGGGGCATGGAGGGGTGGCCTGGGTGAGGGACCTGTGGTGGTTAGCAGGCCGGCCATGACCCCCGGTGACCCAAGTGGAGGCCCTGTTATCTGGGATTTATTTATCTTTTATAATTGAAACTTTGTAGCCTTGAGTGGAGGCCAGGGCAGGCCAGGGCAGGCAGGAAGTTTGGCTTCCTCCATCGCCAGGGGCAACCTAAGCCTCCTGCTCTCTCCAGCTCCATGGCCACTGCCATTTTTGTTGGGATTTATTTATCTTCTGTAATTGACTTTGTAGCCTTGAGCTAAGGCCAGGGCCAGCCAGAATGGGCAGGAAGCTTGGCTTCCTCCATTGCCGGGGAAACCCAAGCCTCCTGCTCGCTCTGTGGCCACAGCCATCTCGGTTGGGTTAATTTGCATACTCGCTCCTGATGGGATGGTGGGAGTGGCTTGTGGGCATAGTGGAGGTATGGTCAATTTGCAGGTTTCTCTTTTATTAGTGTATATAGTACATACTTCACTAAGGAGAAAGTTGAAGCGACAGTTTGGAAATGATATATGAGGAAAATATGCCATCCTTTAGGAAGTAGTATATATCTTGAATCAAAGACATGTAATGGACTGAGCAGTCTCCCCCCAATAGGTCCCCCAATACATAAAATTAGTAAATGACACTTTATTTGTAGAAAGTGTCATTGCACATATAATTAAATATAGCATTTTGCAATCAGGAGATCATCCTGTATTATTCAGTTGGGCCCTCAATGCAATCACCTATGTCCTTATAAGAGGTCTGCTGAGGGAGATTAGACTCACAACCAGAGGAGAAGACAATGTGAAGGCAGAGCAGGGAGAGATTTGAAGATGCTGGAGTTGGAGATTAGGCTGATACAACCATAAGCCAATGAATGCCTGCAGCCACCAGAATCTGGACAAAGCAGGAACAGGTCTCTAAAGCTTCCAGTGGGGGGAAGCATAGCCTTGCTTACACCTTGATTTTGTTCCAATGAACCTAATTTCAGTCTTCTGGTCTTTGGAACTGTGAAAGAACAAATGTGAGTCATTTAAGCCGTGAAGATTTTGGTCATTTATTACAACAGCCATAGAAACTTCCATAAGTTGTATATACTGCTATGTCTCTAAATGGAAACTTACATGGTTCAGGAAGCACGGTTGGGAGCAGTAGCAGCCCATTTATGCTCACTGCAGTGATCTACTTGAGTAAATGAGTTTCCTGTCCTTGAAATCCTGCATTGTGCAGGATTAGAATCCAGTTCCAAAATGTGAAATATTGCCCTGTCAGTGTGTCTCACTGGTTGAGCATTGACCTATGAACCAGATGGTCATGGTTCGATTCCTGGTCAGAGCACATGTCTGGGCTTGCAGGCTCAGTCCCCGGGGGGGGGGGGGGGCATGCAGGAAGCAGCTAATTGATTGATAATTCTCTCTCATCATTGAAGTGTCTATTTCTCTCCCCCTCTCCCTTCTTTTATGAAATCAATAAAAATATATATTTTTTTAAAGGAAATATTTCTGCTATGGAAAAAAATAAGGGTTTGATTCAATTATAAGATATGGTTATGGCCTAGACATAGCATTTGTGTCCTGAACCATAAGGAAAAACATCGTCTTGACAGGGGTAATTGATCCTGATCATCAGAAAATTAGAGGGCTATCTACATTAATAAAAGAGAAACATGCAAATTAACTGTACCTCTGCTACACCCACAAGCCACGCCCACCAGCCAATCAGGAGCGAGTATACAAATTAACCCAACCAAGATGGCTACATCCACAGAGTGAGCAGGAGGCTTGGGTTTCCCCGACACTGGAGGAAGCCAAACTTCCTGCCTTCCCTGGCCTGCCCTGGCCTCCACTCAAGGCTACAAAGTTTCAATTATAAAAGATAAATAAGTCCCAGATAACAGGGCCTCCACTTGGGTCACCGGGGGGCATGGCTGGCCTGCTAACCACCACAGGTCCCTCACCCAGGCCACCCCATGCCCCAAGGGAACCCCCACTTTGATCCGGGACACCCTTCAGAGCAAACCAGTTGGCCCCCACCCATGCACCAGGCCTCTATCCTATCTAATAAAAGTGTAATATGCAAATTGACTGTTACTCCAACACACAAGATGGCTATCCCCATGTGGTCAAAGATGCCTGCCCCTATGGGGTCAAAGATGGCTGCCCCCATATGGACACAAGATGGCCACCACAAGATGGCCAGCAGGGGAGGTCAGTTGTGGGCGATCAAGCCAGCAGGGAAGGGCAGTTGGGAGGGACCAGGCCTGCAAGGGAGGGCAGTTGGAGGCCATCAAGCCTGCAGGGGAGGGCAGTTAGGGACAACCAGGCTGGCAGAGGAGGGAAGTTGGGGGCGACCTGGCCTGCAGGGAAGGGCAGTTGGGGGGACCCAGGCCTTCAGGGGAGGGTCAGTTAGGGGTGACCAGGCCTGTAGGGGATGGCAGTTAGGGGCAATCAGGCTGGCAGGGGAGTGGTTAGGGGGTGATCAGGCTGGCAGGCAGAAGCAGTTAGGGGCAATCATGAAAGCAGGCAGGCAAGCAGTTGGGAGCCAGCAGTCCTGGATTGTGAGAGGGATCCCAGATTGAAGAGGGTGCAGGCTGGGCTGAGGGACACCCCCACCCCGCACCCCGTGCACGAATTTCATGCACCGGGCCTCTAGTGTCACATAACAGAGAAAGGGAGGGGTATGGTCTGCACCCAGGTGATCCACTCAGGTGCCTTTTTGTACTTCTTT
The DNA here is from genome assembly GCA_026230045.1 of Corynorhinus townsendii. Taxonomy (NCBI): domain Eukaryota; kingdom Metazoa; phylum Chordata; class Mammalia; order Chiroptera; family Vespertilionidae; genus Corynorhinus; species Corynorhinus townsendii. Next base: position 64,922,424 of record JAPDVU010000008.1, on the reverse strand, counting down.
GACCAATTGTGATGGTAAATAGGCAATCGCACTAATCCAGTAGAAGAGAGGTATCGTGACCAGAGGGCATGTCTCAGAAATATTTGTCTAGGCAGGCAAAGTGAAGCTAAAATGGATAGGAGAGGAGGAAAAGAATGAGCTTCTGCTGAGATCCTCAGACCAGTTGATGCAGGAGTAGTCATAGTTTTTCCCACTCTTATTCTTTAAGAATCTTCCCAGGGACTGAAGCCCAACTGAACCCTAGAATAACTACTACTTGAAAATAGGTGAAGAAATGGGCCCAAGCAGAGCAAAGAGTAGACTGTACTGCATATGGTGATAGGCAATTCAGATATGCCTTTAGGAAGGAATGGACCGCAGCTTTGGGAGTACTGTCGGCAAACATATTTTAGCATTGGGGATTGCCTCAGAGGCAGAAAGCCATCTTGCTTGAAAGCATGTCTCTCCCTAGGCTGGCTCACATTGAATGACATTGTGGTATATCTGTCCAGCCATTTGCCCCTAACTTCTGATACCTCCCAGTGTCCACTCAGTTCAGGAGCTCCTGGGACACCAGCTGAGCTCTGGTACAGACATATTACAGCATGGCTTCTCCTGCCAAATACTGCTTTTGAAATGGAATTTTTGGACTGGAACATGGATTCTTTGTCTGATGGGATCAAAGAATGAATCCACAGACAGAAAGTGGTATAGCAAAGGTGGAGATTTATATTGAAGAATAACTACAGACTCCCATGTGGGGAGAGGGAAAGAGTCCCACAGAATGGACTCCCAGGTAGGGAGGGGGAAGAGTACCACTGACTTCTTTTCCCCTATGGCTTATATAGGGTGCAGATCCTGGTGCCTTACATCCCCCTCTGATTGGTCACTATTCCCTTAGACTGGTTACTATAGTAACTCCTAGGCTCAAAGGTAGAACCTCACATGGTACATGTGAAGTCCCCCCTCCCCTTCCTTATTGTTTTTCTATTCCCTTTAGGCTTTCTTCCTCTCCTTCTGGATGAAGGGCTTCCTTCTCTTTATTTTGTAAATATAGACTTTTTGCTGTTCCCTGTGCCCTCATTCTATGAAAATGTACCTGTTGCAGCTCCTCAGCTTCCCTATTCTATGGAAATATACTTTCTGCTGCTCTACAGCCCTATACTTCCTCCATGGTCCCCTTAATTGCCAACATTTCTAAAATTTCCTAAACCTGTCCTATTTTACCCCTGAAATTCCTGTTTCACTTTCTTCTCTTTCCTTCCACAAGTGCTGATCTGAAGAGCACCATGCACTGAAAGTCTATACTTACATTCCCTCTCAGGACCTGCTTGAAAGAGAACTCAGACAAAAGCATATTAGCATTACTTTCGAGAGTTATGGCCCCAGATCTCAGGAGAATTCAACCAAATCAATAAATCTCCCTTATATATCCTCTCTTCTCTCTCTGCTTCTCACCTCTGATGCCGACAGTATAAGGTCCAGGAGGATGGGAGGGAATGTTTCCTGCCACCTAGAACCTTGCCTATAGTAGATTCTCACTAAATAGTAAATCAATTATGCACGTCACTTGAGTAAATCTCCGGAAATGTGGATTGCAAGAATGCATGTGTCATTTTAAGACATTTCATGAGAAAAAGAACTCTAGTAAGCCATTGTAGACTGCTTATTGAAATGACTAGAGGTGGGTTCGCTATTTTGTTTTTCTCTCTGGCTCACTTGTCTTATGGTAGAGCTGAGATTGTGTTGTACATGGACACAACAAAGGTTGTAAGTGGGAGCAGGCTGTTCAGACTGAGGTCATGTTATTTCAGAATTAGATGTGGTTCACAAGAGGAAAAGCTGCTTCCTTTGACACTCAGGCACTAGTCTAACCAGCTCTGACATTTTTAAGCAGAATGTTTCCCTAATCCACATACTTCCAGTCTTCCTAACACAATAAACTGTGTGGGTTGAAACAAAATTGTTTTTGCTTCTTTTACACTGTTAGTGTGTTGTTGTTGTTTTATAAGAATGTAAGAAGATAGTATTAAACTTTTCTTCTACCAAAGAATAGTGTAACAACTGATACTACCTACAGAGGACAACACATAATGAGAACTGAATCAGAGTAATGAATGTCTGATGAATTTTTATTCTGAAAGAATAAAAGCAGTTTTATGAACAGTCCAACTATTCTCTTTTGCATTTTAAAAGTATTTATATTTCCAGTGGTTCATAATTAGTCAAATGTGTTTATTTTGAGGAAAAGAATATCATTGAACAGCTGTCTTGTTTAAAGAAAATGGATGCTTGTTTATAATGTTGCCATCCGAATCCATTTGTTCTGTTGTTACAGAAAACCAAAGAAGAACAAAGCAATACTTAGAGAGATGGAGTTATATTTATTACGCGTGGGTCCAGAGGAAAAATGTCTCTCAAATTCTGGGCCCAAACATGCAGGAACCTTCCCTATTTATGTGTTTCCACCTTCTTTGTCTCCCAAATATGGGGTGTTTCCGGCCCCTTTTACAAGTTCTTAAAGAGCCTGTATGTGCCGGGACCTTGAGACCTCAACCAGAGGCCTGGCCTGGCAACAGCACTGATAACCTTGTCTGGGGAAGGTTTAATGGCCTCTCTGAAGTGGGAGTAGTCTTAGCAAGCAAGAATTTACAGAAGCCAAATAGCAGGGCTAATATTTCAAACAGCAGTATTTATATAAGATGGATGCTTCATTCCCCACTGGTTTTATGTACATGAGTCAAATCATTGACTCTTAGTCATTGTAATTATATTTACTCCTGAGGACTATAATCTTAATTTTCTGCCTAATAAAGTCAGTGGGCCGGCTTATAAGATAAGGGCCCAGAATGAGGGCCAGGAGTAATCTTTAGAGGGTCCGAAGAATCCTGGACTCTCATTTTTTCCTGGGCTGTCTTAAGCCAGGTGTGATGAAGTCACGTTGGGATTCCGTTGACCTTGACTGCCGTGGAGGTGGTCCTTTCCAGGTAGGAGTCAGTCCTTGGGTGACAAATTTCTTTACCCAAACAGAGTCACCAGGGTGGAAGCTATGAACCAGACCAGAAGTTGGTACAGGAAGAGCGTCTTAGATGGGCTTCTGGATTGCTTCCTGGGTAGACTGTAAAGCCTGTAAGAACTTGAATAAAGACTGGTTATGGATTTTAGCTTTTCTAAATTGGGTAGGTCAGGATCTGGAAGAGTCACTAGAATCTGTAGAGGCCCCACTGGTTTTAGGGCAGCCTCCCAGGCAGCTTCATCCATGGCCCAGTTCCCTCTTGCTTCTGTGGAGACCCCTTACCTTGTTGTAAATGCGTACCTGCTATCAGTATAAATTGTTATTGATTTTTCTTTTGTTTACCAGAGAGCCTAAAACTGGGTGACTCAAGTGTTTGACATCCAGTTTTCTAGTGTGTTCTGGAGTAAAACCTCGACCTCATGTGGGGCAGTTAGGATTAGTTACTGCCCTAGGGTTAACTTATTTGTTTTTTTTTTAATAAACAGAGCTGTGGCTACCACTGCCTGGAGGCAAGTATGTCACCCAAATCAAAGGGGTCAAGTCTTTTGGACAAATAGGCTACCAGCCTTTTCTCGGGGCTGAGACTTTGGTGAGTACTTCTTTGGCTATGCCCCTTGTCTCACATACGTAGAGGTGGAAAGACTTAGTTACATCCTGTAGCACTAATTGGCCCATCATCCCTGCTTTGCTCATGTCTGTCTAACTGCCTAATATATTACCTCAAGGATCCTGGCTCTGAATTCTTTTAGGGAAAATGGACATTGAATTTCTTCTGTAGCTGCTTCATGCTGAGGAGGGATGGAGTTTTCTCTCAGAGCCAAGAGATCCTTGCTGTCTGTCACAGGGATGATGAGGCCTCATCCGAGAAGGAGATGGGCTTGTAACCTGGCAGAGACAAACTGTAACAAATGGTCAGTGGAAGGGAAAGAGAACATTTCAGTTTTTAATGACCTCTATTGAAATAGAATTTTTCTCCTCAAAATTACCTCTATACTTATTAAAAGAGCCAGATAAAGACTAATTTACCTATTGTATTTAATTTGGCCTGATTGTTTGCATAAACACAACAAGAATGGTAACTGATTACCTTTGCCAGAATTTCATGATTGAATCTTAGCATGCCCTGTAGAGCCAGGAAACCAAGCCATCCAGCTGCCGTCAGGCCTGCCTGTAGTATCTGCTGAGTTAGGTGAATCCCTCACCTGCAGCGACTCTACCCCGGCCCATGACCTAGGTTTCAAGGCCCCTCTCAGCCCTCCTACTCATTGTGGCTCAGAGTGCATGGGGATCCCTAAGGGACGCAGAGGTGCCCTTATTGCTTCCCTTCTACTCTGACCAACTGCCAGTGATGGTAGGGCATGGGCCTGACACTCCAGCACCAGCCATTTTCAGGACTCCCAAGCAGGATACCAGGCTTTTCCTTGGCATTCTTATTGGCTCCAAGTCTTCAGAGTTCAGGCAGGGCTCTTTAAAACATGATACTCCAGCCAAAGTTTCCAGTCAATAAAAACACTATTAGAAACCGGTCTTATTGAACTTATGCAAAGAAATGTATTGCCATGATTTATTAAGTATTGCCAGATTTCAGAGGAATTAAATAAGGAGAAAAATATACTGATCTGCTTTAAGATCTTCTGATTTTCCTTGTTAGTCCTTTCTATGGGTTCTTCAGAGAAATATAACTGTCTTCAAATGACAAAGAGAAATTCAAAATGTGTCTATATTCAAGTAGACAATTATAGCTATCCTTGTAGTAGAGTTCCCCCTACTTGACTTGTCCTTAAAATTTCCTATGGTCCCTGGGAGGGGTGACATACCCTCTGAGACAGGACTAAGGGAGCTTTATTGCTGTACAAGATCTCATATGTCACAGGACCTCACGGGGTCTGTAATTCCTGTAGCAAAGGGCTGGTACTCACCACTTCCCTATGTTCCAAACAGGCCTTCTCCAGTTTCCTAAAGTTGAGGTTTGTGCCACCCCTGACATGGGCATGGTCACACAGGCCTGTGAGACAGTAACACTGGCACTGTGGCCACATTCGGTAGCCAAATCTTCTGCTACCATATATGACACATGATAGGGCTATGCAAATATCTTAGAAAGGTGACTAAGGTCTATTCTTGACCTTCCCACACAAAGTAAAATTGTCCTTGTCTTTCTGGAGTCATGTCCATTAAGTCGCAGGTATCATCTAAGTCTATTATACAGTTTTCTGCAGGCCACTGTCAGGGCTGTGCATGGTGGCCAGGTCTTCTTTCTAGCTACAAACACAGCCTGTCTAATTTCCCTAAATTTTATTCTGGCATGGGAGAAAGTTGTTTTGCTGTAAACAGGCAGCTTAACCCCTACATAGTTGGGCTTGGACATCTGCCTAGAAAGCCGTAATTTATAAGTTTAACATGTGGCCTTAGGTTTTGCTAATCCAACAGGGTCTCTGCCATCCCTCAGTCAGACTCCTCCTCTCTTGGAGAATCTCAAAGTCCTGAAGGCTCCCTGGTCCAGGGAGAGTGCCTTTCCTTTGCTCTTTGACTTTAAGCTGCCAGTCCAAAACAGCCAGAGTTGCAGTTAGAAGCAGCTTTGTATATTGCAAAGCACTTCTGTGGCAGTGGCTTGGGTATTAGGCTCCTTGTCTTTCTGCCAGTCCCCTTTGTGGCAGAGCAGCCACCAGGCCTCTCCCAAGGGAGTGCACTGGAAAGGGATCTCAGCCCCTCCTCTTCTAGCAGCAACAGGTACTGAACCCTTTCAGTACATTTGCAAACAGGGAGCTTTCACTAGCTCTCTCTGCTGCTTTTACAGATCCCTGGCCGGCTGCTCTATTCCTGGGGCTGCAGGAAGGCCAGTAGCAGTCACTAGCTTCTGGTTTTTAACTGCTGCAGCCAGCAAGCCGAAGGCCTAAGTCTTGTATTGCTTGTTGTAAAACACTCATTACTCACTGGGCAGCAGCGGGGCAGCACTAGTGTCAGGTACATGTCTGCTGCCCCCGCTTTTCTCGCTGCTATGGCTTCTTCCAGGGCCACTGCAGGCAGCTCAGGCATCCAGCCCCCCTCACTCCCTTCTTTCATCTGGCTCTTTGGGGATGAGTCTGCCTAGCAACCAGTTTTAAATCACCAGGGCAGCTAGATTAAGTATGCTTGCAGAAAACTTTCGACCTTAATCTAGTGAAGTTCTGATAAGACACCTGGACCATACCCCTATGCCAGCATAGTTCAGATAAGTAAGAAACCAAGGACGCCAGCAGAGCGGTCTGCAGCCAGTAAAATCAACAAAACCTATCTCTCCCTGCTTCATAATTAACTGCTGACAACCCCCCCCCCTCCTCCGACCCATCCCCCAGTCCAGTTGCTTGTCTCTCTTCCCGATTGTGAGTCAGAGAAAGACAATTCCTACAGAGGGGAGAAATAGAAACAGTGGAAGTTTCAGAGAAAACTACAGACTACTGCTGTTGTAATGCTCCCTTTTGAAGGCTGAGGTCTGACCTGTGGAGAAAAATGACTCTTAGCCTGGAAAGATAGGGAGGAGGAAGATATGGGTGTGTAGGGAGATTTCTTGTGAACTGAAAGCCTGGAAGGCCTCCTGAAAGAAAAGATCTTTAATCCAGTTACAGATGCTATTAGAATCAGGGGTCCATAGATAGTTAATAATAACTTCAGCCTTAGTTCCACCACAGGTGGCTCACGTTGGATTATGATGTCACAGGCAGGGACAGGGCCTGTAAATCTCTCTGCTCTGCAGAGCTGTAAGCCCTGCCACTGAAGTCTTCAACCACCAAAAGAGATAAGAAAGCCATAAACAAAAGTTCTTTGTTCTTTGAAATGTTATAAATTTATGCCCTAAAATTAACCCTAGGACTTTAAAATTTCAATTTAATACAGCAAATTCACAAATCAGAGCAAACTGAAACCCTTACTTATATAAAATTAGAGAGAAATTTTTATTAGCTAAATGGGCTGATTCCCTCCCACTGTGATAGAAAACAAACATTTCTGAGAAAAATAACTCAGCAGCGCTGCTTAAGACGTTTGCAGACTATCACAGGTTCATACTTTAATAAATAAAACATTTTAGCCAGTTGAATCAACAGAAATGCAGAATAAATCAAAGTAGCTTTCGCTTCACACAGACCAGTTAATGAGCAGATAATTATGCCAAGACAAACATCCATACTCACACTCTCTCAGTAGACTAGCCCAAACTGAAGCTGAGCAGATAAACGAAACAATGCTCAACTCCCCAGATGGGCATGGGGGCACTCCTAGCACCCACGCCCCAGAACAGAATTCTCAACCAACGTCTTGGTGAGAACCTACCGGAGGAGTTAAGACTGCGCCCAGTCCCCCTTCTCGGTAGCAAATTGGCTAGTCCCACACAAACAAACAGCAGAGTGAACTCATAATTCCTTCACTCACCTCCAGAGTCCCACATTTATATACTAGCTAGTCCCAGTTTTTTTTTTTTTTTTTTTAACTTCTACTGGATATTTACCCAGAGTTTAAACAGATTCCTGACTCCTGATTAATTTGCCTGAGGAAGCCGTATGGCTTCCGGGGAGGTGATCAAGCTCCCCCTTCCACTCACTTGGAGTGGGCTGAACTGACGAGGCCCCTACCTTACAGATTCTGTCGACAGGTCCAGAAGTGTCTGTCCACTCTCTCCAGATGCTGGCCGGGTCCTGGGCTGAGGTCCGGGAGTGCCCAGAGACCCCCAGTTCAATTCTGCTAAATCAGCAGAGTGGCACCTCCCTGAGGCCTATCCAGCTCCCCGAGCCCCAAACCTGACCCATTCACTGGAGGCCAAAAAGGACAAGCACAGTTGTTCCTCAGATCAGGGAACCAATAATGTTACAGAAAATTGAAGAAGAACAAAGCAATACTTAGAGAGATGGAGTTACATTTATTACGCGCGGGTCCAGAGGAAAATGTCTCTTAAATTCTGGGCCCCAACATGCAGGAACCTTCCCTATTTATATGTTTCCACCTTCTTTGTCTCCCAAATATGGGTTGTTTCCAGCCCCTTTTACAAGTTCTTAAAGAGCCTGTATGTGCCGGGACCTTGAGACCTCAACCAGAGGCCTGGCCTGGCGACAGCACTGATAACCTTGTCTGGGGAAGGTTTAATGGCCTCTCTGAAGTGGGAGTAGTCTTAGCAAGCAAGAATTTACAGAAGCCAAATAGCAGGGCTAATATTTCAAACAGCAGTATTTATATAAGATGGATGCTTCACTGTAACTCAAAAAACAAGTTAGCAGCAACGTGACAAGAACATTTTAGGTGGCTACTGACATTCACCTTACTAGGAACTTTCAAAGCCCAAATCTACATAAATTTTCAACTCTGACAACCATGACAGAGACCGGTAAGTCTGGGCTAAAGTTAGAGATACACTAATTTAATGCTTCCTTTTATAGAGAGTAGTAAAGAATAAGAAGTTGTTAGGAAAAATGGTTGTAGCCCTAACCGGTTTGGCTCAGTGGATAGAGTGTTGGCCTGCGGACTCAAGGGTCCCAGGTTCAATTCTGGTCAAGGGCATGTACCTTGGCTGCAGGCACATACCCAGTAGGGAGTGTGCAGGAGGCAGCTGATCGATGTTTCTCTCTCATCAATGTTTCTAACTCTCTATCCCTCTCCCTTCCTCTCTGTAAAATATCAATAAAATATATTTTAAAAAAAAGAATGGTTGAAGAATCAGGGTTGGGGTGTTGGTGTCACAATTTTGGCACTTAAGAACTATGATTCTTGGTCAAGTTATTTAACCCATCCCTGTCAGTTTCTAGGTGGTCAAATAGGAGGATGAGCAAAATTGAAAATAATAATTAAGATTTTATTCACTTACTATGACAGCGTAAGCAAGAGGCAAAAAGTGATGGTGACTCCATCGTGTTCCATTTCTCCCAATGGAAGGGCACCAAGTGAGGGGCAGATGGACCAGTGCAGATGGAGGGACTTGTCTGAGTTCTCAGGGGCATTGAAGAAAAGGGAGGGATAGGTAGAGAGACTAGGAGTGGGTAAAAGTGTTGTAGTCAAGACATCCTGATAAGGAGTCCTCCAAGAGCCTGAGCTGCAGCTCTTGATAAGGAATCTCCAAATAGGCGGCTGAGCGGGAATCCAGATATGTGTCTAAGCATGGCTGACCCGGAGGGACTGAGTCTTTAACTGAAACTCCCTTCAGTACTGTACGTAATGTACCAGTGTCATCCCATCTATAGGGGGGCAACTTTCCCCGTGAGGCGTGGCAGGCAAAGCTTTTGTAATTGCCTATGGCCTTGCTATGGGCACCTCTCACTGACACAAACACAGAGAGGTGTTACCAGACAGCCCCGTGAATCAGTGGGAGTGGGCTGTCCCCAGCCTGGATCCTTGTTTTCTCATATAAATGAATTTATATGAGACCTTAACTGCGTTGTGAAAAACCGATTTCTTAAAGCACCTTTATTGAAAAAGCAAAGCAAGCAAATGTATACATCTGGCTTATGAAGTGCAGACAGGCTCTCAGCTAATTTGAAGAGCAGGTTGGGTGGGGGTCTGAGGTGTTATATACCCTCCTGTCTATAGGCTTCAAAATTCCTTTGCTGAATATCTTGGTACAGATTCCTTCTCAAGGTCCCCTTTTGTATTTTGTTGTGGCTTTCCCAGAATTCATGAGAAGCACCTGGCAACTTTGTCTCGCCAAGCCTTGGGCTCCTGGCTTCTCAGCTTAGGGAGTAAAACTGCCCTTTCCCCTTTCCCCTTTCCCCTTCCCCTTCCCTTTCTGCATTCTCTCGACATGGAAGTTTTGTAATCATTTGTTCTTGTGTCCTTGGCTGGGGAAGATAATGGCTTATAAGTTATAAGCCGCCTGCCCATTGCCCACACTGTTTGGCCTTGTTTTAATTTCCCGTCACAGATCCCCTCTTCCTCTGCCCTGGAATCCTGTTAATAGTCCAGCATGAATAATTTTACATTGTTTACTTTTTTCTGGAACTGGAGTCTTCACTTGCTAGCAGTCAGAATAGATTTCAGTCATTTAAATGGCCCCAAATTCAACAGCATAATATAATTAACTTATATTTCATGCTTATTAAATAACACTTTTCCAAATGAGGGCTTAGGAATCCAGGCATTTGCCATTTAATGGTGTTGTCTTTATATTATGTGGCCTCTGAGGTCATTGGGAAAGGAGAGTATCCTATCTAATAAAAGAGTAATATGCAAATTAATCATCACTCTGCCACAACCACAAGCCATGCCCACCAGCCAATCAGAAGTGAGTATGCAAATTAACCCAACCAAGATGGCTGTGGCCACAGAGAGAGCAGGAGGCTTGGGTTTCCTTGGCAATGGAGGAAGCCAAACTTCCTGCACACCCTGGTCTGCCATGGACTCCACTCAAAGATACAAAGTTTCAATTATAGAAGATAAATAAATCCCAACAAAAATTGCTGTGGAGCAAGCATGAGGCTTGGCTCAGCTCAAGGCTACAAAGTTTTGATTATAGAAGATAAATAAATCCCAGATACCAGGGCCTCCACTTGGGTCATCGGGGGGTGTGGCTTGCTTGCAAACCACCACAGGCCCCTTGCCCAGGCCAGGGAACCCCCACTCTGATATAGGACACCCTTCAGGACAAACCAGCTGGCCCCCAACCATGCACCAGGCCTCTATCCTATCTAATAAAAGAGTACTATGCAGATTGGCCATCACTCCAACACACAATATGGCCGCCACAAGATGGCCAGCAGAGGAGGGGAGTTGGGAGGGATGAGGCCTGCAGGGAGGGCAGTTGAGTGCAATCAGGCTAGCAGGGGAGTGCAGTTGGGAGGGACCAGGCCTGCAAGGTAGGGCAGTTGGGGGCCATCAAGCCTGCAGGGGAGGGTAGTTAGGGGTGACCAAGCTGGCAGAGGAGGGAAGTTGGGGGTGACTGGACCTGCAGGGAAGTGCAGTTGTGGGGGACCCAGGCCTGCAGAGGAGGGCAGTTGGGAGGGACCAGGCCTGCAAGGGAAGGAAGTTGTGGGTGATCAGGCCAGCAGGGGAGGGCAGTTGGGGCCATCCAGCCTGCAGGGGAGGGCAGTTAGGGGTGACCAGGCCTGCAGTGGAGGGAAGTTGGGGGTGACTGGGCCTGCAAGGAAGGGCAGTTGTGGGGGGATCCAGGCCTGCAGGGGAGGGGATTTAGGGGTGAACAGGCCTGCAGGGGAGGGCAGTTAGGGGTGACCAGGCCTGCAGGGGAGCACAATTAGGGGCAAACAGGCTGGCAGGGGAGCAGTTAGGCATCAATCAGGCTGGCAGGGGAGTGGTAATGGGGTGATCAGGATGGCAGGAAGAAGCCGTTAGGGGCAATCAAGAAGGCAGGCAGGCGAGCAATTGGGAGCCAGCAGTTCTGGATTGTGAGAGGGATGTCCGACTGCCTGTTTAGGCCCAATCTTACCAGGATCGGGCCTAAATGGGAAGTCGGACATCCCTCGAGGGGTCCCAGATTGGAGAGGGTGCATGCTGGGCTGAGGGACACCCCCCTCCATGCACGAATTTCATGCACTGGGCCTCTAGTACATAATAAAAAACCCTCAGGAATTCATGACCTAATCTAGAGTGGCATGTATGACCCCTGCTCACCTCTCTCTGCCAGAACCCAGTTAAATGCCTATAAACTATAAGGAATATTGGGTAACATAGACTTCCTCTGTGCTCAGAAAGAAACATCAAGTAGAATTTGATGGGGGGTGGGGGGAACGCATTGGCTCTACACCACACTGAGATTATTTTCTCACCTTTAAATGCCAATAGTAATACTTCACAATATTTTTTAAAGGTTAAGGGGGAAATTGTCTATAAAATGTTTGGCATCATATCCAGAATATCTATATATATAAAAAGTCTGTGGCCCTAACGCTGTAATGACCAAAGGCCGGCACATGTGGGTAGGGCTGCGCATGTGGGTGGGTGGGGCTGCAAGTGCAGTGGGGTGGTGAGCGTGTGGGCAGGACACACGTGGGTGGGTTTGGCTGTGTGATTTTGCATGCTAGGCTTCTAATATTAAATAATCTATAAATACTAGTTGTAATTATTAAACGTGAGGAAAGTCCTGATGTCCTTTGCAAATACTTATTCTCTGACAAACAATAAGATGTATGCAAAAGCATCTGTAATTATAAAAGGTACCATCAGTTCTCAAACTTACTGCGGGAAGAACAAAGAGCAAATAAAGCAAAAAAGAGAGAAGAAAGTAGATTAATAATAGTAAAAGCACATCTATTTCAAAAGGAGATATTAAACATAGAGTTAAAATATTCAGTGAGCGGAAAATTAGACATAGGCCACAAGAAATAATACAACAGGGCATGAAAGTACAATAGATGACAATTTCAGGGGGAAAAAAGAAAACTAATTTTGAAAAAATAAAATAAATTAAGTCAGGAAAATAATAGTTTCTGTTGTAAAAAATATATTTATAATTAAGAGTTTAATTTTAGTCTAAACATTAATCCAACTAAACAGTGAAGGCAAGGCATCTCTTACCTGTCTGGTGTTAAGATGAAAAAACATTTTTCTGCATGATGTACAAAATGTTTTATTCATGAACAACATGCAGAACTTAAATAAATCATAGAAAGGGGCTGATAAAAGTGTTTAAATACAAAAGATAATGTTTGGGAAGTAAAAAAATAAAATTGAAATAAAGGCAAAAATAGGTAAGATTTGAAATTTAAGAAATAGCTTGTTTAAAAAAGATGTATTCTTGAAAAGAAGTGTGTACCATTGTCATTAGAACTATTCTTGCATATTTACCAGCCATGGTAAGCCTGTATTATTGGACAACAAGAATTTCTCTCCTTAGAGAACCTAACTACAAATATCAAGTATGTCTCTGTCTGAAATATTTCACTAGCATCAGGCCCTCAATGTCCATCCACATTATTAAAAACGAGAGGCCCGGTGCAGGAATTTGTGCACCGGTGGGGTCCCTCAGCCTGGCCTGTGGGGATCAGGCTGAAACTGGCTCTATGACATCCTCTGAGAGGTTCCAGATTGTGAGAGCGTGCGGGCCAGACTAAAGTGCACTATCAGGGCCAGAGAGGGACCTCAGGAGGTCCCAGTCCCAATAGACAGACCCCCAGCAGCAAGCTAACCTACCGGTTGGAGCGTCTGCCACCTGGTGGTCAGTGCGCATAATAGCGACTGGTTGAACTGTTGCATGAACGGTTGGACACTTAGCATATTAGGCTTTTCTTATATACTAGTGTCCCAGTGCACGAAATTCGTGCAAGTGGGGGGGCGGCGGTTGTTACTCAGCCCGCACCCTCTCCAATCTGGGACCCCTCGAAGGATGTCCTACTGCCGGGTTATAGGGATTGGGCCTTAAACTGGCAGTTGGACATCCCTCTCGCAATCCAGGACTGCTGGCTCCTAATTACTCACCTGCTGGCCTGCCGGTCTGCTCGCCCTCAACTGTCCCCCGCCTCCAGCCTGCTTGCCCCCAAATACCCACCCCACCACCACCCTGATCCCCCTCAACTGCCCCCGTGCCAGTGCGTTCACCTCCAACTGCCTCCCCTGCTTGCCTGCTTGACCCCACCTTCTCTCCCCACTGGCCTGCTCGCCCCCAACTGTCCCCCTTCTAGCCTGCTCACTCCAAACTGACCCCCTTGCTGTCCTGATCACCTCCAACTGACCCCCACTGATGGCCTGCTTGACCCCAAGTGGCCCCCCTGCTGGTCTGCTTACCCCCAACGGCCCCACCCCCCACCAGCCTGATCATGCATAACTGCCATCCCATCCTGGACTGATCACCCATAACTGCCCTCCCCTCTTGGCCTCTAACTGCCTCTACCTCAGCCCCGCCACCATGGCTTTGTGCAGAAGAACGTCAGGAAGGTCTCCTGGAAGGTCTCCCAGTCTAATTAGCATATTACCCTTTTATTAGTATAGATAAGAGGCCTGGTGCATGGGTTGGGGCTGGCTGGTTTGCCCTGAAGGGTGTCCTGGACCAGGATGGGGGTCCTGCTGGGGTGCCTGGCCAGCCTGGGTGAGGGGCTGAGGGCCATTTTCAGGCTGGCCACACCCCCTTCAGGGTGGGGGACCCCACTAGGATGCCTGGCCAGCCTGCGTGAGGGGTTGATGGCTATTTGCAGGCTGGCCAAGCCCCCCAGTAGGGACCCCCACCCCATGGGGGTGTGGGCAGCCTGGGTGAGGGGCTCAGAGATGTTTTAAGGTTGGCCACACCCCCTTCAGGGTGGGGGACCCCACTAGGATGCCTGGCCAGCCTGCGTGAGGGGCTGATGTCTATTTGCAGGCTGGCCACAGCCCCTGGTAACCCAAGCTCCTTTTTTGCTTTTTTTTTTAGCGCCTCCTTGAGCGGAGGCCAGGGCCGGCTGGAAGCAGGTATCTGGGATTTATTTATCTTCTATAATTGAAACTTTGTAGCCTTGAGCGAAGACCAGGGCCAGCCAGGATGGGCAGGAAGCTTAGCTTCCTCCATCGCCAGGGGGCAACCCAAGCCTCCTGTTTGCTCCAGCTCCATGGCCGCCTCCATCTTGGTTAGGTTAATTTGCATACTCGCTCCTGACTGTCTGGTGGGTGTGGCTTGTGGGCGTAGTGGAGGTATGGTCAATTTGCATGTTTCTCTTTTATTAGATAGGATATGGCATGATTTTCCTATTTTTATGGCTAAATACTTAACGGTTGGATTATATGTAGTCTTCAGCCATATATATATATACTAGAGGCCCAGCACGCAAAATCACACGGGCCTCAGAGTCCCTCCTGCCGCTGCTGTGGGACCCATCAATGCATCTCCTGATGACCAGTTGTTTGGTTGTTCCAGCGTTATGGCCACTGGCTTTTTATAATAAATATACTAGAGTCCCTGTGCACAGGATTCATGCACTGGTGAGGGCATGTCCTGTGGGGATTGGCCCGCTGTGGGGGCGCTGCTCATCCAGGTCAACTGAGCGATGCTTCCACTGTGGGAGCACACTGATCACTAGCGGGCAGCTCCTGAATTGAGTGTCGGGCCCCTGGTGGTCAGTGCACATCACAGCGACTGGTTGACCAGTAATTCTGGTCATTCCGCCATTTGGTCATTGGGCTTTTATTATGTAGGATGTAATATATAATTTTAAATTTACATGTATAAAATTCCATTACATATATATCCCATCATATGACATTAAATATACATACCACAACTTCTTTATCCATGTATCCATCAGTGGACATTTAGGTTGTTCTCATGTCTTGGCTATCATAAATAATGCTGCTTGCACATGGGTTCAGATAACTCTTTGACATAGTGCAGTAATTTCCTTCAGATGTGTACCCAGAAGTGGAACTGCTGAGCTAATGGTAGTTCTATTTTTAATTTTTTAGGAGCCTCTTTACTGTTTTCCATAGTAGAAATTGCTTTTGCTACATTTTGTTATGTTTTCATTTTTGTTTGTCTCAAAATAATTCTTTATTTTCCCTTTAATTTCTCATTTGATGCATTGTTTGTTCAGGCAATGTTGTTTGTTTTTTTTTTTTAATTTCCATGTATTCTTTAAGCTTCTAGTTTTTCTCCTGTTACTAATTTGTAAGTTTGTAATAATAAAATGGTCAGACTAGATACTTTGAATAATTTTAATTTTTTTAAATTTATTGATGAGAGAGAGAGAGAGAGAGAGAGAGAGAGAGAGAGAGAGAGAGAGATTTATTTGTTGTTCTACTTATTTATGTATTCATTGGTTGATTCTTGTATGTGCCCTGACTGGGGATTGGAGCTGCATATCAGGACAATGCTCTAAGGGCAAGGGCTTAATATTCTTTAAGTTGCTAAAACTTGTTTTGTGGCTTAACACATGGTCTATCCTAGAAAATGTTCCACATGTGCTTGAGAATAATGTGTGTTTTTCTGTTGTCAGACAGAATGTTCTGTGTATGTGTGTTAGGTTCTTTTGGGCTATAGTGTTTCCAAATTCTCAGTTTCCTTATTGACTATCTCTCTGGCTGATCTATTCACTTCATATATGAACATGGGGTTTTAAAGTCCCCAACTATTGTTATATTGCTGTTCCTTTATTCTTTTATCTCTATTACTTTTTACGCCAAATGTGGATAAATAAATATTTACAGTTTTTATATCATCTTGATGTTATTTTCCCATATGTCATGATATAATGACTTTCTTTTGTCTCTTTTTACCATTTTTCGTTTAAAGTCTATTTACCATTACCAGAAAATCTCAATGGTAATGGTAAGAAAATAATCAGATTCTGTAAAATGGTAATGGTGGTATGAAATTCACTTAAAACTATAGTTTAAAAAGTAAAAACAAACAAACAAACAAACATATCCACAAATGTAGTAAAAATAACCATAACTATGATAGCCTTTTATTGCATAAACTATATTTTAAAACTACAAACTGTAATGTCATTAAGCTAAAATGTGAGGACAAGAAGTAAAAGCAAAATTTAGGAATGCTATCAAGTTTAGTTATATAAATTTAAAATAGGGTGTTATAATTTTTTTTAAATATTGAAGTACTTATGGCAACTACAAGGGGAAAACCGGTAGTAATTATTTAAAAAATATGTGATTAAGAAGTCAAAATAGCCCAGCTGGTGTTGGGTTGATATCGACCCATGAACCAAGAGATCCCTGGTTTGATGCCCGGTTAATACACATGCCCAGGTTATAGGCTTGATCCCTGGTGGGGGGTGTACAGGAGGCAGCCAATCGACATTTCTCTCTTTGATGTTTCTATCTCTCTATCCCTCTCTCTTCCTTTCTCTCTAAAATCAATTTTATAAAAACATATTAAAGAAGTAAAAATATACTGATATTAAGACATTCCAAAATACACAAAAATACAGTAGAATAAGAGGCAGGCAATAGTAGATCTATGAAAGAGCCTTAAAACAACAATATGGGAATAGTAAATCCTTACTTATGAATAATTACTTTAAACATTTTCCAGTCAAAACACACACAGAATTACTGAATGAGTGGGGAAAGAATCCCAAGAGCCAAAGATATGCTGCCTACAAGATTGTATCCTTTAAAAATGTACAGATTGAGAGTGACAGGATGGAAAAAGACATTTCAAGCAAATGGTAACCATAAAAAGCAGGGTCTGATCCCTATATATTTATATCTGATGAGATAGACTTTAATCTGGTCAGATAGCCAGTACTGGGTACTACAGACAGCAGTATTCAGGGCTATGAATTAGATGAGAACAGTTTGTCACTAGAACTAGCAATTTTTCTAAATATGAATTTGTCTTTCTTTACTGCCATACATAATTTCACCAGACACAAAAATCTATGTTCTTATAGAATGTTTTAGTCACTATCATGATATAAAATTACTTTACTTTTGACCAAGGAATACATTTTACTACCAAAAAATGAGACAATATAAATACACCAGTTGAATTCACTAATATTACTATATTTCAAACCATAGAAAAATATCTAACAGATGAGAATGATGTAATAGCATTTTTAAGTCTTACTGACAGAACCCACAAGGAGGCAATAACTTGAAAATTTGTAGTGCTATCCTTCAAGAAGTGTTATTATGTTTTAACCAGTGACCAATACATGATATATCTTTTTTGCTAAATTACACAGGTTCAAAAATTAGAGACTGAAATTTGGTTCCTTGAATTATTGCCCAATAACACCATTGCAAACATTTTCCTTTCATCCTCAACTCTGTAAATGAATGCATGTAGTTGTCAACATAGGATTGCTTCCACTATAATGAATATAGTATTTCTATTAAACAGGAATATGAGAATGATAACTTGACAATCTTTTTTTTTTTTAAATCCTGACTTGAAGATATGTTTTAATTGACTTTTAGAGAGAGGAAGGGAGAGAGAAAGAGAGAGACATCAATGTGAGAGAGAAACATCGATTGGTTGCCTCCCATATGTGCCCCGACTGGGAACCAAACCTGTAACCTTTTGTGTATGAAACAAAGTGAACCACACTGGTCAGGGCAAATGCTAGACAACCTTTATCTCTCTATGCCATTGGGCAGAAAGCTGTGACTTTGGAGTACTAAACCTAACTTATCAAGTGGGAGTATAGGCACTGCTTCAGAATGGTGATGAGGGATATGTCTGGAACCTAGAGAGGGCACCTTTTCATATACTCATATCCTGTATAAATGAAAGTAATGGAGGCAGTAATTTCTAGAATTATAAATAAGTAGAAAGTAATGAAGGTAGGAATCTTGACCTTGACTCAGATTCTCCAGGAAAAAAAAAAAAGATTTTTTTATCATCGCCTAAAATAATGAATCAAAATCAACTGAGAAGTGAGGTATTAGATGAAAGAAAATATTAATAACAATCATGGCATCATTAACAATTTCCAACAAGGTCTATAGTAATTAAGCATATTTTCTTCCATTTTTTTTGCATTCATTTGTATATATTAACCACTTCTACTCTCCTCCTCTTCCCCAAACTATAAATACAAGGTGTGCTGGCAGAGGTTAAAATAATATGTCTTCTAGAAAACCAAAGGGAGATTTTTAATGAAAAATTAGTGAAATGAACAACATATTTGAATGGAAACAGTTATTGAGTGTGCTTTGGTCTCTCCTTTTTTGGGGAGAAGGTGAATGCATCTCAGTTTATACAATGCATAATGTCATTATAAAGGAAAACACTAGTTGACATTGTTCTTTTAAATTAAATATTGATAAGAGAATGTATAGATGCTTGATGGGGGAAGAGGTGAATGGACAAGACTGACTTTAATGCTCTTTTATCTATCACAGGGTCTGGTTGTCAAGAAACTACATATTTCAGAAACTCTGCTATCAGGGTTTCAAATTTCAAACTGCCAATGTAAAGCATTCCCTACAAGATTTGAAAAATAAAAGACAAGCAGAAGCCATTCTTGCTGCTATAGTATTGGCAAGAATTTGATAGTTTCCATAGGCACCATAAAATGTATTTTATTTTTGCCAGTAACTTAGGACATCTTGTGGCAACTTGTACACGTTGGTACTATAGACAGACAGTTGAGTTTATCAAAAGAAACTTCTGCAATTTCTGCTTTTTCTAAATACCTGAATGGTAGATGCTACTTTCTTTAATTTGATCCCTCCTTTATCTTCCTACTGCTGTTCTTCCAACATTTTGTAAGCCTCTAATTTTCTGATGTAAATTCCATCTACTTTAAATACTAGACTCAGTCCTCTCTACCTAACAAACTAGACTGCATCCTTGATTTATCCTGTACTTAAATGTGTCCCTCAGAGATTCTGAAAAAAGTCATTTTTCTCCTTTAGATAACAGAAATACATGCATATGTATCTTTGTTATAAATATATGCTCATGTTTAATATGCATATAAAAATGCAGGCATAAAATCTTATCAGTGCACTGTATTTTTCATATATGTATTATTTCATTACAATTATGATTTCAAGGTTTGGGAATCTGGGCATTTGCCTGGTTATAAAGGTTCAAGGCTTAGGGCAAAGATTATACTTGCCATGTGTTTTAACCATGCTGCCTTTGGGGAGGTATGGTGAGGCCAGATGCAGTTCAGAGGGAGAAACTGGGAGGAGTTTGACAGTTTTGTTACCCTGCAGTTGCCTCAGGAGAACATAGGATGCCATGCAGAGATGCCCCTGGAAAGAGCAGGGGCCTGTCACAGGCTGAGAGAAAAAGCGGGACTGTGGACAGGTGCTTTTGTCGTGTTTCTTCAGGAAGGAAAGGGTGAGACAGTGCAAAGAGGTTTATGACTTTTTTTTTCTTTTTTCCCTTTTTACTGAATTTATTGGAGTGACACTAGTTAACAAGTGTTTATGATTTCTAATTTGGGAGTATAGGGGTTGCCCCTAGTTTTCTGGTACCTGGCCCTGAGGGACGGGGCCAGCTGTAGAGTGTCCTGGGAGTGTGAGACCAAAGGGATATGACTTCACTGGCTTTTCAAAAGAAGAACTGATTGGCTTCTGGTCAGAGCCTCAAAACTGAGTATACACAGCATTTTTTAAGAAGAAAATATGTTTCGTGTGTGTTTATATGCATGCACATATATGGTTGTATTTGTGTGTATGTGTGCAGAAATATATGCCCATGTTTGCATTAATGTTTGAGTTGAGCCTTTAGTGCCAACAATCTTCATGGGTTTTTACATTGTGCTGTGAGGAGCACTAGCCATAATTATCTGGCAAAGTGCTTTGTGATTTAATGACCACTAGGATTTTGTTATAATGAATATTCATAATATACAGAAACAAGGTCATAGGATGCTAAAAATACACCCTAATTTCTTCTTGATACTTTGTGGATATCCATAGCCTTTAGATTATCCTCATATTTCTAGAGGTAAAAAATACAATATCTCTAAAATAAATATATTGTACAGGACACACAGTTTAGGCAGAAATAGTGAATTTGAAGGCACAAAGAATATTCAAAGTAAATTACAGTAAACATAAATAAATCACTCCAATTACATAATATAGTCAAATTATAGAAAACTGTGGTAAGATAAGTTATTAAAAGCAGCTAGAGGAATAAAAATGTAAGCTTACCTATACGATAACTGATGAAAGGTTTAGACAACATTTGGGACATATTAATTACTAAAAGAAAATCATCAAAGTTCAAATTTAACTGTGTCCTATATTTTACATGGCAACCCTATCAATACCCAAAAATATATGCCATATATTTAAAAAATAATCTTTACCTTAGGTAGAAAGCTTTGAGTGATGACCAGGTGCGGTGGAGATGAGAATAACAGACAGCTTAATCAGAGAGATGAAATTATTCATGCTTGGGTAGTAAAGGCTTGAGACTTAGTTTTTGTTGTTGTTGGCTGTCACAAGTTTATTCATGTACTGCTGCTTATTTAATGCTATTGAACAGCTTAGTAATTGTGGGGTGAGGGGTGGGGAATATAGCATGGCTGCTGGAGTTGCTATAGTACTTCCCCATCACAATTCTGCCATTCTCTAAGCAAGCCTTCCATTTTCTTGACCATACACCTTTAATTTTTCTTCTCTATTCAGTGTGTCCTACCCTCTTTTATGTCATGTTTATTTCTGTACTAGAGGCCCAATGCACAAAATTCTTGCAAGGGGCTCAGCCCTCGCAGCCCCCACTGCCTCGGCCTTCACAGCCCCGGCTTTGTCCAGAAGGTTGTTCTGCCGTCTGGTTTAATTAGCATTATTAGCTCTTTATTATATAGGATTTTTGCTACATAGATATCAAAGACAAGCTCAAAAGTAAATTGTTTTCACCTGGCCGGTATAGCTCAGTGGTTGAGTGTTGACCTATGAACCAGGAGGTCATGGTTTGATTCCCCATCAGGGCATATGCCTGGGTTATGGGCTCAGTCCTCAGTGTGGGGAGTGCAGGAGGCAGCCAATCAATGATTCTCTCATCATTAATGTTTCTATCTCTTCCTCTCCCTTCCTCTTTGAAATCAATAAATAATATATTAAAAAATAATTTCTAAACATTTTCATGAGCTACAAAATTACATTACCATCAAAAGAGAAAAATATAGAGATTACCCATGTTTTCCAATAGCAGCCTTTTTACACATCTAATATAGCAATTGCCACATTGTCATGTAATTTCTACCTGGATAGACTGAAGTCCTGAATGACAGGGACAGTATATTATCAATGGTGTTGTTAGGTACTATTTCCACAGGGCATAGATCATTGACTGGCATGAGCTGAAAATGTGAGCTCAGTGAGACTTTTTATTTTCCATACGGAAATAAAAATCCATATGGTGGCCCACAGTTTACTGACAATGTGCTAACATTGATAAAGGGCAAATTCTGCTATACTTTCTGGTCAGCTGCCTCATACAAAAAGATATCACAAAAATTTGAAGGAATTGCTGCTGCAGCTCCTGGGAATTTATTACCAGGTTTAGCAAATGTGCTTGTACAGATCAATGGGCTGTTATGTTGACCTTTCACTGATTGCTTGCTTTGATTCAGGCACTTACTATAAACTATGCTCTCAGCATTTCAACTCTGCTCTTCAACTCCTTTTTAAAAATGTTATGACATTGTTGTCAATCGACATTCCAAAAAACCCAGTTATGTGATGTTTTGTTTTTACTTTGTTGCCTCTTACTTAGTGATGAAAAAGTTTGTTTCAAAAATAGCATAGATCTAAAAACATCTCTACAGAATATTATTGTTACTTACAGAAGATCTTTGTGTGGTGTGCAAATATAATTAGGTAGAATATGAAACTCAAACTCAAGAGTAATAGAATTGCACTACAAAAGTGGAATGACAGTAAGTATAATTACAAGCAATATTAAGCTGAGTGATGTCTAAACTTCTCTGAATTAAAATATTATTTGTACATATGTCTATAGAACATACAGACTAACAAAATATAAACAAATAGTTCAACATGAACAGGGTAGTATACATAGGGTGTCCCCCAATAATTTATACACACTTTGCATGGTTATAAAGTTAGTGTTTATTAATATGCAGTTCACTTTAAAATTTTAAAAGAATCTACAGAAATTAATATGTTTTTTGTTAACACCTATTTTCAAACTGATGACCATTGTGATAGAGGCACTGCTGATAACGTGAAGCAATGGAATTGCAAATATCAAGAATCATCTTTCATCTCTCTCAGTATTTGTGTGTCCTCAATTTGCCAACTGTTGCCTTTTGTACCATAAACTTTATCTTTTATGTATCCCCATGAAAATATCTAGTAGAAAAATTTTCTTTGTTCAAAGCATAGTCTGGCTTTACCCATTATTTCAAATCAGCTAAACCAGAAAAGAAGTGAAAATTAAGTTATCAGCTATTAAGGTATGCATACCTTTTTGGGGCCAAACTATATTGAGATAGAGATGTATATCTCTATGGACATGTTACTTATCTCTATATATAAAAGCCTAAGCGACCAGCTGGTAGCTATGACACGCAATGACCACCAAGGGGCAGACGCTCAACGCAGGAGCTGCGGTAACTTGGCAGTGGCAGTTCTCAGGTGACACGCCCAGAACCAGAGAGGAGGGAGCCCGATTCTGGGGTGTGTCACCTGTGAACTGCCCTCTTGCAATCCAGGACTCCTTGGGGGAGGTTGGAGAGATGGTTTCAGCCTGATCCCTGCAGGTCAGGCTGAAGGACCCCATCGGTGCACAAATCCATGCACCTGGCCTCTAGTATAGGTAGAATTTTATTCTTAACAATTTAGTGAGGTCACAGTTAGATCTAACTTGTGGCTGAGTGAGGATGTTCACCTCTCATTTACAGTTGTGATTCCAGTAATAATAAAAAAAGTATACATCTAATGTAAGAATCAGTGCCAATATGTATTGAGGAGTTTCTGTCCACTAATTATCTCCTAAATTCATTTTACACATATTCTCATGCAATCTGCACAATGCTAATAGGTTTTATAGATAAAAAAAAGACAACAACAAAAAAACGGAACCCTGGAACAGTTAAATAACATGCCCACTGTTACAAGGGCTATAGGTAGGAAACAATATTTGAGAGCCATTTCTCTTCTCCCAAACCATGGCAAAGTTCCTCTCCAGTCTTCTATAGTGCCTTGTAACATCACTAAGACAACAGAACTTATGACTGGAGGGAAAAAAATATATACATTTCAATCAAGGACCCAAAACTATAACAAACACTAAAGGATCAGTTCAAGAACTGATACAAGAGAAGTCCAATGATGTCAAAAATGAAAAGTTCTCAGATGAGGCAACTAGAGTTAGTCATGGTGGATGATAGAAAGGAATGGATTCATTCATTTATTTGGCAGATATTTATTGAATCACTGGTGTGCTTCATAGTGTTGAAGCTTCTTCTAGTAGAGCACTAAATTCCATAGATAAAACTCTGCTCTTACTCAGGTAAAATCCTAATGAAGAGGGCCACACAATAAGCACGTATACTATTAAATGAGTGAAATCACTTCAGCGAAGGATGAATATGATGGAGACAATAAAAAATGAGTTAAGGAGTAGAAATACTGAGGAGCTGCCTATTTACAATTGAGTGATAGGAAAGACCTATCACAAAAGTGTTGTATGGAGCTGAGACTTGAATGACAAGCATAAACAGTTTGGCACGTGGCTGAGGGAAAAGCTTGCTAGGAAGAGTGGGGTGGAGGACAAACAACCTAAGATGGAAAATGTGTGTTGCAATCAAGGAGAGGCCATGATCATAATTAGTAGGTCCTGATTTAAAATGAAAACATGGAGCCCCTTGTTTAAAAGTGTTAAGACATGTCAAGACAGCAATAGCAGATTATTAAGCCAAATTGAGACCCTTCTGAGAACAAAGGCCTATGTGACTGAATAGGAAACCAAGACTGAAAGTGATAAGGGGAGAAGGACAATAAGATAGAGCTCGAGGAGGAGGATCCAGATTATACTGAGCCCTATGAGCCCCAGGAAGAGTTTAGCTTTTATTGTAAGTGTGAGGAGATGATAATATAAAACTTTAGACAGGAAGTGATGAGTCTGATTTATAATTAGAAAGGCATGGTCTAGCTATTTTGCAAAATGGGACATAGGGACTAAGAGGAGAAATTAAGAAAACAATTGCTAAGCTGGATCAGTAGGTATGAAGTTTTTATGAAGACTGCAGAGTGAGAGACCAGTATTAATAAGAAAATAAAAGTCAAGCAGCAAGAAGCTATCAACAAGGGACATTTAAAGATATACAGAGAGAGACAATTGAAAGAAGCAACATTGTTGTATTTAGACAGTAGTGAAGGGAGGGTCATGTGTTGGTAAATCTCTAAAAGACAATATATATTATAAATTGATTATAAATTGGGCCACTATAAATTGTGTGTATTCTACAACTTTTAGATCATACTAAAGTACACAATTTTCTTCATTGATATCTGCCTGTAGACTATTGATTTTCAGAGAATGCTTTTGTTGATTTTTGCTAAAATCTTGCATTTGTTGGTAACTTGTGGTTGCAAATGATAATCAAGTGCACTTGCAACATGAATATTGGTTAATATTTGACATTTATTAGTAAGACAAACATGAAACAACTCATGTGTATTTTGGAATTTTATTCATTCATCAATGACTTAAGTGACTTCTATGTTGAATCAGATGTTCATTAATTAGATTATTATAATGCAGATATTCATAAGTCACTGAAGTGATCCTTTCTTGGCTCTTCTATGTAATGGTTTTTTGTTTGTTTGTTTGTTTATTTGTTTTTCTCTCAATCACAATCTATGTCTGCTTGGCTGACCTAAAACATTATAAGAAGACTGAAAAAATGTATTGCGATTTAAGGGAGTAGGGATTGAAATTCAAGTCCTGGCCACATTATTCATAGCCCATGTGACAATGTGCACATTACTTAATGCTGTAGATCTGACCACTCTAATATTTATAGTGGTTTGTAGATTAGAAAAATCTGATACTTTCCAAGTAATAAAACAATATGTCCTCATTTGTGTGCTAGTCACAATGTGATTATTACAGACATGACAACTATTTAAGTTTAATCTGATTTATTAATACTTTCTTCATCACTTAAAAAATCAACAACATACTAGAACCTTTGTAGAATTTCCTGGATCCCATGATATGAATCTTCCAGCTGGGTCCAATTTAAATTTAACATTATGATACCAGCCAATGCAGAGTTAAATAGAGATATACACCAATACATTTATGCAGTATTTTTACTATGGATATATAATAGGTATAATAACCTCAAATGCATAAATAAATAGCAAAATATGTATAAAACGATGAGTTTTGAGTACTTACCATTTTGACTGAGATAACATCAGTTTACATTATATAAACTTCAGATGTACATTAAAATTTGACATTTGTATATACTACATTGTGCTTACCAAGAAAAGTCTAGTTTCTATGCCTCCCCATATAATTGACCCTCTTTACCGATATCACCCTCTCTCCATCTCACTCCCCCTCAGGTAATCACCAATCTGCTGTCTGCCCCTATGAGTTTGTTTTTATCACATCTGAGGGAAATCACACAGTATTTGTCTTTCTCCATCTGTTATTTTTCACTTAGCATAATAGCCTCAAGGTCCATCCATGTTGTTGCAAATGGTAATATTTCATATTTAAAAAAACTTTATTGTTTAAGTATTACATATGTCCCCTTTCCCCCATTGACCTCTCCCACCTTGCCCCCACCCCAGGCCTTCACCACCTTATTGTCTGTGTCCCTGGGTTATGCATATGACTTCATTGGTTGATCTCTCCCATCCCCTACCCTGCCTTCCTTCTGAGGTTTGACAGAGATTTCATATTTTTAATGGCTGAATAGTATTGAATTGTTCCAAAACTGTTTACCCATTCATCTGTCTATGGGCACTTAGGTTGCTTTCATAACTTGTCTACTGTAAATAATGCTCCAATGAACACAGGAGTACGTATATATTTTGGATTAGTGTATTAATCTTTGGAACAATACACAGAGTGGAATAGCTGAGCAACATGGTTGCCATAATCTTAATATTTTAAGAACTCTCCATATTGGTTTCCATAGCGGCTGTACCAGTGGCTGTGCCAATTTATATTCTCACCAACAGTGCACGAGTTTTCCCTTTTCTCCATTTCTTCTCCAACACTTGTTCTTTTTAATGGTAACCATTCCAAAAGATATGAGGTGATACCTCATTGTGGTTTTTATGTACATTTCCATAATGATTAGTGTGCTAAGCATCTTTTCATGTACCTGTTGGCCATGGGTATGTCTTCTTTGGAAAACGTCTATTTAAGACATTTAGACCAGTGGTCAGCAAACCGTGGCTCAGAAGCCACACGCGGCTCTTTGGCCCCTTGAGTGTGGCTCTTCCACAAAATACCACGTGCGGGCGCACACATACAGTGTGATTGAAACTTCATGGCCCATGCACAGAAGTTGGTTTTCGGCCTGGGCGAGTCTATTTTGAGTAAGTGGCGTTAGAACACTCAAGGGGCCAAAGAGACGCATGTGGCTCATGAGCCGTGGTTTGCCGACCACTGATTTAGATTATCTGTTCAGTTTGAATCTGATTGTTCTTTTGGTGTTTTTTTCCTTTTGATTTTTTGCTATTAAGTTATAGTTATATAAGTTTTTTTATATATTTTGGATGTTAACCCCTTATCAGATATATGAAAATATATATTTCCCATTTGGTAGTTTGCCTTTCTGTTTTATTTATGGTTTCCTTTGCTGTGCAGAATCTTTTAATTTGACTTAGTCCAATTTATGTATTTTGGTTTTATTTGCTTTGGTGTCAAAGCAACAAAAGCATCACTAAGATCGATGTCAAGGAGCTTATTAAATATGTATTTTATGGTTTCAGGTGTTAGATTCAAGACTTCAATCCATTTTGAGTTAGTTTTTGTTTATGATTTAAGATCGTGGTCTAGTTTTATTCTTTTTCATGTGGGGGGGAGTTTAGTTTATCAACACTAAGGAAGAGACTTTCTTTTCTCCATTGTATGTTTTTTGTCCATTTTTCATATTTAGTTATTCATACACTAGAGGCCTGGTGCACGAAATTCATGCACTGGGGGTCGGGGGAGGGTTTCTTAACCAGCCTGTGCCCTCTCACAGTCTGGGAGCCCCGAGATTGATTGTTCCATTCACCCAGCCAGGGCTTCACGATGGATTGCTCCCACAGAGGGAGGCCCTGCCCACCCACCGCAGCCCGCCAGTAGATGGCCTGGGCCTCCCTCTGCAGAGTGATCACGGGGCAATGGCCAGGCCCCCAACCAATCTCATCGCACCTGCCAGCATGGTCATCCAGACGGTCATTCTGCTGTTTGGTCGATTTACATATTATGCTTTTATTATTATAGACTAGAAGCCTAATGCATGAAAATCATGTAAGAGTAGGTCTTCCTTCCCCTGGCTGCCGGCACCAGCTTCCCTCACAGCCCAGGCTTCGTCGGGAAGGTTGTCTGGTATGATTATCATATTACGCTTTTATTATATAGGATGTGTGAGATTATTTCTGAGTTCTCATTGTTGTATCATCTCTCTGTTTGTTTTTGTGCCAGTATCGTACTGTTGTAGTAATATTTTTGACCCCAGGGAGTGTGATACCTCTAAGGGCTTTATTCTCAGGTTTGCTTTGTTTTTTTTTAGGGTCTTATGGTTCCATGAAAATTTTAGGATTGTGTTTTGTTTTTTTCTATTTCTGTGAAAACTGCCATTGGGATTTTGATAGGGATTGCATTGAATATATAAATTGCAATAGAGACATTTTAACAATATTAATTCTTCTAATCCATCAGCATGGAATACTTTCCTATTTCTTAGTGTCTGTTTCAATGTCTTTCAACAATGTGATAGTTTTCAATGTACAGGTATTTTAACTCATTGTTTAAATTTATTTTGTTGGACTTGTAAATGGGAATATTTTTCTTAATTTATATTTCTAATAATTCATTCTTAGTGAACAGAAACACAACAGATTTTTATAGTGATTTGGTACTTTACAATTTTCTTGAATTCTAATAGGTTTTTTTTCGGTGGATTCTTTGGGGTTTTCTATGTATAATTACATAAAATTATGCAATCTACACATAGTGACAATTTTACCTTTTCCTTTCCAGTTTGGATACCTTTTGTTTATTTTTCTTGCCTGATGGTTCTGACTAGGCTTATATTTACTACTTTTGACTTGTCTTTTAGTATTTAACACACTAATTTTACTACATGAAATTATTATTATTTTTTAAAATATACGTTATTGATTTTTTTACAGAGAGGAAGGGAGAGAGAGAGTTAGAAACATTGATGAGAGAAACATCGATCAGCTGCCTCCTGCACGCCCCCTACTGGGGATGTGCCTTCAACCCAGGTACATGCCCTTGACCTGAATTGAACCTGGAACCTTTCAGTCTGCAGACTGATGCTCTATCCACTGAGCCAAACCGGTTTTGGGTACATGAAATTATTTTGAGTTTCATGTATATTTACCTTTATTAAAGAGATTTATACTTTCATGGGTTAACTTTGGAGCAATTAGTGCCTTTATGTTTCAGCTATAAGAAGTACCTCTACCTTTTTTTTCTTTTTTATTTTAAGACCATTCCAAT
Source organism: Corynorhinus townsendii (assembly GCA_026230045.1). NCBI lineage: Eukaryota > Metazoa > Chordata > Mammalia > Chiroptera > Vespertilionidae > Corynorhinus > Corynorhinus townsendii. The sequence goes on along the minus strand of JAPDVU010000008.1, from coordinate 64,893,388 downwards.
GGTGATGAACTTCTTTAGCTTTTGTGGTCTAACATAGTCTTTATTTCTCCTTCAATTTTGAAAGAACAATTTTTTCTTTCAGGACTTTGAATGTAGCAAGTCACTCCTTTCTGGCCTGCAAAGTTTCTGCTGAAAAATATATGAGATTTCCCTTGTGTATAACGCATTGGTTTTTCTATTGCTGTCTCAAGAGTCTCTCATTGTCTTCTTTGGCACTTTAATTATAATGCATTTTTGAAAAATTGATACAATTTTTTTTTTTGTTTAACAAATTTTGTCTGAAGTTGACTTTTTCTCATATTACTTACAATAATCCATTTTCTTTTGGTAAATATTTGCATAGTTTATATTTTCCAACCTTTCATTCTATTTGTGCATTTGAGCCTAAAGTATGACTTTTGTACAGAACAGATAGTTGGATAATTTTTCTTTCTCTTTTTACATAATCTGCATTATCTAATTTTTATTGGAGTGTAAAGCCCATTTATATTGAATGCATTATTGATTAGATAGGTTTTCTGTCTTCCATTTGCTATTGTTTTCTATACTCTCTAAGTCCCTCTGTGTTATCTCTAAGTCCCTCTGTGTTGTCTCAAAGGATAAGAGATTCTTTTTTACAGCTGCATAGTATTTCATGGTGTAAATGTATCACAACTTTTATCCACTCATCTACTGATGGACACTTGGGCTATTACCAGATCTTACTTATTGTAAATAATGCTGCTATGAACATAGGGGTGCAAATATTCTTTCTGATCGGTGATTCAGGCTTCTTAGGATATATTCCAGAAGTGTAATCACTGGATCAAATGGCAGTTTAATTTTTAATTTTTTGTGGAAATTCCACACTTTTCCTTAGTGCTTGTCTGCCTTTTTCTCCACATCCTCACCAGCACTTGCCATTTGTTGACTAATTGGTGGTAATCATTCTGACAGGTGTGAGGTGGTACCTCATTATTGTTTTAATTAGTACCTCTCTGATGACTAGTGAATTTGAGCATTTTTTCGTATGTCCCTTGGCCATCTGTATATCTACTTTGGAGAAGTTTCTATTTAGGTCCTTGGCCCATATTTAATTGAATTGTTTATCTTCCTTTTGTTAAGTTGTATAAGTTGCTTATATATTTTGGAGATTAACCACTTATCAGATGTATCATTGGCAAATATGTTCACCCATATAATGGATTCCCTTTTTGTTTTGTTTATGATTTATTTTGATGTAGTCGCATTGTTTTTTCCTCCTTAGTTTCCTTTGTCCTAGGAGATGTATTATTAAACATGTTACTACAAGAGATGTCTGAGATTTTGCTGCCTATGGCTTCCTCTCAGATTTTCATGGTTTCACTACTTACATTTAAGTATTTTATCCATTTTGAGTTTATTCTTGTGTATGGTGTAAGTTGGTAGTCTAGTTTCTTTTTGTTGTTGTTATTGTTGTTGCATGTACTTGTCAAATATTGACTGAGTGTAATGCCTTGGGTCAATCTCTGGGTTCTCTGTTCTGTTCTATTGACCTATATGCTTGTTCTTGTGCCAGTATACCAGGCTGTTTTAATTATAGTGGCTTTGTGGTATAATTTGGTATCTGGTATTATGATTCCTCCAACTTTATTCTTCTTTCTCTGGTTCCATATAAATTTTGGAGTATTTACTCTAGATCTTGAAATATGTCATTGGTATTTTAATAGGGATTGTATTGAATCTATACATTGCTTTGGGTACTATGGGCATTTTCATGATGTTGATTCTACCAATCCATGAACATGGTATATGCTTTCACTTGTTTATATCTCCCTCTATCTCTTTTTCCATCAAGCTATATTTTTCCAAGTACAGGCCTTTTACATCCTTGCTTAAGTTTATTCCTAAGAATATTAATTTATTTATTGCAATAGTAAATGGGATTGTTTAGTTTCTTTTTCTGAGAATTCATTATTGGTGTATAAAAATGGGTATCCAGCTACATTGCCAAATTCATTAATGAAATCTAATAGTTTTTTGGTAAAGATTTTAGGATTTTCTATGTATAATTTCATGTCATCTGTGATTAATGAGAATTTTACTTTCTCTTTTCCAATTTGGATGCCTTTTATATTTCTTCTTGTCTAATCACTATGGCTAGGACTTACAGCACTATGTTGAATAAGAATGGTGAAAGCGGACATTCCTGTTTTGTTCCTGTTCTTAGGATAAATGATTTTAGTTTTTACCCACTAAGTATGATGTTGGCTGTAGGCTTGTAATATTAGCCTTTATTATGTTGATGTATGATCCCTCTATTTCCACTTGGCTTAGAGTTTTTATTTAAAAAAAATGGATTTTACTGAATGTTCTTTCTGCATCCATTAACTGGCTTTCACAGATACTCCTGTGCTGGAGAGCAGGGAATAGGGCAAGTTTAAATGCCACAAAGCTACTGCTCTTATTATAATCTGGACATTTCACTTGTAAACTCTTCAGATTGTTGCAAATTTGGAGGTAATTTCCAGAATTCTGGAAAAAGTTGATTTTCACAATTTTTGTTCTTGTTGCATTTATAAAAGAGAGAATTTTAGAAGTGTTTTTTCTACAATGTATTTCTAAACATGCAAATAAGACAAACATTTTGATGTTCAGTGTGGATGATGACATCACTCACTACAGTTTTTCACGTATATAAATCACAAAATTTGATATTAAATAAAACTTTTTGAGGGGAATATCCAATTTGCTGAATAATTTACCCCAAATAAGCCTAACATAAAAAAGTTTTTACTTAGCATCACTTGAAAAATCTTTGAAATTGTATGTTTTGCATATCAGAACTATATAATTCTGATCTGAACCCCAAGCTGCTCACATCCAATCCAAACAAAACTTACCTGAATAAGCTTTTTTAGTCCTATTTGAGGGTATGCTTGAGTGAAAATAGGTTTACAGTTGTTCCTATGGAGAAACAATGCAAGGATATATTCTGTTTTGTGTACTCACAACTGTAATCCTACTTTTGCCCCACTCTGTACAGTCTGACAAAAACATTGTCTTCCCCCAACCCTCCAAAATATTCCAGAACTAATAAATTAATATCTAATATTTTGTGAACACATTACTTTGTGTCAAGCATAGTTCTAAATTCTTGTTACATATAATAATTTAACACAATAACCCGTGATAATTATTCAGATATGTTAAATAACTGGACAGAAATTTCCGAGCTACTGAGGGTTAGAGTCAAGATATAAACCTATATTCTATGATTCAAAGCCAATACTCTTAACCTCTATGTTACTATGCATGCAGATAAAATGTACCCCAAGAGATTATGCCTAGTGAACAGCATTATCACATCCATTTTACATAGCAAAATTTTCATCACTGCTCTCAAGTGAGAGGAACAACTCAAATGAGTGACAAGCCTACAGCAGTCAAATCCCTAGGACTTAAACACGTAAGGGTAAGTAGCTGCTGGTCTATCATGCTCCAGAATCTACAGTAACAGTCATCTGCTTTAGAAATAGATCCTGGGAGAGAAAGTTTTAAGTTGGAAAACATTGGTGAATTTTACATATGAGCTATTGGTCAGGATATTTTATATGATGCAATTGTAAGTTGTATTCCTACTAGAAGTAGGCTTGGAAAATGCCAGCAAAACATGAATCGAGTTCTCACCTGGTTATATTACATCCACAGGAACCCCACAATAACTGTCTAGGGAAAACCCAAGTTTGTCAACAGATGCTTAAGGTAAACACTTTCTTCTATATTGTGTGTCCCTAGTGCAGCCAAACCAGTGGGGAGCAATGCACGCTATACCTGGGAAGGAGCGGCGTGTTTTTCACGCACGGCTGGGATTGATGTTTCCACATGCCGTGTGCCAAGGGGACACAAGCTGTCTGAGTGAGAGGTCGTTAGGACATGTTCTCTACACAGTCATTCCTGCATTTTGCATTTTTTGAATCACATTTGCTAGTCTGGGAAAACCTCTCTCCAAAGCCTCTGAATCATAAATGTGTTACATGATTTTCTAAAACACACACTGCAATGTGATTTGTACACCCAAGGGCAACGTAGGGTATTAAATCAATGTCAGGCTTTGTGTTTTTCCATCAGGTTTGATTCCACAATAGGACTATTTAGCTTGAAGATATTTTGTACTTTTAAGAGTAACTTTGAAACTGATAACTAAAGGAGGTCAAGGAGGTATTACAGATGGTATTTGTATGTTTATGTGGACATATTGTGTATGTCTGGGTACAGAACAAGAAAAATAGATTAAGAAAATTTGTATTAATAGATGCCATCTATTATAGTATAGGTATTCTTATGTTATAGCACATATAATATTTTTAAGTCTATTAACTCTATAAATATATAATCTCTCTTATTCTTATATTTCTAGCATATAACACACTACTTAATGTTTATAATAGCCATAAGACAAATATTCCCAATTTATAGATGAGCTGCTGAAGTCTCTTTTGCTGTTAACTCTTCATCCTGCTATCAATGGCAGATCTCTCTAAATAATCTCTTATTTGTTAAGTGAAATAGCAATCACCCAGTCTGTTTTGCAGGAAGTTAACCAGATAGTGAATCTGATCTTTCTGGATATGGTTACTCATATATTTCAAAGATGATAGATCTTTTCTAAAACTTATATCCCTGAATCTTTAGTTCAGTTAGATGACACCCTTTGGCATGGAGGTAGTACCTACCCAGATTAGTAATCCATTAATGGAATAATTGCAAACTATGTTTATACTTTTAATATTACTAATACTTTACCCTACACAAGATTCCCTTACTTTTATGTTAGAATCCCATCTGTACCCCAAGGTCCAATTCAGAGTCTACCTCACCATAAAACCTTTCCTAACCATTTAATTCTGAGTGTTATCTATTTTCTATTGCCTATATAATATTTTGTATATATTTACAATTCACAATTTTGATTAACCAAATGTATTCTTTTAACTTTGAATATTAAGTTTTTGCCTCCTGTGACGGTTAAATTTATTTGTCAGCTTGGCAAGGCCATGGCACTCAATTTTCGGTCAGCCACTTAAATCAGTAGACTTTGAGTAAAGTGTTATCGCCCTCCATTGTGTGGATGGGGTCCACTCAGTCTGTTGAAAGCCTTCACAGAAAAATGATTGACCTCACTGGAGGAAGAGGTACTGCCAGTAAATGCCATTCAGATTCTAATTGCAGCTCTTCCCTGGGCCTCTAGCTGGCCAGGCTATTCTGCAAATTTTAGATTTACCAGCCTCAACAATCACATGAGCCAATTCTTTAAAGTAAGTGGCTCCTACGTCCTATTGTTTGTTTCTATGGAGAAATCTGTCATACTTTACTGCAGTTAGTACAGTTTTGTACTTTTTACTCCTATCACACTTTTTTTGTGTATTCCTTCTTGATTCTTTAATACTTACAATGCATATACTATGAATTCTCAAACAAAGGGCATTGGTACAACATATAATAATCACTTAGGACATATTTTCTGAGTGAACATTATTTTTACATTCACTCCATTAATGTACCTACCAACTGCTTTTGCTACTGAATTGCTAGTCATGACCCTAAAACTTATATTTTTAAGGAAATAACTTTGGCACAGGAGAATATGATTCATCCCTTAGGAAAGAACACAAATTTCATTCCTATCCATTAAATTCATATTATTATGCTATTATTAAATATACATAACTAATACAAAATAATTTCTATTTAAATTGGAATAAGTTTTCTGATTGCTAACTGGTTCTGAAATAATTTCTATTAGTGCTATCAATGTTCTTAAAAAGTGTGTTTGTGATAAGGCGAAGTTAGATAGTGGTGGTGTGCTGGAATATAAGAAAGGAAATGAATGCTAAATTTAGTCCTTGTATTTCTTTCACAAAAGTGTCTCGCAATTATAAATTCAAACATAAAAATTCCTAAGGCCTGATGAATTAGAAATAAAATTGCATTGTTCCTGAGGTAATAGGCAGTCTAACTTAAACCTCAAAATTTTAAAATATGCTAGATAAACAAAGTAAAAAGATAATTCTTTGGTACAAAATAAATACTGAATACCAATGACGATGTTAATCATCACTCCTTAAAGCTCTTATGCAACAATTAGATCAACTCAGAAAGCTTAATGGCTGTTTGAAAGCAAGAATTCTTTAAGCAACTTTACAACATCACCTTTTGGCTGTATTCTCTATTTCATGATATGATATAAAAGGACTCATCTTGTCAGGAACAACATAGTTTTAAAGTGAGAGAAAGGTTACTTTCTTCTTTTTTAAATATATTTTTATTGATTTCAGAAAGGAAGAGAGAGAGAGAATCATTGATAGGCTGCCTCCTACACACCCCACACTGGGGATCAAGCCTACAACCTGGGCATGTGCGCTTGACCAGAATCAAACCCTTCAGTCCACAGGCTGATGCTCTATCAACTGAGCCAAACCTATCTTAATTATATATTAGTATAATTACATCTAGTGGTTTCATCAACCCCAAATGTCAGGTCTTCCATAGACACACACAGGACTTCTGCTCAGTGGCATGCTGGTAAATATTTAACAACTGGACCTCAAAACAAGTCTCAATTACTTTGGTAATTACTCCATCATGGGTGATTTCTACCAGTAGGCGGTCACTGAATTTGGAAAGAGAGGGGTACAATCAGCTGTCAAGAACCAGTACATGCTGGTACAGGACCCCATTGCCCACTGGCCCTCAATGCTCCTATGTCTTGAATTATGTGATTAATCGGGCTCCACCAAACAGCTTTGCTTAATCATTTACAAACATACCATTTTGGCAATTCGATTTACTTCTTTCTTTTAGTGTTTACTCTGTAAATTCCCTTATTTGACACATGTTAACATTCCCAATTCTGATAAGTCTCTAGCAGATTTAAGCATTAAATGTGATCATAGCAACCATATAGCAGCGTAATTACATAACACTTTATACTTTTTGTAAACCCCTACACATAGATTATCTCATGTAAACCCCAACTTCCCTTTATATTATGTTATTGTCACATTGCATAAGCAGAATTAGGCTTGTAAAGACCAAAGTATTTGCCTTTGATGACACGATGAGAAAGGACAGGGTCTCATGAAACCCAAAGAGATTAATTACAAAAGTTTAAGTAGCCAGGAGCTCTTCAGATGAGCAGGTCTGAGTTTCCAAACTTAATAATATAACACCGGACAAGTAAAAAATTGTCCATTTCCTGCTATATACCATAAAGTATGATACTGCTAATGTTTGGAAATTAATTTCTAATAAGCATGTTCACCCATAGCATTTTAGACATGTAGAGAGAAGGACAATAATGAAATACCAGGCATTATGTTTGTGTTCTTTTAAAAAATAGCTTATATAACTTGTGTAATACTATGTTATACACCAAGCATGTCAAACTCAAAGGCTAACACAGGCCAAGTAAAAGGCATGCAGCCCGCGAGTTTGACATGCTTGCTATACATTATTTTTTTCATTTGATAGGTAGGAGGACAAAAGAGAGGATGAGGCCCTGACTGATTTGGCTCAGTGGATGGAGTGTCGGCCTGCGGACTCAAGGGTCTCGGGTTCCATTCCAGTCAAGGGCATGTACCTTGGTTGTGGGCACATACCCAGTGGGGAGTGTGCAGGAAGCAGCTGATCGATGTTTGTCTCTCATCGATGTTTCTAACTCTCTATCCCTCTCCTCTCCTCTCTGTAAAAAATCAATAAAATATATTTTAAAAAAGAGAGAGAGAGAGGATGAGTAGCCTGCTCAAAGAAACAGGTCACAAATCAAAGTCTGAGTTTTAAAACGTGAATTGTATAAGTTAGTTTGCTAGGAATCATATTGAAACAATTGAGATCTTTTTTAGTAATACTAATAATATTATCAAATATTCATGCTTATCTTAAACTGGATACTATAGACTTATTGTAGATACACAAATGGTATAGAAGAAAACATTTTGTCTTGTAATAAGAAAGTGTTTCAGGCTATGGAGTCAGGATTCTGCAAATGCCATTTTGACTAATGAGATGTAAGCCATAGTTTCTAACAAATATCTAAATATTGAGTTTTATATGTCATATTTAATATTACCACACATGGGAAAGTTTTTTCACATTTTACCTGGTTGAGAGAGGAAGGTAAAATTTCACATTGTCCTTTCTTTTCAAATTCAAACTGGCAAAAAAAAGAGTAAGAATTAGATCTTTACATTGTAGCTTGTGTATTTTTGTGGAAGTACTCATTGGTTGCTAACTCTTTCTGAGGAAAAGCTATTGCCTTCTTGTTTATCTTGTCATGTGCCCTGAGAGCGTTCCTTGGCAAACTTCAGATCAGGGAACCCCAAAATGTTGCTGTGCAGAAGTATAGATTTCACTCCATTTGTACCTACAGTCCTACTATCTCTTGACAGCTCTGAAGGAAATTGCCTTTCTTTTTTAAAATTTATCTTAAAGTGGCTCTAGTTCTTGGGAAGTTAGTGTGTTTTGCACCCTCTTTGGCGATGCCTCTTGCATTCTTTAATAATGCTAGGAATATTTACTGTTTGTCCCAATTGAAACCTGACAAGGTATTTGAAAGTTTTATTTTTGCTTAGAGGAGAAACATTCTATATGCCCAGAGGGAAAGACAAACACTCTAAAGCCTTTTGTGGGAGGATTTACTAAAACACTCCAGAGTCACACAGATCTAGATCTAGGAATCCTTTGATTTTTATCTTAGTTGAAGATTTCACCGATATAAAGCAGCAAATTGAGGATGATGTAGTTAGATGGGCAGTCAGCCCATTGATATCATTGAAGCTGCAGCCCTATTATTTGAGGAATTAAAAGCAACATCGTAAGGTCTAAACATGTATAATCACTACTTGCACATCTGAAACTAACATAACATTGTACCTACACTTAATAATAAAAGCAACTATCATTATCTTCCAAATTTGCAAAACCAGAAATGCAGCTCTAGAAGCAACTCAAAATCCATGTGCCTTCCCCATCCATCTCAAATGCTTGCAGACATTGTCAAAGGTCAGGACTTTGTGAATAGAAGTGTCCTGCTCTTAAGAAAATGAAAGAAAAACATAAATAGTAGTTACTTCAGACTTCTTATAAGAGATATACCCCAAAACTCCTAGGATAAAGCGTTAATTTTTTCTCTGTCCCTTAAAGATATAAATCTTTCCATGTCTTTTAAATATATACACCCCAAAAGGTAAGTAAAACACTGCCCACAATCACAGGAGATGGAGGTAAATAAAAGGGGGAAAGAGGCTTTTAAAAATATAGATTCTTATAAAGGCACTCTTGTTGAAAATATAATTTTATAAAGGCTGTGGACAAGAATAAGTCCTCACTTAACAAAGTCAATAGGTTCTTGGAACTGCAGCAAAATGATGCATAATAATTACAATTTTATCATAGCATAATTGATATAAAAATAGTTAAATCCCTGGGGCAATTCATTAATGTTATAACAAAATGATGTTAAACACAACATTATGCGAGGACCTGATGTATGTGTCAAGAACAAACAAAAACCTTAAAAATCTCCTTCACAAATATTAGCAAAAAGCTTCAGTCTTCTGTCACTTGATCAAGTAACCTTAACTTACCCATCTGCCAGAACCACAGTTTTGATCCAAATGTTCTTTTTTAAACTAGTGAGTTTTGCATTATTGTACCTGTCTCATGGCTAAGATTTTAAAATGAAAGCTACAAGATTTCTGGTTGCATTGGTCTATATAATGTTGCATGTCTATGCATACTTATATGTTAAAAATGGGTCATTTTTTTTCTACCTCTGAATGGTATAGCCAAAATTAATTTTTAAAGAGCTCTATTTAAATCAAGTATATACCTCAGAAATATAGAAACTACCAAAAACATAATGAAAACAGTGGACTTACGTAAGACTAAAACTTAATTTTCTTTCGTTTGCTAAGAGGACAAAGTATTCCTGGACTATTGAGCTGCTTTTGATAATAGATTATAAAAGGTTTTATTTATTTTGTTTTAAATTTTTAACCTTTAATCGGCCTAGAAAGCAAAGACTTTGAATCTTGCCAAATGTTTGTCAAGGTCACATGATCTAAGATCAACTTCTAGTTTAAGTTTGTTAGTTTAATTAAGCAGACGTGTCTTTAGAGTTATTAGAATTAAATATAATATTTTATTCCACCCAGGTTTACTAAAAGTCAAATAAGCTCATGTTATCTCTATTACAAAATTTGTGAACAAGAAAGGTAACTGCATATGTTGGACTGCCACTTCTGAGGAAGTTGAGACTCAACTACATAAGAAGAAGCCAGTTAGTTGGCTTAAGAAAGTGACTCCTTAAAACTGGGTCTTTTAAAACTTACTTTATCCCAATTGTTTGGCTCTGAAATGAATTTCAGACATTGAGAATTATCATGCTTCTAATAATGAGTCTCCTTGGTACCTCAAAAGTTGTAAACGCATGTTCAAACCAGAAACTGATTTAAATATGTGAACCCGACATCATTACCTGTGAATATCACACAGAGACTCAGCAAAAAATAATGGAGAATTCCAGATCATTAGCAAGAATAGTGCCAGTGCTTTAAATATTGACCACATCTCTCTGATAATCTGATCAGAAGGAGGGGGATTGTTAAAAACAAGACAACAGGCCCAAAAGGGAATTGCTTATGCTAAGTCCCACATCACCAAAGCCAAGACTTAACCAGAAATGTACTCTTAAGCCAGTCAATCAGGAATCACCTGATCAGCACTAGATAGACCCCCGACATCCCTTAGACTAGAGGAAAGTAACTTTGTCATAAACAGCCTACTTCTCTGCTTACTATAACTTTCTTTCCCCATTTCTCTTCTGGCTATAAAAATGTTTCTTTTTATACGGCTTCTCAGAACTTCTTTTTATCTACTAGATTGCATGCTGCCTGATTTAAATTGATCTTTGCTCAAATATATACTTAACATTTTTAATATGTCTCAATTCATCTTACAAAACAACCTAGACTTAAGGCAATAAGAGTAAACAAGGGAAATATCCGACATTTATCCTATTCATGTGTTTCCCACAAAATAAGTCCTTGGCTCTTCCTGTCTGCCTTATGCAAAAATCAATACATACACGGAATTGATACAACAAACCTAAAAGAAATAAAACTACTGGAAAGATTATTCAATTCCTCCTCCAAAACCCAAAAGACACAGAGAGGGAACATGCCATGTGTGACTAATGAAACCTTATTTAATGAATTCTTAAGGTCCCCAGCCTTTATTATCCTTTTTTCTTTTTTTTATTTGTGAGTCCTAAACACAATGAATGTTTTCTCCATTCCTTCCCCGCTTGCCTTAAGCTACACTTTAGTTGGAAAGGAGAGGGGAAAAGTCTCCTTAGCAATTTTCATCCATTTTGCTTTCACTTGTTTCTTCCTTTGGTTTCTCTTTTGAGAAACCTCCCAATGAGTAAATGCACACATGGATTTCAGGTGCAGAAATCCCAGGTGCAAGTAGCATCTCTCCCTGAGTCTGACTACATGCTCATAGGTAAGCCTGAGTTTCTTCCCTTTGTAAGTAATAATACCATCCTCATCACTTTAAATAAGATTATTTAACCACTCTGCCAGTTACTTTTCCCAGTTCTCTCTGTCCTCTTAGCCCTTTAGTAACTCTTTGGAGACAAATACAGACAATAACCTGGCAGGGGGGGGGGGGGGGGGGGGGGGAGGGTCGCTATTTTTAGAATTGCCTGTGGTCCTGTTAAATATACCAGACATCACACTTTGTTTATTAAGCCACCTTAATTAGTTGAAATATCTTGATAATTTTCTATTGAATTTAGAAACTATGGATAGTATTTACTTTTATTTTAAAGTCACTTGCCTTTACACAATCAATACTTTATTAATGTAATCTTTAGCTGGAGAGAATAATTTCAAAACTCAAAATCTCCCATGGTTGTATGCAACAACTTTTTTTTTTTTTTGGCAGGGGAGAGGGGCAGTATCTGTTTCATATTTTTCCTATTAAGAAAAAAGGTATTAGCATTAAGAAAAACAATTTAGCACTAAATAATAGTCCATTAGTCAGTCACATGACATGTGAACAAAATTTAAAGAAGGGTATATCTATTACCTTTTACATACCAGTCACTTTTCTGTCAGCTTTAAAATTTTAATCTAAAGTATTTCAAGAAGGAACTGTTTAGCTTAATATAAAAAGGAATATATTTCAAGACTGTCTTCCTAATGCTTTGAATTTAGGAAATGTATTTGAAAATATTCAAGTTTCATTCATTCTTATGTTATTAAAAGAATCACAACTTAATAAAAATATGTTGACTAGAGTCATTTTATTAACAGTAGGGAAGCATGGTTTTTAAAACTGGTTTGTTTTTTGTAATATGCCTAAGATCTTTGATCTCATCAAAATATTTTTAAAATATTCTGAGAAAAGATAATCTAGATTCCTTAGCCTAACTCTTCCATTTTGGGCTATGCATTATGTTGAAGGGGAAATGATACAGAACCCAGAAAGTAGCAAATGAGACTGTGAAAGCACCAGTTAATGATGACTTGCCAATTTACTCCTTTATGTTTTAGAATAAGTCTTCTGTTTGACTTGCATAGTATTCTTCTAGCAAAAAAAGAGAAAATAAGTAAATGGAAACACTGAAAGAGTAAGTCTTTTGATAGACCCATTCGAAAAAAAACACAATCCCTCACAAGTACCTTCCATTAAAATACAAATAAGAAATAATAATAAGAAAATATTCAAAAAATATGTCTCACTTGTATAAATATATAACAAGCAATCTGATCACAACTTCAATGCTGAAAATAAATACAGTGAATTAGATATCTGACTTCATTGGGGCAACAAATGCTTGACTAATTCAAGATATCAACAAGGATGTGAAAACAGTAGGCTATAAAGTCACACCATCATGTGTCAGAGCTTGGAATTTGTAAAAGATGCAGTTCACTGAATTGCTAGCTTAATTGTGTGAACTGCTATTGCTATTAAAAGTTGATTTTTAAAACTTTATTTTTATTTCTTTACTGCATCACCACCCACAGCTTAAAGTCTACTAATTATAGTTATAAATTTAAAAACACTATCACTGAAAATCTCAGAATTCTAATAATGAAGTAAGAAATTGAAAGGGCATCTGTAAATTATCTATAAAAGATTAAGGAACCACCCAACCAGCCAGTAGCTAAGACGCACACTGACCACCAGGGGGCAGACACTCAATGCAGGAGCTGCTAAGCTGTGGCTCTCAGGTGATGCACCCTGGAACCAGAGAGGAGGGAGCTCAATTCCTCGTGATTCCTCTCGGACTCTGGGACCCCTCTGGGGATGTCGGAGAGCCAGTTTCAACCTGATCCCTGCAGGCCAGGCCTAGGGACCCCACCTGCCAGAGGAACCCTGCTTACTTCACAGACACCCTTCGAGTCACAGTGCTGCTCCAGGTTCAGCCGGCCAGGGAGGGGCCACAGGAGGTTGGCTCCAGGGTGTGTCCAGCCCATCTTGCACAGTCCTGCCCCGCCAGCCACCTTCTAATTAATTTCCTTTCAATGTGCATGAATCCATGCACCGGGTCACTAGTAGAAAATAATTATTATTACATTTTCTTCAAATCACTTATATTTTGGGGAGGTGGAGAGGGAGATGTGTGTGTGTGTGTGGAGGGAGGATGGTGGTTCTTGTTTCTGTTTTTCAGAACCACTCTTACTGTTTTTCTATTTCAAGAAATGCCGAAGTGGGTTACATAAATATGCTAATCTAGGCAATCACCTCACACTAATCTAATCTCCATTAAATTAATTAGCAGGAGTGTACTCCCTGGAGTGTCCTGTCAGTATGATTAAAACCATAGATTACCAACAAAAATACTTCAGTAATGGGAGGTCAAGGGGGATGGAGTATGACTGTAAGGAAAAAAAATCTAAAACATCCAGTGTTCTTCATCCAGAAAGTAATTTCTGTATGTCTATGAACTAACTGGTAAATTAGTACTAGCACAAAAATTAATCCTGAAAAGTCAAAAATTAAACCCCCAGGGAAATTCAAGTCCTTTTCTTGATGCTCATAAATTCTCTCTTTATCTCTGTCTCCTCTTGTCCTCCTCAGCTTCCAAGGTTAATTGCACTCCTTTTAGCCTAGAGTCCCTGAACCCACTTGGTGTCAAGGTATGCCCCTGTGTTAAGAGGTAACACATCAAATAGGTTTCTCTGCTTATGAATGGCTTCATGCAAACAAAACGCAGAGAACTTTAAACAAGCACTCCGGATTCCAAAAAGTCTGCAAGGCCCAGGGAAGGTATGGCCCAGAAAGTTTTGGTATGGATCTTGTACTAATTGAAATCACAAATTAAGTAGTTTCTATCAGTTGTAGCTTTTGGGAAAAACACATGGAAATGGCAACCTGGCTCTCTTGGTAATTCACATTTCTAGTTTCTTGCCTTTCCACTATTTTGGCATCTCTGTTTTTTGTTTTATTTTTGATATATTGGATCCATCTCCCCCTCTTATTCTTTAGAACTCCCTGACTAATGCAATCAGACAAACCTGAGCTTCCCATTATGGGAGGTGTCCCACCTTGGCAACCCAAGGGCTTGAGTATGGGATGAGGAGAAGAGGACTGTGGGGCAGACTGGTTTTATGTAACTAGGTTAAAGGAGTTTAGCTAGTCCAAACTCAACTCACAAAGGCGTGAAATTTGGAACCAAAGATAAACAATAATACAGTACTAATTTGTTATATTTGCCAGATGGTTCTTTGGACATACTGCCCTTGGGGTCCTGTGTCAGTGGTAGATGGCCTTTCTCTCTCTCACACATACACACGAAATTTTGAGTATTTGATATTAGGGATAAATATTTTTCCACAAATAAGGTTTGGTTAGTAACAAACAGTTTAAAAATATCTAATCTCTCTCTCTACACACACACATAATAAGCAAGAAATAGCCTTTGCTATTTTAAGGAACTGAAATATTGACTTTGTTAACATAAACTAGCTATGATTATCTGTGACTGAGCTGTTCTAAGGTCTTTTTTTATAATCTCTTTATTGATTAAGGTACCACATATTTGTCCTCATCCCCCCCATTCCCATCCCAAACCCCACCCCACACATGCCCCCACCCCCCCTGTTGTCCATGACCACTGGTTAGACTTATATGCATGCATAGAAGTCTTTTGGTTGATCTCTCCCCCTTACCCCCACCCTCCCCTACCTTCCCTCTGAGGTTTGACAGTCTGATCGATGCTCCCTGTCTCAGGGTCTGTTCTTGTTCATCAGTTTATGTTGTTCATTATTTCCCCTAGATGAGTGAGATCATGTGATACTAGAAATACACTTATAAGAACCGAAAATGAGACAAGCAATAATGGTTATGCTGGGAGGCAAATGAATCAGTCTGTAGTGAGTTTCTTTCTGGGCCAACAGTTCTTTTGAGTCCTAATTTCAATGTCAAACAGTTCCTTATGTGTACATGTCAGCAATGATATTTCAGTTCTGGATGGTGGGCACATGGTGGTAATGCAGGTCCGACCCTCTCTGGTTTGGTCGTGGGCAACCTGCAGTGATGCACAGCTGCTGACTGCTAGTATGGCAAGGCATCATCAGCGTCTTCTATCTCTGGACTGTTTCACTTCTGTCTTCATGGCTGGAGCAGTCCTGTCAATTCCTCTCTGTTGCAGGAATACACATGGTCTTAGAGGTGCTTTCTGAAAATATGCAAACATATTCTCGACCAAAAGTTAATAAAGGAATCCTTTTTATAAATTTGACTTGGGATCCTTTTTCATTTTTTGCCCAAACGATTTTCCTTTGGCTTGTTTTGAAACCATGTGTGTTTTTCATGGTGTCTAGCTGTTAGCATTACAAATGAAAGTTAATTTCCTAAAGTAAAAATTTTCTAAATGTAATTTACTTTAGGATATTTTTCCTTACATGATATTCTTCTACTATCCCCCCTTTTTTGATTTAAATATTAGGAGGCTTTTGGAAATTTTATAATATAGTCTTGATAGCTTTTAAATTTTAATTTTTTGCACTAAAATATGCCTGCTTTAGGTTCATTACATGTTACACAATTTTACCATGAGAAGAAAATTTTTTTTTACCAATAAAAATTTTAGTTAACACTTTAGGAACAGCTTTTTGTCCAGTACCATTAAGTTTTCTAGAATATTCGCTTATTTCACTTAGCCAATTTAAATTAGTCTGAAAATTTGACTACTACTTTACTGTCAAATTTAATACTCTAACAACAATCTTATTTTACCCTGTAAATATTAGAGGAAATGATTATTTGCCTTCTTGAGTAGGCCCTGAGCATTCCTGGTGCTAGGTTGGATTTAGATATCAAAAACGCACTTCCCCATACCATGGGTACAAGACAACTCAAACAAGTCTTGTTGCAGTGAGAGGGCAGCTGCTGTCGGCCAAGTCTCTGTTTGTTACCTGGGTCCCGACTTGAGCTGGGCGTGGGAAGCAAAGCAGCCATGGGGGCAGAAGACCTCCCCCAGAAGGGGTGAGGGTTCAGGCCCCTGCAAAGTTGGGGGAGGTGAGGGTCTGTGCCCCACCTCTATTGACCCCCAAGTTCTCTCCTAATGGCCCCTCTGGGACTGTGCCTGTCTTAGGTTGTTCCTTCCCTGAGGAATCTTACCCTTCTCTGGCTAACCAGCCATCCTCTGGGGCCAAGCAGGGTGATGCGAGGTTCAGTTCTGTCTCCTTGGTAGCCTATGCCCCATGGCCTCCACACCCAGCACCTGCCTTGGGATTCCCTCACCTGCTGGCAGGGCCCCGGCACTAATCACATATCTTGGGGAACGCAGGTTCTTCTCCAGGGAGGGCCCAGCTCACCCCACTGGGCGAGAGACAGATCCTTGGTACCAGCCACCACGAGGCTTCAACCTCAGCATGAACAGAAAGCTCAGGCAACAGCTGTGGGCAATTGGATTGTGAGAAGAGGGTCCCTCTTGGCCAAAAGGGCAAGAGAGGCCAATATAGAATCCTCAGGTGCCTTCCCAGGGGGCCCTCTACACAGTGGAAGGGATTAAATCCTTTCATGTCCTTTTTAAATTGCTGCCAAACATTCAAAGAATTAGTTTGTAAGTTTGTTTGGGATAATCGTACATTATGCTGTTGTAATTCTTAAATATCAAGAGATGTGTTACCTTTGTCTCCAAGCACCAAAAAGATGATTTCTTATTGATTCCTAAGGGTGTGAGGTACTATTATAGATAATGGGGGTAATGCAAATCTGGGAAAAATTATAATGACATTGTAGAATAATATCATGTAAGGATATTCTTTGCTCTAGGCTATGGCAATTCCATTTTAAACTGGTTGTCAATTTCTTTTTGTATAGACAAGGTCTTAGTTACATTTTCTGCCCCTCTCCCAGGAGCAAGTAGTGATAGTCCCTTCCTTTGGTGTCCACGCAAGCCAGAAACCTCTCTTTAATTTTACACACAACGAAGCATGGTTTGATTTTGTGTCATACAAAAGGGAAGCTGGGTGGCTACCCTTGTGTAATTATACTTCCTTGCCCCACCGATGGTCCTCCTGGATGACCAAGGTGTTTGGTATTATTGGTGACTACATTAGGCGAGGTATCAGCCCATATAAGGGCTCTTACCCATGAAGGGTCAGGAACATAAGTCCAAAATACTTCCCCATTTGCCCCAGGTAATATTATCGTACAGCTGATTACTGCCAGCATGGCAAGAAAGACGTTCTCAGGTATTCTTAGGATTCTGGTTACCGCACAATTTCTTTTCTATTTATTTTTATTTTTTTTTATTTTCTATTTTTTTACATATGTGTCCTTATTCTCCCACTACCCCCCACCCTCCACTCATGCCCCACTTCCCTGTTGTCTGTGTCCATTGATTAGGCTCATATGCATGCACACAAGTCCCTTGGTTGATCTCTCCCCCTTACTCCCACCAACCCCCTCCTTCCCTGAGGTTTGAGGTTCTGATCGACTTTTCTCTGTCTCTGGATCTGTTCTTATACATCAGTCTATGCCATTCCTTATATTCCACAAATGAGTGAGATCATGTGATATTTATCTTTCTCTGCCTGGCTTATTTCACTTTGCATAATGCTCTCCATCTCCATCCATGTTGTTGCAAATGGTAGGAACTCCTTTTTTACCACAGTGTAGTATTCCACTGTGTAGATGTACCACAGTTTTTTAATCCACTCATCTGCTAATGGGTGTTTAGGCTGTTTCCATATCTTAGCTATGGTGAATTGTGCTGCTATGAACATAGGGGTGCATATATCCTTTCTGATTCGTGTTTCTAGTTTCTTGGGATATATTCCTAGAAGTGGGATCACTGGGTCAAATGGGAGTTCCATTTTTAGATTTTGGAGGAAACTCCATACTGTTCTCCACAGTGGCTGCACCAGTCTGCATTACCACCAGCAGTGAAAAGAGTTCCTTTTTTTCCGCATCCTCGCCAACACTTGTAGTTTGTTGATTTGTTGATTATAGCCATTCTGACAGGTGTAAGATGGTATCGCATTGTTGTTTTGATTTGCATCTCTCTGATGATTAGTGACTTTGAACATGTTTTCATATGTCTCTTGGCCTTCCTTCTGTCTTCTTTCAAAAAGTGTCTATTTAGATCAGTTGCCCATTTTTTGATTGGGTTGTTTATCTTCTTTTTGTTAAGTTGTATGAGTTCTCTGTAAATGTTGGAGATTAAACCCTTATCACTGATATCATTGGCAAATATGTTCTCCCATGCAGTGGGCTTTCTTGGTGTTTTATTGATGGTTTCTTTGCTGTGCAAAAGCTTTTTATTTTGATGTAGTCCCATTTGTTTATTTTCTCTTTAGTTTCCATTGCCCTAGGAGCAGGATCAGTGAAGAAGTTCCTTCGGCATATGTCTGAGATTTTTCTGCCTATGGATTCCTCTAATATTTTTATGGTTTCCCATCTTATGTTTAAGTCTTTTATTCATTTTGAGTTTATTTTTGTGTATGTTGTAAGTTGGTGATCTAGTTTCACTTTTTTTGCATGTATCTGTCCAATTTTCCCAATACCATTTGTTGGAGACTGTCTTGACTCCATTGTATGTTCATTCTTCCTTTGTCAGATATTAATTGGTCATAGTGGTTTGGGTCGATTTCTGGGTTCTCTATTCTATTCCATTGATCTATATGTTTATTCTTGTGCCAGTACCATTTTAAGAACAGTGGCTTTGTAATACAGCTTGAAATCTGGTATTGAGATCCCCCCTCAACTTTGTCCTTCTTTCTCAGGATTGCTGTGGCTATTTGGGGTCTTTTTATATTCCAGATGAATTTTTGGAGAGTTCGTTCTAGGTCTGTGAAATATGTTGTTGGTATTTTAATGGGGATTGCATTGAATCTATAGATTGCTTTGGGTAGTATGGACATTTTAATGATGTTGATTCTACCAATCCATGAACATGCTATGTTCTTTTATCTGTTTATATCTTCCTCTATCTCTTTTTTCAGTGTTGTGTAGTTTTCCATGTATAGGTATTTTACCTCCTTAGTTAAGTTTATTCCTAGGTATCTTAATTTTTTTGGTGCAATGGTAAATGGGATTTCTTTTTTAGTTTCTCTTTCTGTAAGTTCACTATTGGTGTATAGAAATGCCATAGATTTCTTGGTGTTAATTTTGTATCCTGCTACATTTCCAAATTCATTTATTAAGTCTAATATTTTTTTGATGGAGTCTTTAGGGTTTTCTATGTATGGTATCATGTCATCTGCGAACAAGGAGGGTTTTACTTCTTCTTTTCCAATGTGGATGCCTTTTGTTTCTTCTTCTTGTCTGATCACAATGGCTAGTACTTCCAGAACTATGTTGATCAGGAGTAGTGAGAATGGGCATCCCTGTCTTGTTCCTGTTCTTAGGGGAAATGGTTTTAGTCTTTGCCCATTGAGTATGATGTTGGCTGTAGGTTTGTCATATATGGCTTTTATTATGTTGAGGTATGATCCTTCTATTCTCACCTTACTGAGAGTTTTTATCACGAAAGGGTGTTGGCTTTTGTCAAATGCTTTTTCTGCATCAATTGATATATGATTTTTATCTCTCAGTTTGTTTATATGATGTATCACGTTTACTGATTTGTGAATATTGTGTCATCCTTGCATCCCCGGAATAAATCCTACTTGGTCATGGTCTATGATCTTTCTGATGTACTGCTGGATCCGATTTGCTAGAATTTTGTTGAGGATTTTGGCATCTATGTTCATGAGGGATATTGGCCTGTAATTCTCTTTCATTGTGTTATCTTTATCTGGTTTTGGTATTAGGGCGATGCTAGCTTCATAGAAGGAGCTTGGAAGTGTTCCTTCCTCTTGAATTTTTTGGAATAGTCTGAGGAGAATAGGTTTTAGTTCTTCCTTGAATGTTTGGTAAAACTCCCCTGTGAAGCTGTCTGGCCCTGGGCTTTGCTGGAAGCTTTTTGATGACTGCTTCAATTTCTTCCATAGTTATCAGCCTTTTGAGATTTTTAGAATCTTCTCTGAGTAAGTTTTGGAAGGTTGTATTTTTCTAGGAATGTGTCTATTTCCTCCAGGTTTTCTATTTTTTTTTTTTAACAATCCTTTGTATTTCTGTGGGGTCTGTTGTTATTTCACCTCTTTCATTTCTGATTTTGTTTATTTGGGTCCTCTCTCTTTGCTTTTTGGTGAGCCTGGCTAGAGATTCATCAATCTTGTTTATCCTTTCAAAGAACCAGCTCTTGGTTTTGTTGATCTTTTGTATTGTTTTTTTGGTCTCTATGTCATTATATCTGCTCTGATCTTTATTATTTCCTTCCTTCTGCTCACTGTGGGCTTTTGTTGTTGCTCTCTAATTTTTTGAGTTGTTGAGTTAGATGATTTATTACCATTTTTTCCTTATTTTTTTTTTTAGGTAGGCCTGTAGAGCTATAAACTTCCCTCTCAGGATTGCTTTCATTTTGTCCCTTAGGATTTGCAATGTTGTGTTTTTATTGTCATTAGTCTCCAGGATGTTTTTAATTTCTTTTTGATTTAATTGATAACCCAATTGTTGTTTAGTAACAATGTATTTAGTTTTAAAGTGTTTGAATTTTTTGGAATGTTTTTATTGTAGTTTATTTCTAATATTATACCATTGTGGTCTGAGGAAATGCTTGATATGATTTCAATCTTTTTGAATTTGGGGAGACTTTGCTTGTGACCCAACATGTGGTCTATTTTTGAAAATGTCCCATGTGCACTTGAGAAGAACATATATTCCGTGGCTTTGGGGTGAAATGCTCTGAACATGTCAATTAGGACCATCTGATCTAGTGTGTCATTTAGAATTGCTGTTTATTTGCTGATTTTTGTCTAGAGGATTTATCCAGTGATGTCAGTGGTGTATTAAAGTCTCCTACTATGATGGTATTGTTGTCAATCTCTCCCTTGATATCTTCCAGGAGATTTTTTATGTATTTGGGTGCTCCTGCATTGGGAGCATATATATTTACCAGAGTTGATATCTTCTTGTTGAATTGATCCCTTTAGTTTTACGTAGTGGCCTTCCTTATCTCTTATTATGGCCTTTACTTTGATATCTATTTTATCAGATATAAGTATCGCAAACCCAGATTTTTTCTCATTTCCATTTGCCTGAAAAATGTTTTTCCATCCCTTTGCTCTCAGTCTGTGTGAATCCTTTGGTTTGAGGTGGGTCTCTTGTAGACAACAAATATATGGGTCATGCTTTCTTATCCATTGAGCTACCCTATGTCTTTTGATTGGTGTATTTAATCCATTTACGTTTAATGTTATTATTGACAAATACATGTTTGTTGTCATATTTTTCCTTAGTGTTTGTGTTTCTTCTTTTTACAGCAATCCCTTTAGCATTTCTTGCATTGCTGGCTTGGTAGTGATAAACTCTCTTAGCCCTTTTTTGTCTATGAAGCTCCTGATTCCACCTTCAATTTTGAATGATAGCCTTACCGGGTATAGTATTCTTGGATTCTGTCCCTTGCTTTGCATCACTTTGTATATTCCATTCCATTCCCTTCTGGCCTGCTGTGATTCTTTTGAGAAATCAGTTGATATTCTGTTAGGAGACCCCTTGTAAGTAACTTTCTGTCTCTCTCTGGCAGCCTTTAAGATTCTTTGTTGTTGGTGTTCGCTAATCTAATTATGATGTGTTCTGGTGTTGGTCTTTTGGGGTTCAACTTGTTTGGGACTCTATATACTTCTTGGACTTGCATAGTTTTTTTCTTGCCAATATCAGGGAAGTTTTCTGTCATTATATCTTCAAACAGGTTTTCTATTCCTTGCTTCTTTTCCTCTCCTTCTGGTATGCCTATTAAGTGAATGTTGTTTCATTTTGTATTGTCCCAAAGCTCCTTTAGGCTCTCCACTTGCTTTTTAAGTGTTCTTTCCAGTTGCTGCTGTGTTTGTGTGTTTTTTCTACCCTGTCTTTTAATTCACTGATGTGGTCCTCAGCTTCTTCTAGTCTACTGTTTAGGCTTCCATTGTGTTCTTTATTGCAACTATGTCGTTCTTCATCTCCTCTTGGTTTCTTTTCATGTTGGTGACATTCTCATTCAGCTCCTTATAGTTCTCATTCAGTTGTTTGTATTTGTCATTGAGTTGTGTGTATTTGTCATCCATCCATTTAAACATCCTTATAACCATTACTCTGAATTCTACCTCTGATAAGCTGCTAGCCTCGAATTCATTTAACTCCCTTTCTGGTGGTTCCTCTTTTTCTTTCCTTTGGGGATTGCTTTTTTGTCTTCCCATGTTTTCCTGTAATGTTTCAATTGTAGATCCAATTGCTTTGCTACCCAGGTTCTTTTGGGGATGGTGCTACTGACATAATCTCTCAGTTCTCCTGGGTTTGTTAATCTAGTGTAGCTCCCTACTTGAGCTATTTGGGTTCTCTTAATGTAGGCCTGCGAGCTTGAGAGGCACAACTGCGGTGTCTAAAAGTCAGCCATATGGAGGGGAGTGTCCCCATTTTTGCTGTCTTGCACCCTTAATTGAAATCACGTGTGCCCAGCAGGGACTCACAGTGGCACCCAGGAACCGTCTGTTGTGGTGATGGTGCTCAGGGATCTGATCTCTGGACAGGTGTGACTGTGGTGCCCAGAGTTCTGCAGTATTGGAGTGGGCAGACCCAGCTTTTGCTGTTGTACCTGTGGTGGATAGGTGCTTCCTTCCAGTGGCTGCTCACAGGAGCACCCGAGGTACATTTGCCAGTGAGGCACACTGAAGGACTCTGAAGGACCCTGGCAGTGTAGCCTTGCAATTGAGGTGCCTGTGGGCAGGTATCCAGGATGAGTGAATTCTAAACTTCTACTGCTGCGGGGGCGGGGGGGGGGGAGGAGTGCGCCCCCTGCTTGATTAAGATCGCACCCAGGGATAGCTCACAGTGGCTCCCACTAGCGCCCTGTGGGTGGATGGACTCAGGGTGCCTCCCTGTTGGAATTTTACCTCTGTGGAGGTGCGCTTGCTGGGCTCAGAGTTCTGATGCATTCTGAGGGGTCCTGGCACTACGGTTGACCTGCTGGGGTGAATGTGGGCAATTATCCAGGAAGAGGGAATTCAGAATTTCTACTGCTGGGCTGCGTGCCCTTGTCTGTGCAGAATCACACCCTCAGGGGCTCTCAGCGGCTCCCAAGCGCTGCCTAAGGAGTGGAGTGTCCTGCGTGGCTGGAAACACGTGAATCTGGATACTCTCAAATCTGGTGTTCTGCCGCTGGGGAGGGGGAGGTTGCACTTATTGCTGCTGAGCAGTGCACCTTTGGAGGTAGAGGTCTCAGGGTCTGTGGGTCTGCAGCTGGGGTAGCAGGATTTTGGCTGGAGTGGCTGCTGGGTCGTGGGGCAGTTCCAAGGCCTGTCTGGTTGGTGGTGTTGATGAGTTCCTAAAAAAGGCCATTCTCCTCTTCAAGATGGCGTGGGCCCCGTGCTGGAGTCCCGCCATCTGGGGAGTGCCTGCAGTGGTGGTATTCTCTCCTTGTCAAGGAGAGCCTGTCTGCCAGCCCCTGCTGCTCCTATGAGATTTAACTTTCCCTCACTCACTCACACACACACACCACACACATCCACACACTCTCCTTTCATACCCTCACTCACTCACTCAGTCCCTCTCCCTCACGTCTGTTCTGCCAGCCACCATCTTTTCGCTCCGGAGAGCCAAATTTTGCAACGTAAACTTCTTCTAATGCCACTTCTTCAAAATAGACTTGCCCAGGCCGTGGTATTTTGTGGAAGAGCCACACTCAAGGGGCCAAAGAGCCACATGTGGCTTGTGAGCTGCAGTTTGCCGACCACTGATCTAGCCTATCCATACAGTTATGTTCATAAATTATGTTTTGGCCTTAAGTACAAATGCCAGTAGGTGAAAATATGGACCTATCCTAGTTGTACATGCTTAAGTGCAAATTAGCAGATAATGTATAAGTAAATCTAAAATGTTTTGAGGTATAATAGTAAAGCTAAATTTGATTATTAGTGTAAAATGTACAGTTAAGCTTATATTTTGTCAAAAGCATGTATACACTGACAAATAGATTTTTACATATAATAGATAAAAATGTTTTATAACATTCCCAAATTAAATAACACAAGAAATATGATAAATGAAAAGATCAGTTTCTTACTCAAGAGAGATAACAAAGCACATGAGGGAAGCCAAAATAACCTAAAAACAGCATACTCTATGCTACATTACAACAGTGAATTTTAAGTGGTTTGTGAAAACACCTTCTTCAAATTTCTCTCAAAATAATTTCCCTTAAGTCCTATGTGTGAACGTACTTTTAACAAATTTCTTATTCCCTTTAAATGCTAGTGTGACTCATCTCCATGTACTTGGCTAAATGTTTTCTTTGGCAACAACTGTTAACACAATTTCATTTCATTAGATCAATATTACAAATGTTGTGCAATAAGAATTCCAAGTTATGAGTGAGTTTTATTATAGTGTATACTGCTGTATACTTTTTTTTCTTCCAAATTCTATTCCTGGAAATGGTGGGAAACCTATTTAACACAGTCAACAACATTGGTTATGTTTGCTACACATAAACTTGATAATGCAGATATTAGAATTATGTAAACTTTTAAGTTAAAACAATATAAAACATACTTCACCATTTTTTTCTCCATTTAAGGATATGCAAGACATTCAAAATACATGATGTGACCTTTGGAAATATCTAGATAAGATGTTGCTGTGATATTAATGAAACTCCCTGTGCTTGGGATAATTTTTTTATATGTAAAAACTCATGTTTCTCATGCAACAAAAAACACTCTTGTTAAAAGAAGAAAGCTTGAGTCTTTTTTTCCCCTCTTTCTTTGGGACTCATTTGACCATCTGCTTGGTAAAGGGGCTTTTAATTTTGATTTCTCCCTATTGTTGGGGTAAAGAACATAAAGAAGTCAAATAACTTAACAACTGTTGTTTTAGCAACTGATATGGAACTCTTACTTTAAAGGCAATGCTACCAACCAAACAAGATGTTTATCTCGTTTTTTACAAAACAAACAAGAGATGTATTACAGAATTGTCAAGTGATGCTGAAGCTCTCTTTATTAGTGACACTGACTTCTCTTATAGCTGTTACTCACCAGGGTTTAAATGTTTTCTGAACTCAAGTGTGTAAGACAATAGAAATAGCACAGTTTAATGAGGATGACATCAGAATCAAGATCAGAAAACTGTTCCAGTTTATAGCGTACGTAATGAAAATTGACCAGATGTAAAGAATCATCATATTGCTCCATTCCACATTACACACAGGAAAAAAGTAATATTTTTCCTTCTTAATTCCTTCCAGGACTGAAAAAAGGTTGTAATAAGTAAATATGAATTGCTTGGATGTAACTAAAATAAGAATAAAGGAAGGAAATAATTAGCTTCTTTGGTTTCTATATAGTTATTTCCTTAATTTGCGGGATAATCATCTGGAGTTCCACACCTGATCAGAGCAATAGCATGGGACCTTGAGCTGAACCCAAGCCGGGAGTGTAGCCCAATAGAGTCCATCATGCTCTTCCTTATCTCTTATCCAATATTTTCTCCCAAGGAATTTTCCACCTGGGGTAGTGGAATATAGCCTCGGGCAGATAATGCTGTGGCAGTATTATATCATGGATTCATTAGCCATTTACTTTTGGCCAAGAGTCTCTTTCTTTAGTTGTAATTATGTGCAGCCAAGGAGTCCTGATGGAATATATCTGTTTCACTTTAATTTCACACCGTGTGTGAATTCCCTTGTGTTTGCATATTATCTGTTTGGTATGTACCTCATTAATGGAGGTGTTGAGAATGCATTATTCTTAAAAGTTCTTTCCTATTGCTACTACATAAAATATTTTTATTATCTTTTGTCCTGTCTTACACTATACAGTTGTGAGCTGAATAACAACATTTGATCAGTGAGGGAACACATATAAGATTATAATGAAGCAAAAAAACAAATCCCTATTGCCTAATGACATCCTATTGAGTATGGAGGAAAAATTCCCTATTCTGGAAATGAATGCCTCAAAGGACTTTTATCCATAAGGAGGCCGGCCAACTGAATCCTGATAAGTAATATTCCTCCACAATTAGCTTATGTAGTTTCCAAAAAGTATTTAGCTGCTTTTGAAACAGCACACAAATCACACTGGCCAGCTCAAACCTCATTCTACTCCCTTAAAGCAGAACCATGATTAATACAATTATTGAGTTATTTTACTGTATATCTATCAGCTAGACCAGGAACCAAAGCCTCCCCTTCCCCACTGAACCAAAGGCTGGGGACATGACCTGCACTTGAACACATGAACCCTTTCAGAAATGAAGGGTCCACCATCTGTGAAGATCCAATTCTGAAGCCCTTCATAAATGGCCAATTCATAAATAGTCAAGTTCCAAAACTCTTCAATCACAGCTTGCCCTGCCAGCACTTCCGCATAGCTGTTCCCTCCTAATCCCTTATAAACCTACCCTGGATCAGGTAGGCAAATTGGAGCAGTGTCTCCTGTCTCCTCATAAGTCAACCCACAAATAATAAATGTTTTCCTTTTAAAAACATGTATTTTTATTGTTTTCAGAGAGGAAGGGAGAGAAAGAAACATCAATGATGAGAATCATTGATTGGATGCCTCCTGTACACCCCACACTGGAAATCGAGTCCACACCAGGTATGTGCCCTGACCAGGAATCAAACCTTGACCTCCTAGTTCATAGGTCGATGCTCAACCACTGAACCATGCTGGCCTGGCAAAGCTCTTTCTTTTCCTCAAAAGCTGGTGTCAGAGGTTGGCTCCTATACACATTGGGCAGAGGACCTTGCTTGGTAACACTGTCACATCAGCACTCACAGACTTGACACTCACTTTCATATTATGCAATGACTCTTGAATTTACCATCCAGATATAAGCAGTACATTCATGATCATATTCAGAGAGGAAGGGAGAGGGAGATAGAGATAGAAACATCGATGATGAGAGAGAATCATTGATCAGCTGCCTCCTGCATGCCTCACATGGGATTGAACCCACAACCTGGGCATATGTCTTTGACCGGAGTCAAACCTGGGACCCTTCAGTCTGCAGGCCAACACTCTATCCACTGAGCCAAATCGGCTAGGGCTAGCTTTTACTTTTAACATTGCAAACAAGCAGGTTTGGCTGTATATGCTGCACACAGTTTGTAGACTAGAAATAGTAGATTATACCAGTAGACTATACCATAGTCTACCATGTTCACCTAATGATGCATTTCTCAGAACCTATCCCATCATTAAGCGATGCATGACTGTACTTAAAAACCTTAGTGTTAGAACGCACAAGCATTTTTGTGTTGCACACTGACTGCTTACTTTTTATCTTCCTTTTGCTTCATGTTTTATATTTGGAATCATCTCTCTTCTGGACTGAAAAGTGGAAAATTTTCACAAATAACAGATAGGGATTGTTACATGATCGTCATTCTACCTGCCCTGATTGTGTCTCAGTGTACAAAAAAATTATTGTCCTAATCTGTTGCTACACTTAAAACAAAAACAAATGTATCAGTACTGTGGAAAGTATAGAAACATACTCTGATTCAGGGAGCTCATCATCAGTTAAGAAAACCTTTCTATGTACTATTTCAGAAGCATAGGGAACCAAACAACTTTGCCAGCCATTTATCAAAGATCAAGAGTCTATCATTTTAAGAAGAATAAAACAAGCACTGAAGTTAGAGAAGTGAATCAATACATAGTGTTGTTCTCCCACTTACTCAACTTGCTCCTTATATTCTTCTTAGGAAGAAAGGAAAAAATATATACTTATCCTGCTTGACACCAAGAATAAGAAGCATGCAAACAACAGCATGTAATCAACAGATGGAGCACAAAATATAAATCTGTATCTTATCAATTTGATAACTGGAAGAATTTCCAGTTTTATAAAACATGTATATAATGTGTGAGATATACAGAATTCAAAATAAATCCTTCATACTTCTTTTCCTATATTTTATTGATATATTTGGCTTTATAAGGCAGCTTGGAAAACTTATCCAGCCATCATTTGTAGTAATCCTAAAAATAATGGTATTATAACTATGTAAATGTATTTAATAAACAAAATGTCTCAGACTCATTCTGAGCTAATCTGTATCTAACCTTTGAGATTTCTTTTAAAAATGAATTATATAAATCTCACAAACATATAATGCAAAAAGGATAGTCTCCTTAATAAATGGTATTGGACAAATTAGAGGGCCACATACAAAAGAATGACACTATACTGCTGATACCATAGACACAAATTAACTAACATGTATTAAAGACTTGAATTTAAGACCTGAAGCAATAAAATACATAGAAGAAAACATAGGCACTTAACTGGACCTCGGTCTCAGATGAGTTTTTGTGAACTTGATACCAAAGACAAGTAAAGCAAAAGGAAAATAAATGAATAGGAACACATCAAATTAAAAAGCTTTCCACTGCAAAAGAAATCATCAACAAAACAAAATGTCAGCCAACCAAATGAGAGAAAATATTTTCAAATGATGCCTCCAATAAAAGGCTAATAACCAAAATACATAATGAGCTTGTATAACTCAAACAACAGCAACACAAAAATAATTATGTTAAGAAATGGACAGTGGACACTTTTCCAAGGAAGACATACAAGTTGCTAACAAAAATATGAAACTGATGTTCAAATTCATTAGCTATAAGGGAATTGTAAATTAAAACCACAATGAGCTACCACCTCATACCTGTTAGAATGGCTATTATCAATAACACAAGATATGGCTAGAGGCTGCTGATATCACCAATAGCACCAACTAGCTGTCTCAGTTTTGTGCTCACCCTGGCCACTTTCTTTCAAAACACTACCGGTCCGGCCCCTATCTCTCTTATTGAAGTGGAGAAGCAATGGTTTTTGCCCAATCAGAATATTCCTGGAGGAGGTTAAAAGTGGCAGCAGAGTTAGTGTATGCTGCATGTACATGCTCCCAGGAACAAACTGGTATTACAACTAAAATACAGAAAAACTTACTGAATACTCAATGGAAATCTCACAGGAGAGAACCCTGATACCTGAGAACTAAAAGTGGAGACCACATGCAGGGGTCCTCAAACTTTTTAAACAGGGGGCCAGTTTACTATCCCTCAGACCATTGGAGGGCTGGACTATAGTTTACAAAAAAAACTATGAACAAATTCCTATGCGCACTGCGGGCCCGGGACGAGTCAGCTGCTAAGCAGGACAGGCAGTGGCACCCAGCAGGCCAGATAAATGTCCTCAGCAGGCCGCATGTGGCCCGTGGGCCGTAGTTTGAGGACCCCTGACACAGAGCCTGGTAAGAGGGACAGAGAAATGAAAGGGCTGGGTGGTGCCCACAGATAGCAACAAAGTCCCAGAGAGATATCTCAGCTGTGGGGGCTTGCCACTGAGAACTCTGGGATCTAATCCCCAAGCTGGCCCCCCCGGCAGAGAGCACCAAAACTGAGGAGGGTATTCACATAACATCTGACTCTAAAAAGCTGCAGGGTGCTATCTGCCAGGGAGTAACAGCTGAAAATTTAGGCACTCTCTTAAAGGGCCAAAATAAAAGATTCCCTGTGGAGCCACTCACCTTGTGCTGCAGCAAAGAGAGGGTAAAGTGGAGGAACTTGAAAGCAGAAGCCAGGACTAGGGACTTGGGGGATAGAGCTCAGAAAGCAGACACCCCAAGTTTCCTTGACTGAGTTATTCCCTCAGAGGACATCTTTCCCACATAGACATTTGCCTTGCCTGGGGGGAAGACAGTTGACAAACCCTATGGGAAAACCCCTTGCCCTGAGGCCACTTAAAAGATTAAAAATAAAAATTAGCACCAGGCAGAAGCAACTGTCCTACATTGTTGAAAAAAACTCTGGCCACACCTGAGGATAATGGTTCGGGGGTCAATTCAAGTTGGAATCCTATCAGTCTGTAGGCAGAGGCAGTCTCTGGAAGCTTTGAGTCTATGCCTGATCTAATTAGAAACAGCCTTTAACACTGCCCTGCACTAGAGATTGAGAGGTGTAGGGCATCTACCTAATATAGTCACATACTCAAACAGAAAGCTAAAATGAGGAGACAAAGAAACAACCCCAAATGAAAGAACTAGAGAATTCTCCAGAAGAAGAGATAAATAAAGCAGCGATAAGAAATTTATCTGAAACAGAGTTCAGAGTAATGATGGTAAGAATGCTCAACAGCATGATAAAAGATATAGTAACTATGAAAAAAGAATAGTCTGAGAAAAAATGACATAACAAATAACACATTGGAAGGAATACATAGCAAATTAGGGGAGGCTAAGGTTCAAATCAGTGAATTAGAAGACAGAGTTGAAAATATCAATAAGAGAATCAAAAAGAAAACAATTAAAAAAAAAAAGGAAGACAGCTTGACAGCTTAAGGGAGCTGTAAAACAATGTGAAATGTAACAATATTAGACTAGCAGGTGTGCCAGAAGAGGCAGAAAGGGAGAAAAGCATAGAGAAGGTGTTTGAAGAAATAATGGCAGAAAACTTCCCTAACATGGTAGAGAAAAAAGTCACACAAGTTCAGGAGGCACAGAGAACCTCAAACAAGAAGAACCCACATAGGCCCATACTCAGGCACATCATAATTAAAATGCCAAAAATTAAAGACAAAAAGATAATCTTAAAGGCAGCAAAAGAAAAGAAAATTTTACCTACAAAGGAGTTCCCATAAGGCTGATACCTGATTTCTTATCAGAAACTCTATAGAAGTGAATGGCATGAAGTACTCAAGATAATGGAAAGCAAGGATCTGAGACCAAGATTACTATATTCAGCAAAGTTATTATTCAAAATAGTCAAATAAAGAGCTTCCCATACAAAAAGAGGCTAAAAGAGTACATCACCACCAAGCGAACATTACAAGAAATGCTAAAGGGTATGGTGTAATGAGAAGAAAAAAGAGAGAGAAACCTAGCAATACAGAATTAAAATGGCAATAAATAAGTGCCTATTAATAATAGCCCTAAATGTAAATGTATTAAATGTTCCAATCAAAAGGCATAGGGTAGCTAAGTGGATACAAAAACATGTATCCACCTCAAAACAAAAGACACACACAGGATGAGACTGAAGGGATGGAAAAAAAAATTCCATACAAATGGAAAAGAAAAAGCTGGAGTAGCAATACTCATATCCAACAAAATGGACTTTAAAATGAAGGCCATCACAGAGACCACATAATACTAGAGGGATCCATCCAACAAGAGAATATAACCTTGGTAAACATATAGGCACCCAATGTAGGAGCACCTAAATATGTTAAAAAAAACTTCTAGAGGACTTTCACGGAGAGATATAAAACAATACAGTCATAGTCAGGGATCTTAACACCTCTCTGACTTCACTGGATAGATATTCAAGACAAAAACTTAACAAGAAAACAGAGACTCTAAAGGACACACTGGATCAGATGGATTTAATTGACATTTATAGAACATTTCACCGTAATGTAACAGAATATACATTCTTCTCAAGTGCACATGGATCTTTCACAATAGACCACATGTTCAGACACAAATCAAGTCTCTATAAGTTCAAGAAGATTGAAATAATATCAAGCATCTTCTCAGATCACAGTGGAATGAAATTAGAAATAAAGCACAATAAAAAATCCAAAAAACATTCAAACACATGGAGGCTAAATAGCATGTTATTAAACAATGAATGGGTTACCAACGAGATCAAGAAAAAAAAATAAAAACGAACTTCCTGGAAACAAATGAAAATGAAC
The DNA here is from genome assembly GCA_026230045.1 of Corynorhinus townsendii. NCBI lineage: Eukaryota > Metazoa > Chordata > Mammalia > Chiroptera > Vespertilionidae > Corynorhinus > Corynorhinus townsendii. The sequence goes on along the minus strand of JAPDVU010000008.1, from coordinate 64,861,117 downwards.
ACACAACAACTCCAAATCTCTGGGATACAGCAAAAGCAGTCCTGAGAGAGACGTTCATAGTCCTACAGGCATACAAAAACAAAACCAAAAAAACAAAAAAAAAACATAAAAAATCAGCAATAAACTATCTAACCATACAACTTAAAGAAGTAGAAAGAGAACAACAAGAAATCCCCAGAGTAAGTAGAAGGAAGGAAATAATAGAGAATGGAGCAGAAATAAACATAGAAAAAAACAGAGACTAAAAAGAACAAAACAAAAAATCAATGAAACCAAGAGTTGGTTCTTTGAAAGGATAAACAAAATTGATAAACCATTAGCCAAACTCATCAAGAAACAGAGAGAGAGGACCTAAATAAATAAAATCAGAAACAAAAGTGGAGAAGTAACCACTTACACCACAGAAATATAAAGGATTGTAAGAAAATACTATGAACAACTATATACCAACACAAGCTGGACAATGTGAATGAAATAGACAAATTCCTAGAAAAATATAATCTCCCAAAACTGAACCAGGAAGAATAAAAAAAACCTGAATTGGCCAATAACAACTGATGAAATAGAAGCAGTAATAAAAAAAACTACAACCAAACAAAAGCCCAGTTTTGGAAGGCTTCACAGGGGAGTATTAACAAACATTCAAAGAAGAACTAACACTTATACTCCTCAAATTATTTCAGAAAATTCGAGAGGAAGGAACACTTCCAAACTCTTTATTGTGAGGCCAGCATCACCCTAATTCCAAAACCAGATAAAGACACTATAAAGAAAGAGAATTATAGGCCAATATCCATGATGAACATAGATGCTAAAATTCTCAACAAAATTCTAGCAAATTGCATCCAGCAAAATATTAAAAATACCATACACCATGATCAAGTGGGATTTATTCCAGGGATGCAAGGCTGGGTCAATATTCACAAATCAATAAACGTGATATATCACATAAACAAACTGAAAGACAAAAATCACATGATTATATCAATGGCTGCAGAAAAAGCATTTTACATAATCCAACACCCTTTCTTGATAAAAACTTGCAGCAAAGTTGGAATAGAGGGAGCATATCTCAACATAATAAAAGCCTTATATGACAAACCTACAGCCAACATCATACTCAATGGGCAAAGACTAAAATCATTTCCCCTAAGAACCAGAGCAAGACAGGGATGCCCACTTTTACCACACCTATTCAACATAGTACTGGAAGTTCTAGCCATAATGATCAGACAACAAGAAGAAATAAAAGGCATCCAAATTGGAAAAGAAGCAAAAGAGTCATTATTCACAGATGACATGATATTGTACATGGAAAACCCTAAAGACTCCATCAAAAAACTACTATGTTTAATAAATGAATTTGGCAAAGTAACAGGATACAAAATTAACATCCAGAAATCTATGGCTTTTTTATACACCAACTAGAGGCCCGGTGCACGAAATTCATGCATGGGGGCGTAGGGAGTGTCCCTTAGCCCAGCCTGCACCCTCTCCAATCTGGGACCCCTTGAGGGATGTCCGACTGCCCGTTTTAGGCCTGATCCCAGTAAGATCAGGCCAAAACGGGCAGTCGGACATCCCTCTCACAATCCAGGACTGCTGGCTCCCAACTGCTCGCCTGCCTGCCTTCCTGATTGCCCCAACCACTTCTGCCTGCCAGCCTGATCACTCTCTAACCACTCCTCTGCCAGCCTGATTGAAGCCTAACTGTTCCCCTGCCAACCTGGTGCCCCCTAACTGCCCTTCCCTGCAGGCCTGGTTGCCCCCAATTTCCCTCCTCTGCCAGCCAGGTCACCCCTAAATGCCCTCCTTTGTGGGCTTGATCGCTCCCCAATTGCCCTCCCTTGCATGCCTGGTCCCTCCCAACTGCCCTCCCCTGCTGGCCTGATCACCCACAACTTTCCTCCCTTGCAGGTCTGGTCCCTCCCTACTGCCCTCCCCTGCTGGCCATCTTGTGGTGGCCATCTTGTGTCCACATGGGGCAGCCATCTTTGACTACATGGGGGCAGCCATCTTGTGTGTTGGAGTGATGCTCAATTTGCATATTACTCTTTTATTAGATAGGATAGAGGCCTGGTGCATGGGTGGGGGCCAGCTGGTTTGCCCTGAAGGGTGTCCTGGATCAGGGTGGGGGTTCCCTTGGGGCATGGGATGGCCTGGGCAAGGGGCCTGTGGTGGTTTGCAGGCCAGCCACACACCCCCCGCGACCCAAGCGGAGGCCCTGGTATCTGGGATTTATTTATCTTCTATAATTGAAAATTTGTAGCCTTGAGCAGAGGCCAGGGCCAGCCAGGGCAGGCCAGGAAGCTTGGCTTCCTCCATCACCAGGGGCAACCCAAGCCTCCTGCTTTCTCCAGCTCTGTGGCTGCCACCATTTTTGTTGGGATTTATTTATCTTCTATAATTGAAACTTTGTAACCTTGAACGGAGGCCAGGGCTGGCCAGGGCATGTGGGAAGCTTGGCTTTCTCCATTCTAAGGGCAACCCAAGCCTCCTGCTTGCTCCAGCTCTGTGGCTGGCTGCCATCCTGGTTGGGTTAATTTGCATAGTTGCTCCTGATTGGCTGGTGGGTGTGGCTTTGTGTAGTGGAGTGATTATTAATTTGCATGTTACTCTTTTATTAGTGTAGATAAGGAACTCACAGAAAGAGAAACTAAAAAAAAAAAATCCCATTTACCATTACAACAAAAATATTAAGATACCTAGGAATAAACTTAACTAAGGAGGTAAAAGGCCTGTACTGGGAAAACTACAAAACATTGAAAAAAAGAGATAAAAAAAGAGGAAGACATAAACAAATGGAAGAATATACCGTGTTCATGGATTGGTAGAATCAACATTGTTAAAATGCTCATACTACCCAAAGCAATCTATAGATTCAATGCAATCCCCATTAAGATACCAATGGAATATTTCACAGAACTCGAACAAACTCTCCAAAAATTCATCTATTTATATAAAAGCCTAAGCGACTGAATGACCATTTGACTGGTCACTGTGACACACACTGACCACCAGGGGGCAGACGCTCAATGCAGGAGCTTTGTGGTGGTCAGTGCACTCCCACAGCGGAAGCCCTACTCAGCTGACGGACTAGTGCCAGATGCCGGGCTGAAGGCTGGTGAGTGCCACAGTAGCGGCACAAGCCTCTTTGGCCTCTGCAGCAGTGTGCTACTGAGTGGGAGCAGTGCCCAGCGACCTGCCACTTTGCGCACTACTACAGCCCTCAGGGGATGTCAGACTGCCGGTTTCAGCCGACATTCTACGAGGGGGCCTGGATTGCAAGAGGGTGCAGGCCAGGCTGAGGGACCCCACCTGTGCACGGATCTATGCACTGGGCCTCTAGGCTCTATATATAAAAAGGCAGTGACCATAACGAATAAAGGCTCGACTGAACACTAAAGTTAGTCCTACAGTCAGTGCTTGGTTGCCGTGGCGCCACACTGACTGCTGCCCCTGCGGGTGCTGCGACCCAGCACTGACTGCTGAAGGGGCTGTGGATCAGGATTGGAGAGAGAAGCAGGGTCTGATGCGTAGCCTCCATGGCAGCTGTAGATCAGCCCTTGCCTCTCTCTTTCTCTCTGGGCATGTAGGGTACTGTCTTGAAAATGATAACAATAATGAAAGCAGTTATCACAGAAGAAAAAAAAAACAACACAAAACCTAAACATAGGATATGGTAAGTGTTGGAGAGGGTGTGGACAAAAAGGAACCCTCATTCACTGCTGGTGGAAATGTAAACCTGTACAGCCACTATGGAAATTAAGAATAGAGCTAACATATCATCCAGCAATCCATCTTCTGGGTATCTACCCGAACATTTTGAAAACACTATGAGTGAAGACATATGTACCCCTGTGTTCGTTGCAACATTATTTACAATAGCCAAGAAGTAGAAATTAAGGGTCTTTTGATGGATAACTGGATAAAGAAGATGTGGTAAAATTAAACTCTTTATCATACTTTATATATTTGTATTTCTTCAAAGTATTCTATGGTGATTATCTACATAGAATATCAAAACTCAAGATATCACATCAAGATAACCTTTTTTGGGTCCTTTTTCTTTTTTCTTTACACCTATTTTAGTATTCTAATTCCATACATTTAATCCAGTGACCATATCCTATTATCTCCACCTCTGTCTCCTCAAGTTAATATCTACATCTTGCCAATCATTGTTCAATCTTCTTGCTATATAAGACCAATGGCTTGCAAATTTTTTTGATTTACAATCCTTATCTTATCCCATTAATTTTTGCATCTGCAATTTCAATTCCTGGCTGCCTCCCAACTCTGTATAACTAAATTGTTTTAAGATGACTATTGGATATCTAGGTATTCAATATTTCTGGAAGCTGTCTCCTACCTTTCAACCTCTCTATGATATATATAGCTGTCAAAATCCTGGACCTAATCCCAAGCACTGACTTTTCTACTAAGAAACATATTAAAGCTGTCATTGGAATATTTCTTGAGAAAAGAACTAAGAGGTGTTAAATAATGGTAACAATCTTAATCAAATTTTATAAGTTTTGTTACATTTATTAATAAAAGGGATGAATGTCATGTTTACTTTGTAAGGTCAATGAGAGTAAATTATTTTTCCATGACCTATTAACAGCTATAACACAGAAATTGACACTCTCTTCCATCTAAAGTGGAATTTTAATGAATATTTGCAATAATGGAACTGAAGAGTCTAAAAGGATCTTAAATCCTCTAAAAGCATAGAAATATGTCAGAAAGAAGTGTTAAGTTCGTTTATGTTCTTAAAGTTTTTTTCTTTTTCTTTTTCTATAATCTGGTAAGGGCAATAAGAGCCATATAAACATAAAATGGCATATTTATTCAGAGTTTGATTCTATATCAATATTAGTAGCTCTCATTTCAGATATTTAATACCAAATACTTATAAAATTTTTATTTGATTTTTAATTGCCTATTGATTTATAATTTTTCAAGTTGTTTGAAATCTCATGGAAATTGAGTAAAAACAACATCTTAGTAGATAGCCATTCATATTTTGAACCACATCATCCACTGGAGAGGTTTCTAAAACAAACAAACAAACAAAAAAAAGACGTAATTTATGGAAAACCAGAAAACCTAAAATCATATTTTGCATATTTTAAGTTAAATTCTAATTATATTTTTCAGTAAATTTGAATTATATTCTCTAAAAATTAAAAGAAGTTACACTAAATACCATTGATTAATAAAATGAAGTTCTCAGATATCATAATGAAGTCACATCGATTTAAAGCATATTTTCCTAACCTTTTTATAATACTTGTGCATAAATCATAACCTTTATTTCACCTGTCATTTCCTCAAATGCTTCTAGATCTGAAAGTAACATCTATAAAAATGTTAGTCTAACACAAAAAGAAAAGGTAATAGCACTGTGAAGCTACAGGGACTTAACCGACCTAGTAGCATAAACCCTTAAGTCACAGATAAGAAAAGTGGCTCCTGAAAAATGCGATTTCATTAATATCCTAGAGAGATTTTAGATCAAAACTGGAACTAAGACCTGAGTATTTTTATTTTTCATCCCAGTGCTTTTCCTACAACTACACTGAGTACAAGAGCTAAAACTACAATAAGGTCACTACATACTTGAACAGTCATCTGTAACAAACTGATTTCTAAGATGTGCTTATTTCATCATTATTTTATAGAGGCATATACTGTATATGACACATATATGTTGTATATGATTTTAAAACATGTATATTTATAAAATGTGTTGTTTATAATTATGTAACACTAGAGGCCTGGTGCACAAAATTTGTGCACTGGGGGGGCGTGTCCCTCAGCCCAGTCTGCACCCTCTCCAATCCAGGACCCCTCAGGGGATGTCCGACTGCCGGTTTAGACCTTATCCCACAAGGATCAGGCCTAAACCGCAGTGGGACATCCCTTTCGCAATCCCGGACCACTGGCTCCTAACCCCTCACCTGCACGCCTGCCTGATCGCCCCTAACCACTCTACCTGCCTGATTGCCCCTAACCCCTCTGCCTGCCTGCCTGATGCCCCTAACTGCTCCCCTGCCAGCCTAATTGCCCCTAACTGCTCTGCCTTGACCCCCACCACCATGGCTTTGTCCAGAAGACATCTGGTCTATCTGGTCTAATTAGCATATTAACCTTTTATTAGTATACATTTACTACACAAATGTTTGCATAAAGTCATTTCTGGTATATAAAATTAGAGGTGTTACAGCTACATCTACTCTTAATAAATAATTGGTTCTAAAAATAAATCTTTTAGATTCTTAATCTTACTAGTACAGTGGAGCATCTCTGAAATCAAGCCTCTATAATAAAAAATAAATATCGAGCAGTAAATAATTAGATAAAATGTAACAATGTAAAGGGCTCATTCAGTCATTTACTTATTATTTCAATCAACAGATACTTTTAAATACCCACTTACCTGTCAATATTGCTGCCTTGTGTAAAAACAATAAAAAGTAACACTGATTTCAAGGATTAGTATGAGAGTATTAAATATTAATAACCAGTAAGATAAATATTTTCAAACAGACAGATTCAATGAAGATACAGTAAAATGTGCTAAAGGGTAATAGAGAGATCTGGCCTTGTTTTAGGGATCAGAAGTGATTTTCCCAAGAAAGCAGAGCTTATGCTGGCATCTGAAGGATCGGTAGAAGAGGTACATTTTAAGTAGGATTTGGGGGCTCCTGCAGCAGGTATGGCAGGGTAGTGAGTTCCAGATGGGAAGTTCAGATTGGAAAGAGTGCTGGGCTTGGAGGGAGAAAAGCATGGTGTAGCCTAATCTGAATGGGATAGAGAAAGCTTCTAGATGAAGACATAAACATGCAGAGCCATGAGGGCATGTTAAAGACTTTTTTTTTAATCTAAAGGGAAGAAGGGTGGTACATGAAGCATGTTAGTTGAAAACTGTAATGATGGGAGTTCCATTGTGAAAGAGGACCTGCATTGTGGTGTCAACTGCAGACTGGAGAAAGGGCACGATGGATGTAAGGACATCGGTGGATGTTGGAACAGTATCTGAGAGGAATGTTGGTAGTGTTAACTTAGGTAGAGCCAGAGGAGATAACGTGGAGTAGACAGAATCAAAAGATGTTTAGAAAGAAAATATCATGAATTTAATGGATGGATTAGATAAAAAGGCTTAAGGATTACATTTAAGTTTTGACCTGTTAAATGGAATGAGGTATGATATTCTTTACTCAGAAAGGAAAGCCAAAGAACAATCACTTTGAGATAAGAGAGTGTCTGTTATGACCTTGATTTTGGAAGTATAAATATGTAGAGAAGGAATATTTCCTCTCCTTATTGCCTAAGGGTAACTTTTATTATAATTAGTGAGTATGCAAAACAGATATTATTCTTATATTATTATTGTATTACTAGAGGCCCAATGCATGAGATTCATGCAAGGGGCTCGCCCCTCACATCCCCGGCTTCACCTGGAAGGTTGTTCGGCTGTCTTGTCTAATTAGTAGATTATGCTTTTATTGTTATAGATTTTCCATACAAACAGCTATCATCATACTTTTGCCCACCCCTCTATATATTTTACTGTTGGAGGTGCAAGGCTTAAGAATGACAGGTATTTAAAGTTCTTCCTCTGCTTCTTGCATGTGTAAGACCTTAAACAAACTACTTAATGTCTCAGAACTCCAGTTGTCTCATCAATAAAATGGGTAAAGTAAGGAAAATCCTATTACATTCATCACAGACTTGTTAAAAGGTGAAAAAGATGTGGATGTGCAAATCTCTTTTAAAATCATAATCATTATAATGACACATATTTTTATTTTTATTTATTATTATTTTTTTAATCCAGATGCTTTTTATTTTTATTTTTTTTTCTTTTAAATAAATTTTTATTGTTTAGATTATTACAGGTGTTCCTCTTTTTTTTTTCCCCCCATAGCTCCCCTCCACCTGATTCTCCACCCCACCCCATGCCCTTACCACCCGCCACTGTCTTCATCCATAGGAGTAAGATTTTTGTCCAATCTCTTCCCGCACCCCTCACACCTGCTTCCCCTGAGAATTGTCAGTCCACTCCCTTTCTATGTCCCTGATTCTATTATATTCACCAGTCCATTCTGTTCTGCAGATTTTTTATTCGCTTGATTTTTAGATTCACTTGTTGGTAGGTATGTATTTGATGTCATTTTGTTGTTCATAATTTTTATCTTTACCTTTTTCTTCTTCTTCCTCTTCTTAAAGAATACCCTTCAGCATTTCATGTAATCCTGGTTTGGTGGCGATGAACTCCTTTAGCTTTTTCTTGTCTGTGAAGCTCTTTATCTGACCTTCAACTCTGAATGATAGCTTTGCTGGGTAGAGTAATCTTGGTTGTAGGTTCTTGCTGTTCATCACTTTGAATATTTTTTGCCACTCCCTTCTGGCCTGCACAGTTTCTGTTGAGAAATCAGCTGACAGTCATATGGGTACTCCCTTGTAGGTAATTAACTGTTTTTCCCTTGCTGCTTTTAATATTCTCTCTTTGTCTTTTGCCCTTGGCATTTTAATTATGATGTGTCTTGGTGTGGTCCTCTTTGGATTCCTCTTGTATGGGGTTCTGTGCGCTTCCTGAACTTGTAAGTCTATTTCTTTCACCAGGTAGGGAAAGTTTTCTGTCATTATTTCCTCTAATAGGTTTTCAATATTTTGCTCTCTCTGTTCTTCTGGCACCCCAAAAATTCGGATGTTGGTTCGCTTAAAGTTGTCCCAGAGGCTCCTTACACTATCTTCATATTTTTGGATTCATTTTTCTTTTTGTTTTTCTGGTTGGATGTTTTTTGTTTCCACATATTTCAGATCTTTGGTTTGATTCTTGGGGTACGTTGATCTACAGTTGAGTTTCTGTATATTCTTTATTTCAGACAGTGTATGCTTCATTTCTGACTGATCCTTTTCCATTTTTTTGGCATTCTCATTAAGGTCCTTGAAGGTCTCATCAAGTTTCTCAGTGGTTTTAAGAAGATTCTTGAATAACCTTATAAATGTGGTTCTGAACTCTATGTCATCCAGTAGTTTGCTTTCCTCTGTTTCTTTCATTCATGACATGTTTCTTTGTCTTCACATTTTGGCTGCTTCCCTGTGTTGATGGAGTAGCTTTGTGTGGTAGGTGATCTATAGGGGGCAGTAGCTCAGCCTCCTCAATCACATGAGGTGGATGCTCTTGGTACACCCCTTTGTGGGCTGAGTGCAAAGTCTTAGTGTAGTTAAGCCTTAATTGCTGTTGGTACACTGGGAGGAATTGACCTCCAGGCCAATTAGCTGTGAGCACTCGCTGTGTCTATAATGGAAGAATTGCTGCGCTGAAGACATGCTTATGGGGCAGGACTTGTTTCAGTGGGCTTTGGTGCTCACTGAGTCTGCCTCTTGAATGTGTCACTTAGGGATGTGAGGAGTTGAAATCTGGTGTCTCACACTGACCACTAGGTACACTGGCTTCTGGATCTCCAATGGGGTGCAGGTCAGCTACTGTCTGAGCCCACCCAGCAGGAGCTACAGTGAGAGCTACAGTTTTCTCCTCTTTGCTTGTGGTTTGGAGGTTTTGGAGCTGTCTGACCCGGGCTGCAAGTCTCCTAGGTTAAGCTGCAATAGGGCAGGCCTTTCTTATGCTAACTCCGCTTCTTGGAGCTTGGGTGGGTTTGTAGGTTGTGCAGGGCGGGTCTCAGGGTGTCACTAGGCTAGGGCGTGTCAAACAGCAATGGCTGCTAGTTAGCCAGCTCTCCGTCCCCATGGCATGCCCAAGTCCCGTGCCCCAGTGCAGTAAACTATTATTCCTGCGCGCAGCTCTGCAAGCAAGCCACCCTCACTGGCAGACAGTGCAGCTTCTCCCCGTAGGAGTTTGGGTCCCCCGTGTCTCCCCAGAGACTGGATTTCAGAGTAATCGGGGCTTGTCTCCCTTCGGGTTGAAAAAAGCAATGCCTGCCGCCAGCCCGGATCACACGCCTCCGTACCTCAGCTTTTCAGCGCTCGTGCATGTCTCAATGCTCTTTTCTCTTTCCTTCTAGTTGTAGAACTTCCACTCAGCCAGCTTTCCCGTGGTTCTGGGTAATAGACGTTTTTTCTTTTAGTTGTAGTTTTGAAATTGTTGTGCGAGGCAGCAGTGTAGGTGTTTACCTACGCCGCCATCTTGGATTCTCCTCATGATACATATTTTTATATTGTTTCTGTGTATGTATGAGAAATGTGAGGTGTATTGCCTTTGAAAGGTGAGCCAGACAATCTCTGGATATTAATTTCTTGTAATAAATTTCTAGATTTAAAAGTCCACATTGCAATTACCCAACATAAAAATGCAAATATATATATATATATATATATATATATATATATATATATATATGTATATATATATATATATTCATATTCAGATCTTTCAGATCTTAAATATCCTCAGGAAGTAAATACCTAAAGGTCACGTTTGGAGATATTTTCATTTTCCTCATATTAATCATTGCTAATACTTATTGAGGTTCTTTAAATGTAACAAACAGAATTATAATGAGGTTACATGTATTGATCCATTTAATCCTCAAAATAACCATAAGAGATTTGCTGATTTAATCCCCAATTTACTTGAGCATGCAGAGGTTATATGTCAGCTTTAAGGCTAAGAAGCTATACATAAAAAATTGCACCTCAGCATTTGGTTACATAGTAATATTTGAATTCTTATGCTATGTTCTCAGTTATCCTCCAATACAGCGCTTGAGGGCAATAAGTGCTACAGTATTTTATACACCCAAAACAAATCATATCCAACATGAAGTTCCATCATTAACTTGTGAGAAAGTAAATCAATATTTTCAACCACCTTAAATTTAGCATTATGACCATCACAGATGTTAGCAAATGAGTTCAATCCATTTGTGAAAAACTACAAAAAAGGGGGATTGAATGTGCTATAGAGCTCATCTATATATATAAAACCCTAATATGCAAATAGACTGAATGGTCAAACAATCGAACAAATGGTTGCTATGATGTGCACTGACCACCAGGGGGTGCGCGGAACAGGGCAGCATAGGCAGCAGGAGGCAGAGTGCGGAACATGGTGGCCATTGGCCATGGTGGGATGGTGGAGCAGGTGAGGGGGGGCCCCAAACCAAGGCGGGCGCTCGTCACTGACATCAGGGCAAGCCTCTGGTGGATACTGAAAATTCTTTGGTCCTGCCAAGCGCTTGCACCCACTGCTGGCACCAGAGCTGCTGCTTGTACCTGCTGCCAGCAGCCAGTGCCAGTCCCAATCGCTCGGCACTGTCAGCGGGTGCAAGTGGCAACTGCTGGCCCTGATTGCCCCTCAGGGCTTCTCCACCTCCCCCTGCTCCTGAGGGGTGGTTGGGGTCGGCAGCCTCCTCTTGCACCTGCTGCCGGTGATTACCCCGTTCTCACCTGCTTCTGGCACCAGCCTAATCGCTCAACGCCATCAGCAGGTACAAGCAAGGCCGGTGCATCAGTGCCTCGGAGCAGAGGCAGTGGCACTGGCTGCCTACAGACAGGACCTGGGACTGCAGCAGAAGGGGCCAGGCAGGGGCGTGGAGGATGGGCCGAGACCCTCCCCTGTGCCCACCGCAGCCTAGTGGCCCACAGTTCCTTTCAGGGTGTTTTAAATAAAAATATACCACTTTACTTTTAACAATGTTAAAAATATCACTTTTCTTTACATCCACCAAAGTTTTAATAAGAGCATCATTCATGGCAGATACGGATACTAAAATAAAAATCCATTATTTATTTACAATATAGGTATTTATTAAATGGGAAAGGCTTATTCTTCTATTACCTCATGCCAATAGTAACCTTACTCTGTATATTCTGCTTGCCTAGAGAGAAAAAGAACAAAGGAATTAATAAAGAACTCTCAGCTCATATTGCTCAAGAAAGCCTTCAATCCTGACAAGAGAACCTAATGAGGTTTCAATTGACATGTAATTATATGCAATTATAAATCTATTATTTTAACCAATTACTCTTTGCTTTGCAATAAATGCACTTCCATTTATAACTATTGGATAGATGACTGAACTTTTCAAAAGCAAAAGTTATTCTTAGTATTTTAGTGCTTTGGCACAACCAAAGCTGACTTCCAAGCACTTCTTGGTTACAAAAAAAAATTGTGCAATGTTTGAAAGACCTTCATGCAGAATGACTATTTTTTCTTGCTCTCATGTTTACCTTAATTAGATGAAAGGTTGCACAAGGTGGGGGAGGGTACTGCCAGACAAAGTATATTAGAGTCTTTTAAGAAAGAATCACTGGGACCAATTGTGAAGAACAGGAGAATCATTACATTTTTCACTTAGTTTTGATTTAGAGGTAGAAAAAAATTCTGATAAAATAGCCAAAGGCCAAATAAAACTATAAGAAATCTCTGGAAGTTGAAAAGAGAGGGGGAGGGGAAGAAAATGAGGGAAAGAGGGGGAGAGAGAGAGAAAGAGAAGAGAATATATGCATAAATACAATCTAGCAAAACAAAAATTTTTTAGAGGAGAGGGAAGAAATAAAAGGAAAAAAAGAAATTAGTTATGTAAAGTTTACTAACTGTACATATATTTTGGTAGGCTCAATAATTTGTGCTTGTGGAACAATTTTAAATGGTATACCAGAATATTTAATGACACGCTTGAAGGATCTACAAACTCAAAATTACAATACACAAGTCAGCCCTAATTCCAATCTTAATATCTCTACATCATAAAAAAATCTCACAGTGTCTATAAATATGTTCATATCTATCACAGGCTCACCCTTTGGTTATATGTTGTTACCTCTGAATCAGTTCTTTTAAAATGATTACCAGGTAAATGTCTCACATGTTACACCTAAAGTCTAACATCGTTTTAGTGTCATCTTGCTTTTAGGTCATGCCCCTTCCCTTCCAGAGCAACTAGGACATCCTGCTCCACCTTGAAATCCATAACCTGTTCTACAGAACAGTTCAACTGCAAATATTATTGCATTGTATGACTTCTTAGTTTCAGGAGAAATAATAAATGGTGTACATTAGTGAAAATGTAGTGGCACATTTATAGTAGTTCTGGGATCTATGGAAACTCAACAAGAGCTAATATTCTAGTTCATATTAAAACAAAGATTAAATTAATCAACAACCCAATGAGGAAGTATTATTTTAAACATTTTACAGATGAGGGAAATGAGGTTTAGAGGAGCTAAGTCAAATATCTTGGAGGTAAGAAACAAGATGGTGGAAGGCTTAGGTTTTATTTTGTCTTTTTCTCTATCAAGAAATTAGGAAAACAAATTAGAAACACACACTACATCTAGTGATTCAAACAAACTGAAAAGTGAACATATAAAACTCAATCTGAGGAGAGTAAATACATAATTTTCCCTTCCGGAAACATTTCAAAGCTTTACAGGAGAGGGAAATACTTCTGTCCCTTTTCCTTACTTATAGAAATTAACAGGTTTAATTTCAACATGAAACATTTTTCCTCTACTTTACCATGATATAGTTTAATAATTTCCAAGCATGACATGGAAGCATTACTAGTAAAGTAGTTGGTCTCATATGGCTATCCCAGGGAGCGTAAAATGAAATACATATTCATATATTCTCTATTTACTAATTTATAAGACAGGCATTGAATATTTAATACCTGTATGAATTAATAGAAAAGCTATAATGCCAACAAAATGGATAGGCTATGCTCGAACTACTCTTATGTGCCTATCTGTCTCACAGTTATCTATCTGTAACAGATGTAATAGATAAGGACTGGGATTTTAAAAGGCTTCATATTTTGTTTAGCTCAGGAGCTTCTAATAAAAAGCGTCTGTCTAGTCACCAAGATTTCCATCACATAGCGTTTTCCAAAATGTTGGGTTACTTGCTAGGGAAACATTCAAAGAGATGATGCCATATTTTAAAATCACATACCATCTAATTTCAACCTAAAAGAAATTCTAATATAAAGTTCAGGTGGTTCTCCCAAATTTAATTAGAGCACCCCTTTACATTAAATCTCTTAACTTTGCCTGCTGGACTGACACATGATATGGGCACATTCATGAGGAGTTTAGCTTGCAAAAAGTAGGAAACAACCTTGGTTAAAGTTGTAAAGGACAACAAGTAGAAAACAGAAACCATATGCTTGATACACTTTTTTTTCATAAATAGCAAAGATTTAAACCAAAATGGGAAGACTGCAGCTGAATATTTCACTGTGTGCCTCTGAGTGTGGCATCTGTGTGCCTAAGGCTTCCACTCCAGACCACAGATTTATTTGCCATGTTTGAATCTCTAAAGATTCCTCTCTGTGATTCATTTCCCTCTCCACCACTCTGAAGAAAACTAAATTCTCTTCCATTTGCTACAGAAAGTTTTTATCAACAATAATGCCCTGGCATAGAGATTATTGCTTTCAGCTGCAGGGACAGATGTAGGCACACTCATGTCTAACTTGCTAATTGAATAGATCCATAAATTATCTGGGAGTCACAAATAGACATCCTGCAAAAGAAGTAAATGGTGTGCTTGAATTACTCTTTATTATTAAAGAATTAGCTTTCTTATTCTCCTCAGTCTCTTACATCTTTAAACGTTTCTTCACATCCTAACAGTACATCATGTTGCTATTACTTCTGCTTTTAAAAAATTTTCTCCCTTCAGTTATTTATTTACTACAAGTTCAATTTTAAAGTTGAAGCTATTCTATTTCTCTTAACTAGTAAAATCAGTGTCACAGAAAACATTTACTGAATATGCGCTGCATTTGAATTCTGTATTGGTCATCTGATTATTATTTGTAAGTATCCATAACATATTTGGGAAGGCAAAGTATCTTGCCATCGTGGAAACTCAATTTATATTTTTACTTTTATTTAGTCAATTCTCCTTTGATGTTTTGAGATCCTTACTTAGATAAATCCCAACATTGTTTGAAATTTGGGAAGCCTTATTTGGATTTTACCTCTGAGAAACATAGGCACAGAAATGGATTTAGGCTTCAATCTCTTTGCATTTATATGTTGTCATAGAAATCCATGAACCTATTGCCCGTGGGGCATAGATAAAAGGTTAAAAAAAGCTGGTGGTGTAGGAAGGGTTGATTGGTTCACTTGTCTGCAACCAAACTCCAATCTTGATTCTTTGCATTATGGAATTTTATCATTTAAGATCTAATATTCTTACATTCTCTTTCCTTGTCTTACTTAGGAAAAATAATAGTTTATGTAGAGAAGTAAGATTATTGCAGTTAGAAAATTTATATTTGAGACACATATTTATTCAGTTATTGCCAAGCAAGTTTAACAAGTTACTTAACTTCCCTGAGCTTAATTTTTGTGTCTATAAAAAGGCACCAATAATGGCCAGTGCCTAGTTCAGTTCCTAGGACTTAGTGGGCATTTTAGAAATATTTTCTCACGTGTTTTTTTTTTTTTTTTAAAGAATCATTGTAGATTAATGTTGTGGCACTTCTAATGAAGGATTCTATTATAGAATAGAATTGAACCATGACCTCCTGGTTCATAGGTCCATGGATGCTCAACCACTGAGCCACGCCAGCCAGGTTAGAATAGAATTATTTTGATGGAGTAAGGCTTACGAGGCACCTGGCTGTTTTTCGAACAATAGCTCAATATAATCCTTCAATATCCTTTAGTGTATAAGTTGTTTTCTACATTTTAGAAGTGACAGAAACAAAGCTCACTTAAGGAAGGTCGCATAGTTATAGAACAATCACAAATTTAGATTTAAAATACATGTCTTCAGTAATGCATATATGCATAACTCAAGGACACAGGCAATAAGGTGCTGAAGGCCTGGGACATGGTGGGCTGAAAGAGGTGAACGGGGGAGAAAAGGGGACATATGTAATATTTCCAACAATTAAACATTATTTTTAAAAATTAAGTTAAAATAATTATATCTAAGAACCTAAAATAGCTTTCTGAAATGAATGCATTTTAAAGTTATTTGTGTGCCTTAAAAATAAAAGCCTGGAAAAAAAAAATGCATGCCTCTCTTACTCAAAACCTATGTTTTTTCCCACCACACTATAATGGTCAATAATTTGGGAAAACACACATTCAAATGTAACATTTCAAAGAGAGTGTCTGCAAAGATATATACTCTAGGAGAGAAATGACTATACCGGAGCACCATGTCTGCTAGGGAGATGAAATAGGCTGAAGGGAGAAAGCACAAATGGGGAGAAAGTACAAATGAGGACATGTAGAGCTATGGACACAGCAAGCAAGTTTCAGGAGATATGGAACTCCATTTAAAATATAGACCCAAATATTTATACAATAGGGAACTGCTTCAATCAGAATAGTGCACTTATTTGGCTATAACAACCACCATGTTCTAGAGCAGTGGTTCTCAACCTTTCTAATGCCACGACCCTTTAATACAGTTCCTCATGTTGTGGTGATCCCCAACCATAAAATTATTTTCGTTACTACTGCATAACTGTAATTTTGCTACTGTTAATGAATTGTAAATATCTGTATTTTCCGATGGCCTTAGGCTCTACAGCAGCGGTTCTCAACCTGTGGGTCGCAACAATTAAAAATTATTTTTAAAAATTAAGTTAAAATAATTATATCTAATAACCTAAAATAGCTTTCTGAAATGAATGCATTTTAAAGTTATTTGTGTGCCTTAAAAATAAAATCCCAGGAAAATAATATGCCCAGGAAATAAAGGTCCAGGAAAAATAAAGGCCCAGGAAAAAAAAGGTTGAGAACCGCTGGCAGGGTGGCCTAAGACCATCGGAAAACACAGATATTTACATTATGATTTATAACAGTAGCAAAATTACAGTTATGAAGTAGCAACGAAAATAATTTTATGGTTGGGGGTCACCACAACATGAGGAACTGTATTAAAGGGTCACAGCATTAGAAAGGTTGAGAAACACTGTTCTAGTGGCTTAAAAAAATCAAGGTATAGTTCTCATTTGTATTTCACGTTCATTATTGGCAACATTGAAATGGAGGACTCGTGATTCCTCCAGATGTTAAGAGATGTGCTAGTAGTGTTTGGTGGCATGAAGTCAGGAGGACTTGAATTAATGAGGACTTCAAGATGCTTTAGCCAAGGCCATAGATGTAGCAGAGAAACAGGAGGAGAGAGACAGAGAGATGGGGATAAATGAGTTGGAGGAAGAAGAGGAGAAAAGGAGAAATGAGCTTGACTCCAATTAAAGAAGACCCAAATTCACAGCAGTGATTGTCCTCAGCCTCTTCATTACTTCTCCAATCCAAACAAAAGCCATTATTCGTTTCTTGTTATGATTATAACATTAACATGAGTTATATAGCATGACTGTGGCTAATTATGATGCTGAAAGTTTTTAGAGTTTTTAAAAGTGTTTTTTCATAGGAGGTCAGTACAACCAGTTGGAGAAGTGTAAAATACACAGAAACAAATACTATAGGGATTGGCTTAGGACAAATGCATATTTTATTCAAATAGGGCTTTCAAAGTTCAAAGTCATAAAAATTATTATTATAAGTATTGAGGATAAAAGTGAGGTGAAGCCATAAATGGGAGGATAGATAATGAGAGCAGAAATCATAGAGGTAAGTAGCGGGGGGGTGGGGGGGGGCGGGTTGCCAAGAAGCCCAGGAATGAATAAATGAGTGTCTAAGGTATGACTAATGTGTTCACTTATATAAAGTTGACAGGAATTATGAAGGACCTGATGTCAGGCACGAAAGCCCTCTGCAGTTCTGAACGAAAGTTTCCCAGGGATGGGCAGGAAGAAATTTGGGACATTTTACATGGAAGCCAGTGTCCAGAGTGATACCTCTAGCTCATTCTAATAATAGACCAGACACTAGAGTAATCTATGTAGTCTTTGATATTCCATACACTATAACCTTAGTATAGGACAGTGGTTGGCAAACTGCAGCTTGCGAGTCACATGCGGCTCTTTGGCCCCTTTAGTGTGGCTCTTCCACAAAATACCATGGCCTGGGCAAGACTATTTCAAAGTAGTGGTATTAGAAGTTTAAAAAATTTGGCTCTCAGAAGAAATTTCAATTGTTGTACTATTGATATTTGGCTCTGTTGACTGATTTTGCCGACCATCGGTATAGGTCATTGACTATTGCCACCAATTGCTTTGATGATGCTATAGAAGTCCAAACCAAGCCCTAGCTGGTTTGGCTCTGTGGATAGAGCATCGTCCTGCAGACTTAAGGATCCCAGGTTCAATTCTGGCAAAGGGCACATGTCTGGGTTGTGGGCTCGATACCCAGTAGGGGTCGTGCAGGAGGCAGCCAATCAATGATTCTCTGTCATCATTGATGTTTCTATCTCTCTCTCTCCCTCCCTCTCCCTTCCTCTCTAAAATCAATAAAATATATTTTTTAAAAAGTCCAAACCAAGCTAAGTAGGCATCATATTATGTTCATATGTGTCCTCCAGAAATCAGATGCCAGCATGGAATTAGAAATATAAGAAATATCTGAAATAATGCCTATAAGAGACAGAGAGAATGGAAAGAGGAGTAGGCAGTGTAAACATTCAGATTGCAATGCTGGTCTGAAATATGCGGATGGAGAGGGGGATAGAAAGAGGATTGAGTAGGAAGATTTACTCTCTGGTGTAGCTGAGAAAGTCCCCTCCAGACCAACAGATATCTCAGGTATGGAGATTGCCTATAGAGGGGTTGTGCTTTGAGCAGAAATGGCCAGGACCCCATACTTTACCAAGTTCATTCATTAGTCAAAACTGAACAAGAACCTGGGCTCTGCTCACATTCTGCAGTGAGTCCCAAAGTTGCTTCAGTTGGAGCTGTCAATGTAATTCACTTCTCACAGATGATTGGCAGGATCTTTCCTTAAAGGAGAGCCAAGTGACGAACTTGCCTGGCATACACATATGCCCATAGTGTTCTGTAATGCTAGGTCCAATTCTGAACAAGACATTTTATATGAAGTATATGAAATTAAAGCAGCTACATAGAACTGGAATAAAGGCAGAGAAAGGGAAAGAGAAATAAATGCTATTTATTCAAGATAAAAGAAGAAATAAGAAACGTTTGATAGTGCCCTGAAATATAAGAAGTATGATAGGAAGGAGAAAAAATATTATCATAAACTAGAGGCCCGATTCACAAAATCCGTGCAAGGAGGGAGGGAAGGGGTGTCCCTCTGCCCAGCCTGCACCCTCTCCAATCTGGGACCCTTCAAGGGATGTCCGACTGCCCGTTTATGCCCCATCCCAGTATGCAGTCAGATATCCCTCTCACAATCCAGGACTGTTGGCTCCCAACTGCTCACCTGTTTGCCTTCCTGAATGCCCCTAACCGCTTCTGCCTGCCAGCCTGATCACCCCCTAACCACTCCCCTGGCAGCCTGATTGATGCCTAACTGCTCCCCTGCCAGCCTGATTGCCCCTAACTGCCCTTTCCTGCTGGCCTGGTCACCCCTAACTGCCCTCCCCTGCTGGCCTGGTCATCCCTAACTGCCCTTCCCTACAGGCTTGATCACCCCCAACTGCCCTCCCTTGTAGGCCTGGTCCCTCCTAACTGCCCTCCCTTGCTGGCCTGATCACCCACAACTGCCCTGTCCTGCTGGCCATCTTGTGGTAGCCATCTTGTGTTCACATGGGGGCAACCATCTTTGACCACATAGGGCAGCCATCTTGTGAGTTGGAATGACGCTCAATTTGCATATCACTCTTTTATTAGGAGGACTGAGCCATCAATGTAAGCAATATCCAGTGTCTAGCAATGACAATCTTTACAAGTAGTGGGGTCCTCATCCCTAGAAATTACTCACTTAGAGGTTCCTTTACTACCTAAGGAGATGTTGATATGGGATAGCTGCACCAAGAGAAGGTGGCCTAGGTGCCTTCTGCTCTAAACATGCAATGTTGTTCTATGGGCTTTCTAGACTTGGCTACTGCACAGTTCAGAGAAAAGCTCATCATTTTCCCAAACTATTATTCTCTTTCGTAGAAGTAGACAACTACCCAGCAGAAAAGCTTTTTGTAAATTGTCACTGAGCACCTAAAACTACAGCACAATGCCACATTATACAGTCATGAATTACACCTCATGAGATTAATACGAGAAATAATTGATGGTATTCTCTGTGCTCCAAGAGCATTTTGCATGTGATCTCACTAGTCCTCAGGGCATTCCTGTAAGGTAAGGTGGAAGGCAGCATCCTTATCCTCATTATGAAGACAGCAAAATGAACAGGTAGAGGATATGACTGGCTCAGAGCTCTCTGTAATTGAGGGTACAGAGAGAAATTGAAATCAGGATTTCTGTCCCAATGTATTAAAAACGGACAGTTCTAAAGCTGTTCCTCACAATCAGTAAGTTAAAAACACTAATAAACACAATCGGAGAATATGAGGAAGAAGCAGTACTCACCCTGTGGGCCCTAGCCTACTCTCAGCATGAACTTCCATTAGCCTCTTTGTGAAGTGTAACTGCATGGCGGCTGGTGTTGTGATGTGGCTCCAGGGTTTTAATAGAAATGCACACTGGGTCCCAGAATCTAAAGCAATAAAATTATAGTCTCTCCTTTGAGTCAGGATGTTAGAATAAATTAAATGGTGAGCCAGATAAATAACTGCCCTATAACTTGACCTGAAAAATCTCAGATGCTATTATTATCACTAATTAACATATGATCACCCACCGTGTATTAGGTGCTACTTTGTTCAACTAAATAGAAAAGAACTGAACGATAAAAGACAGCAAAAGAAAAATAATACAGGGATAAAGCACTTAATTGGAAGTGGGAAGACCTGGATTTTTGTTGTGGTTTTTCTGCTAACGTTCCCTGAAATTTAGAGAAGTTTATTTAATATTGTTACATGAAAGTTTCCTATTTTCTAAAATAAATTGTGCATTCATAAATGATTTTGAGTCCCATTCATTCCTAAGATTCTATTAATAGTATCTTGTGTTGTTATATGTTTTATTTTAAAGGCTCAAATCTTGAACTACTTCACCTTGACTGACAGACTGCAGAGGATGTAATTTATAATATTACCTCGATTTAAGCTACTTCCATTGTACACGGCTCCTGTATTTTAGTTAACAAAGAGGAGCCTTTAATTTCATTACAAAACAAAGAGACTTTTAAAAGTCGTTAATCACGTGATGCAACATATAAAGAGACTAATGAAAAAATCAGGCATTGAGCAAACATTGAGATGGTAAAACAAGTTGAGATTGAAGGATGAACTCATTTATCTTTCAAAAATAAGTTTCAGAAATGAAAACTCAGAATCATAACCATATTCTAGTGTAGTACACAGAAATATAACTGTGCTATTTATAATAATAAATAATACATAACTAAACAGTTGTTATGTATTATTATGGAAAACACAGTATGTCAGAAAAATGGGTTTTGGTCCGAGAACTTTAACTTACTTATGAGGCACTAAACAATTTTTTATTCATACTTTCGTGCATGCTAAAAAATTATTACATACTCAATAAGTTTTAGGGGATGAGATATGAGTAAACAACAGTAAAAAAAAGAAAGAAAGAAAAGGCTTTGATTAATGTTTAGAACACAAGTGGGTCTTGGTTCTCTTTGCCTTTTAAAAGTAAAGTCCACTTCTGATTTCCTCTTTGACATATAGAGAACTTGGAAGTTGTCACTTGCATCCTAACAGTAAGAATAACGCTGAACAAACTAAAAAACAACAACTTTCATTAGAGCCACCAGAGAATTGAGGTCATAGGGCAAATCACAAACAACAGCAAAAACTAGTGACAGAGATGAATACAGAGAATCAAAACTTACTTGGAGCCCAGGACCAAAAACCTGCTGCTGGAGCCAGTGCCAGCAGGAACACTTAAACTATAATAAACAAATTACAGACTTCTGGTCAAGATGGCAGTATAGATAAATGCAGTAATTGCATCCTTCCACAATCACATCAAAATTACAGAACAACTATCAACAACCATCATTCAGAACCACCTGAAACCTAGATGAATAGAAGTTCTACAACAAGGAATATAAAGAAGAAGCCACATCAAGACTGTCAGGTGGGGGCAACTATGCAGAATGGGCTGGTCGCACATGAGGAATAAAACTGGGAGAGATATTCAGCTGTGGAGGTTTCCCATGAGGAGAGAGAAGTTCCAACCCCACCAGCCCAGGGTTTTAGCAACAGGAAGAGATGTCCCCAAAACTTCTGGCTGTAAAAACCAGTAGAGTTTGTGACAGAGTGAGATGGAAGACACTGGAGTCCCAGGCAGTTTCTCTTAAAAGGCTAGTACACAGACTTACTCAGACTCACTCCCTCTGAGCTTTAGTGCTAGGGCAGTAGCTCAAAAGGGAAGAACCAAGTGGTATGGCATCAGGACAAGAGCTGCGGGGGATAGCTTTCTTCCAGACAAAAGTGCTGATAGAGGTCATTGTTCCTTTTCTGAGCCCTCCTCAAACAAAGCAAGCAGGTGGGTGCCATATCTGACTATCAACCTGGCTCACATTGTTTGTCCCACCTTAAAAATTCCCTCTATCCAACTTGTTTCCAGTGGCTTTCCAAAGGAATGGCTTGTCTTAGCTCATACTTTAGACTTTCCTAAAATCTCTCAAATACACAGCATCTGGCATCAGTATATTCAGTACTGTGCATTAAGTGACCCCAGTTCTGATACTAGCAGCAGCTGGTCTTGGTTTGCAGCTTGACCTCACCTGGGCACCTCCAAGCCCTGCACATGTAGCAGCCATCTAAAGATCACTTTGCAGCTCATCCAGGGTGGCCCCAGGTAGCACATAGGTGGTAGCTGACCTTGGCCTTTATCTCCTGGGACAGTGGTCAGCAAACTGCAGCTTGTGAGCCGCAGTTTGCCGCTCTGTTGACTAATGAGTTTGCTGCTCACTGTCCTGGGAGGCTCCACAACCAGCACATCTGGTGGACAGCTTCAGACCATGTCAAAGCAATTCAAGGGGCAAACTAAGCAAACCTGAGAGATCCTATGAGGTAAATCCTTCTCTGTGGGCAGGGTCCTGCACAACTGATCATGGTAGTAAATTGTCACAGCCAATCCTAACAGCCTATCAGCCTGGTGAACCCCTCCCATGGATGTGCAACAGCAGTCAAGGCTCCCCTACAACAGGAGGGTGTACACAACCCACACGGGGGGGGGGGGGGATGCACCTGTAAATGCACTACTTGGATAATTGGTGAGGCTGTGTCATTTTTCCCTATAGCACACCTACTACATAAGTCCACTTTACCAAGCCCAGGCAACATAGCAGTTCTACCTAATTCATAGAAACAAGCATAGGGAGGCTGCCAAAATGAGAAGGCAAAGAAAGAGAACCAATTAAATGGAGACAAGCAATTACTAGATGCAGAATTTAAAACTCTGGTTATAAGGTTGTTTGATGAACTTAGTGGAACTTAAACAATATTAAAAAGGACATGAAAACATTAAAAGAGAACCAGCCAGAAATGAAGGCTACCCTGGTTGAACTAAGGAATAATTTACAGGGAATCAATACTAGGGTAAATAAAGCTGAGAATCAAATTAGTAATTTGAAATATACGTATATAGAAGCAAAAAAAAAAATCCACTCAGAACAGCAAAAAAGAAAAAGCAATTTAGTGTAAGGAGTATAAAAAAATAGTGTAAGGAGTTTCTGGAACAACTTCAAGCATGCTAACATTCATATCATGAGGTTGCTGGAAGGAGAAGAGAGAGAGCAAGAAATTGAAAACCTATTTGAAAATATAATGACAATAAACTTCCCTACCCTAGTGAAGGGAATAGACATACAAGTCCAGGAAGCACAAAGAATCCCACACCAATACACATTATCATTAAAATGTAAAATAAAAAATGATAATTTAAAAAAATATTTTTATTGGTTTTAGAGAGGAAGGGCAAGGGAGAGAGGGAAACATCAATGATAAGAGAGAATCATTGATCAGCTGCCTGCTGCATACCACACACTGAGGATCAAGCTCACAACTCGAACATATGCTCTGACTGGGAATCAAACCATGACCTTCTGGTTCACAGGTTGATACTCTACCACTGAACCATGCTGGATGGACAAAACAATGAGAGAATCTTAAAAGCAACAAGAGAAAAGCAGTTAGTTACCTACAAGGGAGCTCCTATAAGACTTTTAGCTGATTTCTCAACAGAAACTTTTCAGGCCAGAAATGATTAGCAAGACATATTCAAAGTGATGAAAAGCAAGGGCCTACAATGAAGATTATTCTATCCAGCAAAGTTATCATCTATAATCAAAGGAAATATAAAGAGCTTTCCTAAAAGTAAAAGCTAAAGGAATTCATCTCTACTACCAAAACAGTATTATATGAAATGTTAAAGGGTTTCCTTTAAGAAGAAGAAGATTTAAAATGTTAACAATAAAATGGCATTAAATACATATCAATCAATGATTAAATATATAAAAAAATGAACAAGCAGAATAGAATTAGACTCATAGCTACATTTTGATGGCCATAAGATGGGAGGATCTGAGGGGATAAGTGAAAAAGGTGAAGGATTTAAGAAGTACAAATTTATTGTTACAGCATAGAGAATATAGGCAATAATATTGTAATAACTATGTATGACTTCAGATGGGTGTGAGATTTATTGGGATGATCACTTAGTAAGGTATATACTGTCTATCACTGGGTTGTACACCTGAAACTAATATAATATTTTGTATCAACCATAACTGAAAAATAAAAAATAATTTAAATAAAGAAAAATTACTGAAGGCTCAGTGTTGACTAGCTTGAGAGTTAAAAAAAATGTCACTGTAATGATTAATGTTTTACTGTTAAAAGAGAGTAGTGAGTGGGGATTCAAGGTGATGGTGGCATAAGTTACCCCTCAGTCTTGTCTTCCCCATCTCAAAAACAAAAATTAGGCATCCGTTTGCAAGCAAAATGTCTCTATTGGGATTGTGGGGTCCAGCCTCATGGACAAAGAAC
The DNA here is from genome assembly GCA_026230045.1 of Corynorhinus townsendii. Classification (NCBI taxonomy): domain Eukaryota; kingdom Metazoa; phylum Chordata; class Mammalia; order Chiroptera; family Vespertilionidae; genus Corynorhinus; species Corynorhinus townsendii. The sequence continues at coordinate 64,836,165 of JAPDVU010000008.1, read as the reverse complement.
CTAACTCATCTATGTACCTGGTAATAGGAAGACGGACATTTGTACTATCTGTGAACTTTGTCGTAAACTCTGAATAATTACAGACCCTCTCAGCTCTGGTCCAGATGTACCTGGAGAACACTAACTTGGTCAGTCACCCATAGACAAGAAAGCCCTGTGGAAATATGGATTTACAGAAGAGAAGTCCAATCAAAACATAAAAGTCTGAATGCTTTAGAATAGATAAGAGGAATAGTAAGACTTTGCCTTTGTCAACTGTCCCCCAAGGCTGAACAGATTAGAGCTATGGCAGACCTTGTGGACTGTAATTTTTTCCACAGGAAAGAGGAAATGAGGTGAGTACATGCCTGGCCTCCCCACTGTACTGGATGCTGCCAAAGAGATTTATTTTTCTCTCAAAGCATGTAGAGTATTAAATTAGGAGCTCCATAAGTGGAAGGAGTGGGGAGACTGAGAGAGCATCAGGTAAGATTTTCTGTGGGCATTTAGGGAATATGGTTTCTGCATACTGCATTGTGTACTCCATCAGGAAGCCCACAACAAGCCTCTGGTAAAGAGTGGTAAGAGTGAGTTTCAGTACATAGCTAGGCAGCATTCACAGAATGCAGGTCAGCGTCTGTGGGTCAGGAAAAATCCATGAACTTGAGCTGTAATACCACTTTCAGTAAAACGAAAGACAGGCAATCAGCAGTGGTCTGGTGTGATGGATTTGTGAGATTTGCTAGCTTAAGAATTCTGACAAAAGAGGGAGTAAGGAATGTAGAATAGGTGTATCCATACAAGTTCCCAGAATGCCTCAGAATCTGACTGACAGGACTGACAAAAGATGTGTCTCTCCTACAGGAAATTAGTAAAGATTTCAGGAGGTGACTGCTACTTCAAATGTAAAGACAGCAATGCAAAACTCAATTAAATAAATTTATATATATATATAAAATTTAAAGAAATTCTGGAGCTAGAGAATTCAGTGAAAGAAATTTAAAAATGCAAAAGAGAAAACCAACAACAGAATAGATCAAATAGAAGAAAGATTCTGTTAGAAGATAAGCACTTTGAAAATATCCAGTCAATGGAGAACAAAGAAAAAGAGTAAAAAACTGAAGAAAGCCTAGATGATTTATTGAATACCTTGCAAATTAATATGCCAATTAATAGAGTTCCAGAAGGAGAAGAAAGGGAGGCAGGGTTTGGACAAGGAGGAAGGGGGCACAAAGCTTATTTAAAGAAATAATGCAAAAATAAAAATTAAAAGAAAGAATACTGAATAAGAGTCCCTGACTAGGAGATAGTTGCTGGTTTTTTTTCTAATGATTTTTTGCTGAAAAGAAATGATACAAGAAGTATGAAAAATCTATTAGAAAAATTACAAAATTTCATAGATGATATGCATTGTAATATAAAATTATAATTATGGTTTAAATTATAACATCCTATCTGATATCCTATCTAATAAAAGAGAAACATGCAAATTGACCGTATCTCTGCTACAACCACAAGCCACACCCACCAGCCAATCAGGAGCGAGTATGCACATTAACCCAACAAATACTGTGGTGGCCACAGAGCTAGAGAGATCAGGAGGCTTGGGTTGTCCCTGGCGATGGAGGAAGCCAAGCTTTCTGCCTGCCCTGGCCTGCCCTGGACTGTGCTCAAGGCTACAAAGTTTCAATTATAGAAGATAAATAAATCCCAGATACCAGGGCCTGCAGGAGAGGACAGTTAGGGGTGATCAGGCCTGCAGGGGAAGGCAGTTAGGGGCAATCAGGCTGGCAGGGGAGCAGTTAGGCATCAATCAGGCTGGCAGAGGAGTGGTTAGGGGGTGATCAGGCTGGCAGGCAGAAGTGGTTTGGGGCAATCAGGAAGGCAGGCAGGCAAGCAGTTGGGAGCCAGCAGTCCTGGATTGTGAGAGGGATGTCTGACTGCCCATTTAGGCCCAATCCCTTGAGGGGTCCCAGATTGGAGAGGGAGCAGGCTGGGCTGAGGGACACACACCCACACCCCCATGCACGAATTTCATGCACTAGGCCTTTAGTAGTATTATAATTAAAATAAAATACCTATAGAAAAGAAGTAAAAAGTACTAAAAATAAGAAGTAATAATGGCTGAACCTGGCCAGTGTTCTCAATGGTTAGAGTGTCAGCTCCCAGACTGAAGGTTTTTTTTTGTTTTGTTTTGTTATTATATGTTTATTTCTAGTCTGCAAAGGCAAAACTTTTTAAAGGAAAGAAATGGTGGGAAAAAGATATAGAGGCAAAGAAGCATTGAACAGACTGTCAAACTACATTGGGAAGACAGGGGAGTTTGGGCGATGGGGGCTGTAAGAGACCAACCGAAGGACTTGTACGCATGCATATAAGCACAACCAATGGATATAAGACACGGCGGGGGGAGAGGGGGAGGGCGGGCAGGTGAAGGCATGTACTGGGGGGTAGGGGAGGTTGGGAGAGGTTAATGGGGGAAAAAAGGAGACATATGTACTACTATTTGTAATACTTAAAACAATAAAAAAAAAGCAAAAAAAAAAAAAAAAGAAGTAATAATGGCTGAACCTGGCCAGTGTTCTCAATGGTTAGAGTGTCAGCTCCCAGACTGAAGGGTCTTTGGTTCAATTTCTGGTCAAGGGCATGTACCTGGGTTGTGGATTGACTCCCTGCACCATCAGGAAGAAACCAATAGATGTGGCTCTCTCACACTGATGTGTTTCTCTCACTTTCATACTCTGCTCTTTTTGGAAAAGAAACTGACTTGAAAGTTTTCTTCTGTGTGTGTGTGTGTGTGTGTGTGTGTGTGTGTGTGTGTGTGTGTGTTTTCCAGGTCACTTTGCCTACTGCTTTGATTAATGAAAGCTATTGGTAGGAGATTGGAGGGAGAAAGAAAGCAGCCTACATTTTCTTCCCCTCCTTCAATCACCACTTTTGATAAATAGCAGTGGTTACTTCTTTACATGGCTGAGCTCCTGCAAGTGGGATTTTCCATGGTTCCAGTTTCTGGGGTGTGGCTTTGGTTCCTAGGTCATGATAGCAGTCTTTTTATTTGGTCACTCCTGAACCTAGCATTGAGAACAACCTCATGTATTTATTAATTTCATTTACCTCCTACCTCCTGATTGCTTTTACAGCTTTTCTAACAGTTTCATTACTGACTTACGTATTAAATTATTTCTATTTAGTTTCCTGGTATGAGTTTTGTTCTTCTGGCTGGATATTGAAATTCTATACCAGTTGCTAGCAGTGACATATGTAAAATTGAAATATAGGATAAACCTATGAACTAGATGATATCCTAGGCCACTATAATTTTATTAAATGTCTCATTATAAAGTTCAAATAATAACTTCATTTCAAATATTGAGTAGATAAGCTAAAAGTAGTGTATTACATGTTTTTAGCTGTAGAAGAAACCAAAACTTAAGATGGCTTAGATAATATAATTCAACTACTTTTATAACTGAAAATACAAGGTCAGTGGGAATACCAGATACAGTAGTATTAGGGACACTGTTCCACTCCTCTGTTTCTACTCCCCATTCCTCCATACAAAGTCTTCATCTGAAGTCTGGCTTTGATATAGTTGCAATCTGATCATCAGAGGCAGTTAGGTCTAATCTAAATGTTTCCTTGTTTATATTTCTTTAATATTTCATTCACCATCACTCAGATATTTTACAAGTCCTTAGGTTTGCTCTATTTTTACTAACACTGAACAAATATTTATACTCAATGGAATGCCATGGTCTCATTAGCTCAGTTTCTCTAATGGTATTTGCTTACATTCATCATTGCTACTCCTAGAACTATACACAGTGCATATCCTATCCAAATAATATAGCTGTAACACTTTCAGCAAGTAACAGCTCCCTAAAGGGAAAGATGTGTTTTTTAAAAATATATATTTCTTTATTGACTTCAGAGAGGAAGGGAGAGGGAGAGAGAGAGATACAAACATCAATGATGAGAGAGAATCACTGATTGGCTGCTTCCTGCATGCCTCCTACTGGGGATCGAGCCCTCAAATCGGGCATGTGCCCTTGGCTGGACTCGAACCTGGGACCCTTCGGTTTGCAGGCTGATACTCTATCCACTGAGCTAAACTGACTAGGGCAAGGGAAACATTTTTTTAGAAAGAAGTGCAAGGATGAATGTCATGTAAATATTCAACAAGTGTCCACTACAGTGAGTGTTTGGAATTTCATTTTTTGATAAATAGAACCCTTTTTTTTTCTTTATGTGTTTTTTTCTCTCTGACCTCTACATAGCTCTAAAATTAGGTTAGCTTGAATGGAATATATCTGGCCATCATCTGCTACCTCACATGGCCTAATAGGGAGTTTTTATAGGGGTAATGGATAAAATGTAATGAAAAGCTGGATCAATGTTACTCCCTTAAAATCCTCTTGTAAAAGTAATTACTAAAACTCACTGTGAATTCAAATATAAGTGCATTTTCTAAATTACTTCAAAATGCATATGGCCAATTAGGAAACCCATCTATAGGTTGCTTTTCTATAGTGAGACAAATAGTAATGAGAGTGATAAATATGATTAATGACAATAAAACATTATAGCCAAGATGTGTGTATGTGTTTTCCTGAGATACTCTGTTTCAGAGCTTATGATCTATGACTGGTTGGTTGGGATCAAGCAATAACACTTTCACCAAGGTGCTGTTTAATGCACATATATTAATAGGTATCATGAATGCACCTGGATTGCTTAATCTAGCCAGAATACTGTGCTAAAAATATCCCATTTAGTTCTCACTAGTCTTATTAATTAATACTGTTATTTCCATTTATAAATAAGGAAGCTAAGCTTAAATGAATGGAAAGAAGTAAAGGGCTCTTAAACTGCTCAAGTACAACTAATAATAGTATGCCTAGAAAGACCCTTGAATTTTTCTTGATATGAATTGATTCTTTACTGCTGTAGCCTGATCTTAGCTAAGTGAACAACTTTAAACAAAGCGGGAAGCAACAACTATTTAGAGCAGGCATTAGTAGTACCCTCTCCAACAACAGTAAAGTAACCATAATAATAGAATCTGGTTTAAACGTAGAAAAGAACAAGCCATCAAAAAAGGTGCCAATAAGGAGCCCCTAAGTTACACATACTCCAACAAAAATTGCTTCTTTTCCAGCTTCACGTTGACACTGGCAAAATTTAAGACAGAACTCAAGAGCCACCAATGGAGGAAGAGGGTGGGGTGGAGAGGAGAGCTGGGAGCTAAGGATATGAACACTCTTTCTCTAACTTCCACATTGGCAGTTGTGAAGATGTCTCAGGATTCTCCATTCTCTTGGCAAGGAACCTAGCTTTCTTTTCTCTCCTTACATACAGCTTCTTCCATTCTTCATGCTTTTCATCAAATACCACAAAATTTAATATTCATATAGCCATTCCAGATTTTTTTCAATACAATTTTCATGCAGATCTGTGCATTTCAAATGTTTATCCATCTCCCAAATTCCCCCAACTTTCCTCGGTACCACTGAAACTCAGGCACGAATCAGCATTATCCCCCATAGTCTTAACACCTTAGAATGTTCACTTCTCCTTGCTCTCACAGACACTGGATCTACCTCTGAAGATACAACTTCTGCAGCCTACTCAATTAGTTCATTTTTCTCTTTAATATCTCCAGAAAAGGGAGTGATTGCCCCTCTGGTTGTTGACACTTTCAATTACTGTCTTTTCCCTGAAAATCTCTACCATAAATCACTTATCAATAGATTAGTCTCTACAACCCTTATTTACTGACATTGTCTTAAAGACTTAAATCACTCCTTTTGTTTTTGAAACATTTAATTCCTGAGTTTTTGTCATTATCTTGAACACTTCTGTCACATTTTTGGCTGATTTCACTATCCATGTTAGTTATTATAGCACTACTATTGATTTATCAAGTCCTTGACATCTTCACCTCCTCTTATGTTGACTTAACCTACTTCAACCATTCACTTCCTAAGCATACTCTATACCCTGTCATTACCAATTGCTGCAACCCTAACTTAATCTCAGTTTTAAGCATCCTACTTTCTAATGCCTCATATATCTAGCTCATATAATCCAGAACAATAATAGAGCCATCAACAATCCATTCACTTTGATCAAATTTTACTCTCAATCCCATGTCTTCTTTCCCCACTACCATGAATAAGTCCCTCCATGAGTCAAAATAATCACATAATCACTTCCATCTTAAACTACCTTCTGCACTCTCAATCTCTTTAACCTTTTAAATTCAGCATTTTGCCTAGTCTGATTCTATAACTATATAACTGAATGAAACTAGAAACACATGCAGAAACAGACCATGCCTAGTACACATTTATGACATCAAACTTCAAATATTCTCTTAGTGCTGTCCTGAAATCACATACTCTTTCCCTAGGTCACCATTCACTTTCCTAGATAACATTTTCAAGCTTTCTCATTTATCCCATAAATCCTAATGACTTCTGTATCATGTTTATTCTAGCATTACTTTCCATCTTATTAAGAATGAAACAAATATTAAAAATGTTCACTTTATATGTACTTACCTACCCTTTCCCTCTTATTATTATGGGCATGTGATGTGCAAATGAATGTCAATCCTTCCAATCTGTACTAGATCTCTTTCCCATTTGCCTACCAAAATGGCAGCATTTTCTCCCTCTCTCCTGCTTCATCCAAGCTTATCTAAATCATTCCATCAGCATATATTATTATGCTGATGCATATATGCAGCATATGCATATAATTTATGCATATTATTTTTCCCAATAAAAAATATTTCTCTAATGACTGCTATTCTTTCCTTTATATGTTATTTTCCCTTTGGAGCAAAATTCCTTGATAAATTTGTTCAAACTAGTTGCCTATTATGTTCTCTGTATGTACTCACTTGAATCCATACCACAATACCTTTGCCCTAAATTTTTACCCAATTTCTCTATTAAGTTCAATCATTATTTTTCAGTTCTCTTATTTTTTCAGCTATCAATAAACATGTGGCATAGTTATGCATCTCTCCTGCTTTAAGCATGTACTTTACTTGAATTTGAAGACAACACACTATCCTGTATAAATAAATTCTGCCTCTCAGGTTAATTCATCCTTGTGATAGACAGGATAATGATTTCACCAAAGATTTCCATGGCCTACTTCCCAAAACCTGTGACTATGTTGACCTTACATGGAAAAAGAGGCTTTATAAATATGGTTAAATTAAAAATCTTGTGGTGGGTACATTATCCTGGATTATTCAGGTGGACCCAGTGTAATTACAAGGGTCCTTATAAGAGAGGGAGACAGAAGAATGAGATGTATGGAAACCAGAGAAAGAGATGTGATGGCAGAAAGTAAGGTCAGTGTGATGGAATTGCTGGCTGTCAAAAGGGAGAAGAGGCCCATAAGCCAAGGAGTGCAGTGGCCTCCAGGAGCTGGAAAAGCCAAGGAGCCTGGTCCTTCCCTAGAAGCTCAGAAGGAATACAATTCCGGTTTGATTTCAGCCCAGTGGAGCCTATTCTCAGCTTCTCACTTTCATAACTGTAGAAAATTAATTTGTTGTTTTAACCACTAAATTTATAGTATATTGTAATAGCAAACAATAGAAAACTAATACAGGCATGTTCTCTCTCTTATTTATTTATTTTTTTGGCCTCTCTTTTCTTAATATTGGAGCATTCCTGGAATTAGTTCTTAATTTTTCTTACCTTCTCAGCTACCCCTTCACTTTTTATTGCTTTCCTTCCTTTGTGCCCTCTCATTTATCTTCACTCTTTGAGTGATCTCCATGTTTATGGCTTTAACAAATATCTAAATGTTTTTTATTTTTTATTTTTAGGCATAGTGTCCATTCTCTAAACTTCAGTCATTAAGTTCAGTCATATTTCTACTTAGAGCTAATGAACATCTTCAAAATTACAAATTAAAAAACAAAACAAAACACAAAAATCACACAAAAAGACTTCCCTGTGTCCATTAATTACAATTCCATTATTTCGGTTCCTCCATCCATAAACTTTGTAGTCATCCCTATATCTTTTTGTTTTTCTTTCAAACCCTGCATCTAACTTATCTAACTTATGGTGTACATATTGTGTACAGATGTCATCTTTTTCTACTCATCCATTAGCATTTATTGACTACTGAAAAATTGGCAATCTTACTGTTCCATGCTCACTGGAGGACTGGTGCTGCATAAAAATATTCTGCCTAGATTGCTCTACTGTCAAATATTTATGTGACTCATTCCCTGACCTCCAGTAGGTTTTGGACCAAATGCCTTTTTTCTCAGAGGTCCTTTCCTTACCATCCCGGCTTACCAGGTAAGTCATCATGTTTCCAACCTGTCACTTCCTACCTACCTGTTACACGTTATTTCACCAATAGCTCTTATCACCATCTCACATGCTATATACTTTATTTGTATGTTTTACTTGTCTATTGCTAGGATGTGAGCTTCATTAGGCTAAATATATTTTTGTTTCATTTACTGCTATATCCTCATTGTTAAAAGCAGTGACCAAAACATAGTAGAGGCTTGATAAATATGACTTATGTTTAAATGAATATACCTATTTCAGAGCCCTCAGAGAACAGATATAATGTGAATAAGACCAGAGATTAGGTCCCCATATAGATCAACCTCATATCTTTCAGTAATGAATGTATTCATTTCTTTAAGAAGCATTTACTCATTGTTTACTGTGACAAAAGCATAGTAAACTGATAGGTAGTAAACATGTATTTTGATAGGCATCATGAGAGATGCAACAAAGAGCAAGACAGTTTGGATTTTGAATGATTCCTCTCAGGTAGGAATTTTTTTTAAAACATAAAATAAAAATAAATCAGGGAAGACTTTGGTAAGAACCATCATAAAAGCAAAAGTGAAGAAGCTTTATATGTAAAGAATAATCTATTAATAAAATATTTTAATCATGACATATATAGAAAAAGTAATGTTGGACATTTCTCTCTAAGCTTCTGCTCAGTCAATCTCCAATTCCTCCCAAAAATAGTTTATTGGATAATATATTACTTACTATTGGCTCCAAAAAAATTAGGAAGCTCATGACTTAACATATCATAGGAACGCAATTCATTTATATTTAGCCAAGATGCATATTAATCTTATTTCCCATAGAAAAGCAAGGAATGTCAAACATTATACAAAATAATTACATTGCTATGTGGTCTAACAGCACTTTTAAAAATATATATTTTTATTGATTTCAGAGAGGAAGGGAGAGGGAGAAAGAGATACAAACATCAATGGTGTGTCTCTTGCACACCCCCTACTGGAGATTGAACCCGCAACTTGCACAAATGCTCTGACCAGGAACCAAACTGTGACCTCCTGGTTTATAGGTTGATGCTCAACCCCTTAGCCATGCTGGTCGGGCCAGCACTTTTTTCTCAAAATGTATTAAATGTCTTCCACATAATATTTTCTGATATTCACCTAAGATGGATAGAGACTGCTAGCGTCATAGATCTATCTTTCTTTAGACTCCCCTGGGCCAAAAATAATACTGCTAACTTAGGCCAAAACTCTTGTAAATATTCATCATCATTCCACAAGCCAAATGGAGAAACAGAGTAGATGGACTAGGACCAATCCATCAATTTTTCTTGAAGGAGCATATATCTTGTGGACTACAAGAAACAACATTTTATTTAGATATGGAAGTTAGCATTAGTATTATTGAAATTTTCAGTATTATTGGGAGCATAATTTAATATGGCTTATGTAGATTTTCTTTATAGTTTTTATGCCCCAACTTCTAAATATCACATAAAATATATGGATAATAGGAGAGCATGCATTCATTAAGTTAATAGTGAGAGTCTATAATTGCCAATACAAGCAAGTCAGTTCGATTAAATGGATACATTATTGTAATATAGAAAATTAATTCCAACAGTGACAATCATTATTATCTAAAATTCATCATCAGGAGAGAGGCATATTAAAATATTGAAAAAAAAACCACACACACACACAGCAACACATTCTGCACATGCTCAAACTCATGATATTCAATATGTTCACCTCCATTACCCTGGTCTACTCTTAATGTGTTTAATCTCCCAGAGTGAAATAAGTAATTTTTATGTATCCCATTATTACATCAGAGCACAAAGTAGAAAAAAAAATCTCATATTAGGCTCTAAGGTAGAAACTGCATTGGGTTAAGAATCTGAATCAGGTATCCATTCCATTTCTGTCATTTATTATCTGTATGATCTCAGGACAATCATTAAATGTAATAGAGATATTATTTCCTTAACTGGTAAATGGGACTAAGAAGATCTGCCCTGCTCCCCTTAAAATATTATAAAAATCTGGCAAAATGTACATTTAAAATTTTTGTTTTGACAACCATAAAACTGTTGAGTTGTAAAGCACTTTTTATTGCATCATTCTGAACTTCATTATTAATTGCCATTACTTTTCAAATTAATGCAATATAATTTAAACCATACTGTCAAACCAAACTTAGCATGTAGCTCGGATTCAGAATTATATCTGAACACAGTCAGTATATCAAGCTCTTATAGCTGAAGAGTTACCATGGTTACATCTTCCTCATTTTGACCCTTCATTAAGAATGTGTCTTTAATTTTTATTTTCAATACTTGAGTTTCTTTAATCATCTTCCTAGAGATTTTATCTCTGCCTATATTTTCCACCATCACCTCTTGTGGGCTGATTAGGTAATCTTCATAGAGCAACATTCTCATTACCAGCATTTAACTTGTACAAAGCTAAATTCATTATTTCACCTAAACCTTACACTTTTTTCTGCTTTTTTAGGCTCACCATCATGGAGTTTTTTGTTTTGTTTTGTTTGCATCTCTTTCTTTCTTACCTCTTCTACCCAATCACTCTCTTATATTCCCTGTTCAGGTCTTGCTCCCACTGTGGCACACGTTGGTAAGCTCCTTGGGATGCTTCATTAGTAAAATATGTTACCCAACTCCGTACACAGGGGCTTTCCTTACTAGTACTTGTCTTTTGGACTCTTTTTTTCTTTCTTTTTTTAAATTTTTTTTATTGTTTTAAGTATTACAAATAGTAGTACATATGTCTCCTTTTTTTCCCCCCATTGATCTCCCCCTGACCTCCCCTACCCCCCAGTACATGCCTTCACCTGCCCGCCCTCCCGCCCGCCCCAGTGTCTTATATCCATTGGTTGTGCTTATATGCATGCGTACAAGTCCTTTGGTTGGTCTCTTACAGCCTCCCTCGCCCAACCTCCCCTGTCTTCCCAATGTAGTTTGACAGTCTGTTCAATGCTTCTTTGCCTCTGTATCTTTTTCCCACCATTTCTTTCCTTTAAAAAGTTTTGCCTTTGCAGACTAGAAATAAACATATAATAACAAAACAAGACAAAACAAAAAAATGCTTGAGTCCCAATTTCAATGTCCAACAGTTCTGAGTCCCCGTTTCAATGTCTAACAGTTCCTTATGTGTACATGTCAGCAATGATATCTGGATGGTGGGCGCATGTTGGCAATGCAGGTCCGACCCTCTCTGGTTTGGTCCTAGGTAACCTGCAGCGGTGCACAGCTGCTGACTGCTCCCATGGCAAGGCGTTGTCAGCGTCTTCCATCTCTGGACTGTTTTTCCTCTTGTCTTCGTGGTTGGAGCACACCTGTCAATTCCTCTCTGTTGCAGGAATCCATTTGGTCTTAGGGTTGTTTTCTGAAAATATACAAATATATTCTCGACCACAAGTTAATAAAGGAATCTTTTCTATATAATTGATTTGGGATCCTTTTTATTTTTGTTCAAATGATTTTCCTTTGTCTTATTTAGACACCATGTGTGTTTTTAATGGCCGTCTTGCTGTTAGTATTGCAAATGAAAGTTAATTTGGTAAAGTAAAAATTTTCTAGATGTAATTTACTTATAGGATATTTTTCCTTACATGATATTGCCCTACTATCCCCCCCCCTTTTTTTATTAATGGAGGTTTTTGTAAATTTTATAATGCAGTCTTGATAACTTTAAATTTAAATTTTTTTTCCCCTACACATATGACTGCTTTAGGTCCATTGCATATTCAGGAATTTTACCATGAGATGAACTACCAATAGAAATTTTAGTTATTACTTTAAGAACAGCTTTTTGTCCAGTACAATTAAATTTACTTGAATATTCACTTATTTCAATTAGCCTATTTAAATTAAAATGAAAACTCGATTACTATTTTACTGTCAAATTTAATACTCTACCAACAATCTTAGTTTACCCTGTAAATATTAGTGGGAAGGATTATTTGCATTCTTGAGTGGGCCCTGAGCATTCCAGATGCTAGGCTGAATTTAGATATAGGGCAGCTGCTGTCAGCTAAGTCTCTTATTTGTTACCTGGGTCCCGATCTGAGCTGGGCCAAGTCTCTCTCTGTCACCTGTATCTCGATCTGAGCTGGGCCAAGTCTCTTTCTGTTGCCTGGGTCCCGATCTGAGCTGGGAGTGGGAAGCACAAAGCAGCCATGGGGGCAGGAGACCTCCTTCAGAAGGAGCGAGGGTTCAAGCCCCTGCATTGTTGGGGGGGTGAGGGTCTATGAACTGCAGAGACCTTTTCCCCTGATTCTAGCACAAGGCTTAGTACAAAGTATCTGCTCAGTAGATGTTAATGAATTAATACATAAATAATTATTTCCTTCTAGAGTCTTGCTTTAACTCTTGCATTTCTTCTTTTTTTTTATTTTATTTTGTTTTGTGTTAAGGTAGGTTTGTTTGTTTTTTGGTTGTGTGTGTGTGTGTGTGTGTGTGTGCATGCATGCATCCCAACTTTAGTTTAAACCTGGTACAGCTGTACAGGCTCTCTCTGAACTGAATTAAATGTGCTTTGATGGTGTTGGAGGAGGGCAGAAGGAATATATGTCAAATTTTTACAGTGAGCTGTGAATCAAATTCATATTTTTGAAATACATATCAAAGTTCTATTCACATGTTCACATGTCCACAGATGAAATATTTTAAAATAACGTTTGTTAGGAAGTTATTAACATAAAATAAAATGCATACGTTTTATGAGCTTGGGTGAACAGTTTGAAGAGCTTTGGCAACTTTATCTATCCAAACAACCAACACTGTAATGAAGATATAAAACATTTTTATCAACTCCTCTTTGCCTCCTGCCACTTTGCAGTCACTTCTACCCCATTATTGGCACCAGACAACCAGGCATCTGTGGCCCCTCACTTCCATCCCAGGCCCCCACAGAACATTTCAGGAAGCACAGGTCCTAAAATCTCTCTCCAGCACTTTCTATTGAAAGCTGAACACCGTGCTTGCTTTAAAAGTAAAATGTTTAATGTTATCCCTTTTTTGTTATTACAGAGCATAAATTGAAAGGTGCATTAGGAATTAAAGGATAATGAGTGGATAAAGAGGATATAGGATGTGGCTGATTAAATTTATAAGAAGCTACACACTGTTTTGAAAGTGGTTGTACCATTGTACTCTCCTATCAGCAAGACGTGAGCTATGCAGTTGAAACACACTGCCTTCAACATTTGTACTGGCATTCTTTATGCTCTAGCCATTCTCACAGGTCTGTAGCTGTATCTTGTAGTTTTTAAAAGACATTATTTTTTTACACTGGCTTAATGTTTTATTTTCCTTTTTAAATCAATCTTTTTTTTTAATATAACAAATCTTTATTGTTCAGATTATTACAATTGTTTCTCCTTTTTCCTCCCATAGCTCCCCTCCACCCAGTTCCCACCCCACCCTCTGCCCTTACCTCCCTCCCACTGTCCTCATCCATAGGTGTACGATTTTTGTCCAGTCTCTTCCCGTATCTCCCCGCCCCTTTCCCCCTGAGAATTATCAATCCATTCCCATTTTATGCCCCTGATTCTATTATATTCACCAGTTTATTCTGTTCCTCAGGTTTTTAATTCACTTGATTTTTAGGTTCACTTGTTGATAGATATGTATTAGTTGTTCATAATTTTTATCTTTACTTTTTTCTTCTTCTTCCTCTTCTTAAAGAATATCTTTCAGCATTTCATATAATACTGGTTTGGTGGTGATGAACTCCTTTAGCTTTTTCTTGTCTGTGAAGCTCTTTATCTGACCTTCAATTCTGAATGATAACTTTGCTGGGTAGAGTAATCTTGGTTGTAGGTTCTTGCTATTCATAATTTTGAATATTTCTTGCCACTCCCATCTGGCCTGCATAGTTTCTGTTGAGAAATAAGCTGACAATTATATGGGTGCTCCTTTGTAGGTAATTAACTGTTTTTCTCTTGCTGCTTTTAATATTCTCTCTCTGTATTTGCCCTTGGCATTTTAATTATGATGTGTCTTGGTGTGGTCCTCTTTGGATTCCTTTAGTTTGGGGTTCTGTGCACTTCCTGGACTTGTAAGTCTATTTCTTTCACCAGGTGGGGGAATTTTTCAGTCATTATTTCTTCAAATAGGTTTTGAGTATCTTGCTCTCTCTCTTCTTCTGGCACCCCCATAATTCTGATTTTGGTACGCTTGAAGTTGTCCCAGAGGCTTCTTACACTATCTTCAAATTTTTTGATTCTATTTTCTTTTTGCTTTCTCGGTTGAGTGTTTTTTGCTTCTTTGTATTTCAAATCTTTGACTTGATTCTTGCGGTCTAGTCTGCTGTTGGGTCTCTGTATAATATTTTTTATTTCAGTCAGTGTATGTTGAATTTCTAGTTGGTACTTTTTCATATCCTCAAGGGTCTCATTGAATTTATCAGCCTTTTCTAGGACATTCTTGAAAAATCTTATAACTGTGGTTTTGAACTCTATGTCCAGTTGTTTGTTTTCCTCCATTTCTTTCACTTGTGATCTGTTTCTTTGTCTCCACATTTTTGCTGCTTCCCTGAGTTGGTAGGGTGGCTTTGTGTGCTAGGTGTCCTATATGGGGCAGTGGGTCAGCCTCCTAGTTACCTGAGGTAGACACTCTTGGTGCACCCCTTTGTGGACTGTGTGTACAGCCTTGTTGTAGTTAAGTCTTGACTGTTGTTGGTGTCACTGGGAGGAATTGACCTCCAGGCTATTTGGCTGTGAGGACCTGCTGTGTCCATAATGGAAGAACTGCTGTGCTGGAGATACGCTTAGGGGGCAGGACTTGCTTCCTTGAGGCTTTGGTGCTCACTGAGTTTACCTCTTGAATGTGTCACTTATGGATGTGAGTAGTTGAAATTTGGTGTCATCTCACACTGACCACTAGATACACTAGCTTCTGAATCTCCAGTGGGGTGTAGGTCAGCTACTGTCTGAGGCCACCCAGCAGGAGCTACAGTGAGAATTAGTTTTCTCCTCTTTGCTTGGGGTTTGGCGGTTCTGGAGCTGTCTGACCAGAGCTGCAGTTTGTTAGGTTAAGCTGCGATAGGGCAGCCCATTTATATGCAAAAGCCGTTGTGTGGAGCTTGGGTGGGTTTGTAGATTGTGCGGGGCGGGGTCTCAGGGAGTCACTAGGCTAGGGAGTGGCAAACAGCGATGGCTGCCAGTCAGCCATCTCTGCTTTTCCGCATTTCCATGTCCCTGCATCTTGGACCTCAGCACAGTAAACAATGATTGCTGGGCGCATCTCTGCAAGAAAGTCACCCTCACTTTCCGACCTGATGGCAGAGAGTCCAGCCTCTCCCCCTAGGGGTTTGGGTCCCCAGCGTCTCCCCAGAAACTGGAGTTCAGAGTAATCAGGAGCTTTTCTCCCTTCGGGTTGAAAGAAGCAAGCGTACCCAGACACCTGCTGCCAGCCTGATTCGCGGGCCTCCATACCTCAGCTTTTCAGCGCTTGTGCACGTCTCAATGCTCTTTTCTCTTTCCTTCTAGTTGTAGAACTTCCACTCAGCCAGCTTTCCCATGGTTCTGGGTATAAACGTTTTTTCTTTTAGTTGTAGTTTTGAAATTGTTGTGCGAGGCAGCAGTTTAGGTGTTTACCTATGCCACCATCTTGGTTTCTCCTTCTAAAAGACATTATTTTACTGCAATTTTAGATTCACAGAAAAATTAAGAAGAAGGTATCGCTATTTCCCATATATACCTATCCCCAAACATGCACAGCCTCCCACATTCACATCCCCCATGAGGAGTGGATTTGTTACAATCAAGGAACCCACATCAAACACTATATAATCACCCAGAGTTTCTAGTTTATATTAAAGTCCACTGTGGTTGCTATACATTTTATGGCTTGGACAAATGTATAACATCAGTATAACATGTATCCATCATTTTAGTATTATACTGAGTATTTTCATTGCCTTAAAAACCCCGTGCTCTGCCAATTCATACCATCCACACCTCACCACCAACTTTGACCCCTACCACTACCACTGATCCTTTTACCCTCTTCATAGCTTTGCCTTATCCAAAATATCATGCAATGGGACTCATGAAATTAAGCAATATGAAGCCTCTACAGATTGGCTTTTTTCTTTTTCTTCACTTAGATGCATTTACGCTCTTGCCCCCTGAGATCTTCTATGATAGTGCTGGGCTTCCCAGTTCTCAGGTCTCAGGGGGAGCTATAGACTCTCTTACATCCCAACAATGGAGGTTTCTACCCTGAACATCCTCAGTGCACCCTTATAGGTCACAGCACCTGTATCCCCCTCCCAGAGTCCCCCTCAGCACTGCTCTGGGGTTGCTGTCTAGGGCCAGTTTCTGGATTTCTCAGTACTGCAAGCAACAGAGCTGGGGAAGTTGCTGGCTGGAGTTCTCTACTCTCCACCTTCCTTCCTCTACTGTCTAGCTTTCTGCCCCACCCACTCTGGCTTGAGGCATGCCAGGATCTATCAACTCCATCAGAGTTTTATTCTACTCCTCTGCAATCTGGAAGCCAAAGTGGCTTCCTCCCCTCAGGAGCCCTGCCCACCAGATGCTTCTATCCATGGCTAGATAGCTCATTTCAATTTTTTTTAAGCTCTGAATAATTTTCCATTGTCTGGATGAAACAATTTATCCATTTACCTATTGAAGGGCATCTTGATTGTTTTCAAGTTTTGGCAATTGTGAATAAAGTTTCTGTTACCATTTATGTGCATGTTTTTGTGTGGGTTAATAACAAGGGGCACAATTGTCCTGTTGCCAGATCTTAGCTTTTGTAAATAGTGCTGCTATGAACATAGGGATGCATATATTCTTTTTGAATGGTGTTTCGGGATTTGTAGGATGTATTCCTAGAAGTGGGACCACTGAACACATCTGAACACATCATGTTTTTATTGGCCTTTGTACATCCTTTCTGTGAAGTGTCTGTTCAAATATTTTGTCCATTAAAAAAAAATGATTTTAGAGAGAGGAAGGGAGAGGGAGAGAGAAACACCCATGACAGGGAAACATGGATCAGCTGATCAGTTGCCTCCTGCATGCCCCCTACTGGGGGATCAAACCCTCAAGCCAGGCATGTGCCCTGTCTGGGAAATTGAACTGGTGACCTCCTGGTGCATGGGGTAATGTTCAACCAACTGAACCACACCAGCTGGGCTATTTTGTACACACACCCATTTCCCACAATTTTTTTTTCTTTTGTAATCCTCAGCAAAGAATATTTTTCCCATTGATTTTTAGAGAGAGTGGAAGGGAGGGAGAGAGAGAGAGAGAGAGAGAGAGAGAGAGAGAGAGAGAGAGAGAAAGAGAGAGAAACATCTATGTTATAGAGACACATCCATTGGTTTGCCTCTCACACATGCCCTGACCATAGCTGGGATCAAGCCTGCAACCAAGGTATGTGCCCTTGACTAGAATTGAACCCTCCACCCTTCAGTCCAAGGGCCAACACTCTAATACCTGAGCCAAACCAGTCAGGGCATATTTTGATCAATTTTTCAATGGGTTACTTTTTATGTTATTGAGTTTTGAGGGTTATTTAGATGGTCCAGGTATAGATTTTTGGTGGATATACTACAACTATTTCCTCCGTTTGCTGACCTTTTTTTATTTTTTACATTACCTTCCATATCTGGATAGTCAATCATTCATTCTAATAATTTTTGTTGAAAATGTTATCCTTCCCTATTGAATTACTGCAGCACCTTTTTAAAAATCTGTGGACTATTCATGCCAGAGTCTATTTCTGAGCTCTATTTTGTTCCATTGATTTATGCTTATACTTATGTCAATACCATACTGCTTTGATTACTTTAGCTTTATAAGAAGCATTGAAATTGCAAATTCTTTCTTCTCTTTCAAAATTGTTTTTAGGTTTTCAAGATCATTTGTATTCTCATATGAACTTTTGAATGCTACTTTCTTCAAAAGAAAAAAAATTCACTGACATTGAGTCTATAGATTTGTTTGAAGATAATTGTATTTTTACTGTGTATAACATGAGGTTGATAAGGGTGGTGCAGTAAGGGAAAGGCAGTAGTTGTGACTTTTCAATGCTATGGAGATAATGTAAATTATAAGAACTGTGGATTGACTACTGCTATTGTCTTTGAAATATCTTTTAAAAAAAATGGAATAGTCATCCTAGCTGGCTACTGGTTTAAGGCATGTCCAGAATGCTAGAGGGTTCTTTGTAATAGCTTTCAAGAAAAATAATTTTCTGTGGATGGTATAGAAAATCAGAACAAGTATCTGATGAAATTAAAAAGAGACCTAATGCTTATATTTAAAAAGTCTCTGATATAAAAACCAAGGCCCTGGTGGGGAAAAGGTGAGATATTTGAATATCTAGATATTGAATCTAGAGATTTCAATGACTATGCATTAAAAGTATTAATAATCTCCAAACTCTACAGATTTACAGAAGGAGCCCTGGCAATTCCAGAAGAGTCTATACTTGATGGAGACAATCCTATATAATAAAAGTGTAGTATGCAAATTGTCCCCTCGACTGGGAGGTTGTCCAGGAGATTGACCAGGTGGTGCAGCCAGCCAGGGGAAGGGAGGGAGGCCCTGGCCAGCAACTAGCAGTCACTGGGGACCCTACCAGTGCACGAATTTTGTGCACTGGGCCTCTAGTAATAGGTATTGAAACAATGTCAAGTATCTCACAAAGATACTGCTCGTTCTATTTAAGACCTGCTTCTGCTACTCATCATTGCTGTTAAGGCCAATTTTTGATTCAGAGCCTAGAACAGCCCAAGCAAAGAAATGCAGTGCTTCTCTGGGGAGAAATAATGTGCCACAGCCCCTAAATGTAGAACCTGATTAATATATATGGGCAGGAATTCAGGAAGAATTTACCAAAGTAGATCTCGATGGGCAGTAGGAGTTGTTGCAGAATATAAGTCTGCAGAAAGAGGACATGATGATATGGAGTGCTCATCTCTTCCTTGAGGATCAAGCATATTCACAGTGACACCTCATTCAGTCCTAAGAGTCGACTGGGGTGACTACTGAAAACATGAATACAAAAAATTACATAAGATATCATACTACTAAAAGCATTAGAAAACCCAGAAAAGTGGGAATATTAGATGGAGTTACTATGTAAACCCTGAGACTGTACCACCTCAATATGTTTATCAGTGGGACCCTCATCTAGGCCAACAAGGAATTAACAGATGAAGAAGAATGAAATCTTTGAGAAATTCAATAGTAGTTATCCTCTGTAGGACAAGGTATAAAATGGAAGACACTTCTGTGGACCAGGCTTCTTAATTTAATTGGGCATGATAGGGTCTCATAATGTCAGAAGCTAGGTAACAAGACAGTATGTATAGGCAAGGTATTTATGCTTAACACGAAGAATAGGAAAGATGCCTTGCTTCACAGGCATCTGTTGGAATAGTTAATAATGTTTCTCAGGTTGAGATAAGTAAATGAACAACTAAGTTGCCATTCATCTTACAAAACAATAATTTTACTTAACATCCAAGCAACTTTTAAATTCCCCCAAAATTAAAAATGGAACTACCCTATCATTCAGCAATTCCACTTCTGAGTATTTATCCAAATAAAATGAAAACACTAATTCAAAAATATTTATGTACCCCTAGGCTCATTGCAGCATTATTTACAATAGCTAAAATATGGAAACAACTTAAGTATTTATTGATAAATTAATAATAAAAAAGATGTGCTACACACACACACACACACACAATGGGATATTATTCAGCCATGAGAAAAGAGGATACCCTGCCATTTGCAAGAACATGGGTGACCCTTGAGCACCTTATGCTAAGATAGTCAGACAGAGAAAGATAGTGCTCTATGATACAACTTATATGTGGAATCTAAAAAAGCTACGCCTGAAAGAAAAAATAGAGTAAAATGATGGTTGCTAGAGGATGGGGGATGGGAACATAGGATAGATGTTTTCTTAAGGGTACAGACTTACAACATATAGTCAATAAGCCCTAGACATCTAATGCAGTAGAGTAAATATAGACTATAATATATTATAATCAACAAATGTGCCAAGAGACTGCAATTTAATTATTCCAGTCACTAAAAAAAGATGATAGAGGTGCTAATTATTGCTATAATGGCAATTATATTACAATAAATAATCAAATTAACATGATGTCCAACTTAAATTTATATAATGTCATATGCCAAATACAATTTTAAAAAAGAAGTGCATGGATGGACTAATGAAATTGTATAGAAAGCATGCACATAGTTTTGTCTAGGATCAATGACTTCAAGAAGTGTCTGCCTCAGAGGTCATTCTTTGAAACCAGATGGGTAGGATTACATGGTCTGTGGATGTCAGTCAGACTCTCTTCTTGGCTGCTTCAGTGCTGGCTCAATGGACCAATGAATGTAGTTGCCATTGTGGCAGTGATGAAGGCTATACATTAGTTCAGCAATTTTCAACCAGTGTGCCCCAAGAATTTTTAAAACATGCAATGCCTGACCTAACTGGTTTGGCTCAGTGGATAGAAGGTCGGCCTGTGGACTGAAGGGTCCCAGGTTCAATTCTGGTCAAGGGCATGTACCTTGGTTGCAGGTACATCCCCAGTAGGGGGTGTGCAGGAGGCAGCTGATCAATGTTTCTAACTCTCTATCCCTCTCCTTACCTCTCTGTAAAAAAAATCAATAAAATGTATTTTTAAAAAGAACATGCAATGTTCTATTTTTTTTCCTGTTAGGATGAGCAAAAAATACTCAAGAACTGAAATGTCTGACTTCAGAGGAGGGTGAGTTTTCAGCCAATATGAAGCCTTCTATGCCAAAGGCAGGAGCCTGTTATTATAACTGAGCTATCTGGGTAGACTATAGAACCCTGGGTAGACTATAGAACCCTGAAGTCTCCAATAACACTGAACTCTGGGATTTCAGGAGTTGCCTACTTCCTTTGTCAGATGATAGAAGCCCCTGCTTTGATTGCAGACTTGGCAGATGCCTTATAAGACAATGCTTTTTTTCTCTCAGAATCTGCACCTATCTCTCCCACTGGCCACCAGAAAATCAGTAAAATCAAATCTAAGCATGACCCTAGCGAGGAACACTAGGGCTTGTAAGGGGAGAGAATGCTTATATTCCAGAAGGTCTGGCTAACATGTATGGGAAAGAACTGGGAGCACTTGCCTGGGGAATAAATCGTGAAGGTGCTGGATAAAGAAGAGCAAAATATGAAGCTGGATGAGGGAGAATCTGTCAATATGGGGAACAGTTCCTTGACACAATATTTAGTACCTTGTCAAAGGCCCCAGGATACAGCTCTAATGCCCTCTGGGATGAGTGGTGGAAGTTTGGAAGACTACCTTATTAAATTGGTATGGATGCCAAAATTTCCATAATATACCCCCCAAAATGAGAACAAGGACACAAAGAGATGATGAGCATGATAAAGTGGATTTGCCATATACAAGCAAGATACGAGGGGCTGAGGGGATTCTTCAAGACGGCTGGGAGGATTTTTGTTCACCAAATGATGAGGAACATGCTGATAAGGGCAGGTAACAGCACCTTTGAGAAAAACAGCAGCCTCTGTAGCCAATTAGATATAATCTTTTCCCCATTTTGAATTGCCATAGCATTTGATTATGTGTTGTTTATAGGAACCTAACTAAAATCAAGCATCATATTATTTGTGTTCTTGTTTCCTTATCCTCCCATTTGGTCCTGTTTGATTCTGAACACTGAGCACTATGACTGTTACATAGTTAATGCTAAACACTTCATTGTTGAACTTTTAAACGTGAAGTCAATTTATATCACCTGAAACACCAAGCAGAGTATTTTGAAACCAATAGGCACTCAATAAATAATTGTTAAAATAAACTGAGGTCACACTACCAAATTAATCTTCCTACAATACCATTATCATAACATTAGTGCTCCACACAAATGTTCACAACATTTTCCTATTAAGTTAGAGAATAAAATTAAACTCTTTTGTGTTATAGTTAGAGCCTTCCAACAATCTGTTCCTAACTTTTGCATCTGTTCCCAAACATTATAACTAGATTCATTGTTTACATCTATTCTAAATTAACCTTGTGCTTGAACTAAAGAAGCATTTTTCCCCCCTTTACTCCCAAAAATTCTCTGCACTTTCTTCCATCTTAAATTTTATGCATATTTGTATTTTACCTTCATAACCCATTTCTAACCAGCCTGGAAAAATAGCCTGGTGCAAAATAATTGAAATTATTCTTATTTTATGCCTTTCAACAGATAAATTCATCCCCATGTGAGCATGGTGCTAAGCGTGGAGGAAAAGGGCATTGTACAGGTATCGTCTCTCCTTCCTTTTATCCCTACTTGTACTTTTGAACCTGAACTCCTGAAGTGCTCCCCTGGCAGTGTTCCATCATTTACTAAAGGATCCAAAGCCACTATAATAAATATTTGTACCACCTGTACTTCTGTGATACTGTACACCACCAATTTTTGTCTAAGTAAAATTCTGCAATTCTAATGTTTAAAATAGAAAGTCAATTATAAAATTCATAATCAAATAGAATTAAATAAATTATTCAAGAGAAGTATTATTCTTGGGAGAGTAATCAGATCAAAATTTCATCTAGATGTTTTTATAATGAGGATACATGTGATGTAAGAAAATTGGCTTGAATGTTATTCTTAAAGAATAACAATGAGTTTGGCAGATGTGTTAATTTCAATAAAGCTTAATATATTAAACTAATAATATCTGTGGACAAAAATGGGGGTCTGTAATAAATCCGACAAGTCTAGTAACCTCACAAGGTAATTTGATCATAAATTCCTAAATAGACAGGTCATGGTGCATAGTCTCACCCTAGACATATAACTTCTTTAGTAAAAGGTGTATCTTTGCCTTAAGCAAGCCCTGTCCACTGTTCTTGTGGATCTAGGTTAACATACCTTTGAAATGACAGAGTAATACTTTTTTTTTCAGACTCCTGGGAGGCATATCTACCCTCCAGGGAGCATATAATGCTGTGAATTAAACCTTTCTATGTCCCTCCTTAATTCCAAATGTATAAAAGAAACTGCAAAACTGTCATTCTCTTAAGCATTTTCTCAGTCTGTTGAGCGCTTGCTTCTTGGCACATCTTGTCTTGAATTAAAAAATCCTCTAAGGATTTGGAAATTTCTTATGCTGACATTTACTTGATTGCAAAGAAGCCCACCCAGGACCACCCTGCAGAGCAGGACCTGGTGCTGGGTGGCAGCTGGGGCCCACTGTGCCCCGCCAGCTCCTGCCTTGCATTGTGTACACTTGGGTGAGTTTTCTCTCAGAGTCCCAACTTCCTGCTTTTCATAGCAGGTCTGCACTTTATTTGAACCATCTTTGAAAAATCCTCTAGGTGGAAGGGGGTTGAGATAACCAGAGAAAGGGGGGAGAGAGAAAGAGAGATAGGTAGGTGATCCTTTTAATTTTGCATTCTTATTGGAGTGCTTACTGAGAGTTTGAACTAAATCTTTGCTGATAAATTAGAGACTGAACTCTATTTAGCTCTGAAAGAGAAAGGACACTTGCTTCCCCAACCCAAATCTCAACTCTTCTTAGATTACTAAGAATCTTTGGGGATTGACTGAGGAAAAAATGTCCTCTAGGCCATGAAGCAGTACCATAGGGATATCCACTGTATTTGACTCATCCTGAAACATGCACATGCAGGCTAGTTCCTCCCAGAAGCTTGTTCAGTTTTCATAAGAAACCCTAAAATTAACATGGGAAATATGCCTCCAAGACCAACAAGCCCCACAACCATCAGCACCCCATTAATACTCCTGCAAGATGAGAATTTTTGATACTTCTAAATATATATCATGCACAGTTAGAAAATGTTGACTATGAAATTAGGCACAATGAATAAAAAACATATTTAATTGATCTCTTGATCTCAAAAAGATTTAGATAGATGGATCAACTTATTATGTTGCTTAGGTGGTAACTCAATTCTTTGAAATATTAAAAACAGCTATCCTTATTTTTCAAAAAGGTCGTTTGGAACTCGAATTACCAAGGATAAATTGAATTGTAAATGCCTCCAAAAAAAAATTTGGATCCAGCTGTTCTTTTACAAACTAATGAGTTATTCTCATTGCTAAAAGGTCTCTGTGCCTATATATGTACTATGTTATAAATGTGAGATAATTTTCTGAAGACATATAGGATAACTTTTAATACTCTTTTTAGGGAGTATGTAAATGTTCTATGAGATGCAAAACACAGAAAAATGGGACAAACAGCAAAACTTAGCTCATGATAGTTCACAGAATATTCTTAGCATCTCTGTTAACACATTTCTGAAAGCCAGAATAATCCTACTTTTAGACTCCTTGGAGGTTTAACTACCCTCCAGGGAACACATAATACTGTGAACTCTAATCTTTTGTATGCCCCCTTCTTAATTCCAAATGGAGGAAGGAAAGAAGGAAGGAAGGAAGGAAGGAAGGAAGGAAGGAAGGAAGGAAGGAAGGAAGGAAGGAAGGAAGGAAGGGAAAGAAAGAAAGAAAGAAAGAAAGAAAGAAAGAAAGAAAGAAAGAAAGAAAGAAAGAAAGAAAGAAAGAAAGAAAGAAAGAAGGAAGGAAGGAAGGAAGGAAGGAAGGAAGGAAGGAAGGAAAGAAAGAAAGAAAGAAAGAAAGAAAGAAAGAAAGAAAGAAAGAAAGAAAGAAAGAAAGAAAAGAAAGAAAGAAAGAAAGAAAGAAAGAAAGAAAGAAAGAAAGAAAGAAAGAAAGAAAGAAAGAAAAGAAACTGCAAAACTTTCATTCTCTGGAGCATTTTCTTAGTCTGTTGAGATCTTGCTCCTAGGTGTGTCCTCTGTTTGGTTCAATAAACTTAGATAAACTTCTAAAAATTCTCTACAGGTTTGGACATGTCTTATATTGACATAGAACACCAAATTCACACCAAAGGATAGTTCAGAACAAAAGCTCTGTGGGGAAGTCAGCGGCCAGCTCTCCCTTGATCTAATTTCACACTTTTGCCAGCCACTCATTATCTTTCTCTCATGTTACAGCATCTTTCCTTATTGTCCACTCATCTGCATGTCTTTAATTTCCAAAAACATGTTTGGTAAGTGCTCTTGCAAAAAACTCTTCAAATACAACTCCAGTCATCCACCATGGTTCACTCTAAATCACATTCCCTCAGGCCTTTTGTTTTTCTCTCAGTAGGCTAATCCAGTTTTAAAAACGTGTGTCATTCACAAAGTGGCTCTTCTTGTCCAACCTTTGTGGGACTCCTCTGAAACGTCTCTTTAACTAGGCCTTGACTTTTGACTTCCTCATTCATCTTTGCACTACCCAATTTTAACAAGAATCGTTTTAAGTAGATTTGGCCAGAATCCCCCACCTTCAATATCAGATAACTCTTGATAGCTGACCAAATTTCTCATACAACTCCTCCCCCACCCCACCCTGAACACCCACAAATGATATCTGACTACCCTGACTTTAGCAAGAAGTCTGTTAGGTTACTTGAGCTTCCACTGACCTCCCTCAACCTCACTCCTTAACCTATAAATTTTCACTTTTCCTTTTATTCAGGATTGAGCCCAATTGCATACTGAGGTCTCTTTTCCTGGAAAATGTATTTTCTCTTTTCAAGCACATTTATCTCATTCTTTAAAGTAGATCATAAGGATTCACAGAAATAAACACTAATTAGTAACTTTCTTATTGATTGGTTAGCAGAAATTCTGTATTCCTCTAAAACCAACATAGCTCTCAGGAAAATCGACTCCTAATTATTAGGCCTTTGGTTTGTAAAGGCTTTCAAGACCCTCCTTCTAATACCAATATTAATGTTATGAACAATAATAGTATTTTTAACAATTCTTGTATTAAATAATAAAAGTAAATAGCACCAAACTAAGAACTCTACATATATTATAGTCTTTAATACTCTGTTAGTTAATTAATCCTATTCCATTTCTATACACTGTTATAACTTCACAATCTATCTAGAAATAAATCAGCACCAAATGATTAGTCTGATTGATTATATGTTCATCTCTTATTTTCTATTTGACTAGCATAAAGCTAAAATATCCTAGAGATTTATCTAATTTTATATATATTTTTTATTTGGTCAAAGGGGGAAATAAATCATAGCTGGTAATAAAAATCATTAGACTGATTCATTTCCTTCCTTCCTTCCTTCCTTCCTTCCTTCCTTATATCCTCCCCTCCATACTTCCTCTATTTCTTCTTTCCTTTCACGCTTTTGAGGAAAAATCGTGCTATCCTATTACTCACAAAAAATAAATAAATAAATAAACACCAACTTATTTAAGTAAAATCTAAAGATTATAATATTTCAGGAATATTTTGAATCACACTCAGTTGAGACACTCTTTTTCTGTTCCATTTGCACAAGATTCTGCATAGGCAATTTTAAACTAATCATGTTCAAAGATCTCATAAGAATTTACATTATTTCTTATAGCTATCACATCAAAAAATATTCCTACTTTCTTGGCAAGTTAGTTTGAACATATCCAATTTTAGATATTGAACATCAGCCAGTTTAGTATGGGAGGAGACTGAGATACTTACATGCAATAAAAATATTTTTGCCAGATGTGCCCTAAATGACTAAAAAAGTAACATTCCATATGAGAAAAAAATGTGATAGACTGTGCTCAAAGTTTAGAAATCTTCACTCATTCTTCTTTTAGAAAAATGTGTTGTTACTCATTACTATTACTTAATATACAGGCATACCTTGTTTTATTGTGCTTTGCTGTATTGAGTTTACCGGTGTTGTATTTTTAATAAACTGATGGTAAGACCGTCCACCAGCAAAAAGATTACCAACTCACTTTATTGCAATATTCACTTTCTCATGGTGGTCTGGAACCAAACCCACAATCTCTGAGGTATGCCTGCATAACTATAGAGTTATAAAATCATTGTCTACAATTTACAAGGTGACTATTTAGTTATATCACATGGGGACATAATCCACATGCTAAATTAGAGACATGTTTACCATGCATAGGAAATTATCTGATAATAAGAGAAGTCTCAGATCCATGCTTCATGATATACAAGTGCATTTAATAAGCAAATAAAAATGAAAAATTGATATGAGAAGGCTTTCCTAATATAAAACATGATGTGACATCATTTTTTTCTGTTTAAACCTTTAAGATGAAAGAATTAATAATTCAGCATAATTTAAACATCAGTGATTTCATCAATTACATAGATTTCAAACAATCTGGATCAAATGGCAAATCACACATTAGATGCAATTTTCTTACCTTAAAAAATGCTTTAAGTAAAATACTTATTGGCAATAATGTTTTAATGCCTCTGAGGTTTAACAGTCTATTCCATGCTTTTATGGAGGGTAGGGGAAAGGGAGGAAGAGATCAACCAATGAACTCATATGCATAACCAATGGACACAGACAATAGGGTAGTAAAGGTTTGGGGTGGGGGGTGGGAGAGGTCAATGGGGCGAAAAGGGGACATACTTTCAACAATAAAGATTTAGAGAAATCTTTCAACAATACTTTCAACAATAAAGATTTAAAGAAAAAGAAATGATAACTCAAGTTAAGCATGGGAAATTTTTAGTTAGAATAATTATGCTTATGTGAATACTTAGGGAAAAATATAATTCCCATTGATGGAGTAAGCATATGAAAGAAAACACTTTGGAGTAATATCTGGTGCCTCATCAGCATTTTGACTTTCTTAGACTAATTCCTCTATAATCAGTTCAAAAACCTCCAGAATTCAATCATTCTGGACATCAAATGAGCATTTTTCCACTATGTACACAAAGGTTCTGACACTAGGGAGGATAACAAATAAAATTTCTAATACCTTTAGAAGAAAAATGGAGTAGAACTTAATGTATTAGTAACTAACGCTTATAAAATGCTTTAAGTAAAGCAAAAAGGTTCTGTGTGCTCTACATGCTCACTCACTCAAACCTCAAAGCAAACATATGAAGTAATTGCTCGCATTATTGCCTCCAATTTTTAAAAAATATATATTTTATTGATTTCAGAGAGGAAGGGAAAGGGAGAGATAAGATAGAAACATCAATGATGAGAGAGAATCATTGATTGGCTGCCTCCTGCATGCCTGCTACTGGGGATCACAACGTGGGCACGTGCCCTGGCCAGGAATGGAACTGTGACCTCCTGGTTCATAGGCTGATGCTTAACCACTGAGCCATGCTGGCCAGGCTATTGCTTCCATTTTTCAAATGAGGAAACAGAATCCTGGAGAGGGTAACTTGCCCAGTGAGGCCAAAATGCAAATATTTGAAAGCTAAACCCAGGAATTCAGCCTTTCAAGTCTGTGCTCTTAAATTATGCAAGATGTCCCTTCCATGATTTCAGTTGGTTGAAATATTTCATAAAGATAATATTCCCAGCAAACATCATCTATACTAATAAAAGCCTACATGGTCATCACACCCTCACACCATGATGCCCTCACATCACAATGAGCGATCACCAGGGGTCTACGAGCACAGCAGGCACGCGTGGGTGGGTGGGGCTACTTGAGCTGCAAGGCGCACGCAGGTGGGCGGGACTTGACCAGGAGGTGCATCAGGGGAGCAGATGGTGGCTGCCGCTGCCCAGGGCCAGTCTGAGGCTCAGGCAAGTCATGGATGGTGGCTGCCGCTGCAAGGGACCAAGACTCAGGCAACAAGCTGAAACTGGTTTGGCTCAGTGAATAGAGCGTCAGCCTGCGGACTGAAGGGTCCGTGTTCAATTCCATTCAAGGGCATGTACCTTGGTTGCAGGCACATCCCCAGTAGGGAGTGTGCAGGAGGCAGCTGAATGATGTTTCTCTCTCATTGACGTTTCTAGCTCTCTATCCCTCTTCCTTCCTCTCTGTAAAAAATCAATAAAATATATTTTAAAAAAAAAAGACTCAGGCAACAAGGGCCGGGCTGAGGCTTAGGCAAGCTGCAGTGGCTGCAAGGGCTAAGGCTCGGGCAGCCTCATGGCCAGCAGTGGCAGCAGCAGAGGTATGATGGGGGCATTGCCTTCCCCTGATCACCGGGTTGCCTCCTGCAGAAGGAGGCCAGAGGCAGCAGCAGTGAGGAGGTAATGGGGCCAGTGCCTTCCCATGATCAACTGGTTGCCTCCCACAGAGGGAGGCCAGACTGTGGCTTAGACATGCTTCCTATGGGGAGCGGGTCTAAGCCATCAGTAGGACATCCCCTGAGAGCTGCCAGACTGTGAGAGGGGGTAGTCTGGGCTGAGGGAACCCCTCTCCAGTGCATGAATTTTGTGCACCGGGCCTCTAGTTAGAACATATAGATCCAGAGATCATGGCAAACATCAGTAATCTGTCTGAGTCCAGTTATCTATCATGTTACAAGATCAGGAAAAGTCATCTCACTAACTGTACTTGCTGCTTGGTAATGGGTTACATTCACATTTAGTTCTAATATCTTAAATGGAGTCAAGTTATGCATACTACAATTACACACACACACACATGTGTGTGATGTTCAATTCAGTGATAGCAAACTTGTGTTTTGGCCACTGATGTCACTTGCCTTTGGTACTGTAAATTTAAACCTGGCCTAAGAACTGATCATTATCATACAAACACTTCCAGAAAGTAACAAAGACAACAATCTCCAACACATTTTCTGAAGTAACTGTGTCTTATAAACCAAAAGTAGATAGATGCAGTACAAGAAAGGAATACTCTAGGTCAGTGGTCGGCAAACTCATTAGTCAACAGAGCCAAATATCAACAGTACAACGACTGAAATTTCTTTTGAGAACCAAATTTTTTCAACTTAAACTCTTCTAACGTCACTTCTTCAAAATAGACTCGCCCAGGCCATGGTATTTTGTGGAAGAGCTACACTCAAGCGGCCAAAGAGCCTCATGTGGCTCGCGAGCTGCAGTTTGCCGACCATGGCTCTAGGTCAATTGCACTCATAAAACAGATACAAAATAGAAGCAAACAACATAAAGTAATGTATTAAAAAGATATGCATCATGCTCAATTTGAGTTTACCTTAGGAAAAACAAATGTAATTTATCTTAGAAGAATACTTGTGCTTGTGTCTGTAATTTTTATTAATAGTTAAAAAGAGGAAAAAATTAATGCCGATAAGTATTTTACTTAATTTATCAACCACTTACTACAAAAACTCTTAGCACACTAAGAATAAGCCCCACATTCTTAACCTCATACTGGGCATCTAATTAAAACTTGCAGCAAACATTTTTCTAAGTATGAGTAAGAAATAAGAATTAAGAAATTAAGTTTCCTGTGGTTGTGATAAGAGTTACCATAAATTGGCTTGTTTAAAACAACAGTTATTTGTTCTTTTGCTTCTGGGGGCCAGAAGTCTGAAGTTCTTAGCAGCAGGCTGAAGTCACAGTGTCAGCAGGACTTTGCTCCCGCCAGATGTAGTAGGGGAGAAGCTGTTCCTTTCCTCTCCCAGCTCCTCATGGCTACCGGCATTCTGGATTTGTGGCTGTTATCACTCTTATATCTGCTGTTAGTCACATTACTGCCTCTTAGTCTATCTGTCTGTCTTTTATAAGGACATTTGTAATTGCATTTAGGGTTCACATTGATAATACCAGATTCCTTCCCCATATTGCTTAGCTGCTAATCTTAGTGTACAAAATAAAATTTGATCACTAATTTACATCATGCATATTAATTACTTATATGTGAAAGAAAAACTACAATAAGGGAAATTCAAACAAGATATCAATGAAATGCTACTTTATACCCATTCCACCAGAAAAATAAAAACAAAATGTTTGATAATACTAAATGTTGTCAAGAATTTGGCAAGAAGAGAACTTTTAAAATTGCTGTTTAAAATTGATATTGGTGTAACCATTTGGGGTAGAAAACAATGCTATCCTAGAAAAGCTGAATAAGCCCATACCCAACAAGTACTCCAGAAAAGAGAATATTTGGACTTACGAACATTAGGAGGCTTAAGCTCAATATTCACAGATATTATTTCATAATGATCATGTCAGAATTTCAGACTCATTGTGGGGCATCTCTTTCTCCTCCTTCCTCTAAAGACACAACTCAGTGAGTACCATCAACCCTCCTTTTACTCTACTAGAGGCCAAATCTGTGCACTGGTGGGGGTCCTTGGCCTGCCCTGCAGGGATCAGGCCGAAACTAGCTTTCTGGCATCCCCCGAGGGGTCCTAGATTGCCAGAGGGTGGTTCTTGGGTGATGCACCCTGGAATCGGGCTCCCTGCTCCCTGGTTCTGGATGTGTCATCCTAGAAACACAGCTGCCAAGTCACCATAGCTGGCAAGTCACCTCAGCTTGGCAACTTCTGCATTGAATGTCTGCCCCCTGGTGGTCAGTGTGCATCAGAGCTACCGGTTGGATGTTTGAATGGTCAGAGGGTCACTTAGGCTTTTATATATATATATATATATATATATATAGACTAGTGGTCCAGTGCACGAAATAGGATTGGGCCCAAACGGGCAGTTGGACATCCCTCTCACAATCCAGGACTGCTGGCTCCCAACTGCTTACCTGCCTGCCTACCTCATTGCCCCTAACCGCTTCTGCCTGAAAGCCTGATCATCCCCTAACCACTCCCCTGCCAGCCTGATTGATGCCTAACTGCCATCCCCTCCAGGCCTGGTCACCTCTAACTGCCCTCCCCTGCAGGCCAGGTCCCCCCCAACTGCATTTCCATGCACGTCTGGGTCCCCCTGCAACTGCCCTTCACTGCAGGCCCAGTCGCCCCCAACTGCCCTCCCTTGCAGGCCATGTTGTGGTGGCCATCTTGTGTCCACATGGAGGAAGCCATCTTGTGTGTTGGAGTGATGGTCAATTTTCATATTACTATGTTATTAGATAGGATAGAGGCCTGGTACAAGGGTATGGGCCAGCTGGTTTGCCCTGAAGGGTGTCCCAGATTAGGTTGGGGGTTCCCTTGGGGTGTGGGGCAGCCTGGGCAAGGGGCCTGTGATGGTTTGCAGGCCGGCCATGCTCCCCAGTGACCCAAGCAGAGGCCCTGGTATCTGGGATTTATTTATCTTCTATAATTGAAACTTTGTAGCCTTGAGTGGAGGTATGGGTTGGCCAGTGGGGAAAACTTGGCTTCCTCCATTGCTGGGGAAACCCAAGCCTCCTGCTCACTCCGTGGCTGGGTTAATTTGCATACTCACTCCTGATTGGCTGGTGAGCATGGCTTGTGGGTGCAGCAGAGTGATGGTTAATTTGCATATTGCTCTTTTATTAGATAGGATTATCAAGATGCTGGTAGAAACAATTTTATTGCCAACAAAATATAGAAATAACCTGTATTGTGTATACCATCATTCTTTCTAATCTATTCTCCATCTAGCACTCATTTTTTGCTTTGTTTTGTTTCTAAAATGAAAATTTAAGCCGTTCATTATTTCCCTAAAACTTCTTAATAGTCCTGGGGTAAAGGAAAAATGACATAAAGTTGTTTTGTTTGTTAACCACCCACCTATCCATCTAATCTCATCTGGTAATAACCTTGCTCTTCACACTTTTACCACATATTTCTTTTTTATCTTAAAAAATTTATTGAATCTCTTGTGGTAATATTGGTTAATAAAAGTACATATGAGATTCAAGTGTACAATTTTGTAATACATCATCTGTATATTGCTTAATGTGTTCATCATCCATCACCACTTATCCCCCAGTTACCCTCTTCTACCTTCCTCCACACCTTTTTTCCCCTCTTTTAATCACCACAATTCCTGTGTCTATGATTTTATTGCTTAATCTCCTCACCTTTTTACCCTGGCCCCACCCAACTCCCCTCTAACAATAATCAGTCTGTTTTCTGTATCACTGAATATGTTTCTATATAGTTTGTTTATGTATTTCATTAATTTCCACACAGAAGTGAAATCATAAAGTATTTGTCTTTCTCTAAATGGCTTATTTCACTTAACATAATTATCTCCCTGTCCACCTATGTTGTCACAAAAGGTAAGATTTCCTTCTTTTTTACACAGCCAAGTAGTATTCCATTGCATAAATGTGCCACCACTTTTTAAAATTTTGTATTTTATTATTTTTTTAATCTTTTTTTGGGGGGGGGGAGGGGAGAGAGAAAGAAATATTGATTGGTTGCCTTCTGCCTGCACCTGAACTGATGGAGGCCAGGATAGAACCTGCAACCTAGATAAGTGCCCCTGACCAGAATGGAACTGGGGGTACTGTGGTCCTCAGACCAGTGCTCTAACCACTGAAATACATAAGCTGGAGCAACCACTGCTTTTTTAAAAATATATTTTTATTGATTTTACAGAGAGGAATGGAGAAGCATAGAGAGTTAGAAACATCGATGAGAGAGAAATGAAAATCAGCTACCTCCTGCATACCCCCTACTGGAGATCAAGCCCACAACCAAGGTATATGCCCTTGATGGCAATCGAACCAGGGACCCTTCAGTCTGAGGGCAGACACTCTATCCACTGAGCCAAACTAGTTTGGGCGACCACTGCTTTTTTATCAACTCATCTGCTGATGGTTACTTGAGGTGCTGTCAAATCTTGGCTATTGTAAGTAATGCTGCAGTGAACATAGTGTCATATAGTCTTTCAAATCAGTGTTTCTACGTTCTTCAGATATATTCCCAGAAATGGAATGGCTGGGTCATAAGGAAGTACCATTTTAAATTTTTTTAGGTAAATCTGTACTTCTTTCCACAGTGGCTGCACCAATCTGCATTCTCACCATAAGTACATGAAGGCTCCCTTTTCTCCACATCCCCACTTACACTTGTTTGGAGATTTATTGATGATAGCCATTCTTACAGGTGTGAGGTGAAATCTCATTGTGGTTTCAATTTGCATTTCTCTGATGACTAGTGATATAGAGTACCTTTTCACATGTCTATTGGCTATCTGTATATTTGCTTTGAAGAAGTGTTTATTCATATCCTTTTGCTATTTTTTAATTGGATTTTTTGTGTGGAATTGTCTAAGTTCTTTATAAATTTTGGATATTAACCCCATTATCAGATGTATCATCAGAAAATATGTCCTCTCATTCAATGGCCTTTTCATTTTGTTGATTAGTCTGTTTTCACTGCTCTTATTCAGCATAGTTCTGGAAGGTCTAGCCACAGCAAACAGGCAAGAAGAAGAAATAAAAAGCATCCAAATTTGAAAGCAAGAGGTAAAACTGTATTTGCAGATGGCATGATACCCTAAAGAGTCCATCAAGAAACTTCTAGAACTGATAAATGAAATCAGTAAAGTAGCAGGATACAAAATAAATATCCAGAAATAGGTTGCATTTTTATACAACAATAGTGAACTATTAGAAAGAGAAACTAAGAAACCACCACATTTATAATTGTAATAAAAACAAAAAATGAAATACCTAGGAATAAATTTAACTGAGAATATAAAAGTCCTTTACTCAGAAAATTATAAGACACTGAAGAAATAAATTGAAAAAATGTATAAATAAGTGGAAGAAAATACTGTGTTAATGGATAGAAAGCATTAACATCATTAAAATGTCAAAGCAATCTATAGATTCAATGCAATCCCTATCAAGATACCAATGGCATATTTCATAGATATAGAATACATATTCCAGATATTTATATGGAACCACAAAGACACTGAATAGCCACATAAATGTTGAGAAAGAAGAATAAAGTTAAAGGAATCACATTACCTGCTATCAAACTATACTACAATGCCATAGTAAACAAAACAGCATGACACTGGCATAAAAACAAACATATAGATCAATGGAATAGAATAGAGAGCTCAGAAACAAACCCATGCCTCTATGGTCAATTAATATTTGACGGAGGAGGCAGAAATATACAATGGGGTAAAGACAGTCTATTAAATAAATGGTGTTGGAAAAATTAGACAGGGATGGGGAAAAAAAGAAACTAGAGCACCTTCTTATTCCAGGCATAAGAATAAACTCAAAATGGATTAAAGACTGAAATGTTAGACTTTAAACCATACAAATCCTGCAGAGAAAGAGAGGCAGGCCTTGGCCAGTGTGGCTCAGTTGGTTGAGCACTGTCTCATGCACCAAGAGATCAAGGGTCCAATTCTCGGTTAGGACACATGACCAGTTGTGGACTGGATCCCCATGCAGGAAACGGCCAATTGGTGTGTCTCCCTCTCCCTTTCCCTCCCTCTCTGTCTCTCTGAAATCAATAAAAACATATTTTTAAAAAAGAGAAAAGAAAACATAGGCAGTAAAATCTCTGATATTTCTCATAGCAATATTTTTTTCTGATATATCTCCTTAAGCAAGGGAAACAAAAGAAAAACAAATGGGACTACATCAACTAAAATGGTTTTGCTCAGCAAAGGAAATCACATATATATTCTTTCATTTTATTCAACATGCCAAACTCTTTCCTACCTTAGAATCATTGTAAAATGAACTTTCCCATTACTCCTGGAGAACACTTTCCTTATAATTTAACTTGATTCCAACTTATTTTCAGGTTACAAATTCAATGCCCTTTCTCGAGAATGTTTTTCCTTTCCATCTTCTGGCATCTTCCTGTCCTTCACACTCCATGAACTACCTTTATCTTTTTCATCATAGCGCTTATGTGTGCTGCAATTAATTATTAGGTGATTCTCTGTTGAATTTTGCTTATCCCAAAACTCTAAGCTCACTTATATATCATGCCTTAATTTTCACTACATATACCCTTTTTCTAGCACAATGCTCTGAATTGATTGGACATCAATAAATGCTAGTTGAATTAAAAATATTACTAAGCCTTTAATAAAATAAGACTCTAATACTAGCACAGAATTTTGTACCTACTATACAATAAAAATCTATTTATTTAACTGAATTTTAAAAACTATTCATTGTTAACATTCATAATTTAAATATTCCAATGAACAAATGATAAGCAAAAAAGTGTGTTTTTTTTTTATTTAATTTGCTCAGTCTATATTGACTGAGCATCTACTATTCCCAAAGCATCCTGTTGCTCTCTAGGGATTCAATGGTAAAATCAACACAAACTCCCTGCCTTAACAATGCCAGGTTGTGTTTTAAAGACTGACAGAACATCATTCCCTCTATAAGGTCATTAGCCTTCCAAAGCAAAAGTGCTCTCTACAAGGTACTTCGGAGCTGTGTGCCTGAAATATTTGAAAGGAGACTTCACACAAGAGCTCTCTATGCTCCTGTGACAGCTTATTTCATCCTGAGCACATCTCAGTTAGGATGCTCCCAGGATGCCAAGTCCAACTTTTCTACAGTATCTCTTCAGAAGAGATTGCTGTTTAAAGTAGTTGCAATGAAATGCAGGTATATTACATTATTATAATAAGCTATCAGTACTTGAATACCGATATTATATGTTACACTATCTTAAGAAATGTTAATATTGTAAGACAGAATGGTTGAAATGCAAGCCCTATGCAGTCAGAGATTTTACCTGTTTTGTTCAACTTTATGTCTCAGTGCCTAAAACTGAGTACCTAACTTGTTATTTATTTAAGGAATGAGATAAATGTACACAATTATTTTCTATATGATTGCAGTTTGAACTATAAAAAACAAAGTAAATATATAAATATATATATGTGTGTGTGTGTGTGTGTGTGTGTGTATTTCATACACACATATGTAAGACCACATAAATATTAGCACAAATGGCTGGAAGTGAGAGAAAAAGATTTATGGGAGATATTGGAATTAAGCTGACTCTATAAGGGCATATAAGATTAAAACTGTTACATAGTGGGAAGGCATTCCAATAGAATGAACAGAATGAGCAAGGATAACAGGTAAGAAAGCAAAAGCTTACTCAGGAATGACTAATTAGTCTGGCAGAGGCAGAGATTTCATCAAAGTAATCATGAGAAAGTAACACTGATAAGCAAGATAAGAATTTTAACCATAAGCAAGATAGTAAATATGATAGGATTTTGAAGACCCATTGAGTAAGTTAGAATTTATATTAAAAACCCCTAGAATCACTACCCTGAATTACTATAGCCATTTAGTGAATATGTCATTTATCTCCCAAATTTAATTCTAAGGTCTTTTGTTTGTTTTGTTTTAGAGCAAATTTATATATTCCATGCACTTTAGTGGTGGTGGTTTGCATGATATCCTTCCTTCTTGGGTCCAGAGCTAATGAAACCAGCATTTATTTACTTACTCACTTCCCTTATATTGACTGAGAGACGACACTGAGCCTGGCACAACTCGAAAACTCATCTAATGTTTAATAGACAGAGATCGTAAGTAAGGGAATATCAGTGGTCTTAGACAATGGGAAAATTTTTATAACTTACACAGGGTTTAGACCTTCTAACAGATAGCTAGACAATGGAGCAAATCAATGTTTTAGCCATGACAACACCTTAATACCATCACAACCCTACAATTGACCCAAACTATGCAATATTTTAACTTACTATTTTTTATTAAATATCTCTATCGTATTCTATTCGAGCCAATGATCCAGTGTAGCTCTGTGTTGGCCTATCGTGTTAGGTTTCAATTCTAATTTTCATTCAAGCCTTTCAGTCTTTTGTCACTTAATGTGACTTCTCTCTCCAACAAGACTGTTTTCTTGTTATTGCCATTGAAGCCAAGAAACACAAACCAGGTCATAAACCTGTTAAGTCTTAAAAGCAGAGTCTGCCCTAGGAAATCTAGGGCATTGAGTTCTTAGTTTATAAGACCATGCAAACCAGGCAGTCATTTTTCAGCTCAGCACCCTTTTAGATAGGAAGCAGTTGGCTCCATTTAAATAAGTTAAAAATAGACTAACCAGCAGTTAAAATTTTTCAACACAGCAAAAAAGCGGTGAGGACAAGGTTTATTCTTTGATCGCCAAAGGTATGCTTCATTGAGTCTGATAATGGTGCATGACGTGAAGGATGCTAGCTATATGTACTCCAGTCTCACATTACCTGGGTTTTACTTAGTCATCATTGTAATTTATCTAAGGGCAAGTTGCCGATAAAAAAGAGCTCAGCTTGAAGCCTTCTAGCTTACACAGCAGGAGTCTTCTAGAAATTTTACTGCTGGTAAGGAAATTCTTATTTATAGAATCAGGGATCCTTGTTAACATTTTTACTGTATTGACTTGCAGGCAGAAAACTTGATTTTTTTTCTGTTGCCAGATTGGCCCTATTTTCAGGAGTCTGCAATACACGCAGAATTAAGCATTGGCTCTAAATACAGAAAACAAAGTAACCCAGAATGACAATAACGATATTTTTAAATATCTTTCTCATTGATTTAAAAGCAGTAAGTGCTTTGGTTGGGGGGGGGGGAGGGAATTACAGGTAATAGTTATAACTAAGTTCTATTGATGTGGTGTTCTCTGAGGAGTTATAGTTATGAGGGTGTCCATGCTGGAATAGAGAAAGCTTGGCAATAATATTCAAGCAGTTTTGCACTGAGTAGATAAAAATTCTAAGTTGACAAAATAATGTGTAAAAGCATATTACCAATAAGAACACATTTTAAATTACATATAAATGAGACAAAAAGGACATTCCAATATCAAATAATAACATCTCTGAATATTGCACAGCAAACACTAAGTGTGTTATTCTCACACGTTTGCTAAGAGCTCCAGGTTTTCCTTTGGGCCTAAAAATTGATTGAGATACTACTACTGCATGGCAGATGCACAAAGGAGAGTTGCCTTGCTATCATCTCCTTTTCTTCTTTCCTTCCTTCTCTTCTCTCTTCCTTCATCCTGCCTTTCATCCATCCATCAATTAGGTTTTAGTTATTAAATACAGGTTGTGAGCCAAGCACTCACTCTAACAAAGGAGCTCACAATTTAGTGAGAAAAACTAAATCATCACAGACGAGTTACAACACAACTCTGGAAAGTGCTATTACAGTTTCTAACTGAAAACAGAACAGAAGTGTTTGGAATTAGAGAGAGTCCTTATGTGGATGGGATATTTGAGCTATGTCTTCGAGAATGAGTAAGAGTTTTCCAGGAGAAAAAGGAGAAGATATTCTAGGTAATCATAGCAGCATATGAAAGGGCGCAAAGAGGCAGATTAAACCGACAAGAACAACATTGGTGTACCCATGCAGAGATGAAAAGTTAAAGATGAAGTTAGATGCACAGGGGGCTTTGATGAGAAATAATTTATGGCTGGATTTTGTGTGGCAGAAAAAGACTTTCATTTTTAATTTTTAAAAAATATAGGTGACATGCAATTAAAGATATTTTAAAATGAGAGATGGCATATTCTCATATATCTATTTAAAGATACTAACTTGAGGAGAAAAAACTGACAATGTCTGAAATGAAGATTTACAGTAACCGTGAAGGCAACAGAGAGATTGGATAGAGAGTGGAATGGCCCAACTTGAAAGATACACATGAATAGCACATTACAGGATTTGAAATGCGATACATTTGATTTTGTTAACTATTAATTTGGTTACTATAATGAAATTTGAAATGTATATTTTATTTTTATCACTCAAAAACAGATTATACTTTGTTTTTATAAGGGAACTTTCTGTGTGTTTTATTGTCACTAACCCATTGCATTTTTTTTTCAGTTTGTCATCCTATATAAATTGTTGCCTTCTCTGTTTTTCAAAACTCTAAAACACATCAACTATACTTATGTTCATATTATTTATGAGAGAGGCACTTTAGAGCTTGACTATTATGCTGATACTAAGTTCATAATCCTTTAGCATTTTCAAACATGTATTTCTCCTGACAAACCAGGAAAGCATTCATGAAAAAATATGGCAATAAAAAATATTAAAGACTTCAGTATTTTAGCCAGTGTCACACAAGAAAGTAAATATCCCAACATTGACATTTTGACTCCAAATGTAGAATCTGTTTTTCTACATCCTACTATTTTGTAGATTTCTTAATGTCTTATATATTTTCAAACCATATTTGATTTATTTCCCCTTTACAATTCTGGGTCTCTATGCCTTTACTAAAGACTGGTAATTATAGTGTAACCACAGAAAAATTGAAGTTACTAAAATTCTCACATATATAAAAGACACTGGTTGGAAAAGTAATGAGGGATCTGATATTAAAATATTTATTTGAATCTAATAAGAAAGAATACTTTGAAGTGTTCTGCTTTCTCAGGTACTTAGCAAATTTGGGTGTTCAAAGACATAAAATCTATAATAATAAAAAGGTAATATGCTAATTAGACCGGATGTCCTTCTGGACATCATTCCAGATGTCCTTTCAGACAAAGCCAGGGCGGGAGCGAAGCCACCCAGGTCCCAAGTGCCTGCGGGTGGCCGGAGGGAAGCTGCCCGGGTCCTGGGTGCCAGAGAGAAACCGGTGCCAGCAGCCAGGGGGAAGGAAGGCCTACTCTTGCACAAATTTTTGTGCATCAGGCCTCTAGTATAATAATAATTACTAAAAAGGCATTAGTTCTGGAAGAAGTGTATGTACTAGAAACAATGGCATGAGCCATCACTCAAAACAAACAAATTAGCATTGAGATTATAAGCTTCATGAAGTTTTATTCTTGGCTCTTTATGAAAGAATATAGATGAATAGTCCCCATCAATAGACCTGAATTTGTATTAAATTCACTTCAATTAAAGGTCCAACATTTATTATGGTTGAGGACACAAAATTCCTGTATGGTACAGCATTCAGCAAACAGTGATCAGCTTAACTTAAAATCCAAATTTATCACAAATAAATTATCTTGAATCAATTAATGTTCTATAGTGATGAATGTTTGCCAATAAATCAGTTCTCTCATTCAAATAAATCTTAGAACCTCTAAAACTTTACCATTGAAGGCATATGACCAGGTTGACAAGATTGCCATTCTCATGGCCTCCATCTGTCTTCCATTTGATTTAGATAGTCTTCTAGAGTTTGATTTTTTTTTTTTACTTTGATTATTATAGATAATATGAACCATATTGAGGAAAAGACAATTCTTCATCAAAACTTTGGCCCATTTATGAACCAAAAAGTCCCATTTCCCTAGATCTCTATATTTAATACTAGTGGCCCAGTGCACAAAATTCGTGCATGGGGTGGGGGAGGGGGTGTCTCTCAGCCCGGCCTGCATCCTCTCCAATCTGAGACCCCTGTGGGATCAGGCCTAAACTGGCAGTCAGACGAACCCCGCACAATCCGTGACTGCTGGCTCCTAACCACTCACCTGCCTGCCTGCTTGATCACCCCTAACCACTCTGCCTGCTGGCCTGATTGCCCCCAACTGGTCCCCGCTGCCAGCCTGATCACCCCCAACTGCCCTCCCCTCCTGGCCTGATCACTCCCAACTGCCTTCCCCTCCTGGCCTGATCACCCCTAAGTGCCTCTGCCTCAGCCCTGCCACCATGGTTTTGTCTGGAAGGACTTCTGGAAGGTCTCATG